>CM035847.1:117206808-118607239 GCA_020510985.1 Pholidichthys leucotaenia
GAGGCCCCAGCCGGTCAGCTGGACCAGATACCAGCAGCACCAGCAGAAATTATTCTGCTATCATCAGATACCCGCTACCAGGCTACAACCCAAGTTAACGGTCTCCATTAGCCACTGGGAGAGCTTCAGATTCATCACCAGATAGGACAACACTAGCTAGAGACCTCCAGTAGCTACCGAGGGAGCCTTGGCTTCCTCGGCTTCACTGGCAGATCCAGCTACCAGATGACGATGCCGGTTAGCGACCTTCACTAGCCATCAACCTCACCGCCAGATAACAGCTATAATTAGATTGCAAGCCAGCTGACGGCCTCCACTAACAATCAGACGTACTTCAGCTCCTGTACTAGCCAACAGGTGAGCCATTCCTTTGATCCCAATCAAACTAGTCATTATGTCTCCAAAAAAGAATCAGACAAATGGAGAGGAGTTGGAGAACATCAAACTCTCACTAAATTTTATGTCTGAAGAAATATCTAAGATAGCAAAACAACAAACTCTGCTTATTGGCCTTATGGAACAAGTGTGTGAATTAAAGGCTGAAATTATTTCTTAGAAAGACGTGTGGATGAATTAGAACAATATACAAGAATGGATGATGTCATTGTGAGCGGTCTTAACACCAGACACTGCTCCGATGCACATGTGACAGCTGGAGTTGATAACCAGGATGGGAAGGAGGAGACAATGGGAAAACCACACACTCTTGAGCAGCAGGTGTTAACTTTTTTCAACTCTAAAAACATTGTTGTGGGCAATAAGACTATTTCAGCTTGCCACATGTTACCTAGAAAAGACAGTAAAGGAAAACCAGCGATCATCATCCGATTTGTCAACAGGAAAGCAAAAACTGATCTTCTGCGACAAGCAAGAAAACTGAGAGGAATGGCTGTCTATGTAAACAAACATTTAACAAAGAAGAACTCTGAAATAGCTAGACAAACCAGGGCACTCAGAAAATAGGGAAAAATACAATCAACATGGACAAAGAACTGTAAGGTGTGGATAAAACTGCTTGGCACTCAAGAAGAAGCTAAAGTAACAATGATTAGAGATATGGAGGAATTAGACAAATTTAAACCTTAGCTCTTATGCACGAATAATAACGCAGTAAGATTATGAGTGGAAATTTTTGTGTTCTTTTTTTCTTTTGATTTTTTTTTCTCTTTTTTCTTTTGGTGTACACTGTTGACACAACTTATGATCAGAACTTTAACCAATCATCCTTCCTCATTTAATAATGGAAGTGTATTAGGTCAAACTGAAGCTTAAACCTTTGTAAATACTGAACAGCAACCACAAGATATTTTAGGTGATATTGACCCAGATAACAACTACTTTAATCATATTAACAATAAGTGTGCTTATTATGATGAACAACAGTTAAATGGAATTATGAACTCGGATCAGACATTGACAATAATACATATTAATAGTAGGAGTCTCTATGTCAACTTTGATAGTATTAAGGAGTTTTTAAATCAATTTAACATCCCATTTAGGATTATAGCAATAAGTGAAACATGGATTAATGAAGAAAAAGATGTAAATTTTGAACTACATGGATATGAGATGTATACACAAAATAGGAAATGTAAAAGGGGTGGTGGGGTAGCACTGTATGTTGATAGAAATTTAAAAAGTAAGAAAGTGGATAGCATGACATCAACAGTGAATGGAATTATGGAATGTTTAACAATTGAAATTACGATGGAAAATAGAAAAAAACATAGTAGTAAGCTGTATATATAGAACAGTGGGATCTGATATGGAAAAATTTAAAAATGGTATGGAAAAGATGTGTACAAAAATAATACAAAAAGATATCTTTATTTGTGGTGACTTTAATATAGATTTAATGAAAACAAAACAACATAAACCAACTGAAGATTTCTTAGATACAATGTATAGCTTAACCTTATTTCCAAGATTACAAAACTTACGAGAATAACGACACACTGTGCTACTCTGATAGATAACATTTTTACCAATGTTATTGAATATAATATGGTGAGTGGTATACTAATAAATGACATTAGTGACCACCTGCCTGTAATTGTTACTTTAGATGTTAATTAAGGAGTTAATGAGAGTAAGAATAATAATAAACCATGTAAAAAGATTATTTATAAAAGAATATGAACAGAAGATACAATCAATGCTTTAAAAGATGACTTAATGTTACAGAATTGGGATGTTGTCTATAGAGAGAAAGAAGTGGACTTGGCATACGATAAATTTATTGATATATTTAAAATCATTTTATGATTAAAACTGTCCAATTTAAAAAATTAATAAAAAACATAAATACAAAAATTGCCCGTGGTTAACCAGGGGGCTACAAAATGCTTGTGAAAAAAAAATTATCTCTATAAAAATTTCATTAAATTAAGAACTAAAGAATCTGAAAAAAAGATATAAAATATATAAAAATAAATTAACTGAAATAATACGAACTAGTAAAAAATTATACTATAGGAAAATGTTAAATGAAAATAAAAATAATATAAAAGGACTTTGGGATATGTTAAATAAATTAAGGAAAAATGGAACTAAGAAAACGATATATCCAGAGTATTTTACTGATAATTGTGGTGATAATTATGGTAAGAACATGGTAGTAAATAAAATGAATAATTTTTTTTCTAAATGTTGGACCAGAGTTAGCAGCAAAAATTGCAAACCAAGGAAGAGACACCATGAGTGAAATATTGATTGGAAATAACTCTCGGTCAGTCTTTCTCTCATCAGTGGATGAACTAGAGGTAAAATCTGTGTAAAAGTGTAAAAATAAGTTATCTACTGATTGTGATGGTATTGATATGGCACTAGCAAAAAGAACTGTTGATGGCATATTAAAACCATTTACATATATTTATAATCTATCATTTCAAACTGGCTCATTCCCGCAGAAAATGAAAATAGCAAAAGTAATACCATCATTCAAGCAAGGAAATAAACACCACTACACAAACTACAGACCAGTATCGCTCCTCCCACAGTTTTCAAAGATTCTGGAAAAACTTTTCAACAACAGATTAGAGGACTTTTTAAATAAACGTGATCTGCTTAATCAGACTCAATATGGATTTAGAGCAAAGAGTACAACATCATTGGCAATAATGGAAGCAACAGAGGAAATAATAAATGCATTAGATCAAGGAAAATAAGCAATTGGTGTATTTATAGATTTTAGAAAAGCATTTGATACAAAAAATCATTCAATACTTCTTGATAAACTGCAAATGTATGGTATTAGGGGAATGGCACTGAATTGGGTTACAAGTTATTTATCTGAGAGACAACAGTTTGTGAAGATGGGAGAATATCTGTCTGGATGTATGGGAATTGCCTGTGGGGTCCCCCAGGGGTCAGTACTGGGCCCCAAATTATTTAACACATATATACTGTAAATGATATATTCATTCATTCATTCATTCATCTTCTACCGCTTAATCCTTTTTGGGTTGTGGGGGGGCTGGAGCCTATCCCAGCATCTTTGGGCGAGAGGCAGGGTACACCCTGGACAGATCGCCAGTCCATCGCAGGGCTAACACAGAGAGACAGACAACCATTCACTCTCACAGTCATACCTAAGGACAATTTAGAATCCCCAGTTTGATACCAATTAACCTAACTTGCATGTTTTTGGCATGTGGGAGGATATATTCCAAGTTTCTAAATTATTAAAAATAATATTATTTGCTGATGATACTAATATACTTTATTCTGGAAATAATTATAATCAACTAATCCATACGCTAAATAATGAATTAAATAAGCTTAAAAGATTTATGGATAGTAATAAATTATCACTAAATATAGATAAAACTAAGGTAATGGTATTTGGTAATTGTAAAAATAAAGAAGATATACATATTCATATAAATAATGTAATTATTGAAAATATTAAGGCAATCAAATTTTGGGGTGTAATACTAGATGATAAAATTAGTTGGAAACCACACGTCAGACACATACAAAACAATGTCGCAAAAAATGTTGCAATTATAAATAAAATTAAGCAAGTCCTAAATTACAAATTGCTTCATATCTTGTATTGCTCATTAGTATTTCCATACTTGACCTATTGTATAGAGGTCTGGGGTAACAATTATAAAAGTACACTTAATTCATTGCTAATATTACAAAAAAGGGCAGTCCATGTTATACACAAAGTTGGTTATCTTGAGCATACTAATTTATTGTTTTTACATTCAAAGTTATTGAAATTATAGGATCTGGTTGATCATTATACAGTACAGTTAATGTTTAAAGTCAGTGAAAACTTTTTGCCACACAATATACAAAATCTTTTCAGTGAGAGTGAAGGGAAATACGATTTACGGGGGAATACAAAATTTAAAATGCACCTAGTAAGATCTACTAGGAAGGGTTTTTGTGTGTCTGTGTGTGGGGTAAAATTGTGGAATGGGTTAGGGGAGAAATACAGGCAATGTCCAAAACATCCATATATTTAAATCAACATATAAAGAAATGATTTTTAAGCAATATAAAAATAAAAGACAGAAATATTACAATGGGTCTTCAATGAAGAAAGGTTGTTATTGTTGAATATATATGCAATTCAATTTTTTCAATTCAACTTTATTTATATAGTGCCATATCACAACAAAAGTCATTTCATAGCACTTTCAAATGTAGGGAAAACCCCACAATTGCAGAAAGACCCAGCAATCAGACGATCCCCTGTGAGCAAACACTTAGCGACGGTGGAGAGGAAAAACTCCCATTTAACAGGAAGAAAGCTCTAGCAGAACCGGGCTCAGGGAGGGGCAGTCACCTGCTGCGACTGGCTGGGGGTGAGGGGATAGAGAAGATGAAAAGAACAGACATAAAGAGAGCAAACATTAACGGTGAGAAGCAAAGTACATTATTGGAGGTCACCCGGCAGTCTGAGTCTATTAACAGCAAAACAAAAGGGGGGTTAAGCGACACAAGATCCCTCCCTAATCGTAGGCTATATTGAAGAGGAAGGTTTTAACCCTATTCTTAAAAACAGAGATCAAGTCTGACTCCCGAACCCAGATTGGTAACTGGTTCCACAGTAAAGGAGCTTGATAGCAGAAGGCTCTGCCTCCCATTGTACTTTTGGAGATTCTAGGTATTACAAGTAATCCAGCATTTTGGGAGCATAGTGCTCTGTTAGGATGATAGGGTAATATCAGATCTTTTATTTATAAGGGGGCCTGATTATTAACAGCTTTGAAAGTGAGAAGAAGGATTTTAAACTTAATTCTAAACTCTATGGGAAGCCAGTGAAGGGAGGACAGAACCGGAGAGATATGATCTCTCTTTCTAGCATCAGTTAAAACCCTTCCAGCGGCATTTTGGATCAACTGAAGACTTTTTAAGGATATTTTGGGACAACCTGATAATAACGAGTTACAATAATCTAGATCTAGATCTAGATCTCTTTCTCGGCATCATTCAGAGACAAGATGCTCCTAATCTTGGCAATATTGCACAGATGATAGAAGGCAGTCTTAGAAACAAATTTAATATGTGAATTAGAGAACTGATCTTGATCAAAAATAACTCCAAGGTTCCTCACAGAACTATTCAAAGTAAGAGTAGCGGCATCCAAATTAAGAGTTTGATTTGGAAAGGTATTTCTAAGGTTTTTTTGACTAAGAATGACTTCAGTCTTATCTGGGTTTAATAGAAGAAAATTACAAGTCATCCAAGCTTTGATTTCCTTAAGACAGGCATCTAACTTGGTTAATTGATTACAATCATGGGGCTTCATTGACAGGTATAATTGTGTGTCGTCTGCGTAACAATTCAATTCAATTCAATTCAATTCAGCTTTATTTATATAGCGCCACATCACAATAAAGGTCATCTCATAGCGCTACAAAATGCAGAGAAAACCCCACAGTTTCAGAAAGACCCAGCAATCAGATGATCCCTGTGAGCAAGCATTTAGCGACGGTGGAGAGGAAAAACTCCCATTTAACAGGAAGAAACCTCTAGCAGAACCAGGCTCATGGAGGGGCAGTCATCTGCTGTGACTGGTTGGGGGTGAGGGGATGGAGAGGATGAAGAGGACAGACATAAAGAACATGAAACAGTGAGAAACAAAGTACATTATTGGCGGTCATCCAGCAGTCTGAATCTATTAACAGCAGAACAGAAGCAGGGTTAAGAGACACGAAATCCCTCCCTAATCGTAGGCTGTATTGAAAAAGAAGGATTTTACCCTGTTCTTAAAAACAGAGACCGAGTCTGACTTCCAGACCCAGAGTGGTATTTGGTTCCACAGAGAAGCAGCTTGATAGCAGAAGGCTCTGCATCCCAGTGTACTTCTGGAGATTCTGGGCACCACAAGCAATCCAGCATTTTGGGAGCGTAGTACTCTATTAGGATGATCGGGTAATATCCGATCTTTTATATACAAGGAGGCCTGATTATTAAGAGCTTTGAAAGTGAGAAGAAGGATTTTAAACTTAATTCTAAACTCTATGGGAAGCCAATGAAAGGAGGACAGAACCGGAGGGATATGATTTCTCTTTCTAACACTAGTTAAAACTCTTGCAGCGGCATTTTGGATCAACTGAAGACTTTTTAAGGATATTTTGGGACAATCTGATAATGACGAGTTACAATAATCTAGTCGAGAGGTGACAAAGGCATGGATCAGTCTCTCAGCATCATTCAGAGACAAGATGCTCCTATTCTTTGCAATATTGCGAAGAAAATGAAAATGTACTGTATACAGTGCTTTCTAATGATATTGCCTAACGGAAGCATATATAAACTAAAAAGAGTAGGGCCTAACATAGATCCCTTTGGAGCTCCGTGACTGAGCTTAGAGTTGGAAGAAAACTCATCATTGATGTGAACAAATTGAAGTCTATCGGACAAATAAGATCTAAACCACTGCAGCGAAGTTCCATTTAGTCCAACATAGTGTTCTAATCTATCAAGTATAATATCATGATCAATAGTATCAAAGGCTGCACAAAGATCTAAAAGGACAAGTACAGAAACGAGTCCATTATCATATGCGATGAGGAGGTCATTAGTAACCTTCACTAAGGCTGTTTCAGTGTTGTGATGAACTCTGAATCCAGATTGAAACTCTTCAAATAAACAATTTCCCTGCAAGTGGTCAAACAATTGCGCAGCAACAACTCTTTCTAAGATTTTTGAAATGAAAGGCAGATTAGAGATTGGTCTATAGTTAGCCAAAACTCCTGGATCGAGTGTTGGCTTTTTGAGTAAGGGTTTAATTGCAGCAATTTTAAAAACCTACGGTACATAACCTAAAGTTAAAGAAGAATTAATTATATGAAGAATACGGCTACCAGTAATTGGGAAGACTTTTTTAAATAACCTGGTAGGGATAGGGTCTAAAAGACAAGATGAAGGCTTGGATGAGGAGATTATTTTATCTAACTCTAAAAGGTCAATTGGAGTAAACTTATCTAAACAGATATCAGTTGAAGGAGTTGTAGTAGTTGCTGTACTTAAGTTTACGGTGGAAAGAATCTGACTGATTTTATCTCTAATAGATAACATTTTATGATTGAAAAAGTTCAAAAAGTCCTGACTAGACAGCTCTAGGGGGATGCAAGGATTGACCGAGTCCTGACTCTTTGTCAGCCTGGCTGTAGTGTCAAAAAGAAACCTGGGATTATTCTTATTCTCTTCTATTAATGCAGAGTAATAACTTGTTCTAGCTTTTCTAAGAGATTTTTTAAAAATGAAGAGATGATTTCTCCACGCTAAATAGAATTCATCTAAATTAGTGGAGCGCCATTTTCTTTCTAATTGACGAGTCTTCTGTTTTAAGCTACGAGTTTCTGTGTTAAACCAAGGGGTTAGAAATCTCTGGTTAGACTTTTTCTTTTTTAAAGGGGCCACCAAATCTAGAGTCTGATGCAGAGAGGTTGTAACATTATCTATCATGCTATCAGTTACGGCAGGAGCAAGTTCTCCAGCTTTTATTTCCATTGTGTTGACCCATGGTATAGAGGAGACAATCTGCAAAAATTTGGTAACAGCGTCATCTGAAAGACATCTGCTGTAGTAATATAATTCTTTAGGAGTCAAATAATCAGAAATAGTGAAATCAAAGGTTAACAGACAATGGTCTGACAGTACAGGATTATGAGGAGATACTACCAGATTTTCTATTTCTATACCATACATCAGAACAAGGTCCAATGTGTGGTGGAGATAATGGGTAGAATTTTCTACTTTTTGGGAAAACCCCATTCAAAAATTGAATTAAATGCCTTATTAAGACAGTTACTATCCACATCAACATGTATATTAAAATCCCTATATATGCTGAGTACTATTATTACTGATATCATTATTACTAGAATATTGCAACAGTATTATAGTATTAAGATTGTTGTTAGGATGGAATTATTTGAAGTATTATATAGGTCAAGTGGTATTGTTATTATTATTATTATTATTATTATTATTGTTGTTGTTGTTGTTGTTGTTGTTGTTGTAACTACTATATGGCTACCTATTATTATGGTTATTATTATTATTATATGGTTATTATATGGTTACTTATTGCGCCTAGGTATTGTAAGCCATGTGGGGGTATATGGTGGTATATATGGTGATTATGATGACGATAATATTGTCTATAATTATATTAAACATACCAGCAGTATTTATTTATTATTATTACTATTTTTATTAGATGTTGGTATTATTGTCAATATAAACTATCATTGTTGTATCATTTCTATTGCATAATTTAATTATAAGATGCATTATATGTTATGGTATTGTATAATGAATGTAATTGTGGGATGAATAATGACTAGAATGATATTATAATTTATTGAGTAGGGAGAAGGGGTGGGACTATATAAGCGCTGGCTTCTTCCCACTTCTTTTGAACAAGACATTTTTTCTTTTTTAATTTTCTTTTTTTGGTTTTGATTTTTGTTTTAAAAATTTTTTTGTCTGGATGTTCAAATAAATGAAATCAATCAATCAATCAATCTGTGTGTGTGTGTGTGTGTGTGTGTGTGTGTGTGTGTGTGTGTGTGTGTGTGTGTGTGTGTGTGTGTGTCCCCCCTATGTAGCTGATACAACAAGTAAACTATTTTGAATTTCACCATCACTCTTTTTTTTTATTTTATTTTATTTTATTTTATTTCAATAATCTCCAGCCTTTGTATGTGTGTGTGGCAGAACTCGGCGTGCTGACATAGTCACGTCTGTGTACATTCCCAGCCAAAGCAGTTTTTGCTATGGCTGGAGGTAAATGACAGTAGAAACGTGCTCCGCAAACAAAAGTTATTATTTAATTACTTAAAGTGATTTAACCATTGTAACTTCTTCAGTGTAATGGCCACTTCATTTTGTGAGAGTCCTGCTAAGTGTTGAAGTTTGATAGTTCAAGTTTTGTATGAGTTTTCAGTCTAAAAGAGGGCTACTCGTACATTAGCATCCTAAGCTAACTGCTAAGCAACCATTCGCTAATAACGGCTAGTTAATAATGGTCATTATGCTTCTTATCAGGAGATGAGCACGGCAGCTGCTTCCACACAGCTCATGCATGTCTCTCTGTTACTGCAGAGGTATGGAGATTATTTTCTGATGAATGTAATTTTTTTTAACATGTTAAATAAGTTCTGGTGGTTTACATAAGCACTAAATAGAAGCTTCGAGTTATTTTTGATCAGGATTTGTCCTTCAATTCACATATTAAATTTGTTTCTAAGACTGCCTTCTATCATTTGCGTAATATTGCCAAGATTAGGAGCATCTTGTCTCAGAGTGATGCTGAGAAGCTGATCCACGCTTTTGTTAGCTCGAGATTAGATTATTGTAATTCTTTATTATCAGGCTGTCCTAAAACATCTTTAAAAAGTCTTCAGCTGATCCAAAATGCTGCAGCAAGAGTTTTAACAGGTACTAGAAAGAGAGATCATATCTCTCCGGTTCTGGCCTCCCTTCATTGGCTTCCCATAGAGTTTAGAATTAAGTTTAAAATCCTTCTTCTTACTTACAAAGCTCTAAACAATCAGGCTCCTTTTTATTTAAAAGATCTGATACTACTGTATTATCCTAACAGAGAACTACGCTCCCAAAATGCAGGATTACTTGTAATACCTAGAATCTCCAAAAGTACAGTGGGAGGCAGAGCCTTCAGTTATCAAGCTCCTCTCCTGTGGAATCAGCTGCCAATCTGGATTCGGGAGTCAGACTCGATCTCTGTTTTTAAGAATAGGGCTAAAACCTACCTTTTTGATATAGCCTACAATTAGGGAGGGATCATGTGTTTCTGAACCCTCCCTTAGTTATGCTGCTAATAGGTTTAGTCAGCCGGGGGACCTCCAGTAATGCACTGGGCCTCACTCCTTTCCTCACTCTCTATGAAATATTTTTTTTGCTGGTCATTAATATTTGTTTGTTCTCTCCCATAGATTGAGTCCCCGTCATGCTGTTTGCTCTCTACATGTCTGTTCTTTTCTTCTTCTCTATCCCCTCACCCCCCAGCCAGTCACAGCAGATGACTGCCCCTCCCTGAGCCTGGTTCTGCTGGAGGTTTCTTCCTGTTAAAAGGGAGTTTTTCCTCTCCACCATCGCCAAGTGCTTGCTCACAGGGGATCGCCTGATTGCTGGGGTCTTTCTGCAACTGTGGGGGTTCCCCCCTACAGTTGATAGTGCTATGAGATGACTGTTGTTGTGAAATGGCGCTATATAAATAAAGTTGAATTGAATTGAATTGAATTTAAATAAGGGTTTTGTAGCGATTAAAAGGGATTTACTTGTTGAAGTGAATAATATATATTTAGTTGCATGTGATTAAGATTTTTTATTTCTATAATTTTTATTGCACTTTATATAACTCATTAAAGGTGCAATTGTTTTTATTGTTATTAAAAAGAGATTTTTAATTTGATGTTTTTGTTTTTATATGATTGAGAACAAATAAAAAGCAGTTTTTGCTATTGCTGGAGGAGATGAGCACGGCAGTTGCTTCCACACAGCTCATACATATCTCTCTGTTACTGCACAGACTTCAGTAAAGGAACCTGCGAGATCTTGAACTGCTTCCTGTCCTTTTGTTGAAGAACCCAGAGCACAATGCAGAAATAAGACACGGGTTACACATACATTAAAATTTTTTAAAAAACATGTCATGCATTCATGTACACCATGTTATCACCAAACATACAGTATACTCTATATTGTCCTCTTAGATATATATTTTCTTTTTTTTCACTCCCCCTTCTCTCTATTTCTCTTTCATTCCTGCATGTCTGAACTGAGTTTTGATCTAAAAACATCTGTTTTCACCAGCATTTCAGTCAATGTTTGCCAAAGGAGCTTAACTTAGGCTGACTGAGGCGAACTCTGCATAACTTAGCCCAGCGCTCAGTAACTAATACAAATTGAGGACAAATTTCACCAATGTTTATTTGCAAAAATCAGCAATTTTCGCCAGCGTTTCCCAACAAACACCACCTTTTATCAGCTTTTCCCAGCAGAGTCAGACGTTTGCCAAAACGTTAGTAAAAGTTGGTCCAAACATTGTAGTGTGAATCCACCCAAAAAAGCAGGTCCAGGACGGCAGGAAGCCTCCACAAACACTGATCTTTATATGAGCGCTGCCTGACGCTGATGTCAGGTGAACTGTGCTGAGTATTTCTTTGCTTTAGTTAACCTAAGTTGAGAACTGCTAAACATATGTTAGCCTAAGTTGTGTTATAATAAATAGTGAAGATTAGTTAGTTAGATATTACACAAAGTGCTCACATACATACTTATATTTTTAGTTGCACCCACACACCAAAACCGCCGTGCAATGAAGTATCTGCTTTTATTTCCATATATGGGCATGCTTTTGGGGTGGGCATCACATTGCGCTGAAGAGACACAGACAACAGGATGTGGAGATATGCTGAGGAGAGGAACATCTGGGTGAAGATAATGCTGAGAACCGGTCAGAACCAGTATGGACAGAGACACTGTGCTTTGTGGAAAGTTACTGGGAACGCCCAGTAACATGAAGCTATATGTACTGTTGGAAACCATTGTTCTTGGTTCTTCTGCCAGATCATGCTGAGAAGGACCCACAGCTGCAGACGAGCAGGTGGTGTTGGCCCAAGCTCCCCGTCACGGACACCCACCGTCGGTGGCTCCGCAAGCTGGTGTTCCCTTGGCAGTGACCTGCGCTCGTGAAGCTAACATGCCCCCCACCACCACCACCACCCTTTTTCCTTCCACAGACTGACGTGCCCTCCTGTACACCTCGCCAGCAGGGTGTTTTGACTGGATCGGCGACCCCCCGTTACAGCCGCTATGGACGCAGGCTCAAGCCCAAAAGATGGGGGGGTTAGTGCCCTTTCCGGGTGTTTGACGGGGGCGGGGGGCTGTGTGGTGGCACTGTGTTGGGAATTCTCCACCCAGAGTCGGGAGCCCGGGGGAAGAGGGAATAATGGACTGAAGGAGGAAGTGGTACCGGGGGTCTCAGATGGAACAGAAAGGGCTATTCGCCTCCTGGGGAGTTCAGGAGGCACCAAAGCCGCTGAGGGAAGAGAGGGTGTGAGAAGCGGGTCTGGTGTTATGTGATGTTAAGGTACCATGCATGTCTTTGTTCCACTGATTGCATTGTGTTGGGCTTCCTGGGTCTCATGGCACGGAATTAAAGGTTATAAAAAGAAGGTGCTTTGAGACCGAGGCAGATTTTTACTGTACTTGATGTTGGAGAAGGAATAAAGTTCGTGTGTAATCCAGCTTGTGCCTCGGTTGCTTTCTTCCTCCACAAACTGAATATTTAGGTTCAGGTTCAGGTTCAGGTTACTTTATTTGTACCCGTAGGTACATTTGTTTTGCAGTCAGGTGACATCCATATTTACAAACCACAATTACATTCAACATGAACACAAACACAGGCACACATGAAGCTGTCTATAAACATGATAAAAGTACTCAAGGCTCCACCAATCAGGACATAGGACAAAGAGATAAGAGAAAAAACAAAGAGAGAAGAGAGAAGGGTCATATTATAAAGTTAAAGACTAGTCAAAGAGGTTAAAAACTCAAAAGTCTAAAACCCAATAAAAGATTTAGAACCCAAATAAAAATCCTACAAAAATAAGTAAATATAAAATAAAATTAATAAATAGGTAACTAAATTATGTGCAATATATTGTTACAACTTGTTCAACTCTTTGTCAGCAGCAGGAACAAAGCTGTTTTTGTAGCGCTGGGTTTTACTTTTTGGGACAGCAAACCTCCGTCTGGAGGGAAGAAGCTGAAAGTGGCAGTGCAACTGCACAACAACCACTACTGCCTCTAAAGACATCGAGTCCTGCTGCCCACACCCCACTCCACCAACACCCCCCCACTCCCAACACACAGCCCCCCAACATGACCCTCACTAAGACCCAGGTGAGGACGGAGCTGAGGAAGATCAAGGCGAGGAAGGCATCGGGACCGGACGGCATCAGCGCAAAGCTCCTCAAGTCCTGTGCAGATCAGCTGTGTGGGATTGTGGAGCTCATCTTCAGCCTGAGCCTGAAGCTGGGGAGGGTACCACAGTTGTGGAAAACATATTGTGTGGTACCTGTACCAAAGATTTCCCACCCCAAAGACCTGAACAGCTACAGACCAGTGGCCCTGACGTCCCACATGCTGAAGACCCTGGAGAGACTGCTCCTTGCTCACCTCCGCCCCCTGGTGGGACCAGCGATGGATCCACTCCAGTTCGCCTACCAGCATGGCATTGGGGTGGAGGATGCAGTGATCTTCCTCCTTCACCGTTCTCGGTCCCACCTGGAGAAGCCCGGGAATGCGGTGAGGATCATGATCTTTGACTTCTCCAGTGCTTTCAACACCATCCAACCGATGATCCTGAAGGACAAGCTGCTGTGCACAGGGGTGGACCAGCACCTGTCATCATGGATCCTGGACTACCTCACTAATCGGCCACAGTTTGTGAGAACCCGGGACTGTGTGTCCGACACGATCATCGGTAGCACGGGGGCCCCACAGGGAACGGTTTTGGCTCCCTTCCTGTTCACCCTTTATACTGCAGACTTCTCACACAACACAACACACTACCATCTACAGAAGTTCTCTGACAACTCTGCGATCGTCGGCCTCATCTCTAACGGAGATGAAGCTGAGTACAGAGGACTTATCCAGGACTTCGTGGACTGGTGCCATCGGAACTGCCTCCAGATCAACGCGAGGAAAACTAAGGAGCTGGTGGTGGACTGCCGCAGGCAAGGACAACCCCTCACAGCACCAGTAAACATCCAGGGAACAGACATTGAGATGGTGACATCCTACAAGTACCTGGGTGTTCATTTGAACAATAAACTAGACTGGTCACACAATACCGACGCACTCTACAAGAAGAGACAGCGCAGGCTGTTCCTACTGAGGAGACTCAGGTCTTTTGGTGTACAAGGGGCGCTGCTGAAGACATTCTATGACACGGTGGTGGCATCAGCCATCACTTTTGGAGTGGTCTGCTGGGGCAGTGGTATTACAGCAGCCGATAGGAAGAGACTGAACAAACTGATCAAGAAAGATAGCTCTGTCCTGGGGCAGCGCCCTGACCCGGTGGAGGAGATAGGAGAGAGAAAGATGGTGGCTAAACTGTCATCTCTGCTGGAGTCCGAGTCCCACCCTATGCAGGACATACTGAACGCACTGAGGAGCTCATTTAGCAGCAGACTACATCATCCTAGGTGTGCAACCAAGAGGTTTCGCAGGTCCTTCCTACCTACGGCTGTCAGACTGTATAACCTAACCAGGGCTGCTCACAGAGATAGCAAAAAAAACGTAACGACCTAATAGTATTGAATGCAAAAGACGCAATAGACTTATATATATATATATATATATATATATATATATATAATAGATGACAATATGTATGGGTACATATTCATACTATGTAGGATAACTAAGTAGACGGTTATGCTGTTTATTCCATCTTGCTACAATGCTCCGCACTTTGTATATACAGTATATTTATGTGTATGTATGTATATCCACTGCTCTTATTTATATCTTCCATATCTTCTTAATTATTGCGCTGAGTGTTGCTATCCCTGTGCTGTTGCAATCCTGGAATTTCCCCATTGTGGGACTAATAAAGGCTTATCTTATCTTATCTTATCTTATCAAAGGGTGGGAGTCATCATTTAAAATGGAGGTAGCAATCCTCTGTACCTGTCTGGTGTACAGGGATGTCAGGCTCAGCTGTGACTCACCAAGCAAACGACTGGACCATCTAGCAACCTGATCCAAGGATTTCCTCTGTTTCAGTTTTATCTGACCAAACCATGACACTAAAGAAAAGGATAAAACAGATTCAATAAAAGCCCGATAAAACATTGTCATTATGGTTTGGTCAATTTGGAAGCGTGCAAGTTTCCTTAAACAATGCAAATGTTGCTGACCCTTTTTGCACACCCTTTCACAATTCTCTTCAAAGTTTAAATTACTATCAATAATCTTCCCAAGATATTTGTAGGATTGTACACATTCAGTGGTCTGGCCTTTTAGTACAGTGACTTTGTGCCTGGGAGTTTTCCTCCTAAAGTCAATAATCATATCTTTAGTTTTTGTCGTATTCAGCTGCAGGTAGGAATCCTCACACCAGTGAACAAAATCATCAACTACTAGGCCGTGGCCACTCTCATCTTCCTGGAGGAGACTGACAACAACTGAATCATCAGCATACTTTATAATGTGTCTGTTGTCATGTCTGCTCTGACACATGTTTGTGTACAGGATGAAGAGTAGTGGTGATAACACACACCCCTGAGGAGAGCCAGTAGAAGAACACTTTTGGTCAGACAATGTACCATTGACCCTTACTCTCTGTGTCCTGTTGGTTAAAAAATCCAGAATCAAACCCATCAAATTATTACTCAAATCAAATTGTTGCAGGAGCCTTTCAATTAAAATTGTCATGGATGGCCCTCACGAGCCATCATAAGATGCCACAAATCACCGGTGAGTTTGCACAGTTTTATTAAAGGAACAGAAAAGGAACAAAATAACAAGCCACGGGGGGCTAAAACACACTACAACGAAATACAGTCAATGACAACGGAAAATGGATACACAAGGAGACACACTTACGAATATAGATGAAGGATAGTCTTCGTCTGAACAGCGGGATGCTCAATAATGTCTGACCAAGGAGAAGTTTTTGACGAGACTGCCGCGCCTTTTCGTTCTCAGCTGCCCTCTTAAGTGGAGAGCAGCTGATGAGGCAAAATGCGGCTCAGCTGTTAAGTCTGACAGCTGGAAACCCCTCCGAGCGCTGTCACAATAAAGGCTCGGCGAGCCAAAAGGGGCACCCAGCCGTCAGATGGCCGAAAATAGTGCATGGCTCGAGCGCGGACAAGATTGGCGCTCGAACCATAACAAAAATATGAGGTTGGATTGTATTAAATTAAATTAAACGAATATTTAATGGGGTGTCCTAATTTTTTCACGTGGCTGTATACATCTCATACCCTACATTAACAAAAATTTAAAAAACATGTCATACACACCATGTTATCACCAAACAAATACTCTACATTGTCCTCTTACATATATATTTTCTTATTTTTAACTCCCCCTTCTATTTCTCTTTCATTCCTGCATGTCTGAACTGAGTTTTGATCTAAAAACATCTGTTTTCACCAGCATTTCAGTCAACGTTTGCCAATGGAGCTTAACTTAGGCTTGCTTAGTTGAACTCTGCATAACTTACCCCAACGCTAAGGAACTATTACAAATTGAGCACAACTTTCACCTACATTTATTTCCAATTGTCAGCAAATTTTCAGCATACTGAAAATTCTAAACAAATACAACTTTGGTCAGCGTTTGCCAACAAACACCAGCTTTCATCAACTTTTGCCAGCAGAGCCAGACATTTGCCAAAACGTTAGTAAAAGTTGGTCCAAACGTTGTAGTGTGCATCCACCCAAAAAAGCAGGTCCAGGATGGCAGGAGGCCTCCACAAACACTGATCTTTATATGAGCGTCCCCTGACGCTGATGTCAGCTGGACTGCGCTGAGTATTCCTTTGCTTAAGTTAACTTAAGTTGGCAACTGCTACACATTAGGTAGCCTAAGTTTTTCATAACGTCAGTAAAAGTCGGTCCTAGCGTTATAGTGTGAACCCAGCTTAACGTACTGGAAGGCTCAAACAGCAAACAGTACACACAGAGAATTGCTGTTGGTAGTCATAAGCAGACATAATTGCCTGAGTGTCCCCACTAAGTTGCATCACCAGCAATGACCTTGCCAATACTAACATGGAAATCATTCATGCAAAGGTCACTCTTGCAAGACTGAGAATGATAACACAAAACAACATGAATAGAGAGAAGTAGAAACTCTCTTATTTCTTAATGTTCATACTTTACTGACTTGTTTTGTTGGGGCCTGAAATATATTTTTTGAAAGCACTTTTTGGTAGCACTAATTACAGACTAAATTTATGGTAACTATCAGAAAAAGCAGGGATGAAATGAGGGTAAATGGGAAAAACGGAAGTCGTGGGTAAATACAAGGGGAGGTGCTGTATTATGCCTCTACTTTCATCTGACATAATTACCCTATAGTTAGTAGTTAGTTAGTTAATCCCTTCACACCTGAAGGTGTATATGGGCGGCGCCTATCTCCGTTTCTCTGACCCTAGGCCACACAGCTACTGTAAGTAGTGAAAGCTACAGCGGGGGGTCAGTCCTCTGGTAGCTCTGTGTGTAACTTTACTTTCCCCATTCCATTATGCGGAGCACCACGCTAGAAGGCAGAAAGCACCAGTTTTATATGGTCTTTGGTATGACCCGGCCGGGATTTGAACCCCTGCCTCCCGGGTGTGGGGCGGATGCTCTACCAACTGAGCCACCACTCCGGTTAATAATAATTAATAACCATTTAATTACCATTTAATAACCACCACTCCGGTTAATAATAATTACCCTATAAGTACCTGGAAAAACAGTAAAATCCAGAGAAACAGCGTAAAAATGGTTGGGAAAATGGGAAAATGGGTACAAAAAACATTGTAAAAACAGGAAGCAATGGGTAAGAACTAGGGCACTGACTGTATTAAGCTATGATTTTCATCTGACATAGTTACCCTATAAAAGTAGCAGGAAAAAATGAGATGCAGAAAAAGCTAAAGATGGAGAAAGATAGGGGAAAATAGAGGGAAATATATTTTTACTCTGTTTTTAACATGTTTTACCATAACTGAAAAAAGTGAAGAGCTGAACAGAGAAACAAGAAAAAAGAAATAAGCAACTGGCAGAAATGGGTCACCACCAAGAAGGCCCCATGAGCCACAGAAGCACGACAGGTCATGAAAGGGTCATTATTAATCACTGTAAAGCTCTTAATGCCTTATTCTGCTACAAGTATTAGACTTTTACTGTCTTTCTACCTACCAACCTTTCCAAATACAGCTTATTGGATTTTTCATGATGTCTGCATCTTTTTGATCAGTCTATGCTGCATTCCTGTTACTGTATAAGTATGCTATATCAGTGTTATATGATTGCTTAGCCTGTCCCAAAGTCATCTAAAGAGAATATGCGTGAAAACTTGCATCTTTGTATTTGGGTTTTATTTCAATAACAATGGACAGTGCAAATTGATTATCATAAGCACTCATTGAAAGCATGACCAGTTTATCAATTAAAAAGGTCATTAAGGTATGCCATTTGTTAGCTTATAAAACATCCCATGTGGTACCTGTGCTGAAGACTCCACACCCCAAGGACCTGAACAGCTACAGACCAGAGGCCCTCATCACACCTGATAAAGACCCTGGAGAGGCTGCTTCTCGCCCACATCTGCCCCCAGGTTGGACCAGCGATGGACTCACTTCAGTTTGCCTACCAGCATGGCATCGGGCTGGAGGATGCAGTGATCTTCCTCCTACATCATTCCCTGTCTCACCTGGAGAAACCTGGGAGCAGTGCGAGGATCATGTTCTTTGATTTCTCCAGTGCTTTCAATACCATCCAACCAGTGATTCTGAGGGACAAGCTGCTGTGTGCAGGGGTGGACCAGTACCTGTCATTGTGGATTCTGAACTACCTAATAGACCAATCACAATTTGTGAGGATCCAGGACTGTGTGTCTGAAACAAACAAATGGCAGTATGTGAGCTGGAAGCCAACTTTACATACAAGAGCACACCGAACAGAATCAACAGAACGCAAATGACGCTACACCTGACACAGACTGGCAAAGACATACAGCCATGGACAAAATTGTTGGCACCCCTCTGTTAATGAAAGAAAAACCCATAATGGTCACAGAAAAAAATTGAATCTGACAAAAGTGGTAATAAACAAAAATTCTATGAAAATTAACCAATGAAAATCAGACAATGCTTTTGAATTGTGGTTCAACAGAATTATTTTAAAAAAACAAACTCATGAAACAGGCCTGGACAAAAATGATGGTACCCTTAACTTAATATTTTGTTGCACAACCTTTGGAGGCAATCACTGCAATCAAACGATTTCTGTAACTGTCAATGAGATTTCTGCACCTCTCAGCAGGTATTTTGGCCCACTCCTCATGAGCAAACTGCTCCAGTTGTCTCAGGTTTGAAGGGTGCCTTCTCCAGACGGCATGTTTCAGCTCCTTCCACACATGTTCAATAGGATTTAGATCAGGGCTCATAGAAGGCCACTTTAGACTTTAGCTGTCTGACACTGGGCAGCACATTTCTCTCTAGAATACACCCTGTGCCAGATGCAGCATAGCAGCCCCAGAACATAACAAAATCTCCTCCATGTTTCACAGTAGGGACAGTGTTCTTTTCTTGGTATGCTTCATTTTTGCATCTGTGAACATAGGGCTGATGTGCCTTGCCAAAAAGTTCCAGTTTTGTCTCGTCTGTCCATAGGACATTCTCCCAGAAGCTTTGTGGCTTGTCAACATGCCGTTTGGTAAATTCCAGTCTGGCTTTTTTATGGTTTGTTTTCAACAATGGTGTCCTCCTTGGTCGTCTCCCATGAAGTCCACTTTGGCTCAAACAACGACGGATGGTGCGATCTGACATTGATGTACCTTGACCTTGGAGTTCACCATGAATGTGTTTAGAGGTTGTTCTGGGCTCTTTTGTTACCATTCGTATTACTCCATCTCCTCCTGCGGCCACGTCCAGGGAGGTTGGCTACAGTCCCGTGGATCTTAAATTTCTGAATAATATGTGCAACTGTAGTCACAGGAACATCAAGCTGCTTGGAGATGATCTTATAGCCTTTACCTTTAACATGCTTGTCTATAACTTTCTTTCTAATCTCCTGAGACAACTCTCTCCTTTGCTTCCTCTGGTCCATGTTTAGTGTGGTTCACACCATGTCAACAAACAGCACAGTGACTACTTGTCACCCTTTAAATAGGCTGACTGGCTGATTACAAGTTTGTAGACACCTGTGATGTTAATTAGAGGACACATCTTGGTTGAACATGTCCCTATGGTCAAATTATTTTCAATCTTTTCTAGGGGTACCATCATTTTTGTCCAGGCCTGTTTCAGGAGTTTGTTTTTTAAAATAATTCTGTTGAACCCCAATTCAAAAGCATTGTCTGATTTTCATTGGTTAATTTTCATAGAATTTTTATTTATTACCACTTTTGTCAGATTCAAGTTATTTCTGTGACCATTGTGGGTTTTTCTTTCATTAACAGAGGGGTACCAACAATTTTGTACACGTCTGTATATAGACAGGGGAGTAATCAAGACAACACTCGACAGGTGGAAAACAATCAAGGACAATAGAGAAGCACAGAATGAGTGGAGCTGAGCGGACAGAGCACACCAAGACCAATTTTTTTTTTTTTAAATCACAGCACAGTGAAACATAATAACAAAGGACGAGGACATGGCTGAACTTGTCCGGACCTGTTGCTGAGTGTGAGGATTGAATGTACGTGTAGATTGTGGTGGGTCACCACAGGGCTCCCCCCAGAACACTCAGCAGGGGCTGTGACACCCACCCCCCCCGCCCCGTCGTTTGGCTTCAGCTCCGGTAGAACTGTTGGAGGGCATGTCAGTCCGTGGGGGGTATGGGGGAGGGGTGGAAAGGACAGTGTGCTCCGCTCTGAGTTCCAGCACGTTGAACGGCCATGGATCGCGGGCGCCAGGGCCGGTGTGCAGTCGTGCATAATGGAACCAGACAGAGATCAGCCGGCTTCAGGGAGTGAGGTGTGGGAAGAGTGCTGTGGAGGAGGAGGGGGTGGGAGTAAGTGAGTGCCGGCCCGGGACGTCAAAGGTGTCTGGGCCGCGCAAAAGTTGCGTGTGGATCCGCGATTGTGAGGGACTTTCCCGTTAAACCTGGTGGTGATCCACAGTGGCTGTGAAAAAAAAATTATGTCTCTGACTCCTCTCGCGGCTCGATCCTGCAAGGATGTGGGGAAGGCGAGCAGCCAAATTCCCCGAGGATGCGTAGCAGCTGTGGAACAACTGCAGCTGTGTGAGGCACTTGGCGGTTTGGCTTTTAGGTGTGGGAAGCAGCCCTAAAGTCGTTGGGGACAGCAATTGGCTAAATTCCCCTTGTGCACCATGGCTGAGAAACCCATACAAAGTCCTGTGTGCGGGCTGCACGTCTGCTTCAGGTGCGTGAGCAGACCTGAAGGTTCCGAGGCTGGCGATCGGCCGTGTTTCTCGGGCATGTGCAGCAGCGGAGGACGCTGTATCGGTCTGTGGAGCCGGCTTGACCCTGTGCGTGGCGCGCGCGTGGCGCAGTGACCACTTAACTGGCAGGTGTGCTGTCCTCGTAATCCTGCGGTGTGCGTGTGGGGCTTCTGTGTGCGGGAGGTCCGCTTGTCACGACCTGAGTCAGGGTCGGGGAGCTTGGTAGAAATCAACACAGTCAGTGTCGATGATTTCTCCGTTCTGGCTGCTTCCTTCGTTTCGCTCATGTCGCCGTTCATGGTGCGTGTCGGTCCAAGCGCTGCCCACTCTGGGGTGCATGCTCCGGTGAGGATGAAGAGGTTGCAGGCGTTCTCTGGTCCTCTGCTGTCCACAGCGCGGTGAGAGGGAGTAGACGGTCATTCTCTCTCGTCAGGTCACCAGTGTCGAGGTAAAAGATCAGGCGAGGGGCGCACCATGATGTGTGCTGGGGCTTCCCGTCCGGGTCATCTCCGGGGTGTTCACCTCGTGTTCCATTCTTCGTCAAGGGTCACCAGTGTGGAGGAACAAGATCAAGCGAGATGTGACGAGCTGGAAGGTTGCAGAGTTTTATTTCCTCCATCAAAATGAGACGCACTTGTAGCGCTGTGTGCTACAGTGGTCTACTGTGCTGTGCTGTGTTTGCTGTGTCGTGTCTTTTATATGTTATACAAACAGAGAGAATGCATGGCAAATTAGCATATTAATATACATATCAGTCAATGCATATGATTAGCATGACCACTGGCGCCCGGATGTCTTCTCCTTAATCTGGGGATGCATAAACAATAGTCCATTGTACTGGTTGTCCTCCCTGGGGTTCTCTGTCCATATGTGAATGGTCCTTTGCTTCCTCCGGACCTGTTGCTGAGTGTGAGGATTGAATGTACATGTAGACTGTGGTGGGTCACCACAATATAAACATAAAGTGAGGACATGAGCACAGTCTGTCATGTGGTGGCTCTTGCGAGCCACCATAAGACGCCACAGAGTCACCAGTGAGTTTTCAGTGAGTTTTATTACGGTGAAAAGGTGATAACACAAGCTGCTGAGATAATGACAAGAGTCTTCACACAACAGGAGGCATAGGGCTATACAGCTCACTATAGGTCCAGAGCAGGAGACGGTCATACACAGGCAGGCTTGGTAGTTGAAAATAATAACGACACACAGGCTGCTAAGGCAGGGACTTACATATCAATTCACGCCGGGAGGAATAAGGCTAATACAGCACACTTACTGGTTCCGGGGAGCGACGGTCAAACCCAAAGCAGACGAGGTGTGAAAATAGTCCAGACATCCGCAACATGACGGAAAGTGAACAGGGAAGTGAACAGAAAAGTGAACAAACACTGCTGCGTCCTACCGTCGCCAGTGCTGGGCTTAAATGCGCGAAGCACTAACAACGGTAATGACACTCAGCTGACCGACCATTGACAGGCGGAAGCCCCACCGAGCACTTTCACAATAAGAGCCCGGTGAGGCCAGAATACAGCCCGCAGCTGTCAAGGCCGGCAGCGAGCCATAACTTAGCCCGAGCGCGATCAGAACCGGCGCTCGGGTCATAACAGTACCCTCCCTCCACGGGCGGACTCCGAACGCCCCAAGGAATCACCCTGCCCCCCCCGCCCCCCCAGGGTGGGAGGTTGGGGAACAGGTGCAGAGGGAGAGAAACCAACCCATGAACAAGACTAAGACCAGACAAAAAAAACATACAAGAAATACATGGAAACACACGATAACTATGGAAACAAAACAAGAAATAAATACAAACACATGACTCTGGAGAAAAAAAAAAGGAAAGAAATACATGACTAACTGTGGAACACATGACTATAAAAAAAAATACATGACTGTAACTATGGAAACAAAAGAAATACATGCTAAACACGGTGACTATGAAAAAACAAAAACACACGAAACCAAAAATACATGTAAACACCTGGAAACTATGAACAAAACCCCCATACTATAGCCCCTCAAAGAAAGAGCGGAGAACAAAACAACAAAGACAAAACTTAACCATAGCCCCTCAAAAAGAAGAGGGGAGGAAAGACAATAGCAAAACAAAACCAGACTAAGGATTGCAAAACACATGGGGCAAACCAGATTGCCCTGACCTAACTTGACTATGGCAAGACTGTGGCTTTCCAAAAAAGAAAAACATGAGGCAATCCAAAATTGCTCTGACTTGACTATAACTAAACTATGGCCTTCAAAAAAAAAAGAACAAGAGGCAATCTAAAATTGCTTAGACTTGACTAAGACTATGACTACGTGAAACAACAAAAAAATTGCTAGACGTACTTAACATGACTTGGCACTGTATGGGCCCACAGATAGTCCCACAGTACATGATCAGGTGGCCTGCCCCAGTCCCAGGCCCCCAGAAACAAGTCCTCTGGTGGCCGAACCAGGTCACCCCGTAACAAGCACAGTTTATTGGGTGGCCAACCCAAGACGCCGAATGCACCAAGCAGTTCCTCGGGTGGCCGACCCGCATCCCACAACCACCAGGACCGTGGAGGGATTGCATGCAGCCGCTCACCTGAAAACGACAAGACAGAAGAGCGCCGATCCGCCAAACAAAACCCTCTAACGGCCCCCAGCTGGCGGCTCCTGAGAGGGGGACAACCAAAAACTTGGACCCCCTCGAATCCTGATTGGGTCGCAGCCGCACCTACGCTGGACCCCCACTGGACCTCGTCGGACCCCGATTGGGTCATCGCTGCACCCACGTCGGACCCCGACTGGGTCATCTCAGCCCACGCGTCGGACCCCGACTGGGTCATCTCGGCCCACGCGTCGGACCCCGACTGGGTCACCTCGGCCCACGCGTCGGACCCCGACTGGGTCAGGACTGCTCCGGCGACGACCTCCATCTCCGAACCTAGAACCCCCAGTCCCGTGACCTTGACTGGCTCCGGACTGGTAACGCTGTGGAGGTGCTCAGAAAACAGGAGAGGACCGGGATCAGTTCCACCGGCAGCGCCAGAGCCCAGCGAGACGAGCTCGGGTGCAGCGGACGGCTGCCCATCACTCGCCTCCCCATGAGGCAGGCAAAAATGCTCTAATACACCATACAGGAAAACAAGAAAGAGCACTTGCCTGCACTCGGGCTCTGGAGCCGTCCAGGACTTCGCCGATCCAGGTTCAAGAAGAAGCTCGTCGTCGGGCTCCCACTCAGCTGCGTTGGGTTCCACAGCCGGCCTGATGGTCTCTGCAGCTGGATCCTCACGTGCTGGCGTCCACGCCAATAACCCGTATGGCGTAGGGGCAGAGGACCCTGGACCTGCTGACTCGGGCTGCATCCCTGAGGAACCCTGGGGACGCTCTCTCGTCAGCTCTGGCTCCTCACTGCAGTCCGTTCTTCTCCTCTGTCCAAAGCAAGGCTGCAGGGCCGGGATATTTCCCAGAGCCGCAGGCCTCCCCCTCGTCCGACGGCGTGGGACTGACGCCGAGGACCGCTCCGCAGGAGGAGACACAGAGGCAGCAGGTTTAATACAAGTGGCTACAGCTGGGAAAAGTGACTCAGGTTGCTACAAACCCCGAGCTTCACCCCCAGGAGTCAGACAAGACAGATCACTATGCTCAATAGGAAAGTGAACTTGAACTTGCCTGTCACCCGGGGGGAGGATGGTATCAGCTGTAGCGGACGTTGCTCCTTCCCTCGCTCGCTGGGTGGTAGAAAAGGATCCATGGACGGAGCCCACCGGCACAGGACTCAGCTCACTCACAGCAGCTGGCTGGTTGAGGGGGTCATCCCGGCGGCCCGGAACTGGATCCGGAGCAGGAGCTTGCTGAAGATGCGCCCGGCCGTGATGCCGACGCCTTCGCCAGCCCCCAGATGGTGCGAACTCCTGAAACGGATCAAGGGCAGGATCGGGATCCATAGGCAAAGAGCAGGAGTGCCTCTTCTCCTGCTTCATGCCGCGTTCCTCCTCCATCATCAGG
Organism: Pholidichthys leucotaenia; assembly: GCA_020510985.1. Lineage (NCBI taxonomy): Eukaryota > Metazoa > Chordata > Actinopteri > Cichliformes > Pholidichthyidae > Pholidichthys > Pholidichthys leucotaenia. The sequence goes on from CM035847.1 coordinate 117,232,433, forward strand.
AATATTTCGCGTTGCGCGGCGATGTCTTCCGGGTGGTCGGTGTAGCGGGGAGAGAGATGACAAAGAACATCTTCGGCGGCGTCCAGGTACCAGTGTATGCCGTGGTCATAGTCCAGCAGGGAAGCGGAGATGAGCAGCTCATCCACGACTTCCAAAACACCTGTCAGCACGTGGCTCTTCGGCGACGGCATTCCTCACATACACAGGACCCAGACAGGAAAAAGCAACGTCCAAAACTCGAACCCACTGGTGAATTGCGTCTCGGGTTGGCGTCACCGTAAACTCTGTTTTGGCAGCAGTGTACTGTCATGTGGTGGCTCTCGCGAGCCACCATAAGACGCCACAGAGTCACCAGTGAGTTTTCAGTGAGTTTTATTACGGTGAAAAGGTGATAACACAAGCTGCTGAGATAATGACAAGAGTCTTCACACAACAGGAGGCATAGGGCTATACAGCTCACTATAGGTCCAGAGCAGGAGACGGTCATACACAGGCAGGCTTGGTAGTTGAAAATAATAACGACACACAGGCTGCTAAGGCAGGGACTTACAGATCAATTCACGCCGGGAGGAATAAGGCTAATACAGCACACTTACTGGTTCCGGGGAACGACGGTCAAACCCAAAGCAGACGACGTGTGAAAATAGTCCAGGCATCCGCAACATGACGGAGAGTGAACAGGGAAGTGAACAGAAAAGTGAACAGACACTGCTGCGTCCTACCGTCGCCAGTGCTGGGCTTAAATGCGCGAAGCACTAACGACGGTAATGACACTCAGCTGACCGGCCGTTGACAGGCGGAAGCCCCACCGAGCACTTTCACAATAAGAGCCCGGTGAGGCCAGAATACAGCCCGCAGCTGTCAAGGCCGGCAGCGAGCCATAACTTAGCCCGAGCGCGATCAGAACCGGCGCTCGGGTCATAACACAGTCATGTCCAAACCTATACATCTCTCTACCTCTCTCTACTCTCCTTCTCTGCTGCTGCTACCCTTGCACGTGATTGGTTACCTCCTCCCCCACTGCTTTGCTATGCAAAACGGACACCTCCATCCCCCTCTGCCTGAATCCTGCTGCTCCTCGGTTCCTCCCTCTTCCCCTGAGGTAGCCAAGAGTATCCGTCTGATTGGTTAATGTTATAATCAATCAGGCTAAGCAAAAATACTGATGCAGCTAGAAACACTCTGACCAAATCTGCCTTTTTTTTTTGGGGGGGGGGGGGATGGAGGACCTTAAGCAGGCATTCACAGCAGAAAAACTGCTCCATTCCAAATCATTCCAAACTTGGGAGTTTGGAATGATTTTGCTTTTGCCATGTGTTGTAAATCACAAAAAACATGTTACAGACATGTTAACAACAGAAAAAAAATAGATTTTTGCCAGAGTATCACTTTAATGTTAAATTGAATGTGAGTGGTTGATACGTGCATTACTGAAATTCGAGGATACAGGCTAATACTAAATTAGTTTACATGCTGCCTAAACAGCAGTTAATATCTTCAGTTTAAGGGCATATTTCCCCTATGTAGGTTATGTAATTTATAGCTAATGGAAGTGCTGTATGTTTCAACCTAATTAAGATACCTCAACTAAATGTTTTTAACAACTTTGAGATGCACGCCGGGTGGGGGTGGGGGGCTGAAAAGTTCATAGGCTGCAGCAAGAGTTTTAACAGGTACTAGAAAGAGAGATCGTATCTCTCCGGTTCTGGCCTCCCTTCACTGGCTTCCCATAGAGTTTAAAATTAAGTTTAAAATCCTTCTCACTTACAAAGCTCTAAACAATCAAGCCCCTTTTTATTTAAAAGATCTGATACTACCCTATTATCCTAACAGAGCACTACGCTCCCAAAATGCTGGATTACTTGTAATACCTAGAATCTCCAAAAGTACAATGGGAGGCAGAGCCTTCAGTTATCAAGCTCCTCTCCTGTGGGACCAGCTGCCAATCTGGATTCGGGAGTCAGACTCGATCTCTGTTTTTATGAATAGGGTTAAAACCTTCCTTTTTGATATGGCCTACAATTAGGGAGGGATCATGTGTCTCTGAACCCTCCCTTAGTTATGCTGCTAATAGGTTTAGACAGCCGGGGGATCTCCTATAATGCACTGGGCTTCACTCCTTTCTTCACTCTCAATGAAATATTTCTGCTGGTCATTAATATCTGTTTGTTCTCTTCGTGCTGTTTGCTCTCTACATGTCTGTTCTTTTCATCTTCTCTATCCCCTCACCTCCCAGCCAGTCGCAGCAGATGACGGCCCCTCCCTGAGCCTGGTTCTGCTGGAGAGTTCTTCTTGTTAAAAGGGAGTTTTTCCTCTCCGCTGTCACCAAGCGCTTGCTCACAGGGGATCGCCTGATTGCTGGGGTCTTTCTGCAACTGTGGGGGTTTCCCCTACAGTTGAAAGTGCTATGAGATGACTGTTGTTGTGAAATGGCGCTATATAAATAAAGTTGAGTTGGATTGGACTGACCATGATGCAGTGTTCAAATTTGACCAAGTGTGGTTTATTTTTAAACATATTTTTCAACACTTCTTCCATCAGTGTTGCAGCGCTTGGATCCCTGTGGTTGAAAAATAAACCGCATTTGGTGAAATTTGGACACTGCATCATGGTCAGCCTATGAACGTTTCAGCCCCCGATGAACTTTTCTTGCCCACTAACTCAGTGTGATTCCAACACTGTAGGTTGGCTTCATGGTGCTGCACGAACAAAATGAGGCAAGCTGTGATGTATCTTTTACATTTTTCTTGACATTTTACAGGGACATTTTCTTTATAAGAAAGACTTCCGGTTCCAGCGCCACACGAGTTGGCTGCCTTTTGCAACAGCAGCTCAATTCTGAGTCTTTTTATCTTCCTTCTTCTTTCTGATCCGGTGATAACTTTCTGATCCGGCACACCTTTCACTCTATGTGTATCACGGACACACAGATCACCCCGGGGGTCTCCCGAGTCGGCAGACGGAGCCTCTGTTTACAGCGGGAGACGATGCAGTGGGGAGGAGCTAGCTAGCACTCGGCCGCCACCCGGTGCTAACGGAGAGGCTCGACATACCGACCGACAAGCTTCCAGAGCTCCGCCGTCATGGCTCTGCAGGAGGCCAGCGAGGCCTACCTGGTGGGTCTCTTCAAGGACACCAACCTGTGCGCCATCCACGCCAAGAGGGTCACCATCATGCCCAAAGACATCCAGCTGGCCGGCCGCATCCGCGGAGAGAGAGCTTAGACTTTCTGCTGCACATCCACCAACCACAATGCTCCGCACTGTGTGTCTATATATATATATATTTATATTAATATGTACATATGTATACTAGCTGCTCTTGTTTTTTCTTGCCTTCTGATTGTTGCTCTGAGTGTTGCTATCCCTGTGCTGTTGCAATCCTGGAATTTCGACATTGTGGGACTAATAAAGGCTAATCTTATCTTATCTTATCTTATCTTATCTTATAAAGCTATATATATATATATATATATATATATATAAAACAAGCCTCCAGAAAAAAATGTGTTTTGTGATGCATCTTTTACATTTTGCTTGTCAGGTCACGTTGGCAAGGGCTTATGTGGCCACGCACTAACGCCAATGGAACATTCCATACAGAACAGCAATGGAATGTTCCATACCGTACCATTCCATGTTTCCAACATGGGGGTGGCTGTGGCGCCCGTGTAGTGTGGCCAACTACTGATTGGAGGTTCAAGGGTTCAATTCCCGCTGTGTCTGCAGTCTGCATGTCAAAGTGTCCTCGAGCAAGACACTGAACCCTCAGTTGCTCCTGGTGGGTCAGGCCAGTGCTTGTGTATGGCAGCTCTGCTGCTATCAGTGTGTGAATGGGTGGATAGCAGGATCTGTAAATGCTTTGGTGATCTAGAGATGAGAAAAGTGCTATATAAATGAACACCATGTGTTTCAGTAATTGCCCTATTTAGGCGACCGAACACATAATACCATTATTAACACTGATGTTTGCATGGTGGACTGTCAAACATTTAGATGGATGCTGTCATTTGGTGTGGGAGATACTGGGTTTGCTACTGAACAGACACATATTTCGGCTGTGATCAGAAAATTTTTGAAAGTAGAAAGGAAAAGCCAAGCTTTTTTTAATCAAATTTGTTACTGAAGTTATAGTTTTGCTAAGTAGTTCAATTTATTTACTTTAGTTTATTTAATCTAAGGATTTGCACAAATATCCATCATTAATTGACCCAAATGAGTAACCAGACCTCTATAGTTCCAGTATCAAAGTGGCTGTTTAAAGTAGGGTAATGCTAATTATTGATAACTGACAGCATTTAGCATAAAACTACATCCTAAGTTCTTGCATGTGATTTGGAGAGTGACCGAGTAAGGAAATGAGCAGGTGGAGGAGTAATTGCAGTCTGTTGCATGTGTTGCTTCCAATCCACAATTCATTTAAGTTTAACTCAGACCTGCTCAATATGTGCAACAATTCTGATATTTGTAAACTGCTTGGAGACCCTTGTGTACCAAAGCCAGACAAATACGAAGGCTTTTGCGATCAGTTACTTTAAGGCTTATCCACTGTTCTCTAAACAACAGACTTCTTTACAAATTCAGATTTATTATGACGACTTTGAATCTGCTAACACACTGGGTTCAAAACATGGTGTAGGTGCTCTGTTATCCTCAGAAATCTGCCAACAAAGTTCAACTTTACTCTGATGAACATTCATCTGGTTGCTTTGTTTCATACTGAAGATGTGAAAAATTATGGCTTTGATCCAATTCTACAGCCTCTGATTAATTACATCAAAATATTTGAGAGTTATGGCCTTAATTTACCTTTCTCCACTGAAAAAGTCCATGGCACTATATGTGTGATAACTGGGGAAAACTTAGGGATGCACTGAATTCTGGGTTTTACAGACTCTTTTAGTGGACAGTATTGTTATGTCTGAAATGAGCGAGCCGTGAGCCATCTTGCAACAAACAACAAACACTTTATTATTTACACACTGGACTATATATACAAGATGGCAGAGATGGTTATTCTGCCACTTTCTTGATCCATCACACTCTAACTAATCAAAATCTACTATCAAGTCTTTCAAGTGTAGAGGTCTCTGCCGCTGGCCCCAGCGAACATTCCTGGAGGTTCTCAGATAATGCATCAGCAAAGTCCCAACCAGCAGGGATGGCAACAGGAAATTCTGATTTTAGCTGAAATCTAATTTGGTCGATTGACTTATGGGGGGGCCGGGGGGGGCGCAGCACCCCTGAAGCTGGGAGGTTTTCAGTAAAACAGAAGTAATTTAGACTGAAAAAAATTATAAAAAAAAAAAAAATGAAATACTAGACTTAGATAAATCATTAAATTTAATGAAAAGTTAACTTACTTTTTCTTCAATGTTGTCTCACTGTCTTTAGTCCAACATATTTAACAGTTCTATAAGAGTTTATTACACTATTTACACTATTTACACTGGTCACCAAGTCACTTCTAATGTGAAACTTTCTTCCCTTTGGCAGCAAGCTGTGTCAGTCTCTGAACTTTGAACTTCAGTTAATTTTATCTATTCCATAATAGAAATAAAATTCCAACATACCATTACTTTTTATAATTTCAGCATTCATTTCAGATCACCTGTTTCAATCTCCATTGAGTCTTGAGCAGTTCATTTTGCACAATCACTGATGTAGCCAAGTCTTAGAAATATTCAAAAGTTATGAGTCAATATCCACTGTGCACTGTCAATTTCAAACTGTTTGGAATCATAAAAGTAATGTAACTAAATTGTTTTGCTATTTTTTTCTCCTCAACATCAATGTCAGGGCGCTGCGGGAGTTTTTGGGGATGGTTAACTTTTATAACCGTTTCCTCCCCCGCGCAGCCCAGCTCATACAGCCGTTGTACGCCGCATTCAAGAAACGGAAACTGGCGGACAGAGTCGACTGGACTTCTGAACGGGAGCAGGCGTTCTGAGGTTAAAACAGCGCTCACTACCGACGCCTCGGACATGGGCATAGCGGCCATCGTGGAGCAATGCGTTGCCGGTTCTTGGCAGCCGCTCACCTTTTTTTTAGCAGGTCTTTGCACGACAGTGAGCGTAAATACAGCGTGTTCGACAGAGAGTTAATGACTCTCCACCTGGCCATACGCCACTTCCAGTTCTGCCTGAAAGGGCGCAGCTTCACTGCGTTCGTGGACCACAAGCCGCTAACTTACTTAACGTACTTTATCTTCCTGGAAGATAAAATGAAGCGGAATTCGGCGAATTACCGGAAAAATCACATCCCTGAGAACAAGCTGCCATGAATTTTTGACAAAGCATACAACGAGCCATTTGATTGGTCCAATCGTTTGCAACTATCCAATCGCAGGGCTGTTTACAATACAGCAGCAGCTTGAGTACATCCGGGTTATCGCAGGAGACTTGACCCGGGGAAGTGCCAAGCGCTTATGTAATCGTGTTGATTTTCACTAAAATCAGTAACAATAAGGTACCTTACCCCTCTAAAATTTTCTCAACGGATTTAGACGATTCACAGAAATGATCAATTTGAAAATAAATTAGCGGAAATCCGCGGATCAGCGGAAAATTGCCATCCCTGAACCAGGGTCCATCATGTCTGTGGTCGTCCTCTGATCTGGGGTCGGGGTCGGTGGGGATTTTCAGAGGTGGCTAGTATGCCACCGTGACCCATCAGAGAGGCGGGACATGGCTGGCCCCAGCTCGGTTGTGATTTGTAGTGGCGATGTCCAGAATGACTGCAGCTTGTGTGTGCAGTTAGGGTGGCTGATCCTGACCCAGTCCAATACTGTGAGTCCGGGCTGCCTCACCCGACATTTCTTGTCGAACCTCAGTTTCATTCAACGTTGCTGCTCGACCACCCTCCCCCCCGGTGATGGTCTGTCTGCTGAAGTAACCCCTTCTGGGGGGTGTAGGCGGTCCAGGGAAAGACACATTTCACGTCCCAACATCAATACCGCTGGTGAGCAGCCCATCGTGGTGTGAGGCGTTGCTCTATTGTGCAGCAGGGTACTTTGTAGTGTGGTTGAGAACTGGAGTCCGTCTGCCAGATGTGTTCTGAGCCTTAGGGTTTGGTTGAATCTTTCTACACCCACCCCCACCCCCCACCCCCACTCCGTTTGCTTGTGGGTGGTAGAATGGGGTCTTTATATGTTTGATGCTTCATTCACTTATGAATGTTTCAAAACCTGCCAAGATGAATTGTAGACCATTGTCCATCATAATGGCATCCGACACAGCCCAGCGAGCGAAGAGGGAGGTGAGGAAGTCATGACCACATTGGTTGTAACCGAGCCGGTGAGCATCACCTCTGGCCCTTTCGAGTGGAGATCATAGGCTACCAGCAGAAACTGTTCGGGTGCAGGGGCCGCATGTAGTTCGCCACATATGTCCAGTTGAATATGTTTCCAGGGGGCTGCAGGGTATGGTAGCGGCTGCAGCGGCAGGAGCAGGGCTGCTCAGGTTTTTCCACTTTCCAGGCAGGGTACACAGTCTTTTACCATATTCTCTGTCTTTGACGCCTGGCCACCAAACTGAGCTCCTGCACTGCTGTTTCACTCTGACCACTCCCAGGTGACCCTTGTGCAGCATGGTTAAGATGTGGCCCTTTAGCATTTCGGGAATTATTGTGCAGTGTCCTCTCACCACGCAAACGTCGTTCCACAGGGCTTAAAGTTTTCCGGCACCCTGCCAGATTTCCAGTGTATGCTTTTTTTCTTTTCTTTTTTTTGGCTGCAGGGTAATTTATTTCCTATTTTTGTATGCAGAAACACTTTTTGACCAAGCTATCTGCAATGGTGGATGAATAATGCTCAGAATAAACAGTCAGTTCTGCATAATTTGCAATTCTTTTAAGATATTTAGAGCGGTGAATATAGTATTTGGGATGGCGGAACATATTGAGCTTGCACACTCAACTGATCTCTATAGAAAACCTGGGTAGCTCACGCCCCATTAGCGGGTACAGAGCTGAGTGAAGCCACCTGGCTGCCATATTACGGTGGGAATCAGGTTGACATTATGTTCAGTGGCCATGCAAAATTATAAGCTGTGCGTCCATACCAAGAAGTTCAACCTCTGTTAATTTATGGGAAGTTAGCGAAGTAAAAGTGGCACCATTTACTACTAAACCCCTTCATTCTCCATTGACCAGCTGAGTGTTTTGGTTGTACTAATATGGCAGCCAGGTGGCTTCACTTCTGGCGGCCAATGATCCATCCAGTTTTTCTACAGAGATCAGTAGCATGCTCCTAATCGTAGTGACGGAGTGAGTGAGTCAGTGGAAACTTTCTTTTGTGAATTGCGCCTCTTCATGCCACACAAGCAGGATTAACTGGACCCAACTGCTGGAGCTGAGTTTTGCAGTGGTTTATTTTAAGCCAAAAGTAAACTAGACATGACATAACTACTTGACTTAACATGGCATGACGTGACAAAGTAACACAGTAGAATACCACACTGAAGGCAAAGTGCAGCATGTCTGTATAGAACAGAAAATCAAAAACACCCGTGAACAATCAATAATCAGAAAATCAAAAGCAGCCATGTATAACCAATGAAACAAAAGCCCATAACATAAAACCGGAAGTAAACAAAAGACGCTGTCAAAACAAAAGCCCAAGTTGAAAGCAAGACAGAAGTAAATGGTATGCACATGATGTCAGAGAATAAAACTCATGGCAGCTACAAAATACTGAGTGGCAAAAATGAGTAGCAGCATTATTCACAGTAGTACACAGAGTGCCTGCTTGCATTGCAGAGAGCTAATCTTATCATTCCATCTTGTTTTGACAAAAAACAGATAAATAAATAATTAAAGGCTCAGAACCAGTTCTTCGCTTATGTGTGCTCTTATCCACACATCACTACAGTTCAGTAAACAGTGTTCCATTAACATCTAAACTTAGAAAAGGCACTCTGCGTACTACTGTGACTAAATATTTTGTGTGACTGTCATGTTTGACTGCATAAAAACTAAAATTGCCTCATGTGCTTGCCACTCAGTGCTGGTTAACTATGGTAACTGTTCTATAACTGCCAAGAATTCTGTTCCAATGCATCCATCCATCCATCCATCCATCTTCTTCCACTTAATCCTTTTCGGGTCGCGGGGAGGCTGGAGCCTATCCCAGCATCTTTGGGCAAGAGGCAGGGTACACCCTGGACAGTTCGCCAGTCCATCACAGGGCCAACACAGAGAGACAGACATCCAATGCATCCCCTCTATAAACATGATAGCCATCAGAAAACAAATAATCAAAATCAAACATAGTTGTGACTGTGACAATAAAACCCAGGCAAAATCAAAAACATGATAATATTAATAAAGAATGAATGAATGAATGAATGAATGAATGAATGAATGAATCTTTATTTCGGATAGTACAGGTTAAAAGGAACTGAATAGTATAGCAAAAGGGGGGAAATAAAATCCAACAAGGTCAAATTAGGCAATAACTCCTCTGATTATACAGTTCAACAAAAGTTATCCGAAATGGGTGATGGTTGAAGCCGCAGCTTATATTGCCCACCCATATTCCATCCAAGAATTCAAAAGAAAAAACAAAACAAGAGCGATTACAATTCAGAACAAAGCTAAGACCAAGTGTGACAGAAAAAAGTAGAAAAAAAAACAAAAAAAACAAAAAAACTAGGCAACAACACAGCACAGGCTGGATATGACAATCCTTATGTGATTTTACATGTCATCTTGTATATATGTTTGGAGTATTTCTTCCTTTAGTTTTTGCTTAAATTGTCCAAGCATTGTATATGATTTTAATTCAGGTCCAAAATCGTTCCATAATCTGACTCCTTGCACTGAAACACAGTGTTGCTTGGTGGTAGTTCTCACTGAAGGCTTTTGAAATATACATGTTCCTCTGAAGTGATATCGTTTCTCCCTTATTTGGAACAACTTTTGGATATTTGCGGGCAGTGATAAATTCTTCACTTTAAACTTTATTATTGCAGTTTTAAAGTCTACCAGATCTTTCAACTTGAGAGCTTTTAGTTTAAGAAAAAGTGGATTTGTTGGTTCCCTGTAAGCTGCTTTGTTTATTATTCTAATAGCTCTCTTTTGAAGCATAAAGAGTGGATATATGTTTGTTTTGAGCTTTTAGTTTAAGAAAAAGTGGATTTGTTGGTTCCCTGTAAGCTGCTTTGTTTATTATTCTAATAGCTCTCTTTTGAAGCATAAAGAGTGAATATATGTTTGTTTTATATGTATTTCCCCATACTTCATTACAATATGTCATGTATGGGAGTATTAATGAATGATACAAGGTGTATAGTGTGGGTTGATTCAGCAAATATTTCACTCTGTGTAATATTGCAATTGATTTGGATACTTTACCTTTGATATAGTTAATATGTGACTTCCAACACAGTTTATTATCAATTATTACTCCAAGAAATTTAGTTTCAGGTACCCTTTCAATCTCTACACCATTTACACTGAGTTTAGGTACTGGGTTGTTGTGATGGTTGTTAAAGACTATAAATTTTGTCTTACTTAAATTGAGCGTTAATTTGTTTGAGTCAAACCACAGTTTAAGCTTTCCTAATTCCTTTCCGAGTGTATCCAGAAGTTGTTCCAAATTGTTTCCACTGCATAATAGATTAGTGTCATCGGCAAACAATATTAAGTCCATTTTTTCTGAAACTTTACATATATCATTTATATACATATTGAATACTAATGGCCCCAAAACTGAACCCTGTGGGACTCCACAAGTAACCTTCAGTAACTGTGAGTTTTTGTTACTAACACATACATACTGATATCTATTCTTTAAGTAACTACTTAACCAGGACAGTGCTACCCCTCTAATACCACAATTCTGTAGTTTCTTTAATAATAAATTATGATCCACTGTATCAAATGCTTTTTTAAGATCCAGGAATACTCCAACTGAATACTCTTTATTTTCAATGGCTGTTGATATTTTTTCTATAAATTCCATTAGCGCATATGCAGTTGTCCTCTTGTGTCTGAACCCATATGGCTGCTCACACAGTAAATTATTCTTCAGTATGAAGTTGTCAATTCTCTCATAGAATATTTTTTCAAGTATCTTGGAAAATTGCGGTAATAGTGAAATTGGTCTATAGTTTGAGAATTCTCCTCTGTCACCCGTCTTGTATAAAGAGAATCTAAACATGAACTGAATGCAAGGCCATGGCCTTTTTCATCTCCTGATCCAAGGCAGACAAAAACAAACCATAAACGTGACCATGAAAACACAATACTAATAAACAGGACTATCATGACTAAACTAAGAATAAGACAAAACTCAGAAGATAAACATAGCAAACAGAAACAAATGGCAAACTCAAGAGAACATAATTAAAGACGTGACCATGAACATAAATACAAAAACCAAATTAAGCTGAGGTGGGGAAAATACAGAAAATAACCAAAATAAAGTTCAGAATTCTGACAGTTTCATCCTTCACCATACACAAAACCTTTCATACTTTCTGTAGGTTGGAGAGTAAGTTTTTGAATGCTGAGGAAGATGTCCTAATTGACAAAGGACAAAAAAAAACAAATGGTGTTGTGAGTGGATCGAAGAAATGATCAGATACAGCAAGCCTTTTGGTAGCTGGTGTAAAACATTAGAGAACCAGAAGCTTGTTTTTGCACATTGTGCTTGAAATAATGCAATTTAGAGTATTGTGTACAGTTCACTGTTGCTGTTTACAATTTGTTATTAAAAATACATGGTGCAAATGTTGCACATTCCATTAAAAAATAGTAAATCAATTGTCTTTTCCATATACCCTTCAATGAGTGGTTGTTAATCAACTCTTATTCCACCAGTGAATTAGTTCGCTTGACTGAGTTTCATATACCCTTATTCATAAATTTCATGTTATAGATTGTAGGTCATTCTGTACATAATATATATAACTTGATAGCAACAGCGTCGTAAATGTTAGATGTTTGCACCACATTAGAGTGAGATGGAGTATTATTGCCACATACTGACCTTTCTTGGTATTGCTGTTTCAAACAGTGCATCCAGAAAGTATTCCCAGCGCTTCACTTTTTCCACATTTTGTTATGTTAGTCTTATTCAAAAAATGGATTAAATTCATTTTTTCCTCAAAATTCTACACACACTACCTCATAATGACAACATGAAAAAAGTTTTTTGGAGATTTTTGCAAATTTATTAAAAATAAAAAAACTAAGAAATCACATGTACATAAGTATTCACAGCTATTGCTCAATACTTTGTTGATGCATCTTTGGCAGCAAATACAGCCTCAAATCTTTTTGAATATGATGTCACAGGCTTGGCACACCTGTCTTTGGGCAGTTTTGTCCATTCCTCTTTGCAACACCTCTCAAGCTCCATCAGGGTGGATTGGAAGCATCAGTACACAGCCATTTTCAGATCTCTCCAGAGACGTTCAATTGGATTCAAGTCTGGGCTCTGGCTGGGCCACTCAAGGACATTCACAGAGTTGTCCTGAAGCCACTCCTTTGATATCTTGGCTGTTTGCTTACAGTCACTGTCCTGCTTTAACCCTATGAGTGTGTATGTTGCTGAACTGTGACATAATCCCTAGTGGTCAAGAGTGGTAAATATTTTTTGTCAATAAAATAGTTCAGATTTCTAAGGCTATAACTTGAAAGTGGTAAGCGATATTGGCTTACTGTCAATCAGAAAGATGTAAAATATGATCCAAAGTTTCAGATAGGAATAAATTTATGCATCTAATTTGCATAATGTTGCGGCACCTCTTTAAATTCCATAACTCAGTCAAAACTGGACTTTGGACGTATTTACACAAAAAATGGTTCAGTCTTTTGACAACTATTTTTGTACACAGGTACCTCATATCTTGAATGAATAAATGAATGAATGAATGAATGAATGAATGAATGAATCTTTATTTCGGATAGATTAAAAGTACAGGTTAAAAGAAACTGAATAATATAACAAAGGGGGAAAGAAAATCCAACAAGGTCAAATTAGACAATAACTCCTCTGATTATACAGTTCATTATACAGTTATCATCTTATCTTCAAAGTATATGAACAAGAAATCAGTACATTTAAAAAAAAACAGACATTTCTCACTTACTTTTGACAAAGGGGGGCTGGCTGGCTGGGTGGCGAGGCTGCTGCATTTTCACCCATCATGGTCCATATTTTGCATTCTGCCGGTAATTTAAAATCTCTACCACATCTACAAAGTCTTATGATTATCCCACATAAATTTTGCTTGTACCACGCTGCTATTTTCTGCATACGAAGCCGAAAAAGTGACAGTGATGATTGTGGCCATATTAGCTTTCTGGGCTAACTGCTACAAACAGGAAAATGAAACGAGGAGTTCTTCTTCTTTGGTGTATTACGTGTCATCCGCTGAGTCCTCCAACGGATGTCTGCCACCTTTTGAAACTGGCAAATCAGTACAATCAGTACAAATTCCCAATGCAGGCAATCATGTCAGAGTGAGAAGGCAGGTGCAGTGCTGCGCTCTGCCACTAGCGGCATTCAAATTCTCACACTCAAAGGGTTAAGATGAACAGTCACCCCAGTCTGAGGTCAAGAGTGCTCTGGAGCAGGTTTTCATCCAGGATGTCTCTGCACATTGCTGCATTCATCTTTCCCTCTATCCTGACTAGTCTCCCAGTTCCTGCCACTGAAATACATCCCCACAGCATGATGCTGCCACCACCATGCTTCATGGTAGGGATGATATTGGCCTGGTGATGAGCGGTGCCTGGTTTCCTCCAAACATGACACCTAGCATTCATGCCAAAGAATCTCTGGTTTGTCTCATCAAACCAGAGAATTTTGTTTCTCATGGTCTGAGAGTCCTTTAGGTGCCTTTTGGAAAGCTCCAGGTGGGCTGCCATGTGCCTTTAACTAAGGAGTGGCTTCCGTCTGGCCACTCTACCATACAGGCCCGATTGGTGGATTGCTACAGAGATGGTTGTCCTTCTGGAAGGTTCGCCTCTCTCCCCAGAGGAATGCTGGAGCTCTGACAGAGTGACCATCGAGTTCTTGGTCACTTCTGTGACTAAGGCCCTTCTCCCCTGATCGCTCAGTTTAGACAGCCGGCCAGCTCTAGGAAGAGTCCTGGTGGTTCTGAACTTCTTCCATTTACGGATGATGGATATATGTGGATGGATGATGGATATATGTCTGTAAGAGAAGTAGAGGGTGATGTACGTGCCTGTGTGTGTTGTGTTTGTGGGTATGTTTGTGGGAGGGTTGGAAGGGGTGGGGATGTATCATGTGAAATATGTAGCTAAATGTGTCTACTCTTTTTATCTATGTAAACCACTTTGCACAGCATCTAATGTTTAAAAGGTGCTGTACAAATAAAGTTTGATTGATTGATTGATTGATGGAGGCCACTGTGCTCATTGGGACCTTCAAAGCAGCAGAAATTTTTCTCTACCCTTCCTCAGATTTGTGCCTCGAGACAATCCTGTCTCGGAGGTCTACAGACAATTCCTTTGACTTCATACTTGGTTTGTGCTCTGACATGCACTGTCAACTGTGGAACCTTATATAGTCAGGTGTGTGCCTTTCCAAATCACGTCCAATCAACTGAATTTACCACAGGTGGACTCCAATTAAGCTGGAGAAACATCTCAAGGATGATCAGTGGAAATAGGATGCACCGGAACTCAATTTTGTACTTCATAGCAAAGGCTGTGAATTCTTATGTACTTGTGATTCCTTAGTTTTTTATTTTTAATAAATTTGCCAAAATCTCAAAAAAAAAACTTTTTCACATTGTCATTATGGGGTATTGTGTGTAGAATTTTAGAAAAAAAAATGAATTTAATCCATTATGAAATAAGGCTGTAACATAACAAAATGTGGAAAAAGTGAAATGCTATGAATACTTTCTGGATGCACTGTAATCTAGTCTGAATTTATCAGTGGGTATGGCAGATATGTTACTAGCTAGTTTCAAGGAAAATAGTTTTCATATACAGTGGTGTGACAAAGTGTTTGCCCCCTTCCTGATTTCTCATTTTTTTGTATGTTTGTCCCACTTAAATGTTCCAGATCATCAAATAAATTTAAATATTAGACAAAGATAACACAAGTAAACACAAAATGCAGTTTTTAAATCAAGGTATTTATTATTAAGGGTAAAAAAATCCAAACCTACATGGCCCTGTGTGAAAAAGTGATTGCCCCCTAAACCTAATAACTGGTTGGGCCACCCTTTGCAGCATCAACTGCAATCAAGCATTTGCAATAACTGGCAATGATTCTTTTAATTCACTTCAATTCAATTCAGCTTTATTTATATAGTGTGGGGGAAAAAGACAAGGCGAGATGCAACAAGCTGGAAGGGTGCAACGTTTTATTTCCTCCAACATAATGAGATACACATCGTAGCTCAGTGAGCTACTGTATTGCTGAGGCATGTACAGCAAGCTCTTTTATACATGTTATACAGACAGAGAGAATGCATGACACATTAGCATAGTGATATACATATCAATCAATACCTATCATTAGCGTGACCAACTGGCGCCCGGATGTCTTCTCCCTTATCCGTGGATGTATAACCAACAGTCCATTGTTCTGGTTGCCCCCAGGGGCTCTCTGTCCGTATGTAAATTGTCCTCTGCTTCCTACAGACCTGCTGAGTGTGAGAAATGTCCGTGTAGAGTGTGGTGGGTCCCCACAGGGCTCCCCCCAGAACACTCAGAAGGGGCTGTGACCCCCTCCCCCGGTGGTTTGGGCTCCAGCTCCAGTAGAACTGTCCTGCTGTAGAGGAGTGTCGGAGGGCATGTCAGTCCGTGGGGGGGATGGGGGGGGGGGGACAGTGTGCTCTGCTCCGGGTCCCAGCACGTTGAACGGCCGTGGATCATGGGCGCACAGGACCGGTGCGCATCATGCGTAATGGAACCAACCGGCAACCGGCCGGCTTTAGGGAGTGAGCTGTGGAGGAGGAGGGGGTTGGGGTGGGAGTAAGTGAGTGCCGGCCCGGGACGTCAAAGGTGTCTGGGCCATGCAAAAATTGCGTGTGGATCCGCGATGGTGAGGGACTTTCCCGGTCAACCTGGTGGTGATCAGCAGCGGCTGTGAAAAAATTAAGTCTGTGACTCCTCTTGGGCTCGGTCCAGCGAGGATGTGGGGAAGGCGAACAGCCAAGTTCCCCGAGGATGTGTAGTGGCTGTGAAACAACTGCAGCTTTGTGAGGGACTTGGCGGTTTGGCTTTTAGGTGCGGAAGCAGCCCTAAAACCATGGGGGACAGCAATCGGCTAAATTCCCCTTGTGTGCCATGGCCGAGAAACCCATACAAAGTCCTGTGTGCGGGCTGCGTGTCTGCTTCAGGTGCATGAGCAGCCCTGAAGGTTCCGAGGATGGTGGTCGGCCGTGTTTCTCGGACATGTGCAGCGCTGGAGGACGATGTATCAGTCTGTGGAGCCGGTTTGCCCCTGTGCGTCGCACACACTTGGCGCAGTGACCACTTAGCTGGAAGTTGCGCTGTCCTCATAATCCTGCGGTGTGCGTGCAGGGCTTTTGTGCACGGGAGGTCCACTGTCCGGAGTGAGTCAGGGTCGGGGAGCTTGGTGGAAATCAACGCAGATGGCGCCGATGATTTTCCCCGTTCAGGCTGCTTCCTTCGGTTCGCTCGTGTCACCGTACAAGGTGCGTGTCGTCCCAGCGCTGCCCGCTCACTCCGGTGTGGATAAAGAGGATGCCAGTGTCACCATGACACGTCTAGGGTCACCACTGTGTTGTGTCTGTATGTAAATTGTCCTCTGCTTCCTCCAGACCTGCTGAGTGTGAGAAATGTCTGTGTAGAGTGTGGTGGGTCACCACAATAGCACCAGTTCACAACAACAGTCATCTCATAGCACTTTCAACTGTAAGGGAAACCCCCACAATTGCAGAAAGACCCCAGAAATCAGGCAATCCACTGTGAGCAAGCACTTGGTGACAGTGGAGAGGAAAAACTCCCCTTTAACAGGAAGAAACCTCCAGCAGAACCAAGCTCAGAGAGGGGCAGTCATCTGCTGCGACTGGCTGGGGGGTGAGGGGATAGAAAAGACGAAAAGAACGGGAGAGAACAAACAGATGTTAATGACCAGCAAAAATATTTCATTGAGAGTGAAGAAAGGAGTGAAGCTCAGTGCATTATAAGAGGTCCCCCGGCTGTCTAAACCTATTAGCAGCATAACAAAGGGAGGGTTCAGAGACACATGATCCCTCCCTAATTGCAGGCCATATCAAAAAGGAAGGTTTTCACCCTATTCTTAAAAACAGAGATCGAGTCTGACTCCCGAATCCAGATTGGCAGATGGTTCCACAGGAGAGAAGCTTGATAACTGAAGGCTCTGCCTCCCATTGTACTTTTGGAGATTCTAGGTATGACAAGTAATCCTGCATTTTGGGAGCATAGTGCTCTGTTAGGATAGTAGGGTAGTATGAGATCTCTGAAATAAAAAGGAGCCTGATTATTTTAATTATTTAAACTTAATTCTAAACTCTATGAGAAGCCAGTGAAGGGAGGCCAGAACTGGAGAGATACGAGCTCTCTTTCTAGTACCTGTTAAAACTCTTGCTGCAGCATTTTGGATCAACTGAAGACTTTTTAAAGATGTTTTAGGACAACTTGATAATGAAGAGTTACAATAATCTAATCTAGAGCTAACCAAAGCATGGATCAGTTTCTCAGCATCACTCTGAGACAAGATACTCCTAATCTTGGCAATATTACGCAAATGATAGAAGGCAGTCTTAGAAATGAATTTAATATGTGAATTGAAAGACAGATCTTGTTCAAAAATAACTCCAAGGTTCCTCACAGAACTATTCAGAGAAAGAATAACCGCATCCAAACTGAGAGTTTGATTTGGAAAGGTATTTCTAAGGTTTTCTGGACCAACTAGAATGACTTCAGTCTTATCTGAATTTAATAGCAGGAAATTACAGGTCATCCAAGTTTTGATTTCCTTAAGAAATGCTTCTAACTTGGCTAATTGATTACTATCATCTGGCTTCATTGACAGGTATAATTGTGTGTCATCTGCATAACAATGAAAATGTATACAGTGCTTTCTAATAATGTTGCCTACTGGAAGCATATATAGACTAAAAAGTGCAGGGCCTAGCACAGATCCCTGTGGAACTCCATGACTGAGCATTGAGTTGGAAGAAAACTCATTATTGACATGAACAAACTGGAACCTATCAGATAAATAAGATCTAAACCACTGCAACGAAGTTCCATTAAGTCCAACATAGTGTTCTAATCTATCAAGTAGAATATTATGATCGATAGTATCAAAACCTGCACTAAAGTCTAAAAGGACAAGTAAAGAAACCAGTCCATTATCAGATGCAATGAAGAGGTCGTTAGTGACCTTTGCTAAAGCTGTTTCAGTACTATGATGGATTCTAAACCCAGATTGAAACTCTTCGAGTAAACCATTTCCCTGCAGGTGGTCAAATAATTGTGTAGCAACAACTCTTTCTAAGATTTTTGAAATGAAAGGGAGATTAGAGATTGGTCTATAGTTAGCTAAAGCTCCTGGATCTAGCATTGGCTTTTTGAGTAAGGGTTTAATTACAGCCGTTTTAAAAGCCTGCGGTACATGGCCTAAAGTTAATGAAGAATTGATTATATGAAGAATAGAGCTACCAATAAGTGGGAAGCCTTCTTTAAATAACCCGGTAGGAATAGGGTCTAAAAGACAAGTTGAAGGTTTGGATGAGGAAACTATTTTGTTTAACTCACAAAGGTCGATTGGAGTAAACTCATCAAGACAGACATCAATTGAAGGAGTTGTAGTAGTTACAGTATTTAAGTTAACTGTGGGAAGAATGTGATTGATTTTATCTCTGATGGATGAAATTTTATTATTGAAAAAGTTCATAAAGTCCTGACTAGTAAGCTCTAAGGGAATGCTAGGATTGACAGAGTCCTGACTCTTTGTCAGCCTGGCTACAGTACTGAAAAGAAACCTGGGATTATTCTTGTTCTCTTCTATTAATGCAGAATAATAACTTGTTCTAGCTTTTCTAAGAGATTTTTTATAAATTAAAAGATGATTTCTCCAAGCTAAATAGATTTCATCTAAATTAGCGGAGCTCCATTTTCTTTCTAAATGACGAGTCTTCTATTTTAAGCTATGAGTTTCTGTGTTGAACCAAGGAGTTTAAAATCTCTGATTAGACTTTTTCTTTTTTTAAAGGGGCCATCATGTCTAGAGTCTGATGCAGAGAAGCTGTAACACTATCTACCATGCTATCAATTACAGAAGGAGCAAGCTCTCCATAGCTTATTTCCGTTGTGTTGACACATGGCATAGAGGAAACAATCTGCTTAAATTTGGTAACAGCATCATCTGAGAGGCATCTACTGTAGTAATATTTTTCTTTAAGAGCCAAATAGTCAGAAATAGTAAAATCAAAGGTTAACAGACAATGGTCTGACAGTACAGGGTTATGAGGAGACACTACAAGATTTTCTATTTCTATGCCATGTCAGAATAAGGTCCAACGTGTGGTGGAGATAATGGGTAGAATTTTCTACTTTCTGAGAAAACCCCATCAAATCTAATATTGAATTAAATGCCATATTAAGGCAATCACTATCTACATCTATATATATACATACATATATATATATATATATATATATATATATATATATATATATATATATATATATATATATATATATATATATATATATATATTTATATTTATATGTACATATGTATACTTGCTGCTCTTGTTTTTTCTCTTGCCTTCTGATTGTTGCTCTGAGTGTTGCTATCCCTGTGCTGTTGCAATCCTGGAATTTCCCCATTGTGGGACTAATAAAGGCTTATCTTATCTTATCTTATCTTATCTACTGTACATGTATATTAACCTGTTGAACTCTGTTCAACGTCCCTATAAACGCCTAAAAATAACACACCCAAAGTAAATCAAAAGCTGTTCTTCAACCCTTTGCAGCATCTTCATGGGGTTAGTCTCATTTAAAAGAAAATACTCTGAATTTTTTGGCAAAACAAGAAAGTTCGCCTGGGCATTTTTTTTAGATACAAATGCTTGCAAATAACATACAGCTGTCAGATACTGGCTGGAAAACACAACAGAAATGTAGAACCAAGTGTTTTCAAGCTCAGGTCAAAATTTTGTTAAAATACCACAAAAAATGAATATATTACACAGCTTTTTTCTCAGGTTGTAAAAAGGCTGTGTCTGTACTGGAAGACCGGAAATACAGCTTTTTTTTTCAGTGTGCACTGAGACGCACTAAGATGCAGAGACATGACCGCCCGCGGAATTCACAGAGTTCAAGGGGTTAAAGTCCCCTACTATAATTATTCTATCTGATTTCAACTCTAAATCTGCTAAGAATTCGGCAAATTCGGCTAAAAACTCTGAGTAGACTGAGGAAGGATGATAAACTATGGCAAAGAAAATTGGGTTTAGCCTAAAATTGCTAAAATGCCCAATACTGAGGACCAGGCCCTCAAAGGAATTATAACATGTTTTTTGCTTTATATTAATTAGTAATTTGGAATGGTAAATTGTAGCTACTCCTCCTCCATGACCACAACTTCTGGGATTTTGACAGTTTAAATAACCAGAGGGAGTTGATTCATTTAAACCAACATAATCACCTTGCCCTAACCAAGTCTCTGTAAGAGATATTAAATCAATCTGATGATCAATTAACAGATCATGGACTAGCAGAGACTTGGGAGTTAGAGGCCTAATATTTAACAAACAACAAAAAAAAATTAATTTTTAAATTATGAGGAGGAGGAGAGGCCAAATCATTAAATTTAGAGGCTTTATGTTTAATTTGAGTTTTACCCACTTTTTGTTTAATTACTTTGGGATGCTTATATATTATATTTTTATTTACTTTGGAGGGAGCAGAAAATGATTCTATGATGGGGAAGACAGGGGCTAAGTTGAGGGGTGGCGAATGAAGAGGCGTGTAAGACCGTGACTCTGCTTCCTGGTCCCAACTCTGAGTTGTCAATGTTTTGGAAATTTGGATTAAAAATAATGCCAGATTGTTAGATAAAAGAGACGCAACATCCAAACATCCAAAGTGGGATGGACGCCTTCTCATCTAATAAGACCAGGTTTCCCCCAAAATGAGTTCCAATTGTCTATGTAACCCACATTGTTTGCGGGACACCACACAGACAGCCAGCAGTTGAAAGATGACAAGTGGCTAAACATGTCATCATTGGTCAGATTGAGGAGGGGCCCAGAGAATGCTACAGAGGCAGACATTGTTTTTGCAAAGTCACATATCAATTCCACGTTAAGTTTTGAGACTTCCGACTGCCGGAGTCAGATGTCATTAATGCCAGTGTGGATAACAATTGTGAAGTATTTACAGTTACTTTTCAGTTCAGTTCAATTCAATTCAATTTATTTATATAGTGCCAAATGACAACACAGGTCGTCTCAAGGCACTTTACAGAAAAGAGTGGGTTTAGGCCACACTCTTAGTTTATAGAACACAGCAGAGACCCCTAAGAGCAAGCACTGCGGCAACACAGGCAAGGAAAAATTTCCCTTTAATGGGCAGAATTCTCGGGCGGAACCATAGCTCATAGAGGACGGCCATCTGCCTCGGCCGGCTGGGTTGAGTAGCTACATTCAAAAACAAACATACAAATACAACATTCAAAGCCAAACAGTCCAGTACCAAGCCTGGCCAGGCTGCACATGCAAGCAAAGGCCTGGCAGGGGCAGCATTTCTAACTAAAGGCCTTATCAAAGAGAAAAGATTTCAACTTGTTCTTGAATAAAGAGAGTGTCTGCCTCCCAAACTAAACTGGGAAGATGGTTCCACAGGAAGGGAGCTTGATAGCTGAAAGCTCTACCACCCAGTCTACTTCTAGATACCTTGGGGACCACTAGTAGTTTGGATTTTTGGGAGCGCAGAGCTCTGGTTGGATGATAAGGAACTAAGAGTTCCTGCAGGTAAGAAGGAGCCATACCATTAAGAGCTTTATAGGTTAAGAGCAATATCTTGAATTCAATTCTATATTTTATTGGGAGCCAATGTAAAGAAGCTAAAACTGGAGTAATGTGATCTCTTCTCCCTGTTCTCATAAGGATACGTGCAGCTGCAGTCTGACTTAGTTGGAGAAACTTTATGGACTTATTTGGGCAACCTGATAAAAGTGAGTTACAATAGTCAAGTCTAGAGATGATAAAGGCGTGGACAAGTTTCTCTGCATCTTTATGAGACAGGATGGACCTAATTTTAGAAATATTACGAAGAAAGCGGTCTTAATGGTTTGTTGTATGTGAGAGTTGAAAGACACATCTTGGTCAAAGACAACTCCAAGATTCCTAACAGAAGATGTAGAAGCTTGTGCAATGCCATCTAGTGTTGTTATCTTGCTAAAAAGAGGACTTCTAGCATGTTTGGGGCCAAGGACGATGACTTCAGTTTTATCTGTATTCAGCAATAGAAAGTTGTAGTTCATCCAGGTTTTGATATCCTTAAGACACTCCTGGAGTAAACCCAACTGGCTGGGATCATCTGGATTGATGGATAAATACAACTGAGTGTCATCAGCATAACAATGAAAATGAATAGAATGCTTCCTCATAATGTCTCCCAAAGGCAGCATGTACAATGTAAATAATATTGGTCCAAGTACTGATCCCTGCGGAACTCCATAGCTAACTGTGGTCTGAGTAGAGGACTTGTTATGGACATGAACAAACTGGGAACGATCTGATAGATAAGATTGGAACCATCTTAGCGTTGTTCCATTCAGGCCAATTTGCTGTTCAAGTCTCTCTAGCAGAATATGGTGGTCAATGGTATCAAAGGCAGTGCTGAGGTCCAATAAAACAAGGACGGAGACATGTCCTTTGTCAAATGCCATAAGGATGTCATCAGTAACTTTCACTAAGGCTGTCTCTGTGCTGTGATGTTTTCTAAAACCTGACTGAAATTTCTCAAAAATAGAATTTTTTTCTAAAAAGGTGCATAATTGATTAGCGACTACTTTTTCAAGGATCTTGGAAAAGCAGGGGAGGTTGGATATTGGTCTATAATTGGCCAAAATCCCAGAATCAAGCAAATGTTGTTTTTTTTTTTAAGTAGAGGTTTAATTACTGCCACTTTAAATGACTGCGGTACATGTCCTGTCAACAGGGACTTATTAATTATGTTCAAAAGAGATCAACTAATCAGAGATAGCAATTCCTTCACTAGTCTAGCGGGGATTGGATCTAAAAGACAGGTAGTTGATTTAGAGGCTGACACTATAAGGGCTAGATCAGAATGATTAATATGAGAAAATTTAGGAAAGTGGAGTTCTGAACCCGTGGGCACAGCAGTGTTAGGTAGAGGCTTGTTTTTTTGTTGTTTTTGGGGGGGGGGGGGGGTATTTTTTGGAATATTATTCCTAATACTGACAATTTTATCATTAAAAAATTTCAAAAAGTCGTCAGCACTAAGAGTTGGAGGGATGTAGGGATCTTATATTGGCCCTTGGTTAGCTGAGCCACAGTGTTAAAGAGAAATCTATGGTTGTTTTTATTTTCTTCTATCAAGGATGAATGAATTGTCACCTAGCACTACGGAGAGATTTCTTATAAGTGGTAAGGCTGGCATTCCAGGCTGAACAAGATTCTTCTGTCTTATTTGTACACCAAAGCCTTTCACAGGATCTAACTTTCTGTTTTAACTTATGGGTGTGGGAGTTGTACCATGGAGCTAGTCTCCCATTTTTAATAGTTTTCTTTTTAAGAGGGGCTATGGAGTCAAGTGTTGACTGCAGTGAGGCTGCAGTACTACCAACTAAAAGGTCTAATTCTAATGGATTCAAGTAGTCAGTGCTGTCTGATATATTGAGACATGGTAATACAGTAAGTGCTGAAGGGAATAATTCTTTAAAGTGAGCCACGGTACTATCAGATAAGGATCTGGTAACTATATTTCTGCTTGATGCTGTGAAATCGGATAGCACAAATTTTACACTTTTAGCCAGCATTTTCAAATTTGACTAGATGTCGCCTGCTCTGGCCCCGGGAATGCATTTGACTATGGCCGCTGGAGTCTCTAGGTTCACATTTCTGACTACAGAGTCGCCAGTGATCAGAGTTTTTTCCTCAGCGGGTGTGCCGCTGATCGGGGAAAAGCGATTAGAAACATGAACAGGTTGGTGGTGTACCAGGGGCTTATGGATAAGCTTCCTTCTCACTGTCACCCACCCATTCTCTCCTGGCTGCTCAGGAGAGGTCTGAGCTGGGGGCCACTAGCAGGCCACCCTATGCTAGGGAGCCGGGATTCCAAAACAGACAACCTCGCCTCCAGTGCCTCAAAAAGACAACATTTATTACATTTACCATTATCACTAAAAGAGGCAGAGGTGTAGCTAAACATCTGACAGAGAGACCACACCAAAGGAGAAGGGGAAGGAGCGTTAGTACCCATAGCTAGTGGCTAACCCAAAGCTAACACAAACACCAATGAAAGGTGAACAGAAGGCTAAAGAGGGTGATTTTAGATGACACTGAGTGCACACACAGGTGCAAGAGGCTTGTTAAACAGAAATGAGAGGTAACGGTAGATAGAAAAGAAAATGATTAAAATAGAATTAAAGGCAATAATCCTCAGGAGAGCAAACCACAAAGCAAACCAGAACAACAGCCAGCAACACAGGAAGTGGCGATACGTTACCACAAGAAGCATCCCACTCTCCCACGAGCCCTCAGTAGTTGTTTGTGTGTTTTACAGTTCTAGGGAGGAATTTTGGCCCACTCATCTTTGCAGAATAGTTGTAATTCAGCCACAGTGAAGGGTTTTCAAACATGGACCGCCTTTTAAAGGTCATGCCACAGTGTCTCAATCGGATTAAGGTTAGGACTTTGACTAGGCCACTCCAAAATCTTCATTTTGTTTTTCTTAAGCCATTCAGAGGTGGAATTGCTGGTGTGTTTTGGATCATTGTCCTGCTGCAGAACCCAAGTGCACTTCAGTTTGAGGTCACAAACAGATGGCTGGACATTCTCCTTCAGGATTTGTTGGTAGACAGCAGAAATCATGGTTCCATTTACCACAGCAAGTCTTCCAGGTCCTGAAGCAGCAAAACAGCCCCAGACCATCATATTACCACCATATTTTACTGTTGATATGATGTTCCTTTTCTGAAATGCTGTGTTTCTTTTACTCCGGATGTAATGGGACACACACCCTCCAAAAAGTTCAACTTTTGTCTTGTCAGTCCACAGAGTATTTTCCCAAAAGTCTTAGGGATCATCAAGATGTTTTCTGGCAAACCTGAGAGGAGCCTTTATGTTCTTTTTGCTCAATTCAATTCAATTCAATTCAACTTTATTTATATAGCGCCATTTCACAACAACAGTCATCTCATAGCACTATCAACTGTAGGGGGAACCCCCACAGTTGCAGAAAGACCCCAGCAATCAGGCGATCCCCTGTGAGCAAGCACTTGGCGACGGTGGAGAGGAAAAACTCCCTTTTAACAGGAAGAAACCTCCAGCAGAACCAGGCTCAGGGAGGGGCAGTCATCTGCTGCGACTGGCTGGGGGGTGAGGGGACAGAGAAGATGAAAAGAACAGACATGTAGAGAGCAAACAGCATGATGGGGACTCAGTATATGGGAGAGAACAAACAGATGTTAATGACCAGCAAAAAAAAATATTTCATTGAGAGTGAAGAAAGGAATCAGAATCAGAATCAGAAAAGCTTTATTGCCAAGCATGTTAAAAACATACGAGGACTTTGACTTGACATTGGCGCTCTCGATAAGCGCTTCACAATGACACGGCAGCCATACAAGGCACCTCATCAAAACAGTGGGGGGTAAAGAGGGGAAGAGGGGAGGGGATGACACATTGGGCAGAGAGAAAAAACATAGTTAATCAAAATAAAGCTCGTTGAATGAGCAAGATTGTGATTACATAGAAAAAAAACCTCTAGTTGCACAATTAGCAGACAATACAGATCCACACAAAAACAAGAAAAAGAGAGAGACCAGTGTGTGTATATCAGTCATGTGATATCAGTGTGAATGCAGTGTGAATGTATCAGTTACTAGAGCACAACAAAAATCATCTCCTAGGCAACGGTGGATGTTATATTCATGTATTCTAAACATAGATAAGCATGTCCTCATCTCTCTTCATGCCAGATGGTAAAATTCCATGTTAGTCCCATGACAACACTGTCCTTGGAGAGTTCAGATTATTGTACAGCAGCATTGTTTGGGTTAAACTCTCTTCTGCCTTATCTTCTCTCTCCTGGAGGAATGAATGCAAGGGCGCCGAATCAAGGCCAAATGAGCACAGTTCACTTAGAGCAGAAATTTCCTCTCACATGCGATTCTGAGCATCACAATTTAAATTACATAGGCTTTAAAATCATTCCCTGGAGAGCACCAAGCGACTCCAGATGTTTCCCCTTCCAAACATAGATAAACATGTCCGGCAGAGTCCATCTCTCTACAGTGTATGTCAGATGGTAAATTCCATGTTAGTCATTGCCGCTATCAGTGCTCTCCCCAGCTGGTCGAATTGTTGAAGAAGCAGCTACGCCGGGTCCGCATTTTGATTAGCTCTTCCAGTTAAATTTTCGATACACCAGGAAAACTCCAGAGCCAATCAGCAGAAAATCCTGTGATCATGAAGCCAAAACAGGTAGATGTGTTCCACATCTTCAGTCGAATCACGCAGACACATGAGTTCCAATTGATCCATGAGTCTCTCCATTGGGGGTCCCCCTGGCCCGAATTTTTGTAAAATAGTGTCAATAGTATTAAAGCCCGCTCATCAATTCCATAATTTTCCATTTGGATCGAGATTCAGCCAGAAGAAGAGCGAACATAGACAGGACACAGCAAGCTGGGATAGTGAAGAGGGGAGAGGAGTGAGGAGAGGGGAAGAAATGCGACTGCTCTCTCTGAAGGCCGGAAGAAGAAGACGGAAGAAGAAGAGTGAGGCCCAGTGTATTATTGGAGGTCCCCCGGCTGACTAAACCTATTAGCAGCATAACTAAGGGAGGGTTCAGAAACACATGATCCCTCCCTAATTGTAGGCTATATCAAAAAGGTAGGTTTTAGCCCTATTCTTAAAAACAGAGATCGAGTCTGACTCCCAAATCCAGATTGGCAGCTGGTTCCACAGGAGAGGAGCTTGATAACTGAAGGCTCTGCTTTCCATTGTACTTTTGGAGATTCTAGGTATTACAAGTAATCCTGCATTTTGGGAGCGTAGTGCTCTGTTAGGATAATACGGTAGCATCAGATCTTTTAAATAAAAAGGAGCCTGATTGTTTAGAGCTTTGTAAGTAAGAAGAAGGATTTTAAACTTAATTCTAAACTCTATGGGAAGCCAATGAAGGGAGGCCAGAACCGGAGAGATATGATCTCTCTTTCTAGTACCTGTTAAAACTCTTGCTGCAGCATTTTGGATCAGCTGAAGACTTTTTAAAGATGTTTTAGGATAGCCTGATAATAAAGAATTACAATAATCTAATCTCGAGCTAACAAAAGCGTGGATCAGTTTCTCAGCATCACTCTGAGACAAGATGCTCCTAATCTTGGCAATATTACACAAATGATAGAAGGCTGTCTTAGAAACAAATTTAATATGTGAATTGAAGGACAGATCTTGTTCAAAAATAATTCCAAGGTTCCTCACAGAGCTATTAAGAGAAAGAGTAACCGCATCCAAACTAAAAGTTTGATTTGGAAAGGTATTTCTAAGGTTTTTTGGACCAACAAGAATGACTTCAGTCTTATCTGAATTTAATAGCAGGAAATTACAAGTCATCCAAGCTTTGATTTCTTTAAGACAGGCTTCTAACTTGGCTAATAGATTACTATCATCTGGCTTCATTGACAGGTATAATTGTGTGTCATCTGCATAACAATGAAAATGTATACAGTGCTTTCTAATAATGTTGCCTACTGGAAGCATATATAAACTAAAAAGAGTAGGGCCTAGCACAGATCCCTGTGGAACTCCATGACTAAGCTTTGAGTTGAAAGAAAACTCATTATTTACATGAACAAACTGGAACCTATCAGATAAATAAGATCTAAACCACTGCAACAAAGTTCCATTAAGTCCAACATAGTGTTCTAATCTATCAAGTAGAATATTATGATCGATAGTATCAAAAGCTGCACTAAAGTCTAAAAGGACAAGTACAGAAACCAGTCCATTATCAGATGCAATGAGGAGGTCGTTAGTGACCTTCGCTAAGGCTGTTTCAGTACTATGATGGATTCTAAACCCAGATTGAAACTCTTCGAGTAAACCATTTCCCTGCAGGTGGTCAAATAATTGCGTAGCAACAACTCTTTCTAAGATTTTTGAAATGAAAGGGAGATTAGAGATTGGTCTATAGTTAGCTAAAGCTCCTGGATCTAGCGTTGGCTTTTTGAGTAAGGGTTTAATTACAGCCGTTTTAAAAGCCTGCGGTACATGGCCTAAAGTTAATGAAGAATTGATTATATGAAGAATAGAGCTACCAATAAGTGGGAAGACTTCTTTAAATAACCCGGCAGGAACAGGGTCTAAAAGACAAGTTGAAGGTTTGGATGAGGAAACTATCTTGTCTAACTCACAAAGGTCGATTGGCGTAAACTCATCCAGACATCAATTGAAGGAGTTGTAGTAGTTACAGTATTTAAGTTAACTGTGGGAAGAATGTGATTGATTTTATCTCTGATGGATGAAATTTTATTATTGAAAAAGTTCATAAAGTCCTGACTAGTAAGCTCTAAGGGAATGCTAGGATTGACAGAGTCCTGACTCTTTATCAGCCTGGCTACAGTGCTGAAAAGAAACCTGGGATTATTCTTGTTCTCTTCTATTAATGCAGAATAATAACTTGTTCTAGCTTTTCTAAGAGATTTTTTTTATAAATTAAAAGATGATTTCTCCAAGCTAAATAAATTTCATCTAAATTAGTGGAGCGCCATTTTCTTTCTAATTGATGAGTGTTCTGTTTTAAGCTACGAGTTTCTGTGTTGAACCAAGGAGTTAGAAATCTCTGATTAGACTTTTTCTTTTTTAAAGGGGCCACCAAGTCTAGAGTCTGATGCAGAGAAGCTGTAACACTATCTACCATGCTATCAACTACAGAAGGAGCAAGCTGTCTATAGCTTATTTCCGTTGTGTTGACACACGGCATAGAGGAAACAATCTGCATAAATTTAGTAACAATATCATCTGAGAGACACCTACTGTAGTAATATTTTTCTTTAGGAGCCAACTAGTCAGAAATAGTAAAATCAAAGGTTAACAGACAATGGTCTGACAGTACAGGGTTATAAGGAGACACTACCAGATCTTCTATTTCTATGCCATATGTCAGAACAAGGTCCAACATATGGTGGAGATAATGGGTAGAATTTCTGACTTTCTGAGAAAACCCCATTGAGTCTAATATTGAATTAAATGCCATATTAAGGCAGTCACTATCTACATCTACATGTATATTAAAGTCCCCTACTATAATTGTTCTATCTGATTTCAGCACTAAATCAGGTAAGAATTCGACAAATTCAGATAAAAACTTTGAGTAGGTTGATGGAGGACGATAAACTATGGCAAATAAAATTGGGTTTCGCCTAAAATTTCTAAAATGCCCAATACTGAGGACCAGGCCCTCCAAGGAATGATAACATGTTTTTTGCTTTAAATTAACTACTAATTTGGAATGGTAAATTGTTGCTACTCCTCCTCCATGACCAGAACTTCTGGGATTTTGACAGTTTAACCTCTTGCGCTCCGTTGTACCGCGGGCGGGCAAGTCTCTGCGTCCGAGAGCGCACGAGGGCGCACGAGGGCGCTCTCGTGCGCCCTCGTGCGCTCTCGGACGCATGATGGAGATCCTGATGGAGATTTTGATGTAGGTGGTGTATGGCATCCAAGAGCGCACTGAAAATAAAAGCTGCAGACACAGCCGCGAACAGATTAGTTCATCTGATTGACCTCTCATTCGACTAATAAGAGCCTTGAATTGGGTTTCTGAAACCTTGAAGAACCAATGAATGAAAACCTAGGAAGGAGGACCCGCCTACTGTGAATGCAGGAGCCAATTGAAGCACAGAAGTTCGGGCTGGGTGAAGAGAGAAATTACTGCTGCAACAGATGAAAAAAAGGACGCTGGAAGAACCTGCTACAGACCCAGCAGCACGGAGACCACCCACAAGTGCGACCTGCACTCATTCCAGCAGAATAGACGTTTAGGATTCTCTTCCATCATCATAGACCGACGGAGGCTGATGACAAAGGTCGTAAATCATTCGCCCAAACCGCAATAATGGAATTATGTTTTGACCGGGATCCATGAGCGGACCAGCGTCGCGTTCGTCTGACAATGGGGAAGAGAAGTTCGCCAGGACAATGTGGCTGTGAAGAGGTAAGGTGTTATAAGCTAAATCATTGTTTATCCCTGAAAATTGTAATCAAAAAATGACTTTTGACCGATCGGTAAATTACAACTGTACGGCGCACGAAGTATGAAGTGTGTGCGCCGCGTTACACAGTTCTTCGCCGCCTCCGAACCGTGAACATCCCCCCCGTCGCTACGATTTTGTAGCGGGGGGGTGGGGGGAGCCGAGGTGACAGCGTTGCTGTGGAAACATGCCACATCCGAGTGTAATCCGTGATGTAGCGAGGGCCGATCTCCGTCCTCTGTAGCAGGGGGGTGGGGGGACAACCCCCCCCCCACACACACACACAGCCCTGAGTGTGACCTTTCATTTGAGCCCAAAATGAAGCTTCTATGTTGAATCATTCAAAAGTTACAGACATTTTTCCAAACTGTGCCATTTGGCATAATTTGGCACAGTTCAAAAACGCCTGGGAACAGCCTGAGAACAAAGCTGTGTAATATATTCATTTTTGTGGTATTGTTACAAAATTTGGACCTCAGCTGGAAAACACTTGGTTCTACATTTCTGCTGCATTTTCCAGCCCGGATCTGAAGCTGTGTGTTATTTGCAAGCATTTGTATCCAAAAAAACACCCAGGCCAAATTTATTTTCTTCAGGTTCACTATGTTTAGATGACTGTAACTCAGTGGCCGGAGCACTTAGAGAGATCATATTTTTTTTGCCAAAAAACTCAAAGTGTTTTCTTTTAAATGAGACCAACCCCATGAAGATGCTGCAAAGGGTTGAAGAACAGCTTTCGATTTACTTTGGGCACATTTTTTTTCGGCGTTTTTAGGAAAATTGACCGGAGTGCAAGGGGTTAAATAACCAGAGGGAGCTGATTCATTTAAATCAACATAATCCTCTTGTCCTAACCAAGTCTCTGTAAGAGATATTAAATCAGTCTGATGATCAATTAACAGATCATGGACTAGCAGAGACTTGGGAGTTAGAGACCTAATATTTAACAAACCGCATTTCATTTTTAAATTATGAGGAGGAAGAGAGGCCAAATCATTCAATTTATAGGCTTCATGTTTAATTTCAGTTTTACCAACTTTTTGTTTAATCACTCTGGGATGCTTATACATTATATTTTTATTTACTTTGGAGGGAGCAGACAATGATTCTCTGATGGGGAAGACAGGGGCTAAGATGAGGGGTGGCGGATGAAGAGGAGCTGCAGAGAGGCATTTAAGACTGCAACTCTGCTTCCTGGTCCCAACTCTGAGTTGTCAATGTTTTGGAAATTTGGATAAAAATGATGCCAGATTGTTAGATAAAAGAGACGCACCATCCAAAGTGAGATGGACGCCGTCTCACCAAATAAGACCAGGTTTTCCCCGATATGAGTTTCAATTGTCTATGTCACCCACATCGTTTGCAGGACACCACACAGACAGCCAGCGGTTGAAGGATGACAAGTGGCTAAACATGTCATCACTGGTCAAGTTGGGGAGGGGCCAGAGAATACTACAGAGGCAGACATTAGTTTTGCAAAGTCACACATCAATTCCACATTAAGTTTTGAGACTTCCGACTGCCGGAGTCGGATGTCATTAATGCCGGCGTGGATAACAATTGTGGAGTATTTACAGTTACTTTTAGCCAGCATTTTCAAATTTGACTCGATGTCGCCTGCTCTGGCCCCAGGAATACATGTGACTATGGCCGCTGGAGCTTCTACGTTCACGTTTCTGACTACAGAGTCGTCAATGATCAGAGTTTTTTCCTCAGCGGGTGTGTCGCTGAGCGGGGAAAAACGATTAGAAACATGAACAGGTTAGTGGTGTACCGGGGCTTTGCGTCAAGATTAACTGGCGCAGACGGTGTTTCAATGCAGTGGAGCCAGGATTCCAAATCAGACAACCTCGCCTCGAGTGCCTCAAAAAGACAGCATTTATTACATTTACCATTATCATTAAAACAGGCAGAGGTGTAGCTAAACATCTGACAGAGAGTGCACACCAGAGGAGAAGGGGAAGGAGAGCTCGTAGCCATAGCTAGTGGCTAACCTGAAGCTAACAAAAACACCGATGAAAGGTGAACAGAAGGCTAAAGAGGGTGATTAGATGACACTGAGTGCACACACGGGTGCAAGAGGCTTGATAAACAGAAGTGAGAGCTAACAGTGGAAGGAAAAAATTGATTAAAATACAATTAAAGGCAAAATCCTCAGGAGAATGAGAGCTTACCACAGAGCAAACCACAGACAGCCAGCAAGACAGGAAGTGACGATACGTTACCACAGGAAGCTGCAGCAAAACATGGTTATTATGACAGTAGGTCACAGCCAGTAGAAGCCAGCGGCTGTGGGTTTGCTTTTTTTTTTTTTTTCTTTTTCCAACTTTGTTCTATTTTTTCCCTTTTTCTGGGTGCCCATTTTTGCTGGGATGGCAGCGAGAGGGAGATGGTACCCTATGAGCCTGGATGGGGAGCTCTGTCAGACTTTAATGGGCATTGATGGACTTATAGCCAGAGCTCGTAAATATTCCACCATGAAGGACGCTTTGTGGTACCGGAACCTCGCAGAGGCGGCCGTGCTGCATCATCCTTGCCTCTCGGAGCATGCCGAAGGAAGAGAGAGGATATTCCTGGTGTCAGCTCTGCAACGGGAGAACCGTGAGTTGATGAAGAGTTCCGCCAGGAAGCCTAGCTCGGCACCGATAGGGAGGCACTCCTGGGCCTCGGTCCAATCGGCTCCTCACCAGGCTCCAACTCCCGCTCCACCTGCTCCCAGACGCCACCTTCTTGCGCAGACTCCCACTCCTCCCCGAGACACGGTTGTACCGAATCGGATGGAGGAGAGTCACTGGGTCCAGACACTGCAAACCTCCTGCCATTATCCAGCTACAGGCCACCGGAAGAACTCCTCCACCTCTCAGTCCGCAGCTTCTTCTTTGCCGTGTCAAAAAGGTTCTACAGCAGTTTCTGCCTCTAGGTTTTCCTTGCCGGCTGTCTCGTCAGCTTTCTTTTCCTGGGCCATCGCTGCTGTTCCCCTCTCCTCTACAGCGTCTCCTCCCGCTGCTGAGAGCCCGGCTGTCTCCTCCCCCATTTTGCCCATCATCGAGGATGCAGGGGTGGCTCCTCCATGTTCTCCAGGGGGGCCCACAACCACCGCAGCACGGAGAGGAATGATACTGGGCCTGCTGCAGCAGAAACCACCGTGCCCCGGGAAAGCAGGCAAGTGCTTTTTCATTCTTTATCACCAACATATGAATTACCTTGCCTGATTCCCGGTGGTGAGGCTCAGTCATTGCAGTCCACTGAGTCCTCACCGCCTGCTGCAGATAATTTTCCTTCACCTGCTCCCTCCATGTCTCCTCCAATTTCCCCTGAGTGTCCACTGGTCCCAGGATCGAGTCACCGGATGATGGAGTTGCCTGCAGTCCTGGAGGACCTGGCCGAAGCCCCGCAGCCACAGCCCAAATGGGGGGACAGCACTGCCTCCAACCTGAAGCCTGCAACCTGAAGCCTGCTGATGACTGAGCGTCCCCTAGCTTCAGCTATGCAGGATGCTGCACCAGCTGTGAAACGACCTCCAGCTGCCACACCGGACAAGCCACCTGTTTCGGTCACTTTGCCTGGAGGTTCGGGGACTGCACTATCCACCATGCCTGCTGTTGAGGTCGTGGCAACAGAGTCAAAGTTGGACCTCAAGAGGACCTGTAATGAAACGTCCCCGCCTAGATCAACGGAGTCCTGGATGGCGGTGGAGCTTGAGTTCAGGCCAGTGCTCTTCTTTGTTTTCACTTTTTTTTGTTTTGGTGAGAGCTTGCCTGGCTCTTGCTGGGGAGGGCCAAGTGCAGCCATCAACTGCACCTGAGCTCACCTCGCCGAGCTCCACTGCCGCCAGTGACCCCAATTCTGTTTTTCTGTTCATCTTGTCGGAGCCTTTCCTCAGGGTCGCCGAGGGTCATTCAACATCGCCAGAGGTCTCCGTGGGTCCAGCCTCATTGCCCAAGGTCTACCCCTTTGGCTGAGGTCTTTGCGGGTGCAGCTGCATCCCAGTTTGGGTCCACCGAGGGTGTGGCTACGCCCCAGCCTGGGGCCACCAAGTGTATGGCTACGCCTCAGTTCTGGGCCACCAAGGGTGCTGCTACGCACCAGTCCGGGGCCACCAAGGATGCTGCTATGCCCCTGTCCGGGGCCACCGGGAGTGCTGCTACGCCCCAGTCCAGGGCCACCGGGGGGCTGCTATGCCCCAGTCCGGGGCCACCAGGGGTGCTGCTACACACCAGTTCGGGGCCACCGGGGGTGCTGCTTTTCCCCAGTCCAGGGCCATCAGTGGTGCTGCACCTATGCCCAAGGTTGCTGCAGGTCCTCAATATACATGTGGTTCCATCGTGGTTCCTTCTCTGCCATCCCCTTCATCAGGTGCCCATCTTCTGGCTTCTGTGGTCCGTGGGTCCGCGGTGTAGCATCAGCTTCTCCTCAGGCCAATTCAGGAAATCACTCTTCTTCATCTTAAAGCAGCTTTCACTCAAGGTCTGGTCAAGAATGCTGTGTGTCTTCAACAGGACCCCAGTGTAAACAATTTCAGTTTTGTATGGAAACCTGATAAGGACCTGCTTTTAAAGGCTTAAAGGGGACTATAAACTCTTGGAGTCAAATCCCAAATAGACAGTTCATGCTGATAGCATCCCTTCGTACCAGGAGCTGATACTCTTAAAAAGCCATAAACTCCTTAAGCTGGCAGATATATGGTTGCCTCCTCTTTTGGACATATAGCAGAACCCTCTAGGCTGCCCCTTTGCTCACATTCCAAGATTGAAAAATTATCTACAGCTCAACAGTACCTCCTAGTGGACATCTACGGAATATGTTTCATTACTTGTGCCATTTTAGACTGTTAATTCTGATTGAACATTAAACTTTTCTTTCAGCTCTCATTTCTCAGAATTCTAAGGACACTGTGAAGATCATCACCCTTTTGATCACCAACAATGGTTTGCAATAGTTTGTTAATCCTTGATTTAAATGTGAGTACATGTCTTAGGAATGTTTTTTTTTCTCTTTCATGAGTGTTATTCAAATGAATGTTAAAATGATTAGTAATGGTATAAATGCATGGTCACTGAATATTAGTCTTGAGTCACTTAATTTAGTTAGATTTTATATTGAGTATACAATGAATTTCATCGGAACTGAATGGATGTTTCTCAAACTCTGTGGTCCGTCTTCCCACTCGCGATAACCAATCACCAGGCTGCCTCTCTGTTGGATAACGCCCTTGCATTTGATTAGCTGTTCACAAACAAAGAAATGTTCCCTAATTGGACAAAAGCCCATTCAAACTCCTCTTTATGGAAGATAATTGGTCCGTCTTGCTGCCGGTCCCCTGTTTTGTAACCCAGCAGCGCGCTTCAGTTAAATGCAATAGAGCTGTCCCGGCAGTTCAGTTTTCAGTTTTTCTGTTGTCTTTACTTTTTGTCTAAGTTATTCTGTGAGTTTTAAGAAGTCTTTTGGTGTGTGTCTGAACCTTGTCAAGTCCTGCACTAGCTTTCTTAAATCGTCTTTTATAAGCTTTTGCCATTTTCTGGTTAACTGAGGAGAAACTATTCCTTTCTTATGAGCTTGCCTTTAAAGAGAGTTAAACTCTCAAATCTTTTTTTCTTCACCTCAGAAGCCGTTCTTATCCTATTTGAATGTTTTTCTTGGACTTTTTGACTTTTCTTACAGTTAAAGTGGATTTTTAATCTTCCTGTTTTAAAGTGAACTGATAGAGATTTTGGACTTTCTTTTCCTGCCTCACCCACGTCTGACCCCGTAAAGTAACCAGGGGCTTGTGGGTGAAACTGACTAAAACCATTTTTCCTTCAGCCTTTGGGTTTTGTTCTATGGGCCGGGGACATAATAAATTTGGACTGGTTGCCAAAGGACTTCACGCCTGCTCTGGGGCCAGCCTTCACTCTGTCTCCAGCTCCTCGCCACACGCCCCGTGGAAGCCCCCAGCCGAGTCTACGCTTCTCACAGCTGTGAATTATCTGAAAGATGACCAGCAGTCGCTTTCCCCCTGTGTTCTGAACGCTGTCTGGAAGAGCCGCTGAGCCTTCCCAAAGAATACCACCAGTTGGCACCGACCACCACTGAATACCTGGACCTACAGCTGTTTGTAAGTGAGATTCCCACTTTCCTATTTGCTGGGTTTAAATGAGATGTCCTAAATATCAATTATCATTGAACATAACCAATATTTCATGGTACAATTAGTCCCTCAGCCATAGGACAAAGCTATAAACTGAAGGAAAATTCTTATTAATTTTTAAGTAACCTCCTTTCATTTTTGTAGATTAATTCAGAAGTTCCTTTTTAGATAATCATCGTATGGAATTTTTTTCATAAAATTGCATTCTGATTTTGTTAGGTACTTCAGCCTTCCATTGAATTTCAGTTGAAACATAAAATCTGGTTTCCTCTTGGTTCCACAAAGGTTTAACTATAGATTTTATGCTCAGGAATCCACTAACAGTTGATGAGATATCGAGCACCTGTTTATCATTTGAATCTGTTTACCCATCATTTGAATGCCATGTCATGTAACCTGAATGAGTTTCATTTAATAAACTTGTAAACGAGAGAAGTTGAAGCATTTTTCCTTTGCATATATGCTTTTCTGGGTCACGGCAGAAAAAGAACTCACTAAATTTTGAGATTGAATTCATTAAGTAATTGAAGGTACGGAAATTAATTAATTGAAATTAATTAATCAACAATTCGTCATTTTAGAACTGGTGCCCCCTTTTTTCCAAGTGCTTTTCTATTTAATTTAGGGAGTGTTGGGGTGACTGTTCAACTCTGTCCCCTCGCACACCCACTATTAAATAAACAATTAATTCCTGTACCTTATTACACTATATTTTTATTAAATATCGCTACAGCGGTAAGCACAGGTTCCAACTACCACCTCCGGGGGAGGTGCCTGGTGCTCTGCAGCCCTTTGGCCCAGAGATGGGGGGACACCGCCTGACGAACTCTCTTGTTTGCTTGGGTGGCTTCTGAATTCTGGAAGACCCCCCGATGAACTCTCTCCTCCATTTTTGGGGGTTTGGGAGACCTGGTAGGCCGCCCGATCTTTTCCATCTGATGGTCGGGTGGAGCTGGGACTTTGGAAGGCCACCTGAACTGTTAACTTGGCCACCCACTATTGCAAGGTTTCCTTTGCACTTTATTTGGTCAGTGTTGTGGGTCATGTGTGTTTTGTTTTGTTTTGTTTGTTTTTGTGTCTCTCCCTCCAGGTCTGGACCCCCCCCCCACCCTCCCGCGGTGTGTTTTTGGGGTTATTCCTGTTGGGGGGGGGTACTTTCATCCCTTTTTGATGTTACATTAGGGTGTCTTGGATCCACCCCTTAAGGGAGGGGCACTGTCATGATTCTGAGCGCGGGTCAGTGCTGTGCTTGGGTCTCTAGGTTTCGCTGGTGATTTTCTGTTTATGTATTTGTTCTTGGTTTTCATCCATTATGGTTTGTGCTTTTATTTTGACAGCGCATTATGTTACTTCCTTCTGTCAAATCTTTCCACGGGTTGTCACAGCAGTTTTGGTTGTCCTGATTACTTTCTCACTCATGCATCCACACCTGTTCCATATTTAGTTTTCTCTTATTATTATTTAAGCTCGCTTGCGGGGTTCATTCCTTGTTGCAACCTCACCCTGTGCTCAGACAGGAGTCCCCTATCTGATTCCTGTTTATTTTCAGCTCAGTACTCAGCCTCGCCTGACTAATTGTAAGTTACCCTTTGTGGTTCTCATTTATTACATTTTTGTATGTTACTCCTCGGGCTTTCAGAAAAATCATTTTACTGAAACAGCTTTAGTCAGAGTCACCAGTGACATTATGATGGCAGCTGACATTGGTAAATACACAGTTCTGATTTTATTGGATCTTTCTTCCGCCTTTGATACTGTTGATCACTGTATAATGATCAACAGACTCAAAGAGCTAGGGCTGTCTGGTTCTGTTTTAAAATGGTTCTCATCGTACCTCACTGGAAGAACCTTTAACGTGTCTGTCAATCAGATCTTTTCTGAAATAGCACAGTATTCATGTGGGGTACCACAAGGGTCAGTTCTAGGACCCATTTTATTTCTAATATACATTTTTCCACTGGGACGGATAATTAGCCAGTTTAAATATATTTCTTATCATCTTTACGCTGACAATATTCAGTTGTATTGCTCTTTTAAAGAGTCTGAGTTTCACATGCTGCCATCGTTAACTGCTTGTCTAACATCAAACAGTGGTTAAGTGCAAACTTTTTACAGCTTAACTCAGACAAGACAGAGACATTAATTATCGCTCCTGAAAATAAGATTCCACTTATTAAGCACCACATGGGTACCCTAGGTTCCTTTGTCCAGGCAAGACTTCAGAATCTTGGTGTTAGTTTTGACTCGGCTATGTCTCTTGAGCACCACTTTAATCAATTAATTAGAAATTGTTTCTTCCATCTGAAGTATATTTCCAAGTTGAGAACCCTGGTGTTGAAGGCGGAACTTGAGATGATTATACATGCTTTTATTTCTTTTCGCTTAGACTATTGTAATAGTCTTTTTATCTGTCTGAGCCAAAAGCATCTTCAACGCCTCCAGGTTGTTCAAAATTCAGTTGCTAGACTTTTAACTCACACTAAGAAAAGGGCTCACATGACACCAATTTTAGCAGCACTTCACTGGCTCCCAGTTGGTTTTAGGATTCAGTTTAAAATTTTGGTTCTTGTTTTTAGAGCTATTCATGACCAGGTCCATAAATGCATCACCGAGCTGCTTAAAGTGTACAACCCCTCACGGTCTTTGAGATCCTTGGATCAACTTTTACTGGCTGTCCCTCAAACCCATTTTAAAACTCGAGGTGATAAAGCCTTTCAGGAAGGGGCACCAAAATTGTGGAATGCTCTACCACTGTCTTTGCGCTCAGTAGATTCTGTTGACGCTTTTAAAAAGCAGCTGAAGACACTCCTGTTTAAACAGGCTTTTTAGTTTGATAATGGATTATGGTTTTTCCGTTTTTAATGTCTTTATTACTTGTTTTTAATGCTTTTATTGTTGTATTTGTGATTGTATGTTTTATTTTATTGTGAAGCACTTTGTGATTCTTTCTGTGAAAAGTGCTATATAAATAAATTTTACTTACTGACTTACTTACTAGAGACTCAGTTCCTCCGGCGCTCGGCCAGTGCTGTTCAGCCACCAGGGCTGGCAGGATGATGCAGGAGGCGGCCTTCCCATTGGAAGGCTCCCTGGTGGGTGACCGGACCGAAGGGATGGAACCCCCACGGCATCGGACGGGGGGAGAAGAAGGCTACGGCATCTTCAGACTGACACGCAGCGCCCTCGGTGGTCCCTGCTTGAAACACAGCTGCACCTGCGGTGGACCCCAACTGGGCCAATGCTGCACCCGCGGTGGACCCCGACCGGGCCAATGCTGCACCCGCGGTGGACCCCGACCGGGCCAATGCTGTACCCACGGTGGACCCCGACCGGGCCAACGCTGCATCCGGGGTGGCCTCCAGCTGAAGCTCTGCAGCACCCGCAGTGGCCTCCAGCTGAAGTGCTGCAGCACCCGCAGTGGCCTCCGGGTGAAGCTCTGCAGCACCCGCAATGACTCCCGATTGGAGCTCTGCAGCACTCACGGCGGCCCCCTGCTGGAGCTCTGCAACACCTGCGGTGGACTCCAACTGGAGCTCAACAGCACCCGCAGTGGACCCTGATTGGGCCAACGCTGCACCCTCGGTCGACCCCACACTGAAGCATGGCATCCATGACGGTTCTGAGCAGGAGCGCTGTTGTTCCGGAGAGCAACAGACACAAACGCTGGATCAAGGAGGCCATAGAGATGAGGAAGAGGGGAAAAGACACCATGAACCGAGATGAGGGGGCCTTTATGCTTTCCCACACCTGGGATCACATTCTCCAGAGACCATCTGACGGCGGGAGGCAGGGCCGGCTCGGTGGATCTGACAGATCTGCTGAGCTGGCCCTGCCTACAAAAGTCAGCTGATAAATGTCACCTGGCAGCAATCAGCTGACAAAGGCTGCAGTGTACAGCCGAAACATGTTAAGAAGGTAAAGACATCTCCTTTCTATTTTATTTTTGTCTTTAATAAGAACAAAAGATAAATAATGAAGACTCAGGCCCGGCCTCCAGGAGGTCCAGCTCAGGGTCCCAAACTGCTGCGGTCACCTCCACAGCTGGCAAGATGGTTATAGCAGTCCGACAGTCCTCCAATGAAATACCCCTCCCCGGAGACAAATCCAGCAAGGAGGCTGAGGGCTGGCTCTGTGCAGGCTCTGGAATGGAATCCTCCAGGGTCTCAGGCTCCTCCATCGTCCAACGGCTAGGTTCCAGGGCCGGCAGACCCTCAGGAAAAATTGGAGGAGACACGGAGAGGGGAAGAACAGAATTAATATTTGCAGCTGGAGGAGAGGGCCCAGCGGACTGCTGAAACTGGGCCTCTCCCTCAGGAGACAGGCAAGATTCAGTGTCATAAGATGGTATACAATGAAAAAATACTTGCCTGTCATCCCGGTCATTGATGTTGCCAGCTGCAGGCGGCAAACAGTCATCGCTCTCTGTGTCAGCGGTGACGTGGGCCCCTTTGAAAGCTTGTGAAGGAGCCATCTCCACGACGACGGAGGTGGGCGTTGCCGGGGTGAGCTCAGCGGACCTCACGGGAGCTGGAGAGGGAGCGGCTGCAGGCTGTGGGGAGCATTCTC
Organism: Pholidichthys leucotaenia; assembly: GCA_020510985.1. Taxonomy (NCBI): domain Eukaryota; kingdom Metazoa; phylum Chordata; class Actinopteri; order Cichliformes; family Pholidichthyidae; genus Pholidichthys; species Pholidichthys leucotaenia. Next base: position 117,273,567 of record CM035847.1, read on the forward strand.
GCTTAGGCTCAGCGAGGAACGCCGCTCTCCCTACGCCAGGGAACACCCGCTGGAGCGTATAGACCGAGGCGATCAAGTCTGCATACTGAGGGTAATTTCAGAGTCCCAGATGTGCCTCCAGAGTCCCCTCTGCTGCATCCAGACTGCTCCATTTAGCCTTCGGTCCACGGACTTTGTGGGCCTCCTCCATGAAGTCCCAAATGAAGAACGCCACCAATTCCTCCTCTATTGTGGGACTCCCTGTCGATCCTCTGCCTCGGTTGATACGGGAATGGCACGTCGAGGGCACCGTGGGCAACACTGGTGGGTGAGGAAAAATGTTCAAAAAGAAGGAAAAAAAGCAATGCGTTGGTGAACCCGCTAAATCCTACACGGCTGGACCATTCTGTCATCAGCCTCCTCGTGCGCTATTACGCAGTGCAGGGAGGAGGAGAAGGAGGAATGGACTTAAGCGCAGGTTGCACCAAACACACATTTATTGACACAAAAAGACAAACAGCTCAAAAATAAAGGCTTTACAAAAATGCAACAGTTGTGCACAAAAGGGCTCACATGGCTAGACGTGCAAAGGGTAGACCACTGTGCATGGTGGCTACAAGACTAACAGGACAAATAACATTAACACTCGGGAGAACTTGGAGTCCTTTGACATGACTGACAGACCCAGGGAACAGACACAGGCTTGGGACTAGATTCAATTATCTTTATTGTAAAGTGTAGGCGTGTGCATGTGTGTGTGTGTGTGTGTGTGTGTGTGTGTGTGTGTGTGTGTGTGTGTGTGTGTGCGTGTATGTATGTGTGTATGTCTGCGATGACGTCGAAGCTGGGGGTGAGCAGAGCGTCGTACGACCTGGCAACCCTATGGGCAGAGTAGAGACACAAATGTTAGTACAGCTCTCCCGAAGGAATGTATTGTGAATGACTGGGGCTTTCTCTTTGCAGAGTAGGTGATGCGCTCAGGTCAGCCCGAAGGCTACAGCCAGGAGGACAGCGCCTGTTGTCACGGTGCCGCTGGTGCGGAGAAGGGCTCGCTGGAAGGAGCGTGGCCGGGTCCGCCGCCAGGAGGAACGATTCTGCCACCACGGAACTCCGCCTGTGCACAGGGGACCAGCGTAGAGAAAAGGTGAGTAATGAATGGCTTACTTGGCGCGTAGGAGATGATCTTTCCAGAGGATAAGGCTGAGACAAAAATGGCATAGGAATGCCGGCGATGGCAGGATGATTCTCAAAGGAGGCGAAGACGAGAGCAGGACTCTTCAGCCCAAGGAGACAGACGGCTCCACACCGATCTGAAGGCAGAGAGGCTTAAATAGCCCGAGTGTGATGGAGAGCCAGTGTGCGCGGAGTTGCGGAAGATAATGATGCAGAGTGAGCCATCACATCTTTAAAGAGGCTCAACTGGCCGCGGGGGAGAAATTGGGCTCCAGCCTAAGCGTAGCAGTTGTGCCGCATGAGGAAACGCTACCAGTCAAGCGTAGCAGCACAACTGCACACAGAAATGCTAACAATACGACTCACGAACACAGGAGCAGTCCAAGTAGTCTAAGCCTCTCCTGAGCACACACAACCTTCACCAACGTGACAGTCACATGGTGATTAATGACCGTGTGAACTTGTACAATGGTCCAGCAGTGTTTGATTGGCAAGAGCCTCCTAAGTACAAACACTGCTGGCATCACAAATTGGGCACACCTGGGCGAGGCGCGGGGAAGATAATTACCAGGGCGAAATAGCTGACTGTCAAAGAGAGGGGGCGTGGTCAGGCCGGCGAATGTTAGACAGCACCGACCTGAAAGTGGGTCAAACAGCTGCCCAACAACCGCTGGCCAGAACAGCGGCTACAGGCATGGAAAAGAAAAGGAACACAGATAAATAAAAACAGCAAGAACTCAAAAGATAACAATACATAATAAACCTGATGCCTGAGCCACAGAGAACGGTCAGAACCAAGCCTACAGGATAACATGGGCTCGATTTGTGACAGGTTTGTGTACATTCTACTGATTTTCTGGTTCATATACTTTGAAGATAAGATAACAAAAAACAAGAACGGTGACGAAAAACAAAACCATCCTTTGTGTAAATATGTCCAAAGTCCACTTTTGACCGAAAGTTATGTAATTCGATATGGCTGCCATCGCATTATGCAAATTAGATGCATAAATTTACTCCTATCTCAAACATATTCTACATCTTTCTAATTGACAGTAAGCCATTATCTCTTACCACATTCAAATTAGAGCTTTTGGAATTTGTCATATCTAAACTGAATATTTTCTTTAAAAAAATCTTGACCGCCAGAGGGAGGTGAGCTGACGGGAGCACTGCTGTGCCATAGACAGAAAATGGGTTGAGGGACGGATTCCAGATGACCCTGGAGAAGAAAAGGGGATCCCCAAACCAGGCATGTGGTGGGATCTCAGGATTGGAGAGAAACAGTTCCAAACCAAAGAAAGAAAGAGTCTGCCAGAGTCCAAGGGCCACCGGACCAGGAGAACACAATGTTTCAGGTGGCCGCCCAGAGTCCGCGGCCCACCCTGTCAGGGAGCAGACACCTCTGAGAGGCTAACCAGAGCCCACAGCCGGGCAGGCGGCCATAGAGGAACCCGCAGGTGAGGACAGAAGGATGTGTGCCTCCTGGAACACAGGCGACAAAGGCTGGAGAGCATGCCTCTCAGGACGCAAACACTCAGGGGTCAAAGAGGCATGCACTTCCTGTAACTTGGGTGAAGAGGCGTGCACCCTGTGGCCCACAAGCAAAGCGGGGTGCACCGTGTGGCCCACAGGTGAAGAGGTGTGCACCCCGTGGACCTCGGGGAGAGCAGAAGCGTGGGTTTCCTGCAACGAGGGCACCAACACCGGAGCGTAGACCTCCTGGCACACAGGTGTCAGAGCAAGAGTGAGGACCTCAGGAGGTGAGGACATGAGAGAAGGAGCGTGGACCTCCTGCAGCGAGGGCGTTGGAACTGGAGCGTGGACCTCCTGAGACTCCCCCCAGGAAGACGACGAGAGAAGGGCCTGATGCCACTCTTTAGGGAAGAAGGCTCAACACAGATTGGTCAGTGCAAGTTTGCTTAATATATAAACAGCAAGATTTTGGTCAAAATGTCTTCAATCAAAAGAAAAAAAGACAAAAAGCTTAGCCGATTAATCGATAGCTGCAACCCTAAACTAAGATAATAATAATGCCAATGGCCTCTCAGACCACTTATACACATTCATACAAAGTGTCATTGACACTGGAGGCAAGGTGGGTCTTGCCCAGGGACACAACGGCAGGATGGCTGGGGAGAGCGGGATTTGAACCACCAACCATCCCGTTATTGGACAACCCACTCTACCTCCTGAGCCACTACCACTCAAAACAGAATCTCCCCCTGCCACTTATCACAACACAAAATAAACTACAAAGGAAACACATTTTTACTTGTCCAAAAACTATTAATCCTCCAGTATGACAAAGGAATAAGCCATGTATCCTAAATTTTATTAAAAGCAACAAAAACATTTTCCTTGTGTCCTTTAGTGTTTTAGGTCCTTCCTTCTATCTTCTTTTCCTGTATCCTGATGACAGAAGAAAAGAATCCCCATTAAAAAAAAAAAAAAAAAAAAAAAACATCTAAATGAATGTTTTGATTAAAAGGTCCATTGGTGAAATCCTTCAAGTTCTGGTCTCCTCCCTTTCACTCTAAAACTCATCTGTTTTACAGCTTCCTATGTTGGTAACATCAGAGACCAGCTTCGCTGGCAGGGTTCATAGCACCAGCTTCCAAGATCTTTTGCCTGTGATACATCCTTTAGTTTATCGTAAACACAATGGCCAGGAACCGAGGTGCAGTTAAAGTAACAGGTTGGAGCTTCAAAGCTAAAATAATCTTTGGCAGTTGAGGATTATACAGTGGATATAAAAAGTCTACACACCCCTGTTCAAATGCCAGGTTTTTGTGATATAAAAAAAAATGAGACCAAGATAAATCATTTCAAAACTTTTTCCACTATTAATGTGACCTATAACCTGTACAACCCAACTGAAAAACAAACTGAAATCTTTTAAAGGGAAAAATAAAAAACTTGTAATAACCTGGTTGCATAAATATGCACGCCCTCTTATAACTGGGGGTGTGGCTGTGTTCAGAATAAACCAATTACATTCAAACTCATGTTAAATGGGAGTCCACACACACCTGCCAGCATTTAAAGGGCCTCTGATTAACCCCAAATAAAGGTCAGCTGTTCTAGTAGGCTTTTCCTGACATTTTTGTAGTCACACCTTACAGGACAAGCCATGGTCCCCAGAGAGCTTCCAAAGTATCAGAGGGATCTCAACTGGTCATGGAGACTGCCAAGAGGCTGACAGCAACATTGAAGGAGCTGCAGGAATTTCTGGCAAGTACTGGATGTTTAGTACATGTGATAACAATCTCCTATCTTCTTCATATGTCTGAGCTATGGGGTAGGGTGGCAAGACGGAAGCCTTATGAAGAAAAACATCCAAGCCCAGCTACATTTTGCAAAAACACATTTGAAATCTCCCAAACACATGTGGGAAAATGTGTTATGGTCCAGTGAAACCAAGGTTGAACTTTTTGCCCATAATTCCAAAAGGTATATTTGGCACAAACACAACACTGCTCATCACCAAAAGAACACCATACCTACAGTGAAGCATGGTGGTGGCAGCATCATGCTTTAGGGTTGTTTTTATTCAGCTGGAACTGGGGCCTTAGTTAAGGTGAAGGGAATTATAAACAGTTCCAAATACCAGTCAGTGTTGGCACAAAACCTTCAGGCTTCTGCTAGAAGGCTTTTTACGGCCCTGGCCTTTTGTTTGTTGTTTTTCTGTGTTCTGTTTGGTGTTTTTCTGCTACAGTGAGTCATCTTTGCAGCGCACCACAGCTAGGTGGAAGTTGCCGGGGATTGGCTGAAACTGGCACCAACTCCAGTTTAAAACCTCTGGCCAGACCGGGTGACAGTTGGCAGCTTGACAGCACCAGTGTCTTGTTTCGGCCTCCAAAATAGTATGCTTTCTTTAGTTTGTTTAATTTGTTGTTAGTTACTTTGTGACCTTTATCCTAAAGGACTTGTAAATACTCATGTATATAAACTGGTAAGACCACATCCTTGTATATACGTATTCACAGAGCAGAAAGCGTGAGCTGCTTATTTCTTTGTGTCCATTTTTCTCCTGTTTTTGTTAGGGTAGGGAGTCAGGTTCCAAGGTTGTCATAGCCAGGAGTGGTGCTGGGGATAAGCTCCCAGCGCTCAAAAAATGCTCTTTATGGCGTGCATCTCAAATAGCCTCTGACAACCAAGTCCAACTCCTGGCATGCTCATGTGGCTTAGCTTCTAAGCCCGGCGGAACTGCTTCTACTGACATTAGAAGGGGCGAAGACGAGTCTCTGGTGCCTTCAAACCAGATGCTTCAGGTAGATGGGGCTTGACAGCCTGGGAGGGTAGTCCATCTAGGGGAAGAAAAACCCTGATTTCAAACCTCTGCTGCTGTGCGGCATACCCGGTCATGGGAAAGGCTTCAGGAGTAAACCCTAAGGTAAAAGCGGGAGTTGGAGCCCCTAAGGCAGTCCATCATTGATTTAAACTTTGTTCTGACAGCTCCTGCAATGGTGCTGGTGCCAAACTGTAACAGCCTTGCTGTTCCTTTGGATCCATCAGCGACGTGGAGAGGAGAGACATGCTACATGGGCAACAGCCTGTCCTCCATATCACATTGCCCAGGCTAGCATCCAGCAACACTCACTAACACAAACTCACACCCTACACCGTGGAGAGGTTACTCCAGCTTCGCTTGCAGCGTCAACACAACACGGGGAACAACAGTTACCGGTTATAAGTTATTGCTCGATTGGCGTAGAACTTGGCGCCAGAGGTTGTTCCCGATGGTGGGAGGGATCCTTGGATCTCACTGGACAACTACCACCTGCCTCAAGCTGAGCAGCCCCCAGCCAGTAAGGTGTTGTCCTGCCACAGTCTGTCATCCTCATTGGGTGCATGGGGATTAGGAAATGTCCAAACAGCAGACTGCAGTTGTCGCACCAGGAAACAAAACAAAACAACGAAAGAAACCAGCTTTGAAACTGGGATGTTGGAACGTTCGGACAATGATGACCAGTCTTTCTGAAAACCTTCAGGACATCAGTGACTCCAGGAAAACAGCTGTCATAAATGATGAGCTCAGGAGGCTGCATGTTGATATTGCCACCCTTCAGGAAACAAGCCTTGCTGACTTAGGCATGCTGAAGGAGAAGGTCTACACATTCTACTGGCAGGGGAAAGGCTCTGACGAGCCAAGGGAGCATGGAGTCAGCTTTGCAGTGAGGAGCAACCTGCTGAATATGGTAGAGCCAGGCAGCAACGGCACAGAGCATCTCATCATTCTTTGCCTCAATACCACCGAAGGCCCAGTCACTCTTGTTAGCGTGTATGCCACGACACTGTCTTCCACACCGGACACAAAGGACAAGTTCTACAAGAAGGTCGCATCCATCATCGCAAGCATCCCCAGCAAGGAGCGACTTGTTCTCTTGGATGACGTCAATGCCAGAGTGGGGGCAGATCATGACTCGTGGCCCTCTTGCCTTGGGCAGTTTGATGTGGACAAAATGAATGAGAATGGTCAACGACTGCTTGAGCTTTGCAGTTACCACGAATTGTGCATCACCAACTCCTACTTCAGGACCAAGCCTCAGCACAAAGTCTCTTGGAGACACCCACGCTCAAAAAACTGGCATCAGTTAGCTCTTATCCTGGTCAGGCATGCTGCCATGAAGAACGTCCTCCACACACGCTCTTACCACAGTGCGGACTGTGACATAGATCACTCCCTGGTCTGCTGCAAGATCAAGCTCAGCCAAAGACGATCCACCACTCAAAGAAACGTGATGTCAACTTGATGTCAACAAGATGTCTCAACCAGACCTTGTGATAAAGTTTGCAGAGACCTTCAAGAAGGACATGCAAACCTCACAGCTGAGAGACTCTGACACAGAGAAGTGGGAAGTACTGCGGGACACCATGCACCGCACCCCCTTGGATACTTTGGGAAGAAATCCTCCAAGTCTCACGACTGGTTTGAGGCCAAGTCCACAGAGATGACTCCCATCATCAAAGCCAAGTGCACCGCCCTCACCAAGTATAAGCAGACATAACTGCCAGGCATTGTGCCAACGAATACTGGACAGAGCTCAGTGAAGACATCCAGACAGCTTCTGCTACAGGCAACATTAGAGGAATGTACAATGGCATCAAAAAGGCGCTCAGACCAGTCCAGAGCAAGACAGCTCCCCTCAAATCTTCCACTGGGGTAGTAATTACAAACAAGGGCCAACAGATGGAGAGATGGGTGGAATACTACTCCAACCTCTACTCCAGACAGAACACAATGTCCCTCACAGCTGTTGACACCACTGAGTGTATGCCAATCATAGAGGAGCTGGATGTAGAGCCAGCCATAGAGGAACTCAGGAAGGCCATCAACAGCTTGGCCTTAGGCAAAGCCCCAGGCAGCAATGGGATTCCTGGACCTGACCAAACAACGCAAGACTACCTTCCTGCTCCCATTGCATGAAGTCCTCTGTCAGTGCTGGCAAGAAGGGGCTGTACCACAGGATATGAGGGACACCAAGATCATCACCCTCTATAAGAACAAGGGTGAAAGAAGTGACTGCAACAACTACAGAGGCATCTTTCTACTCAGCATCGTCGGCAAAGTCTTTGCTCGGGTCATTTTGATTCACCTGCAGAAGCTGGCAGAACACATCTACCCAGAGTCACAGTGTGCCAAGAGATCAACGGTAGACATGGTTTTCTCACTCCGCAAACTCCAGGAGAAGTGCAGAAAACAGCAGATGCCCCTGTATGTCGCCGTCATAGATCTCACCAAGGCATTTGACCTCATCAGCAGAGACAGCCCGTTCAAGATTCTACCAAAGATAGGCTGCCCAACAAAGCTGCAGAGCATAATCGAGTCTTTTCACTCAGACATGAAGGGGACTGTGCAGTTCAGCCCATACGCTCCCATAATTTCTCTCTCGTCGCCAAAATGTTATGTATGAGCAATGAGTGACTAGACTCTCTTCTGTCATGCAACAAACTCCCCTTTATTAACAGAGCTCAGAACTATATACAAGTGACCGTGCCCGCCTCACGTCACACTGTGGGCAGGTACAACAGCACACACACTCCACACAACACAAGACACTGAATCACCACTTGCCATCACCATCGATGACTATGAACTTGACGTCATCCACCTCTTCACCTACCTTGGCTCCACCATAACCGACAACCTCTCCCTTGACACAGAAATAGACAGAAGGATCGGGAAGGCAGCTACAACATTCGTTCACCTCACAACCAGAGTGTGGACAAACTCCAAGCTGTCGGTGAAGACTAAGATGGCAGTGTATAATGCCTGTGTCATCAGCACACTGCTGTATGCCAGTGAGTCACGGACAACATATGCCAGACAGGAGAAGCGACTCAACACCTTCCATCTGCGAAGCATCCGCCGTAACCTGGGCATATCCTGACAGGACAGGGTAACCAATGCAGATGTCTTGAATCGCGCAAGACTTCCCAACATGTTCACTCTCCTCAGAAAGCACAGGCTGCGCTGGCTAGGCCATGTCCACCGCATGGACAATGGGCGCATCCCAAAGGACATCCTGTATGCAGTATGTATCTGGGAGGAGATCCACTGGTCACCCGCAGCTCTGGTACAAAGATGTCATTAAGAGAGCCATGAAGGCCACCAACATCAACACAGAGACCTGGGAGAGCCTAGCAGGTGACCATGCAAAGTGGAAAGGGACCCTGAAGCAACACCTGAAATCAGGGGAGGAGAAAATGATGACCGCTGCTACAGAAAAACAAGTACGCAGGAAGGAAAGCATCAGCTCCAACAGACCAGAGACTACACACAGGTGTGACCATTGCGATAGAGACTGCCACTCCGACATCGGTCTATATAGCCACAGACGATGCTGCTCCAGGCAAGCAGACAGACAAAAGTAGGATGCTTCACCCATGGTCAACTCTAACCGACAGAGGCCTCAGTAAAAGGGAGTCATTTGTAGGGTTGTCTTTTTGTTCCTTTTGTTTCACATAGGGAGTAGGTTTGTTTCACATAGGGGCTAAAGATAGGTTTAAGTTTAACGTTTAACGTTTATTTGAAAGGGACATTATGTACTGTACTTATGAACATTAATACAAATGTAAGTATGTCAGATTTAGCAATACTGCTAATTTGCATAAGTGGGGCTTTGTTTATTATTTTGGCCTTGGTTCACCATGGACACACGCTCACTGGTTTGTAAATAATTCACGTGTAAATAAAACACACTGAACTTGTTGTTAATCTCCGGTTTTGTTTTTTGGGGGACGGGGACCGGGCTTTTCACATTCTGTTTATGGTGTGCTCCTTTCCCCTAGACAGAGACGTTAACATAAAGTGGGGGTTTGTCGGGTTGTTTTCTACCGTGACATTTTTTTTTTGTATAGTGGTTGCTTTTTTGTTTTGTTTTGTTTTTTGGGTGCGTGGTAATTTTTTCCAGCATGTCTTTTGATATGGATGATTTTATGCAGTGACCTAACCTGCATAAATTGGACAGATGCACAAAAGCGGATTTGATGGTGGTGGTGTTATGTTCACAAACCTGGCAATGACGACTGACGAGGATGCTGCCGTTGAAGTGAACTTTATTATAATAAAGGTGATAATACAAAGCATGTGTTATAGTGTGTCTGTCTAACCGGCTCCCAACTCACTCTCATGCCAACTCATATCAGACTGCCCTGAGATGGCGGACTGCCCAATATATAGTGGCGTGGTGACGTCAGCCGCAGGCCTCGTACCACTCCCAATGTGCCCATATGTATACACATACATTTTCCCCTCCTCTTGCAAAAATCGTAGAATATAATATAGCCTTAGCAGATTAGCCCTCCCCAATTTAGCAAATCAAATTCCCATTAGCAAACACACATAGTATCAATCAACCACACATTTCTTAAGTATTGTATATATCAAACATTAAACATTCTTATTCAGTATTATCATATGTCAAACAATTAACTTTACTGTTCAGGTAAGTATACAATTATTGGTTTTATATTTCAAAGAACCTCTTTCTTATAGAAATTGTAAAGAACACTCTTCTTTTTATTAATTAAAGAACACGTTTGTTTTTTTTTAATAGAGAACAATCTTGGTTGGTTTTTTTTGTAAACATAGAACACCAACCAAACCTAACGGCTAGGGTCTGCGGGTAGACCACCGCTGGACCCAATGCAGCTGGGTGGGTGATTCTGCCAAAGTCTCAGCCGCGCTCCTACCTGAACAGTCTTTTTCTTTTTTCTAACAGTCTTCCACTGGGAAAACAGTTCTGGCTGAGGGGCTTTGTGGCCCGTGGCGGTCGCATCCACCAGCCGGACCCCCAGGCCCAGGGCCAATCTTCATGATGCTGGGGCCCGGGTCCCACACTGCAGTAGCTGACTTCCGCGAAGCCTCGCCGTCTAGAGCAGCCACCTGGACACGCTGTAGTTGGTTTGCGCTCTGAACCGTCTGTCAGCCGAAAGCATGCTGATCCCAGTTTTGCCACGGTCCTTAGCAGCGCCCGTTGTCTCGTCGGCTGTGGCCCAGTCACCCACTGTCCCGGTCTCTCGCCGGTATGAACCCGAACCTAGTCTATGACTTGGAGCGGCGCCTTGCTCGGTTTCATACGTCGTTGTGATCCCAGTGCGTGCTTATCCGGCTTGGGACCTCCGTCGTGTTGTGGTGGCTCTGTTGTCAGTGTGTTCATTGCCGACCCTTCACCCGTTGTCTCTGTCGTCATTACCATAGTCTGAAGCTCGTTGTGGGTACAGAAGGTTTCCAGTGTCTCTCCAGTGTCGCTCGTTGAAGCAGACTCTTCACCCGTCAGCTCGGTCATAACTTCTGTAGCTTGTTGAGTGTGGGTACGGAAGCAGTCCGGTTCCTCTTCTCTCCCATCTGCAGCGCTGTGCTGTGCCACGTCATGAGCTGTGTTTGTGCCCGGTTGTAGCTCCTGTGCTTCACGGCTCTCTGCATGCATCCCTGTCCTCCGGCTCCAGTTCTGACTGAGCAAGTGGCGGAGGCGGGTCCAGCTGCCCCTTTCCTGGGTGGCTGTCCTCTTGAGAGCGGGAGACTGATGCTTCGGTGTCAGTGCTGTTCTGAATTACCTCGTCCCACACCACATTGTCGTTGTCAAGGTGCTCCAGTTGCCGCACCCGAACTATTCAAACCCAGCGCTGTCTCTGATAGTGAAGCCCAGTCTGTAGATGAGGTCACATCCCATAATGTTGTCACCGTGCACTGCTACCTGGAACTTGAAGTTGTACACAATTGTGGACTTGTAGTAAACCGTCAGCTCCACTGTTCCCACATTGCACAGTCAGTGACCGCCGTATCTGTACAGTGCTGTTGGGTTCTTTTTAATTTTGTGGTTGGGGAAAAACTTCCAGTTTAACATTGACCTCACCACTGCCGTGTCAAGCAGGAGCAGTACGGCTACCCCGTCTAACTCAACCATGCCGTATGAATAACCATTGTTGTTGGGGCTTACTGCATGAATGGTTATTGTTGGCAGGCAGGCTGGCTTACTTGGCGGGCTTCACAGTATCAGTGACCGGCACACTCTGGCAATGTGGTTTAAGCGTCCACACTTGTTACACCATTGTCCTCTTGCCGGGCAAAAAAGTGCTCTGTCCTGGTGCGTCGGGGACCCACAGCTACCACAGATGGGGCCTCTGGGAGTGGACTGTCGGTTTACAACGTTCATCTCATGCTCTTCTGCCGTGTCCTCCTCTTCCTCCGTGCCCACCGCGTTAGCTAGCGTCGTCTGTCCAGGTGGCTTCTTTGTTTGGCGCCCACTTAGTTCCGTCGCTAACCTCTCTGCTGCCTCAAGCTGGAATGCTAGCTCTCTCATGCTAGCTAGCATTATATCGTTTGGCACCCTTAGCATCTTAGCTCTTAGCCTCAGGTTACATGTGTGCTCAGCTAACTGGTCCCATACCATCTTATCTTCCAACAGTCCAAAACGGCACATGCTAGCCAAATGTCTCAGGTCAGCGACGAATTGTTGAACTGACTCACCGACTCTCTGTCGTCTCTGGTGAAAATGAATTTGTTGTGCTATCATGTTGTCTGGTGTAGCATAGTAGCTAGCAAGCAGTTCAACAGCAGCCACATCCAACTCCGTCGGACCCAGCATGAGGAAAATTCTCTGCCCTTCTGTGCCGAGGTTGCGGACAAGAACTGCAACTGCAACTGTAGGGGAAACCCCCACAATTGCAGAAAGACCCCAGCAATCAGGCGATCCCCTGTGAGCAAGATCTTGGCAACGGTGGAGAGGAAAAACTCCCTTTTAACAGGAAGAAACCTCCAGCAGAATCAGACTCAAGAAGTGCTTGCTTCCTTACTTTTTGAGTTCTCCCAGGTCCAACTCTGCAACGTAGGTCTCAAATGCATCCAGCCACCGTGGCCACGGAACACTTGAGTCACCAAGGAACTCCAGAAAGAGCCGTAGCGGCCTCAAGCATGCCTCCTTGGTTTAATCTCTCATCGCCAAATGTTATATCCACAAACCTGGCAGTGATGACTGATGAGGATGCTGCCTTTGAACTGAACTTTATTACAATAAAGGTAATAATACAAAGCATGTGTTGTAGTGTGTCTCAATCTAATCGGCTCCCAACTTACTCTCATTCCAACTCATATCAGAATGCCCTGAGATGACGGACCGCCCAATATATAGCAGCGTGGTGATGTCAGTCACGGGCTGCATACCACTCCCAATGTGCCCATATCTTAATCATATCTTGCCCATATCATAACTTAATAAAGTTAAGTCTAAGTCTAAGTCTATCTCTAAACTACAGGTGGCACAGTTCTTTGATGTTGCAATCTGATTCAATGCTCGCAAAGCGGAAATGAAAGTGTGTTTGACAGAACAGCTTGTTATGAAGGGCATTGTTAGGAGAGCTATACCTAAGATCAGCAGTACACCTGTAGAAACGGGTGTGGTGATGGAAGCGGAGGCTGCTGCCACCACATCACCTTTGCAGGGGCAGACAAGGCGTGGGGCTGAGGTTCTAACGCTGTCTGACATTCTAGCTAGTGAGCCCCCTGACCAGTTACAGCCTGAGGAAGACATGAGGCTGGTTCTTCGGTTGACAGAGGTAGAGCTGGAAACAGAGAAGAGAAGTAGAGCTCATGCAGTCACACATTAGAACCATGGAGACAGACACATCTTGATAGGGTGTCTTTACTCCTGCAGGCTTCTTAACTTCTGCCACTCCCTCTGCTCACTCCAACGTGAGCAAGCAGATTGCTTTAGTGCCACCTTTTAGAGAAAATGAAGTTGGTTCATATTTCAATGCTTTTGAATTTGTTGCAACCACACTATACTGGCCTAAAGAGGTGTGGAGTTTGTTGCTGCAATGCAAATTAGTGGGAAAGGCACAGGAGGTGTACGTGCAACTTTATCCACTGAAGACAGTCTGGATTATGAGAAAGTTAAACAGACAATGCTCCAGGCTTATGAGTTAGTACCTGAGGCTTATCGCCAAAAATTTAGAGCCTGTGAGAAATCTGTAAGAAAGTCATACAGTATGTGGAGTTTGCATGTGAGAAGTCTGTTCTTTTTGATAAATGGTGCACTCTTTTTCCCCTAGACAGGGATGTAACAAGCTGAAGATGAAGAGGAACTTCATCTTTCAGCACTACAATGACCAAAAGCACACATACAAATCAACAAAAGAACGGCTTCACCAGAAGAAGATTAAGGTTTTGGAATGGCCCAGCCAGAGTCCAGACCTGAATCTGATTGAACATCTGTGGGGTGATCTGAAGAGGGCTGTGCACAGGAGATATCCTCACAATCTGACAGATTTGGAGCATTTTTGTAAAGAAGAGTGGGCAAATATTGCCACATCAAGATGTGCCATGCTGATAGACTCCTACCCGAAAAGACTGAGTGCTGTAATAAAAGCCAAAGATGCTGCAACAAAGTATTAGTTTAAGAGTGTGCATATTTATGCAATCAGATTATTGTAAGTCTTTTATTTTTTTATTTTTCCCCTTAAAAGATTTCAGTTTGTTTTTCAATTGGGTTGTACAGGTTATAGGTTACATTAATGGTGAAAAAATTTTGAAATGATTTTATCTTGGTCTCATTTTTTTACATCACGAAAACCTGGTATTTGAACAGGGGTGTGTAGACTTTTTATATCTACTGTATAAGGAAACGCTGCCATCTAGATCGATTGTGGATCTCTCTGGTTTGTGTATGTGGGTACATGCAGGAATGCACTCAAAAGAGACAGTGATTCATGTAAGCTTACAGATCTACTGTATATACATACAATACATGTGGATGTATGTGTTTGTTCGTGCTGCCTTTCTCTAGAAGCCATCAGTCCAGCGGCCATGGAAAAGAGCTCCATTCTAATGTCTCCTGTTGACATTCCTGGGCATTTGGAAACATCGTTTATAAAACAAGCATCTTCACATTATCCTGGATTACACAGTCAGTCTTTAAGGCAAACATGCACCATGCTACACTGTATATGTTTAAAAAAAAAAAGATTGATAAATTGTAAAACAGTCAACAAAAAAAGGAATCAAAGACACTGCAAAAGTCTTTTATAAGTGGTTCTTAATTTGGCTGTTATAGATGTAATTTCAGTTATCTTTGTGCTTTAAACCGCCAATACACTGGAATATTTTAATGGTTGCAATAATGTTAATAATATCAGAAACATGGGACTGATTTAAATTTAAAATGTGATATGGAATATTTTCTAATGAGATTCAGCCTTTAGAGCCAGGAAAGAGGAAAAAGTCATGTAAAGGAATAATTACCATGCCATGACAGTGACTACAATAGGCAGTCTCTGCTAGAGATAGTCAATAATTAATTTTAGAGGATGAAGTTAATAAAGGCTCTAATAGAGTGCCCATACAGGTTCAGGCCTGTATTGTCTGAAGGCAGTTTACTGATTTTTTTTTTTTTAATTTTTCCTAAATGAATGGCTGGAATTAATTCCCACTCCTGACCAACAGTAAAGTTAGTGGCTACAAGAGATTTTCGAATCAGGCTTTATGTGGGGTGAATCTGCAAAGCAGCATATCATGTCATTTTAACCATATATAGTAGCAGCATGAAGATCACAAATATGGAATAAATGAAATAATTATTTGAATATGCAATGTAAACAATGAAATATTTTTTAGTTAAGTGCATCTATAAACTGAAAAATTCAAGCAAATAAAAATGAATGAACTAAACAGTCATGAGGGTCCTGGTGTCTCTGGCATCTGTTACATGGTTTAAAAAAGTGTTATGGGTTCTGGCACTTTATTCTGTTTACACAAAGGTTCCTGTTTGATGACGAACAAGCTGTGCATTGCTCACTGATCTTTATGACTATTTGTTATTCTGTTGAAAATATCCAGTACTGACTTCCTCTACAGTTTATTCATTGGTCTTGACTAATTCTTTGCTATCATATGTGCATAAATTTAACAGCTTCACATTCCTTGTGCATGACATGATCTCAGTATGATTATTAAGTATGCATGATGTTAACTGCACCAATGGCATGCCTTGGTTAACTTTTTAAAGACTGCTGTATTCATGTAAAGTCAAGCTCAACTGCTGGGTGTTATTTTAATCACCTTTTCAGATGACTTCAATGAAAATGGCACTTGAAATGTTTTAAGAGGTTCCAAGGTTGTCATAGCCAGGAGCGGTACTGGGGTTAAGCTCCCAGTGCTCATAAAATGCTCCTTACGGCGTGCGTCTCGAAAAGCCTCTGACAACTAAGTCCAACTCCTAGCCTGCCCGTGTGGTTTAGTCTCTAAGCCCAGCGGAACTGCTTTTACTAATAGGAGAAGGGGCGAGGGCGGATCTCTGGCGCCTTAAAACCAGATGCTTGGGGTAGATGGTGGCTCGTCAACCTGGGAAGGTAGCCCATCTAGGGGAAGGTAAACCCTGATTTCAAACCTCCGCTGCCTTGCGGTACACCCGGTCACAGGAAAGCCTTCAGGAGTCAACCGTGAGGAAAAATCCGGAGTCGGAGCCCCTAAGGCAGTTCTCTGTTGTGCTCAACATCGTACTGGCAGCTCCTGCGACGGCACTGGTGCCAAACTATAGCAGCCCTGCTGTTCCTTTGGATTCATCAGTGACGTGGAGAGGGGGGACATGCTGCATGGGTAACATCTTGTCCTCCATATCTTCCTGCCCAGGCTTGAATCCTACAAACGCCCAACGCTGGAAGGTAGAACACCGGTGCGCATCGGCCTGTTCAGCCACAGGCGGTGCTGTTCCATCAGAGTAGACGTTTAGGATTCTCTTCCATGGTCATCGTAGACCGACGGAGGCCGACAACGAAGAGAGAAACAGCAAAGATTTAGCTCAGAAAACGTTAAAACGCCTGACACTATCTACTGTCAAACAGTTCATTTTACTTTTAGGAACTGTACGAGGGCGGCCCATTAACGATTTCCCCTGACTCACTTCGTTATTGTAGGAGGCTGAAATTGCACATTTGCTGCTCTGAACTCCTAAGAGTTTCTCTTTTACAGGTGATAATGTGGAGTAATGCGTGATATTGGAATTAGTTGAATGCAGAGCGGTCATCAGCTCGCACACCATGATGAGATGAAAGAGACTTATGGGGACAATGCCCCATCGTAGGATGGTCGATGTCAGTCAAACACTGGTACTGACATTCCAAGTGTGGTCAGACATCAGTGGAAACAGCACCCATTTTGGGCGACCATAGTTCACCAACTTGTCCAAGACCTCAAAATCAGTGTAAGGTCTGTGGAAAAAAATCTTCCATGACCATGTGCACATGCAGAAATTGTCTGCACAATGGATTCCCCAGTTGTACACACCTTTCCAGGATCAGGAATGAGTCACCTGCTCCCAGGCTCTTTTGGGCATGAAACCAGAAGGACTTCTTCGACAGACTAATCACACAGGATGAAACATGGGTCCATCACTATGACCCAGAGACTAAAGCCTAGTCAAAGCAATGGAAGCATTATGTCTCACCACCTCTGAAGAAGGTATGTGTCCAACCTTCATGCTCATGGTATTTTAGGTCCAGTATAGAGTATTAATGATGGATTTTTACCACAATTACCACAACTTAGTATGCTTCACTTGACTTTTTACATTTCTTTAATGATAAGATCACCACTATTAGGGCTCTCATCCCAGCTCCTGCTTCTGATTCCACTGTGTCTGTCCCTTGCTCTGCTGTCTTTAATCAGTTTGAGCCTGTGACCCTGTTGCAATTAGAGGATGTGGTTGGTCATATTAAGCCCTCAGGTTCCCCTTGTGATGCTTTTCCTCCTCGCTTTTTTAAAGAGGTTTTATCTAGTATAGGCCAGTTGGTTTCAACAATTTTAAACAGTTTGTCTTCTGGTGTGGTTCCTGCACAGTTTAAACATGCAGTAGTAAAACCTTTGATAAAGAAATCTGGTCTTGATCTGACTGTGTTGGCTAATTTTAGGCTTATTTCAAAGCTTAGAAACCATGGTATCTGTTGTGGTGTGTGTGTGTGTGTGTGTGTGTGTGTGTGTGTGTGTGTGTGTGTGTGTGTGTGTGTGTGTGTGTGTGTGTGTGTGTGTGTGTGTGCGCGCGCTGCCATACCCACCCCCCTGGAGTGATATCAGGTGGGCACGGCCCACTGTGTATATCTTTCTGAGTTCCATAATAATGTGGTTGGTGGTTGTTGGTTCCCCGCATGAGACAAGACTATGACTCCTTCCTTCATACATAACATTTGGCAACAAGAAGAAAAACTATGGCAGCATATGGACTACCTCTGACACTATTGCCATTCCTAGAGTACACGGGAGAGCCGATGAGCCTGTGGCCGAAGTGGCGGGCCACGTTTGAGGATTACATTGGGGCGCTGGGCCTGAGTAGACTTGATGGGAGACGACGACGAGCACTTCTGCCCCACCAGCTCAGTGCGGAGGGCCGAAGAATTCTCAGTACATTTGGTGAGACGGAGTGGTATGAGGATGCTGTCGAGCGGCTGGCCGAATTCTTCACCGGGCAGACGAGGACCACGAAGCTGTGGGTAGTGGAAGTATTGGCGGCAAATGAGGCTGGGCTAGTTAGCTCGGAGAAGCTAACGGCCCACTCATCGTCTATGGGCAAGTTAGCCACAATGCTAACTGCACGCCAAAAGCAGGCTCCAGGCTACCAGCTAGGCATCGAGGTGGGACCGGGACTGCGAGACGGGAAGTCCCCAGTCACTGAAGACGGCGGGCCAGCCAAGAAGCGCAGAAAGGTGCAGGACCTACCGCTGGTGTGTTTGACGGAGTGGTGTGCTACGACAGTGGAGAGGAAGAGCAGCATCAGGGAGTCATCCCCGCAGCTGGAGGCTGGGTGTGAGAGTGCAGGACCATGGAGGCTGAGAGCCCCGGGGGAGAGCAGCGACAGCCGGACATAAAGACGACGCAGCAGAGTGCCTGGGACGAGAGTGCTGAGAGCAGCGACGAGACGCCTGGGTCGGAGAGTGACGCCAACAGGAGTGACGCTGGGAGCCCCGAGAGAGAGCAGCTGCAGCCAGACATGGAGTCAACACAGCAGAGCGCCTGGGACAAGGGTGCTGAGAGCAGCAATGAAGCGTTTGGGTCGGGGAGTAACGCCGACGGGAGTGACGCTGGGAGCCCCGAGAGAGAGCAGCTGCAGCCAGACATGGAGTCAACACAGCAGAGCGCCTGGGACAAGGGTGCTGAGAGCAGCAATGAAACATTTGGGTCGGGGAGTAACGCCGACGAGAGTGACGCTGGAAGCCCCGAGAGAGAGCAGCTGCAGCCAGACATGGAGTCAACACAGCAGAGCGCCTGGGACAAAGGTGCTGAGAGTAGCAATGAAACGCCTGGATCGGAGAGTGATGCCGGCGAAAACAATGCTATGAGCCCCGGGAGTGAGCAACAGCAGCCGTGCGTCATGGAGTTCGGGCAGTGTCTGAGTGCCGGAGCTCCACGCGTCTTGGACGAGGGCGCTGGGCAGTACATTGAGGCGCCCGAGGCAGCGAGCGGAGTCGGCAAGCAGGCTTTGGGTCTCTCCGGAGTGCGGTCACAGGGGGCCGGAGTGTTTGAAGCCACGACAGCAGTGTTAAAGGCGGTTGGGAGCAGACCAAAGAACATGGAGGGATGGCGTGCCAGACAACAGCACTGTGGGTCCCGAGGAATGAGGCAGTCTGGGGTAAAGAGAGGCATTATTGAAAGTGAGATTGTTTTTTAGCCCGGAGGCAGACGGCAGCCAGGGGCGCACATGCTGTGGGGCTGTCCGGGGCCTCCAAGCCGGTCGTATCTTTGGCGGCCTGGGGCATGTATGATTTGGGGTTGCCCCGGTCCCCTGGGCTGGTTTCACCTCTGGCTGCCAACGGGCATTGGTGTAACTTAAACATTAAAGTGTATATATATATATATATAGATAGATAGATAGATAGATAGATAGATAGATAGATAGATAGATAGATAGATAGATAGATAGATAGATAGATAGATAGATAGATAGATAGATAGATAGATAGATAGATAGATAGATAGATAGATAGATATAGATATACTACCATTCAAAAGTTTGGGGTCACTTAGAAATTTCCTTATTTTTGAAAGAAAAGCACTTTTTTTTCAATGAAGATAACTTTAAACTAATCAGAAATACACTCTATACATTGCTAATGTGGTAAATGACTATTCTAGCTGCAAATGTCTGGTTTTTGGCGTAATATCTACATAGGTGTATAGAGGCCCATTTCCAGCAACTATCACTCCAGTGTTCTAATGGTACAATGTGTTTGCTCATTGCGTCAGAAGGCTAATGGATGATTAGAAAACCCTTGTGCAATCATGTTAGGTCTGCAATGCTGTAATTGCTGCAAATGGAGGATTCTTTGACGAAAGCAAAGTTTGAAGGAAAAAATTATTATTTCAAATACAAATCATTATTTCTAACCTTGTCAATGTCTTGACTATATTTTCTATTCATTTTACAACTCATGGTGGTAAATAAAAGTGTGATTTTCATGGAAAACACAAAATTCTCTGAGGTGACCCCAAACTTTTGAACGGTAGTGTATATATACTGTATACATATATATATTCTGCTGGTGTGCATGTATGGTATGGGATTATTTTATATGTTTTCAGAGACCAGGTCCGATTATTTTAGTTGTTTTGTGTGAATGTGATAGGATCTTTTACTGCAGTCCTTTAATTCCCTGGTGTTCCTTAGTGCGTGATTCGGGTCCTAAATTGGGGAGGGTCTCAATTGTGTGTGTGGTTTTACACTTTTGTGAGGGGGATGGGAATGTTATGTAGTGTGTGTGTGCTGCTGTACCCACCCCTGGCGTGACGTCAGGCAGGCACAGCCCACTGTGTATATATTTCTGAGTTCCATAATAAAGTGGCTGGTGGTTGTTTGTTCCCCGCATTAGACAAGACTCTGACTCCTTCCTTCACACATAACAGTATCTGCTTCCACTGTTACGCTGATGATACTCATATATATATATATATATATATATATATATACAGTATATATATATATATATATATATATATATATATATATATATATATATATATATATATATATATATATATATATATATATATATATATATATATCATTAAGGCTGTGCATCCACCAAATGCATTTTTTGTTGCCCGACCCCCCTGAGCCTTTTTTTTCAGCGTTTGTACACTGCACTCTGGGGGGAATAAAAGTCTGTGCCCTGTATCCCTGCAACAGCTTGTCACTCTCAGCTCATCACTCATGCTTTTCCTATTGTCAGACTTTCTACAGATTTTTTAATAGCAGTCTCTAAATAACAGTGGACAGGAAACGTTTTCTAGCAGCTCTGGATGTAAAATATGATGACACGGAAAGCAGGAGTCTGAGTACAGACTAGTACTGGTGTCCTATGTCCCGCCCATGCAGCAGTTCTGATTGGCTGCTTAAGGTCTGACATTGACGAGCTCAGCTGCAGTCTCTGAAAAGTTGAACTTTTTTCAACTCTGAGCACCGTGACAAAAAACGGCCACCGCTGAGAGCGTTTCAGCGCCATGAGTGCTCAGCATTGTAAACGCTGGACTACATAGAGAATGAATGGAAAATAGCCACCCAGAGCTGAAAAAATGCGTTTGGTGGACACGCAGCCTAAAGTGGAAGGAGGCCTTTTCAATAAAATCACTCCTTGCATGTCTTGATGACATTGAAGACTGGATGCTTTAAACCTCTTAAGTTTTAATGAAAATAAGACTGAAGTGATAGTGTTTGGACAGTGGCTCTAGTGAGTCCCCACCTGTTGACTTGGGCCCCTTGGCACAGTTTGTTAAGCCAGCCGTCACTAATCTGGGTTTTAAGTTGGACAGTGAGTCTTCCCTCTCACGTCTCCAGCTGGGTCAAAATGCAGCTGCACACCTTTTAACTGTAACACATAAGAGGGACCACATTACACCTATTTTAGCTTTCCTTTACTGGCAGCCTGTAAAATTTAGGGTTCACTTTAAAATTCTTTTATTTGTTTTTAAATCATTAAATGGCCTTGCCCCACCTTATCTCTCTGAGCTGCTCCATCCTTATTCTCCTGCTTGGTCTCTCAAGTCAGCTGAGCAGCTGCTCCTGGAGATACCGAAATCAAAGAGGAAGCTCAGAGGAGACAGAGCGTTTTCTGTTGCTGCTCCTAAATTGTGGAACAATCTGCCTTTGTCCATCAGACAGGCCTCTTCAGTGTCCAGTTTTAAAACACCTCTTTAAACCCATTTTTATTTTCTGGCTTTTGACCCAGTTTGACACTGATTTTATTTGTTCTTATTGTCTCTATTGTATGACTACTGTTTTGTTTGTGTCATGACGTATTAAGTTTTGATGGCTCATGTACATGATGCCAAACACAGGAAGGAACCACACAGAAGGGCACGTTTGACAATTTTATTAATAGCAAGATCCAAAGCGCACAGCTACAGAAACAGTCACTCGCCAGAGGAAAGGTCCTGTGGAGAGAAGACGAGAGCAGTGAGCTGAGGAGTAGAGTAAGGGGAAAAGGGCGAACCAAATTACCACTTACTTGGGAAATCCAGAGAGGACTGGTAGGACCCAGCGGGGAATAGACGAGCCAGTAGGGTAAGGAGGGGAAGGTGAGCTGACGGTGCCTGACCGGGTGGATAAGATTGCTGAAGGACAGTGTGGTGAGGCAGGAGAGCGCACGCAGTCCTGGTGACACACCTACACGGTGTCAGCAACCTGAGGAAGAGAAGAGAATAAGGGTTAACTGCATGTTAACGCTTAAACTTATTAATTTGCTTGCCTGAACACGAGCAGTATACCCAGACTAGCCAGCGTTGACTGTGCGGAGGAAGCCTCCTTATGAAAGCTTGCTGATGAGCGGGTGCAGGTGTGTCTTCTGCCTCAGGTGCAGTGATGAGTTTGTGAAGGTGAGACCGGAGGGGAGGGGTGCGCTCCTGCTGCCCATGACAGGGCCCCCCCTTCTAGGAACACCTCCTGGCGGTCCGGAGGGCTTTTCCGGGTGAGCACGGTGAAAAGCCTGGAGCATCCCTTTGTCCAGTATCAGTGATGAGGGAGTCCAGGATTGTTCCTCCGGGTCGTAGCCCTCCCAGTCGACAAGGTACTGTAAGCCCCAGCCCCGGCGGCGAACATCCAGAATCCGCTTAACCGTGTGGGCAGGGTGGCCGTCGATGATGCGGGGAGGAGGAGGCGGCTTCGTCGGGGGGGGGGGGGGGACTGGCTGTGAGGGGCTTGATGTGACTGATGTGAAAGGTTGGGTTCACCCATAGGCACGGGGGCAGCTTAAGTTGGGCCGACACTTCGTTAATCACCCAGGAGATGGGATAGGGCCCAGAGAAGTGGAGGGGACAGTTTCTTTGACTTCTCTTTAAGAGGAATCTGACTAGCCGCCAGCCAGACCTGCTGTCGCACGACGTACTTTGAGGCCGGAACCTGCCTCCGGTCAGCAGTGGCCCGGGTGTGTTCCGTGGCGCAGGCCAGGGCAGCCCAAGTAGATCTCCAGACATGCTGGCAGCGCCGGGCGTGGACCCTATGGATGGAGCCGAAACCTCCCTCTGGGCCATAGGGAGAAGAGGCGGCATGTACCCCAACGACGTCTCAAAGGAGGTAAGTCCGGTGGCTGAGGACACCACAGAGTTCATGGAATCCTCCACCCTGGTCAGGTGTGTGCTCCAGGATGAGGGCTTATCGGCTGCTCCACACCGCAAGGCAGCCTCCAGGGACTGATTGGCACGCTCCGCCTGCCCATTACTCTGGGGATGATTTCCGGACGAGAGGCTCACAGTGGTTCCCAGGGTCCGGTAAAAGGCCCTCCAGACCTGGGACATAAATTGTGGACCCCGGTCAGACACAATGTCAATAGGGATGCCGTGGACCCGGATCACGTGATCGGTGAGGAGGACCGCAGTCTCCAAGGCCAATGGGAGTTTAGGAAGGGCCACCAGATGGACTGCCTTGGAGAAGTGATCCACGACGGTTAGGATCACCATCTTGCCGTGGGAGGAGGGCAATCCGGTCACAAAGTCCACGGTGATGTGGGACCACGGCCAACCAGGGATGGGGAGAGGATGGAGAAGTCCCGATGGTGGGGAGGAGTCAGATTTACCCCGGACACACGTCAGGCAGGCTCTGACATACTCCCGGATGTCCCGCCGCAGCGTGGGCCACCAGGACACCCGTTGGACAAAGTCGATGGTCCATGAGATTCCAGGGTGGCATGCAAAGCGACGGGTATGACCCCATTGGATGACATCACTGCGGAGGGCGGCTGGGATGTACAGACGGTTCCAGAGACACCCTACTGGCACAGGCTCCTGGGACTGGGCCTGGTGGACCCTCCGCTCGATATCCCAAGTAAGGGCTCCAAGGTTTGGTATGATGGTTTGGGGGTGGGGGGGACTATGTCCCCGGAATCAAACTGGCACGAGAGCATGTCCGGTTTGGTATTCCAGGCACCAGGCCGGTAGGTGATGGTAAAATTAAATCGCTGGAAGAACAACAACCAGCGGGCCTGCTTGGCGTTCAGTCAGCGTGCCGACCGCAAGTACTCAAGGTTCTTGTGGTCGGTCCACATGATGATGGGGTGAATGGGCCCCTCTAACCAGTGTCTCCACTCCTCTAATGCCAACTTACTGGCCAGCAGCTCTCTGTCCCCTACGTCATAGTTCCTCTCAGCCTGCATGAGCCGCCGAGAGAAATATGTGCATGGGCAAAGCTTCTGATCGGGGTCATGCGCTGCAACAGTACAGCGCCAACCCCTGAATCAGACGCATCCACCTCAAGGACAAATGGAAGCTGCGTGTCGACCTGAGCCAAGATAGGTGTTTCTGTGAATTGGCACTTTAATTTGTTAAACGCCAGTTCAGCTGCCTCAGTCCACCGAAAGGGGACTTTAACAGAGGTCAGCTGCATCAAAGGCAGTGCGATCCCACTATAGTTCCTGATGAACCTGCGGTAGAAGTTCGCAAACTCGAGGAAGCGTTGGAGCTCCCTGCGGGAGTGGGGAGTTGGCCAATCTAACACTGCCTTTATCTTGGCCGGTCGGCAATCAGCTCCCCCTCTGCCACGATGAAGCCCAAGAAGGTGGTGGATGTTGTGGAGAACTCACACTTCTCGGCTTTAACGTAAAGCTGGTTCTCCAACAGCCATTGTAAAACGGCTCTGACATGGACCTCATGTTCCTCTGGCGAGTGGGAGAAAATCCAAATATCATCAAGATAGACAAAAAAGTATTGGTATAGCATATCATGGAGGATGTCATTTATTAACCACTGGAAGACGGCGGGGGCGTTAGTGAGCCTGAATGGCATCACTAAGTATTCGAATTGGCCCTGGTGTGTTTTAAAGGCCATCTTCCATTCATCACCATCGCGAATGCGGACCAGATGATACGTGTTCCTGAGGTCTAACTTGGTAAACACCCATGAACGCTGAAGGAGATTGAACGCTGAATTGATCAAAGGCAGGGGGTACTTATCTTTGATGGTAATTGCATTAAGCTCCCGGTAGTCAATGCATGGGTGCAACAAGCCATCCTTCTTTCCGATGAAGATGAATCCGGCTCCGAACGGAGCAAAAGATGGCTGAATTAGGCTGACGTTCAGCGACTCCTTAATATATTGCTCCATTGCCTCCCTCTCTGGACCCGAAATACTATACAGCCAGCTGGACGGCAGCCTTGCCCCCGGGATGAGGTCGATAGCACAGTCATAACAGCAGTGAGGCGGCAGCGACAATGCTCTCGACTTGCTAAAGACCTCGCTCAAATCATGATAACTAACTACTAACTAACTAACCTGCACTTATATATGCACTTTTCTAGTCACAAAGACCACTCAAAGCGCTTTCATTAATACTAACCCTCTATTCTAAGGGCCTATAGGAAACAGATATCTAGGGACAATTTAGAACAGCCAATTAACCTAACATGCATGTTTTTGGCATGTGGGAGGAAACCGGAGAAATCCCGGAGTAAACCCACGCAACACGGGGAGAACATGCAAACTCCACACAGATCACTGTTGGTCGGGGGCTGGGATCGAACAGATAAGCGATAAGCCCGAGGGACAAGGCTGAGGTCCAGCGGCTCAGCCCGAGAGGGAGGAACAGACGGTGATGAGGAGCATTCAGCTGAATGCATACAGTGGGCCATACAAAATGGACTCCAGGCAGAGATGGTATTTTTAGTCCAGTTGATCATTGGGTTATGCCTCTGGAGCCAAGGAGAACCTAGAACCACCGGGGATGATGAAACGGGGAGAACTAGGAACAACAGTTCCTCCCAGTGGTTCCCAGAAAGATGGAAGGGTATGAGCACCATGCTTAAAGTGACCACCACGACCTCACAGCCAGATATGGTGGAAATCCAGAGAGGACCGGCAGGACCCAGCGGGGAATAGATGAACCAGTAGGGTAAGGAGGGGAAGGTGAGCTGATGGTGCCCGACCAGGTGGATAAGATTGCTGAAGGACAGTGTGGTGAGGCAGAAGAGCGCGCGCAGTCCCGGTGACACACCTACACGGTGGCAGCAACCTGAGGAAGAGAAGAGAATAAGGGTTAACTGCGTGTTAATGCTTAAACTTATTAATTTGCTTGCCTGAACATGGGCAGTATACCCAGACGAGCCAGCGTTGACTGTGCAGAGGAAGCCTCCTTATAAATGCTGGCTGGTGAGCAGGTGCAGGTGTATCTTCTGCCTCAGGTGCAGTGATGAGTTTGTGAAGGTGAGACCGGAGAGGAGGGATGCGCTCCCGCTGCCCATGACAGTTTGTGCTGTTTTGTACTTTTTAGCTGTATTTTATTGTTTTTATTGTTTTTATGTTATTTTATTTATCATTGATGTACAGCACTTTGTGTCAGCTGTCGTTAAAGTGCTTTATAAATAAAGTTGGATTGGACTGGATTGGACTCACTGCTGCAGAAATTAAGAAAGGCCATCAAAACAGAGAGACATGGCATGCTGATCAAAAGTGTCTACCTAGTGCAACACAATGCGGTGGTTCACGACTAGCATGTTGCCCAGAGGGAAGCACAGTCTATGAAAGGCTTCACAGGCTATGAAATCCTTCCTCACCCCCCTTACTTTCCCAACCTTGCACCATCCTGACTTCCTCATGTTTCTAAACATCAAGTTATTTTTAAAGGGCAAGCACTTCCAAGAAGTCATGGCTTCTGATGCAACCCGCAGACTTCTACAGGTGAGGTCTCCACAGCTGCACAAGGTGATGGGAGAAGTGTGTGACTTTTGGTGGTAACGTAGAGAAAGACTAGTCACTGTACCAAGTCAGGTTCCTTGCAGTACACGGAAAATGAGTCAGGGGAAAATTTTAATGAGCAGCCCTCATGTACAGTATAATATTGTTTTTGTTTTGTTTGTTCCTGTACAAATGGCATACTTGTGTTCTGCTAATATGTCCTGTAGTCTCCTTTTAGTCCTTCCTATATATATATACTGTATATATAAACTTTTTATTTTGGTAATTCTAGTCTATAAATATTAAAGCATGTTTTACAGTTCATGAAATGATTAATGGTGAAATGTAAAACAACCCAAAACATTTAGGGATTTTACCTCTCAGAAAGAGTTCACTTTTTATTTTTTTGTTACTGGCTTTGGGCATTGGGAGAAGGCCCCCTACTGGTGTTTGTGCATCTATTTGGTTATTTCTAAGGGAGGAGTTAATGATTGGAGATCTGTTGGAGGAGGGGTTTTTTTTAGGTCAAACATGACCGTGCCATGAAAATAATTCAAACCCAGTCTGAATCCAGGAAGTGCTCCAACACAAGTTTTTGAATGTATGAAAATGTGTTATGGTGTCATGTAGTGATGGCCAGATGAGGCTTTCTTAAAGAATTAAAGCTTTTCATCAAATTGGTTCATATGGGCGAAGCTTCATGTGAAACTTCATTTGCTCTACTAAGCCATCCACTGGACAAAAAGTACACAACATGCAGATTTTTACAAGGGCATTGTTGGGTTGATGTGTATTTTTTCATTTCAATAAATGTACTGTCCTTTAGGAAATATCAATGATCATAAAGGAAAAAAGAAATAATAAAACTGGGGTGACTACAGTGAATGTGTCATTTTAAAGGGCTACAAAGGACACCAAACGCACACTGTGAGTTTGAACATTTATTAACATAAAGACGAATACTACATGAAACATTAAACTTATATACAGTGAAATGATGGAGGTGCCGGAGGAGACTGGGACTCATGACCAGAAGGGAGAGAACAGCCTGGGAGAAAAACCGGCTGAGGCACTCGGACACGCTGGGGGAAAAGAGATTTATTCAGCTGGAGCACACCCAGAGAGAAGCGGAGCTCATGGCTGAGGGAAATGGAAAAAAGGATAAATTTACCTGGTAGGAGCACACCCGTTCACCTCAACGGCAAACCAGTAACTCAGAGTATGACTGACACTACTGAGGAAATAAACAATAGGACATGGCAACCTGAGAAGCGTTGCCATATCCGTAGATGAATGCACAGATGACAAATGCATCACAGGTGTAGGTACATGAGTGAGAAAATAATCAAACAATGAGTGACAGCTGTGCAGCCTGCGAAACAGTTTGACAAGCTGCTCAGACGCTGTCAAAATAAAAGCATGGACCAGAAACTAACTGCTGACACAAGAATAAGATAACCCCAAAAAGATGTAACTAATACCATAAATACAAAACACACAATAAATAGACAAAACAATAAAGACAAAACCAAGAATATAGACACTCCAAAAATAAACATAAAATACAACAGACCATGATAAATAAAGAAACAAACAGAAAAAGACTGAACTCAACCTGGAGACTGGGCACGGCCCCTGCCCGTGCCCAGGAACATGACAGAATGTGCTTGTGTTACTTAGTGTGCTTGTGTTACTTATCCATTTTTATTAAGAAATAACTTTTCAACAGTCTTTAGATGAAGGCAATTTCTTTCTTTTTTTTTTAGATTATTTCACAAGCTTTTCAGAATATACTCTCTCACAAGGCACAGAGGATGCAGGTGTGCAAAGGAAGGCTGCTGCAAGTTTGTACAGTGTAGGGCAGACACGTTTCTGTCTTTCACCAGTACATTCTCTTTCCCAGTACATTCACCTCTGTTGTCCTTATTCTCATGCAGGGCACGATAGTGCCTCAGCGTACGTAGATGATGTGTTATCGTGCATCCAAGCTCTCTGAAACACAACAGACCCTTCACCTTGCAAATAAAAATAAATCTAATGTAAATAAATGAAAAAAAATCCACTATTTGTGAAAAATGCACCCAACTTAATAACTGTAAATACCTTATTGGCAGGGGCGCCTCCAGAAAATTTTTATGGGGGGGGGGGGCACATGCGGGCCACTGAAAATCTTGGGGTGGCACATCAAAATCAATTTAAAATGTAATTACGCTGCACGTCTATTCGCATTTGGTCTGAACGGGGTCTGAATGCACCTTGACAATGGGATCTGTCCTACTTTGTTGTATTTTTTTAATATTTGTTAATAATATACAGCACACATCAATTATTCTTAAACATCTAACATAAAAGCATAAAAAATGTATGTAAAATATGTAGTGTAATGTAATGTAATGTACTTTATTTATAGGGCGGTGCGGTGGCGCAGTGGTTAGCACTGCACCAGCACAGCAACTCACCCTTGGCCATGGGATCCCTGGTTCAATCCCAGCCCCTGACCAACAGTGATCTGTGTGGCGTTTGGATGTTCTCCCCTTGTCTGCGTGGGTTTACTCCGGGATTTCTCCGGTTTCCTCCCACAGGCCAAAAACATGTAGGTTAGGTTAATTGGAGACTCTAAAGTGGCCCTAGGTGTGAATGTGTGTGAATGGTTAAGGGATAGCGCCGTACCGTGGCTGCTTCATCCATCCAGGTGGATGCCCTCAATTTCCCCTCTGGGGATCAATAAAGTATACAAAATCAAAATCAAAAAAATCAAAATTTATTTATATAGCCTTTTAAAACAACCCGTAGGTGACCAAAGTGCTTTACAGAAAATTAAACAGCATTAAAAACACACAGCATTAAAAACAAATGACATAAACAAAGAAATAAGAATAAATACCTAAAAATGAGAATAAAATAAAAATAAATGCCAAGACAAATATCACCACTACTGAGTATTAAAAGCCATTCTAAACAAATATGTTTTAAGTTATGATTTAAAAAGGTCCAGGTCAGAGATAGCACTTAGGTCAGTGGGGAGATTATTCCAGAGCCTGGGGGCGAAAACAGAAAAGGCTCGGTCACCCCAATGTTTATACCTTGACCTAGGTACATCCAGCAAAAGCTGATTGGATGATCTCAAAGCCCTACCTTGGTCATGGACAGTCATAATTTCAGACAAACCGGAGCAAGGCCATTAAGAGCTTTAAAAACAAAAAGCAAAAAGTTTCAAATTAATTCTAAAATGGACTGGAAGCCAGTGAAGTGAAAAAAGGATCAGAGTAATGTGATCTCGCCTAGGTGTGTTGGTCAAAAGACGGGCCGTTGCATTTTGCACAAGTTGAAGGCAGCCGAGAGAAGAATGAGAGATGCCAACATAAAGTGCATTGCAGTAATCAAGTCGAGACGTGATTAAAGCATGGATGGCTATCTCAAGATCATGACGGCTCAGGAAAGGTTCGGCTTTGGATAACAGACGTAATTGATAAAAGCTCATCTTGACTACATAGTCAATCTGTTTATCAAATTTTAAATGGCTGTCAAAAATCACCGCCAAATTTCTGACAGCTGAACTGAGCCTTAAAGTGAGGGTACCAAAGCCAGCCGTTACAGTATCCCCAAATGCAATACATTCTGTTTTTTCTTCATTTAAGTGGAGAAAATTGTGGCTTAACCACAACTTGATGTCAGTGATGCAGTCCAATAGAACACTTTGTGAATTAGTTTGTTCTGGGTTCAAAGGTAAATAAAGCTGCAAATATAACATAGAAAATGACATAGAAAAACAAGTTATAAAGTTATGTTAGACGGTCCAGTGGCAGGCACTGAGGTGGCCACTGGGGGGGCCCAAGTGGTGGCAGGGGGGCCATGCCCCCACCCCCCGCCATCCCCGAAATTGGATTAAAATGTTCCCGAACAGGAGAAGTCCGTCTTTTTGGTGCTGGCTCCATCTAAAAGTGAAGCTTGGCTATGACAAATCACATACACAGTCAAAAATCTGACAAAACAAAACGTGAGGGACAGGGATTCCTATTGTGTATTGCTGATCAATTTATTTCATGTTACGCGCCAAATCTTGAGCCGCTTCCCAACCCAGTTAAGTAGTACGACTGGCTGGCAAGGCTTCAGACGTCATCACACACGTCGTCGATACACACCTTGATACACACTTTGCAAAATATTTCCTGGATTATTTGGCACACACCCCGAAGCTCCGGTGCAGCAAGTCCCATCACTAGTGTCATGACTGTTGACTGCCTGGTGCAAAAACATTGCACATCGCCAAATTAACACCATACTCACTGTGAAACTGATCTGTATCA
Source organism: Pholidichthys leucotaenia (assembly GCA_020510985.1). NCBI lineage: Eukaryota > Metazoa > Chordata > Actinopteri > Cichliformes > Pholidichthyidae > Pholidichthys > Pholidichthys leucotaenia. Next base: position 117,304,668 of record CM035847.1, read on the forward strand.
CTGGATTGGCCAACTCCTACTTGCTACCACAGAAAGCCACATGGAAGAGTGTCTCCATATTGTGGGGCAGGACAGCGAATGTAAACCCAACACACTAAAGTGACCCTGTTCCTTCATAAAAGTTTTGATTTATAGCTAGTTACTTGATGTTCTGTATTTTTTAAATTCATTATTTGTAAAATACATTTATGACTACTTTCCATCTCTACCAACTTGATCAGCCATCTTGATCTGTCCCACCCCCAATAATGGCAGTGCTGCTGCACTTCCAGAAGTCACGTGACACCAGTCCAACTATGTAGTTCAGTGGACTGCAGTATCATGCTTTGAGGTTGCCTTTCTTCAGCTGCAACTGATACTTGAGTTAAAGTGGAGAGAATTATGAACTGTTCCAAATACCAGACAATCATGGTACAAAACTTTTAGTTGTTTGCTAGAAAGCTGAAGAGGATTTTCATGCTGCAAGGCGAAACTCATTTTGATCAGTTTGGAATAACTCAGCCAGAGCCCACACCTATGTGATGATCAGGTGAGCGTGCCCCCCCCCCGTGTTTTTTCCTTCTTCCTGTTTCCCAGCTCCGGAGTTGATTACAATCACCTGTGTGATTGTGCACATCTGCTGCTACCTCATCTACCAGCTTTAAAAGAGCCAGTCTGCAAGTGCTTCTTCGCTGGACCATTGGGTATTGCTGCCATCAGCTACTTGTCAAGTTGAATGATGCTTCAGTTTACCTGTTGTCTGACCTTCTCCTCTTCTCCTCCTCAGGTTGCTGCCATCTCAGCAGTGTGTTACTCCGGGGCTGCGCATGCTCACCTGAACCTCTCCTCATCAGGACAACGCTTTCTCCACCCGGTCAACCATCTACCCTACTTCATCCTGCCTACTTTTCCTTCACCCGTTCATCCTGCTGGTGTTTCCCCCACCAGCTCCTCACCATCTCATGCTGGGCTTCACAGCCGGGCCCTCTGCTTGGATAGTAAGTCTCTTCTCCCCTTTTTCTCTTCTTCTCCCTTCTCAACTAATTTCATTATTAATCATTTCTCCTCTTCCTCCTTTACAGGCTGTGCTGCTCCAGCGTGCTCATTTGTGTTTTGTTATTGCTTATTAGTTTTTGTTGTTGCTCGTTAATTTTGTGGTTGTTTATTAGTTTTTGTTGCAAAATAAATTGTGTTTAATGGTTTCACCTGAGTCTGTCTGTTCTTCCGGTGTTGTTCACGCTGCGCTTGAGTCTCTGGCTAACAAATCATGACAACCTAATCCAACTGAAAATCTATGAAGTGACCTGAAGAAGGCTGTGCACAAAGGATCCCTTCACAATCTGACAGATTTGGAGTGCATTTGCAAGGTTGAGCTGGCAAATTGCCAAGTCAAGATGTGACATGCTGACACACTCCTACCCCAAAAGACTGGATTCTGTAAATCAAATGTGGTATAACAAAGTATTAGTTTAAGGGTGTACAGACTTATGCAACCAGTTTATTATAATTTTAATATTTTAAATATCTCTCCTCTTATGGAATTATTTGTTTTACAGTTGAATTGCAGGTTATGTAATGAAGGGTTAACAGGTAGCGGCGTGATGACGCAGCCGGCTAGTGACATCATCACGCCAGCTCATAAATGGGGATAGTCAGCCATCTTAGGCCTCTCACACAGTGGCATAGAGTACGGATGCACTGAAACCTGTACTATATTAACAGTGCTTATTATAATAAAGTTTGAGTTCCAGCACAGCTACTCTCTCCATTGGTCATTCTGGGTTTCTAGACATAACATTTGGTGATAAGAGTAAAACCATGGAAGTGTGGCTGAGGCCACTGAGAATATTTCTGCAATACCCCAGTGAACCACCCATTCCTTGACCACGCTGGCTCGATGCTTTAGAGATGTATGTGTCGGCATTGGACCTGGGCAAACTGGACAAGGTACAGAAGCAAGCTCTGTTGGTTCACAACCTGGGCACAGAAGGACAACACATTTTCCACACGCTAGGACCAGTGGGCTCGTTTGCTGATGCTGTGGAACTGCTAGCTAGCTACTTCGCTACACATGACAGCGTGTTGGTGCGGCGCATCAGATTCCGCCAACAGCGACAGAGAATTGGTGAAACAACACAACAATTTGTCACAGACCTTTGTCATCTAGGTAGCATGTGCAGGTTTGGTTTATTGGAAGGTGAAATGGTGCGGGACCAGCTGGCCAAACACACTAGCAACCCACGGCTGTGGACAAATATGCTAACAGGGCCAAATGACATGACACTAGCTAACACCATCAAGCTAGCGTTCCAGCTTGAGTCGGCTGATAGGTTAGGATCGGCGCTAGGTATACAACAACAACAGCGACAGCCAAGCCAGATACCACTGGCATACACAGTGAGCATGGAGGAACCTCGTGACTCAGTGTAAGAGTTTGAATCAAACACAGTGGACTGGAGGACAGCTACGAGACGCTCCACATGTGGCAGCTGTGGCTCCCCGATGCACCAAGAGAGAGCACATGTTTGCCTGGCAAGGGGGCAGCGATGCAGAAAGTGCAGAAAATTCAACCACTTTGCCAAAGTTTACCAGTCGATGACACCGCCAAGCCCACTGGCCAAACAAAACCACCCACGACAACCATCCACACGGTAACACCCGAGAGCGCAATGTATGCATACAGCATGGTGGAGATGGACGACGTTATTTTGCCACTCCTGCTCAACACTGCTGCAGTGAGGTTGATGTTAAATTGGGCTACGGTGAAGAATTTTTTCCCCAACCACAAGATTGGCAATATAGGTATGGTGGCTACAGAGTTAGCGTGATGGTTCCTACGTTGCTAATGGTCCGCTACACGTCAAGAGTGGTTACTGACTTTGTATTTCAAGTGGCTATCCATGGAGACAACATACTTGGATGCGACTTGTTTTACCAACTGAGTTTCTCCATCCGAGACAGCAATGGACTCAGCTTGACTGACTACGGTGGTTGGGACACAACATACACCAGTGATGATGACGATGAGTGGGACGAGATTCAACCGGATGACAATGAGGGCAGAGCCGTCCCGAGTGCACAGGAGGAATGCTGCCCAGAAGGGGGACAGCGGCCAGACTCGCCTCAGATCCTCACCCAGCATGAGCCCGTGGAAGACACTGCAAAGTTGCAGGAGAGGGAGCCCACGCACACTGAGGATCCTGGGATACAACAACCTGGTGTGGATCCTAACAACGAGGATAGTAGCACATCACAACAACCAGCACCAGGTAAAAGGGAGAAGGAGATGGACTGCTTCTGAATCCTCGCACAGCACCAGTCTGCAGGAGCCACAGCTGAGCCACTGGATGAAGAGTCTGAGAATGTGAAGGACACAGCAGAGGCACTGGACGTCTTCAGGATCCATGTCCAGCATTGGCCTACAGGGACCGCTGCAGTGGTGTTGGATGAAGAGTCCGTGCCCCACCAAGTAATGACAGAGCCATTGCAACCTGACGGGCACCCCACAATGAATGTGGATGGTACATCACTGTGACCACAACGACACGTGCAGCCGAACAGAATGCCACTTGTGGCACTGGATTGGGTTCAGGTCCACAAAAACGAGTGACCAGGCCTGCAGTTAACTACTTTGCGGCTTCCAGCACCACTGACACCCATGAAGATCGCTGTACAGCTGGAACCAGCGACCTTCCAGCTGTCAAACGGTTCGGTGTGACACACCAATCATCTCCATCGAGTTTGAGTGACAGCTCTGGAGGACGAGGCTTCGTGAGAGTCGGCTCGTTGCAGTGTGGGACCCGAGCTGGAGTTTCGTGGGTGATGGTACTGGTCCAGGGACCCAGCATCTCCAGGGGCGCATCCACCACAGGCCCACTACAAGGCCCCTCCAGCAGAACTGCCTTCTCCATGGAAGAGTAATTCAATTCATCCTTCCATCCATCCATCTTCTACCGCTTTTCTGGAGGTCCGGGTCACGGAGGCAGCAGTTCAAGCAGAGAAGCCCAGACTTCCCTCTCCCCAGCCACCTGCTCCAGCTCTTCAGAGAGGATACCAAGGCATTCCCAGACCAGCTAGGAGACATAGTCTCTCCACTGAGTCCTGGGTCTGCCCCAGGGTCTCCTCCCAGTGGGACATGCCCGAAACACCTCAAGTGGGAGGCGTCCAGGAGGCATCCTAATCAGACGCCCATACCACCTCAACTGACTCCTTTCAATGTGGAGGAGCAGCGGTTCTACTCTGAGCCTCTCCCGGATGACTGAGCTCCTCACCCTATCTCTGAGGGTGAGTCTAGCAATCCTACGGAAAAAGCTCATTTCAGCCACTTGTATCTGCGATCTCATTCTTTCGGTCATTACCCAAAGCTCGTGACCATAGGTGAGAGTAGGAATGTAGATTGACTGGTAAATAAGATAAGATAAGATAAGATAAGATAAGCCTTTATTAGTCCCACAACGGGGAAATTCCAGGATTGCAACAGCACAGGGATAGCAACACTCAGAGCAACAATCAGAAGGCAAGAAAAAAAAACAAGCAAGCAAGAGCAGCTAATAAACATATGTACGTATTACTATAAAATATATATATATACACACACACACAGACACACAGTGCAGAGCATTGTAGCTGGATGGAATAAATATATGAATATATGAACACACAGTGCAGAGCATTGTAGCTAGATGGAATAAATATGTAAATATATAAACACCCACAGTACGGAGCAATGTAGCTAGATGGAATAATATGTAGATATATAAATATATAAACACCCACAGTACGGAGCATTGTAGCTAGATGGAATAAATATGCAAATATATAAACACACACAGTGCAGAGCATTGTTGCTAGATGGAATGAAACAGCATAACCGTCTACTTAGTTATCCTACATGGTATGATTATGTGCCCATACATATTCTCACCCTCCATAGCGACCGGTATGTTCCTAGTTGTATGCCGGAGAGGACCATTGTGTAAGTCTATTGCATCTTTTGCATTCAAAAAACTATTAGTTTGTTACGTCTTTTTGCTATCTCTGCGAGCAGCCCTGCTTAGGTTGTACAGTCTGACAGCCGTTGGTAGGAAGGACCTACGAAACCTCTCGGTTGTGCACCTGGGATGATGTAGTCTGCTGCTAAATGAGCTCCTCAGTGCATTCAGTATGTCCTGCATAGGGTGGAACTCGGACTCCAGCAGAGATGACAGTTTAGCCACCGTCCTTCTCTCTCCTATCTCCTCCATCGGATCAAGGCGCTGCCCCAGGACAGAGCTAGCTTTCTTAATCAGTTTGTTCAGTCTCTTCCTATCGGCTGCAGTAATGCCACTGCCCCAGCAGACCACTCCAAAAGTGATGGCTGATGCCACCACCGTGTCATAGAATGACTTCAGCAGCGCCCCTTGTACACCAAAAGACCTGAGTCTCCTCAGCAGGAACAGCCTGCGCTGTCCCTTCTTGTAGAGTGCATCAGTATTGTGTGACCAGTCTAGTTTATTGTTCAGATGAATACCCAGGTACTTATAGGATGTCACCATCTCGATGTCTGTTCCCTGTATATTTACTGGTACTGTGAGGGGCTGCCCATGCCTGCGGCAGTCCACCACCAGCTCCTTAGTTTTCCTCGCGTTGATCTGGAGGCAGTTCCGATGGCACCAGTCCACGAAGTCCTGGATAAGCCCTCTGTACTCAGCTTCATCTCCATTGGAGATGAGGCCAACGATCGCAGAGTCATCAGAGAACTTCTGTAGATGGCAGTGTGTTGTGTTGTGTGAGAAGTCCGCAGTATAAAGAGTGAACAGGAAGGGAGCCAGCACCGTTCCCTGGGGGGCCCCCGTGCTACTGATGATCGTGTCGGACACACAGTCCCGGGTTCTCACAAACTGAGGCCGGTTCGTGAGGTAGTCCAGGATCCATGATGACAGGTGCTGGTCCACCCCTGCGCGCAGCAGCTTGTCCTTCAGGATCATCGGTTGGATGGTGTTGAAAGCACTGGAGAAGTCAAAGAACATGATCCTCACCATATTCCCGGGCTTCTCCAGGTGGGACAGAGAACGGTGAAGGAGGAAGATCACCGCATCCTCCACCCCAATGCCATGCTGGTAGGCGAACTGGAGTGGATCCATCGCTGGTTCCACCAGGGGGCGGAGGTGAGCAAGGAGCAGTCTCTCCAGGGTCTTCATCAAGTGGGACGTCAAGGCCACCGGTCTGTAGCTGTTCAGGTCTTTGGGGTGGGAAGTTTTTGGTACAGGTACCACACAAGATGTTTTCCACAGCTGTGGTACCCTCCCCAGTTTCAGGCTCATGTTGAAGATATACGTCACAATCCCACACAGCTGGTCTGCACAGGACTTGAGGAGCTTTGCGCTGATGCCGTCCGGTCCCGGCGCCTTCCTCGCCTTGATCTTCCTCAGCTCCGTCCTCACCTGGGTCCTGGTCAGGGTCAGGATGGGGGGCTGTGTGTTGGGAGTGGGGGGGTGTTGGTAGAGTGGGGAGTGGGCAGCAGGACTTGATTTCTTTAGAGGCAGCAGTGGTTGTTGTGCAGTCAGGGGGGAGGGCGGTTGGTCAAATCTATTGAAAAACAGATTCAGGTTGTTCGCCCACTCCCTGCCCCCTGTGGCCTGGGGGGAGGTATTCTGGAGCCCCGAGATGGTTTTGAGGTTTCTCCAGACCCCGCTGATGTCGCTCTGTTGCAGCTTGTCCTCCATCTTCTTCCTGAAGCTGTCCTTGCCTTCTCTGATCTTTCTCCTCAGCTCCCTCTGTACGGACTTCAGCATCTCCCTGTTCCCTGACCTGAAGATCCTCTTCTTCTCTCTCAGAAGTGTTTTTATCTCAGGGTTGATCCAGGGTTTGTTGTTTGAGTGACGCCGTATGGTCTTGGTGGGAACGGATTTGTCCACACAGAAGCTGAGGTAGCCCGTGAAGGTGTGAATGAGGCCATCGATGTCCTCACCATGTGGATCGCAGAGCTGCTTCCAGGCGGTGGCTTCAAAACAGCCCTTTAGGGTGTCCATTGTCTCCTCAGACCATAACTCCACAGTGTGCATGGCCGGAGGTTGTCTGTGCACTAGGGGTTTGTACACCGGCCGGAGATGAACCAAGTTGTGATCCGATCTCCCGAGTGGGGGTAGTTGTGATGAGGTGTACGCCTCCTTAAATCGACAGCTTTGCCTTAGAACTCAGCTCCCTCTTCACCACAACAGACTGGTACAACGTCCGCATCACTGCAGATGCTGCTCCGATCCGTCTGTCAATCTCTTGCTCCATTTTCCCCTCACTCGTGAATAAGACCCCAAGACACTTAAACTCCTCCACTTGGGGCAGGAGCCTGTCCCCAACCCAGAGAGGACAATCCACCTTTTTCCGGCTGAGGACCATGGACTCGGACTTGGAGGTGCTGATTGTCATCCCAGCCACTTCACACTCAGCGGCAAACCATCCCAGCAAGAGCTGAAGGTCATTGCTGGATGAAGCCAACAGGACAGCATCATCTGCAAACAACAGAGATGAGGTCCTGTGGTCACCAAGCATGACACCCTCTGTTCCCTGGCTGCGCCTAGAAATCCTGTCCATAAAAATTATGAACAGGATCAGTGACAAAGGGCAGCCCTGGCGGAGTCCAACCCTCACTGGGAATGAGTCCGACCGAGTGTTGGCAATATGAACCAAACTCTCACAACGGTCGTACAGAGACCGAATAGCTCGTAACAACAAGCCCAATACCCCATACTCCCGAAGCACCCCCTACAAAAAACCACGAGGGATGCGGTCAAATGTCTTCTCCAGGTCCACAAAACACATGTAAACTGGTTGGGCAAACTCCCACGAACCCTCGAGAATTCTCGGAGAGGGTAAAGAGCTGGTCCGATGTGCCACGGCCAGGACGAAAACCACATTGCTCCTCCTGAATCCGAGATTCGACCAACGGCCGGACTCTCCTCTCCAGTACCTTGACATAGACCTTCCCAGGGAGGCTGAGGAGTGTGATCCCTCTAAAGTTGGAGCACACCCTCCGGTCCCCTTTTTTGAAGAGAGGAACCACCACCCCAGTTTGCCATGCCAAAGGCACTGCCCCCGACCTCCACGCAATGTTGCAGAGGCGTGTCAACCATGACAGCCCAACAACATCCAGGGCCTTGAGGTACTCAGGGCGAATCTCGTCCACCCCCGGGGCCCAGCCACCAAGGAGATTTTTAACCACCTTAGCGACCTCAGCCCCTGTGATAGGCAAGTCATCCCCCTCATCCCTAAACCCTGCTTCCTCTGTGGAAGGCGTATCAGTGGGATTGAGGAGATCCTTGAAGTATTCCTTCCACCGGCCGACGATATCCCCAGTCGAAGTCAACAGCGCCCCATCCGCACCATACACAGTGTGGACAGGGAGCTGCTTTCCCCTCCTGAGCCGCCGGACAGTTTGCCAGAATCTCTTCGAAGCCGACCAAAAGTCTTGTTCCATGGCCTCACCGAACTCCTCCCATACCCGGGTTTTTGCTTCAGCAACCACCCGAGCTGCACTCCGCTTGGCCTGCCAGTACACCTCAGCTGCTTCGGGAGTTCCACAAGCCAACCAAGCTTGATAGGACTCCTTCTTCAGCTTAATGGCCCTCCTCACCACTGGTGTCCACCACTTGGCTCAGGGGTTGCCACCACGAGATGCCCCGACAACTTTGCGGCCGCAGCTCTTGGCTGCCGCTTCAACAACAGAGGTGGAGAATATGGCATCAATTCTATTCAATTCAATTCAACTTTATTTACATAGCACCATTTCACAACAACAGTCATCTCATAGCACTTTCAATTGAGGGGGAAACCCCCACAATTGCAGAAAGACCTCAGCAATCAGGCGATCCCCTGTGAGCAAGCGCTTGGCGACAGTGGAGAGAAAAAACTCCCTTTTAACAGGAAGAAACCTCCAGCAGAACCAGGTCCTGGGATGGGCAGTCATCTGCTGCGACTTGCTGGGGGGTGAGGGGATAGAGAAGATGAAAAGAACAGACATGTAGAGAGCAAACAGCACGACGGGGACTCAATCTATGGGAGAGAACAAACAGATGTTAATGACCAGCAAAAATATTTCATTGAGAGTGAAGAAAGGAGTGAAGCCCAGTGCATTATTGGAGGTCCCTCGGCTGTCTAAACCTATTAGCAGCATAACTAAGGGAGGGTTCAGAGGCACATGATCCCTCCCTAATTATAGGCTATATCAAAAAGGAAGGTTTTAACCTTATTCTTAAAAACGGAGATCGAGTCTGACTCCCGAATCCAGATTGGCAGCTGGTTCCACAGGAGAGGAGCTTGATAACTGAAGGCTCTGCCTCCCATTGTACTTTTGGAGATTCTAGATATTGGCCTTGCGCTGGACTGGCGATCTGTCCAGGGTGTACCCTGCCTCTCGCCCAAAGATGCTGGGATAGGCTCCAGCCCCCCCGCGACCGGAAAAGGATTAAGTGGAAGAAGATGGATGGATGGATATTACAAGTAATCCTGCATTTTGGGAGCATAGTGCTCTGTTAGGATAATAGGGTAGTATCAGATCTTTTAAATATAAAAGGGCCCTGATAATTTAGAGTTTTGTAAGTAAGAAGAAGGATTTTAAACTTAATTCTAAACTCTGTGTGAAGCCAATGAAGGGAGGCCAGAACCGGAGAGATATGATCTCTCTTACTGGTACCTGTTAAAACTCTTGCTGCAGCATTTTGGATCAGCTGAAGACTTTTAAAGATGTTTTAGGACAACCTGATAATAAAGAGTTACAATAATCTAATCTAGAGCTAACCAAAGCATGGATCAGTTTCTCAGCATCACTGCAAATGATAGAAGGCAGACTTAGAAACAAGTTTAATATGTGAATTGAAAAACAGATCTTGATCAAAAATAACTCCAAGGTTCCTCACAGAACTATTCAGAGAAAGAGTAACCACATCCAAACTAAGAGTTTGATTTGGAAAGGTATTTCTAAGGTTTTTGGGCCAACAAGAATTACTTCAGTCTTATCTGAATTTAATAGCAGGAAATTACAAGTCATCCAAGCTTTGATTTCCTTAAAACAGGCCTCCAACTTGGCTAATTGATTACTATCATCTGGCTTCATTGACAGGCATAATTGTGTGTCATCTGCATAACAATGAAAATGTATACAGTGCTATCTAATAATGCTGCCTAACAGAAGTTAGAGTTGGAAGAAAACTCATTATTGACATGAACAAACTGGAACCTATCAGATAAATAAGATCTAAACTACTGCAATGAAGTTCCATTAAGTCCAACATAGTGTTCTAATTTATCAAGTAGAATATTATAATTGACAGTATCAAAAGGTGCACTAACGTCTAAAAGGACAGGAAAGAAAGTCTTTTGTTACCGCACTACAGGGAAAATATTATGATAAAATGCATCTTCAGAAAGAGCTTGTTAAAAAAAGAAATTAATGCAATTTTAAGATGTCAATCAGAATTCATAATGCATAAGACAAGACAAACTTCCTATTTTCAACCTGCTAGGCCGAGCCACCTGTTAGCTTTAAGACTTAAGTCCGATGAGCACATTTCAGACATTTTCTGTGTTACAACAGAAGATGGCATTATTCATTCTGATGCTAAAGTTGTAAATGCTACTTTTGCATCCTTTTATCATTCGCTGTATAGTTCGGAAAATACTTTTGCTCAAGCGGACTGTGATAGCTTTTTTGGCTCAATAGAAATGTCCTGCCTGTCTGATAATGAGTCGGCTGAGCTGGAACATGCTATTACATTGCAGGAGTGCGAGAGTGCATTGAAGGAGATGAACAGGGGCAAATCTCCTGGGCCTGATGACATACCACTGGAGGTCTATCGAGCATTTTGGTCTCTTCTAGGTCCTTTGAATGAATGAATGAATGAATGAATGAATGTCTATTTCGGATAGTACAGGTTAAAAGAAACTGAATAATATAACAAAGGGGGAAAGAAAATCCAACAAGGTCAAATTAGACAATAACTCCTCTGATTATACAATTCAACATAAGTTATCCGAAATGGGTGATGGCTGAAGCCGCAGCTTATATTGCCCACCCATATTCCATCCAAGAATTCAAAAGAAAAAAAAAAACAAGAGCGATTACAAATCAAAAACGAAGCTAAGACAAAATGTGACAGAAAAAAACTAAGCTACAACACAACACAGGCTGGATATGACAATCCTTATGTGATTTTACATGTCATCTTGTATATATGTTTGGAGTATTTCTTCCTTTAGTTTTTGTTTAAATTGTCCAAGCGTTGTACATGATTTTAATTCAGGTCCAAAATCATTCCATAATCTGACTCCTTGCACTGAAACACAGTGTTGCTTGGTGGTAGTGCTCACTGAAGGTTTTTGAAATATACATGTTCCTCTAAAATGATATTGTTTCTCCCTTATTTGGAACAACTTTTGGATATTTGTGGGCAGTGATAGATTCTTCACTTTAAACATTATTATTGCAGTTTTAAAGTCAACCAGATCTTTCAACTTGAGAGCTTTTAATTTAAGAAAAAGTGGGTTTGTTGGTTCCCTGTAAGCTGCTTTGTTTATTATTCTAATAGCTCTCTTCTGAAGCATAAAGAGTGGATATATGTTTGTTTTATATGTATTTCCCCATACTTCATTACAATATGTCATGTATGGGAGTATTAATGAATGATACAAGGTATATAGCGTGGGTTGATTCAGCAAATATTTCACTCTGTGTAATATTGCAATTGACTTGGATATTTTACCTTTAATATAATTAATATGTGATTTCCAACACAGTTTATTATCAATTATTACTCCAAGAAATTTAGTTTCAGATACCCTTTCAATCTCTACACCATTTACACTAAGTTTAGATACTGAGTTGTTGTGATGGTTGTTAAAGACTATAAATTTTGTCTTACTTAAATTGAGCGTTAATTTGTTTGAATCAAACCACAGTTTAAGCTTTCCTAATTCCTTTCCGAGTGTATCCAGAAGTTGTTCCAAATTGCTTCCACTGCATAATAGATTAGTGTCATCGGCAAACAATATTAAGTCCATTTTTTCTGAAACTTTACATATATCATTTATATACATATTGAATAATAATGGCCCCAAAACTGAACCCTGTGGGACTCCACAAGTAACCTTCAGTAACTGTGAGTTTTTGTTACCAACACATACTGTACATACTGATATCTATTCTTTAAGTAACTACTTAACCAGGACAGTGCTACCCCTCTAATACCACAATTTTATAGTTTCTTTAATAATAAATTATGATCCACTGTATCAAATGCTTTTTTAAGATCCAGGAATACCCCAACTGAATACTCTTTATTTTCAATGGCAGTTGATATTTTTTCTATAAATTCCATTAGGGCAAATGCAGTTGTCCTCTTGTGTCTGAACCCATATTGCTGCTCACACAATAAATTATTCTTCAGTATGAAGTTGTCAATTCTCTCATAGAATATTTTTTCAAGTATCTTGGAAAATTGCGGCAATAGTGAAATTGGTCTATAGTTTGAGAATTCCCCTCTGTCACCCACCTTGTATATCGGAATTACTTTAGCTATTTTCATTGCATTGGGAAATATACCTGTTTGGAGAGACAGGTTACAGATATACGTCAGTGGTTTCACTAAGCATTCAATAACAGTTTTGACTAGAGAGAAACTGAACACATGCATGGAAATAACTGACTGGGACATGTTTAAAGGAGCCACACATGATCTTAATGAGTTCACGGACACTGTGAACTCCTATATCAACTTTTGTGAAGAGAGCATTCTCCCATCGCGCACCAGGGTGAGGTACTCTAATGATAAGCCCTGGTTCACTGCTAAGCTCAGACAGATCAGAAAGGAGAAGGAAGCTGCATTGAAAAGTGGAGACAGAGACTGCTACAGGGAGGTTAAATATCGGTTTAACAGAGAGCTGAGGAGAGCTAAATCTGTGTATTCTGAGAGACTCCAGCAGCAGTTCACTGCTAATGACTCGGCTTCTGTGTGGAGAGGACTGAGGCAAATCACCAACTATCAGCCTAAGGCTTCTAAAGGTCAGGATGACAAAGCCCTTTGTCAAAAACTGTCCCAACATTACGCCCGTTTTGACACCTCGTCAGCTGTGTCCAACTCCCCCAGTCCACCCAGCTCCACTGCCTCCTCGGCCCCTAATTCATCAAAAGCGGTCCCCCCCTCCTCCTCCTCCCCCCCTGCCCTTGTCATCAGTGAGCAGGACGTGCACAGACAATTCTCCAGACTGAACCCGCGCAAGGCCCCCGGGCCGGACGGTGTGTCTCCCTCCACCCTGAGACACCGTGCGAAAGAGCTGGCTCCTGTCTTCACAGACATTTTTAACACCTCCCTTAAGCTATGCCACATGCCGACCTGCCTCAAATCCTCCACCATCATCCCTGTCCCCAAGAAGCCACGGATTACTGGACTTAACGACTACAGACCTGTAGCGCTCACCTCTGTAGTCATGAAGTCCTTTGAGCGCCTGGTCCTGTCTCACCTCAAGTCCATCACCACTCCCCTCCTGGACCCGCTGCAGTTTGCCTACCGTGCCAACAGGTCTGTGGATGACGCAGTCAACCTGGCCCTTCACTCCATCCTGCAGCACCTGGACTCCCCGGGAACCTACGCCAGGATCCTGTTTGTGGACTTCAGCTCTGCATTCAACACCATCCGCCCCGCTCTGCTCCAGGACAAGCTGTCCCTGCTCGGCGTGCCTGACTCCCTCTGCAGGTGGATCACCGACTTCCTGACGGATCGGAGGCAGCATGTGCGGCTGGGGAAGTCTGTCTCGGACTCTGTTAGCATCAGCATCGGATCACCCCAGGGCTGTGTACTTTCCCCCCTACTCTTCTCCCTTTATACCAACTCCTGCACCTCCTCCCACCAGTCTGTTAAGCTGATCAAGTTTGCGGACGACACCACCCTCATCGGGCTCATCTCCAACGGCGACGAGTCCGTCTACAGGAAAGAGGTGGCCCAGCTGGTGTCCTGGTGCAGCCACAACAACCTGCAGCTGAACGCTCTGAAGACAGCGGAGATGATTGTGGACTTCAGGAAAGTCACACCCCCCCCTGCCCCCCCTCACCATCACAGGCTCTCCCATCACCATTGCAGATTCCTTCTACTTCTTGGGCACCACCATCACCCGGGACCTCAAATGGGAGCCAACCATCAGCTCCCTCATCAAAAAGGCCCAGCAGAGGATGTTCTTTCTGCGGCAGCTGAGGAAGCTCAAGCTACCCACCAAGATATTAGTGCAGTTCTACACAGCCATCATCGAGTCCATCCTCACCTCCTCCATAACCGTGTGGTACACAGGAGCCACTGCCAGGGACAGACTAAGGCTGCAGCGCGTCGTGCGCACTGCTGAGAAGGTGATCGGCTGCAAGCTCCCATCTCTCCAGGACCTATACATCTCCAGGACCCGGAGGCGTGCAGGCCGGATCATAGCCGATCCTTCAATTCAATTCAATTCAATTCAACTTTATTTATATAGCGCCATTTCACAACAACAGTCATCTCATAGCACTATCAACTGTAGGGAGGACCCCCACAGTTGCAGAAAGACCCCAGCAATCAGGCGATCCCCTGTGAGCAAGCACTTGGCGACGGTGGAGAGGAAAAACTCCCTTTTAACAGGAAGAAACCTCCAGCAGAACCAGGCTCAGGGAGGGGCAGTCATCTGCTGCGACTGGCTGGGGGGTGAGGGGATAGAGAAGAAGAAAAGAACAGACATGTAGAGAGCAAACAGCACGATGGGGACTCAATCTATGGGAGAGAACAAACAAATGTTAATGACCAGCAAAAAAAAAATATTTCATAGAGAGTGAGGAAAGGAGTGAGGCCCAGTGCATTACTGGAGGTCCCCCGGCTGACTAAACCTATTAGCAGCATAACTAAGGGAGGGTTCAGAAAACACATGATCCCTCCCTAATTGTAGGCTATATCAAAAAGGTAGGTTTTAGCCCTATTCTTAAAAACAGAGATCGAGTCTGACTCCCGAATCCAGATTGGCAGCTGATTCCACAGGAGAGGAGCATGATAACTGAAGGCTCTGCCTCCCATTGTACTTTTGGAGATTCTAGGTATTACAAGTAAACCTGCATTTTGGGAGCGTAGTGCTCTGTTAGGATGATACGGTAGTATCAGATCTTTTAAATAAAAAGGAGCCTGATTGTTTAGAGCTTTGTAAGTAAGAAGAAGGATTTTAAACTTAATTCTAAACTCTATGGGAAGCCAATGAAGGGAGGCCAGAACCGGAGAGATATGATCTCTCTTTCTAGTACCTGTTAAAACTCTTGCTGCAGCATTTTGGATCAGCTGAAGACTTTTTAAAGATGTTTTAGGACAACCTGATAATAAAGAATTACAATAATCTAATCTCGAGCTAACAAAAGCGTGGATCAGCTTCTCAGCATCACTCTGAGACAAGATGCTCCTAATCTTGGCAATATTACGCAAATGATAGAAGGCAGTCTTAGAAACAAATTTAATTCACACCCTGGTCACGTACTGTTTGCCCCCCTCCCCTCAGGTAGAAGACTTCGGTCCATTCAGACTAAAACCTCCCGGCACATGAACAGCTTTTTCCCCTCTGCCATCAGACTGCTGAACATTAAGTAACTTTTTGACTCTCGTGCACTATATACAGCAGCTCATGTCATTCATCACTGTTTTTCTGTTGCATTATCGACTGCACTGTGGTACCCCATATTATCTGCTACTTGCTAATTTATTTAAAACTGCCTTGACTAGTATTACTCATTATTATTATTATTATTATTATTATTATTATTATTATTATTATTATTACTTATTATTCTACACTTATTGCATGTTTTTAGTCTTTTAGCTTTTTAGTTTATCTCTTTATCTCATCATGTTTTTAATGTTGCAGCATGGCACCGAGACAAATTCCTAGTTTGTGTACTACATGAACAATGGCAATAAATCTGATTCTGATTCTGATTCTGATTCTGATTCTAAGAGCATGTCAATACCATCACAGTCCGTAGATGTTTTACTTTTAAACGATTTAACAATTTCAATGACCTCTCTCTCGTCTGTGTTCTTTATGAAAATGGAGTCTTTTATAACAGTGTTATTGCTTATTGTATCATCTGTAGGTGCCGTAATGGGTATTTCTCGAGCCAAATTAGGACCAATGTTAACAAAAAAGTTATTAAATTCATCTGCAGGTGAAGCTGCATTCACACTCTGAGTCGTTTTATTATTTTTTGAAAAATCGGTTGGGTAGCTTGTGTTTCTGCTTTTATTTCCAAGAATACTGTTAAGTATTGTCTATGTATTTTTAATATTGTCTCTGTTTTTCTCCAGTTCTTTACTGTAATAGTCTCTCTTACTACATCTTATTATATATGTTAACTTATTTTTGTATGTTTTATACCGCTGCTCTGCTTCTTTTGTCCTTTTCTTTAGGAAAGCTTTATATAATAAATTTTTCTTTTTACACGCCTTTTGTAATCCTTTGGTTAACCATGGCTTATCGGCAAATTTATGTTTAAGCTTTTTTTTTTACTAATGGACAGTTTTTTTTCATAAAGAGTGGTTACAATGTTTATAAATGTGTCATAGGCTTCATTTACATCTGATACATAGACCTCTGTCCAGTCTTGCTTCAGCAAGTCCTCTTTAAAAGAACTGATTGCATTTGGTGATTTGTATCTGAACGATTTTAAAATTTTTTCTGTACTGGCCCCCGTGTGGCCATGGATAAGTGCAAAGGTTGGCAAGTGGTCACTTATATCATTTATCAGTAATCCACTTTCTATTTTCTTATCAATAATATTAACAAACAGGTTGTCAATAAGTGTAGCCGTGTGAACTGTGATTCTACTGGGATGTGTTATTGTGGGATATAGACTCATGCTGTACATAGAGTTCATGAACTCTGTAATTACATTTTGTTGATGTGGATTTAGTAAATCAATATTGAAATCTCCACAAATTACTACCATTTTCTTACTAGTAATATTATTGTACAGCTCGACTAATTTATCTCTGAATGTCTCAATGCAAGTTCCCGGCGTTCTATATATACAACTTATAATTAGCTTTTTTGTTTTATCTTGGTCAATCTCAACAGTAACACATTCCAAAATCTCTGGTAGTGCAAAGGACATTCCATTTACAAGCTTACACCTATACAGGTCATCAATATACAGTGCAACACCACCACCCTTTTTTTTTTTTGTCCTTTTTTGTCCTTTGTTGTTAAATGTGATAAAATTCTCCATTTTGGCAGGTGGTTTTCATCGGGATGTGAACGCCTCACTAATATCATTGCTCCTCAAGAAAGGGAAGGATCCTCTGGAATGCTCCAGCTACAGACCTATGTCGCTGCTAAATTTATGTCAAAGTATTAGCTAGACGAATGCAAAGATATATTACAAAATTAGTACACTGTGACCAAACAGGGTTTGTAACTTCATGGCTGGTGTCAGACAATGTTTGAAAACTTTTTCTTGTGATAGACAAAGTTAAAGGAACAAACTTGCCCACTGCCATGCTGTCCCTGGATGCAATGAAAGCCTTTGACCACTTAGAGTGGCCCTTCCTCTGGTCCCTACTTAAACATATAGGTTTTGGCTCGTCATTGATCAGTATGATTAAAGTCCTCTATAATAACCCATCTGCTGCTGTAGTAACAGGTAAAACATGTTCTCCTCCTTTTCTTATTTCGAGAGGATCGAGGCAGGGCCGTCCTTTGAGCCCTTTACTGTTTGCTTTATCACTAGAGCCTTTAGCTCAAGCCATTCAATCCTCACCGTTGTTCTCCCCCATTTCTATTAATGACACTCACCATCGTATATCCCTGTATGCGGATGACATCCTTTAACAATCCCAATAGCTGTATGGCCAACATTTTAGCAATATTTGATCATTATGGTAAAATCTCAGGTTTTAAAATAAATTGGCAAAAATCTGCTTCCCACAGTTAAATCAGTGTTCAAATTATGCTAGTCTGCCCCCATTGGTCCCTGCGGTTCAACACTTTACATATTTGGGCATAGAGATCTACCCTTCAATTCTGAATATTATAAAACATAATTTTGACAAAACTCTAAGATAATCTCTGATTTGGAGAGGTGGTCTAAATTGTGAAACTCACTCTGTAGCTGTGTGTCAGTAATTAAAATGAATATACTGCCTAGGGTGAACTTTATTAGTTCAATGATTCTACTTTCTTCACCACGACAATACTGGAAAAGCTGCAATCAGCTGTCACCAAATATGTATGGAATGGTAAACAACCTCGTATTAAACTACATACAATGCAGCGTGATAGAAAAGACGGTTGTCTTTCTCTCCCAGACTTTAAACTTTATAACTGGACATTCACACTCAGACCACTAATTGTTTGGTTTCATCCCAACTTGCAAGTGTCATGGCAAAAGTTGGAAGAAAGTCTGGGTAATCGCCATTCTCTTTATCAATTTGTACATCTACATCAAGTTTCATCTCAAGCTGGGACCTATGGTCCCATTTTAACACGATTACTTGATGTTTGGGGGAAAGCAGGGAAGCTGCGTGGAGGAGTCTTTCCATGGGATCCAGGGATCCCACTTTTTGGTAATAAAAGATTTAAAGTGGGTGACCAACTGCTACAATTTGTAGCTTGGGAAGAGAAGGGCATCGCCGTACTTGGGAATATTTTGGGGGATGATGGAATGATGTCTTTCACAGTTATCTACTAAATTTGGTCTACCTTGTACAACCTTTTACTTTAATTTACAGCTGCGCTCTGTTTTAAAACAACTCGGAGCTCCCTTAAACAGTAAACTCTCTCAACTCCCCATGAAAAAAAAAAATTAACACCATCTAAATTAGGCAGTCATGTTTCAAGGCTCTATAATCTTCTGCTTAATAGCTCTTATCGACCCCTGGCATTGGATTCTGTATGGAAAGTTCATTTTGACGAACTTGGTCCTGATTTAGACTGGGGCAAGATATGGGAATGTATCAACATGTCATCCAGAAATCCCGATAATCAACAAATTCACTACAATTTTATACATAGGCTATATCTCACTCCCAAAAAACTGCATGTAATGAAAATGATTACAGACCCTATTTGCAATTTGTGCTCTCTAAAGGAAATTGGTACATTTAAACATATGTTTTGTGAATGCCCCCCAGTTGTGGATTTCTGGAGACAGGTTGCAAGTAATCTCTCTGTGTTACTGGGAGTCACAGTGCCTTGCTCACCAGGCACTCTAATTTTAAATGATCTGATTGATTCTTAAATGATCTCTCACAAGTCCAATGTAAGGTGGCCAAACGAAGGATTCTGCTGGCGGGACTCACTGTAGCCAAGAAACTGGCAGCCACACATTGGAAGCCACCACACTGTCTTTCTGTTCATGCCTGGACATTAATTTGGACATTGCCTATTTCAAACTTTCTATATCCAGAGTGCATAGGGCTGAGTAATACAATTGAGGCTTGGCAAGCTCTTATTGATCGTCTCCAACAACCTTGTGATGGACCAGTGCTTAACTAAGGCTTTGGACTGGGGCGGTTGAAGGGGGAGGGTTGTTTTTGTTTTGTTTTTTATTTTTATAAAAAAAAAAAAATTATAAAAACTATAATGGAAAAACTAAAATGGAAAAGTCAATAAAAAGTTGATCACAAAAAAAAGAAAGAAAGGACTGGTTAACTAGGGGCGTGGCTACCACTCAGGCATGCATGGGCTACGCGGTGGTCCACCTGCTAGCCCTAGCTAGTGTTGTTAATGTTTATTGTACTAAATTGAGGAGGGTTCAAATTTGACAACGTGTTCTGTGTTTTTCCAAGAGGAGGTGGGGAGTGTAATGTAATGAAGGGTTAACAGGTAGCGGCGTGATGACACCACTGGCTGGTGATGTCATCACGTCAGCTCATAAATGGGAAGAGTCAGCCATCTTAGGCCTCTCTCGACTCACAACGGCATAGAGTGTGGATGCACTGAAACCTGTACTATATTAACAGTGTTCATTATAAAAATCCAAGATGGCGCCGCGGATGGCAGCCACTGGCTTCTGCTCTCTGATGTTTTTGATAATTTTGTGTGTTTTTTTGGACTTCTGCTCTTCTGTCCGAATCACCTATTCAAGGGAGGAACTACTTTCACTCAGACTACCTCCCAATGCAACTTCTCCGCCAGTTGCTGCTGCTGATCTGAAGTTTTTTCAGTCGATCTTAGCTGTGGGAGCAGCGGCTATTGGCGCTGGCCGGAAACGAAGGCGGCGTGGTAAACGTGCCGGTGCGCTAGTCAGGCTGAAGAAACGAGGATTTCGCACGCCGCTCCCATCGATCCATCTGGCAAATATCCGCTGTTTGGCGAACAAAATGGATGAACTGCTGCTCCTGACTCACAAAAACCGGGATTTTAGCAGATCTGGCGCCCTTTGTTTCACGGAGTCCTGGCTGAGTGAACACATCCCGGACAGCGCGGTGCGTCTGGACGGATTCCAGCTGTTTCGTGCTGATCGCAGCCGAGAATTCTCTGGAAAGACTAAAGGTGGTGGAATCTGCTTCTACATAAACGAAGGTTGGTGTACTGATGTCACAGTGTTGAAGAAGTTTTGTAGCCCTAACCTAGAGTCACTGTTCATAAACTGTAAACCCTTTTATTCACCGCGAGAGTTCTCCTCGTTTATTCTGGTCGGAATTTATATCCCGCCTGCTGCTTCTACAACAGAGGCACTGCAGCACCTCGCTGACCAGATAGCAGACGTGGAGGAAAAACATCCAGACTCTCTGCTTATCATTCTGGGTGATTTCAATAGAGCTAATCTCACAAATGAGCTTCCTAAATACAGACAGCATATTAAATGTCCCACCAGGGACACAAATACACTCGACCACTGTTACACAGTTTTAAGAAACGCCTATCATGCCATCCCCCGTGCAGCTCTGGGTTTTTCTGACCACTGTCTGCTCCATCTTATTCCAACATACAGACAGAAACTAAAAACTTCCAAGTCTGTTGTAAGGACTGTGAAGAAATGGACTGAGGAATCAAAGCTGAAGTTACAAGCCTGCTTTGACTGCACAGATTGGAGTGTTTTTGAAGCTGCAGCCATTAACTTAAATGAACTCACTGACACTGTGACGTCGTACATCTGTTTCTGCGAGGACGTGTGTGCAGACCAAGACCTTCTGCACATACAACAACAATAAACCCTGGTTCATTCCTAAACTGAAGCAGCTACGTCAGACCAAGGAGGAGACCTACAGGACTGGTGACTGGACTCTGTACAAGCAGGCCAGAAACATGCTGATGAAGGAGATCAGGCTTGCTAAGAGGAGCTACAGTGTGAAGTTACAAAAAAACTTCTCAGCCAACAACTCTGCTTCTGTCTGGAGAGGCCTGCAGAATATCACCAACTACAGGAGACCATCCCCCCACCCTGTGGAAAACCTCCAGCTGGCTAACGACCTAAACAGCTTTTACTGCAGGTTTGAAAAGAACCTACAGTTCTCACCTCCCACCCACACAAAAGGATTATCTGCAGCCCCAGGAACTCCATCCCTCCTCCACTCTGACCTCCCACCAGCACTAACGATCTGTGAAGAGGAGGTGCGCCGGGTCTTTCAGAGACAAAAGATCAAGAAGGCTGCAGGACCTGATGGTGTGTCTCCGTCCTGCCTGAGAGTCTGCTCCAACGAGTTGGCCCCCATCTTCACCCGGATCTTTAACAGATCACTGGAGCTGTGTGAAGTGCCTTCCTGCTTCAAACGCTCCATCATCATTCCAGTTCCCAAGAAACCCTCTGTTACAGGATTAAATGACTACAGACCTGTTGCCCTGACCTCTGTGGTCATGAAATCCTTGGAGAGATTGGTGCTGAACCACCTGAAGGTCATCACAGGCCCCCTGATGGACCCACTGCAGTTTGCCTACCGGTCAAACAGGTCAGTGGATGATGCAGTGAATATGGGACTACACTACATCCTGCAACACCTCGACTCCCCAGGGACGTACGCCAGGATCCTGTTTGTCGACTTCAGCTCAGCGTTCACACCATCATCCCAGGCATTCTTCATCAGAAACTCCTCCAGCTCAAGGTGCCCCCCTCCACCTGCCAGTGGATCTCCAGCTTTCTGACTGACAGGTGGCAACAGGTGAAGCTAGGGAGATTTACATCCAGCTCCCGAAAAATTAGTACTGGCGCCCCCCCAAGGATGTGTCCTTTCCCCACTGCTCTTCTCCCTCTACTCCAACGACTGCACCTCAGAGGACCCTTCGGTGAAGCTCCTGAAGTTTGCGGACGACTCCACAGTCATCGGTTTGATCCGGGATGATGATGAGTCTGCATACAGGCGGGAGGTGGAGCAGCTGATCCTCTGGTGCAGCCAGAACCATCTTGAACTTAACCCAGCCAAAACGGTGGAGATGACTGTGGATTTCAGGCGACACCCCCCTTCATTCCCCCCACTCACCATCCTCAACAGCACAGTGTCCACTGTGGACTCCTTCAAGTTTCTGGGTACCACAATCTCCCGGAACCTGAAGTGGTCCTCTCATATAGACACTGTCCGGAAAAAGGCCCAGCAGAGGTTGTTTTTTCTGCGTCAGCTCAAGAAGTTTGATTTGCCTCATGAGCTGCTGGTTGTCTTCTACACCGCCATCATCCAATCTGTCCTCTGCTTTTCCATCACTGTCTGGTTTGGATCTGCCACTAAACAGGACAAAACCAGACTGCAGCGGATCATTAAGTCTGAGGAGAGGATCATTGGTACTGACCTACCCTCCATTGAGAACTTATATCGGTCCATAACCAGGAAACGGGCGGGAAACATCTGTGCTGACCCATCACACCCCGGCCACAAACTGTTTGAACTTCTATCTTCCGGTCGTCATTACAGATCACTGAAGGTCAAAACCACCCGTCACAGGAACAGTTTCTTTCCTCAAGCATTCACTCTGATGAACTCCTAACATTCACCTAGTCCTACCTGTTGCTGTACTCATGACTTTTCATCCATTATTACATTGCACATAACTCTCACACTGCTTTTTACTTCATTCACATTATATCACTGAATCTGAGTTCACATTGAAATACTGTGTGACTGTATATTTTTTTCATATATTTCTGCAAAGTGTGGTTAGTCTGAGTAAATAACTGCATATATTCCTGTATATATTTGCATCCTTTTATAGAAACGTGGACAGACTGTAATTTACTGTACATACTCTGTTGTCATTGAATCCTTATTTAAATCCTCCACCTGAACAATGAGAGCAGGTTTTTAGCCAAAGTCAAATTCCTTGTATGTGTTGTGCATACTTGGCCAATAAAGCTGATTCTGATTCTGATTCTGATTCTGATAATAAAGTTCGAGTTCCAGCACAGCTAACAAAAAGCAAACAGTTCAAAAATAAAGACTATCCCAAACGGGGAAGACGTACAAAAATAAACAGAAACACTTACAGTTGGCGTTCGAGGCCGACAACACTCAGCGAACATATGGAAAGGAGACATGTTAACCATGATCGTGCCCCAGGGCCGACATCGCTTCAAGGGGCGCAACAGAACCACAGCTGTGTGGAGTGGCTAACACAACACGGCAGATGATGCAAACAGAGCATGAACAGCTTGGGGTTAGACCTTGAGTTCTCCAGGACACTTTACTGTAGCTGGAGAGGAAACTGGGCTACACTAAACAGTTCGCACTTATGGCACAGGAACATTCCAAAAAGTCCAAGTCACGGTGAACATGCACAAACACAGCTACACTGATGGGAATGGTGACAGTGTAGCTTTCCCTCAAAGGACAGTACTACCATGTGGCGATTAATGTCCGCATGGCGATGCACAATGGTCCAGCAGTGTTTGACTGGCAAGAGCCGCCTAAGTACAAACACTGCTGGCGTCACAAATTGGACACTCCTGGGCGAGGCATGGGAAAGATAATTACCGGGGCAAAACAGCTGACTGTCAAAGAGAGAGGGGGCGTGGTCAGACCGGCGAATGTTAGACAGCGTCCACATGGAAGTGGGTCAAACGGCTGCCCAACAACCGCCGGCCAGAGCGGCGGCTACAGGCATGGAAAAGAAAAGGAACACAGACATAAAAACAAGAACTCAAAAGATAACAATACATGATAAACCTGATGCCTGAACCACAGAGAACTGTCAGAATCGAGCCTACAGGATAACACGGGCTCGGTTCGTGACAAATACCCCGAGACCCAAGCCACAGAGAACGATCAGAACCGAGCCTACAGGAAACACCGGCTAGGTTCATGACACAAAACTATTTGATATCCTTCTTAAATCGTTAAGCCTTAGGAAGTAAACTGTTTCTATTTTTTTATTTATTATTTTACTTCATGCAGCCTTGCATGTGGTGTAAGGCTTGCGCCAGCAGGAACTAAATTTGAATTGTAATTATTTGAATTTGAAAGAATCAGAATCAGAAAAAGATTTATTGCCAAGTACATTAACAGATCACTGATAACATACGAGAGAATTTGACTTGACACAGAAAATGAACCTGCATTTCCAGTGACACGGCTGCATCGGGAACGCGCCTGCCAACAGGATGGTACAGATAAGAAATCATACAATAGGAAGGAGCAAAAAAATCATTGAATTCAGAATATTGACCATAAGTAATCAATATTATGATTACAAAGACAAAAAAAGCCCACGATGCACATTCAAGACCAGAGTTCACAGGACACAAGGAGAGCAGTGAATGTTATCTTGTTGTCAGTTTCTGGGTCAGTGTGGATGTAGTGTTGAAGCAATGTTGTATCAATATGAGCACAAGGACACTTTGGCAGAAGATGTTTTGTCTGGCTGCAGCAATTGTCCTTGGCAATTGTCCCAAGCAGCTACTGTCCAGAGGCCGTGTGCTCAGTGTTTTGAAAAACAAAGACTGGGGATTATCAGGAGGATTTTTGTAAGGGAAATTGAGCCAAATAGACTGAACACAGAGAAAGAACTTTATTTTCTTCTGCAGATTCAGTGCTTAATCCTTCATTGCGGGGCTTTGAGTCCGTCGTGGATAGACTTAAGCGTAACCATGATGTAATCCACCTTCCGAGACAGTTCTCCATTTGTCGCTATCAAAGTCTCCTCCATTTTTCCAATTTGATGGATGCACCTCGCGTGGCCAGCATTTTGATAGGTTGTATCCATCTTCAGCAATTTGCGGTACACCAGGACAATCCCAGTTCCAATCAGAACGATCCCAGTCACCATTATTACGAAGATATACAAATCTTCAATATCTTCGATAGAGAGATTACTCAGGCACAAGATCCTCCAAACACTTGTCACCCGTAAATAGCCCGCTGGAGCCGTCCCTGCGGGGCAAACAGCTTCCCCCGGAGCACTATACCTTGTTGAAAAAATGGTGTCAATTGCGTTCAAAGCCCAGCTTATCAATTCCATAATTTCTTTCGATAATCAGCAGTAGACGCAGACAGACAACAGCAAGCTGGGATCCAGTTAGTTAGGGAAGTGGGGAGCTAGAGCAGAGAGAAAAGAGAGAAGCGTCTACTCTCCTTGAAGAGCGGAAGTGAAGAATTGGAGAAGAAGAATTTGGAACCTGAATCAATTAGTTTGAATAAATGCTTTTAAAATTTGAATCTGAATTGCCTAATTTGAAATTGAATCTATTGGTTTGAATGTGTATTGCAATAAAATTGAAGCTGTATTTCATTTATTTGAAAAGTTCGGCTCCCTAATTCATTATCAGAGTTCAGTTTCACTTCTTGTCATACAAATTCAGTTTTTTATTTCAGGTTTTTGTGCCACACATCTGGGACCTAGCCTTAGTCAAAACTAGTCAAGCACAGATAGAAAGAACTCTGTTTTACATCCACAATTCTCACTTTACGTGCTACCTGTTAACGCCTGCATGGACTTGAGTGGTTAATTCAAAGTGATGTCCAGCAGCCACACACCAGGTTTGTAAAAATAATAATAATGATGCCATGTATGAGAAGAGGTGTCATGTATACATACAAAACATTATTAGCCAGGGTAACAGATTGCAGAGCTTCACAGCAGAGCCTCCATTCAGGTGTTGGAGGTGTAGCAGCCCAGGAGGAGGCAATTATGTTGTCAGGACACTGCTCTTTCAAAAACCAGAGGCTTTCTGTGAGAGATGTTTCTTCTTCACAAAGTTCAGTGGAGCCAGAAAGTGGACAGAGGTCAGTGGCTTGTGCCAATATTGGCTATTTAGCATCATAGAAGACATAATTATGAAATGATAATAAGAATTAAGCATTCTGCCTTCTCTGAGTTACTAAGAAGATAGAGACTGTAGTTACAGTGGTTGTCTGTCCTTGAAAATTAGATTTCAAACTAATAAAGCTGTTACTAGGCTGGCAAGTAAATTAATAGTGTCATTAGCTTGATAACTATCCACAGTCAGCTGGTAAGATGCTAACGTCAGAAATCAGCACTTAAAAATGACTTCAGATATAATCTATAGATTATCCATCGAAAGTGCCACACTTTAGATTTGTAACAGCCTAATATTACATTTAATGTATTGATAAAAACCACTTTCATAAAACTTATTGTCATATTTGC
The DNA here is from genome assembly GCA_020510985.1 of Pholidichthys leucotaenia. Taxonomy (NCBI): domain Eukaryota; kingdom Metazoa; phylum Chordata; class Actinopteri; order Cichliformes; family Pholidichthyidae; genus Pholidichthys; species Pholidichthys leucotaenia. Next base: position 117,331,200 of record CM035847.1, read on the forward strand.
CTTGTGACAGCAGATGATCAATGACTGTCCAGTTTTGTCTTTCATTATTAACTACACAGAGCTCATCCACAATATTAGTGCAATATCAAATCAAATCAAATCAAATCAAACATTATTGTCATATTGCTGTACATACAACTGTAGTGCAGGCAAGATGAAATTGCATTTCTCTCGGCATCCATATAAATAGAAGCATCATGATTTAAGACACACTTCCACATAGCTCCACTCCCCACCCCCACCCCCCCATCCATTCACACATCCCTGAGACATACTTGGGAAAAAACTAACTAACTATAATATACAAATAATATACAAAATGTCCGTAGGTGCAGTAGTGTGTATGAGAGATTCCGGGTCAACTGTTCAGCATCCTGACAGCTTGTGGAAGGAAGCTGTTGATCAGTCTGGTGGTTCTGCCTCTGATGCTCCGGAATCGTTTACCAGATGGAAGAAGTTCAAAGTGTTTATACAGAGGGTGAGAACGGTCCTTGACAATGTTCAGTGCCCTGCTCCTACAACAGTTCTGAAAAAGTTCTTGGACAGAGGGGAGGGAGACTCCAATTACCCTCTCAGTCCCCTTGACTATCCTCTGCAGGGCTTTTTTGTCTGATATACTGCAGCTGGAGTACCATGTAGCAATGCAGTATGTCAGAACACTCTCCACCACACCTCTGTAGAAGGTCCTGAGGATGCAGATGGGGAGAGAGGCCTGTTTGAGTTTCCTCAAGAAGTGCAGTCTCTGCTGAGCCCGTTTCCTGATCTCCAAGGAATTCTTGCTCCAGGTCAGGTCCTGCGAGATCTGCACTCCGAGGAACTTGATGTTCTCCACTCTCTCCACTAAACGGCCGCCATTGCTGAGGGGGACATGCTCAGGCTGTGACCGCCGGAAGTCGATAATCATCTCCTTCGTTTTGTCCACGTTGAGCACCAGATTGTTCTCCCTGCACCAGCCCTCCAGGTCTCTCACTTCTTCCCTGTACATTGATTCCTCATCCCTCTGAATAAGTCCCACCACCGTGGTTTCGTCTGCAAACTTAATAATCTGGTTCCCCTCGTGTCTGGATACACAGTCATGTGTTAGAAGTGTAAACAACAGTGGACTGAGTACACAGCCTTGAGGGGATCCGGTGCTCAGCGTGACAGAGTTGGAGATGTTGTTTCCAACCCGGACAGACTGAGGTCTCTCAGTCAGGAAATCCAGGATCCAGAGACATGTGGCGGTGTTCAGACCGAGAAGGAGTAATTTCTCCATCAGTCTCTGGGGAATAATGGTGTTGAATGCTGAACTGAAATCAATGTACAGGAGTCTGGCGTAGGTGTCTTTCTGGTCCAGGTGGGTGATGACAGAGTGCAGGGTGGTGACTATAGCATCGTCCGTGGAGCGGTTTGAACGATATGCAAACTGGAGCGGGTCGTGTGATGCAGGGAGGCAGGCTGTAATGTGTGGTTTGACAAGCCGTTCAAAACACTTCATCATAATTGGTGTCAGTGCAACAGGACGATAGTCATTCAAACAGGACACAACTGGTTTCTTTGCCACCGGTACAATGATAGAGGTCTTGAAGCATCTGGGAACGATGGCCTGACTCAGGGAGATGTTATAAATGTCAGTCAGGACATCCGCCAACTCGCTCGCGCAGTCTCGAAGCACAGGTCCCGGAATGTTGTCCGGACCTGCAGCTTTGCGTGGGTTGACTCTGGTTAGGGTCCTCCGTGTGTCCGCTGTGTTGATGGTAAAAGCTGGTCCGACCGATGGTGGGGGTGGGCCAGCCTTCCCTCTGATTGTCGAGTTTGATGCTTCAAAACGTGCAAAGAAGTCATTAAGCCTGTCTGGAAGCGAAGTGTCGTTATCATCGACCCCCTGCCTAGACTTATAGCCCGTCAGTGTCCGAACTCCCTGCCACATCTGCTTGGTGTTCCTAGTGTCAAAGAGGTGTCCCTGGATTTTCTCCGCATAGGTGCGCTTTGCCACCTTAATTCCCTTTGAGAGCGCAGACCTGGCTGAGCGGAGGGCGATCATGTCCTTTGCTCTGAAGGCTGCATCTCTGGCTGTAAGCAGCGAATGCACCTCTGCAGTCATCCAGGGCTTATGATTACCCCGCATAGTGATGGTCTTCACTGTAGTGACATCCTCTGTGCACTTCGCGATGTAGCTGGTGACTGTATCAGCATACTCCTCCACATCTGTCTTGTCTTCCTGGGAGGCTGCTATTTTGAAGACCTCCCAGTCTGTGTGCAGAAAACAGTCTTTCAGTGCAGAGGTTGCACTCTCTGGCCAAATCCTGATTTGTTTCACTGCTGGCCTGCTGCGCTTCAATAAAGGTTTGTAGGCAGGCAGCAGCATCATGGACATGTGATCAGAACGGCCGAGATGGGGGCGGGGTATCGCCTTATATGCATCTGTGTTTGTGTACACTAAGTCCAACATATTCTCTCCTCTGGTCTTAAAGTCTACACATTGTTTAAACTTGGGGAGCACAGTCTTTAGGCTGGTGTGGTTAAAATCCTCCACAACCACCACAAAACTGTCCGGGTGTGAAGTTTGGATTTCACTAATCGCATTGTGCAGTACCCCGAGTGCCTTCTTAGCATTAGCATTAGCATCAGGGCTCGGCGCTATGTAAACACCAGCTACATACACGTTGCTGAATTCCCTTGGCAAATAATGTGGCCGACAATTTACAATAAGGAACTCCGCCAACGGAGAGCTGTGTTTAGACACTAACGTGGCATTAACGCACCAGTTCTTGTTAACATAGATGCATAGCCCACCCCCACCCCCGGCTCTTACCGGAGCTCGCCATTTCCCTGTCGGCACGGAACATTGCCATATCTTCCAGTTGAATGGCCTCGTCAGGAATGTTGCCGTGGAGCCATGTCTCCGTGAAAACAAACACACAGCAGTCTCTCCACTCTCTCCGGGTTTCTCTCAGCAGACGCAACTCGTCCAGCTTGTTTTTGAGGGAGCGGACGTTAGAGAGAAGAAGCGACGGTACCGCTGGTCTGGAGGGGTTAGCCTTTAGCCTAACATGGATCCCAGCCCTTTTTCCGTGCTTTTGCTTGCGTTCGCTCCGCTTCCGCTTCCTCCTCTCTTGGGTAGCTTCCAGCGGGGACTACGCCAGAATTCCATGCTGGCGTAGAATGTCCAAATCACAACCGATCGCCGCAATTCTTGCAGCGTGCAGTACCTTGATGTTTAACAGGGTCTCACGGTTGTAAGTTTTACAGAATATTAAGTGCATAATAATTTATAATCTGTAACATATCACATGATGTACAGAAACACGATTGTATTAACATGAGCATATTCAGAGCATACTTAGAGCTTAATCAGAATAAATTATTTTATATTTTCATGTCAGGTGAGTAAATCTTACTAAACAGAAGCAAAAATCTGTAACATGTATACTGCATTTTATTTTTTCAACAAATGTGTAGTACTTGTGTAGAGTAGACTACTGTGGTAAAGTTTCAGCAATAAATACACTGAACTTAATTATTTTTTTAAATATTAATTTCTGAAAAGAGAAGAACCTTGTTTATGAGACTTTAAGTATCATGTTCAGGTGAGCACACGGCCTCTCCTTCCTTAGAAGAATTTCCCCGATGTCACTGGCAATCAATACACCTGTGTGATTAGACCCACCTGCCACTTCTGCCTCACCAGCGCATAAAAGACCTCCAAGCAGAGACTTCCGCAATGGCTCGTTGGGTATACTGTCTCAACAAGTATAAGCGATTTCTAGCTTAGGAAATCCTAATTAATTCCTTTGCTTTTTCCCTTTCTCAGGTTGCTGCCATCTGCGTGATGCATCTTCGGGAACTGTTGTGCACTCACCTGCCCCATCAACCTCATCCGGTTTCAGCAACCTTCTCCACCCGATCAGACACCACCCAGCTGTAACCCTTGCCTTACGTTAATTAGGTAAAAGAAATTATTAAGTGTAGACCAGTTGCTAGGTTCGTAAGGATTACAATAGGGAATTAAAATGAGCATGGAATGAAATAGCTGGAGGCAAGAAATGAGCAATTCATGGCTGTATTTTTTTAAAGATTAAGGGAACAAAATATACAAACAATTTACAAATATACAAATATAACAACGGCCGGCATGAAATAAAACCCCAAAAAATGTCTTACTGAGCTCAGTGTTTGTCTTTTTGTTTTAGTCGTTTGACCAGTCAAGATATCTTGTATTTCCAGACTCAGGTTTCTTTTCCTCTTTTAAAGCGGCGGCTTGAGTTGTTACCACCTTGAATTTTGTGCACTGGAGAGAGGAGTACAAATAAAGTAACCTGAACCTGTTCTTCAATCGAGATCTTGGTTCAGATCTCGGTTCAGTCTCGGTACAGGTCTTAGTTCAGATCTCGGGTCAGGCTCGCCATCTCCATTCGGAGAGAATCCAGGATCCAGAAGATTCTTAATCGGCAACCAAAAAAACCTAGCCTGCACAACAATAATGATATTATTGTATACAGCTAAAGTAATTCATTTTTCAATCTCTTCTCATATAACACTATAGCTTAGTGTTTAAATTCTTCTCTCATATTACTATTGTTACAATCCAGTAATATAGTAATAGCTTACATTTCACATTTCACATCTTACATCTTACATGCATGTTTTCCTTTCTCAAAATCTCTCTGGTAGTACATGAAATACTTTTTTTTTCTCATGTAACCAAATAAATGAATTTCTCTTTTTATCTCTACATCATTTAACAATGAAATTATGATTAATATTTTTAACCTTTTCTTTGTAAATCATGAAATGAAATACAATTAATTTATCACATAACCAGGGAATATACTGTCCCATTACTTCCAATATTCCCTTTTAAAATCAGTAAAACCCTGTCTGAGCTACTAGGTTTAGCATAACCTATGAATTTACATAGGAAACCAACAAAATGTGCTTTTAGCATCAAACTACACATTACATTCGACAGAAATAGTGCAAAAGAACTAAAAGTACTTCAGCATACTGTTGTGAACTGAAATCACATTTAGAAAAACCATACAGAAACAAAAATAGCCTTTTCCATTGCTTTTAAACAGGAAAAATCCACTCGTAATTAGCATTAACATAATGCTAACATTAGCATGGCGCTAGCATGCTTTTCTTTATCACACACTTGGTTTCCACTCACCAAGATGAGGTATCAGCGTGAACACAGCAAAGGACACATCCACCATGCCTCTCAAGCTCGTGCTCCCGTCAACTTAGGACAATAAGGGTTTCAAATGAGCATTTGGACAGTGTTTAGATTTAGTTAAAGCACTTCTCTACACTAAACTCACCAAGACAACCCACAGGCCTCCACACGGATCGTCCACAGCCTCTCTCATCCGCTCTCAGAGCTCAAAAGACCAAAAAACGGGTACGCGCCCCAGCACTCTGCTCGGAAGGCGGGACCAACACCACTCCCAATGAATGGAAAAAACCAAGATCACCCAACATGACCATGAAACAGGAATTTAAAAGTTGGATAACGAGGATCACACTTCCTCTTCCCAAAATAACCGTTTTTCAAAATAAAATCACACAAATGCATTAACTCAAATGAAATGTGAGAAAAAGGGTCATTTTCTCAGCTGGGTTACACCCTCCCGTGCTAAATATCATGCACGTCTCGTTGCATGTGTAACCAAGACTGTCCATCGTCAGTATTTAGAAACTCTGAGAAGGCTGTATTCAAACCTTGAAAAAGGGACTTAACAACAGTTACTAGAGGATTTCCTAATTCAGGATACTCAAGTCTTTTTGGAAGTTGTCTGATTCTTTCAGATCATCGCATTGGTTGAGTTGTAATGTGATCATTTTTGTCCATTTCATCAGGTAAATCATTTGATTGGTGTTCTTGTTCCTCAACTGAATTGTCAGAAGGTTCTTCTAGTATTGTTACTGTTTCATTTTCCACAGGTTTGTCATTTTCAGTATTGTCTCCATCCAGTATCATTTCCACAGGTGAATCCGAGGAAAGTTCAGTCTCATTTGCGTTATGCTCCATATCCGGTTCTGCATTGGCAGTGGTTTCAGGTAAGTCACAATCAGGTGGGTTTGTCATTTCCGGTGTTTGCAAAGGTTTTGGATACTCATGTACAGTAGTAAATCTGGTTATCTCCTCACATGGGGAATCCTCAACCCACGGAATCAAAAATTCATTCTCAATTTCAGTTAACTATTCGTGATCATTGTTCTCTGTAACAGTTGTTTGGCATGTCTTAGGATGGTGAATAGGCTCTGGCTCAGGTGTTTCTGCTGTGGCAACAGGGAGGAAACTGCAGGGAAGCAAAAGGTCTCTGTGTAAAGTTCTTGAGGGACCTTGCTTTGACTCGGGTTTAACCGTGTAAATGGGTAAATTACCTGCATGTTTGACTACCACATGAATGTCAGCCTCCCATTTATCAGCAAGCTTATTTTTTCCACGCAGTCTCACATTTCTAACTAAAACCCTATCCCCAGGTTCAAGTTCAGAAACAGTGATTTTGCGGTCAAACCTGGCTTTGTTCTTGTCTGCAATCCTTTGTGCATTTTGTGACGCTAACTTGTAGCTTTCTTCTAGCCTTCTCTTGAGATTTTCAAAGTATTGCAAGTGAGTAACTTTCTGATCTTTGTTGAGAGGAAGTCCGAACACGAGATCAACTGCCAATCTGGGTTTTCTACCAAACATTAATTTGTAGGGAGTAAATCCGGTTACTTCACTGCATGTGCAATTGTATGCATGTACTAACGACATAACATAGTCTTTCCAGTGGGACTTTTGTTTGGACTCAAGCGTTCCTAACATACTCAGTAGCGCTCGGTTGAATCTTTCAGTGGGGTTACCCCTGGGGTGGTATGGGGTTGTTCTTATTTTCTTTATGCCTGAGATCTCACAAAGGTCTTTTATTAGTTTTGCCTCAAAATCAGGACCCTGATCACTGTGCAGGCGCTCAGGTATACCATAGCGAACAATGAATTGATCCCACAAGCACCTGGCAACCGTTTTGGACCTTTGATTTGGAGTAGGCAACGCAAGGGCAAATTTAGTAAAATGATCAGTCATTACGAGAACATTGCTGGTATTGCTACTGTCTGGTTCCAGATTGAGAAAGTCCATGCAGACTAGCTCTAAAGGTCGTGTGGTGGTTATGTTGACCAGGCTAGCCGCTTTTTCAGGAGGACTCTTTCTTCGTATGCACCGATCACATGTTTTTACCTTTTGCTCGACATCTGTTGCCATACGTGGCCAATAGAATCGTGTTTTGACCAGATCAAGGGTTCTGTCAATACCTAAGTAGCCCATATCATTGTGCAAACTTTGGAGTACGGGAGCTCTGAGCTCCTCAGGAAGAACGAGCTGGTGGGTCACTTGGTCTCCATTTTTCCTTTTCCTGTACAACACTTCATTGTACATCTCCAATTTATTGAGTTCTCTGAGTAAAAGAGGGAGATCTGGGAGTTCTTTTCTAGCAGTCGGTGGGGGTGTTTGGCCATGTTCGATTTGTTCAATAACTTGTCTGATTGTCAAGTCCGCTCTTTGTTTGTCTTTGATTTCTGTTTGAGACAAGAAAGGGATAGTTGGTAAGCCATTGTCCTGCTCCAAAACATACAGGTCTGGGATCACGTCAGCTGAGGTGGTAAGTGACTCTACAAGCGTAACACCACTATCCTGACTGTCATCACAGATTTTAACAAGGTGGTTTTGACAGATGGCTTGGACAACTTCACCATTTACAAGATCTGTGGTGTCACTGTCAGCTAGGTGACGCTCTACAAAGCAGCTTACACACTCCTGCTCTTTCCTGGACTGGACATCATTAACGAGTTCACCATGAGGACGTCTAGACAACCCATCTGCGTCTAGGTTTTGCTTGCCTGCTCTATACTGTAACTTAAAGGGGTCCTGTTGTGGTGGTCTAAACGCATTCAACTTGAAAACATTAGGCAAAGTATTCGTTATTTGGTTAAATAATTATTGCCAGCCATCTACCACCAGAGAAATATGCAAATACGACCACCGGCATGGCCAGCCAATGAAAACTATGTGCGCAGCCATGACACATGCGGATGTGACGTCACCACGTTGCTACTGAAAAGTCAATACTCCGCCTGTACCAGCAAATAGGGTGCTTTTGTCAGTGTTTTTGTTCTATTATGGCTGAATTGTCGGACTCTGAGGAAGAATTCGGTCAACATGGCTACAGGTTTGAGCCAGAAAGGTCTTCTGAGGGTGAAAGTGACGAAGTGGTCCTCACACACAACGCAATTTCGTCCGAAAGGAAACGTCTGTGCCCTGTTCCGAGATTGCACAACCACTTTTCCGCTACGATCTTCCGACAAGGTGAGCTGGGTTTTGGTACACAAAAGAAGTGTTTATCTTTGTTTTTTCGCTTATTATTGAGACATCCAAAGGCTTTACATTCCGCCATGTTACGATATCCATATCGCATTGTATGTTTTTGTTGTTACAAGAGCGCCGAGTGTCTGCTGATCTGTATATACTTTTAGTGGCGAGGGAAGAGCCCAGCGCCGAATCCCCGGCCGTCTGGCGGCCGTTACGACCTCAGATCAGACAAGACAACCCACTGAATTTAAGCATTTATTTATTTATTTTCTACTCGTTTTAGTTCTGCATTTAATATGAACCCTGAGTTTGAAATAAACGTTTGAATTTGAATTTGAATATCCCGAAAGCCACTGCTCATCCAGGCACTCCAGGCTCAGCCAATATTGATCCAGATCGCGGTATCCACGCTACTACGTCACAGGAAGCGTCCTGGCAGGCCATGTAGCCGCCAGTATGGCTGCGCCCATGTTTTGCTGACATAGCTGAACCAGCACATCAGCAATGGATTTATATCGCATTGCTTTGAGCTTGAACTTGAACTTAAACTTGAACTAGAACGTGAGACAGGGGCTCAATATAATATCTTTTTTTTCATGACCACCACAGGTCCCCTTTAAAGTTGTAGTTAGACAAAGCTGTAAGCCACCTGTAGCTTGTGGCGTCTAATTTAGCAGAGGTCAATATGTAGGTGAGTGGGTTACTATCTGTAACTACCGTGAACTGACCACCATACAAATAATCATGAAACTTTTCAGTTACTGACCATTTTAGAGCTAAAAACTCTAACTTGTGAGCTGGATAACGTGCTTCACTCCTTGATAACCCGCGACTGGCAAAAGCTATGGCCCTAAGCTGACCGTCCTGCTCCTGATAGAGTGCTGCACCTAAGCCGGTGGTACTGGCATCGGTATGGAGTACATAAGGCAGCTTCGGGTCTGCAAAGCCTGAGATAGGAGCTGATGTTAACTTTTTGATGATGGAGTCGAAAGCTTTTTGACAGTCTGTGGTCCATCGACTCTCAAATGGCAGCTTGGGATCAAAGTAGGTTTGGTCAGTGACTTTGGATTTTGACCTTTTGTTGAGTGGCGGGTAACCGCGTGTGAGGTCGTTAAGAGGGCGTACTATGGACGAGTACCCTTCAATGAAGCATCTCTAGTACCCTGAGAACCCTAAAAAGGATCTCAGTTCCTTGAGATTCTTAGGCCATGGCCAGGTCTTAAGGGCCTGAATCTTTTCGGGATCTGTCTCGACACCGCTTTTGGAGACTACATGACCTAGGTACCAGACTGTTGTTTGGAAAAATTTACATTTTTCGGGCGATAAATTTAGCCCGTACTCTTTAAGACGATGGAGTACCCGCATGAGTCGCCGTTCATGTTCTTCCAAACTATTTGAAGAGATGATGAGATCATCTAGAAAGACTAGCACCTCATTTAAGTTCATTTCACCGACGCAGCGCTCCATGAGCCGCTGAAAAGTGCTTGGGGCATTGGTTATGCCCTGCGGCATGCGGTTGAACTCCCAGAATCCAAGGGGTGTTACAAAAGCAGTCTTTTCTTTGTCTGCTTCTTCTACCTCAATCTGGTAATATCCAGACTTAAGATCGAGGACTATAAACCACTTGGATCCTGTGGGCGCCGAGAACGTCTCCTCTAGATTTGGAAGAGCGTAAGAGTCTTTTCTTGTTTGCAAATTGAGTTTGCGAAAGTCTATACATAGACGCACATCATTGTTTCGCTTCCTCACCACGACAATGGGGGACGAGTAGGGAGACTGGGACTCTCTTATCACACCTGCAGCGAGCAGCTCTTGAAGGTGTTTACACACTGCCTCAAGGTCTTGAGGGTGTATAGGGTGTGCACGGTGCTTAAAGGGAGTCGGATCATAAAGATTGATGGAGCATTTCACTTTGCTCGTACACCCAAAGTCCAAATCATGGAAAGCGAATACTTCCGGGATGTCATTTAGTTGTTTGGTTATTCGCTCTTTCCACTCCTGTGGAATCAGTGAGTCACCAAAGTTGAAACTCAGTTGTGTCTTGTTTGTGGTCGACTCATTTGCACTGACGACATTGTGCTGGGACAGGATACAATGGAAAGCTCCAAGTTCTGCGATGACACAAGTGGACGGAATTGTGACATCTTGCTCTGTTTCGTTTGTAATCATTACAGGCACTTTGTGTGGAGCTCAGGAAGGAAGGTTCAGGTTCAGGTTCAGGTTACTTTATTTGTACCCGTAGGTAGATTTGTTTTGCAGTCTGGTGACATCCATATTTACAAGCCACAATTACATTCAACATAGACACAAACACAGGCACACATGAAGCTGACTATAAACATGATAAAAATACTCAAGGCTCCATCAATCAGGGTATAAAGACAAAGAGATGAGAGAAAAACCAGAGGTAAGAGAGAAGGGTCATATTAAAAAGTTAAAAACTAGTCAAAGAGGTTAAAAACTCAAAGGTCTAAAACCCAATAAAATATTTAGAACCCAAATAACATCCTACAAAAATAAGTAAATATAAAGTGGAGTTAATAAATAGGTACCTAAATTATGTGCAATATATTGTTACAACTTGTTCAACTCTTTGACAGCAGCAGGAACAAAGCTGTTTTTGTAGCGCTGGGTTTTACTTTTTGGGACAGCAAACCTCCGTCTTGAGGGAAGAAGCTGAAAGTTGCAGTGCTAAGGGTGGGAGTCATCATTTAAAATGGAGGTAGCCATCCTCTGTACTTGTCTGGTGTACAGGGATGTCAGGCTCAGCTGTGACTCACCAAACAAACGACTGGACCATCTAACTACCTGATCCAAGGATTTCCTTTGTTTCAGTTTTATCTGACCAAACCATGACACTAAAGAAAAGGATAAAACAGATTCAATAAAAGCCCGATAAAACATTGTCATTATGGTTTGGTCAATTTGGAAGCGTGCAAGTTTTCTCAAGCAATGCAAATGTTGCTGACCCTTTTTGCACACCCTTTCACAGTTCTCTTCAAAGTTTAAATTACTATCAATAATCGTCCCAAGATATTTGTAGGATTGTACACATTCCGTGGTCTGGCCTTTTAGTACGGTGACTTTGTGCCTGGGAGTTTTCCTTCTAAAGTCAATAATCATGTCTTTAGTTTTTGTCGTATTCAGCTGCAGGTAGGAATCCTCACACCAGTGAACAAAATCATCAACTACTGGGCCGTGGCCACTCTCACCATCCTGGAGGAGACTGACAATAACTGAGTCATCAGCATACTTTATAATGTGTCTGTTGTCATGTCTGCTCCGACACATGTTTGTGTACAGGATGAAGAGTAGTGGTGACAACACACATCCCTGAGGAGAGCCAGTAGAAGAGCACTTTAGGTCAGACAATGTACCATTGACCCTTACTCTCTGCGTCCTGTTGGTTAAGAAATCCAGAATCCAAACCACCAGATTACTGCTCAAATCAAATTGTTGCAGGAGCCTTTCAACTAAAATATGAGGTTGGATTGTATTAAAGGCGGAGGAGAAGTCCACAAATAAAAGCCTGGCGTGTGTCCCATTAAAATCCAGATGTTTAAAAAGCATGTTAAACAGAGTGACAGTGGCGTCCTCCACTCCTCTGTGAGGCCTATAGGCAAACTGCAGAGGATCCAATGCATGCTCAGTCTGCTTTAGGACCTCACATCTGACCAGTTTTTCAAAAATTTTCATTAAAATTGAAGTCAAAGCAACTGGTCTAAAGTCGTTTACAATTTTAGGACAGCTGGATTTTGGAACGGGAACAACCACGGCTTCTTTCCAGATCTTAGGCACACGTTGTGTCTGTAAGGACTTATTGAAAATGTAATGAAATATAGGACTCAGTTCATGTGCACAGGACTTTACCAAGCGCCCACATATATTATCAGGGCCCTGACTTTTGTTCACTTTTACAGCGCAGAACTCCCTTTTAATATCCTGCACCTCAGTATTAAAGTGCTGATTGTCTCTGAGTTTCTGTTTCAAATCTTGGGTTTCAGTGCTAAAATCAAAGGAGTCAAAATGACCATAAAAACAATTAAGAGTATTAGCCAGCTCTGTGTCTGAATTAAAACCATCTAAAAACACACGATTACTGTGTTCTGTGCTCTGAAGGCCTGCAATAGTTTTCATACTGGCCCAGGCTGAACCAAGTTTCTTTGTTGCCATCTTGCTTTCCAACTCTGATTTATAATTCTGTTTTGCTCTTAAAATTTCAGCCTTCAGCTCTTTTGTGGCAACCTGTAGCTCAGAAACAGACCCCTGTTTAAAGGCAAGTGCTTTCCTCTGTAAGCAGGATTTAACTGATTTTGTAACCCATGGCTTGTTGTTGGGATATATTTTGACACGTTTACGTGGAACGATCGTATTTTTACAGAAAGCCATGTATGAGCAAGTGACATCCACCAAAGAGTCCAAATCATCCCCGCAGGACAGTGTGAACATCTCCCAGTCTGTACAGTTAAAGCATTCCTGGAGGCTGTGCACTGAATCTTCTGTGCACAGCCTGAAGTGTTATCAGGCAAGTTTTAACACAAAGGCCACCAGGCAAGGAAGACTGAGAGGGGTGTTCAACTATAGCACAGGTGTCAGAAGTACAGTGAACATTGGCAGACCCCTCTAAAACTACAGTTTTACCTGCTGGAACTACAGCTGGAGCTTAAGGACTAGGTAAGTAATCAGGAGTCTTGATGTCTAAATACTTTACATAAAGAACATCAAGTGTGTTTGTTCCCACTAACACTGGTGTCTGACTATTAGCATTGGCATCTGGAACAACGAGAGCTAAGGTTGGTATGTCAATCTCTGTGCATAAGAAGTCTTTTGGAAAGGTAATACACATCTCTATATAACCTAAATAGGGGACGGGCTGACCTGCAGCGCCCTCTACTTCTAAAAGGTCATAGAGTGTTTTAAGGTTTTGATCGGGAAAGTTCTGTTTGTAAAATGACTCAGTGACTGTAGTCACTTGTGACCCTGAGTCAAGAAGACAATGCACATTAACATCAGAAATGCTAACTACAGCTGTGCATTTGGGGCCAACTAACCCTTTTGGTAGACTATACTTAGGTGGGTTAGTAACACACTGCTTAAGGTTAGCGCATTGCTTGTACTTAGTGGGACATGATTGTCTGGCTACAGTCTCCATTTGCCCCGTAATAGAGACTGTTCTTAGTTTAACCCGGTCTTTATTAGTTGCGGGATTTTCAGACTCCCATCTCTTTTGTTTCTCTTTAAACAGCTTACGCTTTTCGGTAACTAAAGCTGGGTTTGGTTCGTTTTCGCAGCTCGGCTTGATGTGGCCATCCTCTCCACATTGGAAACAGTACCACGGTTTGGGTGGGGTACTTTGAGTTTTGACCGAACAGAAGTTGTTCGGCACACGGTGGAAGAAATAGGGGCCGCAGGTGGAGTGGAGGGAGCCGGACGAGAGACATGGGCCAAATGCTTGGTGATCGTGCCCAATTGTTGTGTAATGGTTTGCAACTGTTGAGTGAGCACGGCCACTTGTCTCTCTGTGATGTCTAAGCGGTGGAGTGCAGAGTGCTCTGCTGCTGCAACTCCCGCTGAGCTCATGTCATGGTTGGCTCACTCTGTCATAATGATAGAATGATCAGCTCATGTGCAGGGAACCACACCAAAGGAAACACTTACGACACAGGGAAACAACGTTTAAACAGTTTGTTAATTTCAACAACAGAAGCACTGTTAAGGAAAACGTCACTCACCAGAGGAAGACAAGCCTGTGGGGAGAGATGAGAGCAAATTAGTGGAGGAAAGCGGCTATGGAAGTGCATGGTCAAATTACCACTTACGTGAGCCGAGCAGAGAAAGCAACAGAGAGAGACCCAACATGAATAGACGAACCAGCGGGATGACGCTGGCAGGGAACAGGTGGGGAAGGAGCTGTGTAACCCAGCTGAGAAAATGACCCTTTTACTCACATTTCATTTGAGTTAATGCATTTGTGTGATTTTATTTTGAAAAACGGTTATTTTGGGAAGAGGAAGTGTGATCCTCGTTATCCAACTTTTAAATTCCTGTTTCATGGTCACGTTGGGTGATCTTGGTTTTTTCATTCGTTGGGAGCGGTATTGGTCCCGCCTTCCGAGCAGAGTGCTGGGGCACGTACCCGTTTTTCGGTCTTTTGCGCTCTGAGAGCGGACGAGAGAGGCTGTGGAAGATCCGTGTGGAGGCCTGTGGGTCATCTTGGTGAGTTTAGCGTAGAGAAGTGCTATAACTAAATCTAAGCACTGTCCAAATGCTCATTTGAAACCCTTATTGTCCTAAGTTGACGGGAGCACGAGCTTGAGAGGCATGGTGGATGTGTCCTTTGCTGTGTTCACGCTGATACCTCATCTTGGTGAGTGGAAACCAAGTGTGTGATAAAGAAAAGCATGCTAGCGCCATGCTAATGTTAGCATTATGCTAATGCTAATCGCGAGTGGATTTTTCCTGTTTAAAAGCAATAGAAAAGGCTATTTTTGTTTCTGTATGGTTTTTCTAAATGTGATTTCAGTTCACAACAGTATGCTGAAGTACTTTTAGTTCTTTTGCACTATTTCTGTCGAACGTAATGTGTAGTTTGATGCTAAAAGCACATTTTGTTGGTTTCCTATGTAAATTCATAGGTTATGCTAAACCCAGCAGCTCAGACAGGGTTTTACTGATTTTAAAAGGGGATATTGTAAGTAATGGGACAGTATATTCCCTGGTTATGTGATAAATTGTATTTCATTTCATGATTTACAAAGAAAAAATTAAAAAGATTAATCATAATTTCATGGTTAAATGATGTAGAGATAAAAAGAGAAATTCATTTATTTGGTTACATGAGAAAAAAAAAGTATTTCATGTACTACCAGAGAGATTTTGAGAAAAGAAAACATGCATGTAAGATGTAAGATGTGAAATGTAAGATATTACTATATTACTGGCTTGTAACAATAGTAATATGAGAGAAAAATTTAAACACTAAGCTATAGTGTTATATGAGAAGAGATTGAAAAATGAATTACTTTAGCTGTATACAATAATATCATTATTGTTGTGCAGGCTAGGTTTTTTTGGTTGCTGATTAAGAATCTTCTGGATCCTGGATTCTCTCTGAATGGAGATGGCGAGCCTGACCCGAGATCTGAACCAAGACCTGTACCGAGACTGAACCGAGATCTGAACCAAGATCTCGATTGAAGAACATCCTTCCTCTCTCCAGTGCACAAAATTCAAAGTGGTAACAACTCAAGCCGCCGCTTTAAAAGAGGAAAAGAAACCTGAGTCTGGAAATACAAGATATCTCGACTGGTCAAACGACTAAAACAAAAAGACAAACAAACACTGAGCTCAGTAAGACATTTTTTGGGGTTTTATTTCATGCCGGCCGTTGTTATATTTGTATATTTGTAAATTGTTTGTCCTTTATCTTTAAAAAATACAGCCACAAATTGCTCATTTCTTGCCTCCAGCTATTTAATTCCACGCTCATTTTAATTCCCGATTGTAATCCTTACAAACCTAGCAACTGGTCTACACTTAATAATTTCTTTTACCTAATTAACGTAAGGCAAGGGTTACAATAAGCAGTGGCGAGCCCAGCCAGGAGCCTTTTTCTTCTCTCCCTTACGTTATTTCAAGCCTATAACGTACCCAAAATGGATATTGTTGAGCGTGAATCTGTGAAAGTTCCAAATGCAGTGATAGTGAGTGAAATCGCTGGAGATGAGCAATTTGGTGAAGTGACTGAGTTTTTGAAACAGTATGGATCGATTGCAAGAGTCATAAAAGTAGCAGATAGTAAGTCTGAGTTTTCCCAGAGTGCTATTTTTGAGTATAACTCGGGTATTGCTGTTGAAGCTCTTGACCCATTGCCATGTACCCATGTATCTGATAGTGGAGCTAGCTATATGATACAATCTCTTGCCAGTGTTTACACGCACCATGTAGGGAACGATACGACCAAGTCATATCTCACTGACATTAAAAACCTAGCGAAGATGAGTGGCAGAGATTTTGCAGATGTCCTGAAAGACATGATGTCACATGCTGAGAGAAATACGCGCATGGGTGGAGCTTTTGATTGGGAGGCCGAGACTGTTATTCTCACCATTGTTGACCTTTTTTCTAAGGCTATTCACCTTGTAGCCCTCCCCAAAATACCCACTGCATCCGAAACCACTGACCTTCTCACTTCCCACGTCATCCACCTCCATGGGATCCCCTTGGACATCGTGTCTGACCAGGGCCCACAATTCACCTCGATGGTTTGGAAGTCTTTCTGCCACTTACTTGGGACGACTGTCAGCCTCATGTCTGGTTACCACCCCCAGAGCAACGGGCAGGCTGAGCGTACCAACCAGTCCCTGGAGGCCGCCCTCAGATGTGTGGCAGCCAAGAACCTGTTAACATGGAGCTCACATCTGGCCTGGGTGGAATATACCCATAACTCGGCTGTCTCTGCTGCTACTGGACTCACTCCATTCGAGGCCTCTATGGGGTACACTCCCCACCCCCCGCGTTACCCATGGTGGAGAGGGAAGTGGACGTGCCGTCCATGGGGGCTCACGCACGCCACTGCCGCCGACTTTGGAAAGCCACCCGAGCTGCTGTCCTCTGCTCCACGGAGTGCAACCGCCAATATGTGGACCGTAAGTGGGTCCCAGCTCCCAAATACAAGGTCGGGCAGCACATCTGGTTATCGGCAGACCAGATTCCATTGAAAACAGAGTCCAGAAAACTGTCACCTTGCTTCTTGGGTCCAAATGCCCTCACCAAGATCATCAACAATATCACATTTCACCTACAGCTCCCATGGGCCCTTCACATCCATCCTTCATTCCATGTGTCACTCATCAAACCCCTCTCCACCAGCCCTCTCTGTCCCCCCTTCCCCCCCGAAGCCGCCTCCTCCTCCTCGGATCCTCAACGGCCAAACCACCTACACAATCCAGAGAATTCTGGACATTTGCCGTCGGGGCCGGGGCCTCCAGTATTTGGTGCACAGGAAGGGCTACGGCCCAGAAGAAAGATCAAAGGTCCTATTTTCATGACAAGGGGATGGTCTGGGCCTTCCATCAAGCCCATCCAGAAAAGTCCACTGGACCGCCAGGAGGCACCCCTTGAGAGGAGGGGCACTGTCATGTTCAGGTGAGCGCATGCCCCCTCCTTCCTGAGAAGACTTTCCTTGACCTCACCGGCAATCAATACACCTGTGTGATTAGACGCACCTGCCACTTCTGCCTCGCCAGCACATAAAAGACCTCCAAGCAGAGACTTCCGCACTGGCTGGTTGGGTATACTGCCTCAACAAGTATAAGCGATTTCTAGCTTAGGAAAACCTAATTAATTCCTTTGCTTTTTCCCTTTCTCAGGTTGCTGCTATCTGCGTGGTGCGTCTTCGGGAACTGTTGTGCACTCACCTGCCCCATCAACCTCATCCGGCTTCAGCAGCCTTCTCCACCCGGTCAGACACCACCCAGCTCCTTCCCTACCTGTTCTCTGCCAGCGTCCTCCCGCTGGTTCGTCTATTCCTGCTGGGTCTCCCTCTGTTGCTTTCTCTGCTCTGCTCACGTAAGTGGTAATTTGACCATGCACTTCCATAGCCGCCTTCCTCCACTCATTTACTCTCGTCTCTCCCCACAGGCTTGCCTTCCTCTGGCGAGTGACGTTTTCCTTAACAGTGCTTCTGTTGTTGAAATTAATAAACTGTTTAAACGTTGTTTCTCTGTGTCGTGAGTGTTTCATCTGGTGTGGTTCCCTGCACGTGAGCTGATCATTCTATCATTATGATATTAAGTGAATTTATAATTGTATCTAATATAAATCAATGTTCACATCATTGTCAACTCAGGCTCAGGAAATATGCATTTCTTTATACCATTTCCTATATGACAGGGGTTACCAAATAAAACTGCAAAAGGTCCAATAAATCGGTCCTCCTCCCCGGCCGAGGTCCAAATTAGGTGTGTGAATCTTTAGGCACCTCATGATTCTATTATGGTTCAGAACTCCAACTTGATTCTAAAACAATTCTCAGTGCATCTTGACACATTTTTTTTTTCCATTCTGTCACAACTCGCCGCTCCTTGTCATCCACCTCAGCTGCGCGCACACCTGCACCTCGTCAATCACGGGCTATTTAGCCCACTCGGCCCAGAGCATCAGCCTGGAGCCATCTGTGTTTCTACGCGCTCAAACCCTCAGCAGGATTGTCTCTTCCCGTCCTGCCGATCTTCACTACAGCATGTAAGCTGTTTTATCACTTACCTGTCTACCAGCCTCTCCCCTGTGCACAGGTGGATTCCTTGGCAGCGGATTCTCCCGTCTTCGCCATCTCCTCTCTCCTCATCTCCACGCCTCGTCGTGCGCGCAGCAGGGCGCTGTCTCCCAGGCCGAAGATCCTTAGCCAACGCCAGCCACCTCCCCATCTGCAAGTAAGCACCACTCAGCATATCTCTCCTGTATGGTGAAGCCAGCTCATATTTCTGTCCTCTGCTCTTCCCATAGGGTTGCCTGGCTGCACGGCGTGCTGCTCTGTTCCCGACACTCATCGTTCACCCACAGTCCATATACATATCACATACACGCACCCAAGCATCCTTTGCTGCTGAATAAAGCTATTGAATCTTACCTGAGCCTACGTGCGTGTTTCCTGGGCCAATAACTATGTCAGTATGGCTCCAGCAGGGTGGCCCAGCGGACAGCGGGCTCGCACGCCATCTTTCCACCCTTGAGGTTCGGGTGGATTTGATAGCTCATCAGCAGCAAGTAATATTAAATCAATTGAACACAATAACTCACCGGTTGGACCATCTTGACCCCCAGCAGGCGTTCCCCCCGGCTCATCATGGTGGATCAGCTTCGGCTGCCTCCACGGCTGGCCAGACTAGCTTGGGAGCGCCAACCCGGCTCACTCCAATCCCAACTCCCGCTCGCTTCAACGGGAAGCTCGGTGAGGCACGGGGGTTCATCTTACAATGTGAGTCGGTGTTCCTGCGCGTTCCCGGGGATTTTCCTTCAGACCACAGCTGAATTGGTTACTTGGCTAATCTCTTGGAGGGGCGAGCGTTAGCTTGGGCTTACGCCGTCATGTCTAAGCCCAGCTATGCAAACCTCTCCTATGACCAGTTCGTGCGGGACTTTCTTGAGGTGTTTGACCACTCGCGTCGTGACAGTGTCCTCACTGACCGGCTCCTTAGCCTCCAACAGGGCAGCCGGTCGGCGGCGGATTACGCTGTTGACTTCCGGGTGGCAGCGGAGGAGGTTGGCTGGGGTGAGGCGTCCCTCTGCAGCATCTTCCTCCGCAGCCTCAGTTCTGGTCTGTGGGATGAGTTGGCAAGCCGGGACCTTCCAGGACCTTCCAGGCGATGATGGTCAGGCGAACAAGGCTCCCCCTAGCGGAGAGACAACGCCGCCAGGAGCTGGGCCTCTGCATGTATTGCGGAGGTGACCAGCATACCGTGGAGCAATGCCCGGTCAAGCCAAACGGGGGGGGGGGGGTCCTCGAGTCACTGTAGGGGGCCTCGCGGACACTAACCGGCCATATCCCCTCACGAATTGCTCCTTGCCCATTAGATTTTGCCACAACTCCACCGGGCACCTCACTCACGCACTGGTGGACTCGAGGGCAGAGCAAAGCTTTATTTCCAAGAGCCTGGCAACCTGTTTGGGTATTCCCTGTCAACTGTTGTCAGCTCCCCTCAACCTTGTCACCCTTTCTCGCTCGCCCCTGGGAGTAGTGACACACCGCACCAGGCCGGTGCCAATTATAGTTTCTGGCAACCACCGAGAGGACCTTAGCCCATATGTCCTGTCTTCCTCAGCGCCCCCCGTCATCCTGGGTTACCCGTGGCTGTGCCTACACAACCCTGTGCTCGATTGGCAATCCGGAAGTGTCCTCTCATGGAGTTCTTTCTGCATGGGCACCTGTCTCCAGTCTGCGGCCTGCGCCCCATCCTCTCCTCCGCCTGCTCCAGTCTCCTCTCCTCCGGACCTCACCCTGGTGCCCCCAGAGTTTCATGACTTGGGGCTCGTGTTCAGCAAGTCCAAGGCGATGTCTCTTCCTCCTCACCGTCCGTATGACTGTGCCATAAACCTCTGCCCGGGGGCGCCGTTACCATCTGGCTGCCTCTACAGCCTTTCTGCTCCTGAACGCGAGGCTATGGACACTTACATCAGGGAGTCGCTCAGCGCTGGGATCATTCGCCCCTCCTCGTCCCCGCTCAGTGCCGGCTTCTTCTTTGTCTCAAAGAAGGATGGGTCCCTGCGTCCGTGCATCGACTTCAGAGCCCTCAACGACATCACAGTGAAGGATAGGTACACCCTGCCACTCATGGACACCGCCTTCCACTCCCTCCAGGGGGCCACCTGGTTCACCAAGTTAGACCTCCGCAGCGCCTACCATCTCGTCCGGATCCGGGAGGATGATGAGTGGAAGACAGCCTTTCGGACGCCCAGCGGCCACTTTGAATACCTAGTAATGCCGTTTGGGCTCACCAACGCTCCCGCCATCTTCCAGCGGCTCACCAACGACGTCCTGCGAGATTTCCTGGGGCTCTTCATCTTCGTGTACTTGGACGACATTCTCATCTTCTCCAGGTCTCGGGAGGAGCACCAGGCCCACGTGAGGCGGGTTCTGCAGCGGCTGTTGGAGAACAGACTTTGCATCAAAGCGGAGAAATGTGAGTTTTATGCCAAGACCACCTCTTTCCTGGGTTTCGTTATCTCCCATAACCAGATCCTCCCTGACCCCGCCAAGGTTAAAGCGGTGGTCGAGTGGCCCACACCTACCTCCAGGAAACAGGTGCAGCAGTTCATCGGCTTTGCAATTTCTACCGTCGCTTTGTTCCCAACTTTGGCGCCATCGTTACTCCCCTGACCCGCCTCACCTCTCCCAAGGTGCCCTTCCAGTGGACCGAGGAGGCAGCGACCGCATTCGAGACCCTGAAAACGGAGTTCTCCTCCTCCCGGGTCCTGACCCAGGTTGACCCCGCGCTGCAGTGCCTGGTAGAGGTGGACACATCTGACATGGGGGTGGGGGCGGTGCTTTTCCAGCGGTCACTGTTGGATGGAGTCAAGCGGCCCTGTGCCTTCTTCTCTCGGCCCCTGTCGGCAGCTGAGCACAACTATGATGTCAGCGACAGGGAGCTTCTGGCTGTTAAGCTTGCGCTGCAGGAGTGGCGTCACTGGCTGGAGGGGGCAGCTCAGCCTTTTGTGGTTTGGACGGACCACAAGAACCTAGAGTATTTGAGGTCAGCCAGATGTCTGAATGCCCACCAGGCGCGCTGGTCTCTGTTCTTTGCTCGGTTCCGGTTCACGATCACCTACAGTCCAGGCTTCAAGAATGGGTTGCCCGACACCCTGTCTAGACAGTTTGCCCCTGAGGCCCCGGAGCAGCTGGATCACACCATCCTGCCCAGTTCGTGTGTTGTGGGGGCGGTTTCCTGGTCCATCAGGGACAAGATCCGGAGGGCGCAGGAGACCGAACCGGGCCCTGGTGGCGGCCCGGATGGGAGGCTCTTCGTTCCATCGGCAGTTCGGGGGGAGGTCATTCACTGGGCCCACACGTCCAAGCTCACCTGTCACCCTGGCGTCTCCCGACTGGTGGACCTCCTTCAACGCTCTTTCTGGTGGCCCAGTCTCCAGAAGGACGTCACCAATTACGTCCGGGCTTGCCCCCAGTGTGCTACTAGCAAGACCCTGAATTCCCCCCTCCCCGCAGGCCTACTCCAGCCCCTGCTGGTCCCGGGCAGGCCCTGGTCACACATCGCCCTCAACTTCGTTACTGGTCTCCCTGTCTCCAACACCTACGACACTGTTCTGATGACTGTGGATCGGTTCTCCAAGGCCGCCCACTTTGTGCTGCTCTGGGGTCTCCCTTCGGCACGAGAGACAGCCGATCTCCTGGTCCAACATGTGGTCAGGCTGCACGGGATCCCAGTGGACGTCGTATCCGACCGGGGGCCCCAGTTCGTGTCCCAAGTGTGGAGGTCCTTTTGCAACGCCCTGGGGGCCACGGTGAGTCTCTCCTCCGGTCACCACCCTCAATCCAACGGGCAGTGTGAGCGCCCCAATCAGGAGCTGGAGGCTGCCCTGCGCTGCGTCACCTCCTCCAACCCATCCTCCTGGAGCTCTTACCTGGCCTGGGTGGAGTATGCCCACAATGCGACACGGTCATCGGCTACCGGGATGTCCCCCTTCTGGGCGTCATTGGGCTACGACACCCCCCCCCCCCGTTTCCCGAGCAGGAGAGTGAGTTGGCCATTCCGTCCGTCCAGGCACACCTGAGACGCCGTGCGTAAAAGCGCACAAGGCGCTTTTACGCACGGCGGCGCGCAACAGCACCACGGCTAATCGCCACAGGAAGCCGGCCCCCAGTTACCAGGTGGGCCAACAGGTCTGGTTGTCATCCCGGGACATTAATCTTAAGGCCGAGAAGAGGAAGCTGGCTCCATGCTTCATCGGTCCCTTCACCGTCTCCAAAATTGTCAACCCGGTGGCTGTGCGTTTGGCCCTCCCCCCCCCTCCATGTGTGTCCCACTTTTCATGTGTCTAAGATCAAGCCCGTGATCTCCGACCCACTCTGTCTGC
Organism: Pholidichthys leucotaenia; assembly: GCA_020510985.1. Classification (NCBI taxonomy): domain Eukaryota; kingdom Metazoa; phylum Chordata; class Actinopteri; order Cichliformes; family Pholidichthyidae; genus Pholidichthys; species Pholidichthys leucotaenia. Next base: position 117,354,121 of record CM035847.1, read on the forward strand.
CCCCTAGGGCACCGCCCGCTCCCACGATGATCGACGGCCACCCGGCTTGGGGGGTTGCATCCATCCTGGACTCCCGGCATCGAGGTCGTGGGCTGCAGTACCTGGTGGACTGGGAGGGATATGGCCCAGAGTGGAGATCCTGGCTGCGCTCTTTTTGTGCTGGATAGAGATCTCATCACGGAGTTCCACCGGGCGAACCCGGATAAGCCAGCGCCAGGAGGCGCTGCTGGGGGGGGAGTACTGTCACAACTTGCCACTCCTTGTCATCTACCTCAGCTGTGCGCACACCTGCGCTTCGTCAATCACGGGCTATTTAGCCCACTCAGCCCAGAGCATCGGTCTGGAGCCGTCTGTGTTTCTATGCGCTCAAACCCTTAGCAGGATTGTCTCTTCCCGTCCTGCCGATCTTCACTACAGCACGTAAGCTGTTTTATCACTTACCTGTCTACCAGCCTCTCCCCTGTGCACAGGTGGATTCCTTGGCGGCGGATTCTCCCGTCTTCACCATCTCCTCTCTCCTCATCTCCACGCCTCGTCGTGCGCGCAGCAGGGCACTGTCTCCCAGGCCAAAGATCCTTAGCCAACGCCAGCCACCTCCCTATCTGCAAGTAAGCACCACTCAGCATATCTCTCCTGTATGGTGAAGCCAGCTCATATTTCTGTCCTCTGCTCTTCCCATAGGGTTGCCTGGCTGCACGGCGTGCTGCTCTGTTCCCGACACTCATCGTTCACCCACACTCCATATACATATCACATACACGCACCCAAGCACCCTTTGCTGCTGAATAAAGCTATTGAATCTTACCTGAGCCTGCGTGCGTGTTTCCTGGGCCGATAATTATGTCACATTCAAGACTTTTCCCTTCCACTGTGTGACAAGTTGGCCCTTTTAAAGCAAAGTATTTACTTCTGTCACGCCGCGCCGCTCATCAGCGGCGCCAGCTGCACGCACACCTGCACATCATCAGCAGCGAGGGATTTAAGCCGCCTCGCCCTGGGCTTTGGCCTGAAGCCGTCAGACTTCACTACGGATTGCTGTGAGTTCCCTCTCATTCTCAACAAACATAGCGGTAAGAAGATCTTACCTTTCTCTTCTCCAAGTCTGCTCCCCTGTGCACAGGTGGATTTCCCGGCAGCGGACTATTCCTCTCCATCGCCTGTTCCTCGCTGCTGCACCGGGCTCTCCAGGTGGCTGTCTACCGGACCTCGTTCCTTGCTGTGCCAGTCATCCGCCCTTTCCAAATAAGCTCCTCTCCTACCTGTATATCTCCTGTGTTGGTGTGTGCCCGTTACCCTTCTCCCTGTGCTTTTCCCATAGGGTTGTCTTTCTGTACGGTCTCCTGCCTCTGTGCCCGAAGCAGACGCCGCCACCAACACATTCACATCTCGCAGACACACATTCATACACCCTTGTTGTCAATAAAGCTATTTGAGCTACTCTGAGCCTGTGTGTGTGCGTCTCCTGAGCCATGCATTATGTCAGTACGGCTTCAGCAGAGTGGCTCGGCAGACGGCGGGCTCACACACTTCTGGAAAATGCAACCAGATTTATTTCATTTAATTCTGAGATGGTTTGATGTGTGCTGCAGGTCATATAGTGTCACTAAAACCGTTAAAATTCATCCATCCATCCATCTATCTTATACCGCTTTTCCGGAAGTCCGGGTCACGGAGGCAGCAGTTCAAGCAGAGAAGCCCAGACTTCCCTCTCCCCAGCCACCTGCTCCAGCTCTTCAGAAAGGATACCAAGGCATTCCCAGACCAACTGGGAGACATAGTCTCTCCAGCGAGTCCTGGGTCTGCCTCAGGGTCTCCTCCCAGTGGGACGTGCCCGAAACACCTCAAGTGGGAGGCATCCAGGAGGCATCCTGATCAGATGACCAAACCACCTCAACTGGCTCCTTTCGATGTGGAGGAGCAGCAGTTCTACTCTGAGCCTCTACTGGATGACTGAGTTCCTCGCCCTATCTCTAAGGGTGAGTCCAGCAATCTTACGAAAAAAGCTCATTTCAGCCGCTTGTATCTGCGATCTCGTTCTTTCGGTCATTACCCAAAGTTCGTGATCATAGGTGAGAGTAGGAACGTAGATTGACTGGTAAATTGACAGCTTTGCCTTACAACTCAGCTCCCTCTTCACCGCAACAGACCAGTACAACGTCCGCATCACTCCAGATGCTGCTCCGATCCATCTGTCAAGCTGTCGCTCCATTCTCCCCTCACTCGTGAATAAGACCCCAAGATACTTAAACTTCTCCACTTGGGGCAGGAGCCTATCCCCAACCTGGAGAGGACAATCCACCTTTTTTCCGGCTGAGGACCATGGACTCGGACTTGGAGTTGTTGATTCTCATCCCAGCCGCTTCACAGTCAGTGGCAAGCCATCCCAGCAAGAACTGTAGGTCATTGCTGGATGAAGCCAACAGGACAACATCATCTGCAAACAACAGAGGTGAGATCCTATGGTCACCAAGCATGACACCCTCCGTTCCCTGGCTGCACCTAGAAATCCTGTCCATAAAAATTATGAACAGGATCGGCGACAAAGGGCAGCCCTGGCGGAGTCCAACTCTCACTGGGAATGAGTCCGATCGAGTGTTGGCAATACGAACCAAACTCTCACAATGGCTGTATAGAGACCAGATAGCTCGTATCATCAAGCCCAATACCCCATACACCTGAAGCACCCCCCACAAAAAACCACGAGGAACGTGGTCGAATAACTTCTCCAAGTCCACAAAACACACGTAAACTGGTTTGGCAAACACCCACAAACCCTTGAGGATTCGCAAGAGTGTAAAGAGCTGGTCCAACGTGCCACAGCCAGGACGAAAACCACATTGCTCCTCCTGAATGCGAGGTTCGACCAACGGCCGGACCAACCCTTAAAATGTGTGATTAAATTTTTCTTAATATTAATGTAAACTTATTTTGGGATTATGTGTAACCATACTAACTATCAGTATTCAGCAGATCCAACTCAAAAAGTTATTTAAAGAAAATGTAGTAAACAAGTCATCCCTCAAAATTACTTGATATACTAAATTGAATTAACTAAATAACAGTAATAAGTACTCACTGAGCCAAAAAAGAAAAACAATTAAAAGAATACTGATGCTTTTACTGAAGCACACGTGACTGTACTCTTTCAGTATCTTGGTTTCACTGATTTTAAATAAATGGGAGCAAAGTTTTTCTCATCATATGTAAAATTATTTTCTAAATGCTTGTATATTCTGGCTCAGTGAATACTTACTGTTTCTACATATGATTTTACTATAATAGAGGGCACATGTAGGTAGTTTATATTTTAGTTTAAGAAACAGAAAACACTTGTCAAATTGCAAAGCTGCAAAATAAAAAAAAATGAGTTGCAAACTTATTAAAACAGTTGGAAATGTAGATGGAAAAAAGTTAAGCAAGAGTGAAGGTGTTACACACTATTTTTTTTTTTATTGAAGTAGTTTTTAGGGGACTACTCTTGTATGAATGCAAGCTAAACATATAAGGTAATGCTACTTTCACTTGAATACATTTTTTTAGCTATTCTACCCACTTCTGTAAACAAGGAGATGTTTTTGAAGTCACATGTTTCACATAAGTGCCAATGGGAGTTAAGTTTTAGCACCCTTAACACCATCGCATCTTTTTAGAAGTTAAAGAGCTTACTGTCTTTCTTTTAATGAAAAGTAATAATTTCAATATGAACTTGTAACTTCTATGCAGATAAATGGATTAGATTATTTTAAATATTTGAATCAAATCCAGTGTTGTACAGTTGAATTCTCACTGTACAAAGTTTGTTGCTCCTTGCAATAAAGGACTTTTACAGATATTTGACATGTTTTCAGAAGAACCCAAGTGCAGACACAGAATCAATGAATCATAATGACCTTTTTTTTACAAGGGTGAATGTATGTGAGTGTGTGGGTGACTGGATGTGTGGCCAAAGCGTGCAGATCAGGACAAGCCTGGCAACCCTGTAGAGAGAGGAGGAGACAGGAATATTTGTTCTCCGTATTAAATGGACGAATAAGCACAGAGTTAATTTTTACGGTAAAGGGAGAGATATTAATGCTCAGAAGATTAGCCAGTACTTCACCATTCTCCAGGATCCCGCTGACATGAGTTGTGCTCGTGCAGATATTTACAGTGAGAAATATCCATGTAGTGTAAAGAGTTTGGTCAGGCTGTAACCCTTGCAGCAGGAGGATGGCCAGCTCACAACTCACGGGGGTAGGATGATCCGATCCGCCACCAGGAGCAGGAGGAGGTCTGTCAAGGGAGAGGTCCACCTGTGCACAAGGATTAGGGGAGAAAGAGAGGCAGGTGCAGATGATGGTAATTTCAAACCAAAGCTTACAGATGAGCTGGGGAGGCGAAGCTCCCATGCATCGAGACGCTGAGTGGAGATGAGAGAAGAAGGCGAAACTTCCTGAGGACGAGAGGGGAGATTCCAGCACAGCGATCTTCACCCTGGAGGAGCATAGACGTCTCTGTCCAGATTAGTGGGCAGCGCCCCTTATAAAGGCTGCCTGATGAGAGGAGCAGGTGTCCGCGTAGCTGTGGGATAATTAGGAGAGAGAGCACACAGCACGGGTCACTACAATATTACACTCTTCATTTTCTTCCATACAGACATTTTTCAAAGGTAATAATAATAATGCATCAGATTTATATAGTGCTTTTTATGGACACTCAAAGATGGTTTACAATGGATCCATTATTCATTCACTCCACAGACAATGGTAAACAATGGTAAGCTCCTTCTGTAGCCACAGCTGCCCTGGGGCAGACTGATGGAAACATGGCTGTCAATCCACACCAATGGCCTCTCCAACCACTACTGAACATTTATACACATTCATACCAGTGTCATGGACACTGGAGGCAAGGTTGGTAAAGTGTCTTTCCCAGGGACACAACAGCAGGATGGCTGGGGTGAGCGGGATACAAACCGCCAACCCTCTGGTCATTGGACGACTTGCTCTACCTCCCAAGTCACTGCTGAGGTATATTGCTACTTTCAACTACAACTTCCACAATCCATGGGCAAATTAAGTATTCCTTAGTTCACAATCAGAGCAAAAATGCCACCATGTGGGCAAAAGGTGAAAGAACATGTTTGTACTTAGAGATAAGAACTCCATTATAATCTGCAGAACAAAAAAGATGCCATAACAATTTTAAAAAATATGGGGGGGGGGTCTCATTTAAAGCAACATACAGTCCCTCACAGCAGTTTACCAAAAACAAAAATCTGAGCCAGTTCCTGTGATACTGTCAATGTATAGAGCAATGACGCTGTATTTAATCAGCACTTTTCAGAACAAATCTCATTGATTCAATGGGAACTGTATAAAGGTTTAAAAAAAATAAATTCAAAGACGTATTGGATTAGATAAGATTAAATGGATAGCTTTAAAAAAACTGCAAGTCTTTGAAATAAAACATCATAGTAAAATATGCTAAAAGTGTTAAAATGTGTAAAAAATGAATGATGCTATGAGATTTAGAAAAAAGGACCCCATAAGAATTTATTAGCCATCTATCCATCCATCCATCCATCTTCTACCATTTTTCTGGAGGTCTGGGTTGCGGAGGCAGCAGTTCAAGCAGAGAAGCCCAGACATCCCTCTCCCCAGCCACCTGCTCCAGCTCTTCAGAGAGGAGACCAAGGCGTTCCCAGACCAACTGGGAGACATAGTCTCTCCAGCGAGTCCCGGGTCTGCCCCGGGGTCTCCTCCCAGTGGGACGTGCCCGAAACACCTCAAGTGGGAGGCGTCCAGGAGGCATCATGATCAGATGCCCATACCACCTCAACTGGCTCCTTTCAATGTGGAGGAGCAGCAGTTCTACTCTGAGCCTCTCCCGGATGACTGAGCTCCTCACCCTATCTCTGAGGGTGAGTCCAGCAATCCTACAAAGAAAGTTCATTTCAGCCGCTTCTGTGAGCTCGTGACCATTGGTGGGAGTAGGAATGTAGATTGACTGGTAAATCGACAGCTTTGCCTTAGAACTCAGATCCCTCTTCACCGCAGCAGACCAGTACAACATCCGCATCACTGCAGATGCTGCTCCAATCCGTCTGTCAATCTCTCGCTCCATTCTCTCCTCACTTGTGAATAAGACTCCAAGATACTTAAACTTCTTCACTTGGGGCAGGAGCCTATCCTCAACCCGGAGAGGACAATCCACCTTTTTCCGGCTGAGGACTATGGACTCGGACTTGGAGGTGCTAATTCTCATCCCAGCCGCTTCACATTCAGCAGCAAACCATCCCAGCAAGAACTGTAGGTCATTGCTGGATGAAGCCAACAGGACAGCATCATCTGCAAACAACAGAGATGAGATCCTGTGGTCATCAAGCATGCCACCCTCCGTTCCCTGGCTGCACCTAGAAATCCTGTCCATAAAAATTATGAACAGGATCAGTGACAAAGGGCAGCCCTGGCGGAGTCCAACTCTCACAGACCAACTAACTTGTAACAACAAGCCCGATACCCCATACTCCCGAAGCACCCCCCCCCCCAAAAAAAAAACACGAGGGATGCAGTCGAATGCCTTCCTCAAATCCACAAAACACATGTAAACTGGTTGGGCAAACTCCCACGAACCCTCGAGAATTCTTGAGAGTGTAAAGAGCTGGTCCTATGTGCCACGGCCAGGACAAAAACCATATTACTCCTCCTGAATCCGAGGTTCGACCAATGGCTGGACTCTCCTCTCCAGTACCTTGGCATAGACCTTCTCAGGGAGGCTGAGGAATGTGATCCCTCTAAAGTTGGATCATACCCTCCGGTCCCCTTTTTTGAACAGACGAATCACCACCCCGGTTTGCCATGCCAAAGGCACTGCCCCCGACCTCCACGCAATGTTGCAGAGGCGTGTCAACCATGACGGCCCTACAACATCCAGGGCCTTGAGGTACTCAGGGCGAATCTCGTCCACCCCCAGGGCCCGGCCACCAAAGAGATTTTTAACCACCTTAGTGACCTCAGCCCCTGTAATAGGCGAGTCGTCCCCCTCGTCCACAAGCTCTGCTTCCTCTGTGGAAGGCGTATCAGTGGGATTGAGGAGATCCTCAAAGTATTCCTTCCACAGCCCGATGATATCCCCAGTCGAAGTCAACAGCGCCCTATCCGCACCATACACAGTGTAGACAGGGAGCTGCTTCCCCCTCCTGAGCCGCTGGACAGTTTGCCAGAATCTCTTCAAGGCTGACCAAAAGTCTTGTTCCATGGCCTCACCAAACTCCTCCCATACCCGAATTTTTGCTTCAGCAACCACCCGAGCTGCACTCCGCTTGGCCTGCCGGTACACCTCAGCTGCTTCGGGAGTGCCACAAGCCAACCAAGCCTGATAGGACTCCTTCTTCAGCTTAATGGCCCCCCTCACCACTGGTGTCCACCACTTGGTTCGGGGGTTGCCACCACGAGATGCCCCGACAACCTTGCGGCCGCAGCTCTTGGCTGCCGCTTCAACAATAGAGGTGGAGAACATTGCCCATTCAGACTCCATGTCTCCAGACTCCCTCGGAATATGGTTGAAGTTCTTCCGGAGGTGGGAGTTGAAGAACTCCCGGACAGGGGCCTCAGCCAGACGTTCCTAGCACACCCTCACTATACGTTTGGGTCTACCAGGTCTGAATGGCATCCTCCCCTGCCATCTGATCCAACTCACCACCAGGTGGTGATTAGTTGACAGCTTTGCACCTCTCTTTACCCAAATGTCCAAGACATACGGTCGCAGATCTGATGACACGATAACAAAATCGATCATCGACCTGCAACCTAGGGTGTCCTGGTGCCAGGTGCACATATGGACACCCTTATGCTTGAACATGGTGTTCGTTATGGATAAACTGTGGTTAGCACAGAAGTCCAATAACTGAACACCACTCGGGTTCAGATCGGGCAGGCTGTTCTTCCCAATCACCCCCTTCCAGGTTTCACTGTCGTTGCCCACGTGCACATTGAAGTCCCCCAGTAGGACAACGGAGTCTCCAAGAGGAGCACCCTCCAGCACCCCAGTCAGAGACTCCAAAAAATGTGGGTACTCTGTAACATCATTTGGTGCATAGGCACAGATGATGGTCAGGACCCGTTTCCCAATCCAAAGGCACAGGGAAGCAACCCTTTTGTCCACTGGGGAAAACTCCACTATAGAGGCAGCAAGGTGGGGGATACAAGAATACCCACCCCTGCTTGTTGCTTCCCACCTGGGGAAACTCCAGAGAAGGCCAAGCTCCAGCCCCTCTCCAGGACACTGGCTCCAGAACCGGAGCTGTGTGTTGAGGTGAGACCGACTATATCTAGCCGATATCTCTCAACCTCATGCACCAGCTCAGGCTCCTTCCCCACCAGAGAGATGACATTCTACATACCAAAAGCCAGTTTAGAAAGCTTGGTATCAGTCCGCCAAGGTCTCCGCCTTTGACCACCACCTGATCCACATAGCACCAGAGCCCCATGATCCCTCCTGCAGGTGGTGAGTCCACTGGAGGGCAGACCCATGTAACTCCTTCGGGCTGAGCCCGGCCTGGTCCCATGGGCAGAAACCCAGCCACCATATGCTAGCCATCGAGCCCCTCCCCCAGGCTTGGCTCCAGGGTGGGGCCCCGGTAACCTCATACCGGGCGGGGTACACTGAATCCTTGTTCTAGTATTTATCATGAGAGTCTGTTGGATCATTCTTAGTCTGGCCCTTAACCCAGGACCAGTTTGTCTTGGGTGACCCTATCAGAGGCAAATTGCCCCAGGCAACATAGCTCCTGGGATCACTGGGGCACGCAAACCCCCCACCATGAAAAGGTGGCAATCCATGAGGGGTTATTAGCCATCTAATATTTCCAATTCCCAGGCTGCTTAGAGGTAATAATGCTCAAATCATTAATAATAACGCGTAACTTCCTCCAGGAGCAGATGCTGTTCTCTCCTCGTTACTTCATCACCAATTCTTCTGAAGACCAGGATGTGCTTGAATGTTAAAACATGAGATCAAGATCATCTCTAGACCTTTCCTGTTTTAAAAAAAAGAGACATAAATAAATACAAGATATAATGTAAATATGGTATTTACTAAACTAAATACAATAAATTAGTACACAATGAAAGCTGCTTCATTTTTTTTCTTGTTTTACAAACTGTTGAATTTTCCTAATCTACTGACACTGTCTCTGCTCCTGTACCTGTAAATCAGTAGTTAGTAGTTAGTTAAGGCCTATGCCAAGGTACTGGAGAGGAGAGTCTGGCCATTGGTCGAACCTCGGATATCAGGAGGAGCAATGTGGTTTTCGTCCTGGCCGTGGCACATCGGACCAGCTCTTTACCCTCTCGAGAATTCTCGAGGGATCGTGGGAGTTTGCCCAACCAGTTTACATGTGTTTTGTGGACTTGGAGAAGGCATTTGACCGCGTCCCTCGTGGTTTTTTGTGGGGGGTGCTTCGGGAGTATGGGGTATCAGGCTTGTTGTTACGAGCTATTCGGTCTCTGTACGACCGTTGTGAGAGTTTGGTTCGTATTGCCAACACTCAGTCAGTGTCATTCCCAGTGAGAGTTGGACTCCGCCAGGGCTGCTGTCACCGATCCTGTTCATAACTTTTATGGACAGGATTTCTAGGCGCAGCCAGGGAATGGAGGGTGTCATGCTTGGTGACCACAGGATCTCATCTCTGTTGTTTGCAGATGATGTTGTCCTGTTGGCTTCATCCAGCAATGACCTACAGCTCTTGCTGGGACAGTTTGCCGCTGAGTGTGAAGCGGCTGGGATGAGAATCAGCACCTCCAAGTCCGAATCCATGGTCCTCAGCCGGAAAAAGGTGGATTGTCCTCTCCAGGTTGGGGACAGGCTCCTGCCCAAAGTGGAGGGGTTTAAGTATCTTGGGGTCTTATTCACGAGTGAGGGGAAAATGGAGCGAGAGATTGACAGACGGATTGGAGCAGCATCTGCAGTGATGCGAACGTTGTACTGGTCTGTTGTGGTGAAGAGGGAGCTTAGTTCTAAGGCAAAGCTGTCGATTTACCAGTCAATCTACGTTCCTACTCTCACCTATGGTCACGAGCTTTGGGTAATGACCGAAAGAACAAGATCGCGGATACAAGCGGCTGAAATGAGCTTTCTCTGTAGGATTGCTGGACTCACCCTCAGAGATAGGGTGAGGAGCTCAGTCATCCGGGAGAGGCTCAGAGTAGAACCGCTGCTCCTCCACATTGAAAGGAGTCAGTTGCGGTGGTATGGGCATCTGATTAGGATGCCTCCTGGACGCCTCCCACTTGAGGTGTTTCAGGCATGTCCCACTGGGAGGAGACCCCGGGGCAGACCCAGGACTCAGTGGAGAGACTATGTCTCCTAGCTGGTCTGGGAACACCTTGGTATCCTCTCTGAAGAGCTGGAGCAGGTGGCTGGGGAGAGGGAATTCTGGGCTTCTCTGCTTGAACTGCTGCCTCCGCAACCCAGACCTCTGGAAAAGCGGTAGAAGATGGATGGATGGATGGATGGATGGATGGATGGACAAACTGTTGAATTTTCCTAATCTACTGACACTGTCTCTGCTCCTGTACCTGTAAATCAGTAGTTAGTAGTTAGTTAAGCCCATAGCTCACCATGGAGCATAGGCCATCGATGACCCCTTACCATCGCACTCGGTTCTGGGCTGCTCTCTCTACTCCCCTCCAGTTGGTTCCCTGCTGTTTCAGCTCCACCTCAATGTCTCATCTCCAGCTGTTTTGAGGCCGGCCTCTCTTTCTCTTCCTCTGCGGGTTCGAGGTCAGGACTTGATGTGTTATGCTGGATGCTGGTTTCCTGAGGGTGTGTCCAATCCAGTCCCATTTCCTCCACAGAATCTGTTCTGCCACTGGTTTCTGTCCTGCTCGCTCCAACAGGTCTTCATTCCTGATCTTCTCCGGCCACCTGATGTTAAAGATGCACCTCAGGCATGTGTTAAAGAAAGTCTGGATCTTCTGCTGCATCATCTTTGTTGTCCTCCAGGTCTCACATCCGTAAAGTAGAACAGACTTGATGTTAGAGTTGAAGATGCAAAGTTTTGTTCACATGCAGATCTCTTTTGATGCCCAGATATTCTTCAGTTTAACAAAAGCTGCTCTTGCCTTCCTGATCCTGGCTGTGACGTCTCAGTCTGTGGCTCCCTGTCAATCTACCATGCTTCCCAGGTAGACAAAGGGCTCCACCTCTCTGATGGGCTTTCCTCCAACTGTGACTAGTGTGTTGGCAGTGGTGCATTAATCTTCATCAGCTCCATCTTCTTATTATTGTTCTGGAGTCCTGTCCCGGCTGATGTAGTCTCCAGGTGAGTAGTCTTGTCCTGCATCTGGCTGTAGTTACAGTGCATCCGGAAAGTATTCACAGCACTTCACTTTTTCCACATTTTGTTATGTTACAGCCATATTCCAAAAGGGATTAAATTCATTTTTTCCCCTCCACCACCATACTTCACTGTCGAGATAGTATTGTCATGGTGATGAGTGATGCCTGGTTTCCTCCAAACATGATGCCTGGTATTCACGCCAAAGAGTTCAATCTTTGTCTCATCAGACTAGAGAATTTTGTTTCTCATGATCTGAGAGTCCTTCAGGTGCCTTTTGGCAAACTCCAGACAGGCTGCCATGTGCCTTTTACTAAGGAGTGGCTTCCGTCTGGCCACTCTCCCATACAGGCCTAATTGGTGAATTGCTGCAGAGATGGTCGTCCTTCTGGAAGGTTCTCCTTTCTCCACAGAGGAACGCTGGAGCTCTGACAGAGTGACCATCAGGTTCTTGATCACCCCCCTGACTAAGGCCCTTCTCCCTGATTGCTCAGTTTAGACAGCCGGCCAGCTCTAGGAAGAGTCCTGGTGGTTCCAAACATCTTCCATTTACCGATGATGGAGGCCACTGTGCTCATTGGGACCTTCAAAGTCGCAGAAATTTTTTTATACCCTTCCCCAGATTTGTGCCTCAAGACAATCCTGTCTCGGAGGTCTACAGACAATTCCTTTGACTTCATGCTTGGTTTGTGCTCTGACATGCACTGTCAAATGTGGGACTTTATATAGACAGGTGTGTGCCTTTCCAAATCATGTCCAATCAACTGAATTCACCACACGTGGACTCCTATTAAGCTGCAGAAACAGCTCAAGGATGATCAGTGGAAACAGGATGCACCTGAGCTCAATTTTGAGCTCCATGGCAAAGGCTGTGAATACTTATGTACATGTGATTTCTTAGTTTTTATTTTTAATAAACTTGCAAAAATCTCAAACTTTTTTTCACATTGTCATTATGGGGTATTCTGTGTAGAGTTTTTAGAAACAAAATTAATTTAATCCATTATGGAATAAGGCTGTAACATAAAAAAATGTGGAAAAAGTGAAGCACTGTGAATACTTTCCGGATGCACTGTATGTGACAGGAGCGCCAGGTTGTCAGCAAAGTTGAGGTCATCCAGCTGCATCCAGAGTGTCCACTGTATCCCATTTTCTTGCCTGTTGTCATGATCTTCATGATGTAATTGATGACCAAGAGGAAGAGGAATGCGACAGCATGCACCCCTAGCGGACTCCGGTCTTCACCTCCAAGCTCTCTTACAGCTGGCCAGCGTGTGCGATCCTGCAGCTCATGTCCTGGTAGATGCACTGGATAAGGGAGATTATCTTCTCGGGAACTCTATAATGCCTCAACAACTTCCACAGCGTGTCATGGGCCATAATGTTGAAGGCCTTCTTGTAGTCTATGAAGTTGATATAAAGGGGTGAGGTCCACTATAAATCAGTGCACGGTTTTTAAAAAAAAATCTCACAAATAAGTTGATTGATGTTATCTTTTAAAAATAATTTTTAAGTTTAATGTATGTATGGCTGAAACTTTACCACAACAGTCTACTCTTCACATGTACTACACATTTGTTTAAAAAATAAAATACAGTATACATGTCATAGATTTTTGCTTATGTTTAGTGAGATTTACTCACCTGACATGAAAATATAGAATAATTTATTCTGATGACGCTCTAAGAATGCTCTGAATATGCTCATCATGTCAATACAGTCATGTTTCTGTACATCATGTGATATGTTACAGATTATAAATTACCATGCAAACAATACTGCACTATTAATTACTATATCAATATGGCATGGCGTGGAAGTGATCAGTCTGTGGTACTGCTGAGGTGTTTTGAAGGTCCAGGTTGCTTTGATAGTGACCTTCAGCTCGTCTGCATTGTTAGGTCTGGTGTCTCTCATCTTCCTCTTGACAATACTCCATAGATTCTCTATGGGGTTTAGGTCAGGAGAGTTTGCTGGCCAATCAAACACAGTGATGCCGTGGTCATTAAACCAGGTTTTGATACTTTTGACAGTGTGGTGGGGTGCCAGGTCCTGCTGGAAAATGAAATCGGCTTCTCCATAAAGCTTGTCAGCATGAGGAAAGCATGAAGTGCTCTAAAATTTACTGGTAGACGACTGCGCTGACTGTTGTCTTGATAAAATACAGTGGACAAACACCAGCAGATGACCTCTGTTCAGATAAAAGTAAATTTTGCATTTCATTTGGAAATCAAAGTCCCAGAGTCTAGAGAAAGAGTGGAGAGGCACAGAATCTAAGTTGCTTGAGGTTTAGTGTGAATGTTCTGCCCTCAGTAGTGTGTGTTTTACAGAGTTAGAAAAAATAGTTCATAAGTTCATATTAAAATATCATAGTCCTTTTGTAATAATTCATTTGTAGTAATTTGTGTTAAAAGTAATTTCTATACAGTCAGTAGCAATTTATTTGTATTTTATATTGAAAGCGCAGCCAGTTGCCGCTAGGATTCATGGGAAGAAGAAATGAACGTTAGTCAGAGAGAGAAAGAAAAAAGGCAGAAGTGCTTAACCTGCCCGCGAAGGGAAAGAGAAAAGGGAGAACAACTTTCCCGGTAATAATGCAAAGAAGGTTAGAAGTAGTGGAAGTGGTGGTGGTGCGGAGGGAGGAGGGCAGGAAGGAACCGAGTTAAAAATTATTGTAAGGTTTGAGGACGAAAAGGGGATATCCACAATGAGTCCAATTAAATTAACAACAATATTGAAAAATCAGGTAGGAGACATATGCATGGCAAAGGTATTGAGGGACGGAAATCTACTGATTGTGTGCAGGAGTGAGGAGCAAAGGGAAAGAGCTGAAAAAATGAGGGAGGATGGGCGATTTAAAGTGAAAAATACAAGCATTATTGATAATGGGTCAAAGTGGAACAAGGGTGTAATTTGGGGGGTGCCGATAGGAATAACAATGGAAGAAGTTAAAGCTAATTTAAAAGGGGGGGTAGTAAAGGCAGCTCGTAGGCTACAGGCCACCCGGGAAGGACAGAGGAGAGACACTGAGGGCGTGGTGGTTGAGTTTGAAGGAGAAGTGCTCCCCAAAAGTGTAAGTTTGGGCTTTTTGAGGTATGGGGTAAGAGAATTTGTCCCTAATCCAGTTCGGTGCTATAATTGTCAAAGGTTTGGGCACATAGCTAACGCTTGTAGGTGGAGGAAAAGGTGTGCAAGGTGTGGGGGCAACCACCAGTACGGAGAATGTAAACAAGAAACGCCAAAGTGTTGCAACTGTGGCGGGAATCATAGTGTGGCCTATGGAGGCTGTGAAAGTATGATGAGAGAGAGGGAAATTCAGCGAGTCAGAGTACAAAGTAAAGTTTCATATGCTGAAGCAGTGAAAAGGACGGACCAGGGAGGAGGGAATGGGCAAAGGACTGGGGGGAGGCTGCCTGCAGGGGAAAGAGAGCTGGTACGGAATGGGGAAATTCAGGTTGATTTGAAGAGACTGGTTATCTTTATAGCAGGAGTTGTGAATGCCACAATGGAAGTAAAGTCTAAAACTGAAAGAATTCAAATAATAGTGAAGGCAGCAGCTAATCATCTTGGTTTCAGTGGTTTAACTTGGGAGGAGGTGAGGAGTGGGCTCAGTAGCCAGATAAGTCAGGATCAAGCATTGACTGGAAAGGAATTGTGAAGATGGTTATAGTGATTCAATGGAATGCAAGAAGTTTGGTGGCAAATGGGCAGGAATTTAAACGATATATTGAGGAACTTTCAGACAAACCAGATGTCATTTGTGTTCAGGAGACGTGGTTGAAACCTAATCTGGATTTTAAAATAGTGGGATATGTGTCTATTCGGAATGATAGGAAAGAGGGAATGGGAGGTGGGTGTGCAACTTTTGTGAGGGAGGGAATTCAGTTTAGAGAGGTAGGTAAAGGGGATGAGCTGGAATACGTGGTAATTGAAATTTGGACTAAAGAGGGAGAATTAGTAGTCGTTAATTTGTACAATCCTTGTAGGAGACTGACATTGAGTCAGTTATCCCAGATGGAGGGGATAGATGGGAGCAGGGTGGTAGTTTGTGGGGACTTTAATGCCCATAATGTGTTATGGGGGGCAAATTATACGGACATAAATGGTGAGATTATTGAGGAACTCTTGGAAGAGAAGAAGCTAGTGTGCTTGAATAATGGTAGAGCAACCAGAATTGATGTACATACGGGGGGTGGTTCGGTTCTTGATTTGACATTGGTGACTAGTAATATTGCAAGTGTGTGTGAGTGGGAAGTTTTGGAGGAGTCTTCAGTGGGAAGTGATCATTTTCCGGTATATTGTAATCTTTTCGTTTCAGTGAATAGGGTAAGTGGTCACAGGGAAGGGAGGTGGGTTTTTAGCACTGCTAATTGGAAATTATTTAAGTTTATTTGTGAGAGAGACCTTCCCCTAGTAGAGGTTAGTGAAGACGTGGAAAGCATGGAGGAAAGTATTAAAACTATTTTTCTGGAAGCAGCTAATCAGTCAATTTCTAAAAGTAAAGGGAAAAGATTAAAGAAAGCAGTGCCTTGGTGGACAGAGGAGTGCACTAGAGCTATTAAAGAGAGGAATAAGAGGCTTAAGGTCCTAAGGAGAACTCACAATTGGCAAAACCTGATTAATTATAAGAGAGCACTGGCAAAAGCCAGGAAAACTATCCGGAGGGCCAAGAGAGAAAGTTGGCAGAGATACTGTAGCACTGTAGGTAGATCAACAGCCGTGGGAGATGTATGGAACATGATCAAGGCTATGAGGGGAGTCAGGAGGGAATGGCAGTACCCAATATTAAAAAGTGGGGAAGAGATTGCAATAACTGATGGGGAGAAGGCAACAATGATAGCAAAGAGCCTGACTCAAATTCATAGCTCAGGTAATTTGACTGAAGAGGGTAAAAGAGGAAGAAGTAAGACGAGTTTAGCACACCCTGGGGTTTTGGAGGAAAGGTGTGATTTTAGTAGCCCGTTGGATTCTCCTTTCACTTTAGATGAAATAGAAAGAGCGGTAAACAAATCAGGATTAACATCCCCTGGGAAAGATAGTATCTGTTACATCATGGTGAAACACTTAGGGACTTTGGCAAGGAGGAAACTATTGGAAGTTTACAACAAAGTGTGGGAAAAGGGAAAGCTCCCAACTGCATGGAAAGAAGCTGTGATTGTTCCTATAAGGAAACCTGGAAAGGATCCCTCAGACCCAGCGAGTTACAGGCCTATAGCCTTAACGTCGCATTTGGGGAAAATAATGGAGAGAATGATCACAGATAGGATTGTTTTCTATCTTGAAAGTAGGGGAATTCTATCACCACATCAGAGTGGATTTAGAAAAGGAAGGGGAACTATGGATCCTGTTGTGTGTTTGGAGACTGAGGTACGGAAGGCTCAGGTAAACAAAGAGTCGGTAATTGCGGTATTCTTTGACGTGGAAAAAGCGTATGACATGTTGTGGAAGGAGGGACTGATGATAAAGTTAAGTATGTTAGGAATATCTGGGAGAACATTTAACTGGATAAAGGATTTTTTGTTTAATAGGTACATCCAAGTTAGAGTGGGTAGAGCCATGTCAGATAGGTACTTGGTGGAAAATGGCACCCCCCAGGGTAGTGTTATAAGCCCAGTCCTTTTTTCTATTATGATAAATGATGTTTTTTCTGTTGTGAACAATGACATTGGCCGTTCTTTATTTGCTGATGATGGGGCATTATGGAAAAGAGGGAGTAATTTTAAGTATATAAGAGGGAAAATACAAGAAGCGATAAGTGCAGTGGAGGGATGGTCATATTCCTGGGGATTTAAATTCTCTGTTGAGAAAACAAAGGTGGTGGTGTTTACAAGGAAAAGGGTAGCGGATGCCCAGTTAACACTGTACGCTCAGGAATTGGAACAAGTCAAAGTTTTTAGGTTTCTGGGCATCTGGTTTGATGTTACTCTAACTTGGAGGGAGCATATTCAGAAGATGTCAGCTAGGTGCAAAAAAGTACTGAATGTGATGAGGTGTTTGACAGGGGTTGAGTGGGGTGCTAGCAGAACGGCTATGAGAAACATTTATGTTGCTTTAATTAGGTCTATATTGGATTATGGGTGTATTGTATATGGATCGGCTGCTAAAACTACGTTGAGCAAGTTGGATGTCATCCAGGCCCAGGCACTGAGGATCTGCTGTGGGGCTTTTAAAACAACTCCTGTTGCGGCCCTCCAGGTGGAAATGGGGGAAATGCCATTAAGCATCAGGCGTAAGCAGATGATGATGAGTTACTGGGTCAATTTGCAGGGGCACGCTCAAAAGAAACATCCTACAGTCGGAGTGTTGTTGCCTTGTTGGGAGGGGGAAAGAGGGAAAGGGAAGAATTTTGCATTTCACGCTGGGAGAGTGGCGAGGGATATGAAGTTATGTGATAGAACGTATATCCCATCAGTTCCTTTGCCAGTCACTCCTCCTTGGTTTTTCTACCTAGTATCAGTTGATTTGGTTTTTTTGGAAAAGATGCGAGGGTGCAGAGAATTTGGAAACGCTGCAATTTTAGTAGAGGATCGGTTGGGTACAATATATCATTCCCTTACCCCAGTATTCACAGATGGATCAAAGGACCCTGACACGGGCTGCACTGGATTTGCTTTCCATATCCCTGCCTTTAAAATATCTGATAGTAGAAGAACATCTTCCCATCTGTCTGTGTATACAGTCGAATTGTTGGCTTTGGTGGCTGCATTGCAGAGGATTGAGGAGCTGATGGTCAAGGGTTTAGTCCTTTGTTCGGATTCCAGTGCAGCCTTGCTGTCAATAAAATCAGGGTCATCTGATTGCAGACAGGACTTGATTTATGAGTTATATGAGACTTTATATAGACTCGGAAACAAAGGGGTGGCTGTGGTGTTTATGTGGGTTCCAGCTCACAGGGGGATTAAGGGAAATGAGGTCACAGATAAATTGGCTAAACAGGCTCTGGGACACTGGGAGGTGTGGGATATTTCACTGAGTAAATCTGAGGCAAAAGCGCTGATTAAAGAGTGTATTAGGCAGGAGTGGCAGCATAGGTGGGATACAGGGGAAACAGGGCGACATTTGCATGCTATCCAGAGTGCGGTTGGAGTTAAGGGCAGGATGGGGACAAGAAACACAAAGGAAGAGAATATTTTATCTAGGATAAGGATGGGACACACTAGGCTAAATAAAACTTTGCATCTGGTAGGTAAGCACCCGACAGGGATGTGCGATTATTGTGAGAGAGAGGAAGAAAGTGTGGAGCATGTCATTTTCCACTGCCAGAAGTATACCCAGGAGAGAGACAGATTAGTGGAGGGAATTAGAGGATTAGGGGTGGGTGATGTTAACCTAAGCATGATGGTGGGAGATGGGGTAAGAAAGTTGTTGGTCTTCCTTAAAGATACGGGATTAATTAATAGAATATAGTGGGGTTTTTTGTTTTTTTTTTCTCCTCCCTTGGGGTATAATGTCTGGTCCACACTCCAACGCTGGATGGCGGTAATGCGCCTTTAAGTTGGGTGCCCCCGCCAAAAAACAGAAGAAGAAGAAGAAGAAGAACCTGCCCGCGAATATCTGAAACGTTCCTCCTGTGTGTTAAACCCCTTTTTTACACCTCCGAAAGCAATGGCTGTAAGTAAATGAATGTTATGTTGGTTTTATAAGTTGTTAAATGTGAACTTGAGATTGTTTTTAGAGTGTGATTTGTTTCCAGTAATTAGTCATATCCCAGGGCCCCGCTAGCTTGTTAAGTGTATTGTGTTCTCTAAAATTTCCTGGTAGACAACTGCGTTGACTTTTGTCTTGATAAAACACAGTGGACCAACACCAACAGATGACATGGTTCCTCAAATCATCACTGACTGAGGAAACTTCACTGTACTGTTATCACTACGTGTTATATACACTGAGTATGTCAACGCAGATTAACAGCGAGCCAAACTCGTTTTTCACCAAACTCGTTTTTCAAGCCAAACTCGTAGTCCACCGCTGACCGGCTTCCCTGCTGGAGAGCAAGGAGACGGTCAGTGAGGACACTATCGCGCCGGGAGTGATCAAACACTTCGAGGAAGCTTCGCACGAACTGGTTATAGGAGAGGTTCGCGTAACTGGGCTTCACCATTACAGCGTAAGCCCAAGTTAGCGCTCGCCCCTCCAGGAGATTGCCAATGTAACCAATCCGGCTGTGGTCTGAGGGGAAGTCCCTGGGAACGCGCAGGAACACCGACTCACACTGCATAATGAACCCCCGAGCTCCGCCAAGCTTCCCGTTGAAACGGACCGGAGTCGGGATCGGTGTGAGCCGGGTCGGCATTCCCGCGGCAGACTGGCCAGCCACCAGAGCGACAGGAGCTAACCCTCCCTGGCGAGCCGGGGGGAACGCCTGCTGGGGGTCCAGGCGGTCTAACCGGTGAGTGATTGAGGTCAATTGATTCAAAATTACCTGCTGTTGGTGGGCTATTAAATCTACTCGAGCCTCGAGGGTGGAAAGACGGCGTGCGAGCCCGCTGTCTGCTGAGCCGCTCTGCTGAAGCCGTACTGACATAATGTCCGGCTCAGGAGACACACATGCAGGCTCAGAATAGATTTAACAGCTTTATTTAACAGACAGGTATGAATGAATGCGTGTGTGGGATATGTATATGTATTGAGGGAGAACTTCAGTGCACAGGCAGCAGAGCAGACCGTCGTACAGCCGGGCAACCCTATAACGATAGAGCAGAGGGACAAGGTAAAGGGCACCACACCTATACAGGACTGTGAGAATGACTGCTGCTTACTTGGAATGACAGGTGGCTGGCGTCGGCAAGGAAAGAGCCCAGGAGACAGCGACCTGCGGAGCCTGTGGCAACGGCGTGGATGAAGTGGCGAAGACGAGGGTCCGCCGCCGAGGAATCCACCTGTGCACAGGGGAGAGGACTGTAGAGAAAAGGTAAGATGCTTACGAATGAGCGTTGTCTTGCTGGTAATGGGGGTTCCAACAGCGAAGACGAGCCGAAGGGAACAGACGGCTTCAGGCAGAAGCACAGGGCTGAGTGGGTTAAATAGTTCACCGCTGACGAGACGCAGGTGTGCGCGCAGCAGGGGCCAATGATGAGTGGCGAGTCATGACACTTGGCCCTCCATGGCACATGATTGGACACCCCCGCCCAAACCCATTATGATAAAGGACAGATGCTAATATGGCCCAGAATTCCTCCATATACTGGTACTGTCACTAACATGTGCGGGGTCTTCTGCGGTGGCACATCCAACAATACAGCTTTCAGTTAATAAAATAATTGTTTTGGTTACTTTTTCTAAAGAATGAGACATTATTTTCAAAGTCACTGATAAATGGTTTGTACTGTTGACTCTTTTCCCACCAGTGTCTTAACAGACAAAATAGAAAATTATGATGCAAACACATAAGTCACTAAATTGTTTATTACAATCAGCAGCAAATTCCAGATTATTCAGAATGTGCAAAATTCAAACTGTAAAAAAATAAAAACTTAGAATGGGTCACACACACCAGCCACGCTGCCTCACTGAGAAGCAGCTGGGATGTGCAGCTCAAGCTGCTCCCAGTTCAGCAGATCTTAGGCCTGCATCTCTGTAAATAGTGAGGCAAGGTCCAGTTTGGGTGGATCATTTCCCTCTTGCCTAGACAAAAGACAGAAATGGGTGGTGGTGTGGCGGTTCGTTTTAACCCCACAACAGACTAAGGACACTCAGCCCTCTTTTCTGTTTTTCTGCTGCATTACTGAGAAGCAATGTGCCATTCATGTATTTGTGATGCAAACATGCATGTGTTGTGATGTAATGCGCCATTCTGTATAGTGTGCATATGGCTTGTCCTTACTATGCTTTTTCTGAGCATCTTAGATGTGCTTTGGTGTATTAATGTCTACAGGTAGACGAGTTTCTTCTGTCTCACCTATGTGATGTTAATCGATGCCTTTCATCCTTTGTACTCATGCATCCTGACCTTACTGTGACCTAGAGACTCAGATCAATATGTAGATGTGCTTGTTAGCCTCTTTGTCTTGCACTTAGAGCGAGGTCTAGCTAATCTGCCCATTGTGATGTATGGCTTACAAATGCAAATACCTCCTGCCTGTTCTGTTGTCCCTTTGATCATTCTAGACTGTGGGGTATGTCTTTTTGATGTATTGTTATGATCAAGTATTTAAGGTGCAACTCTGTAACGCAATCTCTCTCTTACTCTCTCACTCTGATCCTGCAACAGGTGGACACACTGTGTCCGCCTTCTCTGAGAGCTTAGGGATCCCGCTCCGGGCTGCTCCACTATGCACCGGAGAGGGGATCCCGTGAAGGCGACATGATATAATAAAACCTGCTTAAAACCACAGCACTGCTGCTTATTTTTCCATGCCGCTTCACTGGTGACCCCTCGAACACGCACACGTTTTGTGCGAAAGCAACCTTCCGAGCTGGACAACCACACAGCTGCGTTGGTGGCCCCTTGAAGACGCACACGCTTTGTGCAACGCAGCCTTCTGTTTTGGATGGCCACGCTGGCGAACCGACGCTGAAAAAAACGAGCGGCCAGCGAACGCAACACCCGGGCATGAATGCTCCGTCGCCTGAGATCTGCACAACCACGCTGGACCGGCCGCTCTCACTGAGAGCGCACGCACCTCGTCCTCTCTCCGCGACGGCAACCTCCAGGGCCGACGGGGAGCGCAGCGCGTGGAACTGAACGCACCATGGCCGCACGAGCGACAACGATCGTCTCCTCCCTCTCACCGCTCCAACGCTGCTGCACGAGCCCGGGGCACAAAGATCGTCTATTGCCTCGCACCGCACCAATGCGTCTCCACGAGCCCGAGGGACGGAGATCGTCTACTTCCTCACACCGCTCCAACGCAGCTGCATGAGCCTGAGGAACATAAGATTGTCTATTCCCTCCCGCCGCTCCAACGCCTCTGCACGGGCCTGAGGGACTAAAGATCGTCTATTTCCTCTCACCGCTCCAACACACCATGGCCAATCTACAGCCACAGCTCAACCTGGATTTTACCGGCGCCGTCTGCGCCGTTCTCCACCAAGTTTCTGCACCCTGACTCACCACTCCAGCGGCCCACCCACGCACTGAACCCCCGCGCACGCATCGGGGAGTTACAAGGACGGCGCATCACGCATGGGACAAGTAACGGCTCCACAGACTGCCTTCCTCCTTCGCCGCTGCCTTTCAGGGCTGCTCGCTCACCTGAGGCACGCATGCAGCATACTGGAAGGATTTGTTAACAGTCTCAGCCACGCCACAGACCGCCATCGTCCTCCGCCGCTGCCCACAGAACCTTCAGGGTTGCTCGTTCACCTGAAGCAAGCACGCAGCTCGCCACTGGATTTTTTAATGGTCTTAGCCACGGCACAACGGGATTTCAGCCGTCAGCTGTTCCCGGGAGCTTTGGGGTTGCTTCAGCACCCAAAGCCAACAGTCCCCCTGCTTTGTTTACTTTCTCTCTTACAGCCGCTCCTGCTTTTCTTCATGGCCACAAGAGGAGTCAGAGACTAATTTTTCTTCTTGTGATCTCCGCACGTGCAACGGGACAAACCCTCGACGTCACGGAGCAGCAAGCAATTTTTGCACGGCTCAGGACGATTTCACAGCTCCTGCCGGCACTTACTACCCCTCCCCTCCCTCCCCCTCCGCCTGCAGCGAGCTTCTCCCACAGCTCCTCACACAGATGGATTATCGAGGTCGCGACCCCCTGCCGCGTCCTCTGGGGGGGAGCGTGTGTGGCGGTTCGTTTTAACCCCACAACAGACTAAGGACACTCAGCCCTCTTTTCTGTTTTTCTGCTGCATTACTGAGAAGCAATGTGCCATTCATGTATTTGTGATGCAAACATGCATGTGTTGTGATGTAATGCGCCATTCTGTATAGTGTGCATATGGCTTGTCCTTACTATGCTTTTTCTGAGCATCTTAGATGTGCTTTGGTGTATTAATGTCTACAGGTAGACGAGTTTCTTCTGTCTCACCTATGTGATGTTAATCGATGCCTTTCATCCTTTGTACTCATGCATCCTGTCCTTACTGTGACCTAGAGACTCAGATCAATATGTAGATGTGCTTGTTAGCCTCTTTGTCTTGCACTTAGAGCGAGGTCTAGCTAATCTGCCCATTGTGATGTATGGCTTACAAATGCAAATACCTCCTGCCTGTTCTGTTGTCCCTTTGATCATTCTAGACTGTGGGGTATGTCTTTTTGATGTATTGTTATGATCAAGTATTTAAGGTGCAACTCTGTAACGCAATCTCTCTCTTACTCTCTCACTCTGATCCTGCAACAGGTGGACACACTGTGTCCGCCTTCTCTGAGAGCTTAGGGATCCCGCTCCGGGCTGCTCCACTATGCACCGGAGAGGGGATCCCGTGAAGGCGACATGATATAATAAAACCTGCTTAAAACCACAGCACTGCTGCTTATTTTTCCATGCCGCTTCAGTGGTTAATTAAAGCAAATTTAAAACATATTTGGGAAATACACTTGTTGCTAAAAGGCAATGGTGGAATGTGAATGAATGAATGAATGAATCTTTATTTCGGATAGATTAAAAGTAAAGATTAAAAGGAAAATAGAATAATATAACAGGGGAAAAAAATCTAACAAGGTCAAATTAAACAATAACCCCTCTGATTATACAGTTCAACATAGGTTATCTGAAATGGGTGATGGCTGAAGCTGCAGCTTATATTGCCCACCCATATTCCATTCGGTGGCTAAACTGTCATCTCTGCTGGAGTCCGAGTTCCACCCTATGCAGGACATACTGAATGCACTGAGGAGCTCATTTAGCAGCAGACTACATCATCCCAGGTGCACAACCGAGAGGTTTCGTAGGTCCTTCCTACCAACGGCTGTCAGACTGTACAACCTAAGCAGGGCTGCTCGCAGAGATAGCAAAAAGACGTAACAAACTAATAGTTTTTTGAATGCAAAAGATGCAATAGACTTACACAATGGTCCCCTCCGGCATACAACTAGGAACATACCGGTCGCTATGGAGGGTGAGAATATGTATGGGCACATAATCATACCATGTAGGATAACTAAGTAGACGGTTATGCTGTTTCATTCCATCTAGCAACAATGCTCTGCACTGTGTGTGTTTATATATTTACATATTTATTCCATCTAGCTACAATGCTCAGCACTGGGTGTGTGTTTATATATTTATATATCTACATATTATTCCATCTAGCTACATTGCTCCGCACTGTGTGTGTTTATATACTTGCATATTTATTCCACCTAGCTGCAATGCTCCGTACTGTGGGTGTTTATATATTTACATATTTATTCCATCTAGCTACAATGCTCTGCACTGTGTGTTCATATATTCATATATTTATTCCATCCAGCTACAATGCTCTGCACTGTGTGTCTGTGTGTGTGTGTATATATATATATTTTATAGTAATACGTACATATGTTTATTAGCTGCTCTTGCTTGCTTGTTTTTTTTCTTGCCTTCTGATTGTTGCTCTGAGTGTTGCTATCCCTGTGCTGTTGCAATCCTGGAATTTCCCCGTTGTGGGACTAATAAAGGCTTATCTTATCTTATCTTATCTTATCCAAGAATTCAAAAGAAAAACAAAACAGGAGGGATTACAATTTGAATGTGACAATAAAGTACTTTGTTGTTGTATTTAACCACAATTTTCATGTAGCTGCGCTTCACTAGATTTTACAAGGGCTGGGTTACATTTAAAATCATCTTTTTTTTTTTTTTACTGTGGCCTCAGCAATCAGAATGAATTAATACATTCACTTGAATGGAATATAGTACTTTAACTGAGAGTGTGCATCACCGAGTGTGGAGTCGCTCAGTCAAAATATGGAATTTTTTAATCAATAAAAGTTTAGCCACTGCTCTGGCACTGCTGTGTCCCTTATTGCCCTGGCTTCAAGTGTGGGCGGTGTTTTGTACTTGTATTGCTAAAATATAAAAGGATGCACTACAATGGGTCTCAAATATTTGTAATGTGTCCTGTTACAGGGAACAGACATCGAGATGGTGACATCCTACAAGTACCTGGGTATTCATCTGAACAATAAACTAGACTGGTCACACAATACTGACGCACTCTACAAGAAGGGACAGCGCAGGCTGTTCCTGCTGAGGAGACTCAGGTCTTTTGGTGTACAAGGGGCGCTGCTGAAGTCATTCTATGACACGGTGGTGACATCAGCCATCACTTTTGGAGTGGTCTGCTGGGGCAGTGGCATTACTGCAGCCGATAGGAAGAGACTGAACAAACTGATTAAGAAAGCTAGCTCTGTCCTGGGGCAGCGCCTTGATCCGATGGAGGAGATAGGAGAGAGAAGGACGGTGGCTAAACTGTCATCTCTGCTGGAGTCCGAGTTCCACCCTATGCAGGACATACTGGATGCACTGAGGAGCTCATTTAGCAGCAGACTACATCATCCCAGGTGCACAACCGAGAGGTTTCGTAGGTCCTTCCTACCAACGGCTGTCAGACTGTACAACCTAAGCAGGGCTGCTCGCAGAGATAGCAAAAAGACGTAACAAACTAATAGTTTTTTTTTTTTTTTTTTTTTTTTTTTGAATGCAAAAGATGCAATAGACTTACACAATGGTCCTCTCCGGCATACAACTAGGAACATACCGGTCGCTATGGAGGGTGAGAATATGTATGGGCACATAATCATACCATGTAGGATAACTAAATAGACGGTTGTGCTGTTTCATCCCACCTAGCAACAATGCTCTGCACTGTGTGTGTTTATATATTTACATATTTATTCCATCTAGCTACAATGCTCTGCACTGGGTGTGTTTATATTTATATATCTATATATTTATTCCATCTAGCTACAATGCTCCGCACTGTGTTTTTATATATCTACATATTATTCCATCTAGCTACATTGCTCCGCACTGTGTGTGTTTATATACTTGCATATTTATTCCACCTAGCTGCAATGCTCCATACTGTGGGTGTTTATATATTTACATATTTATTCCATCTAGCTACAATGCTCTGCACTGTGTGTTCATATATTCATATATTTATTCCATCCAGCTACAATGCTCTGCACTGTGTGTCTGTGTGTGTGTGTGTGTGTATATATATATTTTATAGTAATATGTACATATGTATATTAGCTGCTCTTGCTTGCTTGTTTTTTCTTGCCTTCTGATTGTTGCTCTGAGTGTTGCTATCCCTGTGCTGTTGCAGTCCTGGAATTTCCCCGTTGTGGGACTAATAAAGGCTTATCTTATCTTATCTTATCTTATCTTATCTTACTGCATGAGTTTATTGATGATAGACTATAAACTACACATATAAACTAAATTATATTGATGACTGAACAACTCCCATTCCCCAAAGTGCAACATACAGTTATGAACATAACTCACAAAGGATCACACAAGTGATCTGACAAAAAAATAAATACATTAACAAGCGGTTTATTTTACAGTTGATGTGCCAGTCATTTTCAATTATTCTGTAATTAATATTCACACAATCAAATAAATCTCAGTTCAGTCCCTTTTATATTAAATGGAAATTGTGCTACTTTGGTTTTGGCACTTTACCTATAAAAGCAAAGGATTTCAGTACTTTCCACAGTGGCAAGGTCTGTTGTGACTGGCTGCTTTTCCTTTCCTCTTGCCTAGACAAAAGACAGAAATGGGTGGTGGTTAATTAAAGCAAGTTTAAAACATATTTGGGAAATACACTTGTTGCTAAAAGGCAATGGTGGAATGTGAATGAATGAATGAATCTTTATTTCGGATAGATTAAAAGTAAAGATTAAAAGAAAGTAGAATAATATAACAAAGGGGAAAAAATCTAACAAGGTCAAATTAAACAAAAACTCCTCTGATTATACAGTTCAACATAGGTTATCTGAAATGGGTGATGGCTGAAGCCGCAGCTTATATTTCCCACCATATTTCATCCAAGAATTCAAAAGAAAAACAAAACAGGAGCGATTACAATTCCAATGTGACAATAAAGTACTTTGTTGTTGTATTTAACCACAATGTTCATTTAGCTGCACTTCATTAAAGTAGATTTTACAAGGACTGGGTTACATTTAAAATCATCTGTTTTTACTGTGGCCTCAGCAATCAGAATGAATTAATACATTCACTTGAATGTAATATGGTACTTTAATTGAGAGTGTGCATCACCGAGTGTGGAGTCGCTCAGTCAAAATATGGAATTTTTAAATCAATAAAAGTTTAGCCACTGCTCTGTCACCGCTGTGTCTCATCTTGCCCTGGCTTCAAGTGTGGGTGGTGTTTTGTACTTTTATTGCTAAAATATAAAAGGATGCAATACAATGGGTCTCAAATATCTGTAATGTGTCCTGTTACTGCATGAGGTTATTGATGATAGACTATAAACTACACATATAAACTAAATTATATTGATGACTGAACAACTCCCATTCCCCAAAGTGCAACATACAGTTATGAATATAACTCACAAAGGATCACACAAGTGATCTGACAAAAAAAATAAATACATTAACAAGCGGTTTATTTTACAGTGGATGTGCCAGTCATTTTCAATTATTCTGTAATTAATATTCACACAATCAAATAAATCTCAGTTCAGTCCCTTTTATATTAAGTGGAAATTGTGCTACTTTGGTTTTGGCACTTTACCTATAAAAGCAAAGGATTTCAGTACTTTCCAGAGTGGCAAGGTCCGTTGTGGGGCGGCTGCTTTTCCTTTCCTCTTGCCTAGACCAAAGACAGAAATTGATGGTGGTTAGTTAAAGCAAGTTCAAAACATATACAGGCACATCTCAAGAATTAGAATATCATGAAAAAGTTCAATATTTTTGTCACTCATTTCAGAAAGTGAAACAGATATATAGATTCATTACAGGAACAGTGATATATTGCAAGTGTTTACTTTAATTTTGATGATTATGGCTACAGCCCATATTAACCAACACTTCAGCAGCCAACATTTCTATTTAAAAACTATTTTTTTAAATTAATTTTACGTAATATTCTAATTTTTTGCCAAATTGCATTTGGGGTTTTCAGGGGCTGTAAGCCATAATCATCCATTCATTCATTCATTCATTCATTCATTCATTCATCTTCTTCCACTTAATCCTTTTTGGGTCGCGGGGGGGCTGGAGCCTATCCCAGCGTCTTTGGGCGAGAGACAGGGTACACCCTGGACAGATCGCCAGTCCATCACAGGGCCAACACAGAGAGACAGACAACCATTCACTCTCACAGTCATACCTAAGGACAATTTAGAATCCCCAGTTTGATGCCAGTTAACCTAACTTGCATGTTTTTGGGATGTGGCAGGAAACCGGAGAAATCCCGGAGTAAACCCACGCAAACACGGGGAGAACATGCAAATTCCACACAGATCACTTTAGGAGGAAAAATCCCAGGCACAAAGTCACCGTACTAAAAGGTCAGATCACCAAATGTGTACAGTCCTACAAATATCTTGGGACGATTATTGATAGTAATTTAAAGTTTGAAGAGAACTGTGAAAGGGTGTGCAAAAAGGGTCAGCAACATTTGCATTGCTTGAGAAAACCTGCACGATTCCAAGTTGACCGAACCATAATGACAATGTTTTATCGGGCTTTTATTGAATCTGTTTTATCCTTTTCTTTAGTGTCATGGTTTGGTCAGATAAAACTGAAACAGAGGAAATCCTTGGATCAGCTAGTTAGATGGTCCAGTCGTTTGCTTGGTGAGCCACAGCTGAGCCTGACATTCCTGTACACCAGACAAGTACAGAGGATGGCTACCTCCATTTTAAATGATGACTCCCACCCTTTGCACTGCCACTTTCAGCTTCTTCCCTCAAGACAGAGGTTTGCTGTCCCAAAAAGTAGAACCCAGCGCTACAAAAACAGCTTTCTCTCTGCTGCTGTCAAAGAGTTGAACAAGCTGTAAAAATATATTGTACATAATTTAGGTACCTATTTATTAACTCCATTTTATATTTACTTATTTTTGTAGGATGTCACTTGGGTTCTAAATATTTTATTGGGCTTTAGACCTTTGAGTTTTTAACCTCTTTGACTAGTTTTGAACTTTTAATATGACCCTTCTCTCTTACCTCTGGTTTTTCTCCCATCTCTTTGTCTTTTTATACCCTGATTGATGGAGCCTTGAGTATTTTTATCATGTTTATAGTCAGCTTCATATGTGCCTGTGTTTGCGTCTATGTTGAATGTAATTTGTGGCTTGTATATATGGATGTCACCAGACTGCAAAACAAATGTACCTACGGGTACAAATAAAGTAACCTGAACCTGATCACTGTTGGTCAGGGGCTGGGATCGAACCCAGGATCCCCTGGCCAAGGGTGAGTTGCTGTGCTGCCACAGTGCTAACCACTCTACCACCGCACCGCCCCATAATCATCCAAATTAAAATAAATAAATGCTTGAAATATATCACTGTCTGTGTAATGAATCTATATAATATATGGATTTCACTTTCTGAAATGAGTGACAAAAAATATTGAACTTTTTCATGACATTCTAATTTTTGGAGATGTACCTGTGTTAAGGAAATACGCTTATGAAAGTCAGTGGTGGGATGTGACAAAAATGCTTCGTTTCCCTGACCAGTGAGCACCGCAGGATCCACTCTGTACATGTACAAGTACATTATCAATCCAGGGATTTATGGTGGAACAGAAACGGCACGAAAACACTGTTCCAACACTTTTTTTTTTTTTTGAAACTCCACAGAATAGGTGTTTGGGTCTATTCTGACGCTTTAGAAAATTATATGAATCACTTTTTTTTTTTTTTTTCCTGTCAGGCAGCTAGGCAAACAGAACAGGGATCTGTCACCCTACTGTGCCAAAACAGATTTACTTTGCCAAGAGGAGCCTATACAGTGCCTAACTTTGCACTGTATATTGTTGTAACTCCTCCTGTAATAACTTTTAATACTTTATTTTAATTGTTTTACCCATGGAAGACCCAACAGGATGGGGAAGAGGGAAAGGAAGTGTGTGAAGGGGGGGGGGGGGGGGAAGGGAGGGGAACAGACAAAAAAAAGAGACAACTAAAACAAACAAAAGACAAACTGCTTCTTCCACCGGAGATGTCTCAACACGAGTCTGGTTTCTGCACCTGTTAAAGGAGAGACATTTGTACATGTATGTCTGTGTGCCTATATATGAGAATGCGCGCAAAATAAGTGTGTGCATGTGAGTGGTTTGTCAGGAAACATACGAGCGGAGGGCCGGTCGCAGCAGCCCTCCCCCCGAGGACCCCGAGCAGGCAAGTCAGCGCCACCAACCCCCATATGAATCACTTATAAATCACTGATTTGAAAATGCGCTTGAATATGTTGAGATTTTGGATCCTGGGGTCTGCTTGACCTGTATCCACAATATAAACACTGAGGGAGGCTAACCCCTGGCATGTGGAAACAGATTCTAGGAAGAAATTACACACAACTTAATGCACAGCACCAAAGTGCAACACGTACACAAACCAGGACTTTAACCAGGATTAACATATTTCATCGTTTTGCTCTCACAAGCGAATACTTCGGACAAAACAAGCGTGAATCAGCAGAGCTAGCTACTAGCTAACAGTCGTTAGCCAGGACAGGACGGCGCTGTATCGCTCAAAAAAAGTGAGTTTACCACCAACAGGATAAATAAGCGAACAGATGCACAATATTACAAATCACTCACCATCGATGGTTCTCTCACGTTCGTCTTCAGCTTGTCCATAGTCCGGTTCTATGCTGGGCTGCATCTGTAACGGGGTGAGTCGCTCCTCTCACTGTGGATCTGCCACCAAGCACAGAAAACTCTGCACCTCTTCGTTGGACCACAGTGTAGATTTCCGCAAAACCTACAACGCCATCTGTATTAATATCGTATTTACTTGGTGACCGAGTTAGTCCGTGAAATATTGCAAATGGCGGTCGTGTAGATTCCACAGAAGTCGGACGCTTTCGTGATGTTACGCCCTGACCAATCAGTGGCTTGCAGTCTGTTGACGTCACATCTCGGCTCGACTCAGCATGGTTGTTCCCTGGCCTTGAGTGGATACGAAAATAGGACCCGTTAGCCGGTGCTGGGTATAATGGAAAAGGCTAGAAAGCAAGTCGAGTAAGGCCAAACCGGTACTAGTGGAAAAGGGGCTTTTGAGACTAGAAAAGCGCTATATACTGTAAGATAAGATAAGATAAGATAAGCCTTTATTAGTCCCACAACGGGGAAATTCCAGGATTGCAACAGCACAGGGATAGCAACACTCAGAGCAACAATCAGAAGGCAAGAAAAAAAAAACAAGCAAGCAAGAGCAGCTAATATACATATGTACATATTACTATAAAATATATATATATACACACACACACACACACAGAGACACACAGTGCAGAGCATTGTAGC
This sequence comes from Pholidichthys leucotaenia, assembly GCA_020510985.1. NCBI lineage: Eukaryota > Metazoa > Chordata > Actinopteri > Cichliformes > Pholidichthyidae > Pholidichthys > Pholidichthys leucotaenia. Next base: position 117,385,829 of record CM035847.1, read on the forward strand.
TGGATGGAATAAATATATGAATATATGAACACACAGTGCAGAGCATTGTAGCTAGATGGAATAAATATGTAAATATATAAACACCCACAGTACGGAGCATTGCAGCGAGGTGGAATAAATATGCAAGTATATAAACACACACAGTGCGGAGCAATGTAGCTAGATGGAATAATATGTAGATATATAAAAACACAGTGCGGAGCATTGTAGCTAGATGGAATAAATATATAGATATATAAATATAAACACACCCAGTGCTGAGCATTGTAGCTAGATGGAATAAATATATAGATATATAAATATAAACACACCCAGTGCAGAGCATTGTAGCTAGATGGAATAAATATGTAAATATGGAATAAAGTAAGTACAAGTCCTTATCCCCCCATCCCTAAAAAAGGCATTAGATATATCCACTACAGTGAAAAACCTCTGTTGTGGGGTAATGTTATTCAGCAAAAAGTAAGGATTTGGAACAGTGTAATTTGTAGGCACCACCACAGCATTGATTGGTCTCATATCATGACCCATCCTTGAGTCTGTTTTTCCAGGCTTCTCTACAGGAAGAATAGGTGTGTTCCATGGGGACCATGTTTGTACTAGGACCCCTGCCTGAAGAAGACCCTGTATTGTTCCTGCTATACCTGTTTTCTTCTCCTTTGGGAGAGGATATTTGCTTCCCCATATTGGCTGAGTGTTGGGTTTGAGTGAGTTTTTACTGGTGTACAGGTAATCAGACCAACATCCGCAGAGCCATCTGACCATAGAGAGGGGGACATAGACTCTAAAGGTGCATTCACACCAAAGGCGAACAGGCAAATTTTTTGCGCAGCACAATTACATTATAAATCAATGTAAACATGCCAACAGACATGAATAGTGAGATGCAGACAGGTTGTCTTTAAAACTTCTGCAGCTGTGTTCAACCTGCTGTGGAAATTCCCAAAATAAAGTCATGCTTAGGTTTACATTATCCGACCAGGGGCTCACCTAAAAATGTTGTCTCAAGCCTCCAAAACTTGAATGAATGAATGAATGAATTTTATTTATTTGGTAATAATAATAATAATAATAATAAACACATACAATACAATAAGAACACACAAAAGAACAACAGAAAGGGTGTAGGCTGAAGCTAGTGCTTATACAGTGCCTACCCCGTTACAATTTTAAAATCAATAACATAAAAATTTAAGTCTTACCCAAAATCAACAAAGAAAATCAAATAGAACAAGTAGACCAAAAAAAATCTTTAAGTTATTACAAATTTATCTCCCAGCATTTACAATGAGATACTTGGAGATTTTCTCATCTTTGTACAATTTTTTGAATTGCTTCAGAGTTGAACATGTTTTAATATTTTCAGAGCAACAGTTCCACAGTTTAACTCCAGTGACAGATATGCAATGATACTTTGTATTTGTTCTTACCTTTGGCTTATTAAAAACAGAGTTACTGACATAATGCACGGCTCAGGAGACGCACACGCAGGCTCAGAGTAGATCCAATAGCTTTATTAACAACAAGTGTGTATGAATGTGTGTCTGCGAGATGTGCATGTATTGGTGGTGGCGTCTGCGTCGGGCACGGAGGCAGGAGACCGTACAGCCGGACAACCCTATGGGAGAAGCACAGGGAGAAGGGTGACGGGCACACACCAACACAGGAGATGTTAAAATAGTGATAAGCTTACTTGGAGTAGCAGGTGGCTGGCACAGCAAGGACGAGGTCCGGTAGACAGCGACCTGGAGAGCCCGGTGCAGCAGCGAGGGAGTGGAGACGGAGAGGAATGGTCCGCCGCCGGGAAATCCACCTGTGCACAGGGGAGCAGACTTGGAGAGGAAAAAGGTAAGGGCTTCTTACCGAGATGTTTGCTGAAGTGGTAGAGGTTACTCACAGCAATCGTGACGAGTGAAGTCTGACGGCTTCAGGCCGAAGCCCAGGGCGAGGCGGCTTAAATCCCTCACCGCTGATGAAGTGCAGGTGTGCGTGCAGCTGGCGCCGCAGATGAGCGGCGAGGCGTGACAGTTACCTCTTAGCTCATATTTGCATTTGAAGCAGATGATAGAATAAAGGCAGTGTTGGATTTTTAAATAGCTTTATTATCACCCGCCTTCATCAGAACTCGGCTGCAGCCCATGGCTTGAGCAGGCTGCAGCTTCATTCCTCCAGCTCTCAAAGAGGAGACACGTGTGCGTCTCACACAGTAGAGAAATCAAGATGCAGTAGTCAGAGTGAGAGGCAGAATCACAACTTGGCACAGCATTTATACCCAACTCAAACAATAGATCAAAGGACCTTCACAGCAGTCAATCTGGCATTTGCATATCAAAGGAACAGACAGGATGCATGAGCACAATGCATGGATAACACATGGATGATACATTAACTCAAAGCAGTGACATGCATAACCGGCAGACTGTAGCAGAAACAACCAGAATGTGAGGTGATTGTCTTTAGCCTGTTGTGGGGGTTAAATCAAACCGCCACACTGCTCCCCCCCAGAGGGCACGGTAGGGGACCGTGACCTCGATGTTGCAGTTTGGGCAGCGAGCAGGGAAAAGCTCTGTGCAGGAGGAGGGGGAGTGGGGGGTAGCAAATGCTGACTGGGCACGGGAAAATCGTTCGAGTCGCGCCAAAAGTGTTTGCTGCTCCGCGATGTCCCGTCTGAACATGCGGAGATCAGAAGAAGAAAAAAAATTAGTCTCTGACTCCTCTCATGGCCATGAAGAAAAGCAGGAGCGGCGGTAAGAAAAAAATAAAAGCAGAGGGACTGGCGTGTTGACTTTAGGGCAGGCGCAACCCTAAAGCCTCGGGAACCGCAGACAGCTGAATTCCCCTTGTGTGCCGTGGCTAAGACTATAAAATCCAGTGAGCAAGCTGCGGGCCTCAGGTGTACAAGCAAGCCTGAAGGGCCAGTGTGCAGCAGAAGGAAGGCCGTCGGAAGAGCCGTATTTGTCCCGTGCGTGGTGCGCTGTCCTCGTCACCCCCGGTGCGCGTGCCGGGGCTCCGTGCATGGGTGGGCTCGCTGGAGAGGAAATCAGGGTCGGAAACTTAGTGGAGATCGGCGCAGTCTGCGCCGAAAAACATCTCTGACGAGCCGTTGCTGCAGATTAGTCATGGTGCGTTCAGGTCCACGTGTGCTCTGTCGGCCATGGGAGTCGCCCGCATGTGCTCTCATGTGGAGGAGCTGCGCGGCCGGTCCCGCATGGATGTGCCGATCTCGGCGAGGGCGCGCCATGACGCTCTCTGCCGCTTACCCGGTCTTGGTTGATGTCCTGAGAGCAGTTCGCCCGCCGTGGGCTCTGCGTCGAGGCCTCCCTGAGGCAGCAGGGAGGGCAGACCAGTCAGGCCGCTGCGACGGAGCATTCATGCCCGGGTGCTGCGTTCGCTGGCCGCTCGTTTTCTTCAGTCTCGGGTCGCCAGCGTGGCTGTTCAGATCAGAAGGTTGCGTTTGCACAAAGCGTGTGCATGTTCGGGGTCACCAGTGAAGAGGATGATGGAATAAAGGCAGCGTTGGATTTTTAAATAGCTTTATTATCACCCGCCTTCATCAGAACTCGGCTGCAGCCCATGGCTTGAGCAGGCTGCAGCTTCATTCCTCCAGCTCTCAAAGAGGAGACACGTGTGTGTCTCACACAGTACAGAAATCAAGATGCAGTAGTCAGAGTGAGAGGCAGAATCACAACTTGGCACAGCATTTATACCCAACTCAAACAATAGATCAAAGGACCTTCACAGCAGTCAATCTGGCATTTGCATATCAGAGGAACATACAGGATGCATGAGCACAATGCATGGATAACACATGGATGATACATTAACTCAAAGCAGTGACATGCATAACCGGCAGACTGTAGCAGAAACAACCAGAATGTGAGGTGATTGTCTTTAGCCTGTTGTGGGGGTTAAATCAAACTGCCACACATTCCCTTTTTTTAAACAGTCTCTGAATATTTACAGGTAATTGGTTATTATTTGCTTTGTACATGATTTGAATGACATTATAATCTACCAGATCTCTAAATTTAAGAGTATGTAATTGAATGAATATTGGATTTGTTGGTTCATAGTAAGGTTTCTTTGATGCAATGTGTACGACTTTTTTCTGTAGTAAAAAGATTAAGTTTGTGTTCGTTTTATATGTGTTCCCCAGATCTCCACACAGTGTGTCATAAAAGGGACTATCAGTGAATTATATAAAATGCAAAGAGATTTCTGACACAGGAGATCCTTAACTTTATACAGTACGGCAATGGATTTAGACATTTTATTTTTGACATAATTTATGTGTGATTTCCAGTTTAGTTTGTTATCAACAATGACCCCTAGGAACTTGGTTTTGAAAACTGTGTTAATTCCAACATTGTTTATTTTAATTTTTCTGTGATTATATAATTTGCGGTTTCCAAATATTATACATTTTGTTTTTCCAAGGTGAACAGATAATTTATTGGCAGTGAACCATTGACTGATTTGTTTAAGTTCATTTTCTACTGAATTCAGAAGCTGCTTAAGATTTTCTCCACTACAAAAAAAAGTTGTGTCATCTGCAAATAAAATACACTTGAGCAATCTAGACACAGAACATAAATCATTAATATACAAAATGAACAGCAATGGACCAAGCACAGAACCCTGTGGTACCCCACACGTCATCTTCAGCAACTCAGAGTCTGTATTTTTCACATGAACATATTGAGATCTGTCTTCTAAATAGCTGTGTAACCAGTCAAAAGCAATTCCTCTGATGCCATACTTATGTAATTTACTGAGGAGTAATTTATGGTCAACTGCATCAAATGCCTTTTGTAAGTCCAGAAATATTCCAACTGTGTGTTCTCTTCTATCTGTTGCATCCGTAATCTGTTCAACAAAGTCCATGAGTGCCAGTGAGGTGGTCCGGTTCTTCCTGAATCCATACTGTTGTTCACAGAGTATACTGTGCTTATCATTGAAATCATTTAGTCTCTTAACAAATATTTTTTCCAGTATTTTTGGAGAACTGAGGTTATCAAGGGGATGGGTCTGTAGTTTGACAATGAGTGTTTGTCACCAGTCTTATACAGAGGAATGACTCTTGCTATTTTCATTTTCTTTGGAAATTTACCAGCAGTAAGTGACATGTTGCATATGAAAGTGAAGTGTTTAACAATACAATCAATAATACATTTAACCAAGAACATACTGAAATCATTACAATCAGTTGATTTTTTTGTCTTTGAATTTGTTAACAATGTCAAGAATTTCTTTTTCATCTGTTTCTTTCATAAACATTGAGTAAGCGTTTATGTTGACGACATTGTCAGCGCCACCTGGATTTGCTGATGATACAGTGGAGTTGGTGATCTTTTTTCCTATGTTAACAAAATATTCATTAAACGTGTTGGAGATCAAGCTATTTTCATTGATTATCCCATTCTCTCGTCGGCCTCCGTCGGTCTATGATGACCATGGAAGAGAATCCTAAACGTCGACTCTGCTGGAAAAGCACCGCCTGTGGCTGAACAGACCGATGCGCGAATGGCAGTCCCTGTCACACAGGTCGCACTTGTGGGTGGTCTCCGTGCTGCTGGGTCTGTGGCGGTTCTTCCTGCGGGTCCTTTTTTCATCTGCTGCAGCAGTCAGTCTCTCTTCACCCGCCTTGAGCTGTCTGCTCAGGGTGCCTCTCCATTTGGAGCGGTCCGTTGCAAGGTCCTCCCAGCGCTCTGTGTTGATCTCCAGGGCCTTCATGTCTCTCTTGCAGACGTCTCTAAAGCGCAGCTGTGGGCGGCCAACGTCTCTCCTGCCAGTCGCCAGTTCTCCGTAGAGGACGTCTTTGGGGATTCTGCCATCCTCCATACGGTGAACGTGGCCTAGCCAGCAGAGCCTGCGCTGCCTGAGTAGAGTGAACATGGAGGGAAGGCCAGCGCGGGACAGAACTTCTGTGTTGGGCACTTTGTCCTGCCAGGATATGTCCAGGATGTGGCGAATGCAGCGCAAGTGGAAGGAGTTCAGTCTCTTTTCCTGCCGGGCGTATGTTGTCCACATCTCACTCCCATAGAGCAGTGTGCTGATGACGCAGGCGTTGTACACTGCCATCTTCGTCTTGACAGAGAGTTTGGGATTCTCCCACACTCGTGTGGTGAGGCGAGCGAGTGTGAAGGCTGATTTTCCAATCCTCTTGTTGATCTCTGTATCAAGGGAGAGGTTGTTGCTGATCGTGGACCCCAGGTACGTGAACTGATTCACGACCTCCAGCTCGTAGTCATCGATGGTGATGGTTGGTGGTGCTTCCGTGCCTTGCGCCAAGACGTTAGTCTTCTTCAGGCTGATGGTAAGCCCGAAGTCCTTGCATGCCTGGGAGAAGCGGTCCACAGGGTCTGAAGCTCCTGCTGTGTGTGGGTTGCGACTGTAGCGTCGTCTGCGAACAGCATGTCTCTGATTAGAGCCTCGCGTACTTTGGTTCTGGCTTTCAGGCGGGCGAGGTTGAAAAGCCTGCCGTCAGATCTTGTGTGCAGGTAGATTCCCTCTGTTGCTGTGCTGAAGGCATGCCTCAGGAGCATAGCAAAGAAAATCCCAAAGAGGGTTGGTGCAAGTACACAGCCCTGTTTCACTCCGCTGCGTATGTTGAATGGCTCTGAGACGTTGCCATCGTGCTGCACTATCCCCTGCCTGTTGGTGTGAAACGATTCGATGAGGCTTTGCAACTTTGGTGGGCATCCTATCTTTGGCAGGATCTTGAAAAGGCCCTCTCTGCTGACCAGATCGAATGCTTTGGTGAGGTCGATGAAGGCGATGTACAGGGGCATGTTCTGTTCTCTGCATTTCTCCTGGAGTTGGCGGATGGAGAATATCATGTCTACCGTCGATCGCTCAGCGCGGAAGCCACACTGAGACTCGGGGTAGACACGTTAGGCAAGCTTCTGTAGACGAACGAGAACAACTCATGCGTAGACTTTGCCAACAACGCTGAGGAGGTAGATGCCCCTGTAGTTGTTGCAGTCACTTCTCTCCCCTTTGTTTTTGTAGAGGGTGATGATTTTGGCATCCCTCATGTCCTGTGGTACGGCACCTTCCTTCCAACACTGGCAGAGGACGTCATGCAATGGCAGCAGTATGGCGGTCTTGCAGTGCTTGATCAGGTCAGGGGGTATGCCGTCATTGCCGGGTGCCTTGCCAGCGGCCAAGCTATCAATGGCCTTGCTGAGTTCGTCGATGGTTGGCTCGGCGTCAAGTTCGTCCATGGATGGCAGGCAGTCGATGGCATCAAGGGCTGACGGTGTCATGGTGTTCTGTCTGGAGTAGAGGTCGGAGTAGTGTTCCACCCATCTCTCCATCTGCTTGTTCTTTTCTGTGATCATCTCCCCAGTGGAGGATTTGAGGGGGGCCGTCTTGCTCTGAGCCAGACCAAGTGCTTTCTTGATGCCATCATACATACCACGGATGTTCCCTGTTATGGCAGCAGTTTGAATGTCTTGGCTGAGCTGAGTCCAGTACTCGTTGGCACAGCGCCGAGCAGTCTGCTGAACTTTACTTCTCGCAGCCCTGAGAATCTGGAGATTCTTCTCGTTTGGGTACTTCTTGTACTCAGCAAGTGCTGAGCGCTTGGCTGCAATGAAGGGGGTCATCTCGGTCAACTTGGCATCAAACCAGTCCTGTGACTTCGAGGTCTTCCTCCCAAAGGTAGCCAAGGCTGTGCGGTGGATGGTGTTTCGCAGCGCTTCCCACTTCTGCTTTGCAGATTCTCCTTCTTGTGGTACACCAAGTTCCTTCTCAAAGGTGGAGGCAAACTGCTCAACAAGTTCTGGTTGAGCCATCTTGCTGGTGTCAATCCGTGCCTTTCCAGGCTGTCTAGCACGATGGAATTTCTTCAGCTGCAGCTTGACCTTGCAACACACCAATGAATGGTCTGTGTCGCAATCTGCACTCTGGAACGAACGGGTGATTAGCACGTTCTTCAGTGAGGTGCGCCTGGTCAGGATCAAGTCCAGCTGGTGCCAGTGCTTTGAGCGCGGATGTTGCCAGGAAACCTTGTGTTGGGGCTTGGTCTTGAAGAATGAGTTTGTGATGCACAGATCGTGATATGTGCAGAACTCGAGCAGCCGCTGTCCGTTGTCGTTCATTCTGCCCACACCAAAAGGTCCAAGACAGGAGGGCCAGGAGTCGTGGTCAGCACCCACTCTGGCATTGAAGTCTCCAAGGAGAATGAGTTGTTCAGAGTTGGGGATGATCCTGACAGTTGTTGCGAGATTCTCGTAGAACTCGTCTTTTGCCTCTGGTGTGGCTGTCAGTGTTGGGGCATACACACTGACGAGGGTGACTGGGCCTTGAGTGGTGTTCAGGCGGAGGGTGAGGAGTCGTGCAGAGCCAGTGCTGCCCGGTTCCACCATCTTCAGCAAGGTGTTCTTCACTGCGAAGCCCACTCCGTGTTCCCTGTGTTCGTCACTGCCCTTTCCCTGCCAGTAGAACGTGTAGTCCTTCTCTCTCAGTGTGCCTGCGTCAGCCACCCGTGTTTCCTGGAGAGTGGCGATATCCACTCCCAGTCTCTTCAGCTCATTATTGATGATGGCAGTCTTCCTGGTGTCGTTGATGTCCTTGAGGTTAGCAGCGAGTCCTGTCATCATAGTGCGGACGTTCCAAGTTCCCAGTTTTAGAGTTGGTCTCTTCTGTTTTATTGTCTTGCCTGGTGCGAAGGTTCTCAGCCTGCTGTTCAGACTTCTCCTCATCCCCATGCACCCAATGAGGAAAGCAAGCTGTGGCGGGACAACACCTTATTGACTGGGGGCTGCCCAGCTTGAGGCGGGCGGTAGCTGTCCAGTGAGATCCGATGAGCCCTCCCACCGTCGGGAACAACCCCTGGCGCCGCGCTCTACGCCAATTGAGCGGTGGCTTATAACCGGTAACTGTCATTCCCCGTGTTTTGTCTACGCCAAAGGCGAAGCTGGAGTGTCCTCTCCGGTGATCCGGTGTTCTACCTTCCAGTGTTGGGCGTTGGTAGGATTCAAGCCTGGGCAGGAAGATATGGCGGACAAGATGTTGCCCATGCAGCATGTCCCCCCTCTCCACGTCACTGATGAATCCAAACGAACAGCAGGGCTGCTACAGTTTGGCACCAGCGCCGTTGCAGGAGCTGCCAGAACAATGTTGAGCACAACATAGAACTGCCTTAGGGGCTCCGACTCCGGATTTTTCCTCAGGGTTGACTCCAGAAGCCTTTCCCGTGACCGGGTATGCCGCAAGGCAGCAGAGATTTGAAATCAGGGTTTACCTTCCCCTAGATGGGCTACCTTCCCAGGTTGACGAGCCACCATCTACCCGAAGCATCTGGTTTTAAGGCGCCAGAGATCCGCCCTCGCCCCTTCTCCTATTAGTAAAAGCAGTTCTGCCGGGCTTAGAGACTAAACCACACGGGCAGGCTAGGAGTTGGACTTAGTTGTCAGAGGCTTTTCGAGACGCACGCCATAAGGAGCATTTTATGAGCACTGAGAGCTTAACCCCAGTGCCGCTCCTGGCTATGACAACCTTGGAACCATTCCATTATCTGAATTTAAATAAGAGATGTGGTTGGAATTTAGTTTTCCTCTCTTTGTTATATTATTTAACACCTTCCATAGATTACATGTATTAGTTTTGTTATTTTCCAATAATTTACTGTAATATGTTTTTTTACTGAATCTTAAAATACTGAGTTTATTTTTATAAGTCTTGTATTTCTTTTCTGCTTCCACAGTTCTTAATTTCAGAAACGTTTTGTATAACAAGTTTTTCTTTTTACAAGCATTTTGCAGGCCCTTGGTGATCCAAGGCTTATCTCTGTATTTAACTTTAGTTTCTTTTACCACTAGAGGGCAGTGTTTATTATATAGTTGTGATAAAATAGAGACAAATTCTCCATATGCTGTATCAATGTCGTCAACATAAACACCGCTCCAGTCTTGTATTTTTAGATCATTCCTAAGATTGTTGATTGCGGTTTCTGTTACAAGTCATTTAAAAACCTTATCTATTTCAACGTTATGAGTTACACCAGGGTGTGAAGAAACAAAAACGGGCAGATGGTCTGTCACATTATTAATAATAAGACCAGCAGTTACATTCCCCTCAGTGACATTTGTGAAAATGTTATCAATAAGCGTTGCTGAATGTGTTGTTATTCTAGTGGGGTATGTTATTGAAGGGTAGAAACCCATACAAAACATGGAATTTATGAATTCACTTATTTGGATATGGTCATTTGGATTTAATAAGTCAATATTGAAGTCTCCACAAATAAATACCAGCTTCTTATTACCTACTGCACTGAAAAGCTCAGACAATTTTTCTTTGAAAATGTCAATATCGGTACCCGGTGCTCTATAAATGCAACTTATTATCATGTTTTTTGTAGCTGTAATTAATTTCACAGTTACACACTCCATGATGTTTTCCATTTCAAAAGACATATTTTCTACAACTTGGCTTTGATAGCAGGACCTGATATATAAAGCAACACCACCACCCCTTTTCTTTACCTGCGTGTGGTATACAGTATAAATCACAGCCTCTCATTTGCACTGTATGAAGTTGGTCATTTTATAGCCAAGTCTCAGAAATTGCAACAGCAGAAAAATTTGTGTTATATTGCAACAAACTGTCCTGGATTTTGGAAAAATTAATGTTGAGACTTCTACTATTAAAGTGTATTATTGACAATGATTGGCCAGAAATTGTATTTTTTAGTTGGTGTGAGCTAAAGTATTTACACTGATGTTTTATACTGTTGAAAAAGGGATTTTCAGGATCGGTTTCATATTCAACACTGTGTGGTTTATGCTCAGTATATTCGTACCCTTTAAAAATGAGGTTGTTTCCTATAAAAGTTTGCATCTTAATTATTCCAGTCAATGGAAACAAATGCACAGTTTATATCTCTAAGTTGATAATGAAATGTCAATCATTTCTGGTTGATTTTTGGCTCCATTGATTTTGGTGTACTGTGGGTGGCGTGGGATGGCGTGGGTGAATAATGAGTCTGTCATACCTGAAGTAGGCTATGTCCCCCGTGCTCTTGCAGCTTTCAGCTCTGGCATTAATTCTTTTCTCTTCCTTCTTACCAAATCAGTGAAGTCCTCATTGATAAAGATTTTTGTTCCTTTGAGGGACTTGGCTCTTTAAAGAATGGTCATCATGTTCTTGTGCCGCAGGGACTTGACCACAATGGGCCTCGGTCTTTCTCCTCCAGGTTTCCCCATGCGGTGGGCTTTCTCCATCTCAATCCCTGGTGGTAACTGTAGTTTCTCCATGAGAATATTTTTAATCTTCTCCTCCATGTCGGCCAAGGTCTCTCCTGGTGCCTCCACAACACCATCAAAGACTAGATTATTTCTCCGGGACTGTCCTTCCAGATATTCATATTTGTCGGTGATAGTCAACAGACTGTCACACACTTTAGAAACATCTGATTGCAGCACATTGTTGCAGTCTGCCGGCTTTTATGTCATCTACGTCTTTTTGAGTGAACTGTAGACTGGTTTTAACGTCCTGCAACTCTCTCGTCATCGTGTCCACTCTTGCATTAGCTGAGTCCATGATCACTTTGATGAGGCTTTTGAAAGTTTCCTGTTGTTGGTTTAACAATGCAGAAAACAGTTCTTTTTGCTGTTGCAGTAAGTCATTTACCTGTGCAAGGGACACATATTCCTCCTCAGATTTGGCCTCTGCTTTTGGCTTAGGTGGCATTTTGCTGCAGTTTTGCAATAATTTGCAGTGGACAAGGAGACAAGAGTCTGTTTCCAAGACTATTTCAGTGTTGATGAAAAATTCAAGCAGCAACAACAACAGGAATGCGTGTAAGGCCTGGTGCCAGGCCTGAAGCCTGATGGAGGTGGCTGCAGGGCCTGGTGGTGGTAACTGCCTGTGAAGCCTGGTGGTGGGAACTTCACAGATGATGGGTGTTTATGTTGCTAGCTTTCTGGCTTGCTAGGACATCTGTGGCTGGAAACCATGGATAAATAACTCCAAAATCCCGATTCAGCTGAAGAGTTCCCGGTCCTACTGTCTTCCGGTAAGGGAATTTCATTTTCAAACTAGTTTACTCTGCAATGGTGATACTTTTATTCCAATGACAGCAGAATATCAAAGCTAGCAGCTAGCTCGTGGACGTGAACACATGACTACGCAAATTTCCACGTACTCGCATCTTCCCATTCACTTTGTATGGATTCGCACCACCCGTTCATGTTTGGTGTGAACACACCTTAACAGTGCATCAGTATTTGGGTGATCAGTGTTTTCTCTGCCATGTGTTCAGTCAAGGTGCAATCTTTGTGGGGTGGGCTGTACTGTCACATTGGATGAGATGCAATAGCAATCAACAGATGGTGAATACTGTTGATCCCTACATTGTGTGACAGCCCAGTCAGTCAACTTAAGACAGTTTTTCACCATTGGTCCCAGTGCCCTTGCCTCCTCTTCCCCTGTGAACACTCCCAGTGTCACATGAGGTGCAGCAGTGTCTGAGAGGGCACATAGAGGCAACAAGTCCTTATTCAAGCAAACTGCAGCAGCCACTCCTTGTGGACCAACATAAATATCTTTATACACCAAGTCCTGAACCCCCACCAAAGTCTCCCACTGATCATCATACAGTTCTTGGTCATCATGTGAGTAGTTCATTGTGTAGTGGAGTGGATCATGTGGGGGGTCATTTGGTCGAATAGAGTCTATCCATGGAGCCCATGAAACATATTTGTCTACCAGCTGATTTTTGTCAGGGCTCACATCATTCAGCTGTAGCCACCACACAGTTGCAAAAGAGGTTTTATCTTCCTCTGTGTCTGTTTCCTGTACTTGCAACTGTGGAGCATTCAAAGAAGTAGACAAATCTGATGTGCACCGGAGCATAGTACTATCTGGAAGACACACAACAGTTTCAGTAGAAGCAAAATCGATATGTGCCCTTACTTTCAAAAGCACATCTCTTTTGAGAAGATTTACAGGACAGTCTGGTGAACACAGAAAAGAGTGGACAAAATCCAGTCCAGCCAATGAACAGTTCAATGGTACTGAGAAAGGGAGATGCTTCGGGATCCCAGAGATGCCAACAACTGATGTATAGTTAGTGGACAGGGGTAAAGAAGTTGATATTGATGAGAAATGAGCCCCTGTATCCACCATGACTTCATAAGTTTTGTCTCCCACCTTGAGGGACAGCATTGGATCCGAAAGTGCTCCCTTTTCAGTGTGGTTTCCTGGGCCCCATCATTGCTGACTGGGCATCATGCCCTGGTTGGGAGCCATGTGTGATTGCTGAGGCTGTTGTGGGTGTTGATGATCTAGTCATAACCCTGGTGCTGGAGGTGGAGTGGGTGTGTACTTTATCCTGGCATGTCCCCTGCCAGAAGGTGGAGCTCTACAGTCACGGGCCCAATGACCTCTCCTGCCACACTGTAGGCACATATCACTGGGTGGGCCTCATGATCTCATGCCTCCTCTGTCTGCACCTCTGCCATGCCCTCTTTGTGGTGGGCGGGAGTACCATTGTTGCTGCGGTGCCAACACAAAGGGCTCAGCAAGGACCGGGCTAATAATGGCCTGAGGGGCTGCCACTGTGACGGCTGGAGCCTGTACAGTAGTGTTTTTGTCTTTATTCACTACTTCCCTAGCTGCTTTCAATTGGGCTTTTACCAGCTGATTTGATAAATCTGTTGTTTCTGTGTCCTTTCATCTTGTTTTTGTCATATATCTGAGCGTCTGTCCTCAGCGCTCAGAATCCCTTTGTAGTTTTAAGTGTTTTTCTGTTCATTAGTATTTCCCTGTTAGTTCTGTTATGATGTTTGGATTATTTGAGCCCCTTTCCTCCATTCCAGATACACCCATCTCTCACAGCCTGTTTCCCCAGTCCATCTCAGCTGTGAGTGATTGATTAGAATTAGGTCACTGCCCACTCCTGGCCATACCTGCTGCTTGTTACTCCTTATTTCACCTCTGTATATTTAAGCTCTGCATTTTTTCTGTTTCATTGCTGCACGATTAGTTGTCTTCTGTCACTGTCAACTGTTAACGTAATCTGTGATTACCTCCAGATCTCCTCTGCAACCGCTGAGCAAAGTTGGCCCAGGAACTCCATTTGTTAAGTGCGCTTGTTATTTCATATTTTGTTTCTTGCAGTTTTTTGGACTTTGTTCTTTCTTTTATTAAAATGTCACAAGTGTATCCAGCGCCTGAGTCTGTCTCCCTGCCCCATAGGGGTTAATACATGAGTTTTTTATGATATTGTTTCACATAATAATGCATCTGTGAGAGCCACTCTGCCCAGGGGCGAGTATTCAGTCCCACTACCCCTTCCAGTGCAGCTCTTACAGGTGGTGGTACTGATGTTTGTATGACATTGCGGAATACTGCTAAAGTGGTAGCATTATTAAGTGGATTTTCACCAGTCATGTCAGTCCAAAGTGCCAAACACTTTGGACTCCTGCCTCCTACACATAGGCTCCTGCCTCCTCTTTTGGCTTCATTGGTATGTCTGTTAACTCTGCACTAGTAAGGTCTACAGGAAACATCCTTCTCATTACTGCAAAAATCTCATCACAATGAACTCTGAATGGTGCCTCATCAGGCTCATTGCTAGTGTCAGCCTCTTCCTCTATGTTCTTAAGCATAAAGGCTGAGGTGTGAGTAGCCACTATTCTCCTTAAATCTGCCATGCACAAATGGCAGTCAACTGTTGCCTCCTGCATAGCTCTAATCCACAGAGAGGCCCCCGAAGTTAGTGGAGACAATATGTCACAAATGCCTTTTAGGTCCTTAAATGACCATTCTATATATTGTGCTGCCCCAATTTCAGTAGCTATCATGGGCATGTGTCTATAATTTACTTTAGGTATGTCTCCTGTTTGTAAACGTGTGCGCTGAGGTGCCCCTTTGGTCAGATTTTCTATTGCAGATCCATAATCACTAATTTTCCATTGTTTTTGTGTGCCTGTAGGTGCTTTTTTGTCTGTGTAATTAGTTATTCTCTTCGGGGAGTCTCCCCCAGCAACTGATAAATTTTGCGGACTGGTTTCAGTTTCTGCTAAATGTTTTCCTAATCCTTCCAATCTACTTAATACAGCCTGCCAGTCATCCCCCTTATCCCCTGTTTCCTGTTTTACTGAGGGGGTTGAAGTAAGGGGAAATCCTGATTTATTAGGACCCTTCTCCTCTTCCTTTTGTTTCTCATTGTCATGGTCATGTTGACTCATAGGCTTGTTAGGTGTGTGTTGATTAATAATCTGGTGTATTTTATTTACTGCTGCTTTGTTATCTTTAGTGGACTGTATTGGCCTCATGTATAATACTCCTGTTACTGCCTGTACCATATTATAATTTTCATTGACAAAAGTAGTAAGGCCCATCTATTTAGAGAGCATGTTTACACACTCTGTATATGGACTTGACTGCAGCACACATTGTGCTGGAGGAGCTGTTGGAGGAGGTGAGGCAACATCATTATACTAGGGTGGTTTCTCACTGTCCTCTTTCTGCTTGATCAACTGTAAAGTTACCTTTCCATTATCACTCACAATCACCTGTCCTTTCAATGCAGCTATGAATTTGGGTATGTAACACATAGCCCTGGTCTGCTTCTTCTGTTTCCTTCAACTTTACCTTAATTTTTTTTCCAAATTTAGGGTTTCCTGCCTTATCATAATTTTTCTTTGCTGTGAGATAACTTTGTATAATTATTTGCAATATTCCCACCAGTTTAGCTGACTGAGGCATTATTTTATCTGATCCTGGTAGATATCCTTGATCCTGCATTTCACACACCCACTGTTGAAACTTTCTGACTTCCTTTTTTCTGTCTCCCTTGTCTGTCTGTCTCTCAATTGCTTTTTCTGTCCTTTCACATATTTCCTTCACAGTAAAAAATGATTTTGATGCTGCGATTTTAGTCAAATGATCTGTACAAACTATGGGAAGCAAAAATTAATGGATATTTACAGCCCTACGGTCCAAGCTCCAGATCCCAAATCCTTTCTAGAATTCCAGCCTGTCCAAGCTTCTAACTAACTAACTTACTAACTAACCTGCACTTATATAGCGCTTTTCTAGTCACAAAGACCACTCAAAGCGCTTTCACTAGTACTAACCCTCTATTCTAAGGGCCTATAGGAGACAGATATCTAGGGACAATTTAGAACGACCAATTAACCTAACATGCATGTCTTTGGATCGTGGGAGGAAACCGGAGCCCCCAGAGTAAACCCACACAGCACAGGGAGAACATGCAAACTCCATACAGAAAGGTTCCAACCCCTGCCAGCCTGGGGATTCGAACCAGGAACCTTCTAGCTGTAAGGCAACAGTGCTAACCACTGCACCTAGTGAAACAAGTGGGACAGGCATGATTTGGAATTCTAGGGGAAATCGAGATCCTTTGCTTCTGGTAGACAAAAAAAATATTTACAGTCCCCGGGCTTTTGCCTTTACAGTGATCCCTCGCTACTTCGCGCTTCACCTTTCGCGCCCTCAGTGCATCGCGGATTTTTCAAAAATATTCATCAAAAATTCAAAATTGAGAAATAATGGGCGGGCGCTAGCAGAAGGCAGGGAGACTACATTAGACCATCAGGTGTCAACACGGAGAGCCGCACAACTCTCTGTTCGCTATTCTCGTGTTGGCTCGGCTCGGAAATCTCGCAAGCTGATTGGCCGAGACGTTTCACCCCGCAAGCTGATTGGCCGAGACGTTTCACCCACCTCCTCTCCCTGCCGAGCACTCATGAAGGGAAGGAAGACCGCATTCATTGCTTTTTATCGCTCGTGTTACTTAGTCTCGCCGCGTGGAACTTTTTGCTGTTCTCTTGTGCCATTTTGTGCGAAATAGTCTTCCCGTCGAGCCACTACGCCGCCTCCTGCAGCTTCAGCTCTATCGGAAGCTGCCCTCGATGATCCTGCGCCTCCAGCACCTCACGATGAGGCGTCACCTGAGGAGCAGTAAAGCTGTTATTAACCTGTGCAGTAAATCATTTTCATCTTGAGTTACGTATCTTGTTATAAGAATAAAAGAGTTCTAAAAACATATTTATGTACACTTTGTTTACATTTACGTATGTATGTACACGTACACACACACACACACGTATCATATGAGAGAGAGAGAGTGAGAGAATGAACGTACGTATTATTTATGGATGACGTCATTGGGGTGACGCTACTTCGCGGTTTTTCACTTTTCGCGGTCGGTTCTGGAACCCATTAACCGCGATAAGTGAGGGATCACTGTATTTCCCACCCACAAATACAAAAATTCCTCTTTTTTCCAGACAGCCAGAAGTGGGAATTCGAGATCAGAGATAAGCCCTTCACTCTACACCACGCTTCGTGTCTTAAATTGGGATAAAACAGGTTAAACCACCCACACAATACCCACAAGACTTATAGGATCAACACAGTGTCAACATGTACAATATCTGCAGAATTTGTTGTGTATTTGTTCCTGCCGCTTATTTCAAAGACCGGTAACCAGTTTAACTCTATGTAGAGGCTGCTTACATAGACCTGCGTCCAATATCTTTACCAGAGGCAGCTTATCATACAGATTAGTCCAACTAATTTTAAGAAACTGGTGACACAATTCACTCACTATTGTTATTACATAAGTTTCTAGTGTTGTGTCTTTTTATTTTCATTATTCCTGTATTATTCACTCTTGAGGAATAATTAAAAGAATCTCAAGTTTCATCAATTACTCACTCTTTAATGAAAATTGAGATTCTTGTAACATATTATACTTTATCTTATGCTCACTTATTTTTGTAAAATAAGATCTCACTCTGTATTAATATTTCTTATTTGTCTATAAAAAGGTGGCTCGTTGATCTAACCTTATCATGTAATGATTATAATACTCTCTGCATGTTCTTAGTTTTTATCAAAAAATGATAATAAATTCTTAATTTCTGTTAAAATTATAATTATGACAAAAAAAGCTTACTTTGACTGATTACAGACAATCCTTACAGAGATTTAGAAGAGGTTCTCTGCTTACCTTTTGAAATTGGGCCCTGGTTTGTCTGTAATATACAGGCAAAAACTTTTCATCCGGTCACCTCCAATGTTCGTCAGTGGAGTCAGCCAACTGGCCAATTTTGCTGTAAAATGTGTTCAAAATTGGACAGTTAGCAAAAACCATTTAGAAAGATAAAGATTAACATGAGATGAACTATTCCTCACTTATCTTTTATTGAAGCATGCAAAGAGTTAACACAGCTGCGGGTCTCTGTCCTCAGCACAACCTGGCAGAAGAGACTCCAAATAAGAGTTCAAGGGTACATTTATTTTCTGGCTACTGGGCATTTCCCAGCAGCCTCCCACAGAGTTATCTATTGCTGAAGTTTTCTGATGAACCAATCAAAATCAGTTTTTTCATCAAATGATCCTACACCCTGCAGTGGCTGGCTAGCTGTTGGCAGATGTTTCCTGTTGTTGTCTTCAAGCATGGTTCCTGCGCAACCCCCATGACCCAAGAACACTTCTCTAAGGCCCTTTTCCACTAGCCCCGCTTAGCCCAACACGGCACAGCTCAGCACGCTTTGTAGCTCTTTCCACTAGCCCCAACACGGTTTAACGGGCGCTATTTTCGTGCCTGCTCGAGGGCAGGGTACAACCGTGCTGAGTCGTGCCAAGATGTGACGTCAACAGCCTGGTCGCCGCTGATTGGTCAGGTCGTAACGTCACGAAAGCGACCGTCTTCTGATGAATCTACACGACCGCCATTTGCAATATTTCACGGACCAACTCGGTCACGGAGTAAATACGATATTAATACAGACAGCGTTGTAGGTTTTGCGGAACTCTACACCGTGGTCCAACGAAGAGGTGCGGAGTTTTCTCTGCTTGGTGGCAGATCCACAGTGAGAGGAGCGACCCGGACCGATACAGATGCAGCCCAGCATAGAACCAGACTACGGACAAGCTGAAGACGAACGTGAGAGAACCATTGATGGTGAGTGATTTGTAATAATGTGCATCTATTCGCTTATTTATCCTGTTGGTGGTAAGTTCACTTTTTTGAGCCATACAGCGCTGCTCTGTGCTGGCTAACGAGTATTAGCTAGTAGCTAGCTAGTACCAACTGCTGATTCGCGCTTGTTTTCTCCTAAGTATTCGCTTGTGAGAGCAAAACGATGAAATATGTTAATCCTGGTTAAAGTCCTGGTTTGTGTACGTATTGTACTTTGGTGCTGCGCATTAAATTGTGTGCAATTTAATGCTAGAATGTGTTTCCACATGCCAGGGGTTAGCCTCCCTCAGTGTGTATATTGTGGATACTGGTGAAATGGACCACAGGAGCCGAAATCTCGTCATATTAAAATTGCTTTTTCAAACCAGTGATTTATAAAGTCATTCATATAATTTTCTAAAGCGTCAGAATAGACCCACACACCTATTCTGTGGATCCTGCAGTGCTTGTCAGGGAAACGAAGCATTTTTGTCACATCCCACCACTGACTTTCACAGGTGTATTTCCCTAATACAGGTACATCTCCAAAAATTAGAATGTCATGAAAAACTTCAATATTTTTTGTCACTCATTTCAGAAAGAGAAATCCATATATTATATAGATTCATTACACAGACAGTGATATATTTCAAGCGTTTATTTATTTTAATTTTGATGATTATGGCTTGCAACCCCTGAAAACCCGAAATTCATTTTGGCAAAAAATTAGAATATTACATAAAATAAACTTTAAAAAATAGTTTTTAAATATAAATGTTGGCCACTGAGGTGTTGGTTAATATGGGCTATAGCCGTAATCATCAATATTAAAATAAACACTTGCAATATATCACTGTCCGTGTAATGAATCTATATATGGGTTTCACTTTCTGAAATGAGTGACAAAAATATTGAATTTTTTCATGGTATTCTAATTTTTGAGATGTGCCTGTATATGTGTTGAACTTGCTTGAACCTAACCATCCATTTCTGTCGTTCATCTAGGCAAGAGGAAAGCAGCCGCCCCACAACGGACCTCGCCACTGTGGAACGTACTGAAATCCTTTGCTTTTATAGGTAAAGTGTCAAAACCAAAGTAGCACAATTTCCACTTAATATAAAAGGGACTGAACTGAAATTTATTTGATTGTGTGAATATGGAACATCAACTGTAAAATAAACCGCTTGTTAATGTATTTATTTTTTTTTTGTCAGATCACTTGTGTGATCCTTTGTGAGTTATGTTCATAACTGTATGTTTTGGCGAATGTGAGATGTTCAGTCGTCAATATAATTTACTTTATATGTGTAGTTTATAGTCTATCATCAATAAACTCATGCAGTAACAGGACACATTACAAATATTTGAGACCCATTGTAGTGCTTCCTTTTATATTTTAGCAATGCTAGTACAAAACACCGCCCACACATGAAGCCAGGGCAAGAAGAGACACTTACAGACAAGACAAACTTTTATTGATAAAAACTTTATATTTTGACTGAGCGACTCCATAATCGGTGATGCACACCTTCAGTTAAAGTACTATATTCCATTCAAGTGAATGTATTAATTCATTCTGATTGCTGAGGCCACAGTAAAATAGATGATTTTAAATGTAACCCAGCCCTTGTAAAAGCTACTGAAGCGCAGCTACATGAAAATTGTGGTTAAATACAACAACAAAGTACTTTATTGTCACATTCAAATTGTAATCCCTCCTGTTTTGTTTTTCTTTTGAAAAACAAAACAGGAGGATCTTGGGTTAAGATCCCAGTGCTCATAAAATGCTCCTTACGGCATGCGTCTCGAAAAGCCTCTGACAACTAAGTCCAACTCCTAGCCTGCCCGTGTGGTTTAGTCTCTAAGCCCGGCGGAACTGCTTTTACTAATAGGAGAAGGGGCGAGGGCGGATCTCTGGCGCCTTAATACCAGATGCTTCGGGTAGATGGTGGCTCGTCAACCTGGGAAGGTAGCCCATCTAGGGGAAGGTAAACCCGGATTTCAAACCTCCGCTGCCTTGCGGCACACCCGGTCACGGGAAAGGCTTCTGGAGTCAACCCTGAGGAAAAATCCGGAGTCGAAGCCCCTAAGGCGGTTCTTTGTTGTGCTCAACATTGTTCCGGCAGCTCCTGCGACGGCGCTGGTGCCAAACTGTAGCAGCCCTGCTGTTCGTTTGGATTCATCAGTGACGTGGAGAGGGGGGACATGCTGCATGGGCAACATCTTGTCCTCCATATCTTCCTGCCCAGGCTTGAATCCTACCAACACCCAACGCTGGAAGGTAGAACACCGGTGCGCATCGGCCTGTTCAGCCACAGGTGGTGCTGTTCCAGCAGAGTAGACGTTTAGGATTCTCTTCCATGGTCATCATAGACCGACGGAGGCCGACGACCAGGCTGAAGATCTGCTGAACCAGGAGCAGTACGAGGGGCCGATCCAGTTGCTTCTCAGTGAGGCAGCGTGGTTGGCGTGTGTGACCCATTCCAGTTTTTTTTTTTTTTTTAGTTTGAATTTTGCACATTCTGAATAATCTGGAATTTGCTGCTGATTGTAATAAAGAATTTAGTGACTTGTGTTTGCATCATGATTTTCTATTTTGTCTGTTAAGACACCGGTGGGGAAAGAGTCAACTGTACAAAGGATTTATCGGTGACCTTGAAAATAATGGCTCATTTTTAAGAAAAAAGTAACCAAAACAATTATTTTATTAACTGAAGACTGTATTGTTGGATGTGCCACCGCAGAAGACCCTGCATACTTTAGTGACAGTACCAGTATATAGAGGAATTCTGGGTCATATTAGCATCTGCTCTTCATCATAATGGGTTTGGGCGGGGGTGTCTAATCATGTGCCATGGAGGGCCAAGACCCTGCAGGCTTTACCTCCAACCAGTGTCTTCAAAAGCAGATTCCACTGAACTTCTTCCACTGACTGCTGATCAGTGAGAACACCTGCTGAAGAGACTGGGTAGAAGAGAGAACCTGCATTTTATCATCCGCCTCACTGGATTGTGGCGGGTTTAAGATAACCCCAACAACCCAGTGAGGCGGATGATAAAACAAAGGCAGCGAAGTGAGGTTTTAAGCAGGTTTATTAAATCATACCGCCATCATAGGAACTCCACCCCAGCCCTTGTGCAAGGTGGGCTGGTGTGTGTCCTCAGGCTCTCCAGCAAAGAGACACAGGATGTGTGTGTCAGCAGCAGTTGAAGGAATGAGAGGGTGAGCATGGATTTCAGTCAGTTTATATACCCAGTTACAAACAATACATGAAAGAGCATTCACAGCAGTTGGTATGGGCATTTGCATTTGAGAGACACAGTGAGAACAGGAAGCATGAACACAATGCATGAATGGGACATTAACATCACAATACTGAGCCGGAACAAGCCAGACGGAGCGGGGCTGCCTGTAGACATTAATACATACATTTCGCTGTTCTGTTATTTGCTCTAGCCGAGCGCTGTGTCTGTCTCAGTCTGTTGTGGGGAGGCCACTTTAGAATAGTCCAATATTTCGCTCTTAGCCATTCTTGGGTGTTTTTTAGCTGGGTGTTTTGGGTCATTATCCTGTTGCCAGACCCATGACCTGCGACTGAGACCAAGCTGTCTGACACTGGGCAGCACATTTCTCTCTAGAATACTTTGATAGTCTTGAGATTTCATTGTACCCTGCACAGATTCAAGACACCCTGTGCCAGATGCAGCAAAGCAGCCCCAGAACATAACAGAACCTCCTCCATGTTTCACAGTAGGGACAGTGTTCTTTTCTTGGTATGCTTCATTTTTGCGTCTGTGAACATAGCGCTGATGTGCCTTGCCAAAAAGTTCCAGTTTTGTCTCGTCTGTCCATAGGACATTCTCCCAGAAGCTTTGTGGCTTGTCAACATGCAGTTTGGCAAATTCCAGGCTGGCTTTATGATTTGTTTTCAACAGTGGTGTCCTCCTTGGTCGTCTCCCATGAAGTCCACTTTGGCTCAAATGACGGATGGTGCGATCTGACACTGATATACCTTGACCTTGGAGTTCACCATGAATGTGTTCAGAGGTTGTTCTGGGCTCTTTTGTTACCATTCGTATTATCAGTCTCTTCCATTTTTCATCAAGTTTCCTCCTGCGGCCACATCCAGGGAGGTTGGCTACAGTCCCGTGGATCTTAAATTTCTGAATAATATGAGCAACTGTAGTCACAGGAGCATCAAGCTGCTTGGAGATGGTCTTATAGCCTTTACCTTTAACATGCTTGTCTATAATTTTCTTTCTAATCTCCTGAGACAACTCTCTCCTTTGCTTCCTCTGGTCCATGTTTAGCATGGTACACACAATGTCACCAAACAGCACAGTGACTACTTGTCACCCTTTAGAATCAGAATCAGAATCAGATTTATTGGCATTGTTCATGTAGTACACAAACTAGGAATTTGTCTCGGTGCCATGCTGCAACATTAAAAACATGACGAGATAAAGAGATAAACTAAAAAACTAAAGGACTAAAAACGTGCAATAAGTGTAGAAAAATAAGTAATAATAATAATAATAATAATAATAATAATAATAGTAATAATGAGTAATACTAGTCAAGGCAGTTTTAAATAAATTAGCAAGTAGCAGATAATATGGGGTACCACAGTGCAGTTGATAATGCAACAGAAAAACAGTGATGAATGTCATGAGTCTGGTTGTCTGATGGCAGAGGGGAAAAAGCTGTCCATGTGCCGGGAGGTTTTAGTCCGAATGGACCGAAGTCTTCTACCTGAGGGGAGGGGGGCAAACAGTACGTGACCAGGGTGTGAAGGATTGGCTATGATCCGGCCAGCACGCCTCCGGGTCCTGGAGATGTACAAGTCCTGGAGAGATGGGAGCTTGCAGCCGATCACCTTCTCAGCAGTGCACACGATGCGCTGCAGCCTTAGTCTGTCCCTGGCAGTGGCTCCTGCATACCACACAGTTATGGAGGAGGTGAGGATGGACTCGATGATGGCCGTGTAGAACTGCACTAACATCTTGGTGGGTAGCTTGAGCTTCCTCAGCTGCCGCAGAAAGAACATCCTCTGCTGGGCCTTTTTGATGAGGGAGCTGATGGTTGGCTCCCATTTGAGGTCCCGGGTGATGGTGGTGCCCAAGAAGCGGAAGGAATCTGCAATGGTGATGGGAGAGCCTGTGATGGTGAGGGGGGGCAGGGGGGTTGTGACTTTCCTGAAGTCCACAATCATCTCCGCTGTCTTTAGAGCGTTCAGCTGCAGGTTGTTGTGGCTGCACTAGGACACCAGCTGGGCCACCTCTTTCCTGTAGACGGACTCGTCGCCGTTGGAGATGAGCCCGATGAGGGTGGTGTCGTCCGCAAACTTAATCAGCTTAACAGACTGGTGGGAGGAGGTGCAGGAGTTGGTATAAAGGGAGAAGAGTAGGGGGGAAAGTACACAGCCCTGGGGTGATCCGATGCTGATGCTAACAGAGTCCGAGACAGACTTCCCCAGCCGCACATGCTGCCTCCAGTCCGTCAGGAAGTCGGTGATCCACCTGCAGAGGGAGTCAGGTACATCGAGCAGGGACAGCTTGTCCTGGAGCAGAGCGGGGCGGATGGTGTTGAATGCAGAGCTGAAGTCCACAAACAGAATCCTGGCGTAGGTTCCCGGGGAGTCCAGGTGCTGCAGGATGGAGTGAAGGGCCAGGTTGACTGCGTCGTCCACAGACCTGTTGGCACGGTAGGCAAACTGCAGCGGGTCCAGGAGGGGAGTGGTGATGGACTTGAGGTGAGACAGGACCAGGCGCTCAAAGGACTTCATGACTACAGAGGTGAGCGCTACAGGTCTGTAGTCGTTAAGTCCAGTAATCCGTGGCTTCTTGGGGACAGGGATGATGGTGGAGGATTTGAAGCAGGTCGGCACGTGACATTGCTTAAGGGAGGTGTTAAAAATGTCTGTGAAGACAGGAGCCAGCTCTTTCGCACAGTGTCTCAGGGTGGAGGGAGACACACCGTCCGGCCCGGGGGCCTTGCGCGGGTTCAGTCTGGAGAACTGTCTGTGTACGTCCTGCTCACTGATGACAAGGGCAGGGGGGGAGGAGGAGGAGGGGGGGACCGCTTTTGATGAATTAGGGGCCGAAGAGGCAGTGGAGCTGGGTGGAGTGGGGGAGTTGGACACAGCTGACGAGGTGTCAAAACGGGCGTAATGTTGGGACAGTTTTTGACAAAGGGCTTTGTCATCCTGACCTTTAGAAGCCTGAGGCCGATAGTTGGTGATTTGCCTCAGTCCTCTCCACACAGAAGCCGAGTCATTAGCAGTGAACTGCTGCTGGAGTCTCTCAGAATACACAGATTTAGCTCTCCTCAGCTCTCTGTTAAACCGATATTTGACCTCTCTGTAGCAGTCCCTGTCTCCACTTTTCAACGCTGCTTCCTTCTCCTTCCTGATCTGTCTGAGCTTGGCAGTGAACCAGGGCTTATCATTAGAGTACCTCACCCTGGTGCGCGATGGGAGAATGCTCTCCTCACAGAAGTTGATATATGAGTTCACAGTGTCCGTGTACTCATTAAGATCATGTGTGGCTCCTTTAAACATGTCCCAGTCAGTTATTTCCATGCATGTGTTCAGATGCATGTGTTCACCCTTTAAATAGGTTGACTGACTGCTTACAAGTTTGTAGACACCTGTGATGTTAACTGGAGGACACATCTTGGTTGAACATGTCCCTATGGTCACATTTTCAATCTTTTCTAGGGGTACCATCATTTTTGTCCAGGCCTGTTTCATGAGTTTGTTTTGTATAATAATTCTGTTGAACCACTATTCAAAAGCATTATCTGATTTTCATTGGTTAATTTTCATAGAATTTTTATTTATTACCACTTTTGTCAGATTCAAGTTATTTCTGTGACCATTGTGGTTTTTTCTTTCATTAACAGAGGGGTACCAACAATTTTGTCCACGTGTGTATGTGTGAAATTATAAACAACATCCTGTTATGTGAGCATGTAGCAGTGTGAAAACCTCATGTAGCAATAAGCACATTGTGTGATAATATAACACTCTAAATCAGGGGTCACCAACCTTTTTGAAACCAAGAGCTACTTCATGGGTATCGAGTCATGTGAAGGGCACCAGCTTGACACACTCCTCTAAAATAAATTGTGTGTGTGTGTGTATATATATATATATATATATATATATACATAAATAAATAATTATCAATAACTTAGAGTGGGTAACAGACAAGATCAATATTCAACACTTTATTTTTATTAATCTCAGCAATTGTTCAGATGATCCCTTCTACATTTCATAAAAAAATGTCCAGTTTTCACCAGTCCCTTTTAACCATAAAAAACTAAACCCTTTTAATTCATGAACTATGTTGAACCATGTTTGAAAAAGTTATGCAACATTTAAGAAAAATCAACTTTCATATTAAATAAATCTTATCACATTTTTAACTGAACAAATCTGCTGCAATTCTGCTCAAAATCTGTTACATTTAATAAACACACTTTTGTGTGTTCTTCTTCACTGGAATTATATCCATACAGTTCTTGCCAAGAATCATGCTTGAGCAACCAGCACTGTCCTTTCATGAGAAGAAACCAAACAAGCACTGAGAGTGCTTATATGCACGGTAGCGCAGTGGTTAGCACCGCGGCAGCAGTTTACCCTCGGCCGGGGGATCGCGGGGATCGTGGGTTCGATCCCTGGCCAACAGTGATCTGTGTGGAGTGTGCTTGTTCTCATTTTTCATTCAAAAACATGCAGGTTAGGGAGTTAAGGGGCGCTTGCGCACGCAGCGGCTGGTGGCTTGTTACCGGACTGCAGAACAAATATACCTACGGGTACAAGATAACTCCCAAAAAAAAAAAAAAAAGAGTGGGTAGTGAAGTGGCGCTTCGCCATCGCCCCGCAAACGAAATACACGCAGCTTCCTTTCACGGTAGTAAAAAAGAACTCTTCCTCCCGCTCACTTTGAAAATGATAAATTTTCTGTCTTTTTTTTTTTGCCATGTTTTTGGGCTTGGAAACCGCACTGCGCCCACCATCTTAACTGCCCGCTAGCTAAGCTTACGCTCCACAAGCGCGAAGGTTTTGTCATGCGCACAATACTGACCTTTGAACTAGGTCAGAGTTCACCTTAACTTTACGCATAATAAACATATTTTCATTTTTTTTATTTTTAAGGCATTGTCATTTTAAAATCTATATAAATGCAAGTGTGATTTTAAAAAATATAAAAAAATATAAAATAAAAAATAGCGGCAGAAAAAATTACATCTGCAGCTCACTTGCGAGTTGTGCTATTTTTAGAACAGGCCTGCGGGCGACACATGTGATCTCTGCGGGCGACATGGTGCCCGCGGGCACCGCGTTAGTGACCCCTGCTCTAAATTATCTAAATATTTGTATCACAATATATAGTGAAGCAGGACACGGCAAGCACCCAGCAAGATCATCCAGTACAAGACAGCATGCCTATGGTTGCCCACCCCACTATATAGGGCAGCGTGGTGACATGACAGGAAGTCAGCATCACCACACTGCGCTTCACAATAAGAGCCACCATCACATCCCCCCCCCCACACACTTTACAAAGTCCAAAAACCACTCAAACAATTCAAACCCACCTCAATTTGGAACCTGACTCACACACTAAATAACGTAAACTAAGATTTCCAAAGGCCTAACACTTTCACACAAAACTACCTAAAACAGGGTAGGTAGGTGAACTACCGCAAGACCTACACCACACGGTGGATTATTGTGCCATTGAATCAAACTAAAACTCTTTATTTGAACTAAAAATATCTGCTGTGCTCCGAGCTAAACACAACAAAGAACTATAAACAAGAAAACTGTCACAGCACAGTCACTTGGGTGGGAAAGGTGGAACCTGTATGGGGGGCCCAGGGCAGCCCCTCAGCAGGCGCGCCCCTGGAGGCAGCAGGCCCCCAGAGCGATGGCTGATCTTCTGGACAACGGAGCCCAGATCTCAAACCACCTTCACCGACACCTGTCCAGCCTCGCCACCCGGAGTGTCCTCCTGGACACACCGTAGCTGGTTGGCATGCCTCATCGAGCTGTCGGACAACCGGAAGCATGCTGCTCCCAACTTCACCACTATCAACAGACATGCTTGATGTTTCACTGGCTGTCATCTGGCCCATATTGGCCATGGTCATTCATCACCCCGAACCCGAACCAAGTCCATAGCCCAAAGTGGAACCTTGCTCGCCCTGATGTGCTGCTGCTGAGCATGCCGTAACTCCATGCTCGTCGGTCTGGCCCCGTCCTCTTCTATAAACACTGCAGTGTTCACCATCATAGCTGCAGACTCCCCACCCAACTGCGGCCAAGTACCAGAGACATCCGGGGCTAGCATGGTGTCGCTCATCAGCATGTCTACCGACACTGAGCAAGAACTGGTTGACTTAAAAGTGAGGGTGGCTGTTAGTTCTTCGTCCCAAACCATGTCCTCTTCGATCACCAGAGCCTGCAAGCCCCAGTGACCACAGCCAGACCATTCGTTCCATTGCTGTCCATCGGGACTGGGTGGGGTGGTTTCTCCGGTGGACTCCCCAGGTCAGACAAATGGCACACCCTGGCGTAGTGATTCCAGCATCCACATCTACTGTACTGCAACGTTTTCTTCTTGTCGGGCACTCTTTTTCTTTATGGCGGTGCATCACTGACCCACAACTCCTGCAAAGGGGGTTTCTCGGGGCAGACCTTCGGCTGGCAGCATTGGTTTCCAAATCTTCATCCAAGCTATGTTTGCTATCAGGGTCCGTAGCATTAGCTGAGGCAGGCGGCTCTGGCGGCTTCTGTGACTGGCGCCTATTTAGCGCCACAGCTAGCTTATCAACGGCCTCCAACCAGAGAGCTAGCTCAACGGCTCTAGCTAATGTAAAGTCATTAGGCGCCATTAATAGCCTAGCATGCAGCTCAGCATTGCACGTGTACTCTGCTAGTTGGTCACATACCATCTAGTCTTCAAGTGGCCCAAAATGACACTCGTTAGCTAGCTGCCTCAAATCAATGACATACTGGTGGATAGGCTCATCGACACGTTGGTGTCTCTGGCAAAAGCAAATTCTCCAAACAGTCACGCTATGTGGGGTGGAGAAATGATTAGCTAGCAGCTCCACGACATCCTCATGCAAGTCCAACTCGCCAAGCGTCCGTAGGACCCTCCAGCCTTCAATACCCAGGTTGTGGACAAGGAGCGCACATGCCCTCACCTTATCGAGCTTCCCGAGGTCCAGTGCCATAATGTACATTTGAAAGGCCTCAATGCGGCCATGGCACTGGTGGCTCGCCCGGGAGCCGAAGGAAGGGACGCAGTGGTTTAATGTACTCCTTCATACGTTAATCTTCAGTCGCCAAATATTATGTCCACAAACCTGGTGATGAACAAGGCGGAGAGTGGTAACGCTGAACACTGCTTTATTGATATATAGTGAAGCAGGACACAGCAGGCACCCAGTGGGATTATCCAGCACAAGAGTGTGCCTATGGCAGCCAACCCCACTATATAGGGCAGTGCAGTGATGTAACAGGAAGTTGGCGTCACCACACTGTGGTGTCGGGTTCCGGCACATTATTGTGAAGTGTGGTGTAGTGACGTGCACTTCCCATCACTTCACTGCACCGCCCTATAAATACCAGAGGAAATCCATCTTATGCTCTCTTTGCCAGATGCCTACGCCGGTGCCTGCCGTGTATTATACTGTGTACATAGTTCAATAAAGCTGTGTTCGCCAACCATCATTGTGCCTCATCCTTCACACAGGTATTTTCCACATATTCAATTCAATTCAACTTTGTTGTGAACTGGTGCTATATAAATAGTCATCTCATAGCACTTTCAACTGTAGGGGAAACCCCCACAATTGCAGAAAGACCCCAGCAATCAGGTAATCCCCTGTGAGCAATCGCTTGGCGACGGTGGAGAGGAAAAACTCAAAACCTCCAGCAGAACCAGGCTCAGGGAAGGGCAGTCATCTGCTGCGACTGGCTGGTGGGTGAGGGGATAGAGAAGATGAAAAGAACAGACATGTAGAGAGCAAACAGCACAATGGGGACTTAATCTATGGGAGAGAACAGATGTTAATGACCAGCAAAAAAAAAAAAAAATTTCATTGAGAGTGAAGAAAGGAGTGAAGCCCAGTGCATTATTGGAGGTCCCCCGGATGTCTAAACCTATTAGCAGCATAACTAAGGGAGGGTTCAGAGACACATGATCCCTCCCTAATTGTAGGCTACATCAAAAAGGAAGGTTTTAATGCTATTCTTAAAAACAGAGATCGAGTCTGACTCCCAAATCCAGATTGGCAGCTGGCTCCACAGGAGAGGAGCTTGATAACTGAAGGCTCTGCCTCCCACTGTACTTTTGGAGATTCTAGGTATTACAAGTAATCCAGCATTTTGGGAGCATAGTCCTCTGTTAGAATAATAGGGTAATATCAGATCTCTTAAATTAAAAAGGGGCCTGATTGTTTAGAGCTTTGTAAGTGAGAAGAAGGATTTTAAACTTAATTCTAAACTCTATGGGAAGCCAGTGAAGGGAGGCCAGAACCGGAGAGATATGATCTCTCTTTCTAGTATCTGTTAAAACTCTTGCTGCAGCATTTTGGATCAGCTGAAGACTTTTTAGAGATGTTTTAGGGCAACCTAATAATAAAGAGTTACAATAATCTAATCTCGAGCTAACAAAAGCGTGGATCAGTTTCTCAGCTTCACTCTGAGATAAAATGCTACTAATCTTGGCATTATTACGCAAATGATAGAAGGCAGTCTTAGAAACGAATTTAATATGTGAATTGGAAAAACAGATCTTGATCAAAAATAACTCAAAGGTTCCTCAGAGCTATTAAGAGAGTAACTGCATCTTAACTAAAAGTTTGATTTGATCAAGAAAGCTAGCTCTGTCCTGGGGCAACGCCTTGACTCAGTGGAGGAGATAGGAGAGAGAAGGATGGTGGCTAAACTGTCATCTCTGCTGGAGTCCAAGTCCCACCCTATGCAGGACATACTGAACGCACTGAGGTGCTCATTTAGCAGTAGACTACATCATCCTAGGTGCGCGACCAAGAGGTTTCGCAGGTCCTTCCTACAGCCGTGGACAAAATTGTTGATACCCCTCTGTTAATGAAAGAAAAACCCACAATGGTCACAGAAATAACTTGAATCTGACAAAAGTGGTAGTAAATAAAAATTCTATTAAAATTAACCAATGAAAATCAGACAATGCTTTTGAATTGTGGTTCAACAGAATTATTTTAAAAAACAAATTCATGAAACAGGCCTGGACAAAAATGATGGTACCCTTAACTTAATATTTTGTTGCACAACCTTTTGAGGCAATCACTGCAATCAAACGATTTCTGTAACTGTCAATGAGACTTCTGCACCTCTCAGCAGCTATTTTGGCCCACTCCTCATGAGCAAACTGCTCCAGTTGTCTCAGGTTTGAAGGGTGCCTTCTCCAGGATGGCATGTTTCAGCTCCTTCCACAGATGTTCAATAGGATTTAGATCAGGGCTCATAGAAGGCCACTTTAGAATAGTCCAATATTTCGCTCTTAGCCATTCTTGGGTGTTTTTAGCAGTGTGTTTTGGGTCATTATCCTGTTGCAAGACCCATGACCTGCAACTGAGACCAAGCTGTCTGACACCGGGCAGCACATTTCTCTCTAGAATACCTTGATAGTCTTGAGATTTCATTGTACCCTGCACAGATTCAAGACACCCTGTGCCAGATGCAGCAAAGCAGCCCCAGAACATAACAGAACCTCCATGTTTCACAGTAGGGACAGTGTTCTTTTCTTGGTATGCTTCATTTTTGCGTCTGTGAACATAGCACTGATGTGCCTTGCCAAAAAGTTCCAGTTTTGTCTCGTCTGTCCATAGGACATTCTCCCAGAAGCTTTGTGGCTTGTCAACATGCAGTTTGGCAAATTCCAGGCTGGCTTTTTTATGATTTGTTTTCAACAGTGGTGTCCTCCTTGGTCATCTCCCATGAAGTCCACTTTGGCTCAAACAACGACGGATGGTGCGATTTGACACTGATGTACCTTGACCTTGGAGTTCACCATGAATGTGTTTAGAGGCTGTTCTGGGCTCTTTTACCATTCATATTATCAGTCTCTTCCATTTTTCATCAAGTTTCCTCCTGTGGCCACATCCAGGGAGGTTGGCTACAGTCCCGTGGATCTTAAATTTCTGAATATCTGCAACTGTAGTCACAGGAACATCAAACCGCTTGAAGATGGTCTTATGGTCTTTACCTTTAGCATGCTTGTCTATAATTTTCTTTCTAATCTCCTGAGACAACTCTCTCCTTTGCTTCCTCTGGTCCATGTTTAGCATGGTACACACCATGTCACCAAACAGCACAGTGACTACTTGTCACCCTTTAAATAGGCCGACTGATTACAAGTTTGTAGACACCTGTGATGTTAATTAGAGGACACATCTTGGTTGAACATGTCCCTATGGTCACATTATTTTCAATCTTTTCTAGGGGTACCATCATTTTTGTCCAGGCCTGTTTCATGAGTTTGTTTTTTAAAATAATTCTGTTGAACCACAATTCAAAAGCATTGTCTGATTTTCATTGGTTAATTTTCATAGAATTTTTATTTATTACCACTTTTGTCAGATTCAAGTTATTTCTGTGACCATTGTGGTTTTTTTCTTTCATTAACAGAGGGGTACCAACAATTTTGTCCACATGTGTACATACGGCTGTCAGACTTTTTAACCTAAGCAGGGCTGCTCGCAGAGATGGCAAAAAAACATGACTACCTAATAGTATTGAATGCAAAAGACGCAACAGACTTACACAAATGGTCCCCTCCAGTATACAACTAGGACAATATCAGTCGCTACGGAAGGTGACAATATGTATGGGTACATATTCATACTATGTAGGATAACTAAGTAGACTGTTATGCTGTTTATTGCATCTAGCTAAAATGCTCCGCACTGTGTATATATGTACTTATACAGTATATTTATGTGTACATATGTATATTCACTGCTCTTATTTTGTTATCTTCTAAATTATTGCTCTGAGTGTTGCTATCCCTGTGCTGTTGCAATCCTGGAATTTCCCCATTGTGGGACTAATAAAGGCTTATCTTATTTTATTTGGAAAGGTATTTCTAAGTTTTTGTGGACCAACAAGAATGACTTCAGTCTTATCTGAATTTAACAGTAGGAAATTTCAAGTCATCTAAGCTTTGATTTCCTTAAGGCAGGCTTCTAACTTGGCTAACTGATTACTACCATCTGGCTTTAATTGTGTCATCTGCATAACAATGAAAATGTATACAGTGCTTTCTAATGTTGCCTAATGGAAGCATATATAAACTAAAGAGTAGGACCTAGCACAGATCCCTGTGGAACTCCATGACTAAGCTTTGAGTTGAAAGAAAACTCATTATTGACATGAACAAACTGGAACCTATCAGATAAATAAGATCTAAACCACTGCAGCAAAGTTCCATTAAGTCCAACATAGTGTTCTAATCTATCAAGTAGAATATTATGATCGATAGTATCAAAAGCTGCACTAAGGTCTAAAAGGACTATTTCAGAAAGAAGTCCATTATCAGATGTGATAAGGAGGTCATTAGTGACCTTCACTAAGGCTGTTTCAGTGCTATGATGGATTCTAAACCCAGATTGAAACTCTTCAAATAAACCATTTCCCTGCAAGTGGTCAAATAATTGTGTACCAACAACTCTAAGATTTTTGAAGTGAAAGGGAGATTAGAGATTGGTCTATAGTTAGCTAAAACTCCTGGATCCAGCGTTGGCTTTTTGAGTAAGGGTTTAATTACAGCAGTTTTAAAAGCCTGCGGTACATGGCCTAAAGTTAATGAAGAAATGATTATTTGAAGAATAAAGCTACCAATAAATGGGAAGGCTTCTTTAAATAACCCGGTAGGAATAGGGTCTAAAAGGCAAGTTGAAGGCTTGGATGAGGAAATTATTTTGTCTAACTCTAAAAGGTCAATTGGAGTAAACTCATCAAGACAGATGTCAATTGAAGGAGTTGTAGTAGTTACTGTATTTAAGTTAACGGTGGGAAGAATCTGATTGATTTTATCTCTGATAGATGAAATTTTACTATTGAAAAAGTTCATAACGTCCTGACTAGTAAGCTGTAAGGGAATGCTAGGATTGACAGAGTCCTGACTCTTTGTCAGCCTGGCTACAGTGCTGAAAAGAAACCTGGTATTATTCTTGTTCTCTTCTATTAATGCAGAATAATAACTTGTTCTAGCTTTTCTAAGAGATTTTTTTTTATAAATTAAAAGATGATTTCTCCAAGCTAAATAGATTTCATCTAAATTAGTGGAGCACCATTTTCTTTCTAATTGGCAAGTCTTCTGTTTTAAACTACGAGTTTCTGTGTTGAACCAAGGAGTTAGAAATCTCTGATTAGACTTTTTCTTAAAGGGGCCACCAAGTCTAGAGTCTGATGCAGAGAAGCTGTAACACTATCTACCATGCTATCAATAACAGAAGAAGCAAGCTGCCTATAGCTTATTTCTGTTGTGTTGACACATGGCATAGAGGAAACAATGTGCATACATTTGGTAACAACATCATCTGAGAGGCATCTACTGTAGTAATTTTTCTTTAGGAGCCAAATAGTAAAATCAAAGGTTAGCAGACAATGGTCTGACAGTACAAGGTTATGAGGAGACACTACCAGATTTTCTATTTCTATGCCATATGTCAGAACAAGGTTCAACGTGTGGTGGGGATAATGGGTAGAATTTCCTACTTTCTGAGAAAACCCCATCGAGTCTAATATTGAATTAAATGACATTAAGGCAATCACCATCTACATGTATATTAAAGTCCCCTACTATGATTATTCTATCTGATTTCAATACTAAATCAGCTAAGAAATCGGCAAATTTGGATAAAAACTCTGAGTAGGCTGAGGGAGGATGATAAACTATGTCAAATAAAACTGGGTTTAACCAAAAATTGCTAAAATGCCCAATACTGAGGACCAGGCCCTCAAAGGAATTATAACATTTTTTTAACGTATTTTTTGCTTTACATTAACTAATAATTTGGAATGGTAAATTGTGGCTACTCCTCCTCCACAACCAGAACTTCTGGGATTTTGACAGTTTTAAATAACCAGAGGGAGTTGATTCATTTAAACCAACATAATCCTCTTGCCCTAACCAAGTGTCTGTAAGGGATATTAAATCAATCTGATGATCAATTAACAGATCATGGACTAGCAGAGACTTGGCAGTTAGAGACCTAATATTTAACAAAGCACATTTAATTTTTAAATTATGAGGAGGAAGAGAGGCCAAGTCAAGTTTAGAGGTTTCATGTTTAATTTCAGATTTACCCACTTTTTGTTTAATTACTTTGGGATGCTATTATATTTTTATTTACTTTTGAGGGAACAGACAATGATTCTGTGATGGGGAAGACAGGGGCTAAGTTGAGTTGAGGGATGGCCGATGAAGAGGAGTTGCAGAGTGATATGATTTCAGGAACACCCAGAAGCAGACACAGGCTCAACAACAATAATGAGCTTATATTGAATGAAAGTGAAGGGGTGTGTGTGTGTGTGTATGGTATTGTGTGAGTGTAGTGTAGCGGGAGCGTGAACAGTGGGACAGGTCTGGCAACCCTGGAATGACAGCAGAGATGGAGAGATTAGACCCAGGCTGACAGATATTGATATTAGCAGAGATTTTACAGTTCTTACAGCAGTGAAGAATTAATCCGGCTCCAAAGAGATGATGATCCAATACCAGTCCAGCATTCCGCTGTGGTGCCGTGGTGCAGAATATTTACAGTGCAGCTTGAGTGAAGAATGCGTGCCGTGTACTCCAGCTCACCGATAACAAGAAGAGGGAAGTTGCTGTTCACAGACGAGGTCCGGTCTGCCACCAGGATGAAGGAAAGGTCCGCATGGAGGGTGGTCCACCTGTGCACAGGGAACAAAGGGAGAATAGGCGGTTGTAGAGAAACACTCTGTGAAAGCTTACGTGGCGTTGGGGAGACGGAACTCCTGTGAGGCAAAGCAGTTGAGAGGAGATGAAACTCGTAGAGCTGTGGAGGAAGACTCTAGGTAGGAGTTCTTCCTGGGAGAGATTGTAGACGTCTCCGTGCTACCTTCTGGGCAGCGTTCCTTCTAAAAGGTGCTTAATGAGGGGACACAGGTGTGGTCGCAGCTGTGAAAGATAATTAGGGCAAAGGCACACACAGCACGGATCACCACAGTACCCCCCCTCCCCACGGGACTCCTCCTGCTGCTGTTCTAACCTGTCCGGGTGGGTCCAGTGGAACTCCCTGATGAGTTGAGGATCCAACATGAACGAAGGACACACCCAGGATCGCGCATCAGGTCCATACCCCTCCCAGTCCACCAGATTGCAGACCACGCCCCCTGCGGTTGCGATTGACCTGGTGAGCAGGACCACCATCAATCATCACGGGCGGGGGTGGAGGTCTGGGTGGGGGAAACAGCAGGCTGGACTCGAATGGCTTCACCTGAGAGACATGGAAGGTAGGACAGATGCGCATAGAGGGAGGAAAGGTCACACACACAGCAACGGGGTTGATGATGTCAGTTATAGCAAAAGGTCCAATGAAACGCTGTCAACTTCTTGGTCTCACCCTTCAAATTGATGTTTTTAGTGGAGAGCCATACCTGCTGCCCCACGTGGTAGGAGGGAACCTGGGTCCTGTGGTGGTTGGCGATCACCTTATTGCAGGCCGCCGTGCATCACAGAGCAACCTTGGTGGACTTCCAGAGTTGCAAACAACGCCTGATGTGAGCCTGGACCGAGGGAACGGCGATCTCCTCCTCCAGGAACAGCAGGGGATTGTAACCTTGTGAAACCTTGAAAGGGGAGAGACCAGTGGCAGAAGAGACAGCAGTGTTATGCGCATACTCAACCCAAGGTAGGTACGTACTCCAAGACGCCGGATTGGAGGCCGTGATGCACCTCAGGGCAGCCTCCAACTCCTGATTAGTGCGCTCACACTGGCCATTGCTTTGAGGGTGATATCCCAAAGACAAGCTCACTGTAGCCCCCAAAGCCTTGCAGAAGGACCACCAGACTTGAGAGACGAATTGAGGTCCACGATCTAACACAATGTCCACCGGGATGCCATGAAGCCGGACCACGTGCTTGACCAGCAGATCCGCCGTCTCCTTAGCCACTGGCAGCTTCTGCAAAGGGATAAAGTGATCCACCTTGGAGAACCTGTCCACAATGGTAAGGATAATAGTGTGGCCTGCAGAGGGGGGCTGACCGGTTACAAAATCCAACGCAACATGGGACCAGGGTTGGCTGATGATGGGGAGAGGATGCAACAGGCCTGCTGGTGGAGAAGAGGATGATTTGCAGGTCGCACACTGAGGGCAGGCACGGATGAATTCACCCACATCCTTCCGCAGAGAGGGCCACCAGAAAGACCTTTGCAATTGGGCCACAGTGTGTGCTACCCCAGGATGACATATAATCCTAGAGGAGTGCAGCCAGTCAATCACCTCCCCCCAGACAGCAGAGGGCACGTACATCTGTCCTGCTGGCCCCCCACCCAGGTCGGGCTCCGTCTCCTGCGCTCTCCTAACCCTCTCCCTAATGTCCCAGGATAGCATGCCCATGATGCAGGAAGGAGGAACAATAGGGTGCAGTGTCGTCTTGGCAGCCTCAGGTGAAAACTGTCTAGAGCGTGTCGGGCTTGGTATTCTTCGAACCCGGGTGGTAGGTAATAGTGAAGTTGAATCTCCCGAAGAACAGGGACCAGCGGGCTTGTCTGGCGTTCAACCGTTTGGCCATCCGGAGGTACTCCAGGTTCTTATGATCTGTCCAGACGATGAACGGCAGTGAAGTGCCCTCTAGCCAGTGATGCCACTCCTCCAAGGCCAGCTTCACGGCTAGCAGCTCCCTGTCCCCCACATCATAGTTCTTCTCAGCAGGAGACAGCCGGCGGGAGAAGAACGCGCAGGGGTGGACCTTGTCGTCAACAGGGGAATGCTGGGAAAGCACCGCTCCTGCCCCCAAATCCGAGGTGTCCACCTCCACCAAACACTGCAGAGAGGGGTCAACCTGGACCAGAATGGGGGGTGGAGGGGGTGAACTCAGACTTAAGCTTAGAAAACGCCACCTCTGCCTCCTCAGTCCAGTGGGATGGCACCTTCGTGCAGGTCAGACGAGTGAGGGGTAAAGCAATAATGCTGTGATTTTTGACGAAACGGCGATAAGTTAGCAAAGTCCAAAAACTGTTGGCGTTGTTTGCAGGAAGAGGGAACAGGCAGCTCCACCACTGCCTTTACCTTCTCCGGATCAGCAATGATCTTATGCGAGATCACAAATCCCAGGAACGTGGTGGAAGAGACATGGAACTCGCACTTCTCAGTCTTTACTTATAGCTGGTTCTCCAGTAGGCGCTGCAGGACCCGCCTGACATGAATATGGTGTTCCTCCAGGGAACGAGAGAAGATCAGGATATCGTCAAGATAAGCAAACACAAATGCATCCAGAAAATCCCTCATCACATCAATAATAAGCCGCTGGAAAATGGCAGGAACACTGGTTAACCCAAAAGGCATAACTAAATACTCAAAATGGCCACTAGGGGTGCGAAAACCAGTCTTCCACTCATCTCCCTCCTTTATGCGGATCAGGTGATAAGCGTTCCACAGATCTAATTTTGTAAACACCCTGTCTCCCTGGAAGGAATCAAAAGCCGTATTGATCAGGGGGAGAGTGTACTTGTCCTTGACAGTAATGTTGTTAAGCTCCCTAAAATCAATGCATGGCCTGAGTGAACAGTCTTTCTTACCCACGAAGAAAAATCCTGCCCCCACCGCCGAGGAGGATGGCCTGATGATACCCAGACTCAGGGACTCCTTAATGTATTTATCCATGGCCTCACATTCCGGGGCAGAGGGGCTGTAAAGCTGACTCAAAGGCAAAGGAGCCACCGGCAGGAGATTGATGACCCAATCATATGGGCGGTGGGGGGGAAGTGACAGGGCTTTGGCCTTGATGAACACCGCCACCAGGTCGTGGTACTCCACAGGCACAGACGAGACATCCAGTGGAGGCAAATCCTGAGAAAAGAGGGGTACAGAGGGAGAAAAGGCAGCAGATTGCAGGCATGCACCCATACAAAATGTACTCCATGATAAAATTCTGCCCATATGCCAATCAATAGAGGGATTGTGTAGGCTTAACCACAGGAATCCCAAGATGACAGGGGAGGCGATGGAAGAAAGCACAAAAAACCTCATGTGCTCACGATGATTACCTGAGACCAGCACGGAGACGGGAGCAGTCTGCTTGGTGATGATGGCGAGGGGCATCTTGGAGAGAGCGATCAACTTGAGAGGCTTCTCCTGGTTGTGGCATGGAAGCCCCAGCCAGGTTGCCAGACCCTCCGAAATAAAGCTTTGATCGGCACCAGAGTCAATGAGAGCATGTGAGGATATTTCAGTGCATTCGTGTTGAAAATGAATGGGTAACATAAGGCGTGTAAGGGTTTTAATGCTACCACCGTCCATTAGTCCCCTTACTGTGACTAACGGACTCCCCCTTTTACCCAATTAGCACAGGACGCAACCTCATGCTCAGCCCTGCCAGTCTAAACAAAGCCCCCAGGTCATGGCGACGTCGTCGTTCCACCGGGGGCAATTTGGACTGGCCAACAAGCACGGGCTCATCCTCCCCTGGGGACTCAGAGGGCGGGCCTTAAGGGGAGACTGTGGGGAGCAGCAAGGTTGAGCGCCCGAGCAACGCTCACTAGCCCGTTCCCTTAATCTGTCGTCAATGGAGATGGCAAGGGATATCAGCCTATTTAAGCTTAGCGGGTCTCTCCCCCCAGGCCAACTCATCCCCCAAGCTGAGACTAAGGCTCTGGACAAAAATGCTATACAATGAGGCATCCTCCGGCCCCACCTCAGCAGCTACTACCCGAAAATCCACTGAGTGATCAGCCACCGATTTAACCCCCTGTCTTAAGGAGGTGAGAACACTATCCCGATCTGAATGGTCAAAAGCTTCAGAAAATTCAGTCACAAATCGGTCATATGTGTAGTTAGCATAATCGGGTTGGGTCATAATGGCGGTAGCCCATGCCAAAGCCCGTCCCTCCAAAGAATTCACCATATAACTATTTTGGCTATGATGAGTGGGGAAATCCCCTGGCACACGCTGAAATACTAGGCTGCATTGAAACAAGAAACCCCGTGCCTCCCCTAATTTCCCACTAAAACGGGTGGGAGTGGGGATGGGGGTTAGCCGGACATGAGGAGGTGGAGACAGAGGAATTGGACGACCCGGCCAGATCCCGAGAAGCAGGTGGAGGAGACTGCAGCGGGGAGAGCTGGTCGAGTCGTGACTTAATGTGCGTGAGTTGGGTTAAGATCACCTGTTGCTGGTGTGTCATTTGATCTAAGCAAGCCTCCATGGTGTTAAGTTTGTGTGCCAAAGCACTGTCTGATGGGGTTTCTTGACGGAGATGTACTGACATAATGTCAGAAACAGGGTGGACCCTGCCTCTCGCCCAAAGATCCTAGGATAGGCTCCAGCCCCCCCGAGACCTGAAAAGGATTAAGCGGAAGAAGATGGATGGAGTTCCAATTGTCTATGTAGCCCACATTGTTTGCAGGACACCAAACAGACAGACAGCGGTTGAAGGATGACACGCAGCTAAACATGTCATCACTGGTCAGATTGGGGAGGGGTCCAGAGAATACTACAGAGGCAGACATTGTTTTGGCAAAGTCACACACTGATTCTACATTAAGTTTGGTGACTTCCGACTGCCGGAGTCGGATGTCTTTAATGCTGGAGTGGATAACAATTGTGGAGTATTTAGTTACTTTTAGCCAGCATTTTCAAATTTGACTCGATGTCGCCTGCTCTGGCCCCAGGAATGCATTTGACTATGGCCGCTGGAGTCTCTAGGTTCACGTTTCTGACTACAGAGTCGCCAATGATCAGAGTTTTTTCCTCAGCGGGTGTGTCGCTGAGCGGGGGAAAGCGATTAGAAACAATAAACAGGTTGGTGGTGAATCAGGGGCTTGCAGCTATGTTTCCTTCTCACCGTCACCCACCCGTCCTCTCTTGGCTGCTCAGGAGAGGTGGAAGCCGGGGGATGGCTAGCAGGCTGCCCTGTGCTGGTGTGCTCCACTGCAGCTAAGGGGCGTCCGTCATTAACTGGCGCAGACGGTGTTTCAGTGCAGCGGAGCCGGGATTCCAAATCACACAACCTCGCCTCAAGCGCCTCAAAAAGACAACATCTATTACATTTACTGTTATCGCTAAAAGAGGCAGAGGTGTAGCTAAACATCTGACACAAAGGGCACACCAGAGAAGGGGAAGGAGAGCTGGTAGCCATAGCTAGTGGCTAACCTGAAGTTAACAAAACACAGATGAAAGGTGAACAGAAGGCTAAAGAGGGTGATTAGATGACACTGAGTGTGCACACTGGTGCAAGAGGCTTGATAAACAGAAAAGAGAGGTGACGGTAGATGGAAAAAAGGGATTAAAATAAATTAAAGGCAATAATCCTCAGGAGACTGTGGAGAGCTAACCATAGACCAACTACATGACAGCCAGCAACACAGGAAGAACACAAAGATTTTTGGGAAGTCATTGCTACCAGGCAAAGGTCTGCCCTGGGAAACTCCCGTTGCAGGGGTTGTGGGTCCATGACACACTGCCATAAAGCTAAGAATTACCCAGCTAGTGGAATACGTTGCAGCAAATGTGGATGTTTGAATCACTACACCAGGGTGTGCAGTTTGTCTTACCAGGGGAACCCAAGGGAGAAATCACCCGCTTGCCCCCGACACACACTGGGAGCAAACGGTACGAAGAGCTAACGGACACCCTCGCTTTCAAGTCGACCAGTTCTCGCTCAGGGTCGGTATCCATGCCGATGAGTGACACCATGCTAGCCCCAGATGCCTCCGGTTCTTGGCCACAGTTGGCTGGGGGGTCTGCAGCTACGACAGTGAACACTACGTGTATAGAAGACGGGACCAGACCGACAAGCATGGAGTTACTGCATGCTCAGCAGCAGCCCATCAGGCCGAGTGAAATTCCACTCCGGGTTATGGACTTGGTTTGGGTTCAGGGTGAAGGATGTCCACGGTGAAGATGGGACAAACGACAGCCAGCAAAACATCGAGGGTGTCTGCACATTGTGGCTAAGCTGGGCGCAGTGTGCTTCAGGTTATCCGACCGCTCGTCTTGACACACCAATCAGCTTTGGCATGTCCGGGAAGACGCTCCAGGTGGCGAGGCTGGATGGGAGTCGGTGATGGCAGTGTGGGATCCATGCTCCGTCATCCAGAGGGTTGACCATTGCTCCAGGGTTCTGCTGTCTCTTGGGCGCGCCTGCTGAGGGGCTGCCCTGGACCCCCCCCCCCCCCCCATGCAAGTTCCAGTTCTTTGCACCCAAATGACTGTGCGGTAGCACTTTATTATATTGATCTTTGGTGTTTTACATGCATGTTATGATATGGGATTATTTTGTTTTGCTTTTAGTTAGGAGCACAACTGTAATTTTTAGTTTCAATAAAGACTCTTAGTTTAATTTGGTGGCAGAATAATCCACCGCTCCATGCATGCTGCATGGTAGTCCACCCGTCA
This sequence comes from Pholidichthys leucotaenia, assembly GCA_020510985.1. NCBI lineage: Eukaryota > Metazoa > Chordata > Actinopteri > Cichliformes > Pholidichthyidae > Pholidichthys > Pholidichthys leucotaenia. Next base: position 117,428,427 of record CM035847.1, read on the forward strand.
GCCCTATTTTAGTTGTTCTGTGTGAGTGTTAGGCCATTTTAGTGTATAAGTTCCCGTTATTTTAGTGTGTGATTTGGGTCTCAAATTTGGAGAGGTTTTCAATTGCGTGCATGGTTTGGGACTTTTCTAAGGGGGGGGGGGCAGAATGTGGTATCAGGTTCCGGCACGTTATTGTGAAGTGCGGTGTAGTGACGTGCACTTCCCGTCACGTCACTGCACAGCCCTATAAATACCAGAGGACGTCCATCTTATGCTCTCTTTGCCGGATGCCTATGCCAGTGCCTGCCATGTGTTGTACTGTGTACATAGTTCAGTAAAGCTGTGTTCGCCAACCATCATCGTGCCTCATCCTTCACCCAGGTATTTTCCATACATAACAAACATTGCGCTTCACAATAAGAGCCACCATCACATACGGTAGTGGCTTCACAGGTGGAACTATGTACATAAGAGTGTGGAGTGCAGAACACATAATAGAGTAAAATGGCCCAAAGATTATGAAAAATATATACAGTAGTGATTTCACGGATGGGTCAATATACATGAAAGTGAGGAGTGCAAAGACATTTTCCACGTAATTAAAGTTGTTGGCTGTCGTATGGTAACAGAGTAATATTTAATTTTTGTTTAAATGACTAGCGGACAACAAGTCCTATCATCCCACATCACTAAACTGTAATCGTGTTTAGTGCAGTTATTTATGCAGGCTGCACATGTCTCTTCTTTTGAGTAGAGTTTAAAAATTTAATTCAGTTTTTTATGTTGACTGTGTTTACTATAAATTTGCCGTTGTTTATGCAGAATGCATATGTATTTTCCTTTAATTGGAATTTATAAAATTCTGTTAATCAATGCTGACTGTGTTTACAGTCAATTCACTGCAAACAAAAATAAATCTCTGTACTGATATGTTATCAAGCAGCCTCTCTTTTACACAATATGGTAGGTTGCCTGTTGGGCTTTTGGGGGGCTTTTTTTTTTTTTTTTTCCCCATAGAGCTGGTTGCTTGTTTCTCTCATGAAACCTGGCAACACTGTTAGTAACAGCTTGGACTGCCAAGAAGCAATGTGAGAAGAATAATATGTGAAACTCACTGCTTTGAGTGCTACAGCTTGGGTTTTGGTAAGTGAAATTCTTGTTGTCTGGTATGTGAAGTACTGTCTTTTTAACTAAGCTAGCTTGTGTTAGCAAATTGTCTTAGCACTCCACATTTTTCCTCTTCATATTGCCACGTGTGTTTTTTATTAATCTACATTCTTCAAGTCAAATAACAGTTTGTGAAATGCCTACTCCTGCTTGTGTTTGACCTTGTGTTTGACTGTACTGTATATTTTGTTTGGTTTACTAATAGGATTCCATGCTAGCATATTTGTACTTTTTTTTTTCTCTTATGCAGGCAGTTAGGGTCAACAGATTGCATTCTCCTGTTTTCACAGGTGTGTTTATTATTTTTGGAGCGGCTGCAAACATCAGATTGCTGCTTGTAAGTCTCATATTTCCTCTGATTATTTTTATATTGGTAGTCTGTCTTTGTTCCCTACTTATGATGTTTGATCAGTTAATGGGCCATAGTTAACATGCTAATTAACACCAGATTTGTGTACCGTAGCAGCTGCCACCCATGCTTGCCTGTTTCTCCTAGGAGCAGAACAAAACAGTTACACACACTAGAGTTTGCTATATAGAATATCAGCACTTAATACATCAACAAGAGCCAACAATGTCTGACTCCTCCAGTACTAAGGTTGTTATTTGTTGTAGGTATTAAAAGTCATCTGCAATTAATTTCTCTGGAGACTGTAAAACGTTGAGATAACTTTAATTTGTCTTATGAGGTGAACTTTTGCTTGGGGACTACACTGTCGCGGTTCAGAGGAAGAGTGGAGGAATGAGTCTGAAGGAAAGGAGCTGAATGAGAGGGATGCAAGAAGTTAAGGAGCCCCAAGTATGCTTTTTTTTTGGGGGGGGGGGGTGCCTTTATTTTAGTGGGTTATGTAGGATTTCTGTGACATTATATGGTCTGCAAAGTCAAACGGCATGAAGTCCACCTGCACTGGACTTCTTCGATCCCAGAGGAACTAAGACCAGAGGTGCTGTGTGCTGGCAAGCCAAGGCAGGCCGATGCTTAGGGCCCCAGCCCAGAAGGTGGCCCCCAAGGGCTGACCAACTTTGAATCACTACAGCAGTGACAATGTGGAGAGTTTGTAATGACAGTGGCCCTAAAAGGGCCCCACAACCATGTCACACTCTCATAAGTACCGGTGCACATATTATGTAAGAAAACAAATGAGAGTGGCTGTCTCAAAATGAAGCGAAGTTATGTCTGGCAATGAAAAAAGAAAGAGGAAGAGGAGAAAAGAAAGCAAGATGGGGTAAATGGTGCAAATAATACAGTAGTTAATTTAGCTCAGAGCTGCTTAGTGTGCCCTGCCTCTGCTGGTCCCGAAGGGTGTAAGGACGTTATATTCTTAGTTTGAAAAGACACAAATGTGCACTTTTGAAATTAAAAAAGTTTACATTTCACATTTTATTATTAGTGTCAGATTATTTATTGTATAAGGGTGATGAACACTAGTTGCAGGGACCCCCAGTGAATTTTTGCCTAGGGCCCCAAGAGACTCTAGAATCGCCTCTGATTAGAACTACAATGCTGACAGCCCTAAGATGCATCATTTTCGTTTGTAAGTTTCCCACTTATCCTCGGAGCTCATGTAGCTACAGTGCAGCTAACTTATCTAGCAGCCTGACCAGGGTTTTTAGTGCTCTTTTCTTTAAATTGTCATCCCATTAGACATCTGTGGTCCCAGCTTGTTAGTCCACAGTTGATGTTATTCTGGAACTCTTGACATGGGTACCAGGCCCATTAGCATTGCTAGCTTTACAACATGGGGGCAGCTGTGGCATAGGTGTAGTGTGGCTGACTACTGATCGAAGGGTCAAGAGTCAAGGGTTTGATTCCCGCTCTGTCTGCAGTCTACATGTTGAAGTGTCTTTGAGCAAGACACTGAATCCCCAGTTGCTCCTGGTGGGTCAGGCCAGCGCCTGTGCATGGCAGCTGCACTGCTATCAGTGTGTGAATGTGTATGTGAATGGGTGGATCTGTAAAGTGCTTTGGTCATCTGGAGATGAGAAAAAGCGCTATATAAGTGAACACCATTTACCATGATTCAGCGCTACTAGGGTTTTTATTAGAGATGGACTGATCTGATATGTAGTATTGGTATTGGGTTTGAGCCAGACAAAATGACTGGATTGGTATGGGGAGCAATAAATTTAAAAAAAAAAGGTCCATTACAACACTTAATACTGCCCAACATTCTGTAAAAAGCTCTCTCGCTCTGCAGCACATAGAGCCAGGCGCTGTCTGTGAGGGGAGTCTGCAGGTCAAAGTGTGACGACGAAGTGTCCCCACTGTTATGATTTATTGTATGTGTGATTATGTTATATTTGTAATATTGTAAATGTTATTATGATTATTTGTAAAAGTACACACATTATTTCTAGGATCTGTCTTTGTCTAATTTGAATGCCTTTGAGATAACTGCTATGGTTAATTATTTGGGTAAACAATTGGTAATTATTTAATCCACATACCTTTGCCAACATGCTTCCTGAGGGTGTCCGGGCAAAAGACTCTGTTAGGGGTTGAATGCCTTTTAAAGGACACCAGCAGGAAGGAAGCATGTTATGGTGAGTTAGAGGGGTGATTTAAATTTGTAAATAGGGGTTAAATTATTTATTGAATTATTTATGGAGTTTATTGTGTGTTATATTTATTCTGTATATAGGTGGGGAATTATTTATGGTCTTTTAGATATCAGTGGGTATGTGTAAAGAATGAAAAGATGTTATTGTTTTACCTGGGACATATGGTATGTCCTAATTGACGTTGATTGTCTCAAATAGTATATAACAGGTGTTGGGTATATTTGGTTAGTCTTTGAGTGTTCACTCTTGCAGTGTTCAGTCTTCCTTTGTTGTCGAGAGAAATCAATGATGATGATATGGTTGATTGACAAACTCAAGTCGTGGAAAATTGTGTCAGATGTTTGGAGTTATTTACCTGTAAGTTTTTTGGAAATAAAAAAAGAAAAATTGAAGATCTGGCCTCGCCCCGCTGTTACTACATTACACAAAGATATGTTAGAGACAAGGGGCCATATTTTGACAGTCAACAGTGGATTTTTGCACTGTTTCTCGCCATACGCCAGTACTTTTTTCAGTTTCTGTCAGTTGCCTGTTTTTTACTCTTTGCATCACACAGTCTAATTACCAGTAGACGGTGCGTTGGCTTTGCGCTGGGAGGAGGATCATTTCAAAGAGGTGTGGCAGTGTGCAATCTCATGCACATTGGTATTATGGTGCATTTTATGACAATGCACTTTTAATCAGGAAAAAGGAGGTCTGTTGTCAGAAGCTCATTGTTTAGTGCTGTTTTAACAATGGGTTTTGAAATTGCACATGTTCTACTGACGGGAGCTCATGAAATTTTTAATTATTTCAATGGAGAGAGTTGTAACAGTTATAATTACTCGTCATTTTAATTATAATATGAAGATACACTTAATAGTTTTTTTTAATTCCATCTACATTCTCATTTTAATTAACGTTTACTATTGGAGTCTATAGATTAGGCATTGTATGATTTTTTTTTTTTTTTAGGGGAATAAATGAATGAACAGAGGGCATGTGTACATTCCGGTGTGGATGCGGTGCATGGAGGAGGTGGTGGGAAGATTTTTATTCCATCCACATTTTCATTTTCATCACGGTCTTATTAGGCATTGATCTGTTTATTTTTAAGGAAATGAATGAACGAACAGGGAGTGTGCCATGTTTTACTTTTCTCTGTAACTTCCAGGAGAGACAGGAGGTGCATCTACATCTGCCTTGGCTGGTGTGGCCTCTGATCAGGTCTGAACAGACCTGTGGTTCAGTGCTCGCACCCTCTCTCTCTTCCATTTGGAGGAGTATTATGCAAGGTTACAAAGTATTATGCTGTCCATATATAATCTACAAGGAGGGCTGAAAAGTTCATAGTGGTCAAATTTGCCCAAATGTGGTTTATTTTTCAATACTAGTGCATGCCCGTAGAAAGCAAGTATTCCTGTCTGAAACAGGTAGCCCAGTCAGGCTTTGCAGGCCCAAACGAAGGCTGTTTGAAAGTGGAATACAGAGGTGTAGCTTATATGTAATCAATCACACATATTAAACTTTGACAAATACGAAAGGGACTGAACTGAAATTCAGGGCATCGACATACGGCACCAATCCCTTCACCAGTCTCTCACACACACACGCGCACGCACGCGCGTGCGTGCACACACACACACAGCAGAATGACTCATTTGGCTGCAACTTTTGCATCAGTGTTTCCCATTTGTCTGTAAATATTTAAATAAAAATTATTTATTTCGTTATTTGGACATTTTTGCGTCTTGTTGTCGTTTAGTCAAAGCATGTGTCCGCCTGTAATATGCAGTTGATCTGGTCATTCTGCTCCACAATGAAGCAGCAGTTGGGACTTTCGTCTACCACTGACCGGGCAGGCTGAGTGTGCCTCCTCCTGAACATTCGTGGGGCACCCGGTGGGACAGGGGTGTTGGCTGCTGCTTTACCCGTGTGCCAGTGATGTCATTTGCGGCACCATGGGTCTCCGCCAGCAACCCCCGTGCACCTTGTGTTCTGTATGCCGAGACCCCCCTCCCCCCGGCACCTCGTGTTCGCTGTGCCAAATATGCAATCACAGCAACTTTATGGTCTATATTTTGACTGAGCGGCTCCATACTCGTGGATGCACACCTCGGCAGCAAAGCATTTTTAAAATCTTTGTTTGCGAAGCGCTGTAGTGACTGACAGGTCGTGATGCTGTGTTATCCAATCAGCATGGTCGTGATGCAGCATATTCTCCAATGAGCATGGAGTCAATCCGAAACCCTGCCCACAGTTCTCAAAGCCAGGGGGATGAAGACATAGAGCGGTCACACAGCGGTGGTTAAACTTTTATTTATAAAAATTACATATTTTGACTGAGTGACTCCATATTCGGGGATGCACACCCTTGTAGCTTCAGCAAAGCACGTTTAAAATCTTAGGTCAGTGTGACGAACAGTTTGAGATATCTGAGGAACATACACACAGACACACACACAGACAGAGATCCCTTGAATTTATAGATGGTCTCCCCTTTGGTCCACACACTTCTTCCATCAGTGTAGCAGTGCTTGGATCCCTGCGGGTAAAAAATAAACCACATTTGGGCAAATTTGACCATTATGAACTTTTCAGCCTATGAAATTTTCAGGCCCCCCCCCCATATGCTAATGTCTGTGTCTGCTCAGTCATCTCCTTCAATCGATCTTTTGTCCGTTTGCACACACGTGTCTTGTCCGAGGTAGCAAAAAAAGCGCTCTCATCTGTTGTTTTTGTTAGATATATTAATCTGAGGACAATTGAGATAAGAATCCTTTATTAGTCCTACAATGTGGGAATTTATAAGAAGGGAAAAGAGTTGGGTACCCAGGGGCATGCGGCATGATGGTCGGGGCGAGGCCGCCCGCACCACACTTAATGTCGGGGTTCTTGGGCAGCGGGCGCCCTGGTCCGCCACCCCCTCAGCGAGCACCCAGACTGCTACTTGTTCGCCTCCAGGAGGGGCCGCCGAAAGTGGGCTCGTGTTGTAGTGGGGGTCAGTGGCAGATGGGACGCAGCACCTCATTCCCTCTCAGCCGGGAGAGACTGGGATAGAGAGCCACAAACATCAGGAGATCCCCGCATGAGATGGGGGAGACCCTCAGGAGGAGGAGCCCTCAGGCTCCCCACGGCACTGGGAGCAACTTCCATGTCACAGTTGATGAAAATTTGCACAAGAATCGTCTTCTTTTCCCTGAAGTTTCAAACCCATTCACGTCTCCCTGTACACAATACTAAACCATTCAGCTGATTTTTCAGCCCAGCATTATCTATTCCCTGTCTGTCCTCTAAAGTAACTGGGCATCATCTGTGATTGAAGGCTTAATGCCAAACAATGTTACCATCACGTGTATCTTCACTGACACACATGCCCTTCGGCCAGCACAACACCCGTCTTAAGCAAGCTGTCATGATCAGAGTTCACTTTAGATAAGGTGCCTCCGTGCATTAAATGGATGGGCTAAAGTGCTTTGGATTGGATGATCCAAAACACACCTCTGAATAATTAGGACAGCCTCTTTTCCCCTTACGTCCAGCAGAAAATTTGTTTTTGCACAGCTGTGATAGCAAAAGGAAGTTGGAAATGCCCATAAACATATCCTGCAAGTTATATGCATGGGCACATACCTCCACACCACAGAAGCAGCGCACTTCAAAAGCTCTTCAAAAACAGCAGAAAAAAATGAAATGGCTTCTAACAAAGATGTGGTCTCTGTCCACATAGTATGTGATGATTGACTCTTTATTTCATCTGAAGATGCCAAGAAAAAGTGAGCAAAGTGCATAGATACTAACATGTAGTTGCCTGATGCTAAGTTGCTGTTAGCCTCTGGCTACCAGCATTGTCTCAACTGTTTTTGTTTTTTCTGCTGGGATGGACAATAGTGGACAAGCTGAGGCCACGAGTCACATGACCCACACGTTATGTAAACACACTAACTTCTGCACTGGACAGTGTCTAATTTGTGTGTGAAATGACAATAAGCCTGTTGTGTAATATTGCTTGATTACTAGCCTTGTCAGTGAACTATAGAGGAGAAGAAGGGAGGGAAAAAAGGAAGACCCCCCCCCCAAAAAAAAAAAACCTGACCTGAAAGGGTCAATAAACCATGATGCTGATTTAAGCTCAAATTGCCAAGCTCTAGTTGAACTATGTATCAGACACCTCCTTGATTAGCAGCGGTTAGCTGCCATTACCATAGATGGTGTGGTCTATATTAATCATATATTCCATAACCTACATATGTTGAAGCATGTGAGAGTGTTTGGTGATTGCATATGTAAGGCGACTTCACACCTCAGAACAGGACAAAGAGTCTCAACCGCCAGTGAAGATCAAAGAGCTTCCCAGGCACTGCGGTGGAGACCAGATGGGTTGCCCTGACCCCCCAGGGCCAAGAGGAGGAGTACGAAGACAATGGGGGGATTAAGATAATGAGGGATGTCAGCTTTGGATATGCATGTCTTTTGTTATGTGCTAGTATAAGTTCATAGAGCCGAAGGTGTTCGGTCTCTTACTTCTTCTGCTGCTGCACCTAGATGAGACTTGTTAGAGGAGCTGATAATAAACTTTGGTTTATGAATCACATCGCCTCGTTATTTCAAGCTCCTCTACACTGGTAACCCTGACGCGAGAATGGACCAGAGGCGTTCCCCCGCGATCGACTCATCTGTGGCGACCCAGGCAGACGCCGGCGCCCATGCAGACAGGGAAACAGATGGACGACGTTCCCCCACGGCAGAAGTGATAGAGGGCTCAACCGAGCACCAGCGCCGCGGAGAGAGCCGAAGCAAGGCACTCTCACCCTGCGGACACAGCAGTGACGGTCTACACAAACGCCGTCACTGTCAACCTACCGAACTTCTGGCAGGAAGACCCCGCCTCGTGGTTTCAGCAAGCTGAAGCCCAGTTTGCACTTGCGGGCATCACGGCTGACGATACAAAGTTCTATCACATCGTCGCCAAACTCAACGCCGCCACTTCGAGATGTGCGCGGAGCATAATCCAACGGCCGCCGGCCCAGGACAAATATGAAGGACTGAAAGCGACCATCGTGGCAAATTACGTCCCCTCAGCCGAGGAGAGAGCCGAGAGGATCCTGGCGGTCTACGGCCACAGAGGAGGCAGACCCAAGGCCCTCATGGAGGACTTGCTGCAACTTAAAGAAGAGGACAATGACAATTTCCTCTTCCATTTCATATTCCTCAGTACGCTGCCGCCACACATGAGAGGGACGCTGGCCAACATGCGATGCAGCACCCAGCAAGACTTCCGCACGCTAGCTCACGAAGCTCAACGGCTCGTCAACGCCTGCAAGAAGCAGACACCCACAGCAGCATCCGCAGACCTCAACGCTGATGTCCGGAGCCACGAGGAGCCACAAATCACTGAGCAGAGCCAGCCCGCGGTGACAGCGACACGGCCAGGACGCAACAGACGGAGTGACGTTTGTTACCACCACCGCTTCGCCGAGAAGGCTTACAAATGCGTTCCCCCCTGCAAATTCACAATTTCGGGAAAACGCCGAAGCAGAGAGCCGTTAACAGTGGCGGTTCTCGGCGAAAAAAGCAAGCTTTTATATGTGACGGATGGACACACCGGCAAGCGGTTCCTTATCGACACGGGAGCTCAACTAAGTTTTGTCAGGCCCTCCCAAGCAGACCGGGCCATGGGTCCCCGGGGCAATGGAGCGGTGGCAGCCAACGGCTCCACCATCGACACTTTTGACGAAAAGAGCCTGCACCTCTGCATCCACGGCCGCAACTACAGATGGACATTTGTTGTAGCGGCGGTGAGTTTTAACTTGTTGGGCGCAGATTTTTTGTGTGCACATGGGTTATTAGTTGATCTAGCGAACAGACGCTTGGTTAATGCACTGTCCTTTGCTTCTATTCCCTGCTCAGCTCGACTTTCTCCACCACCCGTGCAGGCTAGCGTCACCACAGCAGGAGGTAAGTTTGATCAACTCTTCACCCAATTTCCAGCACTCACAATTCCCAAATTCTCAGCCACAGTGGCTAAACACGGGGTTGAACATTTTATTCCCACAACGGGCCCACCCATATTTGCCAAAGCTCGGCGCTTGGACGCGGCCAAGCTCGCCATAGCTCGGGACGAGTTCACCACCCTTGAAAAATTAGGCATTATCAGACGCTCGAAAAGCCCCTGGGCCTCACCACTTCACATGGTTCCGAAATCCGACGGTTCTTGGAGACCGTGCGGCGATTACCGCAGATTAAACAATGCAACAGCACATGACCGCTACCCAATTCCTCACATTCAAGATTTTTCACTGCATCTGGCGGGTGCGCGCATTTTTTCAAAAATAGACCTGGTCCGCGGTTATCATCAAGTCCCAGTTCGAGCAGAGGACATTCCTAAAACAGCTGTAATAACCCCTTTCGGCCTTTTTGAATTTTTGCGAATGCCTTTCGGCCTCAAAGGCGTGGCTCAAACCTTTCAGCGGATGATGGACACAGTATTACGCGACCTCCCTTTTGTTTTCGTCTACCTCGACGATATGCTGGTAGCCAGCTCGTCTGAGGAAGAACACGAGCAGCATCTCACTATGGTTTTTCAGAGACTAGAAGAGCGCGGGTTAATAATCAATCCAGCCAAATGCAAATTTGGCGTGTCACAAATTGATTTTTTAGGACACAGAGTTTCTCCGAAGGGGGCAGTCCCACTTCCAGACAAAGTTCACGCGATAAAAAGTTTTCCACGTCCACAAACGGTCAAATCGCTGCAAGAATTTTTAGGAATGGTTAATTTTTACAACGGTTTCCTCCCCTACGCAGCTCAGCTCATGCAGCCCCTATATGACGCGCTCAGAAAACAAAAAGCTTCCAACGCGGTAGAATGGACCCCGGAGCGCGAACACGCCTTCGCGGAAGTAAAAAGCGCCCTAGCTAACGCCACATTGTTGGTTCACCCCGATCCCTCGGCCCGCATTGCGCTAACCACAGACGCTTCGGACCTAGCTATAGGGGCAGTTGTAGAACATGTCAGCGGAATCTGGCAACCTTTGGCATTCTTCAGCAAATCGCTAAACCAAACTGAGCGTAAATACAGCACTTTTGACAGGGAGCTGCTAGTGCTTCATTTATCCATCCGCCACTTCCAGTTCTGGTTAGAAGGGCGGAGTTTCACGGCTTTTGTAGACCACAAACCGCTCACCTTTGCCATGGCTAAAATTTCCGAACCGTGGTCAGGCAGGCAACAAAGACAGCTGGCTGCGATTTCAGAGTTCACCACAGACATTCGACATGTGGCAGGCAAACTTAACGTGGTAGCAGACTGCCTCTCTCGCGCTGTGACATCGCCAGAGCGCGAGGAGACAGATTATACTACCTCAGCCGCAGAACTCTTCGCCAATGCGGACACATACGCAGCACCAATTCATGCAGGGATAGATTATGCAGCCATGGCAGAGGAGCAAAGTAGTGACGCGGACGTGCGCGCACTCTTGTCTGGACCAACAGGGTTAAGGCTGGAGGAAAGGGGTTTACGCGACGGCGTGCCCCCCCTAATATGCGATATCTCAACCGGCCGACCGCGCCCGTTAGTCCCAGCTACATGGCGCCGCCGTATTTTCGACTCAATTCACTCCCTCGCGCACCCAGGTGTGCGCGCCTCGGTTAAAATGGTCGCCGAAAAGTTTGTGTGGCCCGGCCTGCGCAAAAACGTAAAAGAATGGGCAAAAACTTGCATTTCTTGTCAGCGCGCCAAAATACACAAACACACAAAAGCTCCTCTGGAGCCTTTTCCAATCCCTGCTAGAAGGTTCAACCACGTTCATGTCGACCTCATGGGGCCACTACCTTCCTCCCAAGGTTTCACACACCTGTTAACAATGATAGACCGCACCACGCGCTGGCCAGAGGCAGTCCCTCTGGCGTCAACCACAGCGGAGGAGGTCGCTCGCGTTTTTTTGACAAACTGGGTGGCACGTTTCGGCGTCCCATCGGACATCACGTCCGATAGGGGGCCTCAATTTGTCTCGGAGCTTTGGTCAGCCATGGCCAGCAGCTTAGGGGCGACAATTCACCGCACCACCGCTTATCACCCTCAGGCTAATGGGTTATGCGAGCGTTTTCACAGATCTTTAAAGGCCGCCCTCAGAGCCTCACTAACGGATACAAATTGGGTAAATAAACTTCCCTGGGTTTTATTGGGGTTGCGTGCTGCACCCAAAGAGGATCTAGACGCCTCTCCAGCAGAATTAGTTTTTGCACAACCTCTCAGGCTCTTGGGTGAATTTTTACCAGAGAACCCAGAGCCAGGGCATCTTCCAGCCCCGAGGTTTTTAGGCAGCAACAGACCGGACTCTCTCCCCGGACCGGCACATCACTCTTTTCCACGGGTTTTTGTCCCACAAGCTTTAAAGAACGCTGAATTCGTTTTTGTTAGGCATGAAGCTTTAAAACCAACTTTCCGCCCACCATACGATGGACCATTCAGAGTGCTGGAACCTGGTGATAAACATTTTGTGCTTGATTTTGGGGATAGAAAAGAAACAGTCAGCATTGACAGACTTAAACCTGCCTTCTTGTTGAGAGACGAGCCTGCACGGTTGGCGAGAGCACCTCGGCGGGGTAGACCCCCCAAGAGAAAAGACTCAGCCCCCCTGCAGGGAACAAATAATCACTCTCCTCCCCAAGCTGCAGATTCCTTACAGGAAGGTCCCACTAGGACGCCCAAGCGGACCCACAGCAGATTCGGGAGAAGATTAAAACCCAGACGGCACAGAGACTGATGCAAACTACTCAACAGTTGTTCACTAATTGTGCTGTAACAGTTTAGGACTGACTTGTGATTTTACTGTGCTGTTATGATTACCACTGAACTCTCTTAGGAGCATGGCTGCTGGAAAGTTTCTTCTGTGGCAAGAGATGTAGCAGTTAGTATGTCATAGTAATTATCTTAAACTGTGAATTTTTCTATTGTCCTTTTCTTAGTCGTTTGGGGGGGGCTGTGGTCTATATTAATCATATATTCCATAACCTACATATGTTGAAGCATGTGAGAGTGTTTGGTGATTACATATGTAAGGCGACTTCACACCTCAGAACAGGACAAAGAGTCTCAACCGCCAGTGAAGACCAAAGAGCTTCCCAGGCACTGCGGTGGAGACCGGATGGGTTGCCCTGACCCCCCCAGGGCCAAGAGGAGGAGTACGAAGACAATGGGGGGGATTAAGATAATGAGGGATGTCAGCTTTGGATATGCATGTCTTTTGTTATGTGCTAGTATAAGTTCATAGAGCCGAAGGTGTTCGGTCTCTTACTTCTTCTGTTGCTGCACCTAGATGAGACTTGTTAGAGGAGCTGATAATAAACTTTGGTTTATGAATCACATCGCCTCATTATTTCAAGCTCCTCTACAGATAGCATTCACTCATTCAGGGTTATTTCTGTACTTATTACACTCCATGTGGCATGACTGCTAGCAAATAGACCCAAAAGCAGGCAACGAGGAGACCAGAGTAGCGGTGCAAAATCTTTTATTGAACAATTATTGTGAAATAATGCATGAGGAAGAAAAACACACGGGCCAGCACACATTTTGGAGCAGCATTAGCAACGGCTAAGCAAAAACCACACACTGGCATGGAACTTGCAAGCAGTGCTTGGAGAAAAAGTAATGTTTATTTATGAAATGCTTTTCAGAGACATAGTCACAAAGCGCTGTACAATAAAATAGAATAAAAGTAATTTGATAAAAATTTAAAGAATACAAAAACAAGTTCAAACACAAGATTAAAATAATTTAAAAATATCAGACTTACCATTAAAAAGCAGTTGAATTGAAACTCAACAGAAAGCATCCTTAAACAAAAACGTTTTCAGTTGCTTTTTAAAAGAGTCCACAGAGTCAGATAAACATAGCTAGAGTGGGAACCTATTCCAAGCAACGCCGTCCACTGCCCTTCGTGTATGCAGAGATGCATCTCCGTGGAAAATGACGCTTCGAGGATACTTTATGATATGAAAGAGATCTCAACAATTTTACTTTGGGAAATGATTTGAGGTTGAATATGGTGAGAGAAAAAAAAAATTGAAAGCTATGGTATTGTGATACTCAATATTGCGATATCGTGATTATCGTTGAATGATGATAGGATCGTATCATGACTCGAATCGAATCGTGAGCTCCCTTAAGATTCACACCTTAAGACTGTTCAGAGTCCCTCCAAGGGGATAACGTTTACGTTCTGTAGACTGTTTGCATACACGGCAATATTCAGAGTTGTTTTTGAGCCGCTGCAGGTACCGTTCAGCAACCACGTTTTGCACATGTACAGTGAAAATAATCTGCAGTTCACATGCCCGTACTGTTGGCAGCAGCCAAGAACCACCAAACATTTTAACAGCTGCAATTGAAACACAAAGAGCTTGGTAGTGGAAGTTTTTTTTTTTTTGTTTTGTTTTGTTTTTTTTAAACTTTTAATAATCTGTGGATTAAATGTCTTAGATACAGTATATGTGAAAAAATTAGGACACCCTGTATAAGCCTGTGTTGTTGTTTTTTTTAACATATTTGGACATATGGATATTTATTGTATGTTGTGATTCTCCGTGCGCAGCGCACAGAGGAAGAAATGGAAAACCCAATTGCAGGAGTAGAACGTGCACTTTTTTAACAAATATCCCAAAATAACAAGTTCAATTCAATTCAACTTTATTTATATAGCGCCATTTCACAACAACAGTCATCTCATAGCACTATCAACTGTAGGGGGGACCCCCACAGTTGCAGAAAGACCCCAGCAATCAGGCGATCCCCTGTGAGCAAACACTTGGCGACGGTGGAGAGGAAAAACTCCCTTTTAACAGGAAGAAACCTCCAGCAGAACCAGGCTCAGGGAGGGGCAGTCATCTGCTGCGACTGGCTGGGGGGTGAGGGGATAGAGAAGAAGAAAAGAACAGACATGTAGAGAGCAAACAGCACGATGGGGACTCAATCTATGGGAGAGAACAAACAAATGTTAATGACCAGCAAAAAAAAAAAATATTTCATAGAGAGTGAGGAAAGGAGTGAGGCCCAGTGCATTACTGGAGGTCCCCCGGCTGACTAAACCTATTAGCAGCATAACTAAGGGAGGGTTCAGAAACACATGATCCCTCCCTAATTGTAGGCTATATCAAAAAGGTAGGTTTTAACGCTGTTCTTAAAAACAGAGATTGAGTCTGACTCCCGAATCCAGATTGGCAGCTGATTCCACAGGAGAGGAGCTTGATAACTGAAGGCTCTGCCTCCCATTGTACTTTTGGAGATTCTAGGTATTACAAGTAATCCTGCATTTTGGGAGCGTAGTGCTCTGTTAGGATGATACGGTAGTATCAGATCTTTTAAATAAAAAGGAGCCTGATTGTTTAGAGCTTTGTAAGTAAGAAGAAGGATTTTAAACTTAATTCTAAACTCTATGGGAAGCCAATGAAGGGAGGCCAGAACCGGAGAGATATGATCTCTCTTTCTAGTACCTGTTAAAACTCTTGCTGCAGCATTTTGGATCAGCTGAAGACTTTTTAAAGATGTTTTAGGACAGCCTGATAATAAAGAATTACAATAATCTAATCTCGAGCTAACAAAAGCGTGGATCAGCTTCTCAGCATCACTCTGAGACAGGATGCTCCTAATCTTGGCAATATTACGCAAATGATAAAAGGCAGTCTTAGAAACAAATTTAATATGTGAATTGAAGGACAAATCCTGATCAAAAATAACTCCAAGGTTCCTCACAGAGTTATTAAGAGAAAGAGTAACTGCATCCAAACTGAAAGTTTGATTTGGAAAGGAATTTCTAAGGTTTTTTGGACCAACAAGAATGACTTCAGTCTTATCTGAATTTAATAGCAGGAAATTACAAGTTATCCAAGCTTTGATTTCCTTAAGACAGGCTTCTAACTTGGCTAATTGATTAGTATCATCTGGCTTCATTGACAGGTATAATTGTGTGTCATCTGCATAACAATGAAAATGTATACAGTGCTTTCTAATAATGTTGCCTAACGGAAGCATACATAAACTAAAAAGAGTCGGGCCTAGCACAGATCCCTGTGGAACTCCATGACTAAGCTTTGAGCTGAAAGAAAACTCATCATTTACATGAACAAACTGGAACCTATCAGATAAATAAGATCTAAACCACTGCAACAAAGTTCCATTAAGTCCAACATAGTGTTCTAATCTATCAAGTAGAATATTATGATCAATAGTATCAAAAGCTGCACTAAGATCTAAAAGGACAAGTACAGAAACTAGTCCATTATCAGATGCAATGAGGAGGTCGTTGGTGACCTTCGCTAAGGCTGTTTCAGTACTATGATGGATTCTAAACCCAGATTGAAACTCTTCAAGTAAACCATTTCCCTGCAGGTGGTCAAATAATTGCGTAGCAACAACTCTAAGATTTTTGAAATGAAAGGAAGATTAGAGATTGGTCTATAGTTAGCTAAAGCTCCTGGATCTAGCGTTGGCTTTTTGAGTAAGGGTTTAATTACAGCCGTTTTAAAAGCCTGCGGTACATGGCCTAAAGTCAATGAAGAATTGATTATATGAAGAATAAAGCTCCCAATAAGTGGGAAGACTTCTTTAAATAACCTGGTAGGAATAGGGTCTAAAAGACAAGTTGAAGGTTTGGATGAGGAAACTATTTTGTCTAACTCACAAAGGTCGATTGGAGTAAACTCATCAAGACAGACATCAATAGAAGGAGTTGTAGTAGTTACAGTATTTAAGTTAACTGTGGGAAGAATCTGATTGATTTTATCTCTGATGGATGAAATTTTATTATTGAAAAAGTTCATAAAGTCCTGACTAGTAAGCTCTAAGGGGATGCTAGGATTGACAGAGTCCTGACTCTTTGTCAACCTGGCTACAGTACTGAAAAGAAACCTGGGATTATTCTTGTTCTCTTCTATTAATGCAGAGTAATAACTCGTTCTAGCTTTTCTAAGAGATTTTTTATAAATTAAAAGATGATTTCTCCAAGCTAAATAGATTTCATCTAAATTAGTAGAGCGCCATTTTTAGCTTAAAACAGAGTCTTCTGTTTTAAGCTACGAGTTTCTGTGTTGAACCAAGGAGTTAAAAATCTCTGATTAGACTTTTTCTTTTTTAAGGGGGCCACCAAGTCTAGAGCCTGATACAGAGAAGCTGAAACACTATCCACCATGTTATCAATTACAGAAGGAGCAAGCTGTCTATAGCTTATTTCCGTTGTGTTGACACATGGCATAGAGGAAACAATCTGCATAAATTTGGAAACAGCATCATCTGAGAGGCATCTACTGTGATAATATTTTTCTTTAGGAGCCAAATAGTCAGAAATAGTAAAATCAAAGGTTAACAGACAATGGTCTGACAGTACAGGGTTATGAGGAGACACTACAAGATTTTCTATTTCTATGCCATATGTCAGAACAAGGTCCAATGTATGGTGGAGGTAATGAGTAGAATTTCCTACTTTCTGAGAAAACCCAATCGAGTCTAATATTGAATTAAAAGCCACATTAAGGCAGTCACTATCTACATCCACATGTATATTAAAGTCCCCTACTATAATTATTCTATCAGATTTCAGCACTAAATCAGCTAAGAAATCAGCAAATTCGGATAAAAATTCTGAATAGGTTGATGGGGGACGATAAACTATGGCAAATAAAATTGGGTTTAACCTGAAATTGCTAAAGTGCCCAACACTGAGGACCAGGCCCTCAAAGGAATTATAACATGTTTTTTTGCTTTACATTAACTAGTAATTTGGAATGGTAAATTGTTGCTACTCCTCCTCCACGACCAGAACTTCTGGGATTTTGACAGTTTAAATAACCAGAGGGAGTTGATTCATTTAAACCAACATAATCCTCTTGTCCTAACCAAGTCTGTGTAAGGGAAATAATTAACAGATCATGGACTAACAGAGACTTGGGAGTTAGAGACCTAATATTTAATAAACCACATTTAATTTTTAAATTATGAGGAGGAACAGAGGCCAAATCATTCAATTTAGAGGCTTTATGTTTAATTTGAGTTTTACCAATATTTTGCTTTATCACTTTGGGATGCTTATACATTATATTTTTATTTACTTTGGAGGGAGCAGACAACGATTCTCTGATGGGGAAGACAGGGGCTAAACTGAGGGGTGGCGGATGAAGAGGAGCTGCAGAGAGGCGTGTAAGACTGTGACTCTGCTTCCTGGTCCCAACTCTGAGTAGTCATGGTTTTGGAAATTTGGACAAAAAAGATGCCAGATTGTTAGATAAATGAGAAGCACCATCCAAAGTGGGATGAATGCTGTCTCGTCTCATAAGACCAGGTTTTCCCCAAAAAGAGCTCCCAATTGTCAATGTAGCCCACGTCATTTTTAGGACACCACACAGACAGCCAGCGGTTCAAGGATGACGAGCGACTAAACATGTCATCACTGGTCAGATTGGGGAGGGGCCCAGAGAATACTACAGTGGCTGACATCGTTTTTGCAAACTCACACACCGATTCTATATTAAGTTTCGTGTCTTCCGACTGCCGGAGACGGATGTCATTAATGCCGGCGTGAATAACAATTGTGGAATATTTAGAGTTACTTTTAGCCAGCATTTTCAAATTTGACTCGATGTCGCCTGCTCTGGCCCCAGGAATGCATGCGACTATGGCCGCTGGAGTCTCTAGGTTCACGTTTCTGACTACAGAGTCGCCAATGATCAGAGTTTTTTCCTCAGCGGGTGTGTCGCTGAGCGGGGAAAAACGATTAGAAACGTGAACAGGTTGGTGGTGAACCGGGGCTTTGCGACTAGGCTTCCTTCTCACCGTCACCCACCCAGTCTCCTTGCTGTTGAGGAGAGCCGGGGAACCGCTGACAGTGGGACCTAAGCTAGCTAGCTCCGCTGCAGCTAATGGGCGTCCGTCGAGATTAACTGGCGCAGACGGTGTTTCAATGCAGCGGAGCCGGGATTCCAAATCAGACAACCTCGCCTCGAGCGCCTCAAAAAGACAACATTTATTACATTTACCGTTGTCACTAAAAGAGGCAGAGGTGTAGCTAAACATCTGACAGAGAGAGCACACCAGAGGAGGAGAGGAAAGAGAGGTAGTAGCCATAGCTAGTGGCTAGCTAGTGGCTGGAGAGCTGGAGAGCAAACCACACAGGCAGACAGCAAAACAGGAAGTGACGATACGTTACCACAAGGAAGTGACGATCAGTGTTCCCGTGATGATCAGTGTTCCAAAACAGTACTAAACAAAACAAACAAGTCCAGCTATGACCACACTAATTAACAAGAGGGTTGGAATGATTGGCTTGAGGCCACCAGACATACAGGGACGCCACCTGGATGTTCCACAGCCTGAGGAAGGGAATGCCTAGTGTCACAGAGCTGCTGTCGGCACAGGGAGAAAGGCAAACATGAACTTACGGCTGGAACGATCCGGGGCTGTCCGTGTTGTCCAGTGGATGAGGGTAAACAGGAACAGCCGCTAACACCAAAGAGGTACACAATCCTGCAGTGTTGGAGAAGACGGCGACGTCAGGCTGAAGGTAAACGTAGGTAATGGTAACAAACATACACGGAGGAACAAGCTGCCATGTATGAAGCTCAATGCTCTGGTCTCTTCCTACTAACACAGCATTTAAGTAATAATACTACTAACGAGGGAAGAGACCGCCGGTGTGAGGAATCGGGGGCTGAACATAATTAACACCATGTGTGCATGAGTGAGTGTATGAGCGTGTAAATGAGAATGAATGAAGTGTGTGCGTGTATGAGTGTGAACACCCAATAATGAGACGCAGCTGATGGCACTGACAGGAGGAGGGGCGTGCCCGAACTGTCAGGGAGTGAAGGGCCCAAAGAGCTCCCTGAAGCACCTGATGGAAAATAAATAGGGACACGGGCCAAAATAGCCACAGGTCAGAACTGGGTTTGGGACCACCAAACCCAGATTCATGACAATATCCATGTTGAAAATACTGAGAGATTCATGTAATACAACTAAACAATTAAAAATGAATTAAAGACTTTTTTTTTCAAATTTTCTGTAAAATGTAATTCTAAACAAATAGTGAGGAATAAATTAGGACACCCCCCATCTTTTTTAGGATACCCCCACATTCATTCCCACTTAAAATGGCTACAATAAATGTTAAAAAATGCAAATAAAAACAAAAAAAGGTTAGAAATAGATATGTGAAGATTTGTTAATAAAGAACTGAATATTTAATGAGGTGTCCTAATTTTTTCACATGACTAACAGTGATGTCATTGGGATCATTTTTCAGAACGATTTTATGAATGATAAAAATACTTTTAGCCAATCAGAAAACACCCGGCCATCATTTTCACCTATTTTGACAGCAGGGCTGGAATAAAATGACGGAGGCTTGAAATGTTTATCTGTAAGCTGCGCTCTCAGTACCTCGGACCTTCTTTCAGACAGAATACTGAGTGTGCAGCAGGGGGAGAGGGAGAAATGATTGGATGCATAAAGCGGCCCTCTGAAACAGCTCTATGCACCCAAGTTGAAATTATTATTATAAGGCTGCTATTAATAATTATTTGCAAGCCCATATTTATTCTGCTTTGCACTATGTGCTCACTTCATCCTTCCTATGCGAGTCCTAGGAAACTCTGGAGATAAGTCTGCTGAAACATTTTAAAAATCCACACACTTTTTTTGTTTCTCTCCTTTTTTTCTCTGCCAAAGGAACAAGTCAAGTAAAAAGTCCTTTAAGATTCTCTGATTGCAGCAGTGGCATAAATGGTTTCATCCTGCAGCAAGAGAAATACACTGTAGGTGTGGTGTGAAGCCAGTGTCTGGAGTTTACAGCTCATGTTTGGCTGTGCTGTTACAGAGCGATATCGTTCATCAGTGTGGATGCTCACATCTTTATCTTTATAGTTCTTATTATCTTTACTGTCATTGATGTGGACAGCCCTTAACTTATTAATTTTGTAAGATGTAGAGCACTTGCTCAGCATCTAAAATAACACTGAATTAAATTCCATGGCCACACAGGTGTGTAAAAAAAAATTAAAAATAAATGAGTTGTACAGAGTTGCATCTTGTCAAAAATGCAAAGAAATGCAAGAAATCATAGAAATAACGTGTGCATAAAATATTCTTTAAGAACTCATCTTTCAGAACCTCGGGGACTCCATAATTTAATAGTCTAAAAGGTTCATCCTGCATAATGAAATCTTGGATGTCTTGAGTCCATTTTGTAGTACTTGCATAATTATGTAGATTTTTTTAAAGTGGTATTTCTACTAGTAATATTAGTAATGGGTCTTAGCACTACTCTCTGAGTAGTAGTGCGTGATGTGAACTTTATTTAAAGCCTCTTAATGGATGATGTACATCTCATGTAATAGCTTCAGTATTTGCCACATCGATTGCGTGCTGGAGTCTGCAGGGACAGCAGCTTTAACTGGTGCTTAAGGAAATGGTCAGACATTGCCTAGACATGTCATGCCATTGAGGGCCTGTTCACTGACCTGTGTGAGCCCATGCTCTGTGTATGCATATTAGCTGTTTGCAAATGGTTCCACAATTGTCTTCAGGTTGTAATGTGTGTGTGGGGTTCACGCACTGGTAATATGTTTGCACTGACAGTCAAGGAGGGCGTCTGCGAGGACTGGTGTTTGATTGGCGCATGCCGCCGAGATCTGCTCCTTCCTGTTAGCGTACGCATCACTTCCTCTCACCCTGCCCAGAGCTACTGCCTCACCATCTCACAATCACTCTGACACAATTCCTTCCCTTCTCCTTATTTTCTTCTTCTCATCTTCTTTCTTCTCCTTTCTTTCCTTCTTAAGGTCCTTATGTCTTGATATTTTTTTCTTAATTTCCATTCATTCTTTGGTCATGTCAATGGTCGTTTCTTGACCTTTTTCTGCCTGTGTTTCTCCTCTCAAACACTCAAATTTCTCCCTCAGTTTTCTTTGTCCATATTTTTTTTTCACTTCAATCTAAAAGCAGCCCCATACCCTCCCCTTTTCTTCTTCACCCACTTCCTGCTTCCTTTCCTCCTCCTCTTCAGCTGCTGTCCCTGAAGACAGAGCAGAGGCAGCCAGGCAGAACAGCCAGCATGTTCCCATGTTCTCTTTCTCCTGCGCTGTGGCTGCAACAGCGCTCTTAAAGCGTGCTGTTTTTTTTTTTTTTTCCTCCCCCAAACATCCCTTTCTCAGCACGCATTGTGTTCATCAGCATTACTTCTCTTAACTTTTTAATTTATTCTGTCTTAAAACTTTCCTCATTTCCCATTCGGAGTCTCTTCTCCCGTGCGTTCACCGTGTGCCTCTCCACCTTCTGTCTTCTCTCTCCTCCAGGCTCTATCCATGGTCCCTGCTTCTCCCTTCTTTCTCTTCACACCCTGCTAAACTTTCCTCAAGGCCATTTTTGTCTCTTTCTACCTCAAAACCCTCTCCCCTTCCTTCTGTTTGCACCAGTTTTGATGCTTCCTTTTCCATATCTTTCTTTTCATCTGGGCTTCCTTTGTGCCAGCCCATCTACTTGCATTTCTGTCAGTATTATTTACTCCTTAATTCTCATCATTTCCCCATTGCTTTATTGTACAGTTTTATCAGTGTCACAAACAAGTTTGGCTTTAGGGTAAAGAATTTCTTTCCTTTCCTCACTTTGCCCACAGCCCTGTCACATCATATAATGCAGAATTTTGACGGGCACAGACTCAGTTCAAGACTCAATTAAATGAAAAGATACAGAGATAAAATGACTTATTGGAGCTGATAGAAGTAGCTGCTAGATATTTCAGTCATATGATTCAGCTGTTCGTTAGCTGCCTCAGATGGCCCTAAGCTCATTGTCTCTATGTGTTAGAAAGCACTCTTCATTCATATTGTCACGATCTGAGCACGGGGGATTCCGCCATGCTTAGTGTCTTTGTCTTTTTTCCTTATTTGTATAGTGTTGTATTTTTGAGTTCTAATTCCTGTTATATTATCTTTGGTTGGTTTTCACATATTCTGTATTGTTTCTTAGTATGACTTATTTTCCTGTTTATGTTCATTGTAGTTTGTTATTTATGTTTGGGTTTGCTTGTCTTTATTTATCATCACATTATATTTGTATCTTGCCAGTTCCTTTTTTCTCTCTCTGTCTGGGGTTGCAGCTGTCAGAGGCACTTGGGTGGTGCCCCTGTCAAGCTGTCAGCCCCGTCTCCTCTCCTCATGACTCACAACTGATTGTCATCTCCTTCTCTTCCAGCCCTCTCATGTGATCTATACCTGTTATCATTTATGTTTGTTGTTCAATTCAATTCAACTTTATTTATATAGCACCATTTCACAACAGTCATCTCATAGCACTTTCAACTGTAGGGGGAACCCCCACAGTTGCAGAAAGACCCCAGCAATCAGGCAATCCCCTGTGAGCAAGAGCTTGGCGGCGGTGGAGAGGGAAAAACTCCCTTTTAACAGGAAGAAACCTCCAGCAGAACCGGGCTCAGGGAGGGGCAGTCATCTGCTGCGACTGGCTGGGGGGTGAGGGGATAGAGAAGATGAAAAGAACAGACATGTAGAGAGCAAACAGCACAATGGGGACTCAATCTATGGGAGAGAACAAACAGATGTTAATGACCAGCAAAAAAAAAAAAATTTCATTGAGAGTGAAGAAAGGAGTGAGGCCCAGTGCATTATTGGAGGTCCCCCAGCTGACTAAACCTATTAGCAGCATAACTAAGGGAGGGTTCAGAAACACATGATCCCTCCTTAATTGTAGGCTTTATCAAAAAGGAAGGTTTTAACGCTGTTCTTAAAAACAGAGATCGAGTCTGATTCCCAAATCCAGATTGGCAGCTGGTTCCACAGGAGAGGAGCTTGATAACTGAAGGCTCTGCCTCCCATTGTACTTTTGGAGATTCTAGGTATTACAAGTAATCCTGCATTTTGGGAGCGTAGTGCTCTGTTAGAATAATACGGTAGTATCAGATCTTTTAAATAAAGAGGGGCCTGATTGTTTAGAGCTTTGTAAGTAAGAAGAAGGATTTTAAACTTAATTCTAAACTCTATGGGAAGCCAATGAAGGGAGGCCAGAACTGGAGAGATATGATCTCTTTCTGGTACCTGTTAAAACTCTTGCTGCAGCATTTTGGATCAGCTGAAGACTTTTTAAAGATGTTTTAGGACTACCTGATAATAAAGAATTACAATAATCTAATCTAGAGCTAACAAAAGCGTGGATCAGGTTCTCAGCATCATTCTGATACAAGATGTTCCTAATCTTGGCAATATTATGCAAATGATAGAAGGCAGTCTTAGAAACAAATTTAATATGTGAATTGAAAGACAGATCTTGATCAAAAATAATTCCAAGGTTCCTCACAGAGCTATTAAGGGAGAGTAACCGCATCCAAACTGAAAGTTTGATTTGGAAAGGTATTTCTAAGGTTTTTTGGACCAACAAGAATGACTTCAGTCTTATCTGAATTTAATAGCAGGAAATTACAAGTCATCCAAGCTTTGATTTCCTTAAGACAGGCTTCCAACTTGGCTAATTGATTACTATCATCTGGCTTCATAGACACGTATAATTGTGTGTCATCTGCATAACAATGAAAATGTATAGAATAAGATAAGCCTTTATTAGTCCCACAATGGGGAAATTCCAGGATTGCAACAGCACAGGAATAGCAACACTCTGAGCAATAATTTAGAAGATAAGAAAATAAGAGCAGTGAATATACATATATACAGTGCTTTCTAATAAGATAAGATAAGCCTTTATTAGTCCCACAATGGGGAAATTCCAGGATTGCAACAGCACAGGGATAGCAACACTCAAAGCAACAATCAAGAAGACAAGAAAAACAAGAGCAGCGAATATACATATGTACATATAACTATATAAATATATAAACACACAGTGCAGAGCATTGTAGCTAGATGGAATAAATATATAAATATATATATATATACACACAGTGCAGAGCATTGTAGCTAGATGGAATAAACAGCATAACCGTCTGCTTAGTTATCCTACATAGTATGAATATGTACCCATACATATTGTCACCCTCCGTAGCGACCGATATTGTCCTAGTTGTGTACTGGAGGGGACCATTGTGTAAGTCTATTGCGTCGTTTGCATTCAGTACTATTAGGTCGTAATGTTGCCTAACGGAAGCATATATAAACTAAAAAGAGTAGGGCCTAACACAGATCCCTGTGGAACTCCATGACTGAGCTTTGAGTTGAAAGAAAACTCATTATTGGCATGAACAAACTGGAACCTATCAGATAAATAAGATCTAAACCACTGCAACGAAGTTCCATTAAGTCCAACATAGTGTTCTAATCTATCAAGTAGAATATTATGATCAATAGTATCAAAAGCTGCACTAAGGTCTAAAAGGACAAGTACAGAAACCAGTCCATTATCAGATGCGATGAGGAGGTCGTTAGTGACCTTTGCTAAGGCTGTTTCAGTACTATGATGGATTCTAACCCAGATTAAAATTCTTCAAGTAAACCATTTCCCTGCAGGTGGTCAAATAATTGCGTAGCAACAACTCTAAGATATTTGAAATGAAAGGGAGATTAGAGATTGGTCTATAGTCTATAGAGATTGGTCTCTCCCTTTCGAACAGTGTACACTGTTACTTTATTGCATTTGCCATTTGCTTGTATTTGTTATATTTTTGTGTTCGAAATAAACTATCTATCTATAGTTAGCTAAAGCTCCTGGATCCAGCGTTGGTTTTTTGAGTAAGGGTTTAATTACAACAGTTTTAAAAGCCTGTGGTACATGGCCTAAAGTTAATAAAGAATTAATTATATGAAGAATAAAGCTACCAGTAAGTGGGAAGACTTATTTAAATAACCTGGTAGGAATAGGGTCTAAAAGACAAGTTGAAGGCTTTGATGAGGAAACTATTTTGTCTAACTCTAAAAGGTCAATTGGAGTAAACTCATCAAGACAGATCTCAATTGAAGGAGTTGTAGTAGTTACAGTATTTAAGTTAACGGTGGGAAGAATCGGATTGATTTTATCTCTGATGGATGAAATTTTACTATTGGAAAAAGTTCATAAAGTCCTGACTTGTAAGGTCTAAGGGAATGCTAGGATTGACAGAGTCCTGACTCTTTGTCAACCTGGCTACAGGACTGAAAAGAAACCTGGTATTATTCTTGTTCTCTTCTATTAATGCAGAATAATAACTCGTTCTAGCTTTTCAAAGAGATTTTTTATAAATTAAAAGATGATTTCTCCAAGCTAAATAGATTTCATCTAAATTAGTGGAGCGCCATTTTCTTTCTAATTGACGAGTTTTCTGTTTTAAGCTACGAGTTTCTGTGTTGAACCAAGGAGTTAGAAATCTCTGATTAGACTTTTTCTTTTTTAAGGGGGCCACCAAGTCTAGAGTCTGATGCAGAGAAGCTTTAACACTATCTACCATGCTATCAATTACAGAAGGAGCAAGCTCTCCGTAGCTTATTTCCGTTGTGTTGACACATGGCATAGAGGAAACAATCTGCATAAATTTGGTAACATCATCTGAGAGGCATCTACTGTAGTAATATTTTTCTTTAGGAGCCAAATAGTCAGAAATGGTAAAATCAAAGGTTAATAGACAATGGTCTGACAGTACAGGGTTATGAGGGTTATGTTTCTATGCCATATGTCAGAACAAGGTCCAACGTATGGTGGAGATAATGAGTAGAATTTCCAGCTTTCTGAGAAAACCCCATCGAGTCTAATATTGAATTAAATGCCACATTAAGGCAGTCACTATCTACATCTACATGTATATTAAAGTCCCCTATTATCTGATTTCAGCACTAAATCAGCTAAGAATTCAGCAAATTCTGATAAAAATTCTGAGTAGGTTGATGGAGGATGATAAGCTATGGCAAATAAAATTGGGTTTAGCCTAAAATTGCTAAAGTGCCCAATACTGAGGACCAGGCCCTCAAAGGAATTATAACATGTTTTTTGCTTTACATTAACTAGTAATTTGGAATGGTAAATTGTTGCTACTCCTCCTTCACGACCAGAACTTCTGGGATTTTGACAGTTTAAATAACCAGAGGGAGTTGATTCATTCAAACCAACATAATCCTCTTGCCCTAACCAAGTCTCTGTAAGGGATATTAAATCAATCTGATGATCAATTAACAGATCATGGACTAACAGAGACTTGGGAGTTAGAGACCTAATATTTAGTAAATCGCATTTAATTTTTAAATTATGTGGAGGAAGAGAGGCCAAATCATTCAATTTAGAGGCTTCATGTTTAATTTGAGTTTTACCAACTTTTTGTTTAATCACTTTGGAATGCGCATCTATTATATTTTTATTTACTTTGGAGGGAGCAGACAGTGATTCGCTGATGGTGAAGACAGGGGCTAAGTTGAGGGGTGGTGGATGAAGAGGAGCTGTAGAGAGGCATTTAAGACTGCAACTCTGGGCTGCACGGTGGCGCAGTGGTTTAGCACTGTGACAGCACAGTTTTACCCTCGGCCGGGGGATCGCGGGGATCATGAGATCGTGGGTTCGATCCCAGCCCCTGACCAACAGTGAGCTGTGTGGAGTTTGCATGTTCTCCCCGTGTTGCGCGGGTTTACTCCGGGATTTCTCCGGTTTCCTCCCGCACACCAAAAACATGTAGGTTTAGGGCGCTCGCGCACGCAGCGACCAGCAGCCGGTGGCTTGTCACCAGACTGCAAACCAAGTCTACCTACGGGTACAAATAAGTAACAAAAAAAAAAAAAAAAAAACTCTGCTTCCTGGTCCCAACTCTGAGTTGTCAAGGTTTTGGAAATTTTGATAATGATGCCAGATTGCTAGATAATTGAGACGCACCATCCAAAGTGGGATGGACGCTGTCTCGTCTCATAAGACCAGGTTTTCCCCAAAATGAGCTCCAATTGGCAACGTAGCCCATGTTGTTTGCAGGACACCACACAAACAGCCAGCGGTTGAAGGATGACAAGCGACTAAACATGTCATCACTGGTCAGATTGGGGAGGGGCCCAGAGAATACTACAGAGGCAGACATTGTTTTGGCAAAGTCATACACTGATTCTACATTAAGTTTCGTGACTTCTGACTTCCGGAGACGGATGTCATTAATGCCGGCGTGAATAACAATTGTGGAGTATTTACAGTTACTTTTAGCCAGCATTTTCAAATTTGACTCTGTCGCCTGCTCTGGCCCCAGGAATGCATTTGACTATGGCCGCTGGAGTCTCTAGGTTCACGTTTCTGACTACAGAGTCGCCAATGATCAGAGTTTTTTCCTCAGTGGGTGTGTCGCTGAACGGGGAAAAACGATTAGAAACCTGAACAGGTTGGTGGTTAACCGGGGCTTTGTGGCTAGGCTTCCTTCTCACCGTCACCCACCCAGTCTCCTCGCTGCTGAGGAGGACCGGAGGACCGCTAACAGGTCACCCTAAGCTAGCAAGCTCCGCTGCAGCTAGGGGACGTCCGTCAAGATTAACTGGCGCACACGGTGTTTCAATGTAGCGGAGCCGGGATTCCAAATCAGACAACCTCGCCTCGAGCGCCTCAAAAAGACAACATTTATTACATTTACCGTTATCACTAAAAGAGGCAGAGGTGTAGCTAAACATCTGACAGAGCACACCAGAGGAGGAGAGGAAGGAGAGCTACTAGCCATAGCTAGTGGCTAACCCGAAGCTAACAAAAACACCGATGAAAGGTGAATAGAAGGCTGAAGAGGGTGATTAGGTGACACTGAGTGCGCACACAGGTGCAAGAGGCTTGATAAACAGAAATGAGAGCTAACAGTAGATGGAAAAAAAGTGGTTAAAATACAATTAAAAGCAAAATCCTCAGGAGAGTGAGGAGAGCAAACCACACGGACAGACAGTAATACAGGAAGTGATGATATGTTACCACAAGTGACATATTGTTGCATGCTCTATTTAAGAACTGTGCTTCATGTCACTTATTGCCGTGGTCTCTCATACTCATCTCCACCAGAACCCTTTCCCTGTTCTGGTGAGCTCTGTTCCTTCATCCGTTCGTAAGTTTGCTTTTTGGTCAGTTTGTTTTTGTGTTGGTGCACTGTTTGGACTTTTTGTTTTTCAATAAATATCACAAACTGCATCATCTGGGTCTCTCCTCCCTGCCGTACGGGCAATTCATGACACATATTAGCTATTACTGAGAAGAATTAGCATATTGGCTGCCATTTGCTAAACCCATCTAATATTAATAATACCAGTGTAGCAACACATTCTCAGTCCAGAGTCATCACATACTTGGCTAACGTTTGGTCAGAAACTCTAATTCATCACAGGGCAGAGAGTCACTTCACAAAGTACTGGCCAACCATCAGTGTCCTGTTTAAAGAAGAAAAAGACTGTTTGAAAAAGTGAACTATATTTTTTGTGATTGTTTGGGTAGATTAAGGCATTTAATTACATGGTAATACTCAGGCACGAAAACTGCTCACTTAGGTTCAGGTGAAAACCGCCTTTTCACAAGTTAACATGTTTAATGACAATTTTTTTGTATCTGAAATGAACATCTATATTTTTTCTGAATAAACAGGCCAGGATCATACTTGCAGACAGCTGTGTAGACGGTATAAACATAACCAGAGGTGGAGAATCCTGGCTCTAGATAGAAAATTGCCGTTTGTTCTTGCCATTCACTAAGGGCTCCTTTACACAGCATAGAGATTGTTGAAAGATTGGGCCCATTTTTGATGATGCATCATCTGGGAGATCCTTGTGTGTTTTGGACTGAGTCAAAACTTTGAGGAGACTGTGAGAACTGTAGAGATCACTGAAGATCATTAATAGATCAAAAATTGTCCTGATCTCTCAATGATCTCCACCCCTGTGTAAAGGGGGTATAACCCAGCTAACTCTGACACACACACTCAAAGGTGGAAGTAATGCTCATTTGTGCTTATCAAAATCAGCTGGATTAGTGAATGGCTGGAACAAATACAGCTACTGGAAATGTAGTTTCTTAGCCAGGATTCTTAACCCAGGCATATAGTACTTTGAAATGTTATAATTCAAAAGGATGCATGAGTGGCTGCCACACTGTAGTGCTGGAGCACAGGAAATATGAGGGCACTGATGCATAGAGCTTCACTTTGATGACACAACTCACTCAGACCTTTACATTCTCATGAATACAAAAACTATAATCCTTTGTTGGTTACTTCCTTTGTTGGTTACTTTGTTGGTTACTTCATTTACATCCAAACAGGGATGATACTACCAGGATCCTTTTTCTTTTTCATTCTGTCTGTTTCAGATGTTGAGAGTAGCCTGGGAACAGAAACTGTCCTACAAACGGAGCATCCAGTCCAATGTGAAGCCAATGGGTCGAGACCAAGTTTAAGGTGAGAATGGTTTTGTTTATTAAAATGTACATCAAAACCTATTTGTGTGCATTTGAGAAATAATTTGTGCTGAAGTGTTTTTTACAAGGAAAATTTTTCCTTGTCTGAACTGATACATTTTCAAATGTTTTGCAGAGTGTATAGGCCCATTAGGCAAATTTGTGATGCTATATGAATAAAGATGACTTGACTATCAAGTCTCATTAAGGTTGTGGTAAGATGCATTATGATATATATTCATCTTGTTTTATTTAGCAAAATGGAATGGTACACCATAGTTGATACAGTATAGACTACAGTTTAGTGTTCTCTATCACTGATACAATTCAGCTGTATTATTTTTTCTAAAATTAAAAAAAAAATCTACTTATTTATTTCATCTTAATCCACAGCAAGGTAAGTGGAACATACTGCCCTACTTGTTGCTTTTATGCTTATTTTGGTATATTACACATATATAAACAGTCACGGTTTGTGATTTTTTTTTTTTTTTTTTAAATAACATGAGACATTAAAATGGACAAAAAATAACCCAAAAATTCATTTGAAAGAGACTTGATTGATTTGCTTGAGACCAAGGGCCTTGTTACAACGTTCTAAAGCATGCACTTGTGGCATATTTTGCCTCTTGTGCCAGTGGTTTTGTTAGTTTCTGTCAGTGCATTGTCTGTTTCTCACACTTTACTAATGTCGCTGTCCATATACCAATTGACTGTACGTACACTTTACTGTTGAAGGGAGGGACTCATTGAAAGGGGGGTGTAGCTGAGCACAAAGTAGACATGCTGCTATGATGATACATTTTCCAACATTTACAACACATAACATAATATGACTGTAAAAAGAGAAACTTCTCCCAAATGGAAGATGACAGTATTATCCACCTTATTCCTAGGCTCCATGATGTCTTGCATGAATTATGGTAGCAACTTCCGGTACTAGTTTAGAACATATTGTTGTCACTGAAACGGGACACTTTTCCTTGTTAAAAAAACAATGACTTCAGCATCAAAAATGCAGGAACATGGCCTTTTGCACCTCAAAAACAGTAATATAATCATACCACATCCAACGACTATGGAGGGATGAGAAGATGACCTTAAAAAGTGGCCTGTAGCTCCGTGGACAGTAGCTCCGTTAGTTAGCTCTGCTGCTAACATGCTAACGCTGTAAACAAATAAAAGCTCTGAGATATATCAATGTTTCCACCGCAATAAAGTCGGCTGCATTTTGTTAAACTATGTTGGACATATTCAAATTTACCTCAGAGCAGACGTAGAGTCTAGTCAGAGCCACAGAACCACAACACTGTGCTTAGGCATTTTAAATTTGGGGTAAAACATCAGATCTGTGACAGTCACACAAGTGAAGACATACCTGGCTCTTGTCTCGGTGTCTGTCCTGTGTCTGTACCACCGATCACACGAACAATCCTTTAGTTTTCAGTGCATGATCTACTCATTGCTGTTGAAGCCACAGATTTAGCTGTGCTTATATGTGAGGAGCCTCACACCATAAACAGCAGCAAGTACCAGAACTACGCAAAAACATTCAAAAATGCAAAAACTACAAGTGCTGAAATTAGCTGCCACTTGAGTGCAAAACACGTATGTGGACTATACATTAAAATGAATTTGAAAAACTTTTAAAAACACTATTTTAAGTCCCTCTGGTACTCCACTCTTACTGACTGATTTAACACTAAGTCAGCCGAAACCGGAAGCTCTGCCTATAAAAACCAGGAATAAGGTGGATACGAGAACTGAAAAATAATAATAGTGTTGTGTGGCAACCTCAAAAGTAAGTAAGTAAAGTTTATTTATTGATTGTGAATTTAGTCAGTAATGAACATATGACAAAAACAACAGAAATATGTAGGACACATGAAAGAACAACCGACAGGGTGTAGGCTGAAGCTAGTGCTTGTATAGTGCCTACCCTGTTACAATTTTAAAATTGATAACATAAAAATTTAAGTCATACCCAAAAATCAGCAAAGAAAATCAAATAGAATAAGTAGACAAAAACAAACAAAACCCTTTAATTATTTCAAGATTAGTTCTTAGCATTTACAGTGAGATACTGAGAGATTTTCTCATCTTTGTACAATTTTTTGAATTGTTTCAGAGTAGAACACATTTTAATAATTTCAGAGCAACAGTTCCACAGTTCATTTCCAGTGACAGACATGCAATGATACTTTGTATTTGTTCTTACCTTTGGTTTGTTAAAACAGTTTCCTCTTAGCTCATATTTGCTTTCCCTTTTTTTAAACGGTCCCTGAATATTAAAATGTAATTGGTTATTATTTGTTTTGTACATTATTTGAATGACATTATAATCTACTAGATCTCTAAATTTAAAAGTATGTAACTGAATGAATATTGGATTTGTTGGTTCACGGTAAGTTTTCTTTAATACAATGCATAAGGCTTTTTTCTGTAGTAAAAAGATTAAGTTTGTTTTGTATGTGCTTCCCCAGATCTCAACACAGTATGTCATATAAGGAACTATCGGTGAATTATATAAAATACAAAGATTTCTGACACAAGAAATCCTTAACTTTATACAGTACGGCAATAGATTTAGACATTGTAGTTTCAACATAATTTATGTGTGATTTCCAGTTTAGTTTGTTATCAACAATGACCCCTAGGAACTTGGTTTCCCAAACTGTTAATTTCAACATTGTTTATTTTAATTTTTCTGTGATTATACAGAGGGGTTGCACTGATGTCACACGGGTCACATGTCTTTTGTTTACTGTGCCATTTTGGACGGCAACGAAGAGTCAGATCACCAACAGCAACGTGAGTGAGTATAATCAACGAGATAAATGGCTACACACAAATCAACACCATGGTCCAATGACGAGGTGCAGACTTTTCGGTGCTTGGTAGTGTTATGTCCATAATTGGGTAAAAGTAAACACACCGTTACTGTAGTTTACGGAGCTTTATTATAATCAGAGTTGTTTACATAAAAAGGCTTACGGCACTCGCCTGTATGCCAGGTGGCTCCACGACGAAAGAAGCAGAGCTTCTTCCGCCCACTTCCTTTATACCACGGCTGGCATCACCACCGGAAACCGGTAGTAGCCACCCCGGTCTAGCCCATCACCAACCCGGCCGCCATCTTTGTAATACAGCCTATTTACATACACAACATCCCCCCCCTTCAAAAAAAAAAAAGCCAAGTGCACAGATAGCCCTCCTCAATTTTCCTCCTGACACACACACTAAAACAAAACAATTACAGAAACAAATAAATAACCTATCCATGCATACAACTAGGCTGGGGGGGCCAGGTAGACTACCAGCACCCCCACACGGCTGGGCGGATTATTCTGCTGCCAATCATATAAACAAAGCCGTGTAACTAAAATAAAATAATCCCGGAACAGCTCCATATAAAATACACAAAATTACAAAAACACACAACTACTGGCGGCCTCTCCCCCCCAACACTCACCCCCACAACGGGTACATCACAATATATTAGACGTTGGGTATGTAAATATGCATAAACAAACACCTCAAACGGGAGAAACACACCCCACCACCCCAAACTTGGGCATAAAATTAATACATTAATAAAATTCAATTCCATCAAACAACCATCTTTGAGCCAATAAAAAAACACCACAGTTACAATTCAGGTCCCTTAAACTAAAATTTAATTCCCATGTTCCACAAAACACCCTACTCCTCACTTTCCTTTTCTTTTCTTTTTTTTTTTTATTTAAATTGGGGTAACCATACCAGCAGTAAATAAACATATCAGGACTGGAGCAAAAGCACACAAACAGAAAGTAAAGAAATCACAGCACTCTCAGTCCTTAGACAGGTCCCTTTCCAGTCGCCTCCGTCTTTTGACCTCAGGGCTCCGCTTCTTCTCCTCCACTCGGCGCAATTTGTTCGGATGCCTCCGGGCCCGGTCAGACAAGCGCAGATACCTGTCACTCTGAGCATCCTCCACCCAGAACCGTCTCCTCTCATCTCGCTGCTCGCGCGAACCACGATCGCCTCTCATCCTGGCCTCAACCCAGGGCCGCACCATGTCGCTGACCCACAGGGAAGCCCGTGTCCTCTTTTCCCAGTGATTTTGGGTCTGACTGGTCTCCACCAACGATCCGGTCGACTCGTAGGCCCGGTCCGTGTTATCCATGGCAGACCATCTCTGGTCATCCTGCTGCTCGCATGGACTGTGATCCCGTCATACTCGAGCGTCAACCTTGGTCTTCGAGGGAGCCCTCTTCCTTTTATTCAGATCACCAATCCTGCAACAGGCCTCTGTCACTGATCGCCCCGGCTCACGGGCTCGTTTCGATCTCCTCTTGGCAGGCCATCGCTGGGAGCGCTTTACGATCACCGCGCTCCGCGGTCTAGCCCCTTTTTCTTCCGGCGTTGGCACCTCGTCCCCACGAGCCTCATCGGGGGTCCTGCCATGCCATTCGGCACCCTCGTCCAGGGCAGCCTGCGTGACGGCATTGGGTCCAGCCCGAGATGGCTCCGTGTGTGCTGTCCCTCTGTCACTTTGTCCAACCAGTCTGAATCCCACACCTCAGCACCCTCCACGACTGGAACAGGCTGGCATTCCACATAGCCCAAAATAGCCAACTCGTTCTGTCCATAACCATAAAACTCTCCATATTGCCTCCTAATCTTCCGGTGGGGAAACAGTCTCTCAGTGGTCGTCAGGCTCAGGATGGAAACAACTGCTCCAGTATCCACCAAAAATGGAACCTCGACACCATCTAGCATGACGGTGTAGCTGATCCTCCCTATCGTCTCCGGGGAGACCGCATGCACCACCGTTGGAGTCTTCTGCGCAGCACCTGGATCACTCCTATGGCTCCTATGTATGAAGTTGTGGCACACCCTGGCAAAAATGGTTCAAAACACCGCACTTGCCACAACACTCTCCTTTCACCAGGCACACCCTGGACTTACAGCGGTGAACAGTGGACCCACACCCATAACACTTTGGCTTAACTGGGGCAGACTTTATCCTGACCACGGAGGCAAAATCTTCCTCTCCGCATTTGCCATCACAAGGGTCCCAAAACAGTGCCTTAGCGCATGACTCCTCCTCACCCAGAAAAGCCTCTTCAGGAGGGCCTCTCACGATGGTCTCTGCTGCCTTGAACCATTGGGCGAGCTCGATAGCTGTGGCCAACGTCAACTCTCCTGGATATTCCAACAGTCTGGACCGGACCGCTGTACAGCGAACATACTCCGCTAGTTGATCCCGAATCATTTCCTCTTCCAGGCGTCCGAAATCACACACCCTCGCCAGCCTTCAGAACTCGTCAATGAATGTTGTCACTGGCTCTCCCAAACGCTGGTGGCGCTGTCGAAACTGGATGCACCAGACCGTGACATTTTCCTGAGCACATAAATGGCGCGCCATCAACTCCACAACACCATCAAAGCTATCAGCCCCCTCCAGGCTCTCCAATACTCTCTGCCCCACAGTACCCAACTTATGGACTAACATATCCCTCGCGCAAAGCCTCTCACGCTCGCCGAGGTTCAAAACCACGAGGTAGGTGGTAGAA
This sequence comes from Pholidichthys leucotaenia, assembly GCA_020510985.1. NCBI lineage: Eukaryota > Metazoa > Chordata > Actinopteri > Cichliformes > Pholidichthyidae > Pholidichthys > Pholidichthys leucotaenia. The sequence continues at coordinate 117,464,031 of CM035847.1, forward strand.
GCAATGAACCAACAAGGCCATGACATGGGTGGCCTGCCCAGGGCCTCCAAAAATGGCCAAAACTCAGCAGCACACTTTTCCATTCCCGCTTTTACCTCGTCGCCAAATGTTATGTCCATAATTGGGTAAAAGTAAACACACCATTACTGTAGTTTACTGAGCTTTATTATAATCAGTCGTTTACATAAAAAGGCTTACGGTACTCGCCTGCATGCCAGGTGGCTCCACAACGAAAGAGGCATAGCCTCTTCCGCCCACTTCCTTTATACCACGGGCGGCGTCACCACCGGAAACCGGTAGTAGCCACCCCAGTCTAGCCCATGACCAACCCGGCCACCATCTTTGTAGTACAGCCTATTTACATACACAACAGGTAGCTGATTAAAGAAATCCAGAGGGAACTGGATGGAGTGACCCAAAATGAATTCATGGCCACCGACCTTCAAAGGCAGACGGGAGGCAGAGTGGCGTAGACCCAACCACGGCATCCTCATTGTTGAAAACAGTGATAGAGAATGGTGAGTGATGTGACATTATGCATCTTTGCCGTTATTTATCCCAGTGGTGGAAAGCTCACTTTGAACAAACAATACCATTGTCTCCTGTATGCAGACAGTGAGCTAGCTAGTTAGTCACCAATGCTAACTCCATGCTCTGCTTGTATTTTGCGCTTGTGTCGACAACATCTGACGGAATAAGCTAGTGTTAATCCTGATTAAAAAGTAGTTTTTTTACATGTTGCGCTTTCGTGCTGTGCATGTACTTAAGTTGTGTGAGTCCCACCGCAGGTTGAAGATCTGCTGAACCGGGACCAGCAGCTTCTCAGTGAGGCAAGAGAGCATGAAACGGGAACAGGTCAAGTGGACCCCTGACCAAGTGAGCACCCCATGTGATTTTTTTTTTTTTTTATTTAATTTTTTTTTTTTTGATTTTGTGTACTTTATTGATACTTTATTGATCCCCAGAGGGGAAATTGAGGGCATCCACCTGGATGGATGAAGCAGCCATGGTACGGCGCTATCCCCCCCAGGCTCTCCAATACTCTCTTTGTGTGAGCACCCCAATTGGACCCCGTGTGTCACCACGGGCTGAGATGCCGTCTCGGCACTCAGCCCATGTTTTCCCTTTTCCCATTGAGCAGCGTCTCAGCAGGCTCCCAGCTGGCAGCATTACGGACGGCTGGGGCCAATTAGTCCTCATCAGCTGGGGCGCTGCAATGAGGATAAATAGGAGCAGCCTCGATGACTCGGGGCTGCGACATAAACACATTGCTAAGCTGAAGCCCCTTCGTCTGGTGTCAGCTTATACTCCTCTTGCAGCATTCCTGTGTTTGTATCCCGCTGTGAGTATGTACGTCTTGTTACCCCCACGTCCGGTACGAGCTGCTTACCTCTGCGCTGTGCAACCTGTGAGTGTACCTCTGCATGAGTATCTGTGCTCTCCTCATCCCTTATCCCTTACCCAAAATAAACCATCACGACTCACTGGCTTGTCCCTGGCTCTGATTGCCCGGCTCCCTAGAGCCGGATATGACAGTATGTCGCAGCCAGAAGAGTTGCCGGCGGCCGTGAGTCGCTGTGGAAATGTACCTTTCTGTCCGGGTGTCAGCGCTGCTAGCATGCCATTTCCCAGGAGTCACTTCCGGCGCCAGGGCGACGAGCTGAGGTCCATCTCGGAGGCTGTCGACGGGACATTCTTCACCCTGCACGACGCCTCCAACGCGAGACGCTGGCATCCGGGCCGTGCTGAGGAACTCCTGGACTGTCACCCTCACTCTCTATACCATCTGGAGGACAGTGCCAGGATAGACGCTGCAGGTACACAGCGAGAGAAGCTCCACGGGGTGGATGGAAATCCCGGCAGGGAGTCGAAGTGGGCGACGTCTTTCCCCGCTTCGGAGTCCCGTTCCTGCCGCCATTCCAGTCCGGGAGTTCGCACCAACCAGAGGACTTCCCCCGACCTGCGCCACGTCACTCGGGATTCCCTTCAAGGAGCCGCAGCTGACAGCAGTTATGTCTGGGGTCGAGTGGCTGTCGCAAGCTCCACTGTGTTTCCTGTCACCACCTTCAGGCATGTGGCGGCGGCAGTGAGGTTGATGGAGAGGACTTCAGGGCTACGAAGCTTTCCCGTGCTCGGCGCCTTCCTCGCCTCGATCTCCAATCTGGAGCGGCGAATCCTGGGTTTCCCCCTCGCTTCGTTCCCCGGGAATAGCCGCCATCACATCGCCGAGTCACCTCTGCACGAACCTCGTCCGGATCCAGTTCTGGGCCATCGTCAGGACAGTTCCTCCCAGGCAGCTGTCACCTCTTCGCCTCGTCTGTGTGGAGATTCTACAGCCCCGTTCCCTGAGCCTCATTTCCCCGCTGTCATTCCTGGACATTCGGGCTGGCTCACCCCGGCTGTTTTCCCCTCCTCCTCGACGCGCTTTCTGACTGCTGTGTGTGCCTGGAATTCCGGTCTGGTGAGCTCTCTGCTGGAGACAACGCGAGCGATCCTCAGACGAACTCCCGGGGGGTCCTCCGTTATCGCCGGGCGGGGAGAGGAAGAAGCAGAATCCACTACAGCAGGCGATACTCAACCTCCAGGGGGCAGGCAAGTCATTGTTTTTTCACACCTGCTTAATGATTTGCTCTGTCACATCCCTGGAGGAGAAGTTCAGGGTTCGCAGCTCCCTGAACTCTCCCCACCTGCTGTAACCTGTATTCCTAATCCCGCATCCTCTGTGTCTCTCTCCGCCGAGCGGTCCCCGGCTCCGGATCAACGTGGTGGGATATGGAGAGGGCCTGTGGTTCCGCAGCTACATTGCGGACGGAGGAGGGGGACTGACTGCTGCGTGGAGTCTACGCCGACGATTGAGCGTCCCCGGGTCTCCACGGAGGAGCGGTTCGGTCCAGCGGGATGAGATTCTTCTGGCTTCACGCCGAGTGGATCGTCGGCGGGGTCACCGGAGCCGGAGGAATCTCAAGCTGCGCTGACCATCGTGCTGGCTGCGGGGCCCGACGCGGCTAGATGGGAGCCTGACAACGACCTGACGACGGATCCTGGATCTTCGCAGTCCTGGACGGTGTCAGAACCCGAGATCAGGCGAGTGCTCTCCTTTCTTTTCTCTCTTTTTATCTTTGAGCACTTCAGCCTATCTCCAGGGGAGACGAGCAGGGTGCAGCCGCCCGCTGCGTCTGAGCTCGTCTCGCCGGGTTCTGGCGCTGCCGGTGATCCTGATCCCGGTTCTGTTTTCTCTTCTGAGCCTTCTTCCAGGGTCACCGGCGAGGAGTTGCTGTTCCTCGTGGTGCTGGAGGGTCCGGGTTCAACGTTGGTCGGTTCTGGTGCAGTGTCCAACGTGGGTTCGCCCGAGACCCAATCGGGGTCCAACGTGGGTTCGCCTGAGGCCCGATCGGGGTCCGACGTGGGTGCTGCCCCAGTATTGTCCAGGTCCGGTGAGGAGGTGGCCGTTTCCCTGCGGCCTGACGCCCGCCGCCCTCGTCATCGGCTCTCCCCAGAGCCTCTTCCACCGGGATCCGCTCTGATCCTTCGCCCGTCTCAACGGTCCTGGTGGTTGAGTGATGCGGGTCGACGACCCGACCCACAGAACTTTCGGTTCGGTGATCTGGTTCCCCCCACTGGTCTGTGTTTCCCTCTGGGCAGCCTGGTTCGGCTGCCGGTGGACTGGATTCCTGGGATCTGGGTCCGGAGTTCGCCGTCCGAACACTTCTCTTTCCCTGATTCGCCAACGGGACGATGGGCGGGGAGATCTCCGGAGCCATCTCGGCTATTTGTGGACTCTGCCTGCCATGTTCCTCGGGTGTCACTTTTTCTTTTATCTTTGTGAAGGTCACTCGGGTGTAATATTTTGTCCTGTTGGTGGATTCGTTTTTATAGTGCTGTGTTTTCCATCGCTCATGCTCAGCATTTTACTTTTTGTGCCATGTTTTTAGCCTCGTTTTTTCATTGTAGAGTTATGTTTTGTTTCCTTTCAGACCATGCTCTGCAGTTATCCATTTATTCCAGTCACTTTCATTTCTTTAGGTGGCTGTGGGTATTTATATATTCGTGTGTGTGGGTTTTTCTTTGCCTGCACTCAGTATTTCTTTTTTATGCCCTGTTGGTTCATTATAGAGTCATGTGCCTTGTTTTCCGTAACACCATGCTCTGTAGTTGTCAATTTGTTCCAGTCACCTTCACTTTTCTTGGTGACTGTGTATGTACTTAGTGGCGCTGTGTATTGTGTTCCCCTTTATTTAACCTTACTCAGCATTTTTACCCTGTACCTTTTTGGTGGTTTTTTTCCTTGCTCTGGGTCACGCATTGTTGGTACTCTCTGAGTAGTGTGTAACCGGCGTGCTGACCCAGTTCTTCTCCCCATTCAAACCTGGGTTGATTATTCCCTGTTTTGTTCAGTATTGTATTTGGGTTTTTTTCCCTGCCACCCTACATTGCCCCATTGGTGTTGTCCTTCCCTTGGCCTCTTCCCCTCCAATCCTGCCTCCCTTCCTCCCACCCTAGGTGTGTGTGTGTGGGGGGGGGGGGGGGGCTGGGATGTTCCTGGTCGTTCAGGAGCCCGACCTTGAGGGGGGGCTCTGTCACCACGGGTTGAGATGCCGTCTCGGTACTCAGCCCATGTTTTCCCTTTTCCCATTGAGCAGCGTCTCAGCAGGCTCCCAGCTGGCAGCATTACGGACGGCTGGGGCCAATTAGTCCTCATCAGCTGGGGCGCTGCCAATGAGGATAAATAGGAGCAGCCTCGATGACTCGGGGCTGCGACATAAACACATTGCTAAGCTGAAGCCCCTTCGTCTGGTGTCAGCTTATACTCCTCTTGCAGCATTCCTGTGTTTGTATCCCGCTGTGAGTATGTACGTCTTGTTACCCCCACGTCCGGTACGAGCTGCTTACCTCTGCGCTGTGCAACCTGTGAGTGTACCTCTGCATGAGTATCTGTGCTCTCCTCATCCCTTATCCCTTACCCAAAATAAACCATCACGACTCACTGGCTTGTCCCTGGCTCTGATTGCCCGGCTCCCTAGAGCCGGATATGACACCGTGGTCCAGTCTGTACTTGTACAAGTACTTTCTCAATCCAGTGATTTCCAAACTGATTCAGAGTTTTCTATAGCCTCATTCAGAACATTATAGTCCCACATACAGACGTGGACAAAATTGTTGGCACCCCTCTGTTAATGAAAGAAAAATCCACAATGGTCACAGAAATAACTTGAATCTGACAAAAGTGGTAATAAATAAAAATTCTATGAAAATTAACCAATGAAAATCAGACAATGCTTTTGAATTGTGGTTCAACAGAAGTATTTTAAAAAACAAACTCATGAAACAGGCCTGGACAAAAATGATGGTACCCTTAACTTAATATTTTGTTGCACAACCTTTTGAGGCAATCACTGCAATCAAACGATTTCTGTAACTGTCAGTGAGACTTCTGCACCTCTCAGCAGGTATTTTGGCCCACTCCTCATGAGCAAACTGCTCCAGTTATCTCAGGTTTGAAGTGTGCCTTCTCCAGACGGCATGTTTCAGCTCCTTCCACAGATGTTCAATAGGATTTAGATCAGGGCTCATAGAAGGCCACTTTAGAATAGTCCAATGTTTCACTCTTAGCCATTCTTGGGTGTTTTTAGCTGTGTGTTTTGGGTCATTATCCTGTTGCAAGACCCATGACCTGCGACTGAGACCAGTCTGTCTGACATTGGGCAGCACACTTCTCTCTAGAATACCTTGATAGTCTTGAGATTTCACTGTACCCTGCACAGATTCAAGACACCCTGTGCCAGATGCAGCAAAGCAGCCCCAGAACATAACAGAACCTCCTCCATGTTTCACAGTAGGGACAGTGTTCTTTTCTTGGTATGCTTCATTTTTGCGTCTGTGAACATGGAGCTGATGTGCCTTGCCAAAAAGTTCCAGTTTTGTCTCGTCTGTCCATAGGACATTCTCCCAGAAGCTTTGTGGCTTGTCAACATGCAGTTTGGTAAATTCCAGTCTGGCTTTTTTATGATTTGTTTTCAACAGTGGTGTCCTCCTTGGTCGTCTCCCATGAAGTCCACTTTGGCTCAAACAACGATGGATGGTGTGATCTGACACTGATGTACCTTGACCTTGGAGTTCACCATGAATGTGTTTAGAGGTTGTTCTGGGCTCTTTTGTTACCATTCGTATTATCCATCTCCTCCTGCGGCCACGTCCAGGGAGGTTGGCTACAGTCCCGTGGATCTTAAATTTCTGAATAATATCTGCAACTGTAGTCACAGGAACATCAAGCTGCTTGGAGATGGTCTTATAGCCTTTACCTTTAACATGCTTGTCTATAATTTTCTTTCTAATCTCCTGAGACAGCTCTCTCCTTTGCTTCCTCTGGTCCATGTTTAGTGTGGTACACACTATGTCAACAAACAGCACAGTGACTACTTGTCACCCTTTAAATAGGCCGACTGACTGATTACAAGTTTGTAGACACCTGTGATGTTAATTAGAGGACACATCTTGGTTGAACATGTCCCTATGGTCACTTTATTTTCAATCTTTTCTATATTATTTTCATCATTTTTGTCCAAGCCTGTTTCATGAGTTTGTTTTTTAAAATAATTCTGTTGAACCACAATTCAAAAGCACTGTCTGATTTTCATTGGTTAATTTTCATAGAATTTTTATTTATTACCACTTTTGTCAGATTCAAGTTATTTCTGTGACCATTGTAGGTTTTTCTTTCATTAACAGAGGGGTACCAACAATTTTGTCCACGTCTGTACCTATTCTGTGGATTTTCATCTGGGGGCAGCCAGCGGTGAGGAACAGCAGCGGTGGAGAAGAAAAGTCTTTTGAAAGCAGAAACAGAGCCAAAACCTTCTCCGGGTCAACTTAGTTGTAATCTCATATATTTTTTACACTTTCTTTCCCGGTGACTGGGGAAAGTCTTTCCAACAGTTTTACACAAATTCTTGTTGTTCTCCTTCTTCGTGTTTACAAATCACTGAATTGAGAATGTACACTACCGTTCAAAAGTTTGGGGTCACTTAGAAATTTCCTTATTTTTGAAAGAAAAGCACTTTTTTTCAATGAAGATAACTTTAAGCTAATCAGAAATACACTCTATACATTGCTAATGTGGTAAATGACTATTCTAGCTGCAAATATCTGGTTTTTGGTGCAATATCTACATAGGTGTATAGAGGCCCATTTCCAGCAACTATCACTCCAGTGTTCTAATGGTACAATGTGTTTGCTCATTGCGTCAGAAGGCTAATGGATGATTAGAAAACCCTTGTGCAATCATGTTAGGTCTGCAATGCTGTAATTGCTGCAAATGGAGGATTCTTTGACGAAAGCAAAGTTTGAAGGAAAAAATTATTATTTCAGATACAAATCATTATTTCTAACCTTGTCAATGTCTTGACTATATTTTCTATTCATTTTACAACTCATGGTGGTAAATAAAAGTGTGACTTTTCATGGAAAACACAAAATTGTCTGAGGTGACCCCAAACTTTTGAACGGTAGTGTACATGTACAGATTGGATCCCGAGGTCCACTTTTGGTGATCACTTTCAGTGCTGACTTGGTCAGGAGTCCACTTGACCTGGATCCCATGAAACTACCTTGTGAAGGGAGGAAATGGCTCAGAATGCTGCCTTCAATCAAGCGTTCCTTGGTGTGCTGGGCCACCTTGAGAGTGGCCGGTGTGTGTGACCCATTCTGAGTTGTTTTTTTTTTTTGTTTTTTTTAACAGTTTAAAGTTTGAATTTTGCACATTCTAAATCTGGATTTTGCTGGTGATTGTAATAAACAATTTAGTGACTTACGTGTTTGCATCATGATTTTCTATTTGTCTGTTAAGATACCGGTGAGAAAGGTCAACAGTACAAACCAAAAATTTTTCAATGACGTTGAAAATAATTGCTCATTTTTAAGAAAAAGTAACCAAAAACATTTGTTTTGTTTAGCAAAGACTGTATTGTTGGATGTGCCAGTGCAGAAAACACCGCACAATTTTCTGCCCCTCCCTGAGCCTGGCTCTGCTGGCGGTTTCTTCCTGTTAAAAGTGAGTTTATCCTCTCCACCGTCGCCAAGGGCTTGCTCACAAGGGATCGCTTGATTGCTGGGGTCTTTCTGCAATTGTGGGGGTTTCCCCTACAGTTGAAAGTGCTATGAGATGACTGTTGTTGTGAAATGGCGCTATATAAAGTTGAATTGAACTGAATTTAGTGATAGTACCAGTATATGGAGGAATTCTGTGCCATATTGGCATCTGTATTTCCTAATGAGTTAGGGTTTAATATGATTACCTCCGTCAGGCCGCAGGCCAGGAGGTTATGTTTTTGCCAGCGTTTGTCTGTTTGTTTGTCTGTTTGTCTGTCTGTTGGTTAGCAAGATAACTCAAAAAGTTTTGGACGGATTTCGATGAAACTTTCAGGCGTTGTTGGAAATGGTACAAGGAAGAACTGATTAAATTTTGGGATGATCCGGATCACCGTCTGGATACAGGAATTTTTTAAAGGATTCTTTAACATTGTGAGATACGGCCATTTTCAACATGTGTGCAGGGGCAATAGAGGGCGCTGCTCGTCGTGTCTGACGAACACAAACTCCGCGTTCTTCAAAGTTTTAGGCACACAAGCACGCGGAAAACAGTGGTGGGCAGGGCCCGGCAGCGTGCCTGTGTTTGCGCTACGCTGCAAAAGCTGAGACGGGCAGCTGTCCGGTGCCGGATTATTTGGCAGAAATTCCCCGGGCAGCCATAGTGGCTGCGCAAAAAACAGCTCTCTGCCGGGGAAGCTTCCAAATCCTCTTTTGCCGCGGAGCGCAAACCCAATAAAACCCACGGCAACCTGTCTACCCAGTTTGCATCCGTCAGTGAAGCCCTCAGTGCTGCTTTTAGTGATCTATGAAAACGCTCGCAGCCTGGCACTTTGCAGATGGAGGAGATGGACACAACACCAACACTTCAGTTTATTACCTCCGCCAAGGAGGTAATGCTTTTACTACTGAACCACTAATCCTATCATTGTGAATCCAATTGCTAGTCATATGTTTTCATGGTCAAGGAATCTGAAAACGTACACACAAACACTGTATGGGGGGGGAACTGTGGCGCTTGGCGGAGGTCTGTGCTCTCCGAGTGCTTTTCTAGTTTAACGTGTTTTAATACAACCTACTTTATGGTTCATAATTCTGTTGACAGACTTACACCAAACCAAAAGTGATTTCTCTGCTGGATTATTTAGACAGCTTTTCCAATCTTTTAGCATTTAATTTATGTCACTAAATCTTGGTAACCTTCACAAATAAAACATAAAAAGTGGAGGCATATCTGCAAAAGGCACAAAAGTTTATTGTAAAAATTCCTAGTGCAATACAAAAATGGTAAATGGTGTTCACTTATATAGCGCTTTTATTCTCATCTCTTGATGACCAAAGCGCTTTACAGATGCTGCCATCCACCCACACATTCACACACTGATGGCGGCATGCTGCCTAACATGAGACTTCCAGACCCACCAGGAGCAATTGGGGTGAAGTGTCTTGCCCAGGGACACAATGGCAGGATACTGGGGAGAGCGGGATTCAAACCACCAACCATGTGGTTATTGGACAGCCTGCTCTACCTCCTGAGCCACTGCCGTCCCTGGCATGTACAATGTACTATGTACCCCAAAAGGAGTACATAGTACATTATTCATACATAGAATATACAGTATATTTATACAGTATCTACATGTATATATCCAGTAAATCCATGTATTTTCCATGTAACCTTGTGACTGCTTTATTTTAATTGCTTTTAATCCCTGATGAAGTTTATTTTGGGTTAAAAATACATCATAATTGTTAAATGTGTTTTATTATACCTAACTGAGTACTGTTTATGTGTTGAAATATATATTTTACGGCCAATATAACTCCATAACTATAATATGGCACCTGGCGATCAATTTTTGACAGCTGATCACTTTTTGCCACGACACCACCGGCTGGAGCAGGTACATCCCATGGTGTCTCAAAAGTCTTTCCATGATTTTCACACAGATCAGAGCAATTTGCTGCACAGGAAACTAAACGTTTCTTCAGACATTCTGAAGTTCTGCAACCACTGTGGTTTGTGAAGCTGGGATGACATCCCACCACTGGGAGGCTTGGTTGAACACCCAGACCGATGGTTTGAAGCAATAATTTTGCCACAAGAGAGCCATCTGAAACACACACATGGCATACATGTTTTAGTACCTAATAACGATAACTTGCTGTGATTACATTGTGGTACAGGGGACTTATTAGTGCTTAACTAGCATTAGCAATCATTAGCTTACCCTCACATAAGCTCTAGTTCGTATCCTCACGTCTTCGGCTTAAACTGCTCCATGGCTTCCTGAACTCTCTAGTACTTTGCCAGAGCGTTTTGCCTCACCGCATGTAGCCTTCTCTGGCTCTCCTTTATTTGCTTTTACTCTGACAAAAAGCCAGCGAGCAGCAGGCTCGCATTGATATCCATCTTGTGTTTTGTTTGTCACATACAAACGATGTCGTGGGAGTGTCGGCAGCCTTGCTGTAAAGATCTTACCCACTTGAGGTGGTATTCAGTCGTAATGGAAAACGAACAACACCGTGGTGAGTCGGGTTGAGTATGTGCTAGTGGAATTATTATTATTCTCAACACAGGGCCCACACTATTTGCCAAAATGGCAAACAATGTGGCACGTGACCACTGACATCACGTGCAACCCCTCTATAATTTGCGGTTTCCAAATATTATATATTTTGTTTTTCCAAGGTGAATAGATAATTTGTTGGCAGTAAACCATCGATTGATTTGTTTAAGTTCATTTTCTACTGAGTCCAGAAACCGCTTAAGATTTTCTCCACTACAAAAAAAAAGCTGTCATCTGCAAATAAAATACACTTGAGCAATTTAGACACAGTGTGGAGGCATGGTGTGGGACTTCTTCACCCAGAGAACAGGGCAACTGGGGAAGGGGGAAACAATGGACTGAAAGAGGAGGTGTCACCAGGACAGGACAGTATCAGACAGGACAGTAAGGACTATGCGCCCCCCCTGGGGAGAGGAGTAAATACCAGAACAGCTGGAAGAAGCAGGGTGTGAAAGTGGTGCCAGCATTATGTCATGTTAATGTGCCACAAAGGCTTTGTTCTAAACACAATGTATGATGGTCGGAAGTTCCGGGTCTCAATGCATAGTATTAAAGATATAAAAGAGGAATGCACAGAGACCCAGAAGTTCTTTTACTGTACTGTATGTTGGAGATGGAATAAAGTTTCTGTGTCGTCCAGCTCGTTTCCTCTCCTGCCTCCTTTCTCCACATTATAAGGACATGGCACTCTACCCAGGACAGGGGGCTGGCGGAGGAGAAGATAGTCAGAAAGGGTAATGGGGAAAAGGTGAGAAGAGCCAGCTAAGGGTGCCAGAGTGCTAGGGGGTATAAAGCCAAAGAAAGCTGTTTCTTCCGCCCCCGCTGTGCCAAGTTCACACCTGAGGACACAGGGGTGCGAATGTATTGTATCAAGACCTGCTCTATGACGGTAATGTGGATGTGGATGTGTGTGCATGTTTCACAGCTTGTATGTTAATGTGTTTACCCTGGTTGCCAGAGGCGGGAATAAAGAGTTCGCTCTGGAACTCAGATTCAGTCTGTTATGTTTGATGGAGGAGAATAAAGTCGGTGTCGTCAGCTTGTGGTCTCGTCTGATTCCTTCCTCCACATTGGTGACCTAGGCTACAGTCACACTGCAGGTTTTAATGCTCAATTCTGATTTTTTTTTTTTTTTTTTGCACAAATGTGACCCATATCTGATTTTTTTTAATGACAGTCTGAATGGCACATATCCAATTTTTTCCACACCAGACCCAGGCCACTTTCATATGTGGTCGTAATTCTGATACATAGCTGATATTTTTCAAAGCGACCTCAGTCTGAACGGTCACATCGCATTTCATCCGTCTTTTTCCTCATTGAAGTGAGGCAGATGCTACAATTCTGCTGTGGAGGATGCCGCAGGCATGACAGACAGCTGAGTTGTGCTCTGTTTTTTTTAATCAATCTTCTTCCCTTTATCAGTGGGTCATAATTTTGTCGGCTCCCACAGTACAACAACTTCAAAATTGCGGGCGGGGGGTGGGGGGGTTCGGGGCTGAAACCGTCAGACATTACAGGCGCACAATAACGGCACTTTTTTTTTTAAAGTAAAGGCACATTTACTGGGTGCTGTAAACAGCACAGTCCTGGCCGCTGTAATATGTAAATGACTGGAGTGGAATGGCCAGGTAGGGACATACGAAAACACAATCCAGGAGAGGGGTCTCTGGAGAGGGGTTTCTGGCGGCTCCTGTGCAGGACCAGTGTTACGCCACTGGTACGATCCATGCTGTTTAATAGGTCGAGAACCCTACTCTAATCACTAGGATTATTATTAACCTTATTTATACAGGTAATGTGGAGGAATCTGATCAGACCTAAATGAAACAGTCATTGTCGCCCATGACAGACTGCTATGATGATGATGATGATGAATCTCATTGAGACACGGGGTCTCATTTTCAAGACAGCTATTTAATCAATCAGTTCTGATAAAGCAGAGCTGATCACAGCGGTCATCTGGCCTGTAAAGGAATGATGCTGGTCTCATTTATTTTGTGTATAAACGTTTCTGAATGTTTTTAACATTTATTTTGCTGCGCTGCATCAAAGGTGAAGAAGTTCTGTTCCCCCACAATTGTTTGGGGCTCATATTTACTTCCGCAAACACAAAGGTGTGTCTGACGTAACATTTTCTTCTGCGCATGCGGGTCACTTCATAGCTGGAGACTGTTCATACCTCAGTCTGTGGATCATAAGAAATGGTAATGGGGGTCTGATGGAGGTCGCATTTAAATTATAATATGAACACCCACACAAAAAAATCAGATCTCAGCAAAAAATCGGAATTGAGCAATAAGACCTGCAGTGTGACCGTAGCCACAGAGACATGAAATGGAACATGGACTGAGCATCACCACAGAGACACTCCCGCTAGAGGCTCCCACCGCTGTATGTGTCGCGGCAGTCAGACTCCCGGACTTTTGGCTTCACAACCCAGCCGCTTGGTTTATTCATGTGGAAGCCCAGTTCACCCTCCGCGGAGTCTCAACAGATGACACAAAGTACCATCGTGTGGCGGCATGAGTCTACTCCAAGACCCGCCAGCCCAAGGAAAATACGATGCTCTCAAGCGAATGCTGCTGCACCATTATACCCTTTTGGACGGGGAGAGGGCAGAAAGGCTCCTCGCACGCTCGGAGTTAGGGGACAAATCAGCTGTGGAACTTAAGGAGAGCATGCTCGCGCGAATGGGTAAAGACGACGGATTTTTCCTGTTTACCCGCTTCTTCCTCAGGAACTTACCAGCTACAGTGTGGGCGATCCTCGCTAACTCACCGCTCCTGGTGGCCAGGAACTACCGTGCACTGGCAGAAGAGACGGACTAAATCATCCTGGCAAACGGGGCTTTCAGCGTGCATGCAGTAACACCAGGATCTCCAAAGGAATACAGCAAGGTCGAGGAGCCGATGGTGGTGGCGGGGATGGCACCCGGAGACACGGGTCCAGGACGCGGTGTTTTTATCACCGCCATTTTGGCAAGGAAGCACAATGTTGTCTGCCGCCGTGCCACTTCAAGAAAGCAGGGAAACGAGACAGCCAGCAGTCGGCAGCAACTGCGGCCGCTGGCGACAGGGAGAAGCTGCTTTTCAACATGGACACACGTTCTGGGAGACGTTTTCTGGTGAACTCCGGCTCCCAGAAGAACCCCATTTTGCCAGTAAGTGCGGACTGCTTGGCAGAAGGCAGTGGCCTGGCTCTTACGGCCGCCAACGGATCCCACATCATGACGTTTGGAGAAAGGATGGTGATTGTGTGTTTACACAGACGCAATTACCAATGGGACTTTGTGGTAGCTGCATGTTCGGTCCCCATCTTAGGTGCTGCTTTTCTGTGTGCTTACGGATTGCTTGTTGATGTTGCAAACAGATGCTTAGTGGACGCTGTTTTGTTTTCCTCCTTGCCCTGCACAGCTCGGGGAGTTGGGCAACCAACACTTGCTAACGTTCTAGCTCCAGGGGGTAAGTACCAGTGTTTGCTTTCCAAGTTCCCTGCACTCACGGTTCCCACCTTTTCCACTGCAGTAACCAAGCACAGGGTCAAACATTTTATCACAACGAAAGGTCCGCCTGTATTCGGGCGCCCTCGCCGCCTTGACACAGCTAAACTAGCCAGCGTGCGTGAGGAATTTGCTAACTTGAACTGATTGGGCATTGTTAGGCACTCCAACAGCCTTTGGGCTTCTCCGCTGCACATGGTGCTCAAGGCCAATGGGTTGTGGCGGTCATGGTGGCTGTGTGGCAATTTCTAACGCTTGAACAATGCCACGGTACATGACCGGTATCCCATCCTGCACATCCAGGATTTTTCCATGCACTTGGCCGGGACGTGCATTTTTCCAAAAGTGGATCTCATCTGCAGGTACTACCAGGTCCCGGTTCACGCAGAGGAAGTTTCTAAAACAACTATAACTCCTTTTGGCCTTTTTGAGTTTTTACGCATGCTGTTCAGGCTAAAAGGTGCAGCGCAAACCTTTCAAAGAATGATGAATGCGGTGCTCCGTGATCTGCCGTTCATTTTTGTCTACTTGGATGACATTGTAGTGGCTAGCGCGTCAAAGGAGGAGCACCTCGCCCACCTCAAACAAGTATTCCAACAGTTGGACGTGCACGGGCTTATTGTTAACCCAGCAAAGTGCCAGGTCGGGCTGCCAGTGATTGATTTTTGGGCAACCGCATCTCACCAGACGGCGCGATCCAGCTGCCGGATAAAGTGCGCGCAGTGTTGGATTTTCTGCATCCACACACCGTGAGGGCGCTACAGGAATTTTTGGGAATGGTCAATTTTTACAGTTGTTTTCTCTCCTGGGCAGCACAGCAGCTGCAACTGCTGTATGGCATGGTACAGCATGGATAGCGCTCACCACAGACACATCTGACATCGTGATAGGGGAAGTGGTGGAGCTGTACGTCTCTGGTTCGTGGCAGCCACTTGCGTTTTTCAGCCGTACTTTGCGTGACAACGAGCACATTTGACTGGGAGTTGTTGGCCCTCCACCTGGCTACACGTCATTTCCAGTTTTGGCTCGAGCGCCGCGAGTTCAACGCGTTTGTTGATCTCAAACCACTAGCGTATGCCGTGGTCAGCCCGGCAGCAACAGCACTTGGCCGCAATCTCTGAGTTCACTACCGACATTCAACACGTAGCCAGTAAGCTTAATGTCATGGCCGACTGCCTGTCCCACGTGTTAGATTTTCCTGCTATGGCCGTCAACTAAACTGGAGACACAGACATTTGCGTGCTTCAGTCCACAGCTACTGGATTAAAACTGGAGAGCAGGGTGGTACAAGAAGGGTGCCCCTCCTTACTCTGTGACGTCTCCACCGACCGCCACCTCATTTTTGAGTCCGTCCACTCCCTTTCACATTCCCGGCATGTGCGCCTCAGTTAAACTGGTGGGGTCCAAATTTGTCTGGCTTTGCCTACGCAGGGATGTGAAAGAATGGGCTGCAACGTGCATTGCGTGTCAGCGGGCTAAAGTGCACAAGTACACCAAAGCCCCCCTCGAGCCATTTCAGATTCCAGCCAGTAGGTTTGACCACGTACATGTGGATTTAGTGGGCCCCTCCCGCCGTCACGGGTTCACACACCTTTTAACAATTGTGGCCCGCACTACGTGTTGACCAGAGGTAGTTCCGCTGAGTTCCACCATGGCTGCCGAGGTAGCCCGCACGTTCTTGTCAACTTGGGTCGCACAGTTCAGATACCCGTCGGACATCACTTCTGACAGGGGTCCGCAATTTGTTTCGGAGCTTTGGTCCACGATGGCTAATAGCCTGGGGGTCAAAATCCATTGCACCACCACATACAACCCACAGGCTAACGGTTTGTGCAAACGTTTTCACAGGTCGCTTAAGGCACCGTTCAGGGCCTTACTGACGGATGCAAATTGGGCCAACTGCCTGCCTTGGGTTCTGTTGGGGTTGCGCTCCGCACCTCAGAAAGATTTGGCAGCTTCCCCGGCAGAACTCGTTTTTTCTCAGCCGTTGTGGATCCTGGGAGAATTTTTGCCCGAGAACCCTGGGCCCGGGACCGTCCCACCCGCGCACCTTTTTTCCGGTGCAGGGGCTACCAGCATTCTGGGCCCGCCACATCATTGTTTTGTCTGCACTTTTGTTCCAAAGCATTTAGAGAACGCCAAATTTGTTTTCGTCAGGCACGACGCTCACAGAACCCCGCTGCGGCTGCCGTACGATGGCCCGTTTAGAGTGCTGGAAACTGAGGAGAAGCATTTTGTGTTAGACTTGTGTGTGTGTGTGTGGGGGGGGGGTAATGAAACCGTCTCCATAAACAGGCTGAAGCCCACTTATGTGTTGGCAGACGAACAGGTGGTGTTGGCTCAAGCTCTCCAGCGCGGGCGACCGCCTACAGTGACTCAACAGGTTTGTGTTTCCCCAGCAGAAAAGGGTTTGCATGGAACTGACCCTTTTCCCTCCCCACCCTTTCCCCCTCCAGAGACTGACCTCCCTTTCCACTCACCACGACAAGAAGGAGTTTCGACCAGCCCAGTGGCTCCACGCTACAGCTGCTACGGGCGCTTGCTCAAGCCCAAAAGTCCAGAGGGATAGGACTCCTGGGTGTTCGGGGCGGGGGGTGGGGTTGTGTGTGCGACACAAGAAGACATGGCACTCCACCCAGGACAGGGGGCTGGCGGGGGAGAAAGTCGTCAGAAATGGTAATGGGGTTAAAGGTGAGAAGAGCCAGCTAAGCGCGCCAGAGTGCTAAGGGGTATAAAGCCAAAGAAAGATGTTCCTTCCACCCCCGCTGTGCCAGGTTCACACCTGAGGACACAGGGGTGCGAATGTATTGTATCAAGACCTGCTCTGTGACGGTATGTTAATGTGTATGTGGATGTGTGTGCATGCTTCACAGCTTGTATGTTAATGTGCTTACCCTGGGTGACGGAGGTGGGAATAAAGTGTATGAGAGTTCACTCTTGCACTCAGATTCAGTCTGTTGTGTTTGATGGAGGAGAATAAAGTCGGTGTCGTCAGCTCGTGGTCTCGTCTGATTCCTTCCTCACAATAGTTTGGATAAAATAGAAACAAACACGTTGTGTCAGTGGCCACAGTTACATGGGCAAAATTTCTTCAATCTGATTACAATTCAGATCAGAATTTTACTGTTTACATCGATTCTGAAAAATATGATCTGATTAGGACGTTCGACATTTCGACATTCCAAAAATAGTAGAAGAAGAAGCAACTTCCTGTGTTAGCGAGCCCCACTTTGTGTCAAAATTGACCTGTATTGTGTTATTCAGACTGTACTTTTGCTTCTGCTGGTCTCCGTAATGAAGCTACAAGTACATACTTCTGCATATGACAAACAGAGGGAGACAGCAGGATGATACAGACCAGTTTTGTTTTACTCCCGCTATGTTTTCCGCTAGCTGCTGCTAAGGCGGAAATACGTCACGTCGACGTGCGGCTGGTGTACAGACATGCGCAGTAAACATATTTTCTGCCCTACATTTGGAATAAGTGTTTTCATGTGCACCATTCGGATTAACAATCGGCATAACCCACCCCTCTCAATCGGAATGAAATTTTGATCCGAATGAGCGTGATCGGGTTAGAATATTCAGATTGCCATGTTTACATGAAGCATTTTTATTCCGATCAGGCTTTTAATCCGGTTACTTGTGTCCATGTAAACATAGCCAATGTCATCAACATAAATAGATAGATGTACTTTATTGATCCCAAACTGGGAAATTACAGTGTAACAGAAGCATGACAGTTGACAGCCAAACAACAGAACACACATGACAAAGGGATTACCCATGGAAAGTAAAAAACTAACACGACTATAGAACCTATATACATCGCAGCTTAATATATGATGACCCGTATAAACACATGAATCATCCCATTGCACAAAGGACTATCAGGAACAGAGTGAAAAGTGATGTACCAGTTAGTCTGTAAGATGCAGTGTGGCAGCATAGCTATGACCAGAATACAACATCATAGTGAGTTATTGTACAGTGAAATTGCATGTGGCAGGAAAGATTTCCTGTACCTGGCCATTCGACAACGAAGCTGTAGTAGTCTACTGGAGAAAGTGCTTCGCTGTCTATCTAGTGTGTGGTGGAGGGGGTGATCAGGATTGTCCATGATGGATCGCAGTTTATTTAGTGATGTAATACTGCTCCAGTCTTGCTCCAGTCTTATCTTTTTAGATCATTTATTTATATAGCACCTCTCACAGGAAGAATCAAAAAAGTGCTTCGCAGTAAAATAAAACACCTTCACAAATACAACAATAAAAACATTGTAATGATTGGGTGAGCACGCTCCCCCTTCCTTTCTGTGGGAGGTTCTCCACCTGGCTCCCGGCTCCGCACATCACCAGTGCACCTGCATGAGTGGACGCACCTGCTGCCTCTTCTCTGCCAGTGCTTAAAAGGACCTGCTTGTGAACACTTCGGCGCTGGCTCGTTGGGTATTGCTGCCTGAAGCTAAGTTAGATTTGAATTATTAGGAACTCAGCCTAATTCTCCATTTCCTCTTCTCTCCCCAGGTTGCTGCCATCTCTGCGATACGTCTCTGGGATTGTGGTGCACTCACCTGCCTCTTTGACCCTGGACAGCCTCCTTCCCTCCGGTCAGACTCCCTCAGCTCATCTCCTCTCCTTCCTCCGCCAGCTCTGCCCTGCTGGCTCCCTCACTTCCAGGCTGGGTTCCTCTGCCAGGCTCTCAGCTCACCTGTAGTAAGATAAACCCCTGATCCATTCATTATTCCCCATCTCACTTCCCGTCTCTAACCAGCTGTCATTTCTCTTCCCCACAGGCTGTGTTTTCCCTCGGCGTGTGCCATTTTTCTCTCCAGCTGCGTGTGTTTTTTGTTTCAATAAAGTGGTGTTTAACGTTTACTTCTTGTTTTTGAGTCTGTCTTCTCTGGTGTTTGCTGCCTTGCATGTGAGCTTTACACTTTCAATCATGACAGAATGAACTAGCCATGACCGAAGCTCAGCAGGCGCAGCATCAGCGGAGCACTCCGCCATTTTTTGATTGGACGCCACAGAGCGTCAGGTGGCTGTGCTCACCGAGCAGCTACAATCACTCAGCAGCTAACCACGGTCACCAACCACCTCTGTCAAATGTCTCACCCTGGCCCTCCCTTTCCACCTGCCGTCCCAGTGGTCACTCGTGTCCACCGTACCACCTCCATTCCTTCACCTGCCCCGTACGCGGGGGAGGTGGGGAAATGCAAGGGATTTTTGCTCCAGGTATATCTTTATTTATGGCATGTGGACGGGGAGTACCCGGACGACACTTCAAAATCCATTTTTTATCTCTCCTGCTCCAAGACCGGGGTCTTAATTGGGTTCAGTCCGTTCTCCCCAGCTATTCTTTCGATCGGTTTGTGCATGAATTTTCCTGAGCTTTTGACCATTCAGAGAGCAAGGGGAATATCATAAGCCGCCTAATGTTCTCCGAGAGGGGAATTGGTCCGTGGCCAATTTCTCTGTGGAGTTCCAGGTTGCCACAGCGGACTCTGGTTGGAACGACGTTGCCTTATGCAGCGCCTTCCTCCTGGGTCTGAATGCCCACCTTCAAGATGACCTGACTTTTCGTGCAACCCCCTCCTCTCTGGATGAGCTCATCGTTCAGGTGGTCAGTTTGGATAACTGGTACCACGAGCACGCGAAGGAGCAGAAGACCTTCTTCAGTCCATCCGCTTCACATACACCCCCTCTGGCCACATCTCCGCTGACAACCAATTTAGCCAGGGCCGAGTCTTCCTCCGAAGCTATGGTGCTATGCCGAGTCCGTCTGACTCCGGAGGAGCACCAGCGACGGAGGAAAGCTGGTGTGTGTATATACTGCGGCTCGTTGGAGCACAAACTGTCTAACTGTCCGTTGAAACCAAAAGATGTGGCCTGTCTGTAGTCGTGGGGGGTCTGGCGGACGGTAAGTCCTCTAATCTCCCCGGTAACTTTTTGATCCTGGCCCTTATCCAGTTACCAGGGGTTGAGAAGAAGATCTTGGAGTTAATTGATTCAGGGGCAGAGCAGAACTTCATTTCCTTACAGCTCGTCCAGGAGATAGGCATACCAACTATTAAATTTCCTGCTTCATTAAACGTAGCGGTGTTATCCGGATGTAGCCTAGCTTCCGGTACTGAGTGCATGGAGCCAGTCCCCGTCCTTCTTTCCAGGAACCACTGGGAGTCTCTTTCGTTCTTTATTTTCCCTAGTTCATCTTCCCCAGTGGTTCTGGGTTACCCGTGGCTCCGGAAACACAACCCCATTATCAATCAGGCACAAGATTCAATTTCTTCCTGGAGCCCCTTTTGTCTAGCCTCCTGCCTCAGTTGGGCTGAGTGTTCACCGTCCCTTCCCATTTCCTCTCTCCCTGCTGAGCCGCTGGACCTCAGTCTCGTCCCCGAGGTCTACCATGACCTTGGGGAGGTCTTTAGCAAGTCGAGAGCCCTCTCTTTGCCACCCCACCACTCTTATGACTGTGCTATCGACCTCCTCCCAGGGACGCAGCTGCCGTCAAGCCGGCTCTACAGTCTTTCTGGGCCAGAGAGGGAGGCGATGGAATGCTACATCAAGGACTCTCTGAACGCCAGCCTCATTCGGCCCTCTTCGGCTCCTCTTGGGGCAGGATTTTTCTTTGTTGGGAAGAAGGATGGATCCCTGCGTCCGTGCATCGACTACCGTGAGCTCAACACTATAACTGTTAAGGATAAGTACCCGCTGCCTCTGATCAGTTCCACATTTGAGCTCCTTCAGTGTGCATGGGTGTTCTCTAAGCTCGACTTGCGCAACGCATAACATTTGGTTCGCATCCACAAGAGGACAAATGGAAGACGGCATTCAAAACTCATCTGGGCCACTTTGAATACTTAGTGATGCCATTTGGGCTCACTAATGCCCCAGCCGTCTTCCAGCGCATGATCAACGACATCCTCCACGATATGGTCAATCAATTCGTTTTTGTGTATCTTCATGATATTTGGATTTTTTTCCTGCACACCGGAGGAACACACAGTCCACGTCCGGGCTGTGTTACAGCGGCTCCTGGAGAATCAGCTCTTTGTGAAAGCCGAAAATTGTGAGTTTTCCACCCGCTCCACTTCCTTCCTGGGCTTTATTGTAGCCGAAGGCCAGCTGAGGACAACCCAGCCAAGGTGAGGCCTGTGCTCAACTGGCCTACCCCACACATCCGCAAACAGCTTCAACGTTTTCTGGGCTTTGCCAATTTCTATCGTAGGTTCATTAGAAATTACAGCAGGGTGGTGCAGCCTACCCCGCACACCCGCAAACAGCTTCAACGTTTTCTGGGCTTTGCCAATTTCTATCATAGGTTCATTAGAAATTACAGCAGGGTGGTGCAGCCTCTCAGTCAGCTGACCTCTACCAAGGTGCCTTTTAAATTGTTTGAGTCAGCGGAGCGGGCCTTCACTGAATTGAAAGCCTTGTTTTCCAACACACCCATCTTGGCCCAGGTCGAACCCCAGCTCCAGTTCATAGTAGAGGTAGATGCTTCTGATTCGTGGGTGGGCACTGTCCTCTTGCAGTGCTCAGCCTCCGATCAGAAGCTCCACCCGTGCGCCTGTTTCTCTCGACGGTTAACGTGGCTTAGAAGAATTACGACGTAGGGGATCGAGAGCTGCTAGCCATTAAATTGGCTCTTGAGTCGTGGACGCACTGGCTGGAGGGAGCCAATCATACCATCATTGTGTGGACTGACCACAGAAATTTTGAATACCTTAGGTCGGCCCACAGGCTGATCCCCAGGCAGGCCCGCTGGGCCCTATTCTTCCCAAGTTTTAATCTCATTATCACAGATCGGCCTGGGTCTCGTAATATCAAGCCTGATGCTCTCTCCCGCCAGTTCGCCTTCTACCTGTCATCCTCCTCTTCTCCTCCTGAGTTCATAGTGCCCTCCTCCTGTATTCTCTGTTCCCACTCGTGGAAGATTGAGCAGAGGGTCCGGCAGGCCCAATCCACGGAGCCCAAACCTGAGGGGGATTCTGACAATCGTCTGTTTGTCCCGTCCAGCCTCCGCAGTGATGTCATCCGGTGGGGGCATACCAGCCACTTCGCCTGTCACCCCGGGATTTCGTGAATTGTCAACCTGATGCAGCAAGTGTTCTGGTGGCCTACGTTACAGACGGATATTTGAGACTATGTTAAAGCTTGTCAAGTGTGCGTCAGCAATAAGTCAGACTCTTCACCTCCTGCCGGTCTTCTGCACCCCCTGCCGGTTCCCAGTCGCCCTTGGTCACATATAGCCATGGACTTCGTCACGGGCCTTCCTCCCTCACAGGGCAACACAGTCATCCTCGCCATCGTTGACTACTTCTCTAAAGCTATCCATTTGGTGCCCCTTCCCAAGTTGCCCTCCGCCTCCGAGACTGCCAACCTTCTGACCACCCATGTTATCCGCCTGCAAAGCATTCCTTTGGACAATGTGTCTAACCGGGGTCCACAATTCACCTCTCAAGTTTGGAAATCCTTCTGCCGCTCCCTGGGCACCACAGTCAGCCTCACCTCCAGTTATCATCTTCAGAGCAACTGGCAGGCTGAACGTGCTAACCAATCCCTGGAGGCCACCCTTAGATGTGTGGCTTCCTGCAATCCGTCATCCTGGAGCACCCATCTGACCTGGGTAGAGTATGCCCACAACTCGGCCGTCTCCTCAGCCACCGGATTAACATGGTTCGAGGCGTCTATGGGTTATACTCCCCCCCCCCACCGCTGCCTATGGTGGAGAGGGAAGTGGCCGTACCATCCTTGGAGGCCCACGCTCGCCGCTGCCACCACCTATGGAGTTCCACCCGGGCTGCCCTCCTCCGTTCGGCTGAACAGAACCGACAGTATGCAGACCGCAGGTGGGTCCCGGCACCTAAATATGTGGTGGGTCAGCGCGTGTGGTTGTCGGCGGATCAGGTTCCTCTGAAGACGGAGTACAAGAAGCAGTCACCTCGCTTCCTTGGGATCTTTTCCATCTCCAGGCTCATTAATGACGTGACGGTCCACTTGAAACTGCTGCCGACACTTCAGATACATCCCACCTTCCACGTTTCCAAGATCAAGCCCCTCTCCACCAGTCCTCTCTGCCCCCCCTTCCTGAAGCAACCTCCTCCTCCCCGGATCCTCGACGGCCAGACTGCCTATTCCATCCAGAGGTTTCTGGACGTTCTCCGCCGGGGCCGGGGTTTACAGTGCCTCATTCATTGGAAAGGCTGCAGACCGGAGGAGAGATCGTGGATCCCTGGTTCCTACGTTCTCGACAAGGGGATGGTTCGGGCCTTTCATTGGGCTCACCCCAACAAGCCTGGTGGGTTGCCAGGAGGCGCTCCTTGAGGGGGGGCACTGTAATGATCGGGTGAGCGCGCTCCCTCTCCCTTTCTGTGGGAGGTTCTCCACCTGGCTTCTGGTTCCACTGGTCATCAGTGCACCTGCATGAGTGGATGCACCTGCTACCTCTTCGCTGCCAGCGCTTAAGGGGACCTGCTTGTGAACACTTCGGCGCTGACTCGTTGGGTGTTGCTGCCTGAAGCTAAGTTAAGTTAGATTTGAATTATTAGGAACTCAGCCTAATTCTCCTTTTCCTCTACTCTCCCCAGGTTGCTGCCATCTCTGCGGTGCGTCTCCGGGATTGTGGTGCGCTCACCTGCCTCTTTGACCCTGGACAGCCTCCTTCCCTCCGGTCAGACTCCCTCAGCTCATCTCCCCTCCTTCCTCCGCCAGCTCTGCCCTGCTGGCTCCCTCACTTCCAGGCTAGGTTCCTCTGCCGGGCTCTCAGCTCACCTGTAGTAAGATAAACCCCTGATCCATTCATTATTCCCCATCTCACTTCTCGTCTCTAACTAGCTCTCTTTTCTCTTCCCTGCAGGCTGTGTTTTCCCTTGGCATGTGCCGTTTTTCTCTCCAGCTGCGTGTGTTTTTTTGTTTCAGTAAAGTGGTGTTTAATGATTACTTCTTGTTTTTGAGTCTTCTCTGGTGTTTGCTGCCTTGCACGTGAGCTTTACACTTTCAGTCATCACAAATATAAGACCATCAAAAAAACCACAAACAAACTAAATGGCCTGTTTGAACAGCAGGGTCTTCAGCTGCTTTTTAAAAGAGTCAGCAGACTTTACTGAGTGCAAAGACAATGGTAGAGCATTCCTTAGTTTTGGTGCCACAGCCTGAAAGGCTCGATCTCCTTGAGTTTTAAAATGGGTTCGGGGGACAGCCAGTAAATGTTGATCTGAGGACCTCAGAGACAATGAGGGATTATACACTTGAAGCAGCTCAGTGATGTATTTGGGAGCCTGATCATGAATAGCTCTAAAAACGAGGGCTAAAATTTTAAACTGAATCCTAAAATCAACTGGTGAAGTGCTGCTAAAACTGGTGCAATGTGTGCCCTTTTCTTAGTGTGGGTTAAAAGTCGGGCAGCCGAATTTTGGACAACCTGGAGGCATTGAAGATGCATTTGGCTCAGACAAGTGAAGAGACTATTAGTGTAGTCTGAGTGAGGGAAAAAAATAAAAGCATGAATAATCATCTCAAGTTGTGCCTTTGGCACCAGGGTTTTCAACTTAGAAATATTCTTCAGATGGAAGAAACAGTTTCTAATTAATTGATTGGTGTGATGCTCAAGAGACATAACCAAGTCAAAACTAACACTAAGATTCCGAAGACTTGCCTGGACAGAGGAGCCTACGATACTCATATGGTGCTTAACAAGTGGGATCCTGTTTTCAGGAGCGATAATTAATGTTTCCATCTGGGCTGAGTTAAGCTGTAAAAAGTTTGCACTTAACCACTGTTTGATGCTAGACAAGCAGCTAGTTAAAGAAGACAGTATGTGAAACTCAGACTCCTTAAAAGACTAATACAACTGAATATCATCAGCGTAAAGATGGTAAGAAATATCTGTGAACTGGCTAATTATCTGTCCCACTGGTAGAATGTAAAGTAAAAATAGAATGTGTCCTCGAACTGAGCTTTGTGGTACCCCACATGAATACTGTGCTGTTTCAGAGGAAATCTGTCATGAATCGCCCTTTCAGGGCAGAATGAAGACACCAAATACGAGCTGTGAGTTTGCACATTTAATAATGAAAAAACACAAAATAACAAAAGACGATACTTACAGACTGAGGCAGGGACCAGGATACAAAAAGGAAAAACGGCATGGAGGCTGAGGCGATGGAACACCGGTGAAATGGGGAATACCCATGGATATAAAATGGAAAGAGAGACAGGGACTCCGTCTGGATATGAGAAGGACACTGTGAGGATTAATCCACGCAGCAGTCCTTAAATAGGAAAATGAGGGTAACCACAAATGATTAGCAGGTGTGGGTTGCATGAGTGAGGATAATCAGATCAATGAATGACAGGTGTGACAGCCCACGAACAAAATCTGACATACGGAAATAAACAAGGGGCGCT
This sequence comes from Pholidichthys leucotaenia, assembly GCA_020510985.1. Taxonomy (NCBI): domain Eukaryota; kingdom Metazoa; phylum Chordata; class Actinopteri; order Cichliformes; family Pholidichthyidae; genus Pholidichthys; species Pholidichthys leucotaenia. Next base: position 117,489,593 of record CM035847.1, read on the forward strand.
GTCAAAATAAAAGCACAGACCGGGAATGAATAATGAATCATGACACAGAATGTACAAGGATAACAAACTGGGAAATAAATATGCAAAGATACAAAATGGGAACAAACCAAAATACAAAGAGGAAATAATATAACCACCAAGGCAAGAACAAGAAATATAAAACCAGAGATACAATACTGGAAAGCTAATAACAAAATACAGACAGAGGACTGGGAATAACAGGTGAGAGTAGGCTCATGTCAAAACAGGTGAATAATAACAATAATATGAAAACTGTCATGGGCAGTGAGAGCACGCCACTCCCGTCCTCCCTCACATTCGTCAACTCATCACTGCACCTGAGGCAGAAGACACACCTGCGCCCGCTCATCAGCCAGCGTACTTAAGGAGGCTCTCTCTGCGCATTCAATGCTGGCTCGTCTGGGTATACTGCCCGCTTTAACTGACAAGCAAGTATAAGTTGACAAGTTTAGACATGCTGTTTTACCTTGTTTCTCCTCTTTCCTCAGGTTGCTGCCACCGTGCTGTGTCTCCAGGACTGCACGCGCTCTCCTGCCACATCTCACCATCCCTCAGCTTCCTATCTCCACCTGGTCAGGCACCATCAGCTCATCTCCCCTATCCTTCTGGTTCGTCTATTCTCCACTGGGTCAATGCCAGTTCTCCCTGGATTCTCAAGTAAGTGGCATTTTGGCCCGCCCATTTCCCCTTACTCCGTTCCTCCACTCACAGCTCTCGTCTTCTCTCCACAGGGTGGTTCCTCTGGCGAGTGATTGTTTCCTCAGCTGTGCATTTGTGTTTTGCAATTTAAAAAACTTTCAGATGTTCCCCTTTGTGTGGTTACTTCCTGTGCTGTGGCATTGTGCACATGAGCTGTCAAGCTTAATTAACCATGACAGAAGGAGCCAGCCAGGATGGTAGCCCAGCCAGTGCCTCACCACAGGAGCTGTCTGCTTTGGATCACTTATCGGTGACCAAGAACCAGCTCACTGTGCTGATGCAGCAAGTTTCGAATATGGTGAGGCTTTGGACTAATGCGCCTCCTCAGCCTGCTCCCAGTACTACGGTGCACCATACCACCTCCGTTCCCACGTCTACCCTGTATGCAGGGGAGGTGGGGAAATGCAAAGGCTTCCTTATTCAGGTTTGCATGTATTTGGAGCAGGTTGGGGAGGAGTACCCTGGGGACGTGGCCAAAATTCAGTTCTTTACACAGTTGCTCAAGGACCGAGCCCTTGAGTGGGCACCGTCCATGATAGACAACCCTGAGCGACATCAGTACATGTTTGACCAATTTGAGGACGCTTTCTCTTGCATGTTTGGCCGTACCGAGAGTCAGGGCAATGTCATGAGCCGCCTTATGATGCTCTGCCAGGGCACTCGGTCAGCAGCTGAGTACTTGGTGGAGTTCCGGGTTGTAGCAGCTGATTCGGGGTGGAATGAGATTGCTTTGCGCAGTGCATTCTTCCACGGGTTAAATGCTTAACTCCATGATGATCTGGCGGTTCACCCTGGGCTGTAGACTCTCAACGGTCTCATAGATCAGGAAGTTGGATTGGACAACCGGTACCATGAGCGCGCGAAGGAGTGTGAGTCCTCTTCTCACCCACGCGTCGAGTGTGCGCCTGCCGTGGTTGCTGACACTGGCGGCGCCGGCTCTTCACCTGAGCTGATGGAGCTCTCTCAGCATTTGACCGACGATAAGCGCCGGTGAAGGCGAAAGGCTGGCACATGTGCATACTGTGGTTCACTGAACAACAGTCTGGACGTTTGCTGCCAGCAGTCAAAAGACGTGGCTCGTCAGTAACCATGGGGGGTCTGGCAGGCTGGATTAAATCTACTCCCCCCGGTAATTTTTCAATTTCGGCCCTCGTGCAGTTGCCGGGGGTCGAGAGGAGGACTATAGTGCAGGTTGACTCGGGGTCAGAGGGTAATTTTGTTTCTGCTGAGTTCATTAGGCAGGTGGGTATTACCACATATAAATTGCCCCGTGATCAGAGGATCACTACCATATCTGGCCGGGAGGTTGCAGTGGCGATTTCCATCCTCCTTTCCGGGAACCACCGGGAGGAACTTTTGTTCCTGGTTCTCCCTGTTTCATCTTCCCTGGTGGTTCTTGGTTACTCTTGGCTCCGGAGGCATAACCCAATAATCAATTGGGATCAAAACACCATCTCCTCCTGGAGTCCTTTCTGTATGGTCCACTGTATGTGTTCAGTAGAGTGTTCCCCATTTCTGTCCCTCTCCCTCCTTCCGGTCGAGCCACCGGACCTCAGCCTCGTTCCCCGGGCTTATCACGATTTGGGAGAGGTCTTTAGCAAATCAAGAGCATTGTCGCTGCCGCCTCATCGCTCTTATGATTGTGCTATAGATCTCATCCTGGGGGCAAGGCTGCCGTGCAGTTGGTTATACAGTACTTCTGGCCCGGAGAGGGGGGCGATGGAGAAGTACATAAAGGAATCACTGAACACTGGCCATCATCGGCTCCACTCGGAGCCGGATTCTTCTTCATCGGAAAGAAGGATGGGCAGCATGGTGGTGCAGTGGTTAGCACTGTTGCCTTACAGCTAGAAGGCTCCTGGTTCAAATCCCCAGGTTGGCAGCGGTAGGAACCTTTCTGTGTGGAGTTTGCATGTTTTCCCTGTGCTGCTTGGGTTTACTCCGGGGGCTCCAGTTTCCTCCCACAATCCAAAGACATGCATGTTAGGTTAATTGGTTCTAAATTGTTCCTAGATATCTGTCTTCTATAGGCCTTTAGAGTAGAGGGTTAGGTACTAGTGAAGCACTTTGAGTGGTCTTTGAGATTAGAAAAGTGCTATATAAGTACAGGTCCTTATCCCCTTATCCCTTAAGGATGGCTCATTGCGCCCATGCATCGACTACCGGGAGCTCAATGCAATTACCATCAATGACAAGTACCCTCTGCCTTTGATTAATTCAGCGTTCGAGCTTCTTCAGCACTCTCAGGTATTCACCAAGTTAAACCTTAGAAATGCGTACCATCTGATCTGCATTCCCAAGGACAATGAATGGAAGACGGCTTTTAAAACTCACCAGGGGCAATTCAAATATTTAGTGATGCCTTGTGGGCTCACTAACGGCCCTGCCGTCTTCCAGCGGTTAGTAAACGATGTCTTTCACGATATGCTCTACCAATTCGTGTTTGTCTGCTTGGATGATATTCTAATTTTCTCCCGCTGGCCAGAGGAACATGAAGCCCAAGTCAGGGCAGTTTTACAACGGCTCTTGGAGAACCAGCTCTACTTCAAGGCCGAGAAGTGTGAGTTCTCTACAAGCACAACCACCTTCTTGGTCTTCATAGTGGCTGAAGGGAGACTGATTGCCAACCCGGCCAAGGTGAGGGCAGTGCTGGATTGGCCAACTCCCCACTCTTGTAAGGAGCTTCAATGCTTCCTCGTTTTCATGAATTTTTATCGCAGTTTCATCAGGAACTACAGTGGGGTGGCATTGCCCTTGACACAGCTGACCTCCGTTAAGGTCCCCTTTCACTGGACCGAGGCAGCTGAACGGGCATTTGTAAAATTAAAGCACCTGTTCACGGAAACACCAGTCTTGGCCCAGGTCGACACGCAGCTCCAGTTTGTCCTTGAGGTGGATGCATCTGATTCAGGGGTTGGCGCTGTGCTGTCACAGCGCATGCCCCCCCGATCAGAAGCGCCACCTGTGCGCATATTTCTCTTGTTGGCTTACACTGGCCAAGAGGAATTATGACGTGGGGGACAGAGAGCTGCTTGCCATTAAGTTGGAATTGGAGGAGTGAAGGCAATGGTTAGAGGGGGCTATTCACCCCATCGTCGTGTGGACCGACCATAAGAACCTCGAGTACTTGCGGTTGGCCCGCCAACTAAATGTCAGGCAGGCTCGCTGGGCTGTATTTTTCCAGCGATTTAATTTTACCATCACGTACCGGTCTGGTGCCCGGAACACCAAACCCGATGCTGGACCAGTTTGATTCCAGGGGCGTAGCGCCCCCCTCCCCCCCAAACCATCATACCGCTTTCGTGTGTCCTCGGAGCCCTTACTTGGGATATCAAGTGGAGGGTCCACCAGTCCCAGGAGCCTGTGCCAGTAGGGTGCCCCCGGAACCGTCTGTACATCCTGGCCGCCCTCCACAGCGATGCCATCTAGTGGGATCACATCAGTCGCTTCGCTTGCCATCCTGGCATCGCTCGAACTGTGGACTTCGTTCGGCGAATGTTCTGGTGGCCCACACTGTGGCGGGATGTACGAGAGTATGTGAAAGCCTGCCAGATCTGCATCCGGGGGAAATCAGACTCCTCTCCCTCGTGTGGTCTCCTCCATCCCCTCCCCACCCCTGGTCGTCCGTGGTCACACATCACCGTGGACTTCGTCACCGGACTTCCCCCCTGCTGTGGCAAGACAGTGACTCTTAACATCGTGGATCGCTTCTCCAAGGTGGTGCATCTGGTTGCCCTCCCGGAGCTCCCCTCGGCCTTGGAGACGGCGGTCCTCCTCACCGACCATGTGATCCGGGTCCACGGTATTCCCACGGACATTGTGTCTGACCGGGGTCCTCAATTTATGTCCCAGGTCTGGAGGGCCTTTTGCCAGACCTTGGGAACTACAGTGAGTCTCTCCTCTGGAAACCATCCGCAGAGCAACGGCAAGTGGAGCGTGCCAATCAGTCCCTGGAGGCCGCCCTGCGGTGCATAACAGCCGATAGCCCGTCATCCTGGAGCACACATCTGACCTGGGTGGAGTACTCCATGAACTCTGCTGTCTCCACTGCGACTGGACTCACCCCGTTTGAGGCGTTGTTGGGGTATACACCACCTCTTCTACCCGTGGCGGAGAGAGAGGTCATGGTTCCATCCATAGGAGCCCATGCTCGTCGTTGCCAGTGCGTCTGGAGGTCTACTCGGGCCACCCTTGCCCGCACCACAGAACGCACCCAGGCTGCTGCTGATAGGAAATGGGTTCCGGCTCCCAAGTACATCGTCAGGCAGCAGGTCTGGCCAGCGGCGAGCCAGATTCCTCTGGAAGAAAAATCTAAGAAGCTGTTCTCCCGCTTCCTAGGGCCATACACCATCTCTCAGGTGATAAACGATGCGTCGGTCCAGCTGAAGCTGCTTTCAACCCTACGGGTGAACCCCACATTTCACGTCGCCCACATTAAGCCCCTCTCAGCCAGTCCTCTCTGCCCCCCCCCCAAAGCCGCCGCCTCCTCCTCGGCTCATTGACGGCCACCCCGCCTACACTGTACATCGTGTGTTGGATGTTTGGGGCCGGGGCCTGCAGTACCTGGTGGACTGGGAGGGCTACAGCCCAGAGGAATGGTCCTGGGTGCCCTCATCGCGAGTTCTGGACAAGGAGATGCTGCGGGCCTATCACCATGCTCACCCGGAGAAGCCCTCTGGAACGCCAGGAGGCGCTCCTAGAAGGGGGAGCCCTGTCATGGGCAGCGAGAGCACGCCCCTCCCATCCTGCCTCACATCCGTCAACTCATCACTGCACCTGAGGCAGAAGACACACCTGCACCCGCTCATCAGCCAGCGTACTTAAGGAGGCTCTCTCCACGCATTCAACGCTGTCTCATCTGGGTATACTGCCCGCTTTAACTGACAAGCAAGTATAAGTTGACAAGTTTAGACACGCTGTCTTACCTTGTTTCTCCTCTTTCCTCAGGTTGCTGCCACCGTGCAGGTGTGTCTCCAGGACCGCGCGCGCTCTCCTGCCACATCTCACCATCCCTCAGCTTCCTATCTCCACCCGGTCAGGCACCATCAGCTCATCTCCCCTATCCTTCTGGTTCGTCTGTTCTCCACTGGGTCCCTGCCGGTTCTCCCTGGATTCCCAAGTAAGTGGCATTTTAGCTCACCCATTTCCCCTTACTCCATTCCTCCGCTCACAGCTCTCATCTTCTCTCCACAGGGTGGTTCCTCTGGCAAGTGACTGTTTCCTCAGCTGTGCATTTGTGTTTTGCAATTTAATAAACTTTCAAACATGCCCCTTTGTGTGGTTTCTTCCTGTGCTGTGGCATCATGCACGTGAGCTGTCGAGCTTAATTAACCATGACAAAAACTGGATAGAAAAAGACATAAGAATCTCGATAGAATTCGGACTAATAAAACTAAGAACAGAAGTACAAATGGATAACCAGAAACAAAAACAACTCAAATAATAAATCACAACCAAAACCAGACAAATACTAAACTGAAATGGGAAAATACAAAAAATGGCCAAAATGACAAAAGAGCATGACCATGGTGTCCCCCCTCTCCGTGCTCAGCATCATGACAGAGCACCTCCCTCAAGGGGTGGCTTCCTAGACACCCCAACGTAACATCAAAAAGAAAAAATAAAACACACAAAGAAACCACCCCCCCCCAACAAAATGGAAAAATAACCCAACCCGGGAGGGCAGTGGGGGAACCCAGGTTAGGAGAGACTGAAACAACAAAAAATGCTCATGACCTGCAACCAGAACAAATAGAATAGCAACAGAATTCTAGGGATACCGAGTGAAAAAATAAGGCAGTTTGGGTGGCGTGCTGGAATCCCAAGACCATGAGGCCACACAATGGAATAGGTCGGGTGGCCTCCCAGATTTCCAGAGCCACCTAAATCAATGGAGTAGTCCATCGGGTGGCCTCCTTCATGGACCACAGGGGCTGGGGGGTATAAACTTGATGAGGAGGATGACTGACCAGTGACAATACTAGGCGAAGGGGATGACTGGTCTGCGGAGGAATCAGACGAGGAGGATGACTGCCCAGTGAGGAAACCAGGTGAGGAGGATGGCTGACCAGCAAGGTAACCCGGCGGCGATGACGGCTGACCAGCGAAAAAGCCAGAAGGCGAAGGTGGCGGACCCATGGCAATCTTGGGTGAAGACAAAGGACCCACGGTGACCTCGGGCAGAGAAGGAGGACCCACAGCGACCTTGGGTGAAGGCGGAGGACCCATGGTGACCTCCAGCAAAGACTGACGATCCTCGTGACCTCAGGCAATGGCTTGGTTAAAAGGACAGAGACAAACACCAGCCAGGTCAGAATCACCAGCAGCAGTGGAGTCCAGCGAGGAGGACTCAGGTGCAACTGGCAGCTACACCTGGTGCTCCCTACCAAGAGCTAAGCAATATCTCTCTAAAACAGCTATAGTGAAAACAAAAAAGAGAACTTGCCTGAGCTCGAGCTCTACTGCCGTCCAGGACTCCAACGATCCAGGCTGGGACTCTTGACTCCACTCATCTGACGATCCAACCCTGGCATGTCCACCTCAGATGGGGAGGAAGAGAAAAACACCGGAAAATTGTTACCGGCAGCAGTGGAGCCTGGTGAGGAGAACTCAGGAGCAGAGGGCATCTGCAGCTGATTCTCCTCACCACGAGCTAGACAAGATTTCTCTAGATCTGCAGGTGTTAGAACAGAGTACTTGCCTAGACTCGAGCTTCATTGCCACCCAGGACTCCAGTGACGCTGCTGCGGTGGCCCCCGCATCAGGCATGATGGTGGGTGTAGCTGAAGGACCCCCAGGTGTGGTGGCCAACACAGGTGGGGCTCCTGGGGTGATGGCTGACACTGGAGGTTGCCTCACTGCTGACGCAGAAATCCGTACAGCTGAAGCCAGGGGATACTCTCCTGTCGGCTTAGTCTTCAGGGCACAGGGGGCGCTCTTCTCCTGTCCAGGACACGGCTGTTGTGCTGAAACAGGCCGTTCCAGAGCTGCAGGCCCCTCTGTCGTCTGGCGACTCTCTCTCAGGACCGGCTGGCATTCAGGGGAAACAGGAGAGGACACGGGAGAAGCAGGTGAGGGAAAAGTTACAGCAGCAGGCGGTGAGAACTCTGCTAAATTGGGCTGCTGCTGAGCCTCACCACCAGGAATAAGACAAGACATTTCATTTTTACGTGTAGGAGAATGAAAATACACTTGCCTTATTTCCCGGGACATGATAGCAGCTGCTGCTGTGGGACCAGACGAAGCTCCTCCGGAGACAGCTAAGGTCATCTGGCGAGAAGGCATAAACTCAGGGGAGCTAGAGAAAGACACGGGAGGAACAGGTGAGGATACATGAATATCTGCAGCAGCAGGAGGTGAGAGCTCAGCCAAAGTATGCGGCTGATGCTGAGCCCTCCCACCGGGAATTAGGCAAGGCATTTCATCACAAAGTGTTAAAGAATGAAAATGTGCTTGCCTTAATTCCCGTGGTGTGGTGGTGGTTGCTGCAGAAGGCCCTGACAACTTCCTCTCAGTGACCGCAGCGGGCGAGGGCACCAATGAGGAAACTGGAGGAGCCGGTGCTGCAGCCACAACGACAGCTGATTTCACATCTGCAGCGGAGGGGATCCCTCTGGTGTGATGCAGCTGAATGCTGGCGAGAGGCTGGGCACTCCTGTCCCAGGGGATGCTTTCTCATTGGCTCAGGCACAGGCTGTGAACAGGGAGGAACGGAGGTAGGCACCGGAAGACGGCATCCCGAGGCTGGTGAACGGCGAGAAGCTGAAGGCGTCTGCACCAGGGGATGCTTCCTTGTCAGCTCAGATGCAGCTGAAAGTGAACCTCCTACCAATCCTCGAAATGTCATGTGGAGGATGGAGACGATTGTCAGGAGCTCTGCATACTTGGGGTAATTCCTCAGCTCAGGATGCACCTCAGCTATCACTGCCACCGACTCCACGTTCTTCAGGACCTCCTTAGATGAACAGGAGGTGAGCGCTTCAGTCACAAAATCCTGGATGAAATGTGTTGTCCATTGCTCATCCACACTGGGGCCTCCGGCTGCCAACCTCCCTCTGTTAGCAGAGCCCCAGTGTGCTGGTGACATATTGCACGCTCTCCCTCCGGTAAAACACAAAAACAGGTGGAAAAAGGAAAGAGGCAAAAACTCACAGCTGCCGGTGTCTTAAACTGGCAACATCCTTCTGTCATGAATCGCCCTTTCAGGGCAGGATGAAGACACCAAACGCGAGCTGTGAGTTTGTACATTTAATAACAAAAAAACACAAAATAACAAAAGATGACGCTTACAGACTGAGGCAGGAACCAGGATACAAAAAGGGAAAAACAGCATGGAAGCCGAGGTGATGGAACACCGATGAAATGGGAGACACCTGTGGATATAAAATGTAAAGAGAGACGGGGACTCCATCTGAATGCAAGAAGGACACTGTGAGGAGTAATCCACGCAGCGGTCCTTAAATAGGAAAATAGGGATAAACACAAATGATAAGCACGTATGGGTTGCATGAGTGAGGACAATCAGATCAATGAATGACAGGTGTGACAGCCCGCGAACAGAATCTGACATACGGAAATAAACAAGGGGCACTGTCAAAATAAAAGCACAGACCGGGAATGAATAATGAATCATGACACAGACTGTACAAGGACAACTAACTGGGAAATAAATATGCAAAGATACAAAATGGGAACAGACCAAAATACAAAGAGGAAATAATATAGCCATCAAGGCAAGAACAAGAAATATAAATCAAGAGATTCAATACTGGAAAGCTAATAACAAAATACAGACAGAGGACTGGGAGTAACAGGTGAGGGTTGGCTCATGCCAAAACAGGTGAATAATAACAATATGAAAACTGGATAGAAAAAGATAAAATAAGAATCTCGATAGAACTCGGACTAATAAAATTAAGAACAGGAGTACAAATGGACAGCCAAAAACAAAGACAATTCAAATAATAAATCACAACCAAAACCAGACAAATACTAAACTGAAATGGGAAAACACAAAAAATGACCAAAATTACAAAAGACCATGAACACAGTGATCCACCGTGCTCAGCATCATGACAAAATCTGATTCACAAACATGTTAAAGCTTCTGTTAGTGAGCTACGCTGAGAACCATTTTAAAACAGAACTAGACAAGTTGAGTCTGTTGATCATTATACAGTGATCAACAGTATCAAAGGCAGAAGAAAGATCCAATAAAACCAGAACTGTGTATTTACCAGTGTCAGCCACCATCATAATGTCACTGGAGACTAAAGCTGCTTCAGTAGAATGATTTTTTTTTTTTAAAGCCCGACTAAAATTTATCCATGATATTACAATTTGCCAAAAATAACATAAGCTGATCAGCCACTACCTTTTCCAAATTTTTTGATATAAAAGGAAGTTTAGAAATTGGCCTATAATTTTTGGGCTGTGATGGATCCAAACGGCTTCTTAAGTGCTGGTTCAACCACTGCATGTTTAAAGGAGCTGAGAACCACACCAGCTGAAAGTGAAATGTTTATCAGTTCAGCAACTGAAGGACCAATTGACTCAAAAACTGGTAAAAACAGCTTAGTAGGCAGAACATCAGCAGGGGAAGAGAAGGGTTTCGTTTTCTGCAGCAGAGCAGTGATGTCCTGAAGGGTCACAAGATTAAAAGTGAACCAAGTACAGGGTGAGGACATAACACTGGCACAGTTAGAAGAGGATGGTGAAATGTTTTCCCTGATACCTCTGATCTTGTCAACAAAGAAATTAAGAAATTTGTTAATCAATCAATCAAAGACTTTATTCCAGACTCAAGGTAAATCAAAAAAAGTAAAAAAACAAGACAGTTGAAAAACAGTTAATAAGAGAAACAATCAAAAAGTTACAAAAAACACTAAGACAGAACTACTAATAGAAGTACAAAGACAGTACAGACTTTAAAAAGACAACTGTACCAGTGCCTTCTAAACTGTGACTGACAGCGAATAGAACTGAGCTTAATGCTAGACATGACTTGAATGATTTCATTTCTAGATACATCAAGCCGACAGATGAATTTATACATAAGATTCCTTATTACTGCATGCAGAGTATTTACACGTGATGAGACAAATAACTCGGAAGCACTGCACCATCGAGGCTTTTTAAGTAAAATTCTTAAGGCATCATTGTAAGCAACCTGTAATTTCTTCATACTTTGTTTCCTATAATTTATCCATAAATGAGCAGTGTATAAAGGTGTACAATAGGTTTTAAAAAGAACCAGTTTCACCTCATCTGAACAAAAACCAAATCTGCGTGCAAAAATATTTGCTTGCATATAGATTTTGCAGCGTTGTCTGAAAATATCATCATCATCAGTCATTCTATCATTAATAAAATGTTCCAGATATTTAATTTTATCCCTGACAATTAATTCCCTTCCTGCCAATTCAAAGACAGGGAATTTCATTAACAAATCTTCTTTAGTGCAGCAAATCGGCACACAACTCTTATTTGTATTATATTTTATGTCATTTTCCTCTCCATAAGCACTACACACTCTTAATAACTCCTGAAGACCAGCACTACTTGGACTGAGAATAACTGAGAATAACTAGATCATCAGCATACATAAAATGATTCACTAACTTATTCCCTATTAAAGTAGAACTGAACTGAACGGCATTGAACGGCACTGGGTGATAGTACATACAATTATAAAGATAATTTATCATTGGCACCCCCTCCACAAATCCCGGAATCTTGGAGAAAATCGCGATTTAGAATTTCCCGCCCTGAAAAATCAGACAAATCCGCAGAAGCGCAGCCGGAGTTCCGCGTGACGTCACGAGTGTGACCCAGTCCTCATGTTTACCATTGCGAGCACGTCGACACTGGTTGTTTTTGGTGCATTTTGTCGTGATAGTCGACTACAAAACATTTCCAACACCTGGGAAGATCTGTTCAGTGGCCAAGGAAAGCTGTCATGGCGACGAAAGAAAAGAAGGGGGGAGGAAAAGCGACCGGGAAGCGATGCGTTTCTAGATATACAGTGATCCATCACTTATCGCGTTTAATGGGGACCAGAACCGACCGCGAAAAGTGAAAAACCGCGAAGTAGCGTCACCCCCCCCCCCCCAAGGGCGTCACAAGCACTATTTTGCACAAAAAGGCACAAGAGAACAACGAAAAGTGCCACTAAGCAACACGAGCGATAAAGAAGGCGCTCTGCAGGGAGAGAAGCTGGGTAAAACGTCTCGGCCAATCAGCTTGCGAGGTGAAACGTCTTGGCCAATCAGCTTGCGAGATTCCCGAGCGGTGAAGAGGTGGGCGGAGAGGAGTGGAGCGGTGGTCAGAGAGGTAGATTTTGAGCTGTGCGGGCTCTCCGTGTTGATACCTGATGTTCTAATGAGAAGGCAGGGAGACTACATTAGAACATCAGGTATCAACACGGAGAGCCCGCTCTCCCCGGCTCCCCAGCCCGCTCGGGAATCTCGCAAGCTGATTGGCCGAGACGTTTTACCTCGCAAGCTGATTGGCCGAGACATTTTATCTCGCAAGCTGATTGGCGGAGACGTTTTACCCAGCTTCGCTCCCTGCCGAGCGCCTATACCCAGTGAAGGAAGACCGCATTAAACGCGATAAGTGAGGGATAACTGTAGTAAGTTGGAAAAATGCTGATGTTTTTTATTCCCTTTCTTTTTTATTGTTAATTTTCCTTATCCTGACACCCCAAACATGCCAAAGTAAAGACTCACCATTCTGTATTCAATAAGCGACTCTCCTCCCCATCACTGCTGCGGTCTGAGTCGGTGCTGGAATCCCCAAAAAATTCTGGCTCTAATCTGTACGGTTCGATGCCTCCCTCACTCTCTTCCTGTTCACTTGACACTCCTGCATCCTCCTCTGTCTTGTCACCGATCCTGAATGCCTCTTCACTCTGAAAACTCTGGTGTTCTTGACTGCTGGAACTGCTATCATCTGCCATTGTTGTTTTGATAAGGGTCACACTCGTGACGTCACGCAGCGTCGTCTGCACTACTTCCGGTTTGTTTGGCACTGCCAGCCAGAGGCAAAAGTTTATCGGCTTATAGCTTGGCCATCGCACGGCCTAAAAATTTCTTTTATGTGTTGAAAAATACAATAGGTAATAAGGAATTAATCTGCTATTCTACTTTTTTGGCAAAAAGGTGAGTTCAGTTCTACTTTAATAATTCACCTTTTTGCTGCCATTTTCGGGGGGGGGGGGTTTCACAGGGAAATTAACATTAAAAAGTAACACAGCTGTGATCACTGATATGGAAGTCATCCATGCACACATTTTCGATATTTAAGCCCAGTGAAAAGACAAGGTCCAAAGTATGACCCTTAGCATGTGTAGGGCCCAAGACATGCTGGCTGAGGTTAAAAAAATGAGTGATGGATAAAAAGTCAACAGCTGTGTTACATGCAGGGCTTGACATTAAACCCACCAGCCCACCACTGACGGGTGGATTCCACCGGTGGCGGGTAAGACAGAAACTCCCACTAGCCATTTTGGTGAGTGTGGTTTTCTTAAGCAACATCTAAATAAACCTATTGCAGTGTGAGACTACAAAACTACATACAACTCCCATAAGCACCATCTCCGCACACACAGTGTATGCTTATTGGTCCACTGTAGGCAGCAGCAGCCCCAGTACACAGGAGAAGATGCTCAGGGTGCTGGGTACAGGTCAAGGCGCGGATGGTCTGCTCTGCGGTTTGGTTCATTTTATAGCCAGTCTGGAGAAATGATCAGACAGCAGCTTCTCTAAGCTATCAGATCACGGGACAGCTGCCCCGATCCCCCACCCAGTGGTGAGAATGACCTCTGCTCTCTCCCCCCACATAAGCTCCTTTCTCTGTGGTTAAATATGATTATTTTTAAAGCAAGAAGCTCCCGTTAGTCATGCAAATTTAAGTTTTCGTATGACAGAGAGAAAAAGTGACTAAACTTTATGTTGCTGTAAAAAGAAAATAAAGCTTCTTCTGAGGTGAACTTTTGTTTATCTGTGATTATCTATGATATCTGTGATTTGCAGCTATTTCATGGAAGTAAAACGTCTAATTATGTATTTTTAAAGTACTGGTCCAAGAGTGTCAAACATGTGGCCTGCGAGCCAAAAATGGCCCATCAGGGGGTCCAAGTTTTTCTCTGAATTTATAGCTTTCTTTCTAGCAAATTTCTGACTTTTTCTACTGATTAGAATTGTTCATGTAAATTTGAGACATTTTTCTCCTTGAGATGAGACTTTTTTCTCATCAGTTTTCTTTTTCTTCTTTTTTCTCTCGTGAAAACAGGTAGTATAGATTTAGATTAACTCAATCAGCAATTACTAATGACGATGTGCAGCCCTGAAGGGGTGTCCCAATTCATAGGGGTAATTTTCAACCCCTACCCCTTGGCCTTTGATTTCAAGGGCCAAGGGGTGGGGGTAGGCAAAGGGGAAGAGTGTCACAGCCCACTCACGCCTGTCATCCGCCCCAGCTGAGCGCACACCTGCACCTCATCAGGCCGCGCCTATTTAGCCAGCTCTGCCCAGGGCTTCGGCCTGGAGTCGTCACCTCTCCTCCTCATGAAGCTCTGCGTTTCGCCTACGCCTACGCTTCTCCGATGCATGTAAGATCATCCACTTACCTGCTTTCTCAGTCTTCCCCTGTGCACAGGTGGACCTCCTGGCGGCGGAACCCCCTCCTCGTCACCGTGCCTCTTCACTTTCGTCCCGTGGAGCCGATCAGAGCGCTGTCTCCCAGGCGTGAGCCAGTCTTGCCAACGCCAGTCACCAAATCCCTGCAAGTAAGCCACTCTCATTACTCATCATATCCCTGTGTGTGTTCATCTCACCCTTGTCCTCTGCTTGTCCTCAGGGTTGCCTGGCTCTACGGTGTTCTGGCCCGCCCTTGGTGCTGCTGTCCCCAATACGACATCCACATTCCACGTTCATGCATTCATACACCTGCTTTTCAATAAAGACTCTCAAATCCTACCCGAGCCTGCGTGTGTGTTCCCTGGGCTAGCCCTAACATGTCAGTACGACTCCAGCATAGTAACCCAGCGAACAGCGGGTTCGCACGCCGACTTTCCACCCTCGAGGCTCGGGTGGATTTGATTGTCAATCAGCAACACGTGACTCTAAATCAATTAACCTCAATGACTCACCATTTGGATCGCCTTGACCCTCCGCAGGGATCCCAGCTCAGTGGGTCAGCTCCTTCCAGACCTCCAGCCGGTCAGTTTGCCCCGGGGCCGCCGACCCATCTCACCCCTGTTCCAACCCCCGCGCGCTTCCACGGGAAGCTCGGGGAGGCGCGCGGATTTATTTTACAATGTCAGACAGTGTTTCAGCATGTTCCCCGGGATTTCCCAAATGACCATAGCCGAATTGGGTACATCGCTAATCTGTTGGAAGGGCGAGAGTTAGCTTGGGCTTACGCCATTATGGCGAAGCCCAGCTACGCAAACCTAACCTATGCCCAATTCGTGCAACTTTTTTTTTTTTAATTTTTGATCATTCTGATCAAGATAGCGTGTTGGCCGAGTGGCTACTCAGCCTTCGCCAGGGTAGCCGCTTAGCGGCCGACTACGCTGTCGACTACCAGGTGGCTGCGGAGGAGGTTGGTTGGGGCGACGCCTCCCTTTGTAGTTTGTTCCTCCGCAGTCTGAATTCCAATTTACGGGATGAGCTGGCCTGCCGGGACCTGCCGGATCGGTTGTCTGACTTAATTTCCCTATCCATATCCTTAGACAACAGGCTGCGGGAGCGGGCCGCCGAGCGGAAGTCCCATAGCCGCTTGCGCGGAACCTTCTCCCGCACTCCTCAGTCTCGCCCCCTGGCGTCGCTTTCCCTGGAGGCCGTTGACGACCCTGACGCTATGGTAATCAGGCGGGCCAAACTTCCTTTAGCGGAGAAACAGCGCCGCCGAGAGTTGGGTCTCTGCATGTATTGCGGGGATGACCAACATCTCGTGGAGGTCTGCCTGGTGAAGCCAAAAAGGGGAGGTCCGCAAGTCGCTGTAGGGGACCTCGCGGACGTTTCTCAGTCAGATCCCCTATCATAGTGCCAAATTCCTATCAGACTGTGCCATAACTCCATAGGACATTTCACTCACGCAGTGGTGGACTCGGGGGCGGAGCAGAACTTTATTTCTAAGAGTCTGGCAACCCGCCTGGGCATCCAGTGCCAAGCATTACCCTCCCCTCTCCATCTGGTTGCCCTCACCCGTTTCCCCCTGGAAAAGGTCACCCACAAGACCCAACCCTTCCCCGTCATCATCTCCGGTAACCACCAGGAAGACCTTAGTTTTTATGTCCTCCCCCCTTCCATGTCATCTGTCATCCTGGGCTACCCGTGGCTTCGTCTCCATAACCCCGTGTTTGATTGGCAGACCGGCCGCGTCCTCTCCTGGAGCACTTTTTGCTTAGGAACCTGCCTTCAATCTGCTGCCTTTGCCCCATCTGTGCCCCCCCCCACTGTGGACCCCACCCCACCGGACCTCTCCTCAGTTCCGCTGGAGCTCCACGACCTGGGCACTGTATTTAGCAAGTCAAAGGCGCTTTCCCTCCCACCCCACCGTCCCTATGATTGTGCCATCGATCTCCGGGCAGGGGCGCCTCTCCCATCCAGCCGCCTCTACAGCCTCTCAGTCCCTGAACGAGAGGCTATGGTCGCCTACCTCCGAGACTACCTCTGTGCCGGCATCATTCGCCCATCCCCGTCTCCCCTGGGTGCTGGATTCTTCTTTGTTGCGAAGAAAGACGGTTCCCTACGGCCGTGCATTGATTTTAGGGCCCTTAACGACATTACCATCAAGGACCGCTACACTCTGCCCCTTATGGATTCGGCCTTTAGCTCCCTCCAGGGGGCGTCCTGGTTCACCAAATTGGACCTTCGCAGCGCTTAGCACCTCGTCCGGATCCGGGAGGGTGATGAGTGGAAGACGGCTTTTCGGATGCCCAGCAGCCACTTTGAGTACCTTGTGATGCCGTTTGGGCTCACCAACACCCCTGCCATCTTCCAACGTTTAATCAATGACGTTCTTCGTGATTTCTTGGGGGTCTTTGCTTTCGTCTATCTAGATGACATTTTAATCTTCTCTCGCTCTCAGGAGGAGCATCTACTCCACGTGAGGCGGGTCCTGCAACGTCTCTTGGAGAATCAACTTTACGTCAAGGCTGAAAAATGCGAGTTTTTCACTGACAAGACCTCCTTTCTAGGCTTTATTATCTCGCATAATCAGCTCATTCCTGACCCGGCCAAGATCAAAGCGGTGGTTGAATGGCCCACTCCCTCCTCCAGGAAGCAGGTCGAGCAATTCCTGGGGTTTGCTGGCTTTTACCGCCGCTTTGTCCCCGGTTACAGTTCCATCATCCCTCCTCTGACCTGCCTCACCTCCCCAAAAGTACGCTTTGACTGGACGACGGAAGCAGCGGCCGCCTTCAAGACCTCAAGAAGGAATTCTCATCCTCCTGGGTCCTCACTCAGGTGAATCCAGCATGGCAATGCCTGGTGGAGGTGGATGCGTCTGACACCGGGGTAGGGGCTGTTTTGTCACAGCGCAATTCGGTGGACGGGAAACTGCGCCCCTGTGCCTTCTTCTCCAAGCGCCTCTCTCCGGCTGAACGCAACTATGACATCGGTGACAGGGAGCTCCTCGCTATGAAACTCGCTTTGCAGGAGTGGCGCCATTGGCTGGAGGGGGCAGCTGAGCCTTTCGTGGTCTGGACCAACCATAAAAATCTGGAATACATCAGGACGGCCAAGCGCCTGAACGCCCGCCAGGCGTGCTGGTCATTGTTCTTCAGTAGGTTCAGGTTTACCATCTCCTATCGCCCAGCTTCCAAGAACACGAAACCAGATGCGTTGTCCAGGCAGTTTGCCCCAGAAGCCCCTGAGGAAGAGGTCCACACCATCCTGCCTGCGTCATGCGTTGTGGGGTCCATCTCCTGGGCGATTACTGACAAGGTCCGGAAGGCGCTAGAGGTCGAACCCGATCACAGCAGCGGCCCAGCAGGGAGATTATTTGTGCCCTCGTCGGTCCAGGGCGACGTTATTCATTGGGCGCATACGGCCAAGTTCGCCTGCCACCCAGGGGTCGTCTGATCGGTGAAACTCATCCAGAGGTTCTTCTGGTGGCCTGGGCTTCGGACCGACGTTGCCGACTATGTACGTGCCTGCCCTCAGTGCGCCATGAGCAAGTCGTCCAACTCACCCCCTGCGGGGCTCCTCCATCCTCTGCCGGTTCCGGGTAGGCCCTGGTCTCACATCGCCCTAGACTTTATCACTGGTCTCCCCCCCTCTCATGGAAATACGGTCATTCTGACCATTGTAGACCGGTTTTCGAAGGCCGCCCACTTTCTGCCACTCCCTAAGCTCCCCTCGGCGCGTGAGACCGCTGATCTGTTAGTGCAGCACGTTGTCAGACTTCACGGCATCCCCGCTGACATTGTCTCCGACCGGGGGTCTCAATTTACATCCAGCGTCTGGAGGAGTTTTCGCAGTGCCCTGGGAGCCACGGTCAGCCTGTCCTCAGAACACCACCCTCAGTCTAACGGGCAATGCGAGCATACCAACCAGGAGCTGGAGGCCACCCTGCACTGCGTCATCTCCTCCATCCCCTCCTCTTGGAGCACCCATCTCCCCTGGGTGGAGTACGCTCACAACGCCACCTTCTCCTCGGCCATCGGGATGTCCCCCTTCCAAGCATCCTTGGGATACGAACCCCCACTGTTCCCTGAGGAGGAAGGAGAGGTGGCTGTCCCATCCATCCAGGCTCACTTGAGACGGTGTCGGCGGCTGTGGACCAAAACCCAGCAGACCCTGTTACGCACTACGGCTCGCAACTCTTCCTCTGCGAATCGCCACAGGAGGCCCGCTCCACAGTACCAGATGGGACAACAGGTGTGGCTCTCTACCCAAGACATTAACCTGAAGGCTGAAAAGAAGAAGCTGTCTCAGCGCTTTGTCGGCCCCTACCCTGTTGAGAAAGTGGTCAACCCAGTGGCTGTGCGCTTGGATCCCCCCCCGCCTTCGTGTCCATCGCACGTTTCATGTCTCTCAAGTTAAACCTGTAGCGTCTAGCCCTCTCTGTCCCCCCCCCCACCAGGGCGCCACCCTCTCCCAGGATGATTGACGGCCACCCGGCTTGGACCATTACAGCCATCCTGGACTCTCGACGTCGGGGCCGTGGGATACAGTACCTGGTGGACTGGGAAGGTTATGGTCCAGAACATAGATGCTGGGTGCACTCCACCTTTCTGTTGGATCAACAGCTCGTTGGGGAGTTCCATCGTGTGCACCCAGACAAGCCAGCGCCAGGAGGCGCTGCTCAGGGGGGCAGTACTGTCACAGCCCGCTCACGCCTGTCATCCGCCCCAGCTGAGCGCACACCTGCACCTCATCAGGCTACGCCTATTTAGCCAGCTCTGCCCAGGGCTTCGGCCTGGAGTCGTCAGCTCTCCTCCTCGTGAAGCTCTGCGTTTCGCCTACGCCTACGGCCTGCGCTTCTCCGATGCACGTAAGATCATCCACTTACCTGCTTTCTCAGTCTTCCCCTTTGCACAGGTGGACCTCCTGGCGGTGGAACCCCCTCCTCGTCACCGTGCCTCTTCACCTTCGTCCCGTGGAGCCGATCAGAGCGCTGTTCCCAGGTGTGAGCCAGTCTTGCCAACGCCAGTCACCAAATCCCTGCAAGTAAGCCACTCTCATTACTCATCATATCCCTGTGTGTGTTCATCTCACCCTTGTCCTCTGCTTGTCCTCAGGGTTGCCTGGCTGTACGGTGTTCTGGTCCGCCCTTGGTGCTTTTGTCCCCAATACGACATCCACATTCCACGTTCATGCATTCATACACCTGCTTTTCAATAAAGACTCTCAAATCCTACCCGAGCCTGCGTGTGTGTTCCCTGGGCTAGCCCTAACATGTCAAAGAGGTATAAATGAGAAATGGAACAGACCCCAAATCTACCAGTACTTCACTCTCATATTGCAAATATTTTTCTCAACTGTTTTAGAGTATTTACTGCTGTTAATAATTAAACAGTGTTTCTCTTGCTATTTTTATGTACTGTATGTATAAGGGTCATTTGCATTTAAAAAGGTTGTAAATTTAGCTCAAGTAAAGCTTAGCATGCGATAGTCAAATTTGATCATATTAAACATAAGTTTCCAACAACAAAATTGTGGCTAGTGAAAAGGCTGAGTGGTTAGTAATTTTGGAAAATCACTAGCCACCGTGGCCGGTGAGCAGAAAAGTTAATGTCAAGCCCTGGTTACGTGTAACATCATCAGTATGAATGTTAAAATCACCATTGATTAAAACTCTCTCCGGTTTAATAAGAGAAGATAAAGTCTGTAAAATCTGTAAGAAAGACACCTGCAGAGCCAGGGGGACAATAAATTAAAACACAATGAAAAGCATTAAAAGTCCCGACTTTTATTATCTGAGATTAAAAGGAAGAGAAGGGCTCAGAGTTTACTAGTCTGCAGAGGTGGTTATCCCAGTATACAATAGTGAGTCCTCCACAATGGTGCGCAATCCGGGGAGTCCCGATAACAGAGCAGCCAAGGGGCAGAGCTCTTTCAGGTGGAAAAACTCATTTTCTCTCTGCCACGTTTCCACCAAGAACATAAAATTCATGTCCTCCCTCAAAAAAAGTTCATTAAGAGTGTGAGGAATGTGCTAGAAATGGAGCGAGCGTTGAATAACGCCATCCGGATGGGCGACGACAGCTCAGCCGCGTTCACAGCTGATTGTAGTGGAATTGACAGCAGACACCTGTCGTGTTCACTTGATTTCCAGTTGTGCTGGGTGGTCAGTCTCTGGTCAGGTAGGACAGACCGAGACCCTGATGGCAAAACCCTGATCCCATCCACAAGCGTCCTGGGCAGAAGAAATTGTGAGACAGGAGAGCAGCCCAGTGGCTGCAGAGGAGCACCCGTAGTGGAGGGAAACCAGCAGCAGACACCGGGTGCATTTATGGCCACCAAACCAGAAACTCTCAATCTTGAGGGCTCGTCTCTTCTTAGAATGACAGCCAGCTCTGCAACCCCATCTCCTGGGTTTCTTCCCATGCTTGCCAGAATGCCAGATCGCAAAGAGAAGCCGGCACTCCGGTGAGAAGGGAGAACACACAAATGGGGGCAGAAAAGTTTGTTTGTAGCTCTCCCAAGAGTCAAATGATCTTTCCATAGACAGTTTAATCTGGTACAATGACTGTTGATCATAACTCAGTGCAGCAAAGACACATTCATTTAGTGATAAGGCTGATATAACAACAAAAATGACAAACAGCAAGAGACGACACAGACGAGGTGAAGCAATAGCCAGGCCAAACACAGGCGCCATCTTACTTCCTCAAGTGGCGTTAAACGCAAAAGAGTTAAAGCTGTAACAGGATCCATGATGCACTACAGCTTGGCATGAACTCAAGTTGAGGTTTATAATTTAAATCTTTACCGCCATGATGTAAATTCTGTAGCCGTGACTGTATTGTCTATATAATCACAGTTCTTTATATTGGTGCGGGATGGGGGGGCGGGAGTTCTGCCGGGGGCAGAGGAGCAGGTGGTTGCAGCTGCAACCCATCGGTTATATTACAGGCATTGGTGGGCTTAAGTG
Organism: Pholidichthys leucotaenia; assembly: GCA_020510985.1. Classification (NCBI taxonomy): domain Eukaryota; kingdom Metazoa; phylum Chordata; class Actinopteri; order Cichliformes; family Pholidichthyidae; genus Pholidichthys; species Pholidichthys leucotaenia. Next base: position 117,510,923 of record CM035847.1, read on the forward strand.
AAGAAAGTGTTTGACTAAATGTGGTTAGCCTGATCATTTTAAAACATACTTGTATAGCATAAAAACTTAATGCTTACAGTTACTTACAGTTGTGCCTCCGTCACTCCTCCAAGCTGTGCACACAGCTGGCCACGGCTGTCTGGCACACAGTTATCAAGTGCAGCAATATTTAAAATAGCAGAAGTGAAAATCCACACACTTTCCTTCATTTGATCATAGCTATCTATTTATAGAGTGCATCCGGAAAGTATTCACAGCGCTTCCGCTTTTTCCACATTTCAACACTGTTATGTTACAATCACCATGGCTGTGGTCTTGTGTGGCACAGAGCCTGCTGTGTTGAAGTTATCCAGATAATCCATGATGGGTACCAGTTATTAACTAGTTGGCATCAAAAAAAGGGACAGAAGAAGTTAATAAAAAAGAAATAGGAGGGTAACAGCATTCACATAATTGGTACATAACACCAGATTTAGTCAAATAAATCTTTTTACAATAATTTACCACAATTTATCGTTACAGAATTAATTTACCACAGTACTCACACCTGGAGCTGCCACCCTGCACTTACAGTTGTGCACACAGAGGTAAAAGAAAAACGACATCTTCTTGAAAAGCGCTGAGACCAGCCACATCTAATATGAAAAATATTTTAGCCTACATTTCAGAAGCTAACAGTTTAATTCAGGTTACTACATCTGAACAATTACATTTTAGATTTTCTGCTTAAATGCATTATATAGGCTGCAGTAAGATAAATGTATATGGAAAGATTTGTAATTACTAAACGCAGCTTTTTTAGTCTTTAAAGTAAATCATTAAATCCCTCATCTAAATATATCACAAGGCAAACACATCACCTGAAATGGTGATGATCATACAGTTCTCCCACACTGCCAAGTTTCCTGCTGCACAGAGAACGACTTGGAAACACGGGCTCAGACCTGTTGTGAGAGTTGAGCATACCATATTAGATAAATACCTATCTTTGAATTGCAATACTTGCATGACCACTCTCCTGTCTTATGCACAGTTGATAAATGAGGGTCATTATGTTCCAACATAGGCTTGTTTTTGCTCAGCAGTGACAGCATAAACCACATAACCACTGTGCTGCCTTTCCTTGTTCTGAGTTTGTGTGAGTCACATGCAGAACTCCTGCACCATGAATTAAAGTCCTGCCTCCATTATCCGAGTCTGTGGTGATGAACGGAGACACATACAGGCTGATTTAACATATGCCTGCTGTATTGATCCTGGTGTGGCTGGAAGGTGTGGTGTAGTGAGTGTGGTAGTGTGGGTGTGCTGTCGTACCTGCCCCTGGCGTGACGTAAGGTGGGCACGCCCACTGTATAAATAGTTCTGTTCTTTTAATAAAGTGTGTGGTTGGTTTAGTACATGGATGAGACTCCGACTCCTTTCTCCATACATAACATTTAGCAACGAGAATAAAAGCGGGTAATATCAAAAATATGGGAGCGTATGGGATACTTCGGCCCTTGATTCAGTTTCTGGATGCGGGAGAGCCAGTGATCATGTGGCCAAAGTGGCAGGCCGTGTTCAAGGATTACATCAGGGCATTGGGCTTAAGCAGACTCAACGGGAGACGACAACGAGCTCTTCTGACCCACCATCTCGGCACGGAGGGCAGAAGAATTCTTGGTACGTTGGGTGAGACGGAGGTGTATGAGAATGCTGTTGAGCGGCTGGCCGAATTTTTCGCAGGGCAGACGAGGACCATGAAGCTGTGGGTGGTGGGAGTTTTGGTGCCAAAGGAGGCTAGGCTAGTTAGCTTGGAGAAACTAACGGTCCATTCATTGTCTATGGGCAGATTAGCCACAAAGCTAACTGCGCGCCGAAAGAGAGCTCCAGGCTACCAGCTAGACATCGAAGTGGGACCGAGGCTGCGAGTAGCAGAGTCCCCAGTCACTGAAGACGGCGGGCCAGTCAGGAAGCGCAGAAAGGTGCAGGACCAGAGGGCTGATGAGTTTGACGGTGTGGTGTGCGACGACAGCGGAGAGGGAGAGCAGCAATGAGAGTCATCCCCACAGCTGGAGGCTAGGCAGTGGGAGAGCGGGTCCATGCAGGCTGAGAACACCGAGGGAGAGCAGCTGCAGCCAGGTGCAGAGACAATGCAGCGGAGCTCCTGGGACATGGGTGCTGGGAGCAGCAACGAGGCGCCTGGGCCGGAGGGTGATGCCAACCAGAGCAAAGCTGAGAGCCCTGGGAGAGAGCAGCTACGACCGGGCACAGAGACAGCGCAGCGGAACACCTGGAAGGAGGGTGCTGGGAGCAGCGGAGAGGTGCCTGGGTTGGGAAACGACGCCGGCGAAAGCAATGCTGTGAGCCCCGGGAGTGAGCAACAGCAGCCGTGCGCTATGGAGGTCGGGCAGTGTCTCAGTGCTGGAACGCCACGCGCCTTGGACGAGGGCGCTGGGCGGTATGGCAAAGCGCCCGAGGCAGTGAGTGGAGCCGACGAGCGGGCTTCGGTTTTCCCCAGAGTGCGGCTGCAGGGGGCTGAAGTGTTTGAAGCCACGACGGTGGTGTTGAAGGTGGTTGGGAGCGGACCGACAGACACAGAGGGACGGCATGCTGGTTGGTAGCACTGCGGGGCCAGAGGGGAGAAGCAGTTGATAGGGAGAAGGGACATTTTCGCCGGGGAGGGTGGCTTTGATCCTGGGGGCAGACGGCGGCCAGGGGCGCGCATGCCATGGGGCTGTCCTGGGCCCCCAGGCCAGTTTTACCTCTGGCTGCCGGTGGACATGGGGTGACTTAAATACTCTGTATGTATATATGTATATAGTGCTGGTGTGCATGTGTGTATGATTGTATACTATTTGGGGATTATTTTGTGCATTCAGTAGAAAAGCGCTGATTTTAGTTATTTTTGTGTGAATGTGATAGGTCAGTTTCCTACAGTTCATTATTCCCTGTGTTCCTTAGTGCATGATTCGGGTCCTAAATTGGGGAGGGTCTTGATTGTGTGTGTGGTTTTGCATTTTTGTAAAGGGAAGGGGAATTGTGGTGTAGTGAGTGTGGTAGTGTGTGTGTGCTGCCGTACCCACCCCTGGCGTGACGTCAGGCGGGCACGGTCCACTGTATAAATAGTTGTGTTCTTTTAATAAAGTGTGTGATTGGTTCAGTACATGGATGAGACTCCGACTCCTTTCTCCATACGTAACAGAAGGCAGTTTTAGATAATGGTTTTGGTGTTTCTGATGATAGCTCTGAGAATGTATTTCATGATCAGTGGAAAGAAGAGTGGTGGAAGTGTCTGTTCACAATGACGATGATAAGCAATAATGTCGAAGATGAACGGTGCTGCAGTAATGATGATATTACTACAGATTATGCCGTTAAGGTGGACGGCTTTTGATCTCAGTGTGAGTAATGGAAAAGCTGCCGATGTGTGTGATGACACTTGCGGAAGTGGAGGCGATGTGAACAGACAAAGGGACAATAACGATAAGGATGATGACAATGATGATGGTGAATATGAATCCTGTGTGTGTGTGTGTTTCAGGAAGTGATGCTTAGCAGCCAGCCATCTGTCGGCAGATTAATCCTGGCTGCGCTTAGAGATATTACCGGCTGGCTTATCACCGTGGCAACAAGCCTTCAATCCCAGTCCAGCACAGCCACCATGTGACCTTGCTGAAGAAGGTGGATGGGGGTTGCACACACACACACACACACACACACACACACACACACACACACACGTTCAAGCATACACTATATTTTCTTTAGACATTATCATGGAGAATGGGGACATGATAAAATATGACCACACACACGGGTACATACACACTTCCTCTCACCAGTGCCGTGGTATAAAGGTTTCAATCCTGCTGCTGAATGGATGCTTCCTCCTGAATTTTGAAATGTCATTACATCGGCCAGATGTGCAGCACACAGCTTCAACTGTTTACCATTTCCTTTCTGTTTCATATAGAGCTGTATCAGTGTGAATTGTCGTCATCTTTGTTTTAATTTTCCTTCCCTTCTACACAGTGGAATGCTTTTTTCCCCTTAAATCCCGTCACAGCCTACATGGTCACATATCCACCCACTCACATTATCTATACATAACACACACACACACACACACACATGCGCGCACACACAGAAACAAAATTATACAGGAAACAACACAATCTCCGGCACACAGACATGAATGCACTTGCTTATAGGTCATAATTCAGTAGGCATGGGGCCAGTTCAGGCTTGATGTAACATTCAAGGTTTTATTCAGTCTTTACATACAGTACACCAGTCAGAAATATACAGAGAACCTTCAAATGAAGGCCCGACACATAGATCATTAAAATCAGCAGTCAGAAATGACAGATTCTTTGAAGCGTGTGTGTCATCAGCGTGTAGTCCCTCGTTCCCGTTTTCAGGTTGGGTTTTTTTTTCATCTGTGGAGATGTTACAAAAAAAACTAGACTCTAGGGGCCAAAATTGACTGTTTTCTCTTTCATCTCCTTTACGTTTTGGTCACCGCTAAAAGATGCCAAATATTGGCCACACTTGACTGTACTCTCGCTCTCACTCAGCACATAATTCAGGTTTTTTCCCCCGCAGTTAAACATCTTGCTTTTCACATGGTTTACAAACACACTCCATGACACAAAGGTGATCTGGTCTATGCTCAGGATATGCTGGTTTTAACAGGGAACTAAAAATGTAGGAGTAAACTTGAGCTATGTCCCTCTCTCTCCTATACTTTATAAACGAGCATTAGTAAGTCTGTAATTACCTGCAGCTATCTCAGGTGATAATCTCACATTCATGACTACTGCAGGTGGCGGCAGTACTGGGGACAGAGATTTAAATCATCTGCTACTCCAAGTAATTAGATGAAGTAATTACAACTGATATGATAGATTAGTGAGAAGCAGAGGGGTCTGGTCCTAAAAACCTGAAATAGTTTTTTCCAGCCCACAGGACGGTAGCACCAGTATCAGACAGGGCTAGAGAGTGGAGGAGGGAGCATTTTATTCTACAATGACATTAAAATTGAAGCTGAACATCTGGAGCTTTATAACTTCCATTTTGCTCACTCAGCTAAGCGGAGTAAAAAACTTTCCATTTGACGCAAGATGTCTAATTTTTAATTTAAATGCAAAAGTGATTTTTAATGCCTAGCCGACTATAAATGAATATGATTAGCTTAGTCCATGAGTGCACATTGTCACACTTCAATATAATGTGCCAATTTAAGTTTGAATTCTCTCTTTTATGGCTTTTTAGCTTGTAGTAAAGAGCCCTTACAATTATAAAATGAACATTTTTACTTAGTTAGACAGGAGCTACCTACCAGCCCTTAGGACTGGCTACATGATGTGATTACAGAGTTGATCTATAGTCCTTCTGGCAGGAGAATAAAGGGTGATGTAGTAGTTCAATAAACCTGGGGTTAATGAATGAAGCAGATCAGTTGCATGCTGCATTCCTGAGGAATCAAATTGTTTGCTACTGTTCTGCATTGTAAAGTAACTGGAAAGTTTGGAGGAGATTACCTGCTGTAGGCTCTTGCACGTACAGCCACAGTTTAACAGTCTAGAGTAGCAGATTTTTTTTAAGTAAACCTGCATTGCTACATGGCCTGCAGTGCATGCTGGACATGAGAGAATGTTTCTGAGAAGAGTCCAACCTCAGCAGCACCAGCAGGCAAACAATCAGGCCTGAGGACGGTGTTTGTAATTGAGCTCAACACCTTGATTGTAAGTGGAAAGTAGGCTGACATCATTGATTTCTATGAAAGCATTCTTGTGTGTAGAAATGGTAAGACTGGTGTAAAACATCAGCATTGGGTTCTTTCCTGAGTGTAGTGGCAGTGTACTGTATCCCATAGGGAGCTTCACTGAGGATTTCATCATATCACACTGAATTGTATTTAATTAAACATTGTGCTACAGGCTAAACCCTGGAATGTTCTGGTATCTGACATCTAATGGTGCTAGTTTTTTATTTGTATGCTTATATTTCTGTGGACCCTGTTATACAGTAGAAAATTTGACCAACTGGCTTTTTATAAAGGGTTTATTTTCATGTGCAATTTTTTTTAATATAATAGAAACTTTTTTATATAGATATTTTTTTCTAAATCTTTTGGGGATTAAAACAGTTAAAATGTAGCAGGTAGTTTGATATCACTGAGTTGGTATTGTCTGTCTGGCTCTGTAGAGTTTGAAAACTGGCTAAATTATGTACACACTTGGCATCAAGACGTAAAAGCTTCACTCTATAGTTTGGACTTTAAAAGCCTTCCTTTAAAGTTGAAGAGAACATAGAAACATGCTTACTCTAGCAATTACACATGCGAGTAAAAAAATCTTTGAAAATTAATTAAATTTGCATATCACTTTGGCAAGGGAGGAAATATTTTTTTTCTTCTAGTCATATATTTAAACACACTACCCTTGATTGTACACATATAAAATTTTTGTTCCTTTACATAGAAAAACATCTTTCTTTTTTGATATGTCACCGCACAGAAAAGAGTAACAGACAATAAAACAAACCCACAAGTCAAAAAAGAAGCAAATGAGAAAATAAATTGCATAATTCATTTCACATTGACAAATAGAAAAGCAGACTGTGGAGAGTAGTGGACTGTTGGAAGGCTTGCTTTTGACTTTGGAAACCAGTGGACCCACTGAGCGTGAGTCACAAATGAACAGCGGATAAATGTAAACCGAAGAAAACCAGGACACATTTACAGCCATTTACATCCTCACAGTGCCCGTGTTTGTTTCTGACCTGAATGAAGCCAGACACAACGACAGAATCCAAGAATGCTGAACTCAACTCAGACCGTTCTTCCTACGGTCACATTTGCTTTTTTCTTTTCTAGAGTGAACATGTGTGTGCTCACCATTCAGTAAAAATAGTCCTCACACTAGCATTGACCCGTAGTCTGTGGGGATTAGATCAGCACTGGGCTGCACAGGGACTCTCCAACAGGGGCTGCATATAGTGCAGGACGTTGGTTTGGCTTTTAAGCTCAAGGTCAGCACTTAAACTTTCACTAGAAGCACCAGCTCACAGTTAGTAAGGGACCAAAGGATAGCTCAACCCTTATTAGGCATCGTGGCATCTCCTAGCACTGTAGTTGCCTTCCAGCACCAATTCCACTAAGGCTCATCAACTTCCACAGGAGAGAGTATATCTTGGAATAATCACCTCTAAGAATCAGATTATGAGTGAATAGAGAACAGAGTAGGGGGCATTTCTTCTGCTACATCAGCTGCTACTGCACATCAAAAAGTTTAGCAACTCATGACAGAGGATTTCCAGAGCAGCTTCAATAGTATGTACAAACAACCATTCTTATTATTATTATGCTTTGAATTCATAATAAACATGTATAAATTACTATCTGTGACTGACACCCCACTTTTGACTGAGACTCATTGCAATTTGGTACAAAAAGTAGGAATTCTGAAACATACAGTATCTCACAAAAGTGAGTACGCCCCTTACATTTTTGTAAATATTTTATTATATCTTTTCATGGGACAACACTGAAGATATGACACTTTGATACAATGTAAAGTAGTCAGTGTACAGCTTGTATAACAATGTAAATTTGCTGTCTCCTCAAAATAACTCAACTCACAGCCATTAATGCCGAAACCGCTGGCAACAAAAGTGAGTACACCACTAAGTGAAACTGTCCAAATTGTGCCCAGTTAGCCATCTTCCCTCCCCGGTGTAATGTGACTCGTTAGTGTTACAAGGTCTCAGGTGTGAATGGGGATCAGATGTGTTAAATTTGGTGTTATCACTCTTACTCTCTCTCATACTGGTCACTGGAAGTTCAACATGGCACCTCATGGCAAAGAACTCTCTGAGGATCTGAAAAAAATAATTGTTGCGCTACATAAAGATGACCAAGGCTATAAGAAGATTGCCAACACCCTGAAACTGAGCTGCAGCACAGTGGCCAAGACCATAGAGCGGTTTAACAGGACAGGTTCCACTCAGAACAGGCCTCGCCATGGTTGACCAAAGAAGTTGAGTGCACATGCTCAGCGTCATATCCAGAGGTTATCTTTTGAAAACAGACGTATGAGTGCTGCCAGCATTGCTGCAGAGGTTGAAGGGTTGGGGGGGTCAGCCTGTCAGTGCTCAGATCATACGCCGCACACTGCATCAAATTAGTCTGCATGGCTGTCATCTCAGAAGGAAGCCCCTTTTAAAGATGATGTACAAGAAAGTCCGCCAACAGTTTGCTGAAGACAAGCAGACTAAGGACATGGATTACTGGAACCATGTCCGGTGGTCTGATGAGACAAAGATAAACTTATTTGATTCAGATGGTGTCAAGCGTGTGTGGTGGCAACCAGGTGAGGAGTACAAAGGCAAGTGTGTCTTGCCTACAGTCAAGCATGATGGTGGGAGTGTCATGGTTTGGGGCTGCATGAGTGCTGCTGGCACTGGGGAGCTACAGTTCACTGAGGGAACCATGAATGCCAACATGGACTGTGACATACTGAAGCAGAGCATGATCCCCTCCCTTTGGAAACTGGGCCGCAGGGCAGTATTCCAACATGATAACGACCCCAAACACACCTCCAAGACGACCATTGCCTTGCTAAAGAAACTGAGTGTAAAGGTGATGGACTGGCCAAGCATGTCTCCAGACCTAAACCCTACTGAGCATCTGTGGGGCATCCTCAAACGGAAGGTGGAGGAGCGCAAGGTCTCGAACATCCACCAGCACCGTGATGCCATCATGGAGGAGTGGAAGAGGATTCCAGTGGCAACCTGTGAAGCTCTAGTGAACTCCATGCCCAAGAGAGTTAAGGCAATGCTGGAAAATAATGGTGGCCACACAAAATATTGACACTTTGGGCACAATTTGGACATTTTCACTTAGGGGTGTACTCACTTTTGTTGCTAGTGGTTTAGACATTAATCGCTGTGTATTGAGTTATTTTGAGGGGACAGCAAATTTACACTGTTATACAAGCTGTGCACTGACTACTTTACATTGTATCAAAGTGTCATGTCTTCAGTGTTGTCCCATGAAAAGATAATAAACTATTTATAAAAATGTGGAGGGTGTACTCACTTTGGTGAGATACTGTACATGCAGGAATGTATATTTATAGGTAGAGTTAGAAGGTAGCATGAGTGAAAGGATGGCCCTTTCTTGTCATTGCTCTGACAAACTGCAGTGAAATAATCTAAAACAGGCATGTTAAACCTCTGCCACTGATGGCCACCACTCTGTGGGCTTTCTCTTAAACCACCTTTTTCCAACAGGTGAGTTCACTAAATTCATTCCCACTGATTACTGATTAGTGATAACACCTGTTTTATTTGCTGGTTGGAGAGGAAAAAAATGCTTGGTCTTGACATCCCTGATCTAAAATGTTCATATTCGAGCATGAGGCTAGCTGCAGTCTTCCTCTAGCTCCTCAGAGGAAAAAAAAAATCCAGCCTTACTTCCGTAATAGCTAAAATGTGATCCATAACATATTGTGTTCCATCACTATTTGAAATTAACCTCCTAAATGTGGCAATAAAAAACTGCACTTTTTGCATAAGGCCCTTATGGGTGAAGGTTCTCAGTCAGTACACCTGCCATATACACCCACCCACCAGATGTCCATGGGCATTGTTTTCTGGGCTAAATCTAGTCAGTCTGTCATGGCATTTTATCAAAAATAGTCTTGTAGGGCTGTCTTACTTACTGGTCCAAATTTAGCACTTAAGATACAATTGTTTTAGACCCCATTTAGCTGCAATACAACAATGAAAAATGCAAAAATCTGTGGAAAATATGGTAAGATAAAATCCAGCATTGCAACAAGTCTGAACAGTCTTTCATCTTTAACATTTTTTGAAAATTTGAATGTAGCTGTTTTCCAGCATAGAGCAATAGTACAGCAAATCAGATGAAAGTATTCTTTTTGTTTTTCTGGCAGACGCTAATAACTGAAAATGTAATTGTTACATAAATCTTGTATGCAGTTATTTGCTTGAAGGTGATCATATTTTGTGCTTGTGCCATCACCCTAAAGTTATAGTTTTGGATGTAAATGTTTCCCAGTGACTTATAGTGTTTTAGCTTTGTCTTACGCAGTATGAACTTGTGCACAAGAGTGCGTGTTCAAAAACAATGTTTTTCCTGCAGTCTGCCACTCTTCCACACGTCTGCATTAATCAAGGTGCGACACTCATCTTTTTCTGTTTCGTTCATGTCATTCTCTTACTTTTCTCTCATAATGCATGCATACATGCTGAAATCCAGTCAAGATTTAAAAGCAAAATGAAAGCCACTGAAATTCAAAAAAACAAAGTTGGCCCTAGAGAGTGACTACTCATCAGTTGCACAGCTTGATCATTCAAGAAACGTTGCATCATGTAAACATGCTGTTATCAAATGGCTCACATGCCTTAACTGCCCGAAGCTGTGCAGCTAATTTGAAAGAAAAGAGAGGCTCTCTGCAGAAAGCACATACAGATGTTAGTGCATTTTAAATGCAGTTAAGTAACGATTAATGTTCCATGAAGAGCTGCAAATAGTTTTAGGAAAATCAGCTGCACATCTTCAAAGCATTTCAGAACGAAGCTCACCAGCTTCTCTCCTCACACCCCATGCATATCATTAATCAGCTCCCACAGTGAGAAATGCTTAAAACTAAAAAAAGAGGGGGGAAAAGACAGACAGGTTATACATGAAAAACAGCAACAAGATCTCCCAACCAATCCCTCCATAAAGTTAAATAAATCTATTTGGATAGACTCTAATGGATAAATAATATTACCATGATATACTCTATGCAACTATAATTAAATATCTCAAGGATGGCACCATTGCATTCTCAAAACAAAAAAGTCTTGATGTTGTATCTTATAAAATTTAACATTGTTACAAAGTGGTCTATTCCGCTTCTTTGATGTGAGCACTCTTTTGCTCTTCCAATTGTGTTTCGCCTCTTTGCACACGATAAAGCTGGAAGCGGGGTGACTTGTTTTGTGCTTTAGAAGAGACTGATGCTAACTGGCTGTTCATCCGTTTGTTCATTAATTCCTCTCAGAGGTTCTCGCAGCAGTGAGGGGCATTACTGTCATTCACAGTCCCCAGGGTCCATATAGCTGCCAACCGCAGAGCAAAGAGAGAGGGACAGAAAGGGTAGAGGGATTGAAACAAAGTGTTTATGGTATTCGGTGTGTTTGTGTTAAAATCATCTTTTGCCAGGAGACAAAACATAAACATCATCAGTCTTTTTATCTTGGTTTTGGCTTGCGACGATGTTCCAGCAGAGGCAAGACACCCTGTTCGGAGGCAGCTTTTTGCTCCTTTCTTTGCTTCAGTCTACCTCACATTCTCAGGCAAAGAGAGGAAGCAAAAGAGAAATGTGTCATCTGTTTCATATGCTTTCCCCGAGCACAATGTCTCCCTGCTACCCTCCCTCACTCCCAAACTTGCCTTCGTTCTCCAAAGTCTGTCACAGCTTTGACAGTTCTTCCGTTCCTCTCTTAATAATGGTGTTGCTTATCCTCCCTGTCCCCTATCCTGCTGTCCCTTTTACACTGAGCAGAAGAAAATCACCATGGGATGCATCAAACAATCTCATTGCCTTCCAAACACCCAGGAGAACACAAAACAGCCTCTCATCTGGTTTCTTCAACTCCCTTATTCTTAACTTTGGCTCCATGAGGATTTAATTCTTCCCATTATCAGAAACGAGGGGCAGAGAAGAAGGTAATTAGTAAAAAAAAAAAGACAAAAGTAGAAAATGGCAGTTGGAATATCTCCTTGTGAGGTCAGAAAGTCTTAATTATGTTTGTTAGAAGAACAAAACTGTGCCCTTCAGCCATTGTAATTATCTTCTTTGACCTTTTTTAAGTCACAGAGCCCGAGGTTTGGACTTTTTACATTCTGTTTCATTCCATTCAAGAGGTCATCTTGAATGACCTCCACATCATCTTCATTAAATTAAAATCATAATTAATTCATTCCATGATGCACATTCATCCCAATTCATTTCTGTTTCCTTTCTTCATTGTCAGACGTAGGCTGATTCACTGGACTGTGTGCGTCCCAGGTTGGGGGGCTGAGATAGGTGTGCCATGTCCTTCTTCCTGATTTCACAGATCGACTTCCTGCGGGCCTGCACACCCCTGATGGCCGCTTTGATCTTTCGCCAGCCCAGATGATTTAGTTCGGCCAGATTGAGAACTACGCAAATACCGCTCACTGCAAACATAAACACCAGGAAAACTGTTTTTTCTGTGGGCCGGGACACGTAGCACTCCACCTCCTTGAGACATGGGTAGCGGTCACACTCAAAAATCCCAGGCACACTGAAACCATAAAGGAAGTATTGGCCTGCCAAGAAGCCAATCTCCAATGCATTTCTGAAGACCACCTGAATTATGTAAAAGCGCGAGATCCCTTCCTGCCGGCGAACCTTGGAGCTCTTCCCATGGGTGAGGCCCCGCGGGGCATTGGGGATCTCTTTGACTTCTAGGCAGTCAGGCTCTTCTTTTCCCCCTCCACTATCACCACCATGCTGAACTAGAATTCCATTTATGTTACGCAGTTTACGAGCCCCATCCCTCCCCCCATAGTCTCTCTCCATTATGGGATAGAGAAAAGAGTAGCGCCGATCTCGTTGCTTGGCCGATTGATGCACAGAGTAGGTGATAAAGCAGAGGCTGGGTGTGCACACTAGTATGATCTGGAAGACCCAGTAGCGGATGTGAGAAATCGGGAAGGCTTTGTCATAGCAGGCCTGGTTGCAGCCTGGCTGCAGAGTGTTGCATATGAACATTGTCTGCTCGTCTTCGTAAACCGTCTCCCCAACGATGGCCACGATCAGGATGCGGAAGATCACCACTACTGTTAGCAAGATCCTATAAGGGAAACACAAAGTAAATGAGTTTAATCTCACCAGCAAACATGCACATAAAATTTTCTGTCACCATCTCCATTTGTAATTTCAGTAAAATTACAGAAATTATCATTATTACGCTCGTACAGAAAATGGAGCAGTTAGAGACAGCAGACTTTGCCCTCTGGTGGACCCTGTATTTTTTAACATGTAACATATGGACATACTAACACAGTACTCCACAATCCCATCTGAGGGTGAAGTAATAACTTTCTTTTTCTGTTTTTGTAAAAAGCTGGGCAGTTTTTTTAAATCACACAGAGAAAAACAAACACATACACACAGTTCCCCTAAAATACAATGGAAAAAGAGTCAGTGGCTATGATTTATAAGTGACACTGATGATACACCCTGCCATGACCCTATTTTGCAAAATTAAAGAAATCTCTTGTCACTGACCATGTTTACATGCACACAAATAAACTGGTTATGATAGAATTTCTGGAGTTATCTAATTATTCAAGTGGCCAAGTAAACAGAATAATCTGATAAAGACCATGTAACCGGGGTGATTAACTCAAGTGGTTTACCCTCCAATAATCTGTTTATTCAGTGCATGTACACATGAGAAAACAGATTATTGTCATTAGCGGTTTATTCCCAGTAATCAGTTTATTGTGACCATGTAACTGGGGTCACTGTTGGGAATGTGCCTCTGTGAAGAAAAAATGTTTCCAAAGTAGCCTATGTCTCCTTCACCAAATTCTATCATTTTAGTCTATCATTTAACTTTATGATTATGTATTTCAGGCAAAATGAAACTATGTCTCTGGAAGGGAGTTTGAATTTCAGCAGTCCTTAACATTGATATAATGTCCAGTAGTGTCCGTTGGTCGTACGCTAGCAGTGCATGACCTTTATGCACTGTAGAAAGAGCAGCAAACATGCAAACAAGGAGAAAAAGTCGGCATTCGAGAACAGAACAAGCAAACACGTCTGCCTCGGGGGGGCACCATGTTGCTAGCTACGCTGTACACTTGCACAGTGTACATAGTCTCACCCCATCTCATGTCCATATCATCTCTGCTGCTAAATTATCATTGTACATTGCTAAATTATCATTGTCTCACACTGGGTGCTAATTTGTACTTTGGTCATTTTCACATTGCTCATTTGCACACTGTACATAGGCTTATGCCATCTCAGGTTCATATCATCTCTGATATTAATATACCATTGTCCATTATAGTCATCCAGTGAATTTTCAATTTTCATTCTTCTTGTTTCCTCTAGTTTAACTGCTTTAACTGTCCTAATTGCCTAATGTGTGTTATTAGTATTCATTAGTATTAGTACTTAGTAGTAAGGTGTGTTTAAGGTGTCCTAATTGCCTAATGTGTGTTGTTAGTGTGCGTTATTAGTATTCATTAGTATTAGGTTTGTTATTACCTTATTAGTATTGATGTGTATCTATTACCTTGACATTCATTCGGAGAGCAGAGTAAGAATTTCATTGCTCAGGAAATGTTGCATTTCTTAACTGTGCACATTATAATAAAGCCTTTGAATCTTGATATAATATAGGAAAGAAGACCACTCAAAAGCACTTAACAAGTTGGTACATTAACCCTCTATTTTAAGGGCCTATCAGAGATAGATACCTAGGGACAATTGAGTCACCAATTAACCAAACATGGATGCCTTTGTATTGTGGGAGGAAATCAGAGGCCCCACAGTAAACCCACACAGCACAGAGAGAACATGCAAATTTCACACAGACAGGTTCCCACCCCTGCCAGTCTGGGGTGTTGAGCCTGGAACCTTACAGCTGTGAGGCAACAGTGCTAACCACTGTTTCACCATGCAGATAACAGCTCGAGTGAAAGGGAAGATTTACAAGACAGTAGTGGGACCTGCTATAATGTATGGTTTGGAGACAGTGGCACTGACAAAAAGACAGGAGGCGGTGCTGGAGGTGGCAGAGTTGAAGATGCTAAGATTCTCATTGGGAGTGAATAGGAGGGACAGGATTAGAAATGAATATATCAGAGGGACAGCTCAGGTTGAGCGGTTTGCAGACAAAGTAAGAGAGGCAAGGCTGAGATGGTTTGGACATGTGCAGAGGAGGGATAGTGGATGTATTAGACAAAGGATGTTGAAGATGGAGCTGCTAGACAGGAAGAAAAGAGGAAGATCACAGAAGATTCATGGATGTAGTGAAGGAGGACATGGAGGGGGGTGGTGTGAGAAAAGAAGATGCATGAGATAGGATGACATGGAGGCTGATGATCCACTGTGGTGACCCCTAAAGGGAGCAGCCAGAAGAAGAAGAGAAAACCTTATCAAGTGTCTTGGGGAAACATTTTCTGAAAAAAAAAAAAAAAAAAAAAGCCAGCGTGGAGTGAAAGTAAAAGACCATTAACACACTAATTTTGAATTTACCATAGTTTTTTTTCTATTTTAATTGGATTTATTTTTTTCTTGTGTATCTTATTAATGTTCTTAAAATATGTAGTAGGTGTTGACTCATTTTGGGGGATCTGTCTGTATTGCTTTGGGAACTCTGTCAAAAAGTGGTTTATCGTTCATTATGAGGGAAAGAAATACATGAAAATTATATGAGACGTAATGTAAAATGGTAGCGGGGATTTGAATATAACTTACAAAACCAGTGCAAGAATTAGAAGAAATTTTTTTTAAAAAACTAAAAAGATGGTGTTGGGGGTGGGGGGTGGCAAGAAGTCAAAGAGAAAAGGAAAAAACAACTAACTAGAGAAAGGGACATTGTATCACCATTAAGTCACTGTTCCTCAAGATAAGAACCAGAGAAGCAGAATGGTCCAAATCTCATTTATCAGCCCATGTAAACACTCCAGAAGAAGAACAGATATGAGTAGAGCGCTGCTGACGCTCCTCGTCGGTTCTCATAAATCTCAGTCTGTTACCTGTGGTGCAAACAAAACATGCGTGCCCATGTGTGTGTTTAGTTGAAAAAATAGAGGTGATGACATCTTTGTCTAAATTTAGCATATTCTGCATCATTAGGCCCAGTTAGCATGGCAACTAGAGTTTAGAACCCACTGTGACTGATTTATTTATTTAATATCCAAACACGCACACAAAAACCTAAGTCAGTTTCTCATTGCTGTCAATGACAATAGCTTCTCTGCTTTCAATCCCATAGCAACAGGTGAGCCTTGTTTGTAGATTAGGTGCTATTTCTGTGGGATAAGACAAAGAGATTATTGTTTCTTAATGGGTTCACTTGATTTTAGTCTTTTAGTCTGCGTGAGCGTATTATCGCATATCAGTTGAGACACTGGCAAACACGTGCCAACTTGGTGTGCCTGCCTGAATTAGTCTAGATAGGCAACAGTTCTGTATCCTCCCCCTTTCTTTGCTCTTTTCTTCATTTATCTCATATTTATTTTTCACATCTCTGAGGCAACAAGTTTAAAGACGCACTCCAGTGGCTATAAATCCCTTATAAAAACAAATCTAAATTGTCTAAAATGGTATCTTATGCCCTTTTTTCTACAAACAAAACCTTTCATTGTCTTAAAGTTTCGTGTCAAAATCCCCCCCTTCCCCACCAAACCCCAGAATCGGTGACAAGGTCCAACTCACATATCACAAGGCTCATGGTGGCTAGCCCTACATTAAAGGAGTTATTGATTGAAAAATTGTGTGTTTGTAAGTTTTAACTGTCTCAAATATGTCAACTGGTCATGTAATTAGCCAAAAAATTTCCAAAAGGTCAACTATCTGAAAAAAAGCACAGTGCTTTTTTTTTTTTTTTTTTAATTTTTCTCTCAGAAACTTGACTCTTCCGGGTAAGTCGTATACGTCAAGTTTTGAAAAAAACAACCCACTGCCATCCTTGAGACCCACCCACTGCTCTATTATTGGCTCGCCTAGCAGTCCATCATGTAGATCAAAGTGGTGGCTAAAGGTAGCTTATTAGCCCACGAGCTAACACTGTTACCAGAACACTCGCTGTAAGCACGGCTTGTATTGTTATTTTCTTCAGATCTTAGTCACCCTAATAGCCATCACTGACATGAGATACACCACTGACTGTGGATCAGTGAACTAAGGCACTGCTCAACCGAGCTGGAAGGCTAGAAGCTAGTCAGCTATAATGGATAACTGACGTAAGAGGGAGGGTGGAGCTGAAATGGTGAAGGGTAGCTCTTAAAGTGACAGGCCTTAAATCAGAGCGTTTATAAAAAGACAGGAAAAATAAAAAAACAAATTTGCTTTGATAATTAAAAAGATTACAGAAAATGTGAACACAATATATCACAAACATTTCATTAAGACAAGTGTGAGCTATTAAAATGTGGAAAAAGTGCAATCAATGACTCCTTTAAACAGCATAAATCGTGCAATAAAAAGACCAGTTGAAGGACATGCCCAGTTGTATGCACGATGGCCCAGGATAATGACTGACACTGCATCGGTCCTTAAAAGTAATTTAATGGTAAAACCCATCTTAATTTGGGTCAAGTTTTCAAAGCAGCTAGCCCCAAAATGCTAACTGCCGGAGGCTAATTTCAGTCAGGGCAGAGATTCCTGATTGGCTCAACACTACAGATGTGCCACTAGCTGTATATAGCTAAAAAAGAAAGTTCGGCAGCATCCCAGGCGACTAAGCAGCCTCATTAGAACAGCACTGCTTAATCTGAATCAGGAAGGGGACTAGAAAAGGTGTTCTGAACAAAGCCTGCCCTATCCCTGACTGGCCAGCATACTGCGGCTGGCAGTTAGCCCTTCTAGCGGTCGAAATCAGAGACAAAGAAAATTACTCATTGGTACATGTGTGATATCCTACCGTGTAGCAATGATCACACTTGAGTTATTTCTTTGGCTAACTCTGCCATTTATTCTGTAACACACACAACAACACTGAACATGGATTCTGCGCGGGGTTTTCACACTCTTGTTCTAATGTGTCCCCTTAATAGTAGTGCTGAACAATACAGGTAGTTCCCCCTAGAGGCATGTGCCAGTAATGTTTTAAATTAGACTTGCAGTCTACCACATCCCTCCCCTCTAGATTAAACTACTTTTAATTACACTAGCCAATTATGCTAGACATCCTGGAACTCCCATTTAACCCTAAACAATCACAGTTACTTTTAACTTCTTAAACACATGTGCCATACACATAATTTCTTTCTCTTTTTTTTTTTTTTACATGTATAACACACATAACAGTCTAACTGGGGATTTGGTTTGACTACCGCATCCCAGTGAGGTTCCAGGACGCATTCTTGTCCTGTGGCTGGGGAACTCACTACTGACTAAGTATAGTCCTTCAAGTAGTCTGGAGCTTTCCTAGCTCGCTGAGATCTTCTCACGGCGGGTGAGCCAACTGCAGGTGAAGACTCAGACTGCTCCACTGTTTCGGCTGCTGCAGTGCTGCCCGTAGAATCTGCAGAGACGGTTACCTCAGGTTTCACCTGAAGTGGTGGTTCGTTGATGCTCTCCTCAGAATGGGTGTCAGACAACACCTCTGGTGCCATCGGCAGGGGAATGGAGCTCCTACCACGAACTTGGTCGATGTGTCGCCTCACCACTTGTCCATGACCTAATGTCACCTTGAATGACACAGGGCCTGTCTTTTCTGTTATTTCTCCTGGTACCCAGGCTGGTCCTGAGCCAAAGTTGCGGGTGTAGACCACGTCTCCTTCTCTCAGTATTCTCTCTCTAGCATGCATGTCATGATAACCTTTTTGTTTCTCTTGTTTATCATGCACTTTGTTTCTGAAGTCTGGATGTATTAAGTCAAATGTTGACCTCAACTTCCTTTCACACAACAGCTCAGCTGGTGACTTGCCAGTTGTAGATTGGGGTGTTATTCGATAGCTGAACAGAGCTCTCGACATTCGGGTTTCAATAGAGTCTCCTGTCATCTTTTTCATGAGTGACTTGAATGTCTGCACGGCCCTCTCGGCTAAGCCGTTAGAAGAAGGATGGTATGGCGCAGTCGTGATGTGACGTATGCCATTCTTTTCAGAAAACTCTTGGAACTGTTCACTCGTAAAACATGTACCGTTATCTGATACTATGATTTCAGGTAGCCCATGTTGGCTGAAACTCTTTCTAAGACATTCAATGGTAACAGTAGAAGTAGAGCTACTCACAGAATATGCATCGATCCACTTTGAGTATGCGTCAACTATGATCAGGAACATTCTTCCCATCCATGGACCTGCGTAGTCAATGTGAATTCTTCTCCATGGTTTATCTGGAACTTCCCAGGGATGTAGTGGGGCTGCTGGAGGACTGTTCCTGTTCTCCTGGCATGCCGCACATGACTTCACAAGCGCCTCCACCTCTGCATCCATGTTGGGCCACCACATGTAACTCCTCGCCAACGCTTTCATGCGAGTGATGCCAGGGTGTGCTTGGTGTAGTTGTTGCAGTAAGGCATTCCTACCAGGTGGTGGAACAACCACGCGTCCTCCCCACAGGATACAACCTTCCTGGGTGCTGAGCTCATCCTGTCGTCGGGCATAGGGAATGAACTCAGGACTGTTCATCTTCGGCCATCCTCGCAAGATGTATTCTCGCACTCTTGCTAGAACAGGGTCTTTGTCTGTCCACTTCTTTATTTGTTGTGCGTTCACCAGGGGCACGCCGATATCTTCAAACAATAGCACTCTCTCCTCCTCCTCAGGCGTGCTGTCTCTTCCTCCATCCAAGGGTAGCCTACTCATCGCGTCAGCATTCGTATGGTCCCGTCCGGCTTTGTAAACGATGGTGTACTCATACGCTGCTAATGTAACGGCCCATCTCTGAATTCTCTGAGATGTCATCTGGGGTATGGCTCTCATTTCACTGAACAGTGAAATTAGTGGCTTGTGGTCAGTCACTATAGCGAACTGTCTCCCGTACAGGTATTTGTGGAATTTTTTTACACCAAATACTACTGCAAGGCCCTCCTTGTCTAGCTGGGAGTAGTTTTTCTCAGCTGCACTAAGAGTTCTTGAGACGAACCCTATGGGTCTCTCTGAGCCATCCTCCATACGATGAGAGAGTACAGCACCCACACCGTAGGGTGATGCGTCACACGCCAGGATGAGTGGTTTGTTTGAATCATAGTGCACTAACACACTACAGGACTGAAGTAGCGCTTTGGACTCTTCAAACGCCTTCTGCTGCTTGACCCCCCATGACCATTTTTCTTCCTTCTTAAGTAAGGTATGTAGTGGTGCCAGCAGCGTGGAGAGCTTTGGGAGGAACCTATGGTAATAGTTCAACAAGCCCAGGTAGGCTTTTAACTCAGTAACATTTTGTGGCTCAGGTGCCTCCGCAATGGCTTCCACTTTGTCTGTTAGAGGGTGTAGACCACTGGCGTTGATCTTGTGGCCTAGGAACACCACCTCTTTTCCCATGAACTCACACTTGCTTCTTTTCAACCTCAGACCGCTTTTCTCCAACCGTTGAAGCACTTCCTCCAGCGTTTTCAGATGTTCTTGTTCATTTGGTCCTGTACAAAGGATGTCATCCAAATAAATGGCAACATTCGGAATTCCACCTAGGATGCCCTCCATAGTTCTCTGGAATATAGCAGGACTGGAAGCTACTCCAAATGGTAAGCGTGTGTAGGTATATAAGCCTTTGTGTGTATTGATGGTTACATACTTTCTTGATTCTTCTTCCAGGACTACTTGTTGGTAGGCGTGACTCATGTCTAATTTCGTGAAGTGTCGGCCGCCATTCAGCTGTGCGAAGAGGTCCTCCACTTTAGGAATTGGATACTGATCCACCCGTGATGCTCGATTGACAGTGAGTTTGTAATCTCCACATATTCTAATGGAGCCATCCGGCTTTCTCACTGGGACTATGGGCGCCGCCCATTCTGCAACCTGCACTGGCTCAATGATCTTGTCATCCAGCAGCCTCTGTAGCTCGCTTTCAACCAGTGGCTTGACTGCATAGGGCACCGGTCGGGGTTTGCAGAATCGTGGTTGGGCCTCCTTGTCCACATTAATCTTTGCAGTGACACCTTTTAGCTGTCCTACGCCTTCTTTGAACACCTCAGCGTGTCTTTCGAGGATCTCCTCCAGCTGCAATTTGGGCTGAGATTCCACTTTATTCACCAACTGATCAATCATGGCCAGTTCTTGTAGCCAACTTCGCCCTAGTAGATTTGGTCCTTCGCTCCCAACTACTACTACAGGTAAGTCCTTTTCTTTGTTTTTGTGTTGCACCTTCACTTGTGCCATGCCTAGCACGTCTAGCTTCTCTCCTGTGTATGTTTTTAATTTTAATGAACAGGGATTTAATTCTGCTGTGTCTGTTTTCTTCCACAGTTGTGTATATTGCTGTTTACTTAATATGGTTACTCCACAGCCTGTATCAACTTCAAATGTTACTTTCATTCCATTAACATTCATGGTACGCGTGATGGGCGCTACCTTGGTCAGCTCCTCTGACGTGTTGTAAATTGTGTGAAAATCCATGTCTTCTGTATCACTTTCTCCCTCCCCTCTCAGTTGATTCGCTCGCTGTTCCTTTCCTGGGCCCTTGTTTTCATACTTTTGCCCATTAACTGTCACTTTCAGCACCTGTGCGCTGTCCACCTTTATTCTACATGCTTTCTTAATGTGCCCTCGCTTGCCACAATTATGACACAGCTCAGTGGCAAATTTGCACTCGGCGGCATTGTGCTGGCCTTTGCAGCGATAACAACTGGGGAATTTGTGCTGAGTTTTGTCAGTCGACACTTTGTGGACACCTACTTGGGTCTTAGGCACACGAACATGCGTTGCTGTGTCCTCTGTTAGCTTCCCTTGCATCTCTCTCACATCTTTAGATGCTGTTTCCATCGCTTGGCATAATTCCAAAGCCTTTGCAAAAGTGAGTTTTGTTTCAGATAAAAGTCGCCGTTGCATTCGGTCATCATTCACTCCACACACAAGTCTGTCTCTTAACATTTCTTCCAATGAGTCTTTGTAATCACAGTGCAGTGCTAATTTCCTCAATTCTGCCACATACTCTGCTATGGACTCAGTGTTCCTCCTTATGCGTGAATTAAATTTGAATCGTTGCACGATTTCACTCGGTTTGGGGCTGAAGTGCTTCTGAAGCTCAGCAGTAAGCTGGTCGTACGTTTTATCTTTCGGTAATGCAGGGCTTATTAAATTTCTCAACAAACTGTAAGTAGTTGCACCAACTCCACTCAACAGTACAGCCTTCCTTTTGTCTGGCTCCTCAATGTCATTAGCTTGGAAGAAAAAGTCCAACATTTCACTATATTCTTCCCATGACTGAGTCGAGTTATCAAAAGGGGTTACCGTTCCGATTACAGCCGCCATTGCTCGTCGTGGTGGGGAAACCTCGTTTTTCCTCCTCTGAACTTGCACTCGAACTACTGGAGTCACTTGAGTTCGCCACACTTGCAATGTTCTCTGTTTCTCGCCGCTAATTTTTTTTTTTTAATCCTCGTCGCCAATTGTGTGATATCCTACCGTGTAGCAATGATCACACTTGAGTTATTTCTTTGGCTAACTCTGCCATTTATTCTGTAACACACACAACAACACTGAACATGGATTCTGCGCGGGGTTTTCACACTCTTGTTCTAATGTGTCCCCTTAATAGTAGTGCTGAACAATACAGGTAGTTCCCCCTAGAGGCATGTGCCAGTAATGTTTTAAATTAGACTTGCAGTCTACCACAACATGGAATGTACGTATCCTGTTGCATTGAGAGGGAACAATAAGGCCCCAAAGGAGAACAGCCCTGATAGCCAAAGAACTAGCCATACCAGCACGGGAGCTGGAATCCCTTGCCCAGGACAGAGTGAGCTGGCGTGCAGCAACGTAAAAGGTCTTCACCTCCTGTGAGAACAGCTGGCGAGAGAGAATCACCGGCACCAGAGAAAGCCAGAAGGCTTCTTCCTCTGCACTAGCTACTGCATCATTCCAGTACCCTTTCTGCCCCCGTGTGTGTACTTCCAGGATTGGACTTGTCAGCCACACCCAGGTGCACAATCGAAGACAGCTGCACAACTAGACATCATCGTTTTCGATGGTCTACCACCATTGCACAGCCCGAGTTCACACCCTCTGCAGTCACAGCAACATTACATTATAAATTTTTAAGCATTAAATCTTTTTCTGGTCAAATGTTGTGCTTTTCATTTTTGTGTATTTTGTTTACATAGCGTTCTACTCAGGGTGCTGAGTTTTATCCAGTCAGCACTGAGTCAATTCTAAACCCCATCCAGCAGTTTTTAGTGCTGCTCTGAAGTACCTACCCCCTGACCAGGGCCTTGCTTTGGCTGCTACGAGTTCCTGAAAACTTCCCCTGTCAGGGAGATTCCTGTAGTGGAGGTAGATGCACCATGGGGGAAGTTCCTGTAAAATTTGTTCCTGTAGTGGGAACGGGGGCATTGTAATCTATGACTCAACAAAGTTTGAACAAGTTTGTATATTAGATCACTGTTAATCTTTTGATGGATTGTCATCTTGCCTTTCAGTCTTTCAAGATTGCTCAAGATTCACGCTCACTAACAATCATTATTTATATTGATAATAACCTCATAAATAACACTATGATAAATTGCTGTCATTAATACAAGTGTACCCAGTGGATATGCCGCACAGCAGCCCATCAGAGCCTGACCCCATTACATTTATTATGGATTTATTGGTTTTAAGTGTTTATAAGTCAACAGAATTCGGCATACGAAAACAGCTTTAGAGGAAGTGCTAATGGGCCATGCAGGAAGAGTTATTCATTCCTCAGAAAGTCCTTATTAATCAAATGCTTTAAAAAGTGGTGCATTGAAAGTGTGTTCTAGAATTTAAAGTCACAATATTCCGTGTTTGAGCAGCATGATTTGCCATAACATTTAGACACAAAATGAAAGGGCCTCCTTCCATGGCATCCTCTTTAGTGTGATGGATCAGCATGGTGTGATAATTCACATAATATTTACTGGCCAATTAAAAGTGAAGAAAAAAATAAAGGAGACAGAGCATGACCTATCAGGCAGACTCCTCAAGAGTGCTTTGGAGTGTGCAGCAGCTTATCTGTCCAGGACAAGCTCCCACCCTTTATTGTTGTTTGGAGTGGGTACGTAGATTAATTTCTATGGTAAGCCATGAGTGTAAAAACTGAGCATGTACAGCATGTTTTGATGTGATGGGTTTAGGAACGAGAGCCTTGTGGAGACTAATAAATTTTCTATTGATTTTGTATACTGCTATTTTAAGACTGAAAAGCAACCCAAACGATTTCACATGCTAGGACCATGTTTGAAAAGATCATGCTAACATCTGCCAACTAAGAAATTATTATATGAAGGGCCAATGATTTCCTTTACCGCATCAAAAAAATTAACATATAAAAGATTAACCCTGTAGTTCTGAACAGGAAAAAAAAATGCTAAAGTCATTTAAATTTGCATTCTACAGTGGTGTGGAAAAAGTGTTTGCCCCCTTCCTGAGTTCTCATTTTTTTGTATGTTTGTCACACTTAAATGTTTCAGATCATCAAACAAATTTAAATATTAGACAAAGATAACACAAGGAAACACAGTGTTTGCCACCATCAGTGTGTGAATGTGTGTGTGAATGGGTGGATAGCAGGATCTGTAAAGTGCTTTGGTCATCAAGAGATGAGAATAAAAGCACTATATAAGTGAATGCCATTTACCATTTACCATTTTTAATGGGGGAGGAATCACTTTTTCACACAGGGCCATATAGGTTTGGATTTTTTTTCCCCTTAATAATAAACACCTTCATTTAAAAACTGCATTTCGTGTTTACTTGTGTTATCTTTGTCTAATATTTAAATTTGTTTGATAATCTGAAACATTTAAGTGTGACAAATATACAAAAAAAATGAGAAATCAGGAAGACGGCAAACACTTTTTCACACCACTGTATTTATCAGCCACCAGGAGGAGACTGAATAGGTTGCAAAAAATTGTTTTGCTCCACAGTGGTATATAAGAAAATACATGCTGGGTTCAACTATGCAGGACCTTATTGAACATTTTCCTGGGGATTTTTGTATATTTTATTAATCCCAGAGGGAAATTCAAGGGCATCCATGGTGCAGCGCCAATCCCTTCACCATTCACATGCACATTCACACCTAGAGCCACTTTAGAGTCTCAATTAATCTAACTTGCATGTGTTTGGATTGGGGGAGGAAACTGGAGCTCTGGGGTAAACCCACGCAAGCATGAGGAGAGCATGCAGACTCCTCAGACATAGGCCCTGATGGCTGTGACGACCTTCTTACTGTGAGAGTTTAGGATCTGCGGGTCTTTCTCCACAATACAGGCGCTGTGGACTGATGAGGAGATGGAAGTACTCGATATGGCTGGTGCTGCAACACCAAAACTATATTTACATTTAACTATATTCACATTTATTTCTTTAATCGATTCATATAACCCATACTGAGGTGTACACTGGTGATAGAATTAAGCACACCTTGACCGCTTATGTCGGCTCTGACTGGAAGCTGGATGTGTTTGTGTGTTACCAAAACGGCTTTCTGCTGTGTCCAGTAACTTCTGTTCAAATCGTGTCAAGAGCAGAGAACAACTTCTAATGCAGTCGGTATGTACACCGGCTGCCATCATGTAATTTAACAGTGTATTTAATTAGAACGGGTCATACAAAATGTTCTGTCTGCAAACTTCCTCAATATTCTTTTGAATTCAGACTGTTGTTTATCCCACTTACTCTGTAAGTAGGGGAAATATTAACAGCATACTGATAAAAAGTGTTAATTATTGTGGATTAAAAATGTTTGTAAAAACACCCAGGAAAATTTCTTTTTTTGAACATCCATCCATCTATCTTAAAATGGACCAAAAAAGAAAAAAAAAATCTTCCAACAAAAACATTAAAAAACAAAAATGGATCATTGTCGAGATCTGCAGAAAAAATAAACCATTACATACAACAAAAATTTAAATAGCATCCCTATGAACACTGCAAATTTACATGAAAAAGTAGTAGATTTATGAGGAAAAAAATTGGTAAATTTGACAAAGTTTTTAATTTAGAAAAAAGAAAAAAAAAGCCAATTGGTGGAATAACTGCAAGTTTATCCAAAAGTTTCAACTCTATAACAAAAATTGCAAATTTACAAGAAAAAGTCACATCTGAGGGAAAAATGCTGCACATTTATGACAGATACAAATGTAAATGGGAAAGTCAAATTTTTGAGACAAAAGCAGCAAATTTACAAGACAGAAGTAGGAAATCTGAGAAAAGAAATGAATTTCACTAAAGTGAAACAGTATAAAAAATGAAAGGACATACAAGAGTAAAACACTATAATCATGACTGAAGAATAAAGTGATGCATTAAGTAAATGAGGTAAATACAGCAGTGAAAACAGGTATTGAACACGTTAACATTTTTCTCATTAAACATATTTCTGATGGAGCCATTGACCTGAGATTTTCACCAGATATCAGTAACAGCCCAAGTAATCCATGCATACAAAGAAATCAAGGCAACTGTGTTCATTGCAGCCCAGTTGAACTCTGGAAGGAGCAGAGGTTGGTCTGGAGGTCCTTCATATCACTGTTGTAGTATCATCAGGACCAAAGACTCCATGTCTTATTCACCGGGTAGTGCTGCGAGTGTGTGTGTGTGTGTGTGTGTGTGTGTGTGAGAGAGAGAGAGAGAGAGAGAGAGAGAGAGAGAGAGAGAGAGAGAGAGAGAGAGAGAGAGAGAGAGAGAGAGAGAGAGAATTTGGAGAATATAAAGATTTTAATTCTACACATTTCCAAACACTTTTTTATGGTTGTTTTCATGAAAATACTATCTACACTACTGTTCAAAAGTTTGGGGTCACCCAGACAATTATATTGTGTTTTCCATGAAAAGTTGCACTTATTTATCACCATGAGTTGTAAAATGAATAGAAAATATAGTCAAGACACTGACAAGGTTAGAAATAATGATTTGTATTTGAAATAATAATTTTTTCCTTCAAACTTTGCTTTCGTCAAAGAATCCTCCATTTGCAGCAATTACAGCATTGCAGACCTAACGTGATTGCACAAGGGTTTTCTAATCGTCCATTAGCCTTCTGACGCAATGAGCAAACACATTGTACCATTAGAACACTGGAGTGGTAGTTGCTGGAAATGGGCCTCTATACACCTATCTAGATATTGCACCAAAAACCAGATATTTGCAGCTAGAATAGTCATTTACCACATTAGCAATGTATAGAGTGTATTTCTGATTAGTTTAAAGTTATCTTCATTGAAAAAAAGTGCTTTTCTTTCAAAAATAAGGAAATTTCTAAGTGACCCCAAACTTTTGAACGGTAGTGTAGTTAAACTTTAAAGCCTGTCATATCTTATATTAATACTGTTATGTGAATCAGAATGCCAATTAGGGTGAGAATGGGTTGGCTAAGCAGTGTGTCATTAGTGCATGCTGTCATATTTAACACCTGAAAGCCACATGCATGTGCAGTGTCTTTTTTAAAATTTCATTTCACATATGTCCATTTATCAAAATGCTAAGATGGCACTGGTCAGCAGATCAGTGTTTCAAAACAGGACCTCACAAACCAATGGTTCACACTTCATATTCAGTCTTGGACTACATATTACAAACCAAGAGGCAAGGACCCAACCCTTTAAATGCAGTATCTTGATCTGAAACCAACTGATTTAGAGGGTGCATTACCTAAAATAGGCCTGTTGTTGGCATTGCATGCCATTTCCTAAGGTACAAGGGGAAAAGACTGTCCTGGACGACAACAAAAGCTTCTTAGATTAGCACATCAATTAGAGGATCTGTTTGCCTGGGCTCTGTTAGGACTGGACAATGAGCCCAGCGGGGGAGGCCCCATGCCATGGCACCTCAGACACTTCCAGATATTCATTAGATGGCATTTGGCTGTTTGAAGGGTAATCTACCAATCGCAGAGTGGCTATGCTGGTCTTGTGAACTGCAGATGTGGAGTCGGAGGCCAGAGGTAATCTTTTCCAGAGGCCAACGTGTTGTGGTTTGCATGTCCCACTTATCAAAACTGCCAGTCAGCAGTGACAGCCTCCAAAATGAATTATAAGACTTATTGTCAATCCACCCACCTGTGATCAATGGGCACATGGAGGAGGAGTGGAAAAGAGAAGCAAGAGGGGTGGGGATGGGGGGGTGCGGATTAATTTATAAAAAATGAAAATGATTTTGCCCTTTGAGTGACTCCATTAAGGAGCTTAGTGTGCAGATAATTCACAATACCAGGGTGAGAGTATGTTTCACTAAATGTGTGCAAATGTGTGCACATGCACATAAATGCATATGCTATACAGTCATAGACACGTATCTTCGTGCATAAAGCCGTGCAGCATGGCTGCATCCAAACAGGGAAGAAAAACTACATAAAACTGAGAGCTAACACAAGGCATCAAATCACTGGTGAAAATGAATGAGTTCCAGACAGGGATGAAAAGATTATAAAGTCACTAAAAAATGCAGAGGGGACTCAGACATCTCTGACTTAAATTAAAAGACAAACCAGCCAGTACTGGAACGTGAGCATGATAGATGGGGTCAGTAAGGAAAACCAGCAATGGTGGAAAATCTCATCATGGAGAATGAATTATATAATACGTAGCCTCCACACGCAAACCCAGTTCTGTAATCTACGGCTGGTCCAAGGGAGGATTCTTGCATTAGGCTTTTTTATGCCATCCAATAATTTTGGATCATTGTAGCCCACAGACCAAACCCCACTTTTTCTCTCTTCTTTCTAGAGTATAGATATTCCTCATATTTTGTTTGGTTGTATTCTTTCCAAATCTGCCCCTATCCCATTATTTCTCAGCTGCCCCCCCCACCCCCACCCCAGTGCAGCTCTGGTGAGACATAATCGCCAGATTGTGTCTGTACTTTTGCATATCAAACCTTGCTTCTCTGTCACGGGAGGCTTTTAATTTACTAGTGGTTTCCTATAAAAAATTGAAACTGCCCAACCAAATTCCATCCATATACTCTGTCACTAAAACGTGTGCATCCAGTTACATTATAATGGCATCACTGCTGAATTAATTTATGAAATCAATTATGAAAATAAGTGATGCTTTGTCACCGTCAATTGAATATCTCTACAGCGCAGTAACTCTGCGGTGGATGGATATGCTTGAAAAGCTCACATTCGCACACTCACACCCTCTTTTCCCAGCAGACAGTGTTTGTTGGTCCCTTTGACTAATTTATTGGTGATTATGCAAAAACATTATGCCACCTCCAAAACACCTCCTCTCCTCCAGCAACAGTGAGTCCCTGACCCACCATCTTTCTCTCCCTCATTATCTAACAATGTAGCTCATGCACTAAGGAGGTGTTTTTCAGATTCAGCACTCTCATTGATGTGGTTAATTGTGAAAAATTAGCCATCTATGGAAATTTGAAAAAATAACCGTAGTTTCAACAGGAGGAACCCAGTTCCATCTGCCCCTTCTGTATGCATGGAGACAGGCACGCACGCACGCACACACACACACACACGCACACACACAAATACTGTTACTGCTCCAACAGTCTACATTATTCATCTTCCAGAAGAATTTGCATGCAGATCACAGGGAGAATGTGATATTACTGAGGATATTCTATGAATGTATGTTTATTGCGCAACATTTTCATTCAGTTCCCAGATGGTGAAAAAAAAAAAAAAATAGAAACTGAGTTGAAGAGGTCAGTGAGGCTTTAGGCCCTTTTCCACTAGTACCTACTCAGCCCAACTCACCTCGACTTTACTCGGTTTGTAGGGTTCTCCATTAGTACCTGGTACCAGGTACTTTTTGGGGACCTACTTTAGTGAGGTTCCAACTGTGCTGAGTCAAGCTGAAAATGTGACGTCAACAGATTGCAGGCCACTGATTGGCCAGGGCGTAATGTCAGTGGATGAGAGCGACGTCTTCACAAGATTCAAAACCACCATTTGTAAATTTGGCCATGACTTTTTATTATGTCTGTGATAACCAACAAAATAAATTGCTGCACACAAATCAATATCGTCACAAAACACTCACCATCTTCCCCGTGAGCAGCCATCAGCTCGGAAACCTCCTGGTATTTCATTTCAGAACACTCCGCCGGTGCCGGGGCTGAAAAGTTTATAGTGGTCAAATTTGACCAAATGTGGTTATTTTTCAGCAGTCTCCTCGTCGGTGCACACAGTTCTTCCATCAGTGTTGCAGTGCTTGGATCCCTACACTTGAAAAATAAACTACATTTGGTCAAATTTGACAACTATGAACTTTTCAGTCCCATCGGCCCTGCTACAGCGGAGCGACCCAAAATGAAAAGGTATACCAAGAGGTCTCTGAGCTGATGGCTGCTCATGGGGAAGATGGTGAGTGCTTTGTGATTTTAAGTATCTTTTACGTTATTTATCAGTGAAAACGTCAGCACGTAAACAACATAACGGGACAGCGGGCCGCCTTCCTGTAATGAACCCACCCACTTAAGGTGGTACTCAGTTGTCATGGAAAACCAACCATACCGTGTCGAGCCAAGTAGGGCTGAGGCAAGTCGGGCTGAGTAGGTGCTATTGGAAAACGGGCCAAAGCGCATGAAAAATGCATTTGCTTGTGTTACAGTGATTGTGTGCAGGCTTTCTGAGAGTGTTTATTGAGGGGCAAAGGTTAATGTGGTCATCAAACAGAAAACAGCACTTAATCAGGCAACAGCGGATGACTGGGAATGTAGGAGACAGAGAAAGGAAAATAAATGAAGAAAACCATACTATATGCAAGGATAATGGAGTAGAGGAGGCAAAGGATAAGAAAGCTGTAATCGATCAGAATATCGGATTGATGATTGTGAGACGTGGCAGTGAAGAAAAAAAAATCTGAGAGTGGAGGAAAGGCAACCATGGATACTTTACCCTCAACACCTCCTCTTTTTTTCCTCTCTTCCTTCAGTCTACCCTCCACTCAACTTCCTTCTGCTAGTTACCACGGCAACAGGCGAGGGGCAGAAAACGAAGGGAGATGAGGACAGAGAGATGTGTGCCGACTTGAAGCTACAGTAAGTCAACTAAAGAACAGCTTGTTTGTGGAAGCAGATTTGTCGCACCAGTCAGAGCTCAAAATTACTTTATGCAAAAAGCCCGAAGAAGAGTTCACTGAAATAGCAAATTATGCCAGCAAGGCAAACCAAATTATGCTGTGATGAAGTTTGTTTAGAACAAAATTCAGTTTATGAAAAGAACATAATGTCCTAATTTTACAGGGATTGACTAGTTTTGTTTAAATCAGGTTGTCTTATATTTTTTGTGTTCTCATATTGTCAGCTTTGGGCCATGGAGTCGTCAGTGATAATAAATTAGTTTTAAAAAGGTGCAGACTGAGTGGTCACATTGCTGTGAGTTTGTGATGAAAAACCTCAATATTATGGCTCTCCTGCTAATCCTTTTCAGAGACTCACCTTTGACTCCAAACAAGCACATGGACATGTGCACATGCCATTATCATCCCTGCTGTCACTTAGTTTTTAATGGTACTATTTATTAAAGTTTTAAGCTATGAATCTATTTAATTTAACCCCTAAACTCAGTCTGAGAAATAATCACCAGTCAGACACTCAGAGAATCTTTTTCACAGTCTCAGATGTGTGCGCCCTTCACTTTGTTGGATAATGGGTCTGAATTGCCTTTTCACTCGAAGTGAAGAGGTCTGGAACCAAAATATTTTCACCCAATGGTTGCGCTCCAAATTGAATTTCATGAGAGGAGCAGTTCACCTCTTCTCAGAGGTCATCAGACCATTAAGATTACATTGTACATAGACTGTGCTGTCAATGTAAGTTTGACTTAGCTGCACCTCTTTGCCTCGCAGTGTCTTTAACATTTGACATAATTGGAAATTATTTTGATCCTATGCCACATAATAAAACTAGAAGCACCCAGAGAGCAGAAAACTTCTGCAGAGGCAGCATATCTCCCCAGTCTAAAAAACTAGAGGGCACTCAGAGAGCACACCTAGACCAAGGCTCCATCCCTCCCTCCCTTCGTCCATACCTTCATCCATACATCCATACATCCATCCATCTTCTACCGCTTTTCCGGAGGTCCAGGTCGCGGAGGCAGCAGTTCAAGCAGAGAAGCCCAGACTTCCCTCTCCCCAGCCACCTGCTCCAGCTCTTCAGAGGGGATACCAAGGTGTTCCCAGACCAGCTGGGAGACATAGTCTCTCCAACGAGTCCTGGATCTGCCCCGGGGTCTCCTCCCAGTGGGACATGCCTGAAACACCTCAAGTGGGAGGCGTCCAGGAGGCATCCTAATCAGATGCCCATAGCACCTCAACTAACTCCTTTCAATGTGGAGGAGCAGCGGTTCTACTCTGAGCCTCTCCCGGATGACTGAGCGCCCCACCCTATCTCTGAGGGTGAGTCCAGCAATCCTACGGAGAAAGCTCATTTCAGCCGCTTGTATCTGCAATCTCGTTCTTTCGGTCATTACCCAAAGCTCGTGACCATAGGTGAGAGTAGGAACGTAGATTGACTGGTAAATCGACAGCTTTGCCTTAGAGCTAAGCTCCCTCTTCACCACAACAGACCAGTACAACGTCCGCATCACTGCAGATGCTGCTCCAATCCGTCTGTCGATCTCTCGCTCCATTTTCCCCTCACTCGTGAACAAGACCCCAAGATACTTAAACTCCTCCACTTGGGGCAGGAGCCTGTCCCCAACCCGGAGACGACAATCCACCTTTTTCCGGCTGAGGACCATGGACTCGGACTTGGAGGTGCTGATTCTCATCCCAGCCGCTTCACACTCAGCGGCAAACCGTCCCAGCAAGAGCTGTAGGTCATTGCTGGATGAAGCCAACAGGACAACATCATCTGCAAACAACAGAGATGAGATCCTGTGGTCACCAAGCATGACACCCTCCATTCCCTGGCTGCGCCTAGAAATCCTGTCCATAAAAATTATGAACAGGATCGGTGACAAAGGGCAGCCCTGGCGGAGTCCAACTCTCACTGGGAATGATTCCGACCGAGTGTTGGCAATACAAACCAAACTCTCACAACGGTCGTACAGAGACCGAATAGCTCGTAACAACAAGCCCGATACCCCATACTCCTGAAGCACCCCCCACAAAAATCCACGAGGGACGTGGTCAAATGCCTTCTCCAAGTCCACAAAACACATGTAAACTGGTTGGGCAAACTCCCATGAACCCTCAAGAATTCTCGAGAGGGTAAAGAGCTGGTCTGATGTGCCACGGCCAGGACGAAAACCACATTGCTCCTCCTGAATCTGAGGTTCGACCAACGGCCAGACTCTCCTCTCCAGTACCTTGGCATAGACCTTCCCAGGGAGGCTGAGGAGTGTGATCCCTCTAAAGTTGGAGCACACCCTCCGGTCCCCTTTTTTGAAGAGAGGAACCACCACCTCGGTTTGCCATGCCAAAGGCACTGCCCCCGACCTCCGCGCAATGTTGCAGAGGCGTGTCAACCATGACAACCCAACAACATCCAGGGCCTTGAGGTACTCAGGGTGAATCTCGTCCACCCCCGGGGCCCGGCCACCAAGGAGATTTTTAACCACCTTGGCGACCTCAGCCCCTGTGATAGGCGAGTCATCCCCCTCGTCCCCAAACCCTGCTTCCTCTGTGGAAGGCGTATCAGTGGGATTGAGGAGATCCTCGAAGTATTCCTTCCACCGCCCGACGATATCCCCACTGTTGACTTCCCTGTCGAAGTCAACAGTGTCCCATCCGCACCATACACAGTGTGGACAGGGAGCTGCTTTCCCCTCCTGAGCCGCCGGACAGTTTGCCAGAATCTCTTTGAGGCCGACCGAAAGTCTTGTTCCATGGCCTCACCGAACTCCTCCCATACCCGGGTTTTTGCTTCAGCAACCACCCAAGCTGCACTCCGCTTGGCCTGCCAGTACACCTCAGCTGCTTCGGGAGTCCCACAAGCCAACCAAGCCTGATAGGACTCCTTCTTCAGCTTAATGTCCCCCCTCACCACTGGTGTCCACCACTTGGTTCGGGGGTTGCCACCACGAGATGCACCGACCACCTTGCGGCCGCAGCTCTGGGCCACCGCTTCAACAACAGAGGTGGAGAACATGGCCCATTCAGACTCCATGTCTCCAGACTCCCTCGGAATGTGGTTGAAGTTCTTCCGGAGGTGGGAGTTGAAGACCTCCCGGACAGGGGCCTCAGCCAGACGCTCCCAGCACACCCTCACTATACGTTTGGGTCTACCAGGTCTGAATGGCTTCCTCCCCTGCCATCGGATCCAACTCACCACCAGGTGGTGATCACTTGACAGCTCTGCACCTCTCTTTACTCGGGTGTCCAAGACATACGGTCGCAGATCCAATGACACGATAACAAAATCGATCATCGACCTGCGACCTAGGGTGTCCTGGTGCCAGGTGCACATATGGACACCCTTATGCTTGAACATGGTGTTCGTTACGGACAGACTGTGGTTAGCACAGAAGTCCAATAACTGAACACCACTCGGGTTCAGATCGGGCAGGCCGTTCCTCCCAATCACCCCCCTCCAGGTTTCACTGTCGTTGCCCACGTGCGCATTGAAGTCCCCCAGTAGGACAATGGAGTCTCCAAGAGGAGCACCCTCCAGCACCCCAGTCACAGACTCCAAAAAGGGTGGGTGCTCTGAAACATCATTTGGTGCATAGGCACAAATGATGGTCAGGACCCGTTTCCCAACCCGAAGGCGCAAGGAAGCAACCCTTTCGTCCACAGGGGAAAACTCCAATATAGAGGCAGCAAGGTGGGGCGATACAAGAATACCCACCCCTGCTCGTCGCCTCTTGCCCGGGGCAACTCCAGAAAAGGCCAAGCTCCAGCCCTTCCGGTTCCGGAACCAGCCCCTCTCCAGGAGACTGGTTCCGGAACCGGAGCTGTGTGTTGAGGTGAGGCCGACTATATCTAGCCGGTATCTCTCAACCTCGTACACCAGCTCAGGCTCCTTCCCCACCAGAGAGGTGACATTCCACGTACCAAAAGCCAGTTTAGAAAGCTTGGGATCAGTCCGCCAAGGTCTCCGCCTTTGACCGCCACCTAATCCACATAGCACCGGACCCCCATGATCCCTCCTGCAGGTGGTGAGCCCACTGGAGGGCAGACCCATGTAACTCCTTCGGGCTGAGCCCGGCCGGGTCCCATGGGTGGAAACCCAGCCACCAGACGCTAGCCTTCGAGCCCCTCCCCCAGGCGTGGCTCCAGGGTGGGGCCCCGGTAACCCCATACCAGGCGGGGTACACTGAATCCTTGATATACAATTTATCATGAGAGTCTGTTGGATCGTTCTTAGTCTGGCCCTTCACCCAGGACCAGTTTGTCTTGGGAGACCCTATCAGAGGCAAATTGCCCCGGATAACATAGCTCCTGGGATCACTGGGGCACGCAAACCCCCCCACCACGATAAGGTGACGATCCATGAGGGGTCTATATATTTTATGTTTAATAAATCCTTGCAAACCTGAGTTCCGGTGTTTGGGTCCTGCTTCTTACCACTACACCTTGTGATAGTCTGTCCTTGTATAAATGTCATTAAGCTATTTCACATGTCTGTTTAAAAAAATAGGCAGTGCTAGAGTTGGATTTATTGTCTCGATAAACAAACCACAATACCTTTGTGGTGATGGACTCTTTATTTCATCTGAAAATGCCAAGGGAAAGCGAGCGAAGCATGCGCCCACTAGCATGCTAACTACTAGCCACTGGCTACCTACCAGCATCTTGATCTCGGGTCTTCTGCCATACTGACTCAACAGGCGACCTGTATGTAAACTTACTTTTGCACTTGACAATATTTAATTTGCTTACATGTGTGTGAAATGACAATAGATGTCTTCATGCTGATTGAGATGTTTAGCAACAGTTACTGGCTACATTTAGAAGGGACTGTTTTCTCAACTGTGCAAAATAACTGGTTAAACAAACAAATCATTATATTTTGTCCAGTATTGATGTCATTTAATATATTGTGTATGCCGGAACTGTTGTATACAAGCAATATTACACTCCAGGTCATTACGATATCATGAATATACTAACTACAGGTGTGATACTCTAGTAGTTCCTCTCATGTAATGCCTCAATATAGCATGGTGATGCCGTGGTGGAGTTTCTTTGGCCTGAGTTTGTGAAATTTATATTTGTGCTTGTTAGTTATAACAACCGGCTGGTCTTGTGCACAAGGTAGTGTGGCATTGTGATGACACAAAGGAGATGACACTCCACCCAGTACTTCGGGGTGTTGGGGGGCCAGCCAAGGGCACCAGAGTGCTGGGGGGTTTGAAGTAAATAAAGATGTGCCTTTCTCCCCCGCTGTGCCAGACTCACACCTGAGGAAGCAGGGGCGCGAATGTATTGTACTCAGCCTTGCTGTGTGACGTGTATGTTAATGTGTATGTTGTATGTTTGTATATTGATATGTCTTTGTAACTGGTATGTTAATGTGTTTACCCTGAGTGCCAGTGGTGGGAAGAAAATGTATAAAGCAGATCGCTTTGGCACTCACAGTTAGTCTGTTCTGTGTTGGAGGAGAAATAAATTTCTGTGTCGTCAGCTCGTGTCTCGTCTGTTTTCATCCTCCTCAGCATCATAGAAAAAGGCTGCTAACTACTGAATTAAAGAATAGTATAAGAGTCTGTAATATGTCGATGTGTTATTTGAACTGTGACCCTAAGCTCAATCTCTCTACAAAAATCTTAGTTGGCCAGGCGGCGATTCTCCTTTCTTAAGCATTAACATGTCTGGAACACCGTGGGCCTCAGGGGGGCTGTAGTGTACACCACGAATTTTTAAAAGCTTTGCTTTAAGGCGTGTTACACATGAATAGTGCTAAAAACAACAACAACAAAAAAAAACTGTAGAGTGACATATGAATAGTTTTATAGAACTATTCTGAAAAGAGGGGACAGCACCGCAGCAGGTTGAAGTGATGAGAACCTCAGTCAATGCACAGAAGACTTGGGATCAGAGGCACTATTCAGGGGGTTCAGTATATCACCACATTGCTGACAGTAGGATCAGATCAGAAAAAATCCTGTGGGCTACTTTTGAAAGATGCATGATGACCTAATGATGAGCAGTGATACAGTGTTATGATTTTTCTTTTAAATATTAATCTGTGTTTGGGACACAAACAAACTGGTGGCATCCAATGAGGGTCAAACTCACAACCTCACAACTGTGTCATAGCGTAAAACTCTGCCTGTATTACCAGTAGGGTTGACGTGTGCCAAGCCAAGCCAAGCCAACCCAAGTAGGAAAAGTTCACATGATCAGAGTCTCCCACTTATACAATCTATCTTTTCTCCTCATTTTGCTTTTTTTACCGCTCAGTGTTTTGACATTCTCTCCTCTGTATGCCTGAACAGATTGAGTCGGTAACCCAAATACAACACACCAACAGCAGTGACAAATCTAATCCTGTCACTTCAAATATGGATGGACACTTGTACCACACCTCTCTCTCCCTCTCTCTCTCTCCCTCCCCATTTCTGTTCTTTAGCCAACATTTATCAATAGCTTGTAGTGCACAACAGGTCAACTGGCACCAAGCTGGATCCACCCTCACTCAGGAGCACTACGGCACACACAAACACTCAGAAGGGATGTTCCGGTGCTCAGAGCCAGTGACAGAAGGAGTGAGGGGGCTGCACTCTTCCCTGAGGGCAGACCTTTATCCTGCGTGGCCGCCAACCTTTGTATACACACTGACCCACAAGCACAATCAGTCACTATCTCAGGAAAATTCTGAGACCATAATAACAAATATGCATGAGTGATTTCTCAGATGCATTTCAAAAATGACATATTTAGCCCATGTTGGTTAATGACTCCTTTACATGCACATTTACACTCAGACACATATGCATGCTTTTTTATATTTTGCAGGGCACTACAAAATTGATTATGTCAGACAGTACTTCAGGAGAAATGAAGAATTTCTATCCAATAATCATATCGGTTTCACTATTGTCTTGTCTGGGACCTTTGGCTCTCCATTCAGCTGTCATCAGATTCTCAGCCTCACTGTTTCTTTCTTCACTTGCTATGCACTTATACGGCATATTCAGTATCAGCTGTAATTAATGGCTGGCTTAATGTCAAGCAGATTTACTATCGTGTGCATTTTCTCTTTGCTCACATGCATACCCTTTAGCTAGTGCAAAACACGTCTTCGAAACAAGCCATCATGATCCCAGTTCGTATTAGGTCATGGGCCTGTGTGTATTAAGAGGAAGGGCAGGAAAGCTTTGGATTGGATTGTTGCATGCTACACCCAAAACACACCTGAATAATTAGCCAAGCTCCTCTGTGCTTTATGCACGGTGCTGAGACTGTTTTTCTGCAGCCATGATAACAAAATGGACTTGGATATGCCCTTAAATGCACTCTGTACCTTAGACAATACAGTGTTGACTAGATTGTTGTAATATGGCCCAGTATGTTCAGAGAGTTATGCAAACCTGATTCATATTGTATATACTGGATGACATCCCGCGGTACAGTTGCAGTAACCAAAATGAATGTATTTCATCTGTACTTTAATTTAGACATATTCAGTAGCTTTTGTACGAAAATATAAGCCTGTTATTTTTAGCTTTTTCCCTTAATAAATGAAATCATCATTTAAAAACTGCATTTTATATTTATTGGGGTTATGTTTGTCTAACAATAAAATTCACTTGATGAGCTGAAACACTGAAGTGTGACAAATATGCAAAAATATAAGAAATCAGGAAGGGGGTCAATACTTTCACAGCACTGTACATTGAGATTTATGGCTAGACTGATACTTGTGATATGTGATAAATATATTTAGTTACCAGTGTAGAAGTTTAACCATTTCTTCTCCTGTTTATCTGTAGCACTAGGGTGGGTGTGTGTGTTTACAGACATATTCTGTTGTATGTATTCTTATCTTAGAGTCTAAAGTCTTATTCATGCTGCATTTCCCCTCTGGTTTGCTTTGGTCCGCATGTGCTTTGGACGAGCCCGGCACGCACGCGGTATTGTACATGCTCACTTTTTTTCGTCTACCAGGCCAAGCAGTTGATGCATGCACACAACAGTTATTTGTAGTTTCGCCCCAGCCCTATGGGTAGCGCTAATGCGCTAATATGCCAATTTGTTCACCGGCTATAAACACGAGAGAGACGCACTTTTCTTTTTTTTTTGTAGCAACAACAATGGCATCATTTCAAGGAAAAGGAGGAATTACTG
Source organism: Pholidichthys leucotaenia (assembly GCA_020510985.1). Classification (NCBI taxonomy): domain Eukaryota; kingdom Metazoa; phylum Chordata; class Actinopteri; order Cichliformes; family Pholidichthyidae; genus Pholidichthys; species Pholidichthys leucotaenia. The sequence goes on from CM035847.1 coordinate 117,550,031, forward strand.
TTTTCCAGTGCTCTTCTCCGCTCAAGCTGCTGCTGCTGCAAAACAATTCATGTATGTTTATTCTTGTCTTCCGTGTCCTCGTTGTCTTCCTCATTTACGTTGTCTTTGTATGCTGTGTTGGTAGCGCCACCTCATGAATGGGGCGTTCAGTCTTGTGCATGCTCTGTCAACGCGTTCAGGTCGTGGGCAGGCCACGCGGTCATAAAATTTGGGCTGCACGCGGTCGCCCGCAGTAGAGCCCTGAGTACACTAGTGGACTGGAGACAATGACGTAGATTTCGTCATACGAGGTTTATGGTTGCACGTACGCGGATAGTGGAGGTGCAGCATAAATCCAGCTTAGAGTCTAAGGCTACAGTAACACTGCAAGTCTTATTGCTTAATTCCGATTTTTTGCTGAGATCCGATTTTTTTGTATGAGTGTTCACATTATAATTTAAATGCGACCCCCATCAGACTGGAGTATGAACGGTCTCCAGCTATGAAGTGACCCGCATGCGCAGAAAAAAACGTAATGTCAGACACACTGTTGTGTTTGCGGAAGTAAATATGAGCCCCGAACAATTGGGGGAGACAGAACTTCTTCACCTTTGACACAGCGCAGCAAAATAAATGTTAAAAACATTCAGAAATGTTTATGCACAAAATAAATGAGACCAACTTCATTCCTCTACAGGCCAGGTGACCGCTGTGATCAGCTCTGCTTTAACAGAACTGATTGATTAAACAGCTGTCTTGAAAATGAGACCCCGTGTCTCAATGGGATTACCTGTATAAATAAGGCTAATAATAAATAATCCTAGCGATTACAATAGGGCTCTCGCCCTAATAAACAGCATGGATCGTACCAGTGGCGTAACACCGGTCCTGTACAGGAGCTGCCAGAGACTTCCCTCTCCTGGACTGTTTTCGTATGCCCCTATCTGGCCATTCCACTCCACAGGCATTTACATATTACAGCGGCCAGGACTGTGCTGTTTACAGCGTCCAGTAAATGTGCCATTACTGTTTTGTTTTTTTTAAATGTGCCATTACTATGCACCTGTAATGTCTGACAGTTTTAGCCCCGAACCCTCCCACCCCCCCGTAATTTTGAAGTTGTTGTGCCGTGGGAGCCGACAAAATTATGATCCAGTGATAAAGGGAAGAAGATTGATTAAAAAAAGAGAGCACAAATCAGCTGTGTCTGCCATGTCTGCGGCATCCTCCACAGCAGAATTGTAGCGTCTGTCTCACTTCAATGAGGAAAAAGTCGAATGTCATGCGACATGACCGTTCAGACTGAGGTCACTTTGGGAAATATCTGATACGTATCCGAATTAGGACCACATATGAAAGTGGCCTGGGTCTGGTGTGAAAAAATTGGATATGTGTTGTTCGGACTGTCATTAAAAAAATCAGATATGGGTAACATTTGTGCAAAAAAATCGGAACTGAGCAATAAAACCTGCAGTGTGACCATAGCCTAAATGAGGTAGTCGTCACCACAGTGGTCCACATTGATCGATATGTGTGAAAAAAATCATGTGACCCAATACACTCCCTTTTTCATGTAAATGTAGAGTCTGACACTGGAAGAAAGATGTCCACCTTTGTGATACCCATTATCTCTGATTGAGGGCTGACATTTTGTTGAGGCAGGCAGCGATAAGTTGAACAAGCTTTGTAGTCCACTCCTCAGAACACCAATCCTGCAATTAATGACATCATACTCTATCTCCAGAGCCACTGCCACCCATTAGTCGTAGGACAGGTTCCTGGTAGTTCTTATGACTGGAAATGCTCTGATATGTTTGGAGAAGGGTGGTGTGTTTAGCATGAACGTGACACAAAATCACTTGCCGTGAATTCACATGGCAGCTGCTTGCTCTTCTCATGTTGACACATTTAGACGTTACACAAACATGTAGAAGGATGAGGTGGCAAGTTAAAACTGCCTATCCTCTAATCTGTTTTGTCAAATACACCTTCATCTGTTAATGTGTTAAAAAGTTCAAGGTAACAATGCAACTGTAAACAAAAAGGCTATATTATTAAATCTATAACAATGTGTGTAAAGGTATAGATATCTATTATATACAACAGAGAGATGACCTTGTACAGTGGTGTGAAAAAGTGTTTGCCCCCTCCTGATTTCTCATTTTTTGTATGTTTGTCACACTTTTAAATGTTTTAGATCATCAAACAAATTTAAATATTAAAGATAACACAAGTAAATGCAAAACGCAGTTTTTAAATGAGGTGTTTATTATTAAGGGTAAAAAAAAATCCAAATCTACATGGCCCTGTGTGAAAAAATGATTGCCCCCCTTGTTAAAACATAAATTAACTGTGGTTTATCACATCTTTGGAAAGCTGAGTACAACTTCTCTAGCCACACTCAGGCCTGATTACTGCCACAACTGTTCTCAATCAAGAAATCACTTAAATAGAACCTGCCTGACAAAGTGAAGTAGACCAAAAGATCCTCAAAAGCTAAACTTCATGTTGCGATCCAAAGAAATTCAGAAACAAATGAGAAAAAGTAATTGAGCTCTGTCAGTCTGGAAAAGGTTATAAAGCCATTTCTAAAGCTTTGGGACTCCAGCAAATCACAATGAGAGCCATTATCCACAAATGGCGAAGACATGGAACAGTAGTGAACCTTCCCAGCAGTGGCCAGCCAACCAAAATTACCCCAGGAGTGCAGCAACGACTCATCCAAGAGGTCACAAAAGACCTCACAACAACATCCAAAGAACTGCAGGCCTCACTTATGACTCCACCATAAGAAAGAGACTGGGCAAAAATGGCCTGCATGGCAGAGTTCCAAGACAAAAACCACTGCTGAGCAAAAAGAACATAAAGGCTTGTTTCAAGTTTGCCAGAAAACATCTTGATGATCCCCAAGACTTTTGGGAAAATACTCTGTGGACTGACGAGACAAAAGTTGAACTTTTTGGAAGGTGTGTGTCCCATTACATCCAGAGTAAAAGTAACAGCATTTCAGAAAAGGAACATCATACCGACAGTAAAATATGGTGGTGGTAGTGTGATGGTCTGGGGCTGTTTTGCTGCTTCAGGACCTGGAAGACTTGCTGTGGTAAATGGAACCATGAATTCTGCTGTCTACAAAAAAATCCTGAAGGAGAATGTCTGACCATCTGTTCGTGACCTCAAGCTGAAGCGCAGTTGGGTTCTGCAGCAGAACAATGATCCAGAACACACCAGCAAGTCCACGTCTGAATGATTTAAGAAAAACAAAATGAAGACTTTGGAGTGGCCTAGTCAAAGTCCTGACCTGAATCCGATTGAGATACTGTGGCATGACCTTAAAAAGGCGGTTCATGCTTGAAAACCCTCCAATGTGGCTGAATTACAACAATTCTGCAAATATGAGTGTGCCAAAATTCCTCTACAGCACTGTAAAAGATTCATTGCCAGTTATCACAAACGCTTGATTGCAGTCGTTGCTGCTAAGGGTGGTACAACCAGTTATTAGGTTTAGGGGGCAATCACTTTTTCACACAGGGCCATGTAGGTTTGGATTTTTTTTTCCCCTTAATAATAAACACCTTCATTTAAAAACTGCATTTTGTGTTTCCTTGTGTTACCTTTGTCTAATATTTAAATTTGTTTGATGATCTGACACATTTAAGTGTGACAAACATACAAAAAAATGAGAAATCAGGAAGGGGGCAAACACTTTTTCACACCACTGTAAAATATAGTAAAGGAGATGTTTCTTAAATCTTCATCTTTTCAAATTCACACTAGGGCATCAGCAGTCAGTTTATTCAAACAAAGGCCTTACCTCTCACTTATCTCAGTAAACATTTTTTTCCTGATGACTTTAAGGTCCCACTCTCAATTTTTTTTTTTTTAAATAATTGTTGAAAGACATTCAAGGAAAGATTTTCTGGTGCAGTGCCCCTAGGGTTTATGGCAGGGGTGGGCAATTAATTTTCACAAGGGGCCACGTTACAGACTGGGACTGTTGTGGAGGGCTCCGTTCAATAAGCTGAACTCACTTCTGCTTAATAATATTAACTTCATCACTCTGTAAAAAACTTGAAATTGTATAGTTTGATAGTTTAATAGTTTAATAAACTTTTACAGGTAAAAGTAGATTTACGATTTTGCAATTAAAATATGAAACAAGTGTGGTAAAAAAAAAGACCAACATTAAATCATCATTTAATTAACAAGCAGCAATTTTCAACAAAATATGCATTTTTGCAATATTTCAAAGACCAGCATTAAATCAACTTTACACAATTTACTGCTGATATTCTGTTTACAGTTTATCACCACATTGCACATTTTTAGTTCTTTTTTTTCATGTTCAGTTGGAAAAATCTAGTCTGTTTTGATCTTGAACAAGTGCACTAAAGTCAAGCAGAATGTCAGAGGAGTATATGTGGAGGACAGCTGACAGGTGATTATGAGTGAGCGAGGATCTGTATCTTGACTTGTTGAATTTCATCACAGAACACTTGTTCACATGTGTAGGTTGATCCAAAGAGAACTAACATCTTCTGAGCATGCCTCCCCATGTGTGAAAAGTTCTCCTCTTTAAGAGAAGAATAAAAAAATCCAGCAGTGATACTGACGTAAAATGCTGTGCAATCAGTCTGTCAGACTGCAAGTCAGTCAGTTCAAGCTGAGCATCACTGGGTGCATTATCCACACTGCAAGTCAAGGGTTAGTTACAGCATCAACAACATGGTTAATTTTTAGAACAGACTTACACAGTGCCTCCTGGTGTGTAATACAGTGTAAAAATTACCGGAGTGGTGGCTCAAATGGTAGAGCATCCGCCCCACACCCGGCAGGCAGGGGTTCAAATCCCGGCCGGGTCACGCCGAAGACCATATAAAAGCGGAACTTCCTGCCGTCCAGCTTGGTGCTCAGCAATAATGGAATGGAGGAGGGAAATCTGTGGCGGCGCCTTGCATGGCAGCGGCCCTCTGATTCTACACATGGGGTGTGTGTGATTAACACTGTAGATAGGTAAAACACAATTTCGTTCTTCTGCACGTGATTGGTTGAATGACAATAAAGGGTGATTTACAAAAATACTTTCTGTTCTGAATTCATTTCAGTCACCTTATCTTGCATTCGCTTCAAAAGTCCAACATTTTTTCCTGCCAGATTTGGACATCCATCAGTTGTAACATATAGCAGTTTGTGCCATTTCAGTCCTAGCTTGTCCAAACATGCACTGACCTCCATGAACAAATCATTCACTGTCATCGTCCCTTTCATTGCTCCAGATTTCCTGCGATGTCCTCAACCCTTCTCGTTCCATTCGTCTGGAAAGGGATATCTTCTCAAACGCTTCTTCTTTCTCACGACATATTAGCGCTGCAGAATCCACCAAACACTCCTTGATACCCCCCCATCAGAAAATGGCTTACTGTTTTTTGCTATTTTGGGGGCTACCACAAAACTAGTCCTGACTGCTGCATCCCTGGATGTGTAAATTTTAGTAAAAATTCCCCGCTGCTTTCTTGTCAGCTCCCTCTCAGTCAAGTTCTTGTATTTCTCTGCATTTAGTCTCATGGCGATTCAAGTTGTAATCCTGAAACACTACAATCTGCTCTCCACACACTAAGCACACGGCTCTACCTTTGACTTCAGTAAATAAGCACTTCAAAGTCCTTCTTTTTGAACAAGAGGTGACATTTTTGAGGGCTAACAACATCTGTTCACCAGCAGTGCAGTACTCCCGCGCATGGGCCCAACCAACGGTGCATAAACTGAAAAAAAAAGGCTGTCGCCTTCAAGATAAAAACAATGTAGCTGTAACTAGTGCATTATTCACGTTTAATTATATTTTTGAATTATTTTTGATCAAGATCTGTCCTTCAATTCACATATTAAATTTGTTTCTAAGACTGCCTTCTATCATTTGTGTAATATTGCCAAGATTAGGAGCATCTTGTCTCAGAGTGATGCTGAGAAACTGAGCCACGCTTTTGTTAGCTCAAGATTAGATTATTGTAATTCTTTATTATCAGGTTGTCCTAAAACATCTTTAAAAAGTCTTCAGCTGAAATGCTGCAGCAAGAGTTTTAACAGGTACTAGAAAGAGAGATCATATCTCTCCAGTTCTGGCCTCCCTTCATTGGCTTCCCATAGAGTTTAGAATTAAGTTTAAAATCCTTTTTCTTACTTACAAAGCTCTAAACAATCAGGCTCCTTTTTATTTAAAAGATCTGATACTACCGTATTATCCTAACAGAGCACTACACTCTCAAAATGCAGGACTACTTGTAATACCTAGAATCTCCAAAAGTACAATGGGAGGCAGAGCCTTCAGTTATCAAGCTCCTCTCCTGTGGAACCAGCTGCCAATCTGGATTCGGGAGTCAGACTCGATCTCTGTTTTTAAGAATAGGGTTAAAACCTTCCTTTTTGATATAGCCTACAATTAGGGAGGGATCATGTGTTTCTGAACCCTCCCTTAGTTATGCTGCTAATAGGTTTAGTCAGCCGGGGGACCTCCAATAATGCACTGGGCCTCACTCCTTTCTTCACTCTCAATGAAATTTTTTTTTTTTTTTTTGCTGGTCATTAACATCTGTTTGTTCTCTCCCATAGATTGAGTCCCCATCATGCTGTTTGCTCTCTACATGTCTGTTCTTTTCATCTTCTCTGTCCCCTCACCCCCCAGCCAGTCGCAGCAGATAAGATAAGATAAGATAAGATAAGATAAGATAAGCCTTTATTAGTCCCACAACGGGGAAATTCCAGGATTGCAACAGCACAGGGATAGCAACACTCAGAGCAACAATCAGAAGGCAAGAAAAAAAACAAGCAAGCAAGAGCAGCTAATAAACATATGTACGTATTACTATAAAATATATATATATACACACACACACAGACACACAGTGCAGAGCATTGTAGCTGGATGGAATAAATATATGAATATGTGAACACACAGTGCAGAGCATTGTAGCTAGATGGAATAAATATGTAAATATATAAACACCCACAGTACGGAGCATTGCAGCTAGGTGGAATAAATATGCAAATATATAAACACACACAGTGCAGAGCAATGTAGCTAGATGGAATAATATGTAGATATATAAATATATAAACACCCACAGTACGGAGCATTGTAGCTAGATGGAATAAATATGCAAATATATAAACACACACAGTGCAGAGCATTGTTGCTAGATGGAATGAAACAGCATAACCGTCTACTTAGTTATCCTACATGGTATGATTATGTGCCCATACATATTCTCACCCTCCATAGCGACTGGTATGTTCCTAGTTGTATGCCGGAGAGGACCATTGTGTAAGTCTATTGCATCTTTTGCATTCAAAAAACTATTAGTTTGTTACGTCTTTTTGCTATCTCTGCGAGCAGCCCTGCTTAGGTTGTACAGTCTGACAGCCGTTGGTAGGAAGGACCTACGAAACCTCTCGGTTGTGCACCTGGGATGATGTAGTCTGCTGCTAAATGAGCTCCTCAGTGCATTCAGTATGTCCTGCATAGGGTGGAACTCGGACTCCAGCAGAGATGACAGTTTAGCCACCGTCCTTCTCTCTCCTATCTCCTCCATCGGATCAAGGCGCTGCCCCAGGACAGAGCTAGCTTTCTTAATCAGTTTGTTCAGTCTCTTCCTATCTGCTGCAGTAATGCCACTGCCCCAGCAGACCACTCCAAAAGTGATGGCTGATGCCACCACCGTGTCATAGAATGACTTCAGCAGCGCCCCTTGTACACCAAAAGACCTGAGTCTCCTCAGCAGGAACAGCCTGCGCTGTCCCTTCTTGTAGAGTGCATCAGTATTGTGTGACCAGTCTAGTTTATTGTTCAGATGAATACCCAGGTACTTATAGGATGTCACCATCTCGATGTCTGTTCCCTGTATATTTACTGGTACTGTGAGGGGCTGCCCATGCCTGCGGCAGTCCACCACCAGCTCCTTAGTTTTCCTCGCGTTGATCTGGAGGCAGTTCCGATGGCACCAGTCCACGAAGTCCTGGATAAGCCCTCTGTACTCAGCTTCATCTCCATTGGAGATGAGGCCAACGATCGCAGAGTCATCAGAGAACTTCTGTAGATGGCAGTGTGTTGTGTTGTGTGAGAAGTCCGCAGTATAAAGAGTGAACAGGAAGGGAGCCAGCACCGTTCCCTGGGGGGCCCCCGTGCTACTGATGATCGTGTCGGACACACAGTCCCGGGTTCTCACAAACTGAGGCCGGTTCGTGAGGTAGTCCAGGATCCATGATGACAGGTGCTGGTCCACCCCTGCGCGCAGCAGCTTGTCCTTCAGGATCATCGGTTGGATGGTGTTGAAAGCACTGGAGAAGTCAAAGAACATGATCCTCACCATATTCCCGGGCTTCTCCAGGTGGGACAGAGAACGGTGAAGGAGGAAGATCACCGCATCCTCCACCCCAATGCCATGCTGGTAGGCGAACTGGAGTGGATCCATCGCTGGTTCCACCAGGGGGCGGAGGTGAGCAAGGAGCAGTCTCTCCAGGGTCTTCATCAAGTGGGACGTCAAGGCCACCGGTCTGTAGCTGTTCAGGTCTTTGGGGTGGGAAGTTTTTGGTACAGGTACCACACAAGATGTTTTCCACAGCTGTGGTACCCTCCCCAGTTTCAGGCTCATGTTGAAGATATACGTCACAATCCCACACAGCTGGTCTGCACAGGACTTGAGGAGCTTTGCGCTGATGCCGTCCGGTCCCGGCGCCTTCCTCGCCTTGATCTTCCTCAGCTCCGTCCTCACCTGGGTCCTGGTCAGGGTCAGGATGGGGGGCTGTGTGTTGGGAGTGGGGGGGTGTTGGTAGAGTGGGGAGTGGGCAGCAGGACTTGATTTCTTTAGAGGCAGCAGTGGTTGTTGTGCAGTCAGGGGGGAGGGCGGTTGGTCAAATCTATTGAAAAACAGATTCAGGTTGTTCGCCCACTCCCTGCCCCCTGTGGCCTGGGGGGAGGTATTCTGGAGCCCCGAGATGGTTTTGAGGTTTCTCCAGACCCCGCTGATGTCGCTCTGTTGCAGCTTGTCCTCCATCTTCTTCCTGAAGCTGTCCTTGCCTTCTCTGATCTTTCTCCTCAGCTCCCTCTGTACGGACTTCAGCATCTCCCTGTTCCCCGACCTGAAGATCCTCTTCTTCTCTCTCAGAAGTGTTTTTATCTCAGGGTTGATCCAGGGTTTGTTGTTTGAGTGACGCCGTATGGTCTTGGTGGGAACGGATTTGTCCACACAGAAGCTGAGGTAGCCCGTGAAGGTGTGAATGAGGCCATCGATGTCCTCACCATGTGGATCGCAGAGCTGCTTCCAGGCGGTGGCTTCAAAACAGCCCTTTAGGGTGTCCATTGTCTCCTCAGACCATAACTCCACAGTGTGCATGGCCGGAGGTTGTCTGTGCACTAGGGGTTTGTACACCGGCCGGAGATGAACCAAGTTGTGATCCGATCTCCCGAGTGGGGGTAGTTGTGATGAGGTGTACGCCTCCTTAGTGTTTGCGTAGAATAAGTCCAGTGTTTTATTGTCTCTAGTGTGGCATGTGACATACTGGGTGAACGTGGGTAGAATGGGAGACAGTGAAACATGGTTGAAATCGCCTGAGATGAGGAGAAGAGCATCTGGGTGTTCTGTCTGCAGCCTGCTGGTTACTGAATGGATGACGTCACGTGCTGTCCCAGCGTTCGCCGTCGGATTTGCATAAACAACAATGCAGATCACGTGTGAGTGTTCTCTCGGGAGATATGTAGGCCTCATGCTAACAGCTAGCAACTCAATGTCTTTGCTGCAGTGTCGTTGTTTAACAGTGATATGTCCCGGTCTGCACCAGTTGTTGTTAACATACATGATCACTCCACCGCCCCTAGCCTTGCCACTGTCTGGTGTTCGGTCAGCTCGTATCATGTGAAAACCCTCCAGCTCAATGTTAGCATCTGCTGCTAGTTCAGTTAGCCACGTCTCAGTAAACAAAAGGAGAGAGCACTCCCGGTATGTGCTATCATAACGGGAGATAGCCGCTAGCTCATCTAACTTTCCCAGTATCGACCGTACATTTCCCATGACAACAGATGGAAGGGAGGGTCTGTACCTTATATTTTTTGTCCTCCGCCTTACTCCAGCCCGGCAGCCGCGGTGTTTTCGCCTCAGTTCACTCGGTATGTCGAGTTTTTCCAATGGGACCGGGTGGCGGTTGAATGCTAGCAGCTGTTCTCTGCTGTATCGTATCCTGCTATAGACAGTGGCTCCGTCCACCGGCTCAGGAGACATTTAGGACGATCTGTGTGTCCGTGATATAAGTGGGGTGAAAAAAAAAGACGGATCAAAAGAGAGAGGAAGGGAAAAAGACTCGGAATCGAGCCGCTGTTGCAAAAGGCAGCCGACTCGTGTGGCGCCGAGAGAAAAAAAAAAAAAAAAAAAAAAAAAAAAAAAAAGGGGCAGATGACTGCCCCTCCCTGAGCCTGGTTCTGCTGGAGGTTTCTTCCTGTTAAAAGGGAGTTTTTCCTCTCCACCGTCACCAAGTGCTTGCTCACAGGGGATCGCCTGATTGCTGGGGTTTTTCTGCAACTGTGGGGGTCCCCCCTACAGTTGAAAGTGCTATGAGATGACTGTTGTTGTGAAATGGCGCTATACAAATAAAGTTGAATTGAACTGAATTGAATTGAATTAATTATTACCTCCGCCAGGAGGTTATGTTTTTGCCGGGGTTTGTCTGTCTGTTTGTCTGTCTGTTTGTCTGTTGGTTAGCAAGATAACTCAAAAACTTTTGGACAGATTTCCATGAAACTTTCAGGCGTTGTTGGAAATGGTACAAGGAAGAACTGATTAAATTTTGGGGATGATCCGGATCACCGTCCAGAAGAAAACCACCATTACGGAAAATGCCATTTTCGTGAATAACTACTGAACCACTAATCCTATCATTGTCAATCCAATTGCTAGTCATATGTTTTCATGGTCAAGGAATCTGAAAACGTACACACAAACACTGTATGGGGGGAACTGTGGCCGCCATTACGGAAAATGCCATTTTCGTGAATAACCACTGAGCCACTAATCCTATCATTGTCAATCCAATTGCTACTCATATGTTTTCATGGTCAAGGAATCTGAAAACGTACACACAAACACTGTATGGGGGAACTCTGCCCGCCATTACGGAAAATGTCATTTTCGTGAATGACTACTCAACCACTAATCCTATCATTGTGAATCCAATTGTTAGTCATATGTTTTCATGGTCAAGGAATCTGAAAACGTATACACAAACACTGTATGGGGGGAACTGTGGCGCTTGGCGGAGGTCTGCGCTCTCCGAGTGCTTTTCTAGTTCCTACTGTAATCTTCCATTGACTTGGCGGGCCGGTCAGGACCAGGCAACGGGCCGGATTTAGCCCGCGGGCCATAAAATGCCCAGGTCTGGTTTATGGGGTACTGAAGTATATTTGTTTTGTTTGTTGCCTAGTAACAGTGTGTAATGCATATCCTATTGATGCCTCAGAGGACTGCAACACTGACATTAAGACGTGCATAATATTTTTGTGTCTTCCTTTCAAGATTATGACGGAGCAGTTCCCAATTCCTCCATTCAGCTTGTTTGTTCGGACAAAATTATGAGGTGAAAGGGAAGTTTATATTGTGCCTGTCCCATATGAATTTTGATTTTGACATTACGCTTTACTATACTGCCTTCTTCTTGTCCTCATGTTAGTCCCACATACCCACAAGGTCCGTGTGTCATTATTGGATTCGGCAGAGATTTTAGGCCGTATGCCCTTCCTGATGCAACCCTCCCCATTTACCCGGGATTGGGACCAGTACTAGGGGTACACTGGCTTGTGCTACCAATGTGGCTGGGGAACCAACTTTCATTTCCCCATTCTATTTATGTTGAATACCAAGCTAGAAGGTGGAAAGTACCATTTTTATGGTTTTTGGTATGACCTGGCTGGAACATGAACCCACAACCTCCTGGCCATGGAACGGATGTTCTACCACTAGGCCACCACTCCAGTCTTTTACTATACTGGCTTAAATCTATAATAATGTATTGAGGGTCTTTAAAACAGTGTGATGTTAATTTTGTAACAAATGCTCTATTTATAATGATAAAAATATTTATAAAATAGAAATAAATAATAAATGTTGCTTGACAATGTAACAGTATGCTAATGCTAGGTCAGTAATCTTCATTTCTACTCTTCTAATCATTTGCCATAACAAAAAAGTTCAAAATGTCAGACTTTAAAACAGTGACCCATAAACCAATAGGTAACTTGGTTGTGACTATGTTCTATGTATATTGGTATGGGGCTGCACGGTGGCGCAGTGGTTTAGCACTGTGGCAGCACAGTTTTACCCTCGGCCGGGGGATCGCGGGGATCATGAGATCGTGGGTTCGATCCCAGCCCCCGGCCAACAGTGAGCTGTGTGGAGTTTGCATGTTCTCCCCGTGTTGCGTGGGTTTACTCCGGGATTTCTCCGGTTTCCTCCTGCATACCAAAAACATGTAGGTTTAGGGCGCTCGCGCACGCAGCGACCGGCAGCCGGTGGCTTGTCACCAGACTGCAAACCAAATCTACCTACGGGTACAAATAAGTAACAAAAAAAAAAAATGTATAACTTTTTTGCATTTGCATTTCTTTTGTTATAACAATGTGATTGGTTATTCGTTAAGCTAGGGAGTACATTTCTGTAACAATCCAGAGTCTCAAAACTGTTAACACAATGAGTATCTAATAATAGAAATATTCCAGTGCTGTTCATAAATGTATCTGCACCTCTTTCACAGACTGAAGTAGACAAAAGTATGGATGAATGGATGAAGATTACAGCTTTTTTCTAATGGAAATTATTCAAATTATATATGTGTATACTGTATATGTGTGTGTGTGTGTGTGTGTGTGTCGTTTTATCGTTATGTATCGTTCACACAAAACATCATTATTATATTTTTGTTCTGTTCTAATTGTAAGCTCTAGACGATGGTGAAAAAGAGTCCATAAACTAAAAATAGCCTTTCTAAAATATACCCTTTCATCATTCATTGTTTATCAATCGTAAGAATGGAAAAAATATGGAGTGAAATCAGTCACCATGGCAACAGACCAACCAGTGGGAGTATTGGTTTTGGGGTAAATTGTACGGCCACAATGCAGGGGTGAGGCATGAGCAGCAGGAGAAAGGAAGAGCGTGAATGCGTGGGAGGGATGAAGCCAGGGTCAACGGAGGGAAATACAGAGAGAGAGAGAGAGAGAAATGATGGTCATAATCCAGATTAAATCACTGGGTTTTGGACAATCCCAAGCTAGGGCCGTTACATCCGTGCCAACTCCCCACCTACCGCGGCTTTCCTCCTGTGCCAAGCTCCAACATAAATCAGCCACTCTGGCACATGCAGGGAGCCTCCATGACACACAAGCAGACAGCACATGGCCACAAAGGGACCATCCCAAATACACCCACACTGACCCTACAAAAATATTCTTATGCCTATTTTTATGCGGTTTCTAAAATACCCCCATAGTTCCATACAAATTAATAAGAAATAAGAATGACATTCTGAATATGGAAACACGATTTATATTTGTCAAGTTTTATATCATACATAAACACTGCAATTTAAATACGTAGCCCTCAAATTTCTGTCTTCTTTCTATAATTGAAGATCATAACTCATTTTCATGCATATCTGCTTTTCTCACTTAAAGACAGTGTCTTTGGGTGAATGGCTACATCTTTAGGGATTCAGAGCTGCATCCACATGTACAGTTAATGAGTTTTACTGATGGACACATGCACGATCGCATGAGTTTTATGAGTACAATGAAGTATTTTCCATAAACCTGAGACAGCAAATCCTCTCAAGCCATGAAATTTGGTGCAACAACCACTAGTTTTGAATCATCGATGGTTCAGCCTAGGGCAACAATTCAATTCAATTCAATTCACTTCAGCTTTATTTATACTGCACCACATCACAACAGAAGCCGTCTCGTGGTGCCACAGCGCAGAAAAAAATCACACAGTCTCAATCAAATACCATCTGGTTCTTAATTCAAGTGCTTAATATGCAATATTTCCACTTGGTCAGAGCTGTTGGCTTTATACACTCAAGATGCCCTGAGGAAGACCTGTAAAACTTTAGGTTGCTTATACAGTACAAATTAAAAATGCATGCATAACTCACTGTGGAAATTAATGTAGCCAACAGAGTATTACAGTTCTTACATATCTATAAGAAGCTGCTGATAGAGATGACACAGTTGACCGTAAATAACAGTAATTAATAGTTACTAGAACACCTTTGAAGGGGAGTGATACATATCCAGTAAAATGCCGGCGTGCAATTATCAGGGAATATAGTAACTCCTGGAATCTCTATTGCCTAATAAAATTATTCGGTCGGAACCAACTGTTGTATAAATCTTAGGCCTCCGTCAGTCAGGGTTGACCATGGGTGAAGGATCCTAGTTCTGGTTGTCTGCTCACCTGGAGCAGCGTCGTCTGTGGCTAAATAGACCGATGCAGGAGTGGCAGTCTCTATCACAAAGGTCACACCTGTGTTTAGTCTCTGGTCTATTGGAACTGCTGCTTTCTTTCCTGCGTGCTCGTTTTTCTGCAGCAGCGGTCATCATTTTCTCCTCCCCTGATTTCAGGTGTTGCTTCAAGGTCCCTTTCCACTTTGCATGGTCACCTACTAGGCTCTCCCAGGTCTCTGTGTTGATGTCGGTGGCCTTCATGTCTCTCTTAATGACATCTTTGTACCGGAGCTGGGGGCAACCAGTGGATCTCCTCCCAGATGCCAGTTCTGCATACAGGATGTCCTTCCATCATCCATGTGGTGGACATGACCTAGCCAGCACAACCTGCGCTGTCTGAGGAGAGTAAACATGCTGGGAAGTCCCACGTGATTCAAGACATCTGCATTGGTTACCCTGTCCTGCCAGGATATGCCCAGGATGCGGCGGCTGCTTTGCAGATGCAAGGTGTTGAGTCACTTCTCCTGTCTGGCATATGTTGTCCATGACCCACTGGTGTACAGCAGTGTGCTGATGACACAGACGTTATACACTGCCATCTTAGTCTTCACCAACAGCTTGGGGTTTGTCAACATTCTTGTTGTAAGGTGAGTGAGTGTTGTAGCTGTCTTTCCGATCCTCCTGTCTATTTCTGTGTCACGGGAGAGGTTGTCGGTTATGGTAGAGCCAAGGTAGGTGAAGTGGTGGATGACGTCAAGTTCATAGTCATCGATGGTGATGGCAGGCGGTGATTCAGTGTCTTGTCCCAGGACATTGGTCTTTTTCAGGCTAATGGTGAGTCCAAAATCCTTGCAGGCCTGTGAGAAGCGGTCCATCAGTGTCTGCAGCTCCTGTTGGGTGTGTGTTGCAATTGCTGTGTCGTCAGCAAACAGCATGTCTCTTATGAGCATTTCGCGAACCTTTGTCTTGGCTCTGAGGTGGGCAAGGTTGAACACCCTACTATCTGACCTGGTGCATAGGTAAATTCCTTCAGTTGCAGTGCCAAAGGCATGCATTAGGAAAACAGCGAAGAATATCCCAAAGGGTGTGGGAGCAAAGACACAGCCTTGTTTGACGCCACTGCAGATGCTGAAGGGGTTGGAGGAACTCCCGTTGAACTGCACAGTCCCCTTCATGTCTGAGTGAAAAGACTCAATCATGCTCTGCAGCTTTGGTGGGCAGCCCATCTTTGGGAGAATCTTGAACAGCCCGTCTCTGCTGACAAGGTCAAACGCCTTGGTGAGATTTATGAAGGCGACATACAGGGGCATCTGCTGTTCTCTGCACTTCTCCTGGAGTTGGCGGAGGGAGAAGACCATGTCTACCGTTGATCTCTTGGCACAAAAGCCACACTGCGACTCTGGGGAGACGCATTCTGCCAGCTTCTACAGGTGGATCAAAATGACCTGAGCAAAGACTTTGCCAACGATGCTAAGTAGAGAGATGCCTCTGAAGTTGTTGCAGTCACTTCTTTCTCTCTTGTTCTTATAGAGAGTGATGATTTTGGCGTCCCTCATGTCCTGTGGTACAGTCCCTTCTTGCCAGCACTGACAGAGGGGTTCATGCAATGGCAGCAGAAGGGTAGTCTTGCAGTGTTTAATCAGGTCCGGGGGGAATCCCGTTGCTGCCTGGGGCTTTGCCTAAGGCCAAGCTGTTGATGGCCTTTCTGAGTTCCTCTATGGTTGGCTCTACATCCAGCTCCTCTATGATTGGCATACACTCAATGGCGTCAAGAGCTGTGGGGGACACTGTGTTCTGTCTGGAGTAGTGGTGGTAGTGGTTGGAGTAGTGTTCCACCCATCTCTCCATCTGTTGGCTCTTGTCTGTAATTACTACCCCAGTGGAAAATTTGAGGGGAGCTGTCTTGCTCCGGACTGGTCCAAGCGCCTTCTTGATGCCATCGTACATCCCTCTAACGTTGCCTGTAGCAGCAGCTGTCTGAATGTCTTCACTGAGCTCTGTCCAATATTCAGTGGCGCAATGCCTGGCAGTCTGCTGAGCCTTGCTCCTGGCAGCCCTGAGAATCTGTAGACTCTTCTCACCGGGTGACCGCTTATACTTGGTGAGCGCGATGCACTTGGCTTCGATGATGGGAGTTATCTCTGTGGACTTGGCCTCAAACCAGTCGTGAGGGTTGGAGGACTTCTTCCCAAAGGTAGCCAAGGCGGTGCAGTGCATGGAATCCCGCAGTACTTCCCACTTCTCTGTGGCAGAGTCTCTGGGCTGTGAGGTTTACATTTCCTTCTCGAAGGTCTCTGCAAACTTTTCCACGAGGTCTGGTTGAGACATCTTGCTGACATCAATGCGGGGGTTCCTTTGTTTCTTTGAGTGGTGGATCCTCTTTGGCTGTAGCCTGATCTTGCAGCAGACCAGGGAGTGATCTCTGTCGCAGTCCGCACTGTGGTAAAAGCGTGTGTGGAGGATGTTCTTGATGGCAGCACACCTGACCAGGATAAGATCGAACTGATGCCAGTGCTTTGAGCGTGGGTGTCTCCAGGAGGCCTTGTACTGAGGTTTGGTCCTGAAGTAGGAGTTGCCGATGCACAATTCATGGTAACTGTAAAGCTCAAGCAGTCGTTGGCCATTCTCGTTCATTTTGCCAACACCAAACTGTCCAAGGCAAGAGGGCCACGAGTCATGATCTGCATCCACTCTGGCATTGAAGTCACCCAGGAGAACAAGTTGCTCCTTGCTGGGGATGCTTGCGACAATGGATGCGAGCTTCTCGTAGAACTCATCCTTTGTGTCCGGTGTGGAAGATGCGTCGGGGCATACACACTAACAAGGGTGACTGGGCCTTCGGTGGTGTTGAGGCAAAGAGTGAGGAGACACTCTGTGCCATTGCTGCCTGGCTCTACCATATTCAGCAGGTTGTTCCTCACTGCAAAGCCGACTCCCTGCTCCCATGGCTCGTCAGAGCCTTTTCCCTGCCAGTAGAATGTGTAGTCCTTCTCCTTCAGCGTGCCTGAGTCAGCAAGGCGTGTTTCCTGAAGGGTGGCAATGTCCACATGCAGCCTCGAGCTCTTCATTTATGACAGCTGCTTTCCTGGAGTCACTGATGTCCTGAAGGTTTTCAAAAAGACCGGTCATCATTGTCCGAACGTTCCAACATCCCAATTTCAAAGCTGGTTTCTTTCGTTGTTTGTTTTGTTTCCTGGTGTGACAATTGCAGCCTGCTGTTTGGACATTTCCTAATCCCCATGCACCCAATGAGGATGGCAGACTGAGGCAGGACAACACCTTACTGGCTGGGGGCTGCCCAGCTTGAGGCGGGCAGTAGTTGCCCAGTGAGATCCAAGGATCCCTTCCACTGTCGGAAGCAACCTCTGGCGCCAAGCTCTACGCCAACTGAGCAATGACTTATAACTTATAACTGTTGTTCCCCATGTTGTGTTGATGCTGCAAGCAAAGCTGGAGTGACCTCTCCAGGGTGTAGGGTGTGAGTTTGTGTTGGTGAGTGTTGCTGGATGCTAGCCTGGGCAATGTGATCTGGAGGACAGGCTGCTGCCCATGTAGCATGTCCTCCCTCTCCACGTCGCTGATGGATCCAAACGAACAGCAAGGCTGTTACAGTTTGGCACCAGCGCTGTTGCAGGAGCTGCCAGAACAAGGTTTAAATCAACAACAGACTGCCTTAGGGGCTCCGACTCTGGATTTTACCTCAAGATCGACTCCCAAAGCCTTGGGTGCCTACAAAACCCATGCACAACAACGGCAAATTATTTGCAATTTTTTGAACCAATTAACAAGTGAATTTAGATAATTTCCCACAGAAACCTGAATGTATCAGGGCACCCTGGTTGAAAACCACTGATGGGTGATATGTGGATCACCACTTTGGTGGAGGGGTTTGTATACCCTAGTGATTTTTGGGGACAACTTGTCCCTGGTAGGGTCTTACAAGGCAAATTGATGCTCAAAGAAGGGCTAGACTAAGACCAGTCCAGTGGCTCCCCATGGAAAAGTTAAACGCAAGGATCCATTGTACCCCACCTTGTATGGGGTTGCCAGGGCCCCACTGTGGACCTAGACCAGGGGAGGGGTTCTATGGCCACAGCATGGTGACTGGGTTTCTGCCCATGGGACCCCAGCTGGATTCAGCCCCAATGAACCACATGGGCCCACCGTCTAGTGGGCTGACCACCTGCAAAAGGGATCATTGGGATGCTATATGAATCAGGTAGCAGTCTGGGCTTCTATGCTAAAACTGCTGCCCCCATGACCTGGCGCCCCAAATAAGCAACAGAAGATGGTTGGATGTGTACAGCGCATCCAAATGACACGAGTTGCCATAACTAAGTGTAGATGTTTTAAAAACCTCACTGTCTGTCAGTCCAACATTTAATTCAGTTTTATCTTTAAGTTAGACTCAATCACCAAATGAGTCTTAAAGGGCCTATATCATGCAAAATCAACTTTTTTGAGCTTTTAAGCATGTTATAATGTTAATTCCTCACCAAAAACACCCCCAAAGTAGTATTTTGCTCCATTCACGCATCTGAGTATTCCTCCTCAACCCTGCTCTCCGAGCTGCTGCTCCGCCCTGTCCCTGAAAATGACTGGGTCCCCACGTTCATACGTATGAACGTGGGTGAGCCGCCCACTCCAGAAAGTGCCTGTGCTGCCAGCACCGCCCCCAGGCTAACGCACACACCCACTTTCTCCGCGCAGCAAACGGAGCGGTGATCGGCAAAACTCTTTCACTTTAGCATTGACGCTGTGAAGAAGTAGTTCCTCTCGCACCTAATCTGCTCAGTGACAACAACTGTTTACTTTTTTACGTAAGACAATGTCTTCCAAGTGGCATAAATGTGTCTTTGGCTGTGAGAGATTTAGGAGTTTGTTCAGCCTTCCTAAACAAGAGCCTACTCGTCAGAAATGGTCAAAATAGACCAGAATGCAGAGGCTAAAATCATAATATTAAACGTGATTAACCATACACTACATAAGAATAATATTATAGGCTAAAATAATAACAGGAGGCTAAAGAGTTCAACATGCTCATCCATCTTTTCTAAAGTTTACTGTAGATGTTGTTTTCGTGGGCGGAACCCAGTGACACGCTGCAGCAGCCAGCTTAGGGGTTACGTCATGAAATGGGCGGCAGCCACAAGAAGGAGAGGCAGAGCCTCAGAGATCGAGGCATCTTACTTCCGGGCTCGCGAAAATAACTCATATTTCATAAGAAATTCATTCTCCAGTGTACCAGAGGTACTATACTATCACATACATGCATATAGTTTACTCTGAAAGGCTTAAAATAGCATGATATAGCCCCTTTAAAAGAACATGCCAGCTCTTGTTGTAATTCCTATGCTATTGTAATTGTAGATCTGGAATCTAACTCACTAGTTTTCTGCCTGAAAGCTTGAAATGAAAAGTTCGGTCTCTACCTGAAAAATCAGATATCTATCGATAAATTCATGAAATCTCTGTCTGTGTGTTTGTGTGTCTGCCTATTCCACGCATATGTCTTGAACCGTTCGTCAGACTGGCCTCAGATTTTAAATGTGCTTTGCTGAGGTTACAAGGGTGTGCATCCCCGAATATGGAGTCGCTCAGTCAAAATATGTTATTTTTATCAATAAAAGTTTAGCCACCGCTCTGTCTCATGCCCAGGCTTCTAGATGTATGGGCAGGGTTTGGTTTCGGATTAACTCCTACTGATTGGATAATACACAGCATTACGGCATCAGTAACCACAGCGCTCCGTGTGCAAAACAAGGAAGCAAAACGTGACAAATTTAACTAGAAAAAGATAATACTTAAGATTTAATACTTAAAAAATCCTACCATAAAGTTGTCGTGATTGCGTAGGTCTAATGGATAATTCGGCATGGAGAACATGAGGCGCACGAGTGCACTGGGGGAAGGGGGGGTGGAGCAGCAGCTGAATCGCTGGCACCATGGGTAAGCTCTGTGTGCAAAACAAGGAAGCGAAACGCAACAAATTTGACTAGAAATAGATAATACTTAAGATTTAATGCTTAAAAAATTATACCATAAAGTTGCCATGATTGCGTAGGTCTAATGGATAATTCGGCATGAAGAACACGAGGTGCGCAGGTGCACTGGGGGAAGGGGGGTGGAACAGTGGCTGAATCACTGGCACCACGGGTAAAGCAGCAGCCGAGACTCCTGTTAACCGGGCAGACTGAGCTTGGTTTCCTGCGAAGGACTGCAATCCACCGGTTCAGCTGCTGCTTCTCCTACACTGGTGTCCGACCGGGTGCTTCACGATCGGTCGTGGGGAGGCACGCCCAGCCTGCCAGTCAGCAATAGACAGGAGTCCCTTTGCAGGACCACGACTCGCCATTGCTGATGGCGCTCCTCTCAGTGTGCTCATACAATAATTAGAAGTTAATTATTAAAAGTTAATAATTGTGGAACAGAATGCCCTGATCAACTGCACATCATATGCAGCCACAAGCACGGTTTGACTAAACGACGACCGTCACCAAACTGGACGCAAAAACGCTCAATAACTCGTAAAACAACACACAAATAAGTGATCTGACAAACAGATAAACAAGGAATCTGAAACAGTCGCTAATATTGGATCTCCCATTCATTTTCAATATTTAGGTATTCTGTAATTAATATTCAAACAGTCAAATAAATCTTAGTGCCATTTACTCCCTTTTATATTTGTCAAAGTGTAACATGTGATTGCCTACATATAGGCTACACCTCTTTGTATTCCACTTTCAAACACAGCCTACATTTGGGCCTGTAAAGCCTGATTGGGATACCTGTTGTCAGACAGGAATACTTGTGTTCTACAGGCATGCACTAGTAATATTAAATGTCACTAGGGCTGCAATGATTACTCAAATAATTTGAATAATCAGATAAAAATTCCTCAACTGAAAATCTATGCTTCAACGTGTCGTTTAATGTAGCACTTCCGATCAATATGACCTTCCTCCCGTACGATCTTCTTCCAGTTATACTACATAAATAAGATGCATCTTTGTTTAAAGGCACCATATCAGAGCGAGTGATAGTAAAAAATGAAGAAAGTCAGAAAAGAGACAAAAGTATCTCAAGTCTGGATCATGTCAAGCTCAAATTGAAAGAAAACATTATGCAGTCCACACATGATAAAGCCGAATGGCGAGCTAGCATCCTACAACGTTGATGTTACAGTGTCTCAGCAGAAAGCATCCCACATCATGCACAGCCAGTGCACTCGAGACAAAGTACGTGATTGAAATTTTAAATTAAGATTAATACAATGTAGCTAGCTATGCTAATTATGCTTATATGACCAAAGAACATATAGCCACCGCTAGCATCTGCTAGCGAAGGGAACTTTATGGCGTAACGTAATATTTAAAGTTACATTCTGTGCAATAAACATTGCAATATGCATTGCAATAAATGTGTACCTGTGTTAGTGAGTGTTTGGCACAATTACTACTGCTCTTTAGGAGAGAAAGTTCCGCACATGTTGGTCAATGCAAGTTTCTTTAAAAAAAAAGGTATCCGATTACTCGAGTAATTGACAATTAGAGTGGTCGATTACGCGAGCCATAAAATACTCATTAGCTACAGCCCTAAATATCACACAGATGCCCTTCAGGAGACAGAGCTTTCTCGAGTAAAATCAAATTCATCATCACGAGCCCTCCTGCTGTGGTCTCCCTACAGGTTGCGAAGTCTAAATTTATCTACTTTCACATCACGGTGCTGTCTACCATGTAGTTCCCCCCCCCCTTCCATAATTGGCAACAAAATTGGTACGAATGTTGCATCTTGCCGAGAGTAAAGTACACACACCCTGCAGCACAGCTTCACTGCTTAATTGAGGAATGTGCAAGCGAGCTCATGTGGGGGGGAGCAGTGTGTGTGTGTGTGTGTGTGTGTGCTGAGGTGTGAGTGCATTGTCACACCCTATCTGCTTGCTCATGTTCATCCACAGATGTGGGGAACCACGACAGTTTTGGCAGCATGCGTGTGAGGGTGAGAAAGCATGTCTATGTGTACGTTTCTGCCCCTGAGTGACGAGTAAATATAGTAACCACACTGCACTTACGCACATGTTTGTATATTTGGATGACCATCTGGTTATGAGTGCGTGTGTGTGTGTGTGTGTGTGTGTGTGTGTGTGTGCGTGCACGTGCGTGCGTGCATGTAGTTGCATTCGGGTGAGGAAGCAATGAATCAGATGATACAGTATGTTAATCCTGGCTGAGACGATGATGGTTTTTAGCTAGGTGTAAGATATGTGCTGTTTTAATATCTTTTAAGTTATTCATGTTGAGTCAGTGGTGCAGGGTTTACCATGATACTGCTTCTGAGTAACACACAGGTTAACATGGATGAATGTACCAGAGTTTAAGCAGTCATACGATAGCTTTAGCAAAGACGTAGCTAGTGATGGAAACTGTGGTCAGAGAGGGTTAGAAGGATAAATCCATCACTCTAGAGTTCCATTTTCATCTTCAGGAAGTAAGATGAAGTGAGATATATTGCTGCTGTACAG
The DNA here is from genome assembly GCA_020510985.1 of Pholidichthys leucotaenia. Taxonomy (NCBI): domain Eukaryota; kingdom Metazoa; phylum Chordata; class Actinopteri; order Cichliformes; family Pholidichthyidae; genus Pholidichthys; species Pholidichthys leucotaenia. The sequence goes on from CM035847.1 coordinate 117,573,016, forward strand.
AGATAAACATCATGAGAAGGATGCATGGGCAGGCGAGAGGATTTATTTGGTAGGCAGACAAACATGGTGATCAATCAAAAAAAGAGAGAACGTCAGCTTAAAAAGTCTTAGTCATGTGTGATAAAAGGAGTGAGACAATAATCTCATGGCCACAAATAGACCCAACAGAGAAGACTTCAAAAGATGCAGCCTTGCTTTGAACTAAACAAAGATCAAAGTTAGCTATTTGTTTTAATTTTAGCCCCTATACTTTATATTTAACTTCTTTCTTTTTCTTACATCTTTAAACAGCCAGATCAGGACAATGTGTGTTTTAATTACATTTTTTACCATGAATCATAGCTTTACTACAGTAGCATTTATTAAAATTCTGAACATTTGGTTATTTAAAGACATTTATTCATGGTGTACAGGTGCATCTCAATAATATAATAATAATAATAATGGATTAGATTTATATGGTGCTTTACATGTCAAGTGACATCTCAAAGCATTTACAGTGAGTCCATTATTCATTCACTCCAGACAAACAATGGTAGTGGTAAGCTATGTTTGGTAAGCTATGTTTACCACTACAGTAGTAGTTACAGCTGCCCTGGGGCAGACTGACGGAAACGTGGCTGCCAATCTGCGCCAACAGCCTCTCTAACCACTACCGAACATTTATACACATTCATGCCCAGTGTCATGGACACTGGAGGAAAGGTGGGTAAAGTGTCTTGCCCAGGGACACAATGGCAGGATGGCTGGGAAGAGTGTAATTCAAACCGCCAACCCTCTGGTTATTAGACGACCTACTCTACCTCCTGAGTCAGTGCTACCTACAATTTCCTCCTCAGTTCCATTTTTGCTGAGCACCATGCTGGATAGCAGGAAGTTCCATTTTTATATGGTCTTTGGCATGACCCGGCCGGGACTTGAACCCCAACCTCCCAGTTGTGGAGCGGATGCTCTACCTCTAGGCCACCACTCTGATATCAATAAATTACAATACCATCGAAAAGTTAATTTATTGCAATTATTCAAAAAGTGAAACCCATACATAGATTCATTACACACAGTGATATATTTCAAATGTTTATTTCTTTTAATTTTGATGATTATGGTTTACAGCGAATGAAAACCCAAAATTCATTTTCTCAAAAAATTAGATTACATAAGATCAATTAAAAAAGTGGATTTTTAACAGACATGTTGGTCAACTGAAAAGTATGTCCATGTACACACTCAATGTCCCTCTGGGGATTAATAAAGTACAAAATACAAAAAATACAAATACTTAGTCGGGGCTCCTTTTGGTTTGGGTTTTTGGTAATCTTTATTAATCCCAGAGGGAAATTACAGGGCATCCACCTGGATGGATGAGGCAGCCAAGGTGCAGTGCCAATCCCTTCACACCTAGGGCCACTTCAGAGTCTCCAGTTAACCGAACTTGCATGTTTTTGGCCTGTGGGAGGAAACCAGAGTACCTGGGGTAAACCCACACAGACATGGGGAGAAGAAGCAAACTCCACACAGAAGGGTCATTGATGGTCAGGATCGAACCCACGATGGTCAGGGGTGGAATCGATCCCGTGACCTTCTTACTGTGCTGCCACAGTGCTAACCACTGCGCCACTGAACTGCATAAATTACTGCATCAAAGCGGAGTGACATGGAGGCGTTCAGCCTGTGGTTCTGCTAAAGTGTTATGGAAGCCCAGGTTGCTTTGATAGTTGCCTTCAGCTAATTTGGATTGTTGGTTCTGGTGTCTCATCCTCCTCGTGACAGTACCCTATAGATTCTCTATGGGGTTTAGGACAGGAGAGTTTGCTGGCTCATTAAGCACAGTGATACCATGGTCATTAAACCAGGCTTTGGTACTTTTCGCAATGCCGATTTCGGACTTGATAAAACACAGTGGACCAACACCAGCAGATGACATGGTTCCCCAAATCATCACTGACTGTGTAAACTTCACACTGGACCTCAAGCAACTTGGATTCTGTGCCTCTCCACTCTTCCTCCAGACTCTGATTTCCAAATAAAGTCCAAAGTCAGCACAGCCATGTACAAGGAAAGTTTTAGAGCACTTCATGCTTCCCTCTGCTGACAAGCTTTATGGAGATGCTGATTTCATTTTCCAGCAGGACTTGGCACCTGCCCACACTGCCAAAAATACCAATAACTGGTTTAATGACCATGGTATCACTGTGCTTGATTGGCCAGCAAACTCTCCTGACTTAAACCCCATAGAGAATCTATGGGGTATTGTCAAAAAGAAGATGAAAGACACCAGATCCAATAATGCAGATGAACCATAATCATCAAAATTAAAAGAAATAAATGCTTGAAATATATCACTCTGTCTAATGAATCTATATGAGTTTCACTTTTTGAATTGAATTACTGAAATGAATTAACTTTTCGATGATATTCTAATTTATTGAGATGCACCTGTATATGAGACAGAAAAAAATACATGAAAATAGACTGCTAAAACAAATTTAAAGGCTGCCATTCTAAAAATTATAAATGAAGAACTGAATTATTTCCCAAAACTTATAAGTAGCATGGACAGAAAATGAATAAAAGCTCATGCTAATCTGACAGGTCATCATCCATGCTCACGGTTACTTCCATCTCTAGCATAGAAACGGTGAATGGTGGTGGTCTTTGCAGAAGGGATGGGGACACTGGTGAGACTGGAGGGCAGATGAATGCATGCAAAATGTGGATGGTCCTTGAAGGAAACCTGCTTTATTCTTGGGCGACAGTTTACCTTTAAGGACCTTGTCTTGTCTTTGTGGGCCAGTCAAAGCTCAGCGACCTTTCCATTAAATCTGATGAAACTTGACAGGATGTGCCTGACAGATTGGGATGAAATGCCCATATAAAGGTTTTCAAAGACTGTACAAAACTTCAAACTCAAAAAAATCAGCTATTTTTTAAAGATAAAGACAATTTGGCTTTTTACATTGTCATTAAAGGGTACCTGTACTGGTCATTATAATTAATCGTGCTTTAGGTGTTACTTGTAAACAAAAGATGTGCTTATTCAGTAAAAATAACACCATACAGGCAGTATACTGAATAATTTTATCCCATGAATTACCCACTCGAATGGAACCGATGGGGAGCAGCCATTGCCGGACGGAAGTGACATACAGTCGTTGATTCCGGTTTACCGCGGACAAGTCAATGTGTTCAGCAGATGCTCAGTGGGTTGAGACCCGAGTTGAAAACAGTGCAAAATCTTCATGAATATGTACGCCACAAACCATCCTTGGAAATGGCCTTCATTGATGGCATGATCCGCAGGTACCTCTGGGGACCAGCACCTGAAGGGGACCTGACTAACAGGTAAGTTCCCAGTCAAGTAACTTTAGAACATGTTGAATAAATCTTGATATACTAGAATTTTATTTTATTAAATTATGTGCGGGTAGATTTGCTTGTACATGGTCGTAAAAAAATTAAATAAAATTCTAATGTTAAAACTTTGTTGAATGGTATACTGCAGCCAAGTCAATCACGATTGACTGGGCTACAGACATGGTCACTGACCATGCCTGATTGACGGAGCAGTGACTTGCTGGCAGACAGCAAGCAGACAGCTGGCAGACAGCAAGCAGTGACTTGCTGGCAGACATGGTCGCTGACCATGCCTGATTGACGGAGCGGTGACTTGAAACTTGCGCATACTTGACAAGGATTTATTACCAACATTACCGGACAGAACCTCTAGTATCATACTTGATCTTTGAAATAGCTATTTATTAAAATTCACTACAGGTACCCTTTAACTAAAATTAAATAAATAAATAAATAAGGGAAATGGCAACTTTAACATTAAAATATAGCTGCAAGTGGTGATCACCGGATTCCAGGCAAGTGTGGACTTCAAGGTCTTGTACTGCTTAGCAACAGCATTTAAAACCTAAGGTCTGCTGCACATTAGTTTTTAAAGCAGCATTATGTAACTTTCGTGTTCCTTGTAGGAACACTGAAAAGGCCACGACCACGGTGACCATGACCACAGTCCCAACAGTCAACCACAGGGCTTTTTTTTTGCTGGTGGCTAAAGTTGTGCCCTGTGATTGGCTGCTGGGACCAAGGCCACATCTGCTGTCCCCCCAGTAATGACATCAAAAAAAGAGCTGTTGAAGGCAATGTGGGTGCACTCAGGCTATGGATGAAGTGATATTCATATGGTCAAATCTTGATGTACCATCAAAATAATTTTGCAAACATTATTATGAGGTGAAAATCTAACATAGTGCTGCTTTAAAATGCACAGGAGAGCCATGCTGTACTTATTGTTTAGAGAAAGACCTCCCTGGCAAGATTCAAACCCAAGACCTCCTGCATTTCAAGCACTCACAGATGCTTTTGCTTGTGCTGTAACTTTCTCAAATGACAAATGTTCAATTGAAAGGATTCCTAGCAGCAGTAGTAGTATGGCATTTAAGTTTATGTACACATTGTTTTCAAATGCATAGAAGAGGTATGTTGCATTTTAGAAGAACAACACATTACCAGAAGGTTTTGAACACAGGCCACCTGCATGACAAACAAGTGCCTTCCACATTGACTTCCTGACACACTAACAGAATATTGCGCTGACAAAACAACATGGATGACAGATATTTCATAAACATGATTTTTTTATGTTAACAGAATTATATGAAATTTAGTGGTTAGCTGAAGAATAATGTTCTGATTGTGAGTCTGAAGTTTCATAAAATTTGAATCAGTATATAGGGAGTTAAACCCAAAAGTACATGTCAAAGAGAAACTGTACAACTTGATTGGCCTAGAAAATCAGAACAGAGTGATATTTTTGGATAATTTTAACTTTTCATTATCAATGTCTGTAGATGATCTCTGCTTAATTTCAAGCTATTTGGATGAATGGCCTGGGAGGAGTTCATTTTCAGTTCACTTGCAGTTTGTTTTTTGTTGTTTTGTTTTTTTTTAAATATGTTGCAGAAAACTTCATTTTAATAGTTTGCCACCATGGACAAAAAGTTGCGGAAGGTTTTAGTGAATAGAATGATGAAAGAGTTTTTAGTCTAGGCCCAGCTATTCTCAAGATATTTGCAAAAAAATATTCTACTTTCGGCTGCTCCCTTTAGGGGTCACCACAGCGGATCATCTGTCTCCATCTCACTCTATCCCTTGCATCTTCCTCTGTAACACCAACCCTGTCCATGTCCTCCTTCACTACATCCATGAGTCTTCTCTGAGGTCTTCCTCTTTTTCTCCTTCATGACAGCTCCATCTTCAACATCCTTTGTCCATTATATCCACTATCCCTACTTTGCATATGTCCAAACCATCTCAGCCTTGTCTCTCTTACTTTGTCTGCAAACCGCTCAACCTGAGCTGTCCCTCTGATATACTCATTTCTAATCCTGTCCATCCTAGTCACTCCCAATGAAAATCTTAGCATCTTCAACTCTGCCACCTCCAGCTCCACCTCCACCTCCTGTCTTTTTGTCAGCGTCATCATCTCCAAACTATACATCATAGCAGGTCTCGCTACCATCTTGTAAATCTTCCCTTTCATTCTTGTTGCTACCCTTCAGTCACAAATCATCCCTGACACTCATCTCCACCCACTCCACCCTGCCTGCACTCTCTTCTTCATCTCTCTTGTGCATTTTCCATTGCTTTGGATGGTTGACCCCAGGTATTTAAACTCACCTACTTTCAAGCCCACTACTCCTTCCATCTTCACCATTGCACCTGCCTCCCTCTCATTCACACTCATGTATTCTGTCTTGCTTCTACTGACTTTCATTCCTCTTCTCTCCAGCTCGCCAGGTTCTTTTCCACCTTCTCCCTATTCTCACTACAGATCACAATGTCGTCTGGAAACATCATGATCCACGGAGACTCCTGCCTGACCTCCTCTGTCAGCCTGTCCATCACCATGGCAAACAAGAAGGGGCTCAGAGCTGATCCCTGATGTAATCCCACCCCCACCTTGAATCCATCCGTCACTCCTACAGCGCATCTCACCACCATCTCACTGTCCTCATACATGTCCTGCACCACCCTCACAAACTTCTCTGTTACTCCTGACTTCCTCATACAGTACCACACTTCATCTTTTGGCACCCTATCATATGCTTTTTCTAGATCCACAAAGACACAGTGCAACTCCTGACCTTCTCTATACTTCTCCATCAACACTCTTAAAGCAAACATTGCATCTGTAGTACTCTTTCTTGGCATGAAACCGTACTGCTGCTCACTGATTGTCACCTCTCCTCTTAACCTGGCTTCAACAAGTCTTTCCCATATCTTGATAGTGAGACTGATCAACTTCATGCCTCTGTAATTACTACAGCTCTGAGCATCACCTTTGTTCTTGAAAACTGGTACCAAATCACTTCTTCTCCACTTCTCAGGCATCCTCTCACTCTCCAAGATTGTGTTAAATGATCTGGTTAAAAAGTCCACTGCCATCTCTCCTAAACATCTCCATACCTCCACAGGTATGTCATCTGGACCAACCGCCTTTCCATTCTTCATCCTCTTCAAAGCTGCCCTCATTTCTGCCTTGCTAATCCTCAGGACTTCCTTGTTCACCATCTTTCCTTCATCCATCCTCCTCTCTCTCTCATTTTCTTTATTCATCAGCTCTTGAAAGCACTCCTTCCACCTTCTCAACACACTCATCACTTGTTAGTACATTACCATTTCTGTCCTTAATCAACTTAACCTGCTGTACATCCTTTCCAGCTCGAGCTCTCTGTCTAGCCAATCGATACAACTCCTTTTCTCCTTCCTTAGTGTCCAGCCTCTCATACATCTACTATATGCCTTTTCCTTTGCCTTTGCTACCTCTTTCTTTGCCATGCGCCTAGATTCCTGTCTACTTTCTTCATCTCCCTGACTATCCCACTTTTTCTTTGCTAACCTGTTCCTTTGAATACTTTCCTGTACCTCCTCATTCCCCCACCAAGTCTCCTTGTCTTCCTTCCTCTGTCCACTGGATACATCACATACCCTTCTAACCGTTTCCCTCAACACTTTTGCTGTACTTTCCTAGTCATCTGATAATTCTTCCCTACCACCCAGAGCCTGTATCAACTCCTTCCTGAACTCTGTGCAACCTTCTTCCTTCTATAACTTCCCCCACTTAATATTTGGCTCTGCCTTCACTGTTTTCATTTTCTTGCTTTGCAAAGTCATCCTACAAACTACCATCTGATGCGGTCTAGCTACATTCTTCCCTGCCACCACCTTGCAGTCTCCTATCTCTTTCAGATTTCTCCTTCTGCATAAGATATAGTCCATCTGTGTGCACCTTCCTCCACTCTTGTAAGTTACCCTATGTTCCTCTGTCTTTTTGAAGCATGTGTTGACCACAGCCATTTTCATCCTTTTAGCAAAATCCACAACCATCTGTCCTTCCACATTTCTCTCCTTAAGACCATACAGGTATGCAAGAAAATGTGGCAATGAGTGGTTCAGTATCTAAAGTAAACAACGGGGTGAAACAAGGGTGTGTGCTGGCGCCTACACTCTTCTCGCTATATCTGGCATCCATGCTTGAGGTGGCCTTCAAAGACACTTAAGAAGGAGTATACATTCAGACAAGGAAAGAAGCAGACTTGTTCAATGTGGCACAGTTTAAAGCCAAGAGTAAGACATCGATAAAGGTAGTAAGAGAAATGCTCTTTGCTGATGACAGTGCTCTAGTTGCACACAGTGCAGAAGATACACAATCTTTAGTGGAGAAATTTGCGAGAGCAGCTTGCCAATTAAGCCTCAAAATCAACATCAAGAAGACAGAGTGCCTTTATCAACCACCAAAGTTCCAGTTATCAACATCACTACCAGAAGAGATCAGCATTGGTACAGAGCCACTAGTCAAGTGCAAGACTTTCAAGTATCTAGGGAGTACTGTTTCAGAGAATGCTAGGCTGGAGGATGAACTATCTCTCAGAATGGGAAGAGCAAGAGCTGTGTTTGGAAACTTGAGGGAGAGACTGTGGAACAATCGACATGTGTCTATCCGTGTGAAATGCAAAGTGTACAGAGCGACAGTACTGGCTACTCTACTGTACGGTGCTGAAACTTGGACTGCCTACAGAGTGCAGGCGAAGAAACTCCACGCGTACATGATGAGACACCTTCGAGCCATAATGAACATCTCATGGAAAGACAAGATAACCAACATAGAAGTGTTGAAACGAGCTGGTCTACCATCAATAGAGGACATGCTAATACAGACGAACCTGAGGTGGCTCGGACATGTTGAGAGGATGGACCACCAGCGTCTCCCTTGGCAGTTACTCTACTCACAGTTATGCGCGGGCAAATGCAATCAGGGTAGACCAAGGCTCAGATTTGAAGACACTGTAAAAAGAAACTTGAAGAAGCTGGATATAGACATGAGTTCCTGGCAGCAAAAGGCTAAGAACAGAGCTGCGTGGAGGAATCTGATCAGACCTAAATGAAACAGTCATTGTCGTCCACGACAGAGTGCTATGATGATGACAACCATCTGTCCTTCCACATTTCTTTTCTTAAGACCATACCTACCCAGGACCTCCTCATCACCTCTGTTCCCTTCCCCTACATGTCCATTAAAGTCCACTCCAATCACCACTCTCTTCCCCTGGGAACACTCTCAGTGCTTGCAGCGCGATGGAACAGTGGCTAGCACTGTGGCAGCACAGTATGAAGGTCATGGGATTGATTCCACCACTGAGCATTGGGATCTGCTGAGTCTCCAGGAATGGACTGTGAAGTGGCAATTATGCTTCCATTCTGACAAATGGACAGTGATATGAATAGGGACAGGTCATCTAGAATTTGCATATGAAATGACTGTTCAGGGAAAAAATATTCGCAGACCATGAACAGGACCTTGGCATGACTGTAGATAAAGAGCTGTCTTTTGAAAACACTTACAGACAATTGTGAAGAAAGCCACCCAGATAACAGGTATCATGTGGAGAACCTTTGAATGCATAGACAATGAAGTTTTCAGGCTTCCGTATAAGACAATGATACAGCCTCATGTTGAATACACAGCCCCTGTGTGGTCACTCCACTTGTGGAAGCTTGCAGATGCTATTGAATGAGTGCAGAGAGAGAGCCACCAAATGAGTACCTGGGCTAAGCAACCTGTAGTATGAAGAGCGCCTGAGGCACCTCAATATTCCCACGCTAGTGTACAGACATTTGCAAGATCTAATCAACTTTAAGTACATCCATAAGGAATACGATACAGAGCCATGTCTACCAGACCTACTGACAGATACAAGGACCCGAGGTCATAATTTGCGGCTTCAAAAGAACAGTGTCAGGTCGAATCGCAGGTTGTTCTTCTTTAGCAATAGAGTGGTTTCATGGTGGAATAACCTTACCAGAGGACATGGTGAATGCCCCGAGTGTGGATGCCTTTAAGGCCAGATTTGATAAGCATTTTGAGGATCATCCAATCCTCTATAATTATAGAGCATTGGACAACCCACTGTTGCCCGTGATGACTGTGAAATAGTGATACTAAGGTAGCGGCTCAAATTGGAATGAATATTCCTACCGAGCCGACATTCTTCTATCCTACTCTATTCTAATCTGACCATCGGTGACCCTTCTGTGTGGAGTTTGCATGTTCTCCCTGTGTTTGTGTGGGTTTACTCCGGGTACTCCAGTTTCCTCCCACAGGACAAAAACATGCAAGTTGGGTAAATTGGAGACTCTAAAAGTGGCCCTAGGTGTGAATGTATGTGTGAATGGTGACGGGATTGGCGCCATACCATGGCTGCCTCATCCATCCAAGTGGATGCCGTGAATTTCCCTCTGGGGATTAATAAAGAATACAAAATACAAAAAAACCCCACTTCATCCAACTTACTCAAGGATTCCTCTTTCACTTCTACCTTCCATCCAACTTGTGGGGCATACACACTGATAACAATCAACATCACACCTTTGACTTGTAGCTTCAAACTCACGATTTTTTCTGACTCCCTCTTTACCTCCTGAACACCCTTCAGATAGTCTTCCTTCAAGATTACTCCTACTCCATTTCTCTTCCTATCTACACCATGGTAGAACAGTTTAAATCCACCTCCAGTGCTCCTAGCCTTGCTTCCCTTCCATATCTACCTTTCTTCTTGCCATCATATCAGCCAAATCGCTGCCTTTACCAGTCATAGTCCCTACATTTAACGTCCCTACTCTCACCTCCACACTTCTACCTTTCCTCTTCTCGCTCTTCCTCCTAACATGCCTTCCCCCTCTCCTCCTCCTTGATCTTCAACCAATAGTAGCCTAATTTCCACTGGCACCCTGTCGGTTAACAGCACCTGTGGCGGTGGTTGTCAACCTGGGCCTCGACTGATCCGGTATGAAAGTCTCATTCGTCATGATCTGTATGTTTGATTTGGCAAAGGTTTTACATCGGAAGCCCTTCTTCAGGGCTTCAAGTTTTTCGGCACTGTGCCGGATTTCCGGCGTATGCCGTTTTCTTTTTTTTGTTTGTTTTTTTGTTTTTTTTGGCTGTGGGGAAATTTACTTCCTATTTCTGTACGCAGAAACACTTTTTGTCCAACCTATCTGCAATGGTGGATGAATAATGCTCAGAATAAACAGTCAGTTCTGTATAGTTTGGAGTTCTTTTAAGATATTTGCAGCAGTGAATATAGTATGTGAGATTGTAGAAAGTATTAAGCTTGTGCGCTCCACTGATCTCTATAGAAAACAGCTCACGCCCCATTAGCAACAACAGAGCCGAGTGAAGCCACCTGGCTGCCATATTAGGGAGGGAATTGAGTTGACATTATGTTTAGCGGCCGTTGATATCTATAGTTCACCGGTTGCGCAAGATTATAAGTTGCGTCTCCATGCCAAGAAGTTCAAAATCTGTTTATTTTTTGGGAAGGTTACTGAGGTAAAAGGGGCAACCATTTACTACTAAACACCATTCATTCTCCAGTGACTCAATGAGTGTTTTGGTAGTACTAATATGGGCAGCGCAGGTGATTCACTTCTGGCAGCCAATGATCATCTGGTTTTTCTATAGAGATCAGTGGCGCGCTCCTAATCGTAGTGACAGCAAGAGTGAGTAATTGGAAACGCGAGTGTTTCATCCTTCAGCATACAGAAAACCTTTCATACAATCTGTAGGATGGAAAGTAAGTTTTTGAGGCCTGGGGAAGATGCACTAATTGACTAAGGACGTAAAAACAAATAGCGCTAGGCGTGGATTGAAGAAATGGGCAGACACGGTATGCCTTTTGGTAGCTGGTGTAAAAAAAATTAGAGAACCAGGAGCTTGTTTCAGCACGTTGTGCTTGAAATAATGCAATTTAGAGTATTGTATACAGTTTAGGAAATTTTGGTTGGAAGCCATTCCTGGAAAGGTTCACCACTGTTCCATATTTTCACCATTTGTGGGTAATGGCTCTCACTGTGATTTGCTGGCGTCCCAAAGCTTTAGAAATGCTTTATAACCTTTTCCAGACTGATAGATCTACTGTTGCTGTTTACAATTTATTAAAAATACATGGTGCAAATGTTGCACATTTCATTACAAAATAGTAAATCAATGGCTTTTTCCATATACCCTTTACTGAACTGTTGTTAATTAAATCTTATTCCACCAGTGAATTAGTTCACTTGACTTAGTTTCGCATACCTTTATTCATAAATTTCATGTTATAGATTGAGGTCATTCTGTACATAATTATATAACTTGATAGCACAGCATCCTAAATGTTAGATGTTTGCACCATATTAGAGTGAGACGGAGTACTACTGTTGCCACCTACTGACCTTCCTTGGTATTGCTGTTTCAAACAGTCCACCATAATCTAGTCTGAATTTATCAATGGGTATGGCAGATATGTTACTAGCTAGTTTCAAGGAAAATCATTTTCATACATATATACGTATACACAACTCACAAAAAGTTAGGGATAGTTGGCTTTTGGGTGAAATTTCAGGATGCACCTAAAATGCACTAGAAACTTTACAGGTGAACATAATTTGACCTTCTCAAACCTTTTGAATGCACATGTCCACCTCTTCAATGTTTCAGTACTTTCTGCATAACTTACTGTTCTCTAACAAGGTGCTTAACGGCAAAATTCACAACAGGTGTTGGATCCATGAATCGACCAATAAATTTTCTGGTTCAATGAGAATTGGTATTTAAACAGTCCTCTTCATCATGCTGTTCACATTTTGACATCATGAGACCAAGATGACACCTAACAATTGATCAACAGTACCTCGCCAGTGCGAGGCTTCAAACAGGATGTTCTCAGAGGGAAGTGGCCATTAAGCTTAGCGTGTCATCAGCAGGTTGCAACAGAGATACAGAGAGACTGGAAGAGTCACAGAAAGGTATAGAAGTGGATGTCCTGTGACCACATCCCACGCTGATGACCACTTCATTGTGAACAGTGCTCTGTAGAACTGGATAATGAATGCCACTCAACTCCAGGCACATTTAAGGGAGGTGAGAGGCACTCAAGTGTCACGTTAGACCATTTGAAACAGTTTACATCAGCGTGGTGTGCATGCTAGACGACCTACAAGGGTACCTGACCACACCACCAGGCACATGTGTCATCGTCTTGCACGGGCCAGCGAGCATTTACGTTGGACAAAGGACCAGTGGGCCTCAGTGCTATTCTCTGATGAAAGTCGATTCATGTTGAGTAGAAATGATAGCCATCAACGATGTTAGAGATGTCAAGGAGAGTGCTATGCATCAGCCACTGTTGTCACCAGACAAGCCTTTGGTGATGGTGGTGGTGTTACAGTCTGGGCAGGTCTGTCTAGTCAATACAGAACTGTCCTACACCTTGTGAATGGTACAGTGACAAGCCGATACTACCTGAATAACATCATTAATCCAGTTATTGTGCCCCTGCATGAATAACACAGGCCTAATTTCATCTTCATGGACGACAATGCTCCAGCTCATCAAGGTTGCATCATTAGGGAACAGCTGCTGGAGGCTGAGTTACCTCAGATGGGGTAGCCTAAACTTTCTCCACACCTGAATCCCATAGAAAACCTATGGGATGAGCTGAGTCGCCATGTAGAGGCTCGTAACCCTGCACCCCACAACCTCAATGACCTGAGGGCCGTGAGGAATGCCATGCCTCAGCAGACAATAAATTGACTGGTGAACAGCATGAAACGTCGTCGTCAAGCTGAAATTGATGCTCAAGGGCACATGACAAGTTATTGAGACACTGACAGTTTTTGTTGTGGTATACCCATCACTGTTGTTGGCTTTTGTTTCAATAAATTGTTTGAGATGAGGATATCACCATTGCATGCTTCTACTTACATGCCCTACTTTCATGATATAATATCACTGTAGCATGAACTTTTCACATTTTCCATAAATTTCACCCAAAAGCCAAATGTTTTTTGATTTTTTTTTTGATTTTTTATTTTGTATACTTTATTGATCCCCAGAGGGGAAATTGAGGGCATCCACCTGGATGGATGAAGCAGCCACGGTACGGCACTATCCCTTTACCATTCGCACACACATTCACACCTAGGGCCACTTTTTAGAGTCTCCAATTAACCTAATACCGCTAACTTTTTGTGTGTAGTGTATATATATATAATATCTAAAATGGATATGTATGGACGCGCGTGGGTCTCTCCACCCCTGTGACCCTGCTCCCCGAAAAAAGTTCAGGCTCAGGATTTTTTTTTTTTGCTTTAACCCCTGCTTCCTGGCACAACCCTCTCCATATACCGAGCTTAGGACCGGTACTAGGAGTACACTGGCTTGTGCACCCCTTGTGGCTGGTAACCCAGTTTTTATTATAGCGCCATCTATGTATGCATTGCCTTGATTTTTTTTTTTTTTTTTTTTTTTTGTCTCTTAGTAGTGGAGAGATTTTCTGATCAGACTCTCAAATTTCAAGTTTCCACATACTAATGTTTTATGCACTAAGGGGAGAAAAATAAGAAGAAGAGTCAGAACAAAAACGATAGGTTTCCCGCAGCACAGCTGCTTGGAACAGCATTAGCATTCAGTCTACAACACCATAACAAGTCCACTAAGGGTTTCTTCAGTTTGGAATATATGCTTGAAACTTATAACAAAAGCATGCTTTGTGTACTATGTTTCTTACTTTTCACCATTAAAATTCACTTATTTAACTATGGGTAGATCCAGATAGAGATCTATAGCTTAAAGATCTGGAAAAATTACAATGTATTAGGGGTGGGAATCACGAGGGACCTCACGATACGATACCCATTGCGATACTTGGATCACGATTAGGGATATTAATGATTAATTAACTTTCGATTAATTGTCGATAAGAATTTAGTTGACTAAATTAAATCAGTTGTCAAATAATTGATAACTCAGCAGTCCTTTTCAATGGGAGCTTAATCTATGAAATGTTGTGGCATCACTGTCCATGCGGGGGCACATGCGGTCACCCACTGCCCCCTTTCAACCGAAACTAAAGAAAATGAAGAAGAAGATGCCAAGCCCCCAAAGAGCATGCACTGTGAAGAGCGAAAAAAAACCTCACTCTTCCGGGTTACGTCAGAGAGCCACAACAAGTTAAAATGGCGGGCAAGCTTGAAGATCCACCCGCCTACTTCAAATCAGCAGGGCGGAGAAATGGACTGGACCAAGGAAAAAAACTACACGAGTGCAAAAACCCATCCTCTCTGCCTTCAACCCACCGCTAGACAGGAAAGCAGACTGGACTCAAGTTACCACTGAGGTAACAGACAACAGTGGGAGCTCAGATCACACTGAGTTTGCTTAGATTTCCAGGATACTGTGATAATGTTTAACATACAACTGATGAAGCAGCTCACAATTTATTTTTCTGTTAAAACAGTCTACCAGTGCATCTCAGTAAATTATAACGTGAAAGTCAGTTTTTTGTAATACACCTAAAAAAGATAATTTTTATGATATTGGTAATAGTTTTCAAAATAAATTAAAAATCATGACATTTGTTATTTACTGAGATGTACCAGCACATAGTACACACTATACAGTACAAAATTTGTTAAACTACCAAAAATGCCATTGTCTGTAGTAGAAAAATGCAGATGATACAATAAATCATAGAGGAATATGATGTTCATGTTTTATTCAGTATATCAAAAACAGTAATTAACTTTTTATGTTAAAGATAGAAAGATCATATTGTACCGAGGGAAATTCAGATTCTCAGGAAAACTGTCACTTATCATCCATCCATCCATCTTCTACCACTTTTCCGGAGGTCCGGGTCACAAAGGCAGCAGTTCAAGCAGAGAAGCCCAGACTTCCCTCTCCCCAGCCACCTGCTCCAGCTCTTCAGATATGATACCAAGGCGTTCCCAGACAAGCTGGGAGACATAGTCTCTCCAGCGAGTCCTGGATCTGCCCTGGGGTCTTCTCCCAGAGGGACGTGCCCGAAACACCTCAAGTGGGAGGCGTCCAGGAGGCATCCTGATCAGATGCCCATACCACCTCAACTGGCTCCTTTCAATGGACGTGGACGTTTTTGGGATGTGGAATGTCACTTATCAATTAATCGTTAATCGATCGATAAGGTGAATCAACTAATGATTAATGAATTAATTGATAACTTGCATCCCTAGTCATAATGCAATACTATCACAATACTTTGATTCCTTAAGTATTGCAATACCATATACCCCCATTCATCAAATTGCATCTCCAAAGTACAGCTATCAATCTGTTTCATATAAGTTTTCACTGTTTTCAACTCACTGTGGCCACTTTTTTTTTCGGTTGCTAGAGGCTCACAGTGTTGTGTGGTCCTTTCTGCTGCGCTTGGGCATTTCTCTGCTTTGGGCTTCACTTCTTGGTGCAGTTTCTGAACCACCATGGCAGCAGGACAGGGACACACGCCTGGGCTCCAGTGTCTCATGTTCAAGGGCAGGCTTCATTTTCTGCGGCAACACAGGTACACATGGGGAGGACAATGGACTGTGTTGTCTTCTTGGCTTGCTGTGAGTTTGGTGGTGGTTTTGTTGAACAGGGAGTGTCTGTAGTTGGTTGATTTTTACCAGATGCTATTTTGGCTTGACTGTCGCCAGGGGTTGGCGCCGCTTGTGGAGTGTTTTTAGCTTTTGTTGTTGCTGGATGGTTCCGAGTGGAGTGTGCCGGCCCACATGTTCTGTGTTTTTTTTGGGGGGGGGGGGGGGGGACAAGGCAGTATTCCTTGTGGGTTGAGTGTGCCATGTCAATGTCTTTCTTTTCGTCTTTGTTATAAAATCAAAAAAAGGGTCTGATGTTTAATTTTTTTGGTGCATCCAACTGCTTCCCAACTTGTCCACCTGGCTGCAAATCTCAGACGACAAGCTATGACCTCACCTGACAATGCTGCTTATTTTACACCATCTAGTGGACTGAAGACTCAGTTGATTGGTTAATACCCAAGAGTTTGCAATTTTTACATAAATATATGTAATTAATAAAAGATTGGTACATACATTTAGGGATCGGTGCATCATCACAAGTGCCAAGATACTGCCCCAAATCAATCTTTTACCTCACCCCTAAAATGTACCAGGCCATGTGAACAGGTGGGGAAAATAATCAAAGTACACAAAACTGTATTTCCTTGAATGGCCACTTAAGAATGGCTCCACAAGTGAGTCAGTCCAACATTAAAGTATCTAACTTTACATCAAAAATAAACATGCTTACAGATTAGTACATAAGCTATATTAGTCTCTGTCATATGATTTCTGTAATTAGATTAGGCATTGTCCGAGTTACATATCACTTAGTATGTTTCTACTGTGTTGGTGTTGCAGGAGTATTTTCAATGCAATTAGTTGAAGAATATAACCTGTTACAGTCTTAATAATTTGTAGTAACAGCCCTGTAATAGTCTACTCTGGCTGCTTACTCTCGTCAGCTGCGCACACACCTGCTCCTCATCACGGTCAGGGCTATTTAAACTACGCTGCCCTGAGATCAGTGCGGAGTCGTCTGTCAACTCTCCAGGAGACCTTCTCTCGCCTTCGTCATTGTTCCTGAGTTTCCTAGCCTCAGTCTACCTACGTCCTTGTTTCCAGCCTCAGTCCACCCTTGTCCTAGCGTCCAGCCTCCTGCCAGCCGGCATCTGGAGGAATACCTCCTCAGCTCAAGTAAGCCCTCATACATTCTCTCTAAATCCTCTCTCAGTTCCCTGTGCACAGACGGAGTTCCATGGTGGCGGACCTCCCCACTTCCTGGCGGCGGACCGTGCTACACTGCTCCACCTCGTACGCATCTGCTCACCCCCAGCTGCTACGAGACCACACACCCACACACTCACACACATTCATTGTTGTTTGATAAATATAACTGTATCTATTCCTGAGTCCGAGTCTGCTCACTGGGTCAATTAACCATGTCAGTACGACTCCGCCGTACGACACAGCTGACAGCGCGCTGACGTGCAAAGTTAACAACTTCAAGACTCGGGTGGATCAATTAGCTTATCAACAACAAATTATTCTCACTCAATTGACCCGTTTAACGGACCGGTTGGATCGTCTGACAGGCCCGCAGGCATCCCCTCCGGCTCCCTCGGCCCCAAGTAGCTCCCCTGCTCCCGCTACCTCCCAATCCAGCCAACCCGGGCAGGGCCTTTCTTCCCGGCTAACCCCCATCCCCACTCCCATCCGTTTTAGTGGTAAATTAAATAATTCTCACCATTGTTGATAGGTTCTCCAAGGCCGCTCACTTCGTTCCCCTGCAGGGGCTGCCAACGGCGAAGGAGACAGCAGACCTGCTCGTCCAACATGTGGTGAGATTACACGGAATCCTCCTGGACATCATTTCCGACCGGGGACCTCAGTTCATCTCCCAGGTATGGAGGTCCTTTTGCAACACCCTTGGGGCTACTGTGAGCCTGTCTTCCGGATACCACCCTCAGAGCAACGGGCAATGTGAGTGGGAAAACCAGGAGCTGGAGGCTGCGCTGTGGTGTGTCACTACCACCAACCCAGCATCTTGGAGCACGCACCTCCCGTGTATTCGAATATGCTCACAACACGACGGTCTCTTCGGCTATCGGCATGTCTCCGTTTGAGGCTTCGTTGGGCTACAACCCCCCGTTGTTTCCTGAAGAGGAGGGGGGCATCACCATTCCGTCCATCCGGGCTCACCTGAGGCACTGCCGCCGGCTATGGAGAGCGACCCGGACCGTGCTACGGCACACGGCAAAGCATAACTCCACGGTTGCTAACCGTCGCAGGACACCAGACCCCCTCTATCGGGTGGGTCAGCAGGTATGGTTATCCACCAAACACATTAATCTGAAGGCAGAGGCTAGGAAGATGTCCCAGCGATTCATTGGGCCTTTTGCCATCACTCGCATCATCAACCCTGTTTCTGTGCGCCTAGCTCTCACCCCCCCCCCCTCCGCATCTGTCCTACCTTTCATGTGTCGCAGGTCAAGCCCTTCTATTCCAGCCCTCTGTGTCCCCCTCCCAGGTCTCCACCTCCGCCAATGTTGATCGATGGCGACCCAGTGTGGAAGGTCAATACCATCCTGGACGTCTGTCGCCGGGGTCGCGGCCTACAATACCTGGTGGACTGGTAGGGCTACGGTCCGGAATGGAGGTCCTGGGTATGTCCCTCCTTCGTGCCGGTAGGAGGGACTTTTTTGATGTCAAGCCCATCAAAGAAGTCAGTGCCCCAGTTTTGTGCTTATCTGATACATCCACACAGTTAATGGATGTGTGTTGTTAAACAAGTTTGTTAACATCCACTTATAACAAGATGGTGTCAGCTATTAGACAAAACTGGATGCTTCAAAATGTGATTCCACAAACCAAACAGTGATATTACAGCATCTACTGTCAACCTTTTACAGTCTGTGAGTAACCACTAACTGCCCCAAACTGCTCCATTTACTCAAATATTTGATTCCTGTACTTTATCACCTGGAAAAATTCATTTGTTGTCCTTTTTCCAATACTTTATTATGTTTAAAAAATGATATGTACAGTGGACTTTGCACACAGTTCATGTGGATGAAGCAGGAAAATCAGCATGCAGAGAAATGAAATGTGTCCAAGTTAAATAATTCATCACATCACTGATAGCATCCTCTGATGATGCAAATGAGTGCAGGGACTGCTTTTCACTTTGGGGCGTTCAAGTATTGATTTTCTGACAACACAGAGATGATCCTGCCAGGAAGTTCGTAATCTGTAGGTGCAAATCTGTAGGTCGTAATCTGTAGGTGTTGTGTAGATCACTACAGTGTGAATGCACCAGCTGGGATACTTAAAAAATGTCTTTAGCTGCATTTTGTCAAAGGTAGAGCAAACAGTGAGAACACTGATGGATTCAACCCTGCAATCAAGAATTACATGGCTGTGAGCAAGATGATTCACAATGTGCTTTTTTGAGTGAAATATACCCAATGCCTGTCTGAATGTTGGGAAAATATACTGAAAAGTCACAGTATACAGTACACTAACACACACCTGCATATAATGCCATTTTGAACACTACTTTTATTTTTTTATTTATTTTTTTTTATACATGTCAAGGTCAGGTAGACACTGGCCTACCTGCTACCGGATAACCATGAAAACCAGTACAACCTGTAACATGGGTCGAATTGCCGGCAACTAAACTGGCAACCCCACCAGCTGGTCTGGTGTGGAGGGTATAACTGAGCATCCTTGCAGAACAAAATAACATATCTGCTACAAGGTCTGTTGTGGACCGCTCTCAGTTGGTGACCCATGGCACCACCGGAGGGCAGAGATTGACAGACTTATCTACTGGCCAGCCATTGCAGTATGACATTTTGCTAAATGAAACATCAGAACATTACTGGATCGACAAAGTTCACATAGACCTCAGTGTCAGACCGCTCTGGTTGCAAGGGAATTAGATAGGTACAACACTGACATTGCTGCTCTTTGTGAAACACGACTTGCTGGTTATGATAGCATGGAGGACGGTGGCTGTACGTTCTTTTGGATTGGTGGAAGAGGAGCATTGAGAAGCTGGAGTTGGCTTTGCTGTAAGAAACTCAATCGCTCTACAGCTGGAAGAGAATCCAACACTGATAAATGACCGGTAATTTATTTTTTTTAATTTATTTTAATCTATTTATTTTACATTTGTTTTATTTTTTTTTATAGTTTAGTTTTTAGCACTGTAATGACCATGAGACTTCCGCTACAAAAGAATGTTTACACAACTATCTTCAGTGTATATGCACCCACTATGACAAGTCCACAAGCAGTGAAGGATTTCTATGCTCGGCTGAGAGAGGTTCTTTGCAAAGTACCAAACAAGGATAAATTGCTTACAGCTAGAGACATGAATGCAAGGGTCAAGAAAGATGCTGACAAATGGCCTGGTGTGCTTGGAAAACATGGATTAGGCAAGTGTAACTCAAATGGTGAGCTTCTCCTTGCTCTCTGTTCAGAGTTCAGACAAGTTGTCACAAGCACATTCTTAAAGGCCAAAGATCAATACAAGACCACGTGGATGCACCCTCGCTCCAAGCACTGGTACATCCTTGACTATGTTATCACCCATCAGAATGACAAAAATGATACCTTGAACAAAAGAGTGATGAGAGGCACAGACTGTTCAACTAACCACCTTATGATCAGATCTAAACTGACCTTTACAATCAGGAATAGTTTTAAGAAGAACACTGAATGGTCAGGTACAGGAAATCTTTCCTGCCACATGCCATTTCACTGTACAATAACTCACTCTAATGTTGAATTATGGTCATAACAATGCTGCCACACTGCACCTTGCAATCTAACTGGTACCTCACATTTCACCCTGCGCCCGATAGCTCTGCATTGTACAGCAAATACGATTCATGTATCCACACTGGTCATCATCTGTGATGTATATAAAGTTACCTAGGCAGTTTTACTTTCCCTGGGTAATTCCTTTTTCTATTATGCTGTGTGTGTTTCTGTCATTTTGGTTGTCTACTGTCATGCTGCTGTTACACTGTAATTTTTCAGTTTGGGATCAATAAAGTGCATCTATCTAGCTATCTAGCTATCTAGCTAGCTATCAACTGAAAGAGGTTTATGGACCCCAGAAGAAAGGTACCATAAAACTGACTGACCTGGATGGTGAAATAGTACTGCAGGAAAAGTCAGATTATTGAACGATTTGCAGACCATTTTGGCATCTTGCTGAACATTCCTGGGGTGTTGGATAACACAGCTTTAGAGAGAAAGAAACTTGGCAAGCTATAGTCCCTTCGCTTAATGCAGTACCATCTTTCGAGGAGTTTGTAGATGCCGTGCACATCATGAAGGAAGGAAAAGCACCTGGTAAATGTGGAATCCCAGCAGAGATTTGGAAGTATGAATGAGTAAAGGTTCACAGGAGCCTATACAACATAATACTCCCAAGTATGGGAAAATGAAAGTGTCCCACAGTGTGTTAAAATCATTGCATGATGGTGTGATAGCCTCTGTGGCACAAGGACACAACACTTCCAGGGAGTTTAAAGTTACCAATGGAGTAAAGCAAGGCTTTGTGTTCACACCCACGTTGTTCTCACTCTATCTTGCTGCAATACTACAGGTTCCCTTCGAAGAAGTGAAAGAGGGCATCGAGATCCAAACTCGTCACGATGCAGATTTATTCAATGTAGCCCATTTCAAACCAAAGACTCGAACAATTAAGATCCTAGTTTGTGAGATGTTTGTAGATGACAGTGCACTGGTAGCTTACAGCTGTGAAGATATGCAGATTTTAGTAGACCACTTCACCCAGGTTGCTGAACAGTTTAGTCTGAAGATAAACATTAAGAAAACAGAGTGTCTGTACCAGTCTATCAAGAATCTACCCACATATAATGATCACCACCACCCAAGAAGAATTAATGCAGTCCAAAGTCTTCAAATACTTAGGAAGCACCATATCTGACGATGCTAGACTGGGCCAGGATTTCATTTACAGAATGGGTAGAGCCAGCACAGCTTTTGGAATATTGCAGGGCAGGCTGTGGAAGAACAGACATGTGTCTATCAGAGTGAAATGTAAACTGTACCTGGCTGTAGTGCTTATATGGAGCAGAATCATGGACAATCTACAGAACTCAGATCAATCGACTTCATGTATACAGCGGAGAAAATGCGTATTGGACACATCAACATTTTTCTCATTAAACATATCTCTGATGGAGCCATTGACCTGAGATTTTCACCAGATATCAGTAACAACCCAAGTAATCCATACATACAAAGAAATCAAGGCAACTGTGTTCACAAGTTATGTTTAATAGAGTGGAATGACACAGGGAATAAGTATTGAACACGCTTGGTGAAATTCATTTAATATTTAGTAGAAAAGCCTTTGTTGGTAATAACAGCTTCCAGACGCTTCCTGTATGGAGAAACGAGGCACAGGCATAGCTCAGGAGTGATTTTACCTCATTCTTCCACACAAACTGTCTTCAAATTGTGAAGGCTTCGTGGGTGTCTTCTATGAACTCTAATCTGTTCGTTCTGTAGATTTTCAGTTGGATTCAGGTCAGGTGACTGACTGGGCCATTCTAGCAGCTTTATTTTCCTTCGCTGGAGCCAGTTGAGAGTTTTCTTGTCTGTGTGTTTTGGATCATTGTCTTGCTGAAATGTCCACCCTCATTTCATCTTCAGCATCTTGGCAGATGGCGACGGGTTCTTATCAAGGATATTTCTTGAGCTGAGCTGCAGGCCACGCCCTCTCTGCCTGAGTGCTTCAGGTCTGGGTGTGCCTCCCAGGCTGAAGGCAGTTGGTTGATTGCACCAGGTGGGAATGATCTGGTGATTAATGGGGTTTGGAGGCAGTTACTCACAGGGCAGTGGGGAGTAAGCAGTGTGTGAGAGAAATGGTTGGAGAGTCTGGACTTGGGAAAAGAAGACTGCAGGACTAAAGCTTGTTTCAAGCAAGGAAGAAGGAGCCGGTGAGCATTCATTTGTGATATGTGTCTTTGTAGCTGCATTTGGAAAATCATTTGATCAAATTTAGGTTAAATGTGATGTATTAAAAAATCATGTGATTCAAATGTAAGTTAAAATGTCATATATTTAATATCATGTGGGTTTAAAAGTATAGTTAAAAATGGAGCATATTTTAAAAGAGTTAAAAGTTAAAAGCTGCTAAAGTTGTAAGGTTAAAAATCATTACTGAACAGTGTTTTAAGATGTATTTAGTATTTGGGGTGCTTTAGATGTAGGTATTTTCTGCTTATTTCAAGATTAATTTTTAGTAGTTTAAAAACTGAGTATTTGATTTTGGGTTATGTAGATTTATTATGGGTTCTTGGGTTACATTTTCCTTGACCTTCTATTTGTGTTTGTATTTAAAGGTTTTTCACCTGTGCTTGGCCTTGATGACTTTTCAAAATAAAAGGAAAGAAAAGGAAAAAGTTGCATCTTGGTCAATGAGTGACTACCAGTTCTATCTTCCAAAGCAAGCTTCCCGTTCCAAGTGGGGGAAACTGCTGGTCAAACCTCACAAGAGTGAGGACCACTTGACAATGTCTCTGTACATTTGTCGATTCATCTTTCCTTCAAATATTTGAAGTCTGCCTGTACCATGTGCTGAAAAACACACCCTCACCATGATGGGATGTGCAGTGCCATTTCTTTTTGGATGCCACAATACACATGCTGTGTTGTGGCATGCTGTGGCATCCAAAAAGTTCAATTGTGGTTTCATCTGACCAGACTATATTCTCCCAGTATTTTACTGTGTTGTGCAGCAAACTTTAAACGAGCTTCAACATGCTTTTTTCTTCAACAATGAAGTCTTGCAAGGTGAGCAGACATAGAGCCCATGCATTACTTATTGTTTTCTTTGAAACAGCAGTACCTGCTAACTAAAGTGGTCTTTGGCTCTTGGATAATTCTTCTGATAATTCTTTTGACTCCTCTGTCAGAAATCTTGCGAGGAGCTGCTGGTCATGGCTGGTTTATGGTAAAATGATCTTTCCACTTCCGAATGATGGCTCCAACAGTGCTAACTGGAACAATCAGCAGTTTAGAAATTACCTGTAACTAATGCCATCATTATATTTTGCAACAATAAGGTTGCAAAGGTCTAGAGAGAGCTCTTTGCTTCTACCCATCATGAGTTCTTTGTGGTGTGACAATCTTATATTCACAGACCTTTTTAAAGGCTATCAATCAGGACTTAACCAGCTGAAATTAATTTGCATTGATGGAGAATGGGATGGCTTTCTAAAGTCTGATGGATTTCAGCTGGTTTTTTTTGGCTTTCTATGTCATTTGGCACCTCTTTTTCTTCACGTGTTCAATACTTATTCCCTGTGTCATTCCACTTCATTAAATATAACTTCTTTTGTGAACACAGTTGCCTTGATTTCTTTGTATGTATGGATTACTTGGATTATTACTGATATCTGGAGAAAATCTCAGGTCATTGACTCTATCAGAAATATGTTTAATAAGGAAAAATGCTGATGTGTTCAATACTTGTTTTCCCTGCTATACATGATAAGACATCTGCAAAAAATCATGAACCTCACCTTGATTGACAAGATCAGGAATAAAGAGATTCTACGATGAGCTGGCTTGCCTTCCATGATGGATATCCTAATAGACAGGAATCTGCAATGGTTATGACACGTTCATAGGATGGACAAGTCCAGAATATCCAGGCAGCTACTTTATTCTTTACTTTGTAATGGAAAAAGAAACCAGGGCAGACCAAGACTAGGGTACAAAGACACCACCAAAAGGAACATGACATGGAAAGACATAGATACAAATCAATGGCAAACTACCACAAACGACCTACCACTTTGGAGGAGGCTCTTTAAGGCCATGCCAAAGCCATGAACAGTCATAGTTGTGTCAGCTGACCTCATGATGATGATAATGATGATGTTGAATTTTATTTTTTTTACAGGAGGAAGAATAACAACAAAATTTGGGCAGAAAACTTTTTTTTGCCGAGTAGCCCTCCTGTGTCGGTATGTGTGAGGTAATGTCCAGGTTATACTAACCCTCAGGTATCATACTAACACTGACCTGTCCTCCAACGAGGTGATAACAGTAAACCGATAAGCCTTGCTGAGTCACCCTGACAGAGATGGCTTCTCTCTGAGGTCCTGCAAGGGGATTCTGTCTCAACTCTGACCTGGTCTACCACTCTAATCACTCCGTCTTTATCCAGTCACCTTTCTTATAGATGAGAGACTGAGCAAGAGAGGGAGAACGATTGAAATCCCTCAGGTTTCACAAACATGTTTTCATCACTGTATTTTGGGCTGTGAATGAGATGATGAAATGATAAACACTTCTCTGAAAGAGCCATATTCAATATTTATGTGTTAGATTTACAAAGATGCTCAGTATATTGAGGAAATTATTCTACTGTATACATGCATCCTATTATTTTACTCATCATCAACTTGTTTTTGCCTCATATCTGCTTCTGCAAAATTGTTCTGGTCCCTGGTTAATCTTTTTACATTACCAAGTCCCTTGTAATTCATATAAAGAGATTTTTGGGAATTACTTTTGGGACTTATTCAGAATTTGTGTCAACTGTATTTTTAATTATGTTTTTCTTTCATAGAAGATGTCCTTGCAAAAGCCAATAAGGATTCTTTCCTACACTGAAACTATTCCTTTTTTCCTTGTAGCCCATGCACAATAACAGTAGCAGTCTTTCAAAGCTTCCACACCTTTCATTTTGATTCTCAGGAAGTAGAATACTATTATGTGGAGATATTTTCTTAGAAAACGTTGTTATTATTATTTTTTCAATTAGAAATGATTGAGAGCAACATCAGCGGAAGGGTCTCATGGTAAGGATGGTGGGGGGATATAAGCTGTAAGCAAAAAGAACTGAGAACACACGCTGTGTAATTATGTACTCTCTTCCTCCTGCAGCTATAACACTGCATCTCCAGTCATCCCTGTGGAGGGTGGTTGTAGTATTTATGTCATGAAAGGCTGTGAGCAGCTACAGAACAACTCTTTCCTGCTTCTAGGGCTGATTTCCAAGATCTTTCAACCTCTAGGAGCATGGCTATATTTAACCAATCCCACTGTCTGCACTGATATGGTCACGAATGCACACATGTGGAGCATCTTCAACAATAAGCCTCCAGTACTGACATGGCAATTACTTTTGCCAGATGTACATAATTGAGGTTGTATCAGCAGCTCTGTATGAGGAATCTAAAAGTCTAGCGGTATGTATCTTCTCCCCTTCAGTGATTCATAATCTCCCTATGAAACATTTGAGGCCATTTTAATAATCATAGTGTGACAGCACCGCGAAGCAAAGACGGCAAGGGATGGATTGAATACATGTTGGCAGTCTCGCTATACTCTCTGCAACGGTGTCTTCTACAATTGCACTGGGGAATCTGCCGCAAGTGAAGTGTTATTTGAGCCTCTTTTGTTTTACTCAGTGGGTCTAATTAATAACAAAAAAACCTCATCACCTCAATGGGGAGCTATGAGTTTCCCACTGGGATTTGCTGAATAAAAGCAGGATAATATGATGAAGAAACAGCACTAATCCTGCACCTAAACCCCTTTCATTTTAACCCGGCAACCCATTCAAACCCAGTAAGACTCGGCTTGCTGCTGTTGTCTGAATAGGGTTACCCGCACCAGATGACGTGGCCTAAATGACCCTGCAAGCGAGGTGGGTCATTGACCACCTCAGCTCGGCGAACATTTGAATAGGAAACGTGGATAAATATGCACTGAAGTAGGTATAGCCCCTTTCAGTGCACCCTGGCAATCCATTCAAACCCACTATGAAACGGCTTGCTGCTATTGTCTGAATAGGGTTGCCCACGCTAGATGAAATGGGCTAAATGACCCTGCAAGCGAAGTGGGTCATTGTGTATCTCACCTCAGCTCAGCAAACATTTGAATAGGAAAGGTGAATAAAGGCACATTGAAGTAGGTTTCATCGTCACCACGTCACAGCACAGTGACAGAGTGGAAATGAATCAGAAGGGTGTCATTATTCTGACAGATTATATTCATTTTGAAGCTGCAGCAGACAACTGTGTGTGCCACAATTACACAAATATCACAGTGGCTGAGAGTGAGAGGTTTCTTAGAGTATTTTTTCAGTCATTCCCTCTGACCATCCCCAGCTACTGTGGAGAAAAGACCAGCCTGTCCTGGTTCAGTCAGGGGCAATCTATGTATCTCAGTTCACCATGCATTACCTTATCCTCTGTGACACACAAACAAAAGTGCAGCCTGTGCACATAAACACAGTGTGTCTCTTCCTGTAAATATTCAGTGCTGATATGAAAAAAAAATGTCAGGTGCATTTTGCAATCAAAGAGTAGCAACCATTGAACTATATACAGTGTATCAGGAAAGTATTCACGGCGCTTCACTTTTTCCACATTTTATTATATTACAGCCTTGCTCCAAAAGGGATTAAATTCATTTTTTCCTCAAAATTCTACACACAATACCCCATAATGACAACATGAAAAAAGTTTTTTTTTTTAATTTTTGAAAATTAAAAATAAAAAACTAAGAAATCACATGTACATAAGTATTCACAGCCTTTGCCATGAAGCTCAAAATTGAGCTCAGATGCTTCCTGTTTCCACTGATCATACTTGAGATGTTTCTGCAGCTTAATTGGAGTCCATCTGTGGTAAATTCAGTTGATTGGACATGATTTGGAAAGGCACACACCTGTCTATATAAGATCCCACAGTTGACAGTGCATGTCAGAGCACAAACCAAGCATGAAGTCAAAGGAACTGTCTGTAGACCTCTGAGATAGGATTGTCTCAAGGGACAAATCTGGGGAAGGGTACAGAAAACATTTCTGCTGCTTTGAAGGTCCCAATGAGCACAATGGCCTCCATCATCCATAAATGGAAGAAGTTCAGAACCACTGGGACTCTTCCTAGAGTTGGTCAGCTGTCTAAACTGAGCGATCGGGGGAGAAGAGCCTTATTCAGGGAGGTGACCAAGACCCCGATGGTCACTCTGTCAGAGCTCCAGCATTGCTCTGTGAAGAAAGGAGAACCTTCCAGAAGGACAACCATCTCTGCAGCAATCCACCAATCAGGCCTGTATGGTTGAATGGCCAAACAGAAGCCACTCCTTAGTAAAAGGCACGTGGCAGCCTGCCTTGAGTTTGCGAAAAGGCACCTGAAGGACTCTCAGACCATGAGAAACAAAATTCTCTGGTCTGATGAGACAAAGGTTGAACACTTTAGCGTGAATGCCAGGTGTCATGTTTGGAGGAAACCAAGCACCACTCATAACCACGCCAATGTTGGTAGCAGCATCATGCTGTGGGAATGTTTTTCTGTTTTTCAGTGGCAGGAACTGGGGGACTAGTCAGGATAGAGGGAAAGATGAATGCAGCAATGTAGAGACATCCTGGATGAAAACCTGCTCCAGAGCACTCTTGACCTCAGACTGGGGCGATGGTTCATCTTTCAGCAGGACAACAACCCTAAGCACACAGCCATGATATCAAAGGAGTGGCTTCAAGACAACTCTGTGAATGTCCTTGAGTGGCCCAGCCAGAGCCTAGACCTGAATCCAATTGAACATCTCTGGAGAGATCTGAAAATTGCTGTGCACCGATGCTTCCCATCCAACCTGATGGAGCTTGAGAGGTGTTGCAAAAAAGAATGGGCAAAACTGCCCACAAATAGGTGTGCCAAGCTTGTGGCATCATATTCAAAAAGACTTGAGGCTGTAATTGCTGCCAAAGGTGCATCAATAAAGTATTGAGCAAAGGCTCTGAATACTTATGTACATGTGATTTCTTAGTTTTTATTTTTTAATAAATTTGCAAAAATTTAAAAAAAAACTTTTTTTCACATTGTCATTATGGGGTATTGTGTGTAGAATTATGAGGAAAAAAATGAATTTAATCCCTTTTGGAATAAGGCTGTAACACAACAAAAGGTGGAAAAAGTGAAGCGCTGTGAATACTTTCCGGATGCACGGTAGATTGCTGTATTCAACCACTGATCTGCACTGAGTTTGACACAGGGCAACAAAATTAAAAGACCTGTAAAAATGCCAGTGCTTCTCAAGGCCGACATCACCAGCTTCCGGGCTTACCGGTGCATTTGTGTGACATCGGCAACGTGAGGACATGAAACTTCATATCCCAGAGAAATGCATCTGCAGGAGATGAGACCTGCGTAAAGTCTGAAAAGGCTGTGGCTGTGGAGGGTTGTTGAGGTGTGAATCTATGCTAATGAAACTCACAACTGCGGCTCTCCAGTTGTAGTTTGAAAATGGCTCTGCAGGCATGTAAGCATGTGTCAGTAGCCCCGTTCCCACTACCAGAAACCACAGACCAGTTTTGTAAGAACATCCTCCATATATGTGTCTCCACTACCAGGAACCTCCCCTTAAGGGAGAGTTTTCAGGAACCTTTAGTGGTTAAATAAGGCCCTGGTCAGGACTCAGGAGTAGGTACTTCAGAGCCTGAAAACTACTGGTTCTGGTTTAGGATTGACTTGGTGCTGATTGGATAAAACTCGGCCAGAGTGCTTTGTGCAGCACTGGCTTCTTGTGACAAAACACACAGAAATGAAAAGTGATATATTTGACCAGAAAAGATAGTTGTGAAGATCTAATGCTTAAATAATTATAATGTAATGCTGCTGTGATTCCAGAGTGTCTAAACTATTCAGCATACGTATGTGGAGGACATCAGCATTACATCGGAGCAGTATGGCACATAACACCAGCCACTACCGCTGTCTTTCACGGGGATACAAGCACACAGAGACTAGCCAATGGGAGACGGGAGTCCTTGCTGGCTTATTTCCATGTGCTCACATGGCTAGTATAGCTTCATGTCTAAAATTTTTAAAGTTAATATTGCCATAATTGTGGAGGGGAATGATGGAATATACGCAGCCACACATGCATCGGGGTAGCAGGAATACAGTGGAGATTCAACTCACAGGACCGGCGGCTTGGCCTGTTTGTAACCGGAGGTTGAGTCCACACCATCGTCCAGCCAGAAGTAGTATTGCCGCTGGTG
The DNA here is from genome assembly GCA_020510985.1 of Pholidichthys leucotaenia. Taxonomy (NCBI): domain Eukaryota; kingdom Metazoa; phylum Chordata; class Actinopteri; order Cichliformes; family Pholidichthyidae; genus Pholidichthys; species Pholidichthys leucotaenia. The sequence goes on from CM035847.1 coordinate 117,603,014, forward strand.
CTACTCGCGCTGTGTATGCTGCTTAATTGATCAGTTCCACTCTGCAATTATTAGGCAACAACGGTCACAAGATGGTCCTATGCACTCCACCATACAATTATTTTGAGCATAATCATTTCTCTGTGATCTTAACTTATTTTACTTTGGTAAGCTGCATCAAGCCAAAACTGTCAGATAATTACGTACCAACAAATCCTCATGGTTCCTACTAGGGGTGTTGGAAAAAACTGATTCACATAAGAATCTACATTCTCATTTTACACGATCCAGAATCGATTCACAAAAATTAAGAATCTTTTTTTTAAATAATGATATTTTATTTTTTGCGGTTGTGCTGGGGTCCCATCACGTGACACATATTGCCACTTTGGGATATGTAATCACACACTGATGCTGCCGACGCAGGAGAACCATGCAGAGTAGCTTACCAGCTAGCAGCTGAATGAAACAGTTGAAATAAAGAAGAAATGGAGCAGCAAGAAATTCAGCCAGTCCTATCTTCAAAAAAGGCAAGTGTGTGGGCGCATTTTTGTTTCTACAACATTCCAGGAAAGAAAGCGCTAGACATGACACCTGTAATATGTAAAGTTTGCAAAACGAGTCAAGTACTTTGGTGACACCACAAACACCGGGGCTCACATTAACCGTCATTACCCAGAGTTGAAAGAAGTGGAAAAACTTGTAAGTCCTCCTGCTGAGCAACGCACACTGCACCACTTTAGCAAACTCCCAGCAAATTCTGAACGGGCAAAAAAAAATTATGAAATCTTGTAACAGCACTTTATTTTGTTTTATAACTTTAATTTGTTTTTTAAGTCTCCAAAGAATTTAGATACTTAAGTTTATATTTGTGCAGATTTAAAATTAATGTTACTTATCTTATGCATCAATTGCATTCAGTTCTTATTGAATTTGTTCATTGCATTAAGTTACTGTATAGGTAACTGTACTCTGACTGCATACAGTCAGGTAGCACTACTATTGAAATGGATGTTCCAAGTATTTGTGATATAATTTACTTTTGTTTTTTAATGAATAGCCTATATTTCTAGAATACTGGAGGGCGACCAAACCAACACACCGTGAAAAAGCTGTTAGGAATTGTGATGCTGAAAAGAAAATTTTTCAAAAATTTATTTCACTTGTGTACAATTTCATTTTTGAAACTCACAAGTTTTCAAGAAATAAAAAAGCAGTTACTAACCTAAGCCTACTTTTTTCATTTAACAGTATTTTATTGCACATCAGCTGATGTAATTTTTTAAAAATATAACCCCCCCAAAACATCAACACACTGTACTCTGCTTTCAAGCTCACCTCAGCATTTTTTGCAGTGCAGTGGACTTTTTTTTCTGAGATTAATGGTTTTTTTGTACTGAATTGAGAGCCAAATAAGAAGCGAAAATTGTTTTGAATCGAAAATCGATTCCGAATCAAATCGTGACCCCAAAAATCGGAATCGAATTGAATCATGTGACTTCAAAAGATTCACAGCCCTAGTTCCTACCCCCATAATGAGACAGGTGAGAGCCCAAATACAAGAGCAGCCTTTGAAAAACTTGTGACCCCCTCAATTGGTCCCTGGTTCCTGGTAACTGAAAGAGGGCTAGCAACAAATAGTGCTCATGGCTTTTTGTGCATATGGTACTTTAACGCTCTGTGTGTGTGTGTGTGTGTGTGCGTGCAGTGGCGTGAAAGTGTGAAAAGAGTTTGCCCCTTCACGATTTCTCATTTTTTGTATGTCACACTTAAATGTTTCAGATCAGATAAAAAAAGGTATGTTCTGCCTTCTAGCTTGGTACTCAGCATAATAAAACGATGAAAGGAAAGTTATCACACAGAGCTACCAGAGTACTGACCCTGCACTGTAGCTTTCATTACTTACAGTAATTGTGTGGCCCAGAATTACAGAAATGGAGATCATAGCCACCTCTACGTATATACACCACATGGTGTCCCACATGCTGTGACTTATCTAACTTATTTTTAATTTCAGTTGATCATAGAAAATGTGCAATTAGTTAATTTTAAATGAATTCACAGCACTAACACTTGCATATATTTTGTCTAGTTGAGTGACAAGCCTTATTCAATTTGAGGTACCATGCTGAGCAGTCGTGCTGGGAAAGTTAGCCTACAGCATGTCAGGAATGAGGTGCACAGCAGAGGTAGCAACAGAGTATTGATGATCACCTGCTGAAATGTGCAGAGGCATGCTGGGATGCGAGCAGACCTTCTATCTATTCTGACCTGATTTGATCAACTGTTAAGTGCACTTCCAGTACTACTAAGCAGCATTAAAAGCTCAATATGCTTATATGCATTTCTCTAATCATGGAAACACGTTTCTGATACGTTCCTAAATTGAACCTCGATCAGATCACTTTTAATGTGAACATCTAAAAGTTTCACTTGAAACTTGAATATTTCAAGTGAATTTGAGCCATGACCCGTCTTCAAGACGAGCTCTCCAGAGCAGCTATAAATACTGCTATTTTACATATGGCTGCACCAAATGATTCAAGTATAGTAATAAAATCATGGTTTGAATTATGTGAGCTGTTTTATATTTCAGTGTTATATTGCGAGTACCAGTGCACAGAGATTTTTTTCATAGAGCATTGCATTATGTGCCATAGCCTTAATGCTGCTAAGCTTAAGAAATTCTTCAAGTCTGGAGTTCTGCCACTGAAGAAGTAAATTCCCAAGTCCAGTGCATCGCCTTACTTAGTCTTTACTCCATAAATACAGCAGGGACCAAATAATTTGTCAAGAAGCCAAAAGCAAGCAGTGTCACAAAAAGAGGCTCAAAAGGAGGCCTGAAAAAGAGCCAAAAATATTCTGCCGCTGCCTTTCCAGAGCCCTAAGAGGGGAATGTTGAATCTGAGAACTGGGGAGCAGCTAATGTGTTTTTTGTGAGCCTGCATGTACCAATATTGATTACTGGTAAACAAAGATAGCAACACATTTTATATATGCATTATACATTAACAGAAAATAATAAAAATCTTTATTTTATTACACAAAAATTTGATTAAATACCATTTTCCAATACAATTTTCTGGTAGCAGTAGCGTAGTGTGATACTTTTGCAATAATAGTTAACCATTAGTTACCTCTTTAAATATGTAATTTATTACTTCTAAAATAATCTGAAAGTCCCCTGAGCATCTGCAGCATTACTGTCCTCTGCTGACTTGCTGGCATACAGCTGTGCACTCCTACACATATTATGTAATTACTAGTAACTGGATGTAACTCAAGTTCTATGACAGGATTCAGTGCGGAATGGAAATTAAGAGGTAGAAGTGTTCCCTTTATTTCTACAGCATTACGATATGTCTCTCTTAGCTGCCAAGGAGCTCTACTTAATATATGAAGAAGTGCCTGTAAGCTACAGGAGGAGACATATGTCATTGCTACAGCTCCAAAACGGCAACTCTTGCCATTTTATTTGGCTGAAGTGTCACTCTGATGGAAATAAATGTGCTCAATGATGACTGAGGCAGATGGGATGCTACCAGGTTGCTACTAACAATCTCCTCTAACCATAAATTCAAGGTAAACTGTCATCAGGCTACACATCTGCTGGACAGTATCAGCTAACCATAAATAAGTGTTCCATTTCTGGTAACGTAAAGGTACTCAAATGGTTTACATTTCTCAGCAGGTAACAGAGAACCACAATGGATTATGAATGAACAGGAGCAATCTGACTAAAACTTTCCTTTTTAAAAGTAACCCATAACTGATTACTATTGCTCAATATGTGAATGTTGTCATAATAAATAATGATTGTTAATTACTGTTATCACCACCATGGAAGTTACATTTTTCTCAGTGCTAGTTTGTCTATTAGGTTGCTGGCAGAATTACTCGAAAAGAAATTAATGGAATTAGATGACATTTTCTGTAAGGGATTTTGGTAGATTTTGGTGTTGACATCTATAATCCGCCTTCAGGAATCTTAAAAAAAAAAGATTCAGAAGGAGGAAATGTGCTGTCTTGCTGCATGTGTTGATGGTGATGCTGTCTGCTGTTACTGAATGTAAGCTGAACCTCCCTGTGCACGCTCAGATGGGTCAGTTGCTGATCTGAAGTTTGCACACAGAGTGCTTTATCAGAATCAGAATCAGAATAAGAATCAGCTTTATTGGCCAAGTATGCACAACACATACAAGGAATTTGACTTTGGCGAAAAACTATTCTCTTATATATTTTTGTCATGTATGTTTTAGTCATATTTATTGTTTCAACTTCATTTTTCTAATAAACCATGATGTTATGTCCTAATCTTGGTATTCAAGGAGGAGGCTCAGGGTGCAGTTGAACGTCACTTTATTAACAAACAGAACCAAACTCACAGGTGCTCCGTACAGGTCAAGGGGTCGACGGTGAAGAGACCAGGTCTCTTCCGCCCTAGCCCTTTATACCCCTGGTGATGGCGGAACCGGAAAAGCGGGTTATTCTGCCATCTGACTTTATAAAGTCCATAAACAAAAACAGCCGTGTTCCTGCCAAACTAAATTAATCCCAGAACTTACATATGTACAAGCAAACAATTCTATAGGGATGTGATTTGGGTTGAGGAAATTATCTGAAAATTCAGCAGGGGGTCTGGGGGACGCAGTCCCCCAGCGGGGTCCGGGACAGAGCCCTGGTGGGGGAGGCAAGGGGGGCAAAGCCCCCAGAAGCTCCTGGGTTTTTATGATTTTTAAGTACCAGAACTGTGCTTAAATGACATAAAACAAACAGCTGAATGCCACTTATTACTGTATAATATTGACTTATGTTCCAAGAAGATAGCATTCCTAAAATATTCCAACAAGCATTATCCATCACATGCTTTAACACTTGATCAAATAAAAATCAGTTAATTTTATCTATTCCATAATAGAAATAAAATTCATTCATACCATTACTTTTTATAATTTCAGCATTCATTTCAGATCACCAGTGTCAATCTCCATTGAGTCTTGAGCAGTTCATTTTGCACAATCACTGATGTAGTCTGATGACTGATGACTGATGATGTCTTAGAAATATTCAAAAGTTATGAGTCAATGTCCACTGTGCACTGTCAATTTCAAACTGTTTGGAATCATAAAAGTAATGTAACTAAATTGTTTTGCTATTTTTTTCTCCTCAACATCAATGTCAGGGCACTGCAGGAGTTTTTGGGGATGGTTAACTTTTATAACCATTTCCTCCCCCGCGCAGCCCAGCTCATACAGCCGTTGTACGCCACACTCAAGAAACGGAAACTGGCGGGCAGAGTCGACTGGACTCCTGAGCGGGAGCAGGCGTTCTGAGGTTAAAACAGCTCTGGCGAACGCTGCACTACTGGCACACCCAGACCCGACGGCTCGGATAGCGCTCACTACCGACGCCTCAGACATGGGCATAGCGGCCGTCGTGGAGCAATGCGTTGCTGGTTCTTGGTAGCAGCTCACCTTTTTTAGCAGGTCTTTGCACGACAGTGAGCGTAAATACAGCGTGTTCGACAGAGAGTTAATGGCTCTCCACCTGGCCATACGCCACTTCCAGTTCTGCCTGAAAGGGCGCACCTTCACTGCGTTAGTGGACCACAAGCCGCTAACGTACTTAACGTACTTAACATACTTTATCTTCCTGGAAGATAAAAAAAAAAGCGGAATTCCGCGAATTAGCGGAAAAATCACATCCCTAATTCTACATAACCAATAACATAAACAGTCAATAAGTACAGTCATAAAATGTTGCAAGCCCCCACCCCAACACACCCACCCCATATCCTGGGCAATTCACACAGGCAAAAAAAAAAAAAAAAACAACACATACATTCTGACTACAATACCAACGATGTTGGGGATTCACTTTCTCTTCTTGTTTTTTTTTCCTTTTTCAGCAAAACTCCGGGCAACATGCAACACGTGCATATTAAATATATGACTTCAACGAGAAAATGGCACATAAACCAAACAGCAAAACATCATGCCAATAACCCCCCCCTTTAAAGTCACCTCTTAGTCCCTCCTGGAGGCCCACCCCTTGGATTTCAGTCTAGTGGATCCCACCCCGAGTGCCTTTGCCTCTTCATCTCCGGGGATGAGCCACGTCGGTGTTTCTCCTCATCCACATGCCGTAGCTCGTTGGGATGTCTCCAAGACTCATCAGACAGCCCCAAGTGGCTGTCTTCCCGGGTAGCCACCACTCGTAGCCACCCCAGTCCTCTCGCCGTTTTCGTCTTTCGTGTACTCCTCTTGCCCGGGCCTCCTTCCTGGGCCGGACCTCATCCCCAACCCGCATGGGAGCCTGACTCGGCTTTGTGTGACCATCACATCATGACTGGGCTTCCCTCCTGGGCCGAGCCGTCCCGTTGACCCGGTCCGAAGCCCTCCTTGAATGTTGACATCTAGCGTGCAGTAGAACCGCACCGGCTGGTCCTGCCCCTCTCTTTGTCATCCCAACACCAGCAGCCGTCCCGGGGGTTCGGCTGTGCCATCCAGCTCCCATATCCAGGGCCGCTAGGACACTGGCATCGGAACCCTCCCATGCTGGGTCGTCGCGGCGCCTGTCCTCAACATCTCCCAAAACACCAGACCAATTGCTGTCCCAAACCGCGTTGTCCTCCACATACGGAGCAGGTCGGTCCCATAATCCACAGCCCGACCACTCTTCTCCAGCACCGCTGGTGCTCTTGAACCCCAGGCCATAAAACAAATCACATCCTAAAATGTTCGACTCAGAGGTGGTCACCACAAACTGGATGCCAGTCATTACACCGACTTGTACCTCGCCGTCAACTCCAGCGAACCCACTACGGCCATCCTGCTTCCTCCGTAGCCAAAGCACGGCATTGTGAACTCTCTCAAGCGGTAGTGTGGGAACAGGCTCCTCACAGTGGGCCAGCTCAACACCGAGGCCACCACTCCCATGTCCACCAACAACAGCACTTCCACACCGTCCAGCAACACATTGCAGAAAATCTGTCCATCTGTACTCGGAGAGAAGGTATGAACAACCATAGGATCCACAGCGGGGAGATCCGCTCTGGTCCGCCTGCTCCGGTCCGCCCACTCAAAATTATTCCAGGCTCTGGCGAAATGATGCAGAAGACCGCATTTACCGCACCACTTGCTCCTCGCCAGACACTCTCTTGCCTTGTACCAGTGCCTGGTGGACCCGCAGCCATTACATTTTGGCGTTCCCGGGGTGGACCTAATTCTTACAGTGGCGGCGTATTCCTCTTCATCCACGCCGTCTTCGCTGTCTGAGTCCACAGCCAGTGCCTTCAATCATGGTTCTTCATCCTGCAGCGTGCTTCTCTCACCGAGGTCTTTAGACAGCCTCTCCGCTGCTTCAAACTGCTGCATTATTTCAATAGCCGTGGCTAGCATCAGTTCACCCGCGAATGTCAGGAGCCTCGAGTGTGCTGCTGAACAGAGAGTGTGCTTCGCCAGTTGGTCGCAGACCATCTCCTCCTCAAGGGCCCCAAATTGGTACATCCCCATCAGCTGACGTAAATCTGCAACATAGCATTGTACCACCTCTCCCATCCACTGGCAGCGCTGCCGAAACTGGATTCACCAGGATTTGCAGGATTTGCCAGCAAAAGTAGCGCGCCATTAGCTCCACCACATCCTCATAACTATCTGCCTCTCCTAGCGTGTCCAGGATCCTTTGATCCTCCATACCAAGATTATGAACCAGAATTGCGCTCCCACGCTGTTTCTTCAGCTCGCCGAGGTTAAGGGCCACCAGAAAATTCTGGAAAGCCGTGTACCACCTAGCCCAGGGGACCAGCGGCTCGCCTGGAACCTCCAAAAATGGCCGCAATTCAGAAATAGCTCGCTCCGTACCTTTTACCTTGTCGCCAAATGTAATGTCCTAATCTTGGTATTCAAGGAGGAGGCTCAGGGTGCAGCGACGGCAAAGAGACCAGGTCTCTTCCGCCCTAGCCCTTTATACCCCTGGTGACGGCGGAACCGGAAAGATGGGCCGTCACCTCCCACTACACCCATGATGATATGGGCGCCATCTTACTACACCACACATGAACCTCCCAAATTTTAGAGCAAATTCTGTCTTTTTGGGGGGGGGGGGGGCTGAAAAGTTCATAGGTTGAAAAGTTCATAAGATAAGATAAGATAAGATAAGCCTTTATTAGTCCCACAATGGGGAAATTCCAAGATTGCAACAGCACAGGGACAGCAACACTCAGAGCAACAATCAGAAGGCAAGAAAAAACAACATCTAGTAAACATATGTCCATATTACTATAAATGTATATATATAGACACACAGTGCAGAGCATTATGGTTGGTTGGTGAATGTGCAGCAGAAAGTCTAAGCTCTCTCTCTGCGGATGCGGCGGGCCAGCTGGAAGTCTTTGGGCATGATGGTGACCCCCTTAGCGAAGAAGAGACCACCAGGTGGGCCTCGCTGGTCTCCTGCAGAGCCATGACGGCGAAGCTCAGGAAACGCAGGACGGTCTTGAAGTCCTGAGCGATCTCCCTCACCAGGCGCTGGATGGGCAGCTTACGGATGAGCAGCTCTGTGGATTTCTGGTAGCGACGGATCTCTCTCAGAGCCACGGGCCTGTGACGGCGAGGCCTCTTCACTCTGCCGGTGGCCGGAGCGCCTCTCTGAGCAGCCCTGGTGGCTAGCTGTCTCCTGGGGGGCTTCTTCCTCCAGTAGATTTTACGGGCGGTCTGCTTGGTTCTTGCCATCGCTCTTTATTATTCTGTCTTATATTTCTTGCACGCCGCCTAAACTCCAGCCCGGCACCCGCGTCGTTTTCGCTACAGCTCCCGGTATGTCGAGTTTCCCATTAGCACCGGGCGGCGGCCAAGTGCTAGCTAGCACTAGCTCCTCCCCGCTGTAACGTCTCCCGCTGCAAACCGTGGCTCCGTCCGCCGACCCGGGAGACCCCCGGGGCGATCCGTGCGTCCGTGATATATATACAGAGTGAAAGGTGTAGAAAGAAGAAGGAAGATTAAAAAAAAAAGCTGTTGCAACGGGCAGCCTACTCGTGTGGCGCCACCGGTCCGGCGGAACCGGAACCTGAAAAAAAAAAAAAAAAGTGTGGGCAAATTTGACCAAATGTGGTTTATTTTTCAGCCACAGGGATCCAAGTGCTGCAATACTGATGGAAGGTGTGTGTGGACTGAAGGGGAAACTACTTTTTTTTTTTTTTTTTTTTTTTTTTTTGTTACTTATTTGTACCCGTAGGTAGATTTGGTTTGCAGTCTGGTGACAAGCCACCGGCTGCCGGTCGCTGCGTGCGCGAGCGCCCTAAACCTACATGTTTTTGGTATGCGGGAGGAAACCGGAGAAATCCCAGAGTAAACCCACGCAACACGGGGAGAACATGCAAACTCCACACAGCTCACTGTTGGTCGGGGGCTGGGATCGAACCCACGATCTCATGATCCCCGCGATCCCCCGGCCGAGGGTAAAACTGTGCTGTCACAGTGCTAAACCACTGCGCCACCATGCAGCCCGTGCAGACTATGTTGAAAAATATACCACATTTGGTCAAATTTGACTACTATGAACATTTCAGCCTATGAACTCTTCAGCCCCCCCTCGTATAATGAATGCTAGTTTTTTTTTTTGTTTGTTTTGTTTTTTTGTTACTTATTTGTACCCGTAGGTAGACTTGGTTTGCAGTCTGGTGACAAGCCATCGGCTGCTGGTCGCTGCGTGCGCGAGCGCCCTAAACCTACATGTTTTTGGTATGCGGGAGGAAACCGGAGAAATCCCGGAGTAAACCCACGCAACACGGGGAGAACATGCAAACTCCACACAGCTCACTGTTGGTCGGGGGCTGGGATCGAACCCACGATCTCATGATCCCCGCGATCCCCCGGCCGAGGGTAAAACTGTGCTGTCACAGTGCTAAACCACTGCGCCACCATGCAGCCCGTGCAGACTATGTTGAAAAATATACCACATTTGGTCAAATTTGACTACTATGAACATTTCAGCCTATGAACTCTTCAGCCCCCCCTCGTATATGAATGCTAGTTTTTTTTTTTGTTTGTTTTGTTTTTTTGTTACTTATTTGTACCCGTAGGTAGACTTGGTTTGCAGTCTGGTGACAAGCCATCGGCTGCTGGTCGCTGCGTGCACGAGCGCCCTAAACCTACATGTTTTTGGTATGCGGGAGGAAACCGGAGAAATCCCGGAGTAAACCCACGCAACACGGGGAGAACATGCAAACTCCACACAGCTCACTGTTGGTCGGGGGCTGGGATCGAACCCACGACCTCATGATCCCCGCGATCCCCCGGCCGAGGGTAAAACTGTGCTGCCACAGTGCTAAACCACTGCGCCACCGTGCAGTTGGGGCTGAACAATATATTGAATATATTCAATGTATCGATACATTTTTCAGCTTGTGATACATAAAATGCCTATATTGCACCTATCAAAAATAGTTGGTCATGTTAATGTGTCAGCTGCAGCTGTTGCTGTTGAGAAGATGCCTCCTCCTGAACAAACTGATTAAGAAAGCTAGCTCTGTCCTGGGGCAGCGCCTTGATCCGATGGAGGAGATAGGAGAGAGAAGGACGGTGGCTAAACTGTCATCTCTGCTGGAGTCCGAGTTCCACCCTATGCAGGACATACTGAATGCACTGAGGAGCTCATTTAGCAGCAGACTACATCATCCCAGGTGCACAACCGAGAGGTTTCGTAGGTCCTTCCTACCAACGGCTGTCAGACTGTACAACCTAAGCAGGGCTGCTCGCAGAGATAGCAAAAAGACGTAACAAACTAATAGTTTTTTGAATGCAAAAGATGCAATAGACTTACACAATGGTCCCCTCCGGCATACAACTAGGAACATACCGGTCGCTATGGAGGGTGAGAATATGTATGGGCACATAATCATACCATGTAGGATAACTAAGTAGACGGTTATGCTGTTTCATTCCATCTAGCAACAATGCTCTGCACTGTGTGTGTTTATATATTTACATATTTATTCCATCTAGCTACAATGCTCAGCACTGGGTGTGTTTATATATTTATATATCTACATATTATTCCATCTAGCTACATTGCTCCGCACTGTGTGTGTTTATATACTTGCATATTTATTCCACCTAGCTGCAATGCTCCGTACTGTGGGTGTTTATATATTTACATATTTATTCCATCTAGCTACAATGCTCTGCACTGTGTGTTCATATATTCATATATTTATTCCATCCAGCTACAATGCTCTGCACTGTGTGTCTGTGTGTGTGTGTGTATATATATATATTTTATAGTAATACGTACATATGTATATTAGCTGCTCTTGCTTGCTTGTTTTTTTCTTGCCTTCTGATTGTTGCTCTGAGTGTTGCTATCCCTGTGCTGTTGCAATCCTGGAATTTCCCCGTTGTGGGACTAATAAAGGCTTATCTTATCTTATCTTATCTTATCCTCAACGCCATTACTCCCTACCCTCACCCTCCAGCCCCACATGCTGCTGCTCATGAGAATGCCTGCAGTAAACAGAGATAAAAAGACCAACCAACAGGATCAAAGCAGGTCCATCTCTAAGTACATGAAATAGGAGGGCCAGATGAAGATAAACATTTCCTGTCTGTACTCTGCAGGTATGAAAATCATTCTCTCTTCGCGAGTGAACTTTCAAAATAAGAACTCCTGTCTGATTTCATAAAACTTAAAAATCCAAGCGTGTGGCTGGCCAAATGAAGAACTGATGAAACGCAGACACACAAAAACAAAAAATAAGCAACAAATTATACTTCTGTCACTTATTAGACCACCAAGTAACTATGTGTGGTAAAATGAAATTTTTCTACCTATGCGGATAAACTTGATTACTTGATAATGAGTTGCTAAGCAAAGGAAAAAGACACCTACTTTTATCAGTTACATATTGTGAAGAACTTTTTCAGAGGTGTGCTTTCATTTTGTTTTATTCTGCAGCTATTTCATAAGTGAAATGAAACTCTGTCCCTCCTGTGTGTGTGTGTGTGTGTGTGTGTGTGTGTGTGTGTGTGTGTGTGTGTGTGTGTTTTACTGATATACATGGACACAGGTAACAATTAAAAACTAGAAAAGCACTCGGAGAGCGCAGACCTCCACCAAGTGCCACAGTTCCCCCATACAGTGTTTGTGTGTACGTTTTCAGATTCCTTGACCATGAAAACATATGACTAGCAATTGGATTCACAATGATAGGATTAGTGGTTCAGTAGTTATTGACGAAAATGGCATTTTCCGTAATGGCGGTTTAGCGCCACAGTTCCCCCCATACAGTGTTTGTGTGTACGTTTTCAGATTCCTTGACCATGAAAACATATGACTAGCAATTGGATTCACAATGATAGGATTAGTGGTTCAGTAGTCATTGAAGAAAATGGCATTTTCCGTAATGGCAGTTTTCTTCTGGACGGTGATCTGGATCACCACCAAAATCTAATCATCTGTAGGGTACCCCATTTCTGACAATCTGTGAAAATTTCATGAAAATCCATCCATAACTTTTTGAGTTATCTTGCTAACAAACAAACAGACAGACAAACAGACAGACAAACCAACGCCGATGAAAACATAACCTCCTTGGCGGAGGTAATTACCAGTGCCATTCATTGACATAAGGTGAATACTGGCCCAGGTAATTTGCCTATGTTGCCTATCCCCAATACAAATGATAGATAATATGTGAGAACTATCCTTCACTTTTAACCTTTTTTCCACTCAAAAAAATGTAACTGAAAGAGCGATACCATATGTAAATTTGAACTTGACAAACTTGCTTAGTGTTTTCCCCAAAACACATGGAAAACTGTTACTAGCAGAGGTTACACTAAACTTTTTTATCTGTCATTTTGACAGACAGGCTTGTAAAAATTCTGCCATAATCTATTATTATCTGTCATTTTAATTGACTTTAATTAGATCACCCTCAATGTAATCTGTCAAATGACAGACAGCTTTCAGGAATTTCAGTCATTGTTGAAAAAAATCTGTCAATGAAGGACAATTTTCAATTAATGCAACCCCTGCTTACTAGTGACCCTGAGTGTAAAGAGCCAGTGGAACATTTAACTCAGGGGTCACCAACACGGTGCCCACAGGCACCAGGTCCCCCACAGGGACCACATGAGTCACCCGTGAGCTTGTTCTGAAAATAGCATTCATCACCAATGAGCTTTTAAATTTCTTAAACTGTGTTCCCATTATTTTTGAATCACACCTGCAATGAGACGTACCGAGGTTCCACATGGACCATGTTGAGTGACGGACATGAAGTCACTCCTCTCTTCTCACGAAGCAACTGCCTCGTGCCATACATGTAAACAGTGCATCTTGTGGCTGCCCTATTAGCAAATGTTGTGGTTGGCTGTACAGAAAAGCCAGAAATACGTGAATGGACAAAGGTAAGTGAATAAGACGAAAGCGGCATCGGATATGCTTTTGGCAGCATGTTGAACTTGTTAACTCATTTGAAACAGCACTACGCAAACGTGAATATTCATTGCAGCATGAAAAAAAGAAAAACCTAGCGTGGTACACGCGCAGCTCCCAGTGGCATTTAGACAGCCTCTCGGGGCTTTTCAGATCGAGCCAAAGTAATAACAAATGCCTTTGGTGTTTTTACAGACAAGGACAAAATTGTTGGTATCCCTCTGTTAATGAAAGAAAAACCCACAATGGTCACAGAAATAGCTTGAATCTGACAAAAGTGGTAATAAATAAAGATTCTATGAAAATTAACCAATGAAAATCAGACAATGCTTTTGAATTGTGGTTCAACAGAATTATTTTAAAAAACAAACTCATGAAACAGGCCTGGACAAAAATGATGGTACCCCTAGAAAAGATTGAAAATAATGTGACCATAGGGACATGTTCAACCAAGATGTGTCCTCTAGTTAACATCACAGGTGTCTACAAACTTGTAATCAGTCAGTCGGCCTATTTAAAGGGTGACAAGTAGTCCCTGTGCTGTTTGGTGACATGGTGTGTATCACACTAAACATGGACCAGAGGAAGCAAAGGAGAGAGTTGTCTCAGGAGATTAGAAAGAAAATTATAGACAAGCATGTTAAAAGTAAAGGCTATAAGACCATCTCCAAGCAGCTTGATGTTCCTGTGACTACAGTTGCACATATTATTCAGAAATTTAAGATCCACGGGACTGTAGCCAACCTCCCTGGACGTGGCCGCAGGAGGAGACGGATAATGCGAATGGTAACAAAAGAGCCCAGAACAACCTCTAAACACATTCATGGTGAACTCCAAGGTCAAGGTACATCAGTGTCAGATCGCACCATCCGTCGTTGTTTGAGCCAAAGTGGACTTCATGGGAGACGACCAAGGAGGACACCACTGTTGAAAACAAATCATAAAAAAGCCAGACTGGAATTTGCCAAACTGCATGTTGACAAGCCACAAAGCTTCTGGGAGAATGTCTTATGGACAGACGAGACAAAACTGGAACTTTTTAGCAAGGCACATCAGCTCTATGTTCACAGATACAAAAGTGAAGCATACCAAGAAAAGAACGCTGTCCCTACTGTGAAACATGGAGGAAGTTCTGTTATGTTCTGGGGCTGCTTGGCTGCATCTGGCACAGGGTGTCTTGAATCTGTGCAGGGTACAATGAAATCTCAAGACTATCAAGGTATTCTAGAGAGAAATGTGCTGTCCAGTGTCAGACAGCTTGGTCTCAGTCGCAGGTCATGGGTCTTGCAACAGGATAATGACCCAAAACACACAGCTAAAAACACCCAAGAATGGCTAAGAGCCAAACACTGAACTATTCTAAAGTGGCCTTCTATGAGCACTGATCTAAATCCTATTGAACATCTGTGGAAGGAGCTGAAACATGCCGTGTGGAGAAGGCACCCTTCAAACCTGAGACAATTGGAGCAGTTTGCTCATGAGGAGTGGGCCAAAATACCTGCTGAGAGGTGCAGAAGTCTCATTGACAGTTACAGAAATTGTTTGATTGCAGTGATTGCCTCAAAAGGTTGTGCAACAAAATATTAAGTTAAGGATACCATCATTTTTGTCCAGGCCTGTTTCATGAGTTTGTCTTTTAAAATAATTCTGTTGAATCACAATTCAAAAACATTGTCTGATTTTCATTGGTTAATTTTCATAGTATTTTTATTTATTACCACTTTTGTCAGATTCAAGTTATTTCTGTGACCATTGTGGGTTTTTTCTTTCATTAACAGAGGGGTACCAACAATTTTGTCCACGTCTGTATAGTAGTAGATATAAGGCCATATTGTTTAAACACATGCTGAAACTAACTGAGCCGCAGTATGAAGTTTCTTGTTGTACCCTCTTCAGCCGGAAAATAATACCATTCTTTTAAGAACATACTAAATCTGTTAATGCAAAAAATTGCAAATAATTTGCTGTTGTTGTGCATGGGTTCTTTTTGACCAATTAACAAGTGAAATTAGATAATTAATTTCTCATAGAATCCTGAACATATCAGAGCACCCTGGTTAAAATCACTGTTTCAGGCAATAAGGAATAAAAGAATAATTTAGACTATTCAAACTTCTATTGTTGCACTTGTCTACATCGTTCATTTGCTAAAAAGACAATTTATTTATTTTATTGTATCCACCTTATTCCTGGGGGTGCCGCTGTAGGAACGATTATGGGCGGAGCTTCCGGTTTCGGCTGATGTAGTGTTAAATCAGTAAGAGTGGAGTAGCAGGGGCATTTAAAATAGCGTTTTTAAAAGTTTTTCAAATTCATTTTAATGTATAGTCCACGTGCGTGTTTTGCACTCAAGCGGCAGCTAATTTCAGCACTTGTAGTTTTTGTATTCTTTGTATGTTTTAGCATAGTTCTGGTACTTTTTGCTGGTGTTCGTGGTTGTGCTATAGACTGTATAAATGGAGGCTTCTTTGTAGCTCTGACTAGATTCTACGTCTGCTCTGAGGTAAATCTGATTATGTCCAAAATATTTTAACAAAATGCAGCCGATTTTATTGCGGTGGAGACATTGTGACCTGTGCTGGCAAAATTAGTTGGAATGTGCATCGCGTCATTACGAGCTATAGGCAGAGAAGTCATAAATCATGACTCTTTCTTCGCTTGCTAGCAGCAAGTCCCGGGAAAACCCCCATGAGTGCCTGGTATCATTGGAAAGCTTAGAAATCGTACTTTCTAAAAATACATATGTTTTTGTGGCAGATGTAATTCCCAACCGATCAAATGCAAATTTTCAACTTAGCCAAAATATAAACAAATCGTCTTTTTCCATCCGTTTTTGCGCGCTTCCTACAAATTAAATATCATTTTGAAAGTCTTTCAATACAGAATATGCAAATAATGTCACATCAGTTTTGAAAATTTTGCCAGCACGGGTCATTTGTTTACAGCGTTAGCACCTAGCAGCGGTGCTAACAAACGGAGCTACAGTCTGCCAGGCCACTTTTTAAGGTCATCTTCTCATCCCTCCATAGTCGTGGGAAGTGGTATGATTATATTACTGTTTTTAAGGTGCAAAAGGCCGTGTTCCCGCATTTCTGATGCCGAAGTCATTGTTTTTTAACAAGGAAAAATGTCCTGTTTCAGTGATAACCATACGTTCTAAACTAGTACCGGAAGTTGCTACCATAATTCACGCAAGGCATCATGGGGCCTAGGATAAGGTGGATACATTTTATTTATTGGAGAATTGACTGCTGGCAGTTTGCAGGGTTTTTTTGTCAAAGCTGTTCCTGTTTATAAAAAAAATAAGTAGTTTTATGTTTTGCATTTTTTTCCCTTACTGTACCGAAAATGAACCGAACCAAGGTATGTACCGAACTGTGATTTTAGTGTACCGTTACACCCCTAATATACATACACTACCGTTCAAAAGTTTGGGGTCACTTAGAAATTTCCTTATTTTTGAAAGAAAAGCACTTTTTTTCAATGAAGATAACTTTAAACTAATCAGAAATACACTCTATACATTGCTAATGTGGTAAATGACTATTCTAGCTGCAAATGTCTGTTTTTTGGTGCAATATCTACATAGGTGTATAGAGGCCCATTTCCAGCAACTATCACTCCAGTGTTCTAATGGTACAATGTGTTTGCTCATTGCATCAGAAGGCTAATGGATGATTAGAAAACCCTTGTGCAATCATGTTAGGTCTGCAATGCTGTAATTGCTGCAAATGGAGGATTCTTTGACGAAAGCAAAGTTTGAAGGAAAAAATTATTATTTCAAATACAAATCATTATTTCTAACCTTGTCAATGTCTTGACTATATTTTCTATTCATTTTACAACTCATTGGTGGTAAATAAGTGTGACTTTTCATGGAAAACACAAAATAATTATCTGGGTGACCCCAAACTTTTGAACAGTAGTGTATACTCTGACTTACTCTGGTTCAAAAGTCAGTATTGTGCGCATGACAAATTTCAGCATTTAGTGAGGTAAGCTAGCGAGTGACGTGATGATGAGGAGTTAAATGTGGACGCTACCTCCAAAAACATGGCGGAAAAAAGAACACAATCTTGTTCTACTGTACATGATTGGTTGTACAGTTGAATGACAATAAAGGGTGATTTAAAAAACTTATTTTCATAGCGAATGGGAAGAAGAGTTCTTTTTTTACTACAGTGAAAGAAAAATGTGTTTCTCATTTGCGGGGCAACTGTGGCAGCGGCAAAGTGACACAACACTTCAAAGACACTTCAGTACGTGTAATGAAAGCTACCATGCTAACTACCCACCAGGCAGCGCACTGCGGGCAGAGAAAGTCAGTGAGTTAAAAGCAACATTGGGCAAACAGCAGTCTTTTTTCATGAGGCCACTGAAAAATTCCCAAAAAACAACCAAAGCGTCATTTAGAGCTACACAGTTTTTGATAAAGATGAAGAAAGCATTTACAGATGGGGAGGTTTTCAAAGAAGCAATGATGATAGTTGCAAACACTGTATTTAAAGACACAAAGAATGGAACTGATGTCATCTCCACTCTCTCCGATGTGCAAATGGGAACAAGTACGATAGTTAGAAGAGAGTCAGCGATGTCTGAGAATTTGACCGAGCGGCTGGACCAGGATCTGGCAAAGTGCCGGTGGTTCAGCGTCCAGTGCGACAAGTTCATGGACAGCAGCAGTACAGCGCAGCTGATGATCTTCATTCGGATGGTGTTTGATGATTTCTCCATAGAAGAACTCCTGACACTACCACTTCTTAAAACAACTAGGGGGGTAGAAATCTATAATGCAGTGAAAAAGTTTTTAGCAGAGAAAAAGGTACCATAGGAAAAGCTGGTATCAGTGACTACAGATGGGGCTCCTGCTATGACCGGCCAACATGCATATTTCATAGCACAAGGTGACACAGACGTCTCACCATTCCTGCATTACCACTGCATCATTCATCAGCAGGCCATATGCGCAAAAGTAACTGGATTTGAGCATGTGATGCATCCGCTCCAAACCCAGACAACACAGGATATTCAAGGTGTTATTGGAGGAGCTATCAGGGAGATGACCCTGAGTGGATACTTGACCTTGCATTTTTAACGGACATCACCGGGAAACCAAACCTTTTGAACTGTGAGCTGCAAGGCAAAGGTAAGACTGTTGCTGACATACAGTAAGTGCTGTAAATGCATTTGAAGCCAAAATGAGCATTTTCTCAGTGCAGTTACAGAGAAAAAAAGTGCTGCACTGTTTGTATCCATTTCCTAGCTTGTTAAATCATTTTAAATAATTATTGCAGGAATTTATTAATGTGACCAGTGTCTTCACTTAGATGAATATCAGTAATCATTAATAATAACATATACATTTAAATGGTGCAACTTTTTTTCGTGTGTATCAAACTGGTAGCCCTTTGTAGTACTCGGTACCCTTGAAGTAGCTCTCAGTTTCAAAAAGGTCGGTGACCCCTGATTTAACTTGTCCTTGGGGTATTTAATCAGTAGTTTATTGAGATAGCTAGTGTGAGGATAAATATTTGCCCTGCTAAATACTCTGAAGTTTTATTTTAACAGCTATAAAAGTCAATGAGGTACTTACAGTTTTAATCGCTCACTTAACATTTGAGTCAGAGCAACCCATGAGTCCATTTGTATTGCAAATGGACAGGCCTAAAGACTGCTTCATTAAGTGCCCTGTCTTCTATCAAGCTCCACTGCCAAATGCATTATTGGAGATCAATATAAAGATAGAGGAAGGATGGGTTGAGCAGTCCCATACAGACCAATGAAAGGTCACAAATGGAGGGAGGAGCATAGAGACAACAAGAATAACATGTTGATGGTAGTTAGGTGGGCAGTGCTTTATAAAGAGGGAGGTTAGTTCACATCTGGCCTGCTGTTTATAATGGAAGGAATAAATCACTAATAGCAGGTAAAGACACATGCACACACAGGCAGGCTGAAACCCATCCATGTGCATGTAAGAAGACCACAACATCCAGAGCTCTCATTTTACATGCTAAGCATTTCTGGACAAAAAAGCCCCGTTCAAACAACCCCAGTAATCCAGGCAAGCCCAGTACGACCTGGGTTGTCGCTGTTGTCTGAATAGGGTTAGCGGGGCCACTCGATGCAAGCTAAATGACCCTGCAAGCAACATGGGTTGTTCTCCACATCAGCTCATCTGACATTTGAATAGGACAATTCGGCTAAACACGTCATGAAGGTGTCACTATCACCACGTCACAGCAGGTGAGAGTAAAAAGTTTCTTTTAAGAGCACTGCATTTCATTCAGTTTCCCCAAATCTTCAGCAGCTGTCACCATCTTCATTTGTGTATCCCGGTTCACCCCACATTAACGTGCACCGTGTGATCCTCCACTCTTTTTTTATGTGACAGTCCTCCAGAAAAAACACTCATCCGGCTTTGTGTGGTGCACACCCACCGACAGTGTCTCTTCTTGTATGAAAACTATTCAGTGATGATATGAAGAAAATTACAGTAACTGTGTAAAATGTCAGGTTCATTTTGCAATGCTGTCCATTAAAATGGAGAACAAAGAGCAGCAACCCTTAAACTATATAGATCGGTGTATTCAATCAACCACTGATCTGCGCCAAGTTTGACAGAGTGACAAAATTAATAGGATGTAAAAATGCTGCTGGTGACTCTCAACTATGTATATTGTAGATTATTAGCTGGTGATCACTGCATCACTGACGGGCATGTTCCTGTGACATCAACGATGTGAGGGCATGAAACTTGATACACCGGAGAAATGCACTGTTATCTGCAGGTAATTAGACTCTGGTTTGCTGGTAGTTTGAAAAAAAAAAAAAAACATTCAGTGTTGCTTCAATGTTATTTTATGCTAAAGGATCCTGTGATTTCAGCCTGCCAATTAATTAGTTTGAACGTGGCAAAACACAAAAAACCAGACCAAGATACACAGGCCCAGAAGAAATAAATGTCAACCCATATCCTCCTTCAAACAGAGGAAGGGAGAGGAAAAAAAAAAAAAAAACACGCTAAATAGCGGTGAATACCAACAGTTTAAATCCATTCAAATAACCCGTTATAGGCAACAAAAGGACATCCCCCAGACTACGGAGGGATCAATCAAGAGAGAGGGAGAAAAAAACACACACTAAGGAGCAGCGAAATACATAGTTCAACAAAAACACCAGCACATCCCAAAAATGACAGAAGAGCAGGAAAAAAAACAGGGATGACAGCAGGCAGAGCACAACGGCATGAAAGCAAATAGTTCGGGGGGTCGCCCTGCGTCTAGCGTCCAAATCGCTGGCAGGGGGAAAAGGAACAGCTCGGGCAGTCTACCCCAGTCCCAGACCAGGAAACACAGTACCTCAGGCGGCTGGACCAGGTCGCCGAACAGAAAGCTCAGTTTGTCAGGTGGCCGACCCAGAACGCCAAACCGGTGAAACAGTCTCCCAGGCGACCGACCCACATCATCAGGCCACCAGGACCACAGGGGAGAACCCGGAGACAGCCTCCCTATGGCGAGGAGCGGTGAGGGAGAGCCGAGCCGATTACGGGGAAACCCAGCGGCCCCAGGTGGAAGGGAAAAGGGGGCGGGAAAAGGGGAAGAACCAGTCCGGCGCTGATCGGCGAAGAATCTGCAGTTCCTTCTCCGAACCCCACATGGACTGGTGCTGCACTCACGTTGGGTCCCAAGCGGGACCATGCCGCACCCACGACGGACCCCGACTGGGTCAGCGTAGCAACCACGTTGGACCCCGATTGGGCCGGAACACAACCCACGACGGACCCCGATTGGGTTAATGCTGCACCCTCGATGGACCCCAATTGGGTCATGGCTGCACCCACATCGGACACCAATTGGGTCACGGCTGCACCCATGATGGACCCCGACTGGGCCGGGACCACACCCATGATGGACCCTGACTGGGTCGGCGCAGCACCAGGGACGGCCTCCAAAACCGAACCCGGAACCTCCAGCACAGCGACCGGGATCGACTCCGCACCAGTGACCCTGGGAGAAGGCTCAGGAGAAGAAAAAGAACTGGGATCAGGATCACCGGCAGCGACAGATCCCAGTGAGACAAGCTCGGATGCAGCGGACGGCCGCGCCCGGCTCGTCTCCCCATGAGACAGGCAAAAATGCTCTAGAATTGAGAGGAGAAAGACAAAGTAGAGCACTTGCCTGATCTCGAGTTCTGTCGCCGTCCAGGACTTCGACGATCCGGGTTCCGACGGAAGAAGGTCGTCATCTGGTTCCCACTTGGCTACAGCGGGCTCCGCAGCCGGCATGATGGAGTCCACAGTCTGGAGATCCCCTGACGCAGATGTCCACGCCAAGGGCCCGCACGGCGTGATGGCAGGGGCTCCATGACCTGCCGGGTCGGACTGTCCCTCCGTGGAGACCCGGGGATGCTTGCTCGTCGGCGCAGGCTCCAATCCGCAGTCCGCCCTCCTCCTCTGCCTGTGTCATGGCTGCGGGGCTGGATCCAGGCTCTCCAGGCCCGCAGGCTCCCTCCTCGTCTGATGGCGTAGTCCACGCTCAGGGGAAGGAGACACAAAGGTAGCAGGTTCATAATTAATTACTACAGCAGGTGGAGGGAGCTCGGGGGACTGTGAACCCCGAACTCCACCCCCAGGAATCAAACAAGGCAGTTCATCCAGTGAAGGAAAAGAATGAAGAGACACTTGCCTGGTCCGCTGAGGGCAGCTGGAACCCGCTGCAGTGGACTTGGTTCTCCCCTTCCCCCGCTGGATGGAGACAGAGGACCCCCCAGGAAGACGAAGAGGAGCCTCTCGCACCGGATCAGGAACGGGAGCAGCCGGAGACGGACTCATAGAATTCACAGCAGCTGGAGGGGGCGTCAAGGAGGGGAGAGGAACAGCCGAGGCGAACCGGGATTGAGGAGCTGACAGAACAGTGGGGACAGATGACCCGGAGGCGGAGGCGGCTGTCTTACTCCTCCGACGAGGCACGGAGGCTGCAGCTGGCTAGGAGACAGAGTTTGTGCGGCTACCCGGAACTGGATCAGGACGGGGTTCTCGCTGAGGCTTGCAGTCTGCATGGTGATGACGTTTACCGGCAGAGGGCGAGGCGAAGGTGAGATCAGGGCAATGCTGCTCCTGCATGGAAACCGAGGCAAGCAGGTCAACGTATTCAGGGTATTCATACAGTTCTGGATTCCCATCCAACAGCCTGACCGCCGCCATCACATGCTTCATGATCTGTGTAGGTTGGAAGGCGGAGCAAGCTGCAGCCACTCGGTCCCGGATGGAAGCCACTATCAGCTGTAAATCCTTCGGGGGAATCCCGACTGATGTCTCGCTCCATTGGGGATGACCTCTGGGAGGTGCAAACTCCTGGACTGGATGAGGGACAGGAATGGGATCCCGAAGCAAGGAGCGAGGGTGCCTCCTCTTTGGCTTCCTGCCGGAGTTTCCCTCCAGCCCACGGAGCTTCTCCTGGTGCGCAGAGATGTCCACCATCCTCGCCGTGATCTCAGGGTGGTCGGCGTATGGCTACGAGCGTTGGAGAGGATCCTGTCGATCTCAATGAGAGCCATGACTAGCTCGTAGCCCTTGGCTCATAGCCCTTGAGCAGCGATGCCATCTCCCAGCACACTGGTACGCTGAACAGGGGAACTACAAGTCCAATTAAGCAAACTCACGGTCACCGGCGTCTCTTTTTGGCTGCGACCTACTGTTATGGTGCGGCCCTCACGGACCACTAATGAGACGCTGCAGGCAGCCGTTGAGTTTGTACATTTATTAAATAAGGACAGAATGACAAAATAATGAGCCTCGTGGGTCAAAACACAAATAAGGACAAGACACGACACTTACATATAAACAGCGAGGACGGAATCTGAATGCTGGGAAGAACTGGCTTCAGGGTTAGGGAAACCAGACTGGAAGGCAGACGAGGTCACAGCCCCGAGCAAACAGAGCTGCTCCCTTAAATAGGGCATGACAGATTAATCAGCTGATGGAAGTTCATCAGCTGATTGGAATCCAGCCGTCCAGCGGAGCTCTGCTCCTGACAGCCGAAAGCACCGCCGAGACGCTGTCATAATAAAAGCCCGGAGGCCAAAGAGGTGCACCGGAGGAGAGAACGAAGAACTACCGCACAACCCGAGTGCAGACAGAGTCAGCACACGGACCATGACACCAAATACCAGTTAGTATCAGCACAAAACCTTCAGGCTTCTGCTAGAAAGCTGAAGATGAATAAGAACTTCATCTTTCAGCACGACAATGACCCAAAGCACACATACAAATCAACAAAAATGGCTTCACCAGAAGAAGATTAAGGTTTTGGAATGGCCCAGTCAGACTCCAGACCTGAATCATATCGGACATCTGTGGGGTGATCTGAAGAGGGCTGTGCACAGAAGATGCCCTCCCAATCTGACAGATTTGGAGCGTTTTAGCAAAGAAGAGTGGGCAAATATTGTCACATCAAAATGTGCCATGCTGACAGACTCCTAACCAAAAAGACTGAGTGCTGTAATAAAAGCCAAAGGTGCTGCAACAAAGTATTAGTTTAAGGGTGTGCATATTTATGCAACCAGGTTACTGTAAGTTTTTTATTTTTCCCCTTAAAAGATTTCAATTTGTTTTTCAATTGGGTTGTACAGGTTAAAGGTCAAATTAATAGTGGAAAAAGTTTTGGAATGATTTATCTTGGTCTTATTTTTTTTTTACATCTCAAAAAGCTGGTATTTGAACAGGGGTGTGTAGACTTTTTATATCCACTGTAAATTTCGTCACACAAGCCTTCCGGTTGCACGTATGCAGACAACAGAGGTGCAGCATGAATCCAGCTTAAGAGCACATGCTGGCACCGCCTTAGGAACAGCAACCTATCCACATTTTTTTTTTTTCTCACAAGACGGCACCTTCACTGACCAATGGGAGGAGTGGAAATGGTGGTAGAGGGTCGAATGGGTTTTAGGACTGAGGGAGTATTAGCGTGCTTTTACAAAAATTCATGTCAGCAGTGATGGACCAGATTAGAGGGCTTTGAGCTGTGGACAAGCCAGATATGGGAAAGGCACATTACCGTAGAAACCTACAAACTAAAGCTTGAACGGCTGACTGCTTCCTTCAGTTGCCACAGTGATGACAGCATCATATTCTGAAAAACAAATACATGTATAGGGCATTGTTTTTCTATTGTCTAATTGGAGAAAACTTTCACAAGGAGTCAAGATGAGAGTTAGTCATTATGACAGACAATTTAGTTTATACTAGTGCCAAATGCCAAACAGAATCTACTTTTATTGTAACTACTCACACAAAAGAATTTGTCTGCTAATCAAAACAATTACTGACTTGACAATAGTCATGTTTACATGGACACAAGTAACCAGATTAAAAGCCTGATCGGAATAAAAATGCTTCATGTAAACACGGCAATCTGAATATTCTGACCCAATCACACTCATTCGGATCAAAATTTCCTTCCAATTGAGACGGGTGGGTTATGTAATTGTTATTCCAATTGGTGCACATATAAACACTTATTCCAAAGTTTGGGTAGAAAATATGTTTACTGCGCATGTCTGTACATCAGCCACATGTCGACGTGATGTACAGTATTTCCGCCTTTACAGCAGCTAGCGGAAGACATGGTGGGAGTAAAACAGAACTGGTCTGTATCGTCCTGCTGTCTCCCTCTGTTCGTCATATGCAGAAGTACAGTATGTACTTGTAGCTTCATTACGGAGACCAGCAGAAGCAAAAGTACAGTCTGAATAACACAATACAGGTCCATTTCAAAAAGAGAAAGACACGAAGTGGGGTTTGTTTACATCGGAAATTGCTCCTTTTTCTACTATTTCCAGAATGTCGGATAATTGTGCGCATGTCAAAATGATTTAGTTCATTCAAACATGTGACACATGGAAATGCACGTCCTAATCGATCAACTTTTTCAGGATCTATGTAAACAGTAAAGTTCTGATTTGAATTGTAATCAGATTGAAGAAATTTTGAGCGTGTAACTGTGGTTATTGTTAACCAACTTACATCAGAGTTGCAAACATGCTAACCACAGTGTGTGGCCAGAACTGATACACAATCATGTCAGACAAGCCAGAAGAGACGAAAACTCAATCTGAACCATCCATCCATCCATCCATCTTCTACCGTTTAATCCTTTTCGGGTTGCGGGGGGGCTGGAGCCTATCCCAGCATCTTTGGGCGAGAGGCAGGGTACACCCTGGACAGATCACCAGTCCATCGCAGGATCAACACAGAGAAACAGACAACCATTCACTCTCACATTCATACCTAAGGATAATTTAGAATCCCCAGTTGATGCTAATTAACCTAACCTGCATGTCTTTGGCCTGTGGAAGGAAACTGGAGTACCCGGAGTAAACCCACGCAGACACGGGGAGAACATGCAAACTCCACACAGAAGGGTCACTGATGGTCTGGGGGTGGAATCAATCCCATGACCTTCTTGCTGTACTGACACAGTGCTAACCACTGTTCCACCATGCTGCCCGGAAAACTCAATCTGAGCCATCATAAAGTTAATTCTTCGTACAATAGCTTACAGATTTTACCACCTTAGACAAAGTAGGTCGTATGTAGTTTACTGCTACATTAAGGTTTAGTTATTAAAGCACAATGGTCATTGTACTGGACTTGACTGCATTTTAACAGACTAAAGACATGGTCAGAGAATAATGGACATGTATATATGAAGGGGAGGGGGTCTGAAAAGTTCATAGTGGTCAAATTTGATCAAATGTGATTTATTTTCAACATACAGTGGATATAAAAAGTCTACACACCCCTGTTCAAATACCAGGGTTTTGTGAAGTAAAAAAACGAGACCAAGATAAATCATTCCAAAATTTTTTCCACCATTAATGTGACCTACAACCTGTACAACCCAATTGAAAAACAAACTGAAATCTTTTAAGGGGAAAAATAAAAAAAATTAAAAAGTTACAATAACCTGGTTGAATAAATATGCACACCCTTCAACTAATACTTTGTTGCAGCACCTTTGGCTTTTATTACAGCACTCAAATCTTTTTGGGTAGGAGTCTATCAACGTGGCACATCTTGATCTGGCAATATTTGCCCATGCTTCTTTGCAAAAATGCTCCAAATCTGTCAGATTGCGAGGGCATCTTCTGTGCACAGCCCTCTTCAGATCATCCCACAGATGTTCGATCAGATTCAGGTCTGGACTCCGGCTGGACCACTCCAAAACCTTAATTTTCTTCTGGTCAAGCCATTGTTTTGTTGATTTGGATGTGTGCTTTGGGTCATTGTTGTGCTGAAAGATGAAGTTCCTCTTCATCTTTCTGACAGAAGCCTGAAGGTTTTGTGCCAACACTGACTGTTAATTGGAAGTGTTCATAATTCCCTCCACCTTGACTAAGGCCCCAGTTCCAGCTGAAGAAAAACAACCCCAAAGCATGATGCTGCCACCACTATGTTTCACTGTAGGTGTGGTGTTCTTTCGGTGATGAGCAGTGTTGTGTTTGTGCCAAATATACCTTTTGGTAATTAAGATCAAAAAGTTCAACCTTGGTTTCTTCTCACCATAACACAATGGTGGCAATGGATCAGCGTTCTCGTCGCGCCCTCCGCCAGTACCCGGGCTCGCCTGGGGAAGCTAATGATCCTACCAGCAGATTAAATTCGAAGAGACGACGACTCTGTGCCAAGTCAAAGAAGAATCCTAGTCACAGTCCTAAAGCCGAAAGCAAACAGCCCCAAGAGCACTTTGTGGTAGGATCTGCCCTTCGCATATTACAACTAAACGTTGAAGGCCTATCTGC
Organism: Pholidichthys leucotaenia; assembly: GCA_020510985.1. Lineage (NCBI taxonomy): Eukaryota > Metazoa > Chordata > Actinopteri > Cichliformes > Pholidichthyidae > Pholidichthys > Pholidichthys leucotaenia. Next base: position 117,630,233 of record CM035847.1, read on the forward strand.
AGCCAAGCGAAGCCTTATTGAAGTCCTCGCCTTCCAACATTCGATTGATGTAATCTGCCTCCAAGAGACTCATATTGGCACGGAGGAAGCTGGCCGCTTCACCATCAAAGGCTTTGACCTCCTGTGCTATGTTCTACATGTTAAACATGGACGTGCCACCTATGTGCGTTCTGACATAGTTGAAGCAAATCACCTGATAACAACACATTTCTCAGACACCATAATCATTGGTGGCTTCCATATTGTCAATGTGTACAAGCCCCCTAATGCCAACTGGGATCTGCAGGTCTTACCCACCCTACCCCACCCTGCCATCTATGTGGGGGACTTTAACAGCCATCACCCTGACTGGGGGTACCCAGCAGTGGACAGTGATGGGGAGGCACTTTCAGACTGGGCATCCAGAAATGACCTCGCTTTGATATACGACCCCAAACAAAGAGGAACCTTCCACTCTGCTAGGTGGAAGAAGGACTATTCTCCTGACCTGTGTTGGGTCAGCTCTTTGAATGGGGAGCCATATCCTACACAGATCCTCATTCTTGATGATTTTCCACACAGCCAGCACCGGCCCCTACTTGTACACATTGGCCTACAACTTCCAGTCATATACAGCCCAAGGAAGATGCGCTGGAACTTCCGCAAAGCCAACTGGAAGAAATTCAGTGAAACTCTGGACCGCAGCGTTGTTACCATCCCACTCCACACCATCACTGTAGATGAAGCATACAACCGCTTCTGCAGCGCAATCTTCAAGGCTGCCCATACTGCAATCCCACGAGGCTACCGACCCCTCTATGTCCCATGTTTGGACGGAGAAAGTGCTGCCCTCCTACAATCCTATCAAACATCAGGGGACCCAGAGATAGCAGACCATCTCATTGAATCGCTAAATACAGCCCGGCGAAAGAAATGGGAGGAGACAGTTGCTGACCAGAGCTTTACCCACTCTAGCAGGAAATGTTGGAGCCTCATCCGTCGCCTAGGAGCTGCACAGAAGCCCCCTAGCCAAAGCCGAGCATCCGTCACACCCAACCAAGTTGCATCCCACCTACTGACTATCGCCAAAGCACCCCAAGACAAAGACACCAGAAGAGCAGTTACAACTGAGCTAAAAAAAACACCAAAAAATGCCTGTAGAGGAAACGAACCCTGAACCCTTCGAGGCTGCTGAACTGGAGAAAGTCCTACAGGGCCTGAAATGTGGAAAGGCAGCAGGATACGATAACATCTTCCCAGAATTCATGAAAAATCTTGGCCCCCGAGCCCTAACCTGGTTGACACAATTTTACACAAGGATCACACAGACAAACTCGATCCCAAAGAAATGGCGGACAGCAAAGGTCATTGCCATCCCAAAACCTGGCAAAGACCACAAACTACCAGCAAGCTACCGCCCAATCTCCCTACTCAGCGTTCCTTACAAAATCATGGAGCGCCTAATACTGCAACGCATTTCCCCAGAAATAGAGGATATTCTAAGTGTGGATCAAGCAGGTTTCCGCAAGGACCGCAGTACAGGAGAACAAGTACTGGCCCTAACCACCTTCATCGAAAATGGCTTCGAGAGCAGACTGAAGACAGGGGCTGTGTTTCTCGATCTTACAGCCGCCTATGATACGGTCTGGCACAAAGGCCTCCTCCTGAAACTTATAAAGGCGATCCCTGCTTGGGCAACAGCAATTATAAAAACCCTGCTGACCAACCGAAGGTTCAGAGTCCACCTCGGTCAGAACACAAGTGCATGGAGAATGCAGAAAAACGGACTCCCACAAGGCTCAGTTCTAGCTCCAACTCTGTTCAACCTCTACATAAACGACCTGCCTACTACAAAATCCCGCAAATTCATCTATGCAGACGACATCTGTTTGGCATTCCAAGCACCAGACTTTGAACCACTGGAACGGGTGCTCACGGAAGATCTTGCCAAACTGGACCAGTTCTGCAAAATCTGGCGCCTAAAACCAAGCCCAGCAAAAACCGTCTCCAGTGTATTCCATCTCCACAATGCAAAAGCTGCCAGAGAACTAAACATCCACCTGAGCGGACTCAAGCTTAAGCATGCCCCAAATCCAACTTATCTTGGAGTGACCCTTGATAGGACCTTATCCTTCAAGGAACATCTAAAGGGGACGGCTGCTAAGGTGAAGGTACGAAACAACCTGCTCTGCAAGCTCGCTGGTGCAAAATGGGGGGCGGCAGTCTCCACCCTGCGCACCTCAGCACTGGCCCTTTCATACTCTGTAGCAGAATATTGTGCCCCTGTCTGGTCCAGGTCATCTTACTCACACCATGTAGACACCCAGCTCAACTCAACAATGAGAACTATAACTGGAACAATCCGCTCAACACCACTCCCCTGGCTCTCTGTACTGTCAAACATAGCCCCTCCACACATCCGGCGAGCAGCATTAACTCAAAGGATGCTCCAAAAAGTTAAAGATTTTCCTCACTTGCCAATCCATGCAGATATCTACACCCCACCCACTGCCCAACTTTCATCCAGACGGCCGATTTGGAAAAACCCTCCCCCAGCTGACTTTACCATCCAGACAGCTTGGCAAGAGGAATGGGAGACCAAGGAGGTCCCAAACAAACAGCTGGTGATAAACCCCAACCAAGAGGTCCCGGGCACCAACCTCCCAAGGAGACAGTGGTCTACACTCAATCGCTTCAGGACTGGACATGGCCCCTGCTTGGCCAGCCTTCACAGATGGGGCAGTAGCCCTAGCCCACTGTGCGCATGTGGAGAGGAGCAAACAATGGAACACATCATAGAGGTTTGCCCGCTCCAAAGACTGGAAGGAGGATTACACACCCTCCATACAGCAAACCAGGAGGCAACTGCTTGGCTTAAGGACTTTGCATTCGCTAAATAAATACCATAACACATTTTCTCACATGCGTTTGGGAGATTTCAAATGTGTTTTTGCAAAATGTAGCCGGGCTTGGATGTTTTTCTTCATAAGATAAGGCTTCCATTTTGCCACCCTACCCCATAGCCCAGACATACGAAGAAATTCCTGTAGTTCCTTCAATGTTACTGTAAGCCTTTTGGCAGCCTACCTGACCAGTTTTCTTCTCATCTTTTCATCAATTTGGAGGGACGTCCAGTTCTTGGTAATGTCACTATTGTGACATATTTTCTCCACTTGATGATGACTGTCTTCACTGTGTTCCATGGTATATTTAATGCCTTGGAAATTCTTTTGCACCCTTCTCCTGACTGATAGATACCTTTGAACAATGAGATCAGTCTGATGCTTTGGAAGCTCTCTGTGGGTCCATGGCTTGTGCTGTAAGATATGACTACAAAAATGTCAGGAAAAGCCTACTAGAACAGCTGAACTTTATTTGGGGTTAATCAGAGGCACTTTAAATGGTAGCAGGTGTGTGCTGACTCCCATTTAACATGAGTTTGAATGTGATTGGTTCATTCTGAACATAGCCACATCCACAGTTATAACAGGGTGTGCATAGTTTAAGTTTTTTATTTTTTCCCATTAAAAGATTTCAGTTTGTTTTTCAATTGGGTTGTACAGATTATAGGTGACGTTAATGGTGGAAAAAGTTTTAAAATGATTTTTCTTGATCTCGTTTTTTTTTACATCACAAATCCCTTTTACATCCCTTCGGTCCACACACTTCTTCCATTGGAGTTGCAGCACTTGGATCCCTGCAGTTGAAAATAAACCACATTTGGTCAAATTTGACCACTATGAATTTTTCAGCCTATGAACTTTTCAGCTCCCCCCCCCCCCCCGTATATTATATTCAAATTCTATGCCCCCTGGAAAATGCATTGCTCTTTTTGTACCTTTTGCACATTTATAGATGTGGGCTTTACCACAGAAAAAAACTTACAATGGACAAGTTCACCGATCAAAGTCACTGATAGGATAATTGTTTTTCACAATTTTTACAGACACTGTGATAATACCGTTACTGTGATAACCATGCAGTAAAAATTTGATTCTGCAACAGCCCTAACTTAGCCAGCAAATGTCATTTTCCTTTACCAGGATATAACGAAAAATTTGAGGCTCAGGTAAAAGTGTGTTTTTCTTTTATTCTTAAAGTTCAGCTGTTAGTTTATAAGTTTACATAAAATATGACGTCAAATTTTAAGTTTTCCAGTCCCTCCGGGATTTCGCGATGTTGCGATCACGTCAATTCACGCAAAATCAGCCAATCAGCGCAACTATTGCACAACCTTGCAATTTTGTCTAATCACCGCAACTTTCCCGCAATTTTGGCCAATCCTCGTCAACTTCTGCCAATTTCACCAATTAAATTTGTCTGACTGGTGCTCAAATGCTCAGTCTAACCAACCAAATGCATTGCTACACCGCGTTCACTTCTGTGTTTACAGTAAGTATTAATGGAACACATCAGCAAACAGAGTGTGTGATTTAATAAAAACCACTCACCCGTGAGGTTTCCAACACCGTCCCTTCCTCCATCTCCCCCAGCCTGCTGGTGTACACCTCCCACGTCTCTGTCCTGACCATGTGTACTAAGCGCTGGGTTTGTGTTAAAAAATGTCCGCCTGCCCCAAAAGCTCCCCGTTGCAGGAGCGCGCTGAGGAGAGATGCCATAAAACCACAAACACAATGCACAAATCTAACACTATAGCCACTGTTTGAACATTTTATACATCTTTAGAGGTAAAATCATTACATCTGGTCAATGAGCTTCAAAGCTGTGAATCTCTGGTCTGGACGGACAAACGCACCCAACTAACCCCCTCCCCCACCGTCCATCCGTAAATGAAAGATGTATGTCTGAAGAGACAAGTGTGTGTGTCAAGACTGATGTGCAGCAGACAGACAGGTAGGAGTTAGGCATGGAAAGAGAGAGAATATTCTCTGTATTTTTTTTTTTTTTCAGAAAAACACAGACTCCGCTAGACAATACAGAGCAGCAGAATAAATTATTTATTTTTTCTTCTCCGCTCGGTACCGAGTAGTTGGGAACCGCTGCGGTTTTCAATTGAAGGTGCTGCCAATAATTTCCAAATCTATACTCTTTAACATGCATTCAATGCAATTTAGCTGTTGTAATGGATATTGTGTTAAAATCTGTATTTGCTGTTGCACAGGAGTTTTTCTGTATAGCAGAAGTTTCTGCTTAATTTAATAGTATTGAATAGTATATAATAATAATAGTATTGAATAATAGTAATTGAATGCAAAAGACGCAATAGACTTACACAATGGTCCCCTCCAGTATACAACTAGGAAAATACCGGTCACTATGGAGGGTGAGAATATGTATGGGTACATAATCATACCATGTAGGATAACCAAGTAGACGGTTGTGCTGTTTCATTCCATCTAGCTACAATGCTCCGCACTGTGTGTGTTTATATATTTACATATTTATTCCATCTAGCTACAATGCTCCACACTGTGTGTGTTTATATATATATTTATATATTTACTCTATCTAGCAACAATGCTCCACACTGTGTGTGCTTATATATTTACATATTTATTCCATCTAGCTACAATGCTCCGCACTGTGTGTTTATATACTCATGTATTTATTCCATCCAGCTACAATGCTCCGCACCATGTTTATAAATTTATATATCTATCCCATCTAGCTACAATGCTCCGCACTGTGTGTCTATATACACTACCGTTCAAAAGTTTGGGGTCACTTAGAAATTTCCTTATTTTTGAAAGAAAAGCACTTTTTTTCCATGAAGATAACTTTAAACTAATCAGAAATACACTCTATACATTGCTAATGTGGTAAATGACTATTCTAGCTGCAAATGTCTTGTTTTTGGTGCAATATCTACATAGGTGTATAGAGGCCCATTTCCAGCAACTATCACTCCAGTGTTCTAATGGTACAGTGTGTTTGCTCATTGCATCAGAAGGCTAATGGATGATTAGAAAACCCTTGTGCAATCATGTTAGGTCTGCAATGCTGTAATTGCTGCAAATGGAGGATTCTTTGACGAAAGCAAAGTTTGAAGGAAAAAATTATTATTTCAAATACAAATCATTATTTCTAACCTTGTCAATGTCTTGACTATATTTTCTATTCATTTTACAACTCATGGTGGTAAATAAATGTGACTTTTCATGGAAAACACAAAATGATTGTCTGGGTGACCCCAAACTTTTGAACAGTAGTGTATATATATATATCCGCCGGACCGGTGGCGCCACACGAGTCGGCTGCCCATTGCAACAGCCTTTTTTTTATCTTCCTTCTTCTTTCTACACCTTTCACTCTGTATATATATCACGGCCGCACGGATCGCCCCGGGGGTCTCCCGGGTCGGCGGACGGAGCCACTGTTTGCAGCGGGAGACGTTACAGCGGGGAGGAGCTGGTGTTAGCTAGCACTTGGCCGCCGCCCGGTGCTAATGGGAAACTCGACATACCGGGAGCTGTAGCGAAAACGACGCGGGTGCCGGGCTGGAGTTTAGGCGGTGTGCAAGAAATATAGGACAGAATAATAAAGAGCGATGGCAAGAACCAAGCAGACCGCCCGTAAAATCTACTGGAGGAAGAAGCCCCCCAGGAGACAGCTAGCCACCAGGGCTGCTCGGAGAGGCGCTCCGGCCACCGGCAGAGTGAAGAGGCCTCGCCGTCACAGGCCCGTGGCTCTGAGAGAGATCCGTCGCTACCAGAAATCCACGGAGCTGCTCATCCGTAAGCTGCCCATCCAGCGCCTGGTGAGGGAGATCGCTCAGGACTTCAAGACCGTCCTGCGCTTCCTGAGCTTCGCCGTCATGGCTCTGCAGGAGACCAGCGAGGCCCACCTGGTGGGTCTCTTCTTCGCCAAGAGGGTCACCATCATGCCCAAAGACTTCCAGCTGGCCCGCAGCATCCGCGGAGAGAGAACTTAGACTTTCTGCTGCACATTCACCAACCAACCATAATGCTCCGCACTGTGTGTCTATATATATATATATATATATACATTTATAGTAATATGTACATATGTTTACTAGATGTTCTTGTTTTTTCTTGCCTTCTGATTGTTGCTCTGAGTGTTGCTATCCCTGTGCTGTTGCAATCCTGGAATTTCCCCATTGTGGGACTAATAAAGGCTTATCTTATCTTATCTTATCTTATATATATATTTATATTTATATGTACATATGTATACTTGCTGCTCTTGTTTTTTTCTCTTGCCTTCTGATTGTTGCTCTGAGTGTTACTATCCCTGTGCTGTTGCAATCCTGGAATTTCCCCATTGTGGGACTAATAAAGGCTTATCTTATCTTATCTTATCTTAATTTAATTTACAAATCACTATAACAGGAAATTTTTGACAATCCTGTGCTTTTCTTGTATTGTTGTATAGAATATCACTGCAGTAAACTGGAAAAAAAAAAAACCCATCTGCTTTAAAATTTGTAATTCTTCCCACAACTTTTAGTGCAAAAAACACTCTAAAAACATTGCAACTTTTATCGCAACTTTTTTAAAAAAGCTCCTGCGAATTCAGGCTTTTTGGACCACAACAACCACAAAAACATCCCACGAAATCCTGGAGGGACTGGTTTATATTAGTCACGGTTACATGGGAAAAATTGCTTCAATCTGATTACAATTCAGATTAGATCTTTACTGTTTACATGGATCCTGAAAAAGTTGATCCAATTAGGACGTGCGTTTCCATGTGTCACACATTTGAACGGACTAAATCATTTTGACATGCGCACAATTATCTGACATTCTGGAAATAGTAGAAAAAGAAGTAACTTCTGATGTAAACAAACCCCACTTTGTGTCTTTCTCTTTTTGAAATAGACCTCTATTATGTTATTCAGACTGCATGTTTGCTTCTGCTGGTCTCCGTAATGAAGCTACAAGTACATACTTCTGCATATGACGAACAGAGGGAGACAGCAGGACGGTACAGACCAGTTCTGTTTTACTCCCACCATGTCTTCCGCTAGCTGCTGTAAAGGCGGAAATACATCACGTCGACATGTGGCTGACATACAGACATGCGCAGTAAACATATTTTCTACCCAAGCTTTGGAATAAGTGTTTATATGCACACCAATTGGAATAACAATTGGCATAACCCACCCATCTCAATTGGAAGGAAATTTTGATCCAAATGAGTGTGATCAGGTCAGAATATTCAGTCTGGCATGTTTACATGAAGCATTTTTATTCTGATCAGGCTTTTAATCCGGTTACTTGTGTCCATGTAAACATGGCTATTGCAAAGTTTACATGGCCCTCTCCCCTGCCAAAAAAAATCCTTCACTGTGGACCCAGGTCAGTAGTTCCACCAATACTCCCCCCACACCAAATAACGTCCCTGCTAGTCATGGAAACAAAATCAGCAGAAATCACTTTCTGACTTGCACTGATTTTCTGATATTTCTTTGCAAAAGTTCTCATCAATTTGATCAAAAGTGATCAACTAACAGACCCACATCTTTATCAAGTCAGAAACATATTGCTCATCTGGCTTAAATCACAATTGATGCTAACTGTCAGATCTTTAGAATTTGACATTTATTATCATTCTTCAGCTAATAATCACCCCAGTCATCTTCAAGCTACTCCCAGTATCTCCTTTAGGATGCAGAATGACCTTCAGTCGTTGTTTTCTACTTACTTTGACTGCTAGCTTAAGCCCCCAAAACACATGGCTCTGTATTTGAGAAGAGCAGTTTTGCTCACCAGCATCAATTTACAATTTAATGAGATGCAGAGTCCTGCTCAAGAATGTGTGAAACACACTGGGAGTGCACCCGTGTAAAGGACTCTGCCTTATAAAGAGATAATAATGGTATCAATATGATCTTGGCTCTCCCTGTACCCGTGTGGTGGCACTGAGTGAGGGGTTCTCCACCCAGAGTCGGAAGTCGGGGGAGAGATGGAATGAAGGACTGAAGGAGCAAGTGGCACTGGGGGGTCTCAGATGCAACAGAAAGGACTGGCCGCACCCCGGGGAGTCAGGAGACACCGGAGTTCGCTAGAGTGGAGGGAATGATAAGCAAGGTTTTGTGTCCTGTAATGTTAATGTGTCAGACAAGCTCTGTGTACTGTGCATATTGCCTGGCCCCCTGGGTCTTACTGGGCAGGAATAAAGTGGTATAAAAGGAGGCACCCAGAGACCCCGAGAGAAGTTTTCTGTGTTTTATGTTGGGAAGTGAATAAAGTTTGCGTGTCGTAGAGCTCGCTGTCTCATCTGCTTTCATCTTCCACATTGGTAACCCTAAGAGGTGCAATGGAGAATGAGCCGAGCACCGCCCTGGAGACAACCCAGAGGGAGAACACCAGCACAGCATGCGCTGTCACAGTCAAGCTCCCGGACTTCTGGCTCCACAATCCGACCGCTTGGTTTCTACACGTGGAAGCCCAATTCGCACTCCTCGGGATCTCCACGGATAACACTAAATATTACCAAGTGGTCGCTGCACTGGATGTGCGCACCACACAACAAGTAACAAGCCTGCTCCAGGAGCCACCAGCCCAGGGGAAATATGACACGCTCAAGCAGATCCTGCTTCAACGTTATACCCTGTCGGACAGTGAGAGGGCAGAGAAACTCCTCACGTGCTCACAGTTGGGTGACAGGTCAGCTGTGGAGCTGATGGAGAGCATGTTAGTGCTGAGGGGGAAGAACAACAAACCTTTCCTGTTCGCCCACCTACTCCTCAGGAACCTACCATCTACAGCAAGGGCGATCCTGGCCAACTCACCGCTGTTGGTGGTCAGAAACTACCACGCTCAGCGTGCACGTAACACCAGCAGCCATGAAGGACTCCAGCAAGGTCGGGGAGCCGTTGGGGGCAGCTGGGATGGACGCCAAGAGACGCAGGAATGGGACGGTCTGTTTCTATCACTGCCGCTTTGGCTCGAATGCCCAACGCTGTCTGCTACCGTGCCAATTCAAGAAGCCAGGGAATCGGCACAGCCAGCAGTCAGTAGCAGCTGCGACTGCTGGCAACAGGAACAAGCTGCTTTTCATCACAGACACACGTTCAGGGAGGCATTTCTTGGTGGATTCCGGCTCCCAGAAGAGCCTCATTCTGCTGGGCAGCGTGGACAGGTCGGCAGAAGGCTGCGGCCCCGAGCTTACAGCCGCCAATGGATCCAACATCAGGACGTTTTGGCGAATGAACGTTGACAGTATCCTTACACGGACACAATTACCAGTGGGACTTTGTGGTAAATGCATGTTCTGGCCCCATTTTAGGCACTGATTTTTTTATGTGCTTATGGATTGTTAGTCGATGTTGCCAACAGAAGTTTATTGGATGCTGGGTTTTTTTTCCTCCTTGCCCTGGACAGCTCGGGGAGTTGGGCCAACAACACATGCTAACATTATAGCTCCAGGGGGTAAGTACCAGCATTTGCTTTCACAGTTCCCAGCACTCACGGTTCCGACTTTTTCTGCTTTGGTAACTAAACACGGGGTCGAGCATTTCATAACAACAAAAGGTCTGTCGGTGTTCGTGCGCCCTCGGTGCCTGGACGCAGATAAACTGGCCAGCGCGAGCGAGGAGTTCGCTAACTTAGAGGAACTGGGCATCATTAGGTGCTTCAACAGCCCGTGGGCATCGCTGCTACACATGGTACCTAAGGCCGATGGGTCGTGGCGACCGTGCAGCGATTTTTCCATGCATCTGGCCGGAACGCGTGTTTTTTCGAAAGTGGATCGGGTCCGCAGTTACCACCAGGTCCAGGTGCGCATGGAGGATGTGCCCAAAACAGCGGTAATAACTTCTTTTGGCCTTTTCGAGTTTTTATGCATGCCATTCGGGTTAAAGGGCATGGCGCAAACCTTCCACAGAATGATGGATGTGGTGCTCCGTGACCAGCCTTTCATTTTTGTCTACTTAGATGACATTTTGGTGGCTAGTGCATCCAAGGAGGAGCACCTCGCCCATCTCAAATTAGTTTTACAGAGGTTGGAAGCACACAGGCTTATCGTTAACCCGGAAAAGTGCCAGTTCGGTGTGCCAGTGACTGATTTTTTGGGTCACCGCATTTTGCTGGAGGGCGCGATTCTGCTGCCTGATAAAGTGCGCACCGTGGCAGATTTTCCGCGTCTGCAGACTGAGGGCCCTACAGGAATTTTTGGGCATGGTAAACTTTTACAACTGTTTCCTCCCCCAAGCAGCCCAGCTACTGCAACCGTTGTATACCATGCTCAAAAAAAAAAGAAGCCCGCGGAAGACATCGACTGGACCCCTGAGCCAGTCCAAGCTTTCACAAACGTCAAAACAGTGCTCACTAACACCGCTTTGCTGGCCCATCCTGCCCTATCAGCGTGGATAGCACTCTCCACCGACGTGTCTGACGTTGCCATGGGGCAGTGGTGGGGCAGTACGTCTCTGGTTCATGGCAGCCACTCGTGTTTTTCAGCCGTACTTTGCGTGACAGCGAACGCAAATGCAGTACGTTTGACAGAGAGCTGTTGGCCCTCCACCTGATGTGCCACTTCCAGTTTTGGCTGGAAGAGTGCGAGTTCACCGTGTTCGTTAATCATAAACCGCTAACGTATGCAATGTCCAAAGTCTCGGAACCATAGTCGGCCCAGCAGCAACGACATTTGACCGTGATCTCGAAGTTCACGACTGACATTCAACATGTAGCCAGTAAGGTTACTGTTGTGGCCAACTGCCTGTCACGCGCGTTAGTCTCCCCAGTCTACATGTGAACAGATTTCCCCGCCATGGCCACGGAGCAAACCGGGGATGCAGACATCTGCACGCTCCAGTCTGCGCCTACTGTGTTAAAACTAGAGAGCAGGGTGGTGCAAGAAGGGTGCCCCCCCCCCCCGCTCTGCGACGTCTCCACCGGTCACCCACGCCCAATGGTTCCGAGCTCTTGGCGCCACCACATTTTTGAATCAATCCCCTCCCTTTCACATCCTGGTGTGTGTGCCTCGGTTAACCTGGTGGGGGCAAAATTTGTCTGGCCTCACTTACACAAGGACGTGAAAGAGTGGGCTGCAGCGTGCGTCGCGTGCCAGCGAACCAAAGTGCACAAGAACACCAAAGCCCCCCTCAAGAAGTTCCAAATTCCGGCCAGGGTGTTCGACTACGTTCACATGGATTTGGTGAGCCTCCTCCCACCGTCACAAGGTTTCACGCACCTTTTGACAATCATGGACCGCACCACGCATTGGCCTGAAGTGGTCCCGCTGGCTTCTACCACGACCGTGGAAGTGGCTCACACTTTTTTGTCAGCTCGGGTTGCACAGTTTGGATCCCCGTTGGACATCACTTCCAACAGGGGTCTGCAATTCATTTTGGAACTCTGGTCCGCAATGGCCCAGAGCCTGGGGGTCAAAATCCACCACACCACCGTGTACAACCCCCAGGCTAACGGATTATACAAATGTTTTCCTAGATCGCATAAAACAGAGCTCAGAGCTTCACTCACGGATGCAAATTGGGTCAACTGCCCGCCCTGGGTCTTGTTAGGGTTGCGCTCTGTGCCTAAAGAGGATTTGGTAGCCTCCTCGGCGGAACTCATTTTTTCTCAGCCACTGTGAATCCCTGGGAAATTTTTACCAGAAAACCCTGCACCCGGGACTGATCCTCCCCCCCCCACACACACACACACAATTTTTTTACAGTACAGAGGCTGCTAACATGCCGGGCCTGGCCCACCATTGCTTTCCCCACACCTTCGTCCCAAAGAGCTTAAAGAGTGCAAAGTTTGTTTTTGTCATGCACGATGCACACAGAGCCCCGCTGCGCCCACCGTATGATGGACCGACCGTTCAGTGTGCTGGAAAGTGGGGCAAAGCATTTTGTGTTAGACTTGGGGGGGGTTGTAAGGAGACCGTCTGCACTGACAAGCTGAAGCCCGCTTATGTGTTGGCAGACAAACAGGTGGTGTTGGCCCAAGCTCTGTGGCGCGAACGCCCACCAATGGTGGTTCTGCAAGTTGGTGTTCCCCTGGTACAGAATTGTGCTCGTGAAGCTAACCTGTTTCACCCCCCCGCCCTCCCACCCTCCACAGACCAGCATGCCCTCCTGCACACCTCACCAGGAGGGCACTTCAACCAGACTGGTGACCCCCCACTACAGCCGCTATGGGCGCCAGCTCAAGCCCAAGGGACCGGGAGTTTAGTCCCCTTTCTGGGTGTTGGGGAGGGAGGCTGTGTGGTGGCACTGAGTGGGGAGTTCACCCAGAATCGGAAATAGGGGGGGAGATGGAATAGAGGACTGAAGGAGGAAGTGGCACCAGGGGGTCTCAGATGCAACAGAAAGGACTGGCCACACCCTGGGGAGTCAGGAGACACCGGAGTTCGCTAGAGTGGGAGAGGGAGTGACAAGCAGGGTTTTGTGTCCTGTAATGTTAATGTTCCAGACAGGCTTTGTGTATTGTGTATATTGTCTTTGGCTCCCTGGGTCTCATTGGGCAGGAATAAAGTGGTATAAAAGGAAGTGCCCAGAGACCCTGAGAGAAGTTTTCTGTGTTTTATGTTGGGAGGTGAATAAAGTTCGCGTGTTGTCCAGCTTGCTGTCTTGTGTGCTTTCATCTTCCACGCCTCCTCCTTTTTTTCAGGACAGTACTGCTGACATTTTTTATGGATGTCTAGAAACATTTATTCAATTTTAACATCTTTTTTTGTCCCTTTCTTTCAGAGCATTTCTGCTTTCTGTACATCAGATATAATCTGTGCGAAGATGAGCTGATCCTCCGGATGTCCTTGTTGCCCTGCTTAGGTCATGACATGCAGCACCATCTCGTGACGCGACTCCTCCTGGATTTCTACCAACGCCCTGTAGACTGAGGCCATGTGTCTGCTTGCTTGTCTGTGAATAACTACTCCCCACTGCCTTCGCCTTCACTCAGTCTTTTTTTGGCTTTCTCTGTCATCAGTGTTGTGTTTCCCATACATCGCACCCTGACAGTCATCACTTTTCTACTCTGCAACCAATTGCTGTCACTTTGTATTTTTTTCTTAGACTGCCTCTTTTTTTGTGATACTCTCTTCAGCTCTTCTCTCTTTCTGAATCTTTGATACTGCTGAGACCCTGCAGCTAGGATGACTAGTCCAGCTGATGAGCAACACTGTGCTTCCAGTTTCTTATGAACGATGGAAAGCAAATGCTGACCAATCATTTATCATAACACCAATGAACAGGACTCTGAAGGCAACAGACTTCTTCCACAATCAAGTTTCATAACTCAGCACCACAAAAGCTGTGTCAGAAAGACTCACCCTTTTTCAAAAAATAAAGGAAAATAATCCAAAACTTTTCATTTACTCTGTAATCCAAAAGGTCCACAAGTCAATGTGAGTCTGTAGTTTAAGGCGATTGGTTAAACCTGCAAAGACAGTTTCTAATGAACTCATGGTGAACCTGTGGTTTTAGATACTTCTTAAGAAACCCTTCAGGCTCACGAATATGCCCTTTACAAGATGTAACATCATGATTATTACTGTTTAAAGAGCTGAAAGGCCTCTGTGGCTAAAACCCTCATGAATAATTGCATATTCTGCGGACAGCGAGAATGAGTTACACTAAAATACAAGACATCTCAACATGTAGGAGAGTGCATTAATATTAACTGTTGCGACTATGCTGGAGACTCACTTTTTGGTGACCTCACACTTTACAGAAAAAGATAAGACAGTAAGGGGGCTGGCAAATGTGGTCAGCTGTGATCTGAGGCAAGTTACTGTTGTGTAACGTAGTGGCTTCTGAAGCCAATTTGACATTAAAACAGGAGGAAAAGAGGAGTTACAGTAGAATGGCAGCAGTGAAGACCTTTTATATGTGGTGATCCAACACTTTTATATAAAAGCCATGCTTCAGTGCCTTTTGTGCTTGTGAAGTCCCGGTTTTAAGAGCTCAGCCTGAACAATCTGACCAATGGCATCTTAACATAACAAGTGACAGACACTGAACAGCATGGACACTCTTATGGTAGGGTTGCTATGAGGAATAGCCTGCTTTATTGATTTTATTTGGGCCCATAGGAGCATGGGGGTCATTTTAGACATATTTGTATTCTGATGTTTTTGCAACCCTAGCAGTCACCCTCTGGTGGTCATATGTTGGAGTGCAGACTGTAAATACTTCTTTAGCTACACTCTTTAATGCACAGTGCAGGGCCAAAGCCTCAGTGTCGACTAAAGGGGTATTCAGTCCTTCCGAGAGGATAATGTTTGCGTTCTCTAGACTGTGTTTGTGTACATGACAATATTCAGAGTTGTTTTTGAGCCACTGCAGCTACCATTCAGCAGCCGCGTTTCGCGCATGCGCAGTGAAAATAAATTTAAACGTTAACAGCTGCAATCGAAACACAAAAGAAGACCTCGGTAGCGAAGTTTTTTTTTTTTACTTTTAGTAATATGTGGATTAATTGTCTGACATATATATTTATCATAAACTGACTGAAACAATTTTCCCCAGCCCCAGACCACACTTGTAGCAACTGCTGTCACAAGCTACAGACAAACACAAAGCAACAAAACAGGTGGGAATATAATTTACTGTTTTGGTGTTCTGGGTGAAAAATTGACAGACGAGCCACTTCACACGAGAAGAATGCACAATGTTTATTTCAAGGTTTCGAGGTCCTGCCATCCCGTCCAGGATGGCAGGAGTTTCCTGGCACATGTGCAGTTCACTGCAACCACTGCGTTCTTGTATGCACGGTCACTTTTTGGGACCTACGTGTGCTTGGTCAACGCTCACCCTGTGCGTAGGGCTTGCGCACAAATGCATCTACTGTGCTCACACGCATACCAGCGCGTTTTTGCCACTATGAATTGGGCTTAACACTGTCCCTCGTGGCTGCCTACCTCTCCCATCATGTCACTCACAGGGATTAAAGAAGCTAAAGTCCCGTTCTCTCACCTCCCCCCCCCCCCCCCGGGCAATCAGCCACTTTGGACAGGAATCCCCAAATGGTAGAGGACACATAATCTGCAGGCACACATTACACATACACACTTGTAAACACTGTAAAGATTTACTCACACACAGGCAGAACGTGCAAAGAATAGATTTTCAATTAGTCTAAAAACTATTGTCAAACTATCAACATCTCACCTTCCAATCATAGTAGAGTGCTGCTGCACTGCAGCCTCCAGGAGGCGCTCTAGGATAGTCCATTCTCCCATGGTTGGGATTGGGAGACATCCACTGGGCACAGGAAATCAAGGCTGACCCCACTTCAGGTGGACTTCAAGGCAGTAGGAGAACCAGCAGTAGAGCTACAGACCTGCTTTCTGAGTGTTCAAGTTGTTGGATTGAGATGAGGTAGGAAGCCGCTTCAGCTGGCTGGCTCGGCGTAAAAGCTCTAAAGAAGCTCAGTGACACCTTGCTGCTGCTCTTCCACGTACTCTTCCCCTGAGCTCCTCACTTCTGTGTGTGATTCTCTCTCCATGTGTGTGTTGTTTTTTTTTCACATGAGCACTTTTTCCAACCTTCTTCCATGTATCCCACCTCTAGGCACCCCCGACTCTGTTTACCACCTGAACAGCTGGTCTGTCATATGTTCTCACACCGACGCTCACGTGCACCTGTTCTCACAGAGACACAAGCTCTCATCTACTCCTGCTGAGTTTCAAGGAGCAGCCCTAAGTTGTGCAAACAGACATCCATCACCGGCACACAAACACCCCGCCCTCCCACACTCGTTGTCTGACAGCATCTCGTAGTAACTCTGGCCGGGCTCCGGTCCATACACTCATGTGAGCTTCTGGACGCAAGGACCTCCGCTCGCTCTGGTCCGATCCATTCTCTTTCTGTCCAGTTTGCCCACTCTCCCAGCTAATTTCCAAAGGGTTCCTTCTCCTCCCCACTGTTCCTTCTTCCCTCCTTCTTTCTCTTCTGGTTTGGTTTAAGCAAAGGAGGACTGAAGCATCACACTCCTCCTCCTTTCCTCAGATGGAAACCGTGCGAGAGCCACTGGTTTATCCAGTCCTCGCCTCCTCTCTCTCTCTCTCTCTGTTTCAGTGCGCTCTCCTTGCCGCTCTTCCCTTCATTGTGTTTTTCTTTCCTTCACTCTTGGCTTCTCTCTGTCCCTCTCACCTGCCTCCGTCTCTTGTCTCCCTCTCTCTGAGCCAGTAGGCAGCCAGACCGAGCGTGTGTCTAGAGGATTAGCGAGAAATCATCTCCGTGCTCCTCCCCCCCGGCTCCCTCTCACTCACTCTTCATCACCGTGTTTACCCCCCCCCCCCAACCCCCCCTCCTCCCATCCTCTCAAACCACACAAATCATTTTCTACTCTTCACACACATCCATCCATCCATCCATCCATCTTCTACCGCCTTTCCGGAGGTCCGGGTCGCGGAGGCAGCAGTCCAAGCAGAGAAGCCCAGACTTCCCTCTCCCCAGCCACCCGCCCCAGCTCCCCAGAGGGGACACCAAGGCGCTCCCAGACCAGCTGGGAGACATAGTCTCTCCACCGAGTCCTGGGTCTGCCCCGGGGTCTCCTCCCAGTGGGACGTGCCTGAAACACCCCAAGTGGGAGGCGTCCAGGAGGCATCCTAATCAGATGCCCATACCACCTCAACTGACTCCTTTCAATGTGGAGGAGCAGCGGTTCTACTCTGAGCCTCTCCCGGATGACTGAGCTCCTCACCCTATCTCTGAGGGTGAGTCCAGCAATCCTACGGAGAAAGCTCATTTCAGCCGCTTGTATCCGCGATCTCGTTCTTTCGGTCATTACCCAAAGCTCGTGACCATAGGTGAGAGTAGGAACGTAGATTGACTGGTAAATCGACAGCTTTGCCTTAGAACTAAGCTCCCTCTTCACCACAACAGACCGGTACAACGTCCGCATCACTGCAGATGCTGCTCCAATCCGTCTGTCGATCTCTCGCTCCATTTTCCCCTCACTCGTGAACAAGACCCCAAGATACTTAAACTCCTCCACTTGGGGCAGGAGCCTGTCCCCAACCCGGAGAGGACAATCCACCTTTTTCCGGCTGAGGACCATGGACTCGGACTTGGAGGTGCTGATTCTCATCCCAGCCGCTTCACACTCAGCGGCAAACCGTCCCAGCAAGAGCTGTAGGTCATTGCTGGATGAAGCCAACAGGACAACATCATCTGCAAACAACAGAGATGAGATCCTGTGGTCACCAAGCATGACACCCTCCATTCCCTGGCTGCGCCTAGAAATCCTGTCCATAAAAATTATGAACAGGACCGGTCACCCTCATGGATCGTCACCTTATCGTGGTGGGGGGGTTTGCGTGCCCCAGTGATCCCAGGAGCTATGTTGTCCGGGGCAATTTGCCTCTGATAGGGTCTCCCAAGACAAACTGGTCCTGGGTGAAGGGCCAGACGAAGAACGATCCAACAGACTCTCATGATAAATTGTATATCAAGGATTCAGTGTACCCCGCCCGGTATGGGGTTACCGGGGCCCCACCCTGGAGCCAGGCCTGGGGGAGGGGCTCGAAGGCTAGCGTCTGGTGGCCGGGTTTCCACCCATGGGACCCGGCCGGGCTCAGCCCGAAGGAGTTACATGGGTCCGCCCTCCAGTAGGTTCACCACCTGCAGGAGGGATCATGGAAGTCCGGTGCTATGTGGATTAGGTGGCAGTCAAAGGCGGAGACCTTGGCGGACTGATCCCAAGCTTTCTTTCTTCACACACAATACACAAAAATTTTATCTTTCATGTATGCTTTTGTGCACCCCTATATTCTTGTCTTTGTGCATTGATAACAACAGTGAAGGCATGAGTGAGCCTTTACACACACACACACACACACTCACTCACTCACTCACTCACTCACTCGGATGGAGACACGAGAGGTGATGCCATGCTGAGGCTATGCGAGGATAATAAAGCGACAGGGGAAGTGTGTGACAGAGTGAGGAATCACTCTATGTGTGTGTGTGTGCGTGTGTGTGTGTGTGTGTGTGCGTGTGTACTCAGAGGACTTGCTTATTCAAACAATCTGTAATCATGCGTGAAACTCACGCACACAAAAAAAACCCATCTAGGTATTTTTATCTTAAATTTATCTGCTTGTTATTTTTTAATTGATGTCCTCATCTATTTAGTCAATAAAATGCAATGATGTGGTGAAAAATGTCCTAAGAGACATATGGAGTTTAGAGCTACAATCATAGAGAATATACGTACACTTCAGCTGTGAAGACTAGAGACAATGTTGGTCTTGGTCAAAAGTGGCTAACCAAGACCTCAAGCATAAAGCTCTACATATATGACCATCTGTTTTTTTTGTTTTTAATCCAAACAGCCTTTGGCGTCCAGCTTACAATACAAATAAAAAACAAAAATCAGATCATTTTTGTCGAAGTAAAACTATGCTTTGACAATTTTTTCCTCTTGCCAAATCTCTCTTCTCGCTCTCTCTTTGGTTGCCCTCTGGAAGATAGAAGCAGACGAGGCAGCGAGCTAGACGACACACAAACTTTATTCCACTTCCAACTTCCATCCAGCTTCCACTTCCATCCAGCTACAATGCTCTGCACTGTGTGTCTGTGTGTGTGTGTGTGTATATATATATATATTTTATAGTAATATGTACATATGTATATTAGCTGCTCTTGCTTGCTTGTTTTTTTTTTCTTGCCTTCTGATTGTTGCTCTGAGTGTTGCTATCCCTGTGCTGTTGCAATCCTGGAATTTCCCCGTTGTGGGACTAATAAAGGCTTATCTTATCTTAACATAAACGCAGAAACTCTCAAACCAGGGTAAACACATTAACATTCAGACTGCAAGGCATGTACACACATTAACATAACATTGACACACATGTCACAGAGCAGGTCTTGATACAATACATTTGCACCCCTGCGTCTTCAGGTGTGAACCTGGCACAGCGGGAGGAGAAAGGCACATCTTTCTTTCTTTGTCTCCCCTCACCTTTCTCCATTAGCATCCCGAACTATCCTCTCCCCCACCAACCACTTTGTTCTGGGTGGAGTGCCATGTGTACTGTGTCCACCCCCCTCCCCCAAACACCCAGAAGGGGCTCTGGCAACTTGGGCTTGAGCCTGCACCCATAACAGCTGTAACGTGGAGTCGCCGTACCGGCCAAAGCGTCTTGCTGTTAAGGTGGGCAGGAGACAAACTCAGCCTCCGGCGTGTAGTCCTGTGGAGGGGAGAAGGGTGGGGAGGGGAAAAGATTAGTCTGTTGCCAACAGTTCTCTGCAGGGGGAACACCAACTTGCGGAACCACTGTAGGTGGGTGTCCGCACCGTGGAGCTTGAGCCAACACCACCTGTTCATCTGCCAACGCATAAGCAGGCTTAAGCCTGTCAATGCAGACCGTTTCCTTATGCCTCCCAGAGTCTAACACAAAATGCTTTGCCCCGGTTTCCAGCACTGTGAACGGTCCGTCATATGGTGGGCGCAGCGGGGTTCTGTGTCCGTTGTGCCTAACAAAAACGAACTGGGCACTCTGTAAGCTCACTGGGATGAAGGTGTGGGGAAAACAACGGTGCGCCAGGCCCGGCACATTGGCCGGTCCTGTACCATGAAAAAGTTGCGCGGGCAGGTCGGTCCCAGGTGTGGGGTTTTCCGGTAAAAATTCCCCGGTGATCTGCAGCGGCTGAGGAAAAACGAGTTCTGCCGGGGAGGCTGCCAGATCCTCCTTAGGCACAGAGCGCAACCCTAACAAGACCCAGGGCAGGCGGTCGACCCAATTTGCATCTGTGAGTGAAGCTCTGAGCGCTGCTTTAAGCAACCTATGAAAACGTTCACATAGCCCGTTAGCCTAGGGGTTGTACGCGGTGGTGAGGTGGATTTTGACCCCCAGGCTCTGGGCCATCGCGGACCACAGTTACGAAACAAATTGCGGACCCCTGCCGGAAGTGATGTCTGACGGGGATCCAAAACGTGCAACCCAAGCCGACAAAACGCGCAAGCCACTTCCACAGACATGGTGGAAGCCAGCGGGACAACTTCAGGCCAACACGTAGTGCAGTCCACGATTGTCAAAAGGTGCGAAGGTGCGTGAAACTTTGTGACGGCGGGAGGGGGCCCACCAAATCCATGTGGACGTGGTCAAACCTCCTGGCTGGAATTTGGAACGGCTCAAGGGGGGCTTTGGTGTGCTTGTGCACTTTGGCTCACTGGCACGTGACGCACGCGGCAGCTCACTCTTTCATGTCCCTGTGTAAGTGCGGCCAGACAAATTTCACCCCCACCAGTTTAACCGAGGCACACACACCGGGGTGTGAAAGGGAATGGACTGACTCAAAAATGCGGCGGCGCCAAGAGCTCGAAACCACCGGGCGTGGGCGACCAGTGGAGATGTCACAGAGCAAGAGGGGGCACCCTTCTTGCACCACCCTGCTCTCCAGTTTTAACACAGTAGGCGTGGACTGGAGCGCACAAATGTCCACATCCCCAGTTTGCTCTGCGGCCATGGCGGGGAAATCAATTACCATGTATACTGGGGAGACAAACACGTGCAACAGGCAGTCGGCCATGACATTAAGCTTACCAGCTACGTGTTGAATGTTGGTTGTGAACTCCAAGATCACGGCCAAATGTCGTTGCTGCTGGGCTGACCACGGTTCCGAGACTTTGGACATTGCGTACGTTAGCGGCTTATGATCAACGAACACGGTGAAGTCGCACCCTTCCAGCCAAAACTGGAAATGGTGTGCCGCCAGGTGGAGGGCTAACAACTCTCTGTCAAACATACTGCATTTGCATTCGTTGTCATGCAAAGTACAGCTGAAAAATGCAAGTGGCTCCTAAGCACCGGAAACGTACTGCTCCACCACTGCCCCTATGGCAACGTCAGACGCATCAGTGGTGAGTGCTATCCATGCTGATGGGACAGGGTGGGCTTGCAAAGCAGTGTTAGTGAGCACTGTTTTGCCATTTGCGAAAGCCTGGACTGGCTCGGGGGTCCAGTCGATGTTTTCTGCGGGCTTCTTTTTCTTGAGCGCAACATACAACGGTTGCAGCAGCTGGGCTGCTTGGGGGAGGAAACAGTTGTAAAAGTTGACCATTCCCAAAAATTCCGGTAGGGCCCTCACAGTCTGCGGATGCGGAAAATCTGCCGCGGCGTGCACCTTATCAGGCAGTGGAATCGCACCCTCCGGCAAAATGCGGTTACCCAAAAAATCAATCACTGGCACACCAAACTGGCACTTTGCCGGGTTAACGATAAGCCTGTGCACTTTCAACCTCTGCAAAACTAGTTTGAGATGGGCAAGGTGCTCTTCTTCGGACACACTAGCCACCAGAATGTCGTCTAAGTAGACAAAAATGAAGGTCAGGTCACGGAGCACCGTGTCCATCATTCTTTGGAAGGTTTGCACTCTGCCCCTTTAACCCGAAAGGCATGCGTAAAAACTCGAAAAGGCCAAAAGGAGTTATTACTGCTGTTTTGGGAACGTCCTCCATGCACACCAGGACCTGGTGGTACCCGCAGACCAGATCCACTTTCGAAAAAACACGCGTCCCGGCCAGGTGCATGGAAAAATCCTGGATGTGTGGGATGGGATACCGATCGTGTTCCGTGGCATTGTTCAAGTGGCGGAAATCACTGCACGGTCGCCACGACCCATTGGCCTTAGGCACCATGTGTAGTGGGGATGCCCACGGGCTGTTGGAGCACCTAACGTTGCCCAGCTGCTCTAAGTTGGTAAACTCCTCGCATGCACTGGCTAGTTTAACCGCATCCAGGCACCGAGGTCGCGCAAACACCGGCGGAGCTTTTGTGGTTATGAAATGTTGGACCCTGTGTTTGGTTACTGTAGCAGAAAATGTCAGAACCGTGAGTGCTGGGAACTGTAAAAGTAAATGCTGGTACTTACCCCCTGGAGCTATAACGTTAGCCTGTGTTGTTGGCCCAACTCCTCGAGCTGTGCAGGGCAAGGAGGTAAAAGAGACATCATCCACTAAATGTCTGTTGGCAATATCGACTAACAACCCATAAGCACATAAAAAATCTGCTCCTAAAATGGAGACAGAACATGCCACCACCACAAAATCCCATTGGTAATTGCGTCCGTGTAAGCACACTGTCAACATCCGTTCGCCAAACATCCTGATGTTGGATCCATTGGCGGCCGTGAGCTCGGGACCACTGCCTCCTGCCGATCTGTCTGCGCTGACTGGCAGAATGAGGCTCTTCTGGGAGCCGGAGTCCACTAAGAAACATCTTCCCAAACGTGTGTCTGTGATGAACAGCAGCTTGTTCTTGTCGCCAGCAGTCGCAGCTGCTACTGACTGCTGGTTGTGCCGTTTCCCTGGCTTCTTGAATTGGCACGGTGGCAGACAGCGTTGAGCATCTGAGCCAAAGCGGCGGTGATAGACACAGAGCGTCCCGTTCCTGCGCCTCTTGGCATCCGTCCCAGCTACCACCAATGGCTCCTCAACCTCGCTGGAGTCCTTCCTGGATGCCAGTGTCGTTGTATGCATGGTGAGAGTTCTGGTCACTAGGATGATGCAGTCAGCTTCCTGCGCCAGAGCGTGGTAGTTCCTGATTACCAGCAGCGGTGAGTTGGCCAGGATAGCCCTCGCTGTAGCAGGTAGGTTCCTGAGGAAGAGGTGTGCGAAAAGGAAGGATTTGTCATTCTTCTCCCTCAATGCTAACATGCTCTCCATCAGCTCCACAGCTGATCTGTCACCTAACTATGAGCGCGTTAGGAGTCTCTCTGCTCTCCCACTGTCCGACAGGGTATACCGCTGAATCAGCATCTGCTTGAGTGTGTCGTATTTTCCCTGGGCCGGCGGTTCCTGGAGCAGGTTTGTCACTTGCTAGGTGGCGCGCACATCCAGCGCAGCGGCCACATGATAATATTTGGTGTCGTTCGTCGCGATCCCGCGGAGTGCAAATTAAGATAAGATAAGATAAGATAAGCCTTTATTAGTCCCACAACGGGGAAATTCCAGGATTGCAACAGCACAGGGATAGCAACACTCAGAGCAACAATCAGAAGGCAAGAAAAAAAACAAGCAAGCAAGAGCAGCTAATATACATATGTACATATTACTATAAAATATATATATACACACAGACACAGTGCAGAGCATTGTAGCTGGATGGAATAAATATATGAATATATGAACACACAGTGCAGAGCATTGTAGCTAGATGGAATAAATATGTAAATATATAAACACCCACAGTACGGAGCATTGCAGCTAGGTGGAATAAATATGCAAGTATATAAACACACACAGTGCGGAGCAATGTAGCTAGATGGAATAATATGTAGATATATAAAAACACAGTGCGGAGCATTGTAGCTAGATGGAATAAATATATAGATATATAAATATAAACACACCCAGTGCTGAGCATTGTAGCTAGATGGAATAAATATGTAAATATATAAACACACACAGTGCAGAGCATTGTTGCTAGATGGGATGAAACAGCATAACCGTCTACTTAGTTATCCTACATGGTATGATTATGTGCCCATACATATTCTCAACCTCCATAGCGACCGGTATGTTCCTAGTTGTATGCCGGAGAGGACCATTGTGTAAGTCTATTGCATCTTTTGCATTCAAAAAACTATTAGTTTGTTACGTCTTTTTGCTATCTCTGCGAGCAGCCCTGCTTAGGTTGTACAGTCTGACAGCTGTTGGTAGGAAGGACCTACGAAACCTCTCGGTTGTGCACCTGGGATGATGTAGTCTGCTGCTAAATGAGCTCCTCAGTGCATCCAGTATGTCCTGCATAGGGTGGAACTCGGACTCCAGCAGAGATGACAGTTTAGCCACCGTCCTTCTCTCTCCTATCTCCTCCATCGGATCAAGGCGCTGCCCCAGGACAGAGCTAGCTTTCTTAATCAGTTTGTTCAGTCTCTTCCTATCGGCTGCAGTAATGCCACTGCCCCAGCAGACCACTCCAAAAGTGATGGCTGATGCCACCACCGTGTCATAGAATGGCTTCAGCAGCGCCCCTTGTACACCAAAAGACCTGAGTCTCAGGTCTCAGGCTTCAACCTGTAGTCTCAGGCTTCAACATGTAGAAACCAAGCAGTTGGATTGTGAAGCCAGAGGTCTGGGAGCTTGACTGTGACAGCGCAAGCCATGCTGGTGTTCTCCCTCTGGGTTGTCTCTGGGGCGGTGCTCGGCTCGTTCTCCATTGCACGTCTTAGGGTCACCAATGTGGAAGATGGAAGCAGACGAGGCAGCGAGCTGGCGAAACACACAAACTTTATTCCACTTCCAACATAAACACAGAAACTCTCAAACCAGGGTAAACACATTAACATTCAGACTGCAAGGCATGTACACACATTAACATAACATTGACACACACATCACAGAGCAGGTCTTGGTACAATACATTCACACCCCTGCATCTTCAGGTGTGAACCTGGCACGGCGGGGGGCAAAAGGCACATCTTTGTTTGTTTGTCTCCCCTCACCTTTCTCCATTAGCATCCCTAACTATCCTCTCCCCCACCAACCCCTTTGTTCTGGGTGGAGTGCCATGTGTACTGTGTCCACCACAGTCCATCGATTATGCGATGACGACGTCTTCTCTACTGCCCTACATCAGTTGTTGTGTTGCGGATGTTGCTGGTGGCTGCATTGATGACTGCGTAGGCCAACTGCAGAGGCACACCTGTGTTTACAGGTTGGACAAGGAATATCATCTCCGGGTGGAGAGTTGCTACGCGTGGCGTTGGCAATCCACCCTGGTATGCGTGCAGCAGTCTTCAAAGAACTTAACAGCTTGATTGGTGGTAGAATGCCAGGTGGAATGATCAGCGGCTATCTGTTCCAGGCTGGAAGGTGAGATGTTGCATTTCTTCAGTGAAGCCTTCAGGTTATCCTTAAACTGCTTCTGCTGACCGCCAACTGTACATCATCCGCTGGAAAGCTTTCCATAGAGGATCTTAAGGGCAACCAATCTTCTGGCATCTTACGGACGTGTCCCACCTAACACAGCTGCCTCTATGCTCACACAACCGGCTGTCTGAAGAATGGTGATGTGGGGGACTCTGTCAGCCCATGTGAGACTGAGAATCTTCTGCAGACATTGGATGTGGAACACTTCTAGGTGCCGGATGTGCATCCTATCAAGAATCCAGGCCTCGCAGGCATACAGAAGTGAAGAGATGACTACAGTCTCGAAGACCGTGACCTTAGTAGAGATAGTGATGTCACAATTTAGGAAAACCCTAGGAGAGAGTCTGCCAACGGCAGTAGCTGCTTGCCTGATCTGGTTCTGGACTTCATCATCGATGGAGCAAGATGATGAGATGATAGTGCCCAGGTAGGTGAAGTTGTCCACCTGGTGCAGGACATTGTCACCAACCTTGAAGGTAGCTTGAGGGTGGTGGATGGTGTTGGGAGCACACTGGTGAAGGACCTCAGTTTTCTGAGCATTCACGACTAGACCAGCACTGGCATACATGGAAGCCAAGGTAGAGAGCGTGCGCTGGAGACCAGGAGCACTGTGACTAATGAAAGCGGCATCATCGGCATACTACAGTTCAAAAACTGTTGCAGACTGGGTCTTGGTGTGCGCCTTAAGCCACTGGAGATTGAAGACACTCCCATCGAGGTGATAGCGAAAGGGGATCCCATCATCAATCTTCAGCTGTTGCCTTGAAAACAAGGTAACCAACACCAAGTAGATGTTAAAGAGTACAGGAGCAAGGACACACCCCTGTTTTATGCCGACCTTGACCTTGCCAAATAAACACTAAGAATAATGCAAATACGTTACAATTTTGTTTTTCAGTCCACCAGTCTTTTCAGCAGAAAGCCTTAAAAATGACAGTATGCCCACAAAGTCATAAAATGGCATGAACAGCATTTAACCAACAAAAACGAAAAGTAATTCATGTCGAGGCCAAAATGCGCTCTTACATTTAACAAGCACATTGAACAACCCAGATATTTTCAATATCAAAATTGTCATATAAATTATAAAGGGTTAAGGTGACACTTCCGCAAAAATCAAGTTTTTTCTATTTTTAACATGTCTCTAACATGTTTCTTGTGATTTACAAGACATATCAAGAGCAAAACATTCCCAACTCCCAAGTATGTATTTTTCTGGTGTGAATGTCCGCTTAAGCTCCACCCCCCCCACCACCACCCCCCCAAAAAAGCAGATTTGAACCATGATTTGGACAGAGAGTTTCTAGCTATGTCAGTATTCCTGCTTAGCCTGATTGGTTACAACATTAACCAGTCAGGCTAAGCACTGAGACCCTGACTTGACTGTCTTGGGGGAAGAGGGAAGAGCCAAGGAGCAAGCAGGAGCTCAGCTTTTTACAAGTTGGGAAAGATGGCAGGTTATGGGTGGGGGGGGGGGGGGCTGAAAAATTCATAGTGATCAAATTTGACCAAATGTGGTTTATTTTTCAACCGCTGGCAGGAATCCAAGCACTGCAACACCGATGGAAGAAGTGTGTGGACTGAAGGGGAGACTATGTTAAAAAATAAAACACATTTGGTCAAATTTGATCACTATGAACTTTTCAGCTTATGAACTTTTAAGCCCTATGTGTTCAGTTTTTGACTGTGTGAGCAAGAAATCCTCTTCTTTTAATTTACATGTCTTACCCACAGACATGAAAATATGACAGCAATGATCAATTTTATTTGAAAAAACCTCAGTGTCCCTGCTAAAATACCAGAGAGGACACAAGTTTGCAGCCTGCATGCCGGGGGAGACGGCCCTGGTGTGCATGGCGCAACAGTCAGGCGAGTATCGTCGGAGGTGAACCTGCGGAAGGATCATTCTCAGTGGAGCAGAGAGGCACTTGCTGCCCGGCTGGAGGGCTCCCCTCACTTTGCTGGGAGCACGTTCCAGTGCGTCCCACCAACCACCTCACCTCTCCCCAGAGCGAGCCGGGGAGAGCGCTCCGAATGAGCCGAGCGCTTCTCGGTTCCTCCCTCTTCCCCCAAAGGAGCAGTCTCTGGTTACCCACTCACCGCACATCGCCTTGCTGAGGGCCAGTGAACAGTTTGCTTCAGAGCAGCTCGAAGTGAGGCGAGCTCCGAAGGAAGGAGGCTGGGGGGCGCCTCAGAGGCGAGCCGGTTGGTGGGCACACCGGACTGAAGTGAATTCCTCACTGGCCCCCAGAGAGGCGATCCATGGTAAGTGGGTAACTAGAGAACGGCGGGGAGCCTTCCAGCCTCCACGTCGAGCTGGGCAGCGACTCTTTTGTGGGTTCACCTACGACAGTACTTCCTCATGTTAGATCGCCTTCTCAGAGCCTTGTATAATGTCCTTGTCTTCTTCCAGCTACTGATGGGTGGGAGTATGGGTGGACCTAATTAAAATATTCATAGATCGACTTCCGGTTATGGCTGCCACGTAGGACGGACGTGTCTCGCTCTGCTCTGCTCCTGGAAAAAAAAAAATCGGCAAATAACTCTCTCATTTGGGACAGAACGTATCCCAGCATTTGGGCGAAGATATGTCGGCGAAGCCTAAGGCTGGAAAACCAGGAAAAGGAAAAAGCGAGCCGCCGAAACAGTCCAAATTAACGGACTTTCAGGTCTGTGACGCAGTAAACAAAACTCCATATATGGCGGAGGAGGCTGGCAACGCTGCGATATCTGCGGGGAATGGCGCAGATGCGCTGATGGCTGCCATGAGTTCAATGAGAGCGGACTTTTCCTCTAGATTTGATGGGATTATGACAGCGTTGGAAGGAATAAGAAAGGAATTGGGTGACTGTGTAGAACGAACGGCGCAGATGGAGCTCCGTCTCGCTAGTGCTGAAGATGACGTCACCCGTCTTCAATTAAAGGTGCGCACTTTGGAAAAAAAAAATAAATCTCTGGAAGATAATATTTTGGATTTGGAATCTCGGTCGAGACAGAATAATTTGAGGCTGGTGGGTCTTCCAGAGGAATCAGAAGGTCGGGACGTATGTTCCTTTCTGGAAAAGTGGATTCCGGAGGTGCTGGGCAGCGAGGAGTTGCAATCAGCAGTGGTTCTGGAAAAAGCACATCGTATTGGCCCACGGAGAGATAAGGGACCGCCGAGGACCTTAATTATGAAGTTTCTTAGCAACAGAGACAGGATGAAGATCTTCAACGCTGCACGAGCTAAAAAAGGAGAGATTAAACACCAGGACCAGCAGGTGCGGTTCTACCCAGATTTGGCCACAGGAATCCAGCAATTGAGGAAGCAGTTTGATCCCATACGTAAGGAGCTGCGCAACCTTGGGATTCGTCATGGTGTAATCTATCCTGCGAGACTGCTGACCACGTATGAGGGCAGAACCCACATCTTCAAGACCCCAGAGGAGGCGCAGGAGTTCATCAAGAAGATCAAAGAAGAAGAAGAGACTGGTGGGAGCTAAGCATGAACAAAATATAAGGTAGAATAATTAAGCATTTGCACAGGCATCTGACTGACTTGAAGTAAATAGTAAGTTTACAAAATATAGATTGTATTATATATTAAAAAAACAAAAAAACAAAACAAACAAAAAAAAAACTGATGTACAAAGTTGTTAAAAATTTTGGAGTTAAGTTGGAAAACTACAGAGGAGAGTTAATGTTACGTCATTAAAAGCAGTAGAGTTAGGGTGATTGGGAGGATGAAGAAGGAGTGGCTTAGGCTGTTCCCCGTGGGTGTGGAACGGTCGATGGCTATATCGGGAGACAGAATTTTTCTTTTGATTTTGGGGGGTTTGCCACAAGTGTGGGAAGGGGAAATTTGTTTGTGTGTAGTTTGTAGGATGAATGTTCAACCACTCATGTTTTTGCTTCTCTGTATGAGCATGTTTACACTGCAAGGTAATCCCAAACTCTCTATTGATCATGGACCAAAGTGTTAATCTTAATTTAACTTCATGGAATTGCAGAGGTCTACAAAATTTAAAAAAACTTAAACAAGTTATGAATAAAATAAAGGACATTGGGTTCAAGAATTGTGTTTTTACAAGAAACTCATCTGATAGAGGAGGATGTTAAAAGAATTAGGAGTAGATGGCAGGGAAGTGTATTCACCTCTTCATTTTCATCCCGAGCCAGGGGAGTTATGACTCTCATACATAAATCAGTTCCTTTTCAAGTGAAAAATGTAATTGGAGACAAATTTGGAAGATATGTAATCATTCAAGGTTCTTTGCTATTAGAAAATATAAATCTTGTGAACTTATATGGTCCCAATATAGATGATCAGAAGTTCTTTGCTAATTTATTTCTCATCTTATCATCACTTACAGGGCAACATATAATAGCAGGGGATTTTAATTGTACATTGAATCCAGGTGTGGATAGATCAACAGGACTGGATTGTACGCACATTGGATGTAGGATGACTATTAATCATTTTATGAAAGAATTGAGATTGTTAGATATATGGAGAGAAATGAAACCACAAGTTAAAGCCTATTCTTGTTATTCCAGTACCTACAAGACATTCTCACGTATTGATTATTTTTTGATTTCCACAGAATTAAGGTCCAAGATTCAAAACTGCTTTTATGATAACATTGTGATCTCTGATCATGCACCCTGTTGTCTAATATATGTAGATAAAAAATTGACAAAGGAATCAGGTAGATGGCAATTTCAGCATAAATGGCTTCAGGATGAGGAATTTGTCAAGTATATAGAAAAACAGATAGACGAGTTCTTTGACATCAATACTACACAAACATCAGCATGTGTAAAGTGGGAGGCTTTCAAAGCTTTTATTAGGGGACATATTATTAGTTATACAGGATCAAAATCTAAGAAGACTCGAGAGGAGAGAGCTAAATTGGAACATAAAATAAAAAGTCTTCAGGAAAAAGTGTATGCAGGAAGTGACCCAAGGTTGGAGAATGAATTACTGATTTTGAGAGCTGAATACGACAAAAAATCAGCGAATAGAGCTGCCTCGAGTCTTCTAAGATTGAAACAATCTTTTTATGAACAAGGTGAAAAATCAGGAAAATTATTAGCATGGCAGATTAAACAATTGGAAATTAAAACACCAATTACCAGTATTATAAGTAACGGACAGGTAGTTATAGATCCTTTAGAAATTAATAGAGCCTTTAGAGATTACTATGAAAAATTATATGATACCAAAAATGAACCTGATTTAACAAAACTAAATGGGTTTTTGAACGAACTATCTATACCGTGTATACCAAATGAAAACAGGGAGATATTGGAGTCTAAAATTAGTCAAGAAGAAGTTGGGCTAGCCATTGATAATATGAAATCAGGAAAAAGTGCAGGACCAGATGGTCTTCCAGTTGACCTTTATAAAAAATTTAAGAATAAATTAATAAAACCTTTTTTGGAAATGGTTTTAGAAGCATTTCAAAATAATAATTTACCATCATACATAAATAATGCCTTAATTATACTGCTGCCAAAAACCAGGTAAGCCCTCTAATAAATGTGAAAATATGAGACCAATAAGCCTATTAAACGCCGACCTTAAGATAATCTGTAAATTTTAGCAAGACGAATACAAGAAATTTTACCAAATATTATTAATCGAGATCAGAATGGCTTTATAAAGGGTAGACAAGGCTTCCATAATGTAAGAAGACTATTTAATATTATTTATTTTAATAAAGAAGCACCGGATACAGCTCTCCTATCATTGGACGCCGAAAAGGCCTTTGATAGAGTTGAATGGCCCTTTCTTTTTGAAGTCCTACAAAGGTTTGGACTTGGAAATAATTTCATAAAATGGGTTCAAATAATATACAATAATGCTACAGCAGAAATCCTAACAAATAACAATATTTCAAAACCAATAAAAATCAATAGAGGATGTCGACAAGGCTGTCCACTTTCACCTTTACTGTTTTACTATGGCAATTGAACCTTTAGCGATAGCGATACGTTTACATTCACAAATATATGGAATTAAAGTTGGACCAACAGAACATAAAATCTCCCTGTACGCCGATGATATAATTTTGTTTATGTCGAATCTAAAAAAATCAATTCCAACCTTGTTGAATTTAATAAAGAATTTTGGGGAAATATCAGGATATAAAATAAATAAAACTAAATCTTCAATATTAATGCTAAATGAGACCCAGAGAAATTACCCAGCCCTGAGGCAAATCAATTCAATGTTGTAAATCAGTTTAAATATTTAGGAATCCAAATTATGCCTAAGCTAGAATCAGTCGCCAGCGTCAACTATGAAGCCTTAATGTCAGATATCAATGAGTTAACTCAGAGATGGATGTCACTACCAATGTCGATGATCGGGAGAATCAATATACTTAAAAGTAATATTTTACCTAAAATACTTTATTTATTTCAATACATTCCCTTATCACCACCTTTAGATCTATTCTCAAGAATAAAAAAAAAGTTAGTGGAATTTATATGGAACAACAGGAGGGCTAGATTACGTCTGTCTTTATTATATTTACCATTTGATCATGGAGGTCTGAAATGTCCAAATTTTATGTTGTATTATTGGTCGGCACAACTGAGGTCTATGACATATTATTTTTCATCAAATGATCTCCCTCACTGGACTGAAATGGAATCATACAATTTACCTTTACCTCTTCCCATATTCATGTACTCAGATTCGGCAAAAAAATTACAAAAACAAGTTAAAAATCCATTTGTAAAGCATATGATCAAAATATGGTGTGAAGCTAAAAACTATTTAAAAGAACCACAGTTATTGTCACAATTTAGTCCAATATGGGGTAATCAATATTTTAAACCAGGGAGAGCGGACGCTGTATTTAAAGTATGGAATTTAAAAGGGATACAAAAGATTCAGGATTTATATTTGCCATGTGCAGACAACATAATGTCTTTTGAAGAGCTGAGGATCAAATTTAATCTCAATAGAACACATTTTTTTAAATATCTTCAACTTAGAAACTTTATTCGATCAAATCAAAATAAAGCTCTCACTCGACCTATTTATTCATCCTTGGAAAAAATGATGATGAAAGATAGTAAAAGAAAGGATATTATTTCAGAGTTTTATAACTCATTGACACTATCTTCAAGTGAAAATTCACTGAAAAGATTAAACTACTGGAAAGAAGATCTGCAAATTGAAATTTCGGAGGAACAATGGGAATTGGCTTGTACAGAAGCTCAAACCAAATCAATAAATGCATGCCTTAAATTGATACATTTCAAATGGTTAATGCGGATGTATGTTACACCGGAGGAGTTAAATAGATATAACAAAAATATACCAGATACATGCACAAAATGCATGGAAAGTAAAGGAACCCTATTTCATTGTTTATGGGAATGTAGATTAATAAGAATGTTTTCGGAAGAGGTGAGGGTAACAATTGAAAAAATAATCTCAAAACAAATCATACTGAATCCTAAACTGTTTTTGTTGGGTCTGTACCCAGAAAAGCATAATTTTAATAAAAGTGAAAGAACATTCATAGACCTCAGTTTGCTTAATGCCAAAAAATGTATTGCACTATTATGGAAAAAGACTCATAGACCAGATGTGACTCAGTGGTTAAGACAGATGTTAACAAACCTTCCATTAGAAAGAATAACATATATACTGAAATCAAAGGAAATTGTGTTTGAGAATATATGGAGACCTTTTATTGATTATGTAAAAAATTTAAACATAACTCTTGAAGAAGAAGGTGAATGATGTGTGTGGACCTTGTAAATTCCAAACTGGTGAACATAATATGTATACTTATGTATTGGATTGTCTAGACTAAACAGAGGAGCATTGTTGAAGACTTGATTTTGTTGGTGGTTGTTGGTGTTTTTAGTGCATTTTTTTTTTTTTTTGTAGTACTTTAGCGTTAGTGTTTGATTGTTTGTATCATGTTTGTTAAAAAAAAAAAAAGGTTCAATAAAGATATTGTGGAAAAAAAAAATATTCATAGATCTGTGCATACTTAAGTAGGTCAAAGACATAAAAGCAAGTAGGTCAAAGACATAAAAGCTCTCTAAGGCAATGAAAGTTTTTTTTGTGTGTATAAAAAGCCACAATATACTATTTTGGGCAAAACATTGGTTTTTGAGGTGGCTTTAGAGACGCCGGAGGGGATCTTTAACCAATATAGACTTAGATTACAGAGTAGCTACCATGAAATTTCCCAGTGGTTTACAAGGTCTAAATCCAACGGCTATGACTAGTAGTTCAAAAAAGTGCATAAAACAAACTTAATTCCTCAAATACCAGGCTGTTGCAGCAAAACACGGTTGACTGTAATAGAAATTACCAACTTTAGCAATGAAAACAAAATGTTTGTAGCTTGGTATATGATGAATATTTACTTTTCACTCAGAAACATTTTCTCTTTCATAAAAAGGTCTATGGGTGTTGAGATGTGTTACATTGCTTGCTTATTGTCATGGTGATAGTATGTCAGAGGATGAGCTACCACTCTCTACCGGAGTGGTGGCCTAGTTGCTAGAGCATCCGCCCCACAACGGGGAGGTTGGGGGTTCAAGTCCCAGCCGGGTCATACCAAAGACCATATAAAAATGGTACTTCCCGCCTTCTAGCTTGGTGCTCAGCATAATACAATGGGGGAAGGAGAAGTTGTGGTGGTGCCTTGCATGGCAGCGGCCCCTCTGATTCTACATGTAAGGGTATAAGGGGGAATAAGGACCTGTACTTATATAGCACTTTTTCTAGTCTCAACGACCACTCAAAGCGCTTCACCAGTACTAACCCTCTATTCTAAGGGCCTAAAGGAGACAGATATCTAGGGACAATTTAGAACAACCAATTAACCTAACATGCATGTCTTTGGATTAAACCGGAGCCCCCGGAGTAAACCCACGCAGCACAGGGAGAACATGCAAACTCCACACAGAAAGGTTCCTACCCTTGCCAGCCTGGGAATTTGAACCTGGAACCTTCTAGCTGTTAGGCAACAGTGCTAACCACTGCACCACCGTACTGCCCAATGTGATTAACATTGTAAACAGGAGAAACGTAATTTTGTTCTACTGTACATGACTGGCTGTATGGACTGAATGACAACAGAGATGGCTTCTTCGTCACATGTAAATGGTTCAATAAATGTTACTGAGGACTAGAAGAGAGTCCAGCATTCCTTCTTCCTCTACATGCCAGAAGACCGCTGTGACAACTCAGGCTTGGTTGGGCCACCCTTAGCAGCAAGAACTGCAATCAAGCATTTGCAATAACCGGCAATGAGTCTTTTCCAGCGCTATGGAGGAATTTTGTCCCACTCATCTTTGCAGAATTGTTGTAATTCAGCCACATTGGAGGGTTTTTGAGCATGAACCACCTTTTTAAGGTCATGCCACAGCATCTCAATCGGATTCCGGTCAGGACTTTGATTAGGCCACTCCAAAGTCTTCATTTTGTTTTTCTTAAGCCATTCAGAGGTGGACTTGCTGGTGTGTTTTGGATCACTGTCCTGCTGCAGAACCCAAGTGTGCTTCAGCCTGAGGTCATGAACAGATAGCTGGACATTCTCCTTCAGGATTTTTTGGTAGACTGCAGAATTCATGGTTCCATTTACCACAGCAAGTCTTCCAGGTCCTGAAGCAGCAAAACAGCCCCAGACCATCACACTACCTTCACCATAATTTACTGTTGGTATGATGTTAATTTTCTGAAATGCTGTGTTGCTTTTATGCCAGATGTAATGGGACACACACCTTCCTAAAAGTTCAACTTTTGTCTCGTCAGTCCACACAGTATTTTCCCAAAAGTCTTGGGGATCATCAAGATGTTTTCTGGCAAAACTGAGACCAGCCTTTATGTTTTTTACGCTCAGCAGTGGTTTTCGTCTTGGAACTTTGCCATGCAGGCCATTTTTGCCCAGACTCTTTCTTATGGTGGAGTCATGAACACTGACCTTAACTGAGGCAAGTGAGGCCTGCAGTTCTTTGGATGTTGTTGTGGGGTCTTTTGTGACCTCTTGGATGAGTCGTCGCTGTGCTCTTGGGGTAATTTTGGTCGGCCAGCCAGTCATGGGAAGGTTCATCACTGTTCCATGTTTTCACCATTTGTGGATAATGGCTCTCACTGTGGTCCACTGGAGTCCCAAAGCTTTAGAAATGGCTTTATAACCTTTTCCAGACTGATAGATCTCAATTACTTTCTCATTTGTTCCTGAATTTCTTTGGATTGCAGCATTGATGTCTAGCTTTTGAGGATCTGTTGGTCTACTTCACTTTGTTGTCAGGCAGATCCTATTTAAGTGATTTCTTGACTGAGAACAGGTGTGGCAGTAATCCGGCCTGGGTGTGGCTAGAGAAATTGAAAGCTTTCCAAAGGTGTGATAAACCACAGTTAATTTGTTTTAACAGGGGAGGGGGCAATCATTTTTTCACACAGGGCCATGTAGTTTTTTTTTTTTTTTTACCCTTAATGATAAACACCTTAATTTAAAAGCTGAATTTTGTGTTTACTTGTGTTATCTTTGTTTAATATTTAAATTTGTTTGATGATCTGAAACATTTAAGTGTGACAAACATACAAAAAAAATGAGAAATCAGGAAGGGGGCAAACACTTTTTCACGCCACTGTATATACTACTCACAAAAAGTTAGGAATATCTGACTTTCAGGTGAAATTTATGGAAAATCTAAAAAGTTCACACTCCAGTGATATAATATGAAAGTAAAGGCATTTAAGTAGAAGCATGCAATGGTGATATCCTCATCTCAAACAATTTATTGAAACAAAAGCCAACAACAGTGGTGGGTATACCACAACAAAAAATGTCACTGTCTCAATAACTTGTCATGTGCCCTTGAGCATCAATTACAGCTTGACAACGATGCCTCATGCCGTTCACAAGTCAACTTACTGTCTGCTGAGGCATGGTATTCCACTCTTCTTGAAGGGCGGCCCTCAGGTTATTGAGGTGGAGGGTGTAGGGTTACGAGCCTCTACACGGCAACTCAGCTCATCCCATAGGTTTTCTATGGGATTCAGGTGTGGAGAAAGTGCAGGCCACTCCATTTGAGGTACCCCAGCCCCAAGCACATGTTCCTTAATGATGAAACCACGATGAGCTGGAGCACTGTCATCCATGAAGATGAAATTCGGCCTGTGTTGTTCCTGGAGGGACACAATGACTGGATTAATGATGTTATTCAGGTAGTATCGGCTTGTCACTGTACCATTCACAAGGTGTAGGACAGCTCTGTATTGACTAGACAGACCTGCTCAGACTGTATTGCCATCACCTCCAAAGGCTCGTCTGGTGACAACAGTGGCTGATGCATAGTGATCTCCTTGATGTCTCTAACGTTGTTGGTGGCCATCATTTCTGCTCAGTGGGAATTGACTTTCACCAGAGAACAGCACTGAGGCCCACTGGTCCCTTGTCTAGCGTAAATGCTCCCTGGCCCATGCAAGACAATGACGCCTGTGCCTGGTGGTGTGGTCAGGTACTCTTGCAGGTCGTCTAGCATGCAGACCACGCTGATGTTAACAGTTTCGAATGGTCTGATGTGACACTTGGACGCCTCTCACCTCCCTTAAATGTGCCTGAAGTTGAGTGGCATTCATCATCCGGTTCCGCAGGGCACTGTTCACAACAAAGCGGTCATCAGCGTGGGATGTGGCCCAAGGACATCCACTTCTATGCCTTTCTGTGACTCTTCCAGTCTCTCTGTTGCAACCTGCTGATGACACTGTGACACTCTAAGCTCAGTGGCCACTTCCCTCTGAGAACATCCTGTTTGAAGCCTTGCAATGGTGAGGTACTGTTGATCAATTGTTAGGTGTCATCTTGGTTTTATGATGTCAAAATATGAACAGCATGATTAAGAGGACTGTTAAATACCAATTCTAATTGAACCAGAAAATTTATTGGTCAATTCATGGATCAAACATCTGTTGTGAATTTTGCCATCAAGCACCTTGTTAGACAATAGTAAGTTATGCAAAAAGTCCTGAAACATTGAACAGGTGGACATGTGCATTCAAAAGGTTAGAGAAAGTCAAATTAAGTTCACCTGTCAAGGTTATAGTGCATTTTAGGTTCATCCTGAAATTTGACCCGAAGGCCGAATATCCCTAACTTTTTGAGTAGTGTATATACACATTATTACCAACAGGACATGACATACCAGCAAAGTGATAAACCCGATGCTTGTGCTGGCCACCCGAAAAAAATTACCGGTATAATTAGCTGCTATTAAAACATACTAAATCAGGACAGTGACATTTTTATAGTCATCTGAAAGAGGAGAATCTGCTTAATTTAATAATACCAAACATTCTATGGACTTCAGTCTCCAGCTGATATTAAATCCATGCATAATGAAGGCAATGTGCCTCTGGGAACTCCAGCGCTGCGTTGCGATTTGTGTCCAGTTTTTTTTGTTGTTTGTGATAGTTTTATCAGCATGATAAAATAGATAGTTTTATGCAGCATTGCTTTACAGTGCATCCACAAAGTATTCATAGCGCTTTACTTTTTCCACATTTTGTTACGTTACAGCCTTATTCCAAAATGGATTAAATTCATTTTTTCCTTAAAAATTCTACACACAATACCCCATAATGGCAATGTGAAAAGTTTGGGTCTTTTTTTTTTTTAGATTTTTCAAATTTATTAAAAATAAAAAACAGAAATCACATGTACGTAAGTATTCACAGCCTTTGCTCAATACTTTGTTGATGCACCTTTGGCAGCAAACAACAGCCTCAAGTCTTTTTGAATATAATGCCACAAGCTTGCCACACCTATCTTTGGGCAGTTTCGCCCATTCCTCTTTGCAGCACCTCTCAAGCTCCATCAGGTTGGATGGGAAGCGTCGGTGCACAGCCATTTTTCAGATCTCTCCAGAGATGTTCAATTGGATTCAAGTCTGGGCTCCAGCTGGGCCACGACATTCACAGAGTTGCCCTGAAGCCACTCCTTTGATATCACAGCTGTGTGCTTAGGGTTGTTGTCCTGCTGAAAGATGAACGGTCACCCCAATCTGAGGTCAAGAGCGCTCTGGACCAGGTTTTCATCCAGAATGTCTCTGTACATTGCTACATTCATCTTTCTATCCTGACTAGTCATCCAGTTCCTGCTGCAGAAAAACATCCCCACAGCATGATGCTGCCACCACCATACTTCACTGTAAAGATGGTATTGGCCTGGTGATGAGCA
Source organism: Pholidichthys leucotaenia (assembly GCA_020510985.1). NCBI lineage: Eukaryota > Metazoa > Chordata > Actinopteri > Cichliformes > Pholidichthyidae > Pholidichthys > Pholidichthys leucotaenia. The sequence goes on from CM035847.1 coordinate 117,669,174, forward strand.
GTGCCTGGTTTCCTCCAAACATGATGCCTGACATTCACACCAAAGAGTTCAATCTTTGTCTCATCAGACCAGAGAATTTTGTTTCTCATGGTCTGAGTGCTTCCGGTGCCTTTTGGCCAATTTCAGGCGGGCTACCATGTGCCTTTTAGTAAGGAGTGGCTTCCTTCTGGTCACTCTACCATACAGGCCCGATAGGTGGATTGCGGCAGAGATGGTTGTCCTTCTGGAAGGTTGTCCTCTGTCCACAGAGGAATGGTGCATAGTGCTCTGACACAGTGACCATTGGGTTCTTGGTCATCTCCCTGACTACGGCCCTTCTCCCCCGATTGCTCAGTTTAGATGGCTGGCCAGCTCTAGGAAGAGTCCTGGTGGTTCCGAACTTCTTCCATTTACCGATGATGGAGGCCACTGTGCTCATTGGGACCTTCAAAGCAGCAGAAATTTTTCTGTACCCCCCAGATTTGTGCCTCAAGACAATCCTGTCTCAGAGGTCTACAGAACAATTCCTTTGACTTCATGCTTGGTTTGTGCTCTGACATGCACTGTCAACTGTGGGACCTTATATAGACAGATGTGTGCCTTTACAAATCATGTCCAATCAACTGAATTTACCACAGGTGGATTCCCAATTAAGCTGTAGAAACGACTTCTGGTTTTGGCGGCCATGTGAGAGGGACACGTATCACTCTGCTCTGCTCCTGGAGAAAAAAAAATCAGCAAATAACTCTCTCATTTGGGACAGAACGTATCCCAGCGTTTGGGCGAGGATATGTCGGTGAAGCCTAAGGCTGGAAAACCAGGTAGAGGAAAAAGCGAGCTGCCGAAACAGTCCAAATTAACGGACTTTCACGTCTGTGACGCAGCAGATAAAGCTCCATATATGTCGGAGGAAGCTAGCAGCGGTGCGGTATCTGCGGGCAACGGCACAGGTGCAGTGCTAGCTGCCATTAGTTCAATGAGAGCAGACTTTTCCTCTAAATTTGATGGGATTATGGCAGCATTGGAAGGAATGAGAAAGGAATTGGGTGACTGTGTAGAACGAATGGCGCAGGTGGAGCTTCGTGTCTCTAGTGCTGAGGATGACGTCACCGGTCTTCAATTAAAGGTGCGCACTTTGGAAAAAAAAAATAAATGTCTGGAAGATAATGTCCTGGATTTGGAGTCCCGGTCGAGACGGAACAACTTGAGGCTGGTGGGTCTACCGGAGGAATCCGAAGGTCGGGACCCATGTTCCTTTTTGGAGAAGTGGATTCCGGAGGCGCTGGGCAGCGCGGAGCTGCAATCAGCAGTCGTTCTGGAAAGCGCACATCGTATCAGCCCACGGAGAGATAAGGGACCACCGAGGACGCTTATTATGAAGTTCCTCAGCAACAGAGACAGGATGAAGATCTTCAACGCTGCGCGAGCCAAAGGAGAGATTAAACACCAGGACCAGCAGGTGCGGTTCTACCCAGATTTGGCCACAGGAATCCAACAATTGAGGAAGCAGTTTGATCCCGTACGTAAAGAGCTGCGCAACCTTGGGATTCGTCATGGTGTAATTTATCCTGCGAGACTGTTGACCACGTATGGGGGCAGAACACACATCTTCAAGACCCCAGAGGAGGCGCAGGAGTTCATCAAGAAGATCCAAGAAGAGACTGGTGGGAGCTAAGCATGAACAAAATATAAGGTAGAATATTTAAGCATTTGCACAGGCATCTGACTGATTTGAAGCAAACAGCAAGTTTACAAAATATAGATTGTATTATACTGTATATTTAAAAAAAAAACAAAAAAAAACTATGATGTACAAAGTTGCTAAAAATTTTGGAGTTAAGTTGGAAAACTACAGAAGAGAGTTAATGTTACGTCATTAAAAGCAGTAGAGTTAGGGTGATTGGGAGGATGAAGAAGGAGTGGCTTTGGCTGATCCTCGTGGGTGTGGAGCGGTCGATGGCTATATCGGGAGACGGAATTTTTCTTTTGATTTTGGGGGGATCACCACAAATGTGGGAAGGGGGAATTTGTTTGTGTGTAGTTTGTAGGATGAATGTTCAACCACTCATGTTTTTGCTTCTCTGTATGAGCAAGTTTACACTGCAAGGTAATCCCAAACTCCCTATTGATCATAAACCAAAGCGTTAATCTTAATTTAACTTCATGGAACTGCTGAGGTCTACAAAATTTAAAAAAACTTAAACAAGTTATGAATAAAATAAAAGACATGGGTTCAAAAATTGTGTTTTTACAAGAAACTCATCTAATAGAGGAGGATGTAAAAAGAATTAGGAGTAGATGGCAAGGAAGTGTTTTCACCTCATCATTTTCATCCCGAGCCAGGGGAGTTATGACTCATACATAAATCAGTCCCATTTCAAGTGAAAAATGTAATGGGAGACAAATTTGGAAGATATTTAATCATTCAAGGATCTTTGCTATTAGAAAATATAAATTTGGTGAACTTATATGGTCCCAATATAGATGATCAAAAGTTCTTTGCTAATTTATTTCTTATCTTATCATCACTTACAGGGCAACATATAATAGCAGGGGATTTTAATTGTACATTGAATCCCGGTATAGATAGATCAACAGGACTGGACTGTACGCACAATGGATGCAGGATGATCATTAATCATTTTATGAAAGAATTGAGATTGCTTGATATATGGAGAGAAATGAAACAAGTTAAAGCCTACTCTTGTTATTCCAATACCTACAAGACATTCTCACGTATTGATTATTTTTTGATCTCCACAGAATTAAGGTCCAAGATTCAAAACTGCTTTTATGATAACATCGTGATCTCTGATCATGCACCCTGCTGTCTAATATATGTAGATAAGAAATTGACAAAGGAATCAGGTAGATGGCAATTTCAGCATAAATGGCTTCAGGATGAGGAATTTGTTAAGTATATAGAAAAACAGATAGATGAGTTCTTTGACATCAATACTACACAAACATCAGCACATCAGCATTTACACATTACCATGTGTAAAGTGGGAGGCTTTCAAAGCTTTTATTAGGGGACATATTATTAGTTATACAGGTTCAAAATCTAAGAAGACTCGAGAGGAGAGAGTCCAATTGGAACATAAAATAAAAATTCTTCAAGAAAAAGTGTATGCAGGAAGTGATCCAAGGTTGGAGAACGAATTACTGATTTTGAGAGCTGAATATGACAAAAAATCAGCGAATAGAGCTGCCTCGAGTCTTCTAAGATTGAAACAATCTTTTTATGAACAAGGTGAAAAATCAGGGAAATTATTGGCATGGCAGATTAAACAATTAGAATTACACCAATTACCAGTATTATAAGTAATGGACAGGTAGTTATAGATCCTTTAGAAATTAATAGAGCCTTTAGAGATTACTATGAAAAATTATATGATACCAAAAATGAACCTGACTTAACAAAACTAAATGGGTTTTTGAACAAACTATCTATACCGTGTATTCCAAATGAAAACAGGGAGATACTGGAGTCTAAAATTAGTCAAGAAGAAGTTGGGCTAGCCATTGATAATATGAAATCAGGAAAAAGTGCAGGACCAGATGGTCTTCCAGTTGACCTTTATAAAAAATTTAAGAATAAATTAATAAAACCTTTTTTGGAAATGGTTTTAGAAGCATTTCAAAATAGTAATTTACCATCATACATGAATAATGCCTTAATTATACTGTTGCCAAAACCAGGTAAGCCCTCTAATAAATGTGAAAATATGAGACCAATAAGCCTATTAAATGCCGACCTTAAGATAATCTGTAAAATTTTAGCAAGACGAATACAAGAAATTTTACCAAATATTATTAATCGAGATCAGAATGGCTTTATAATGGGAAGACAAGGCTTCCATAATGTAAGAAGACTATTTAATATTATTTATTCTAATAAAGAAGCACCGGATACAGCTCTCCTATCACTGGACGCCGAAAAGGCCTTTGATAGAGTCGAATGGCCCTTTCTTTTTGAAGTCTTACAAAGGTTTGGACTTGGAAATAATTTCATAAAATGGGTTCAGATAATATACAATAATGCTACAGCAGAAATCCTAACAAATAGCAATATTTCAAAATCAATAAAAATCAATAGAGGATGTCGACAAGGCTGTCCACTTTCACCTTTACTGTTTACTATGGCAATTGAACCTTTAGCGATGGCGATACGTTTACATTCACAAATATATGGAATTAAAGTTGGACCAACAGAACATAAAATCTCCCTGTATGCCGATGACATAATTTTGTTTATGTCGAATCTTAAAAAATCAATTCCGACCTTGTTGAATTTAATAAAGAATTTTGGGGAAATATCAGGATATAAAATAAATAAAACTAAATCTTCAATATTAATGCTAAATGAGACCCAGAGAAATTACCCAGCCCCTGAGGTAAATCAATTCAATGTTGTAAATCAGTTTAAATATTTAGGAATCCAAATTGTGCCTAAGCTAGAATCAGTCGCCAGTGTCAACTATGAAGCCTTAATGACAGATATTAATGAGTTACTTCAGAGATGGATGTCACTACCAATGTCGATGATCGGGAGAATCAATATACTTAAAAGTAATATCTTACCTAAAATACTTTATTTATTTCAATACATTCCCTTACCACCACCTTTAGATTTATTCTCAAGAATTAAAAAAAAGTTAGTGGAATTTATATGGAACAACAGGAGGGCTAGATTACGTTTGTCTTTATTATATTTACCATTTGATCGTGGAGGTCTGAAATGTCCAAATTTTATGTTGTATTATTGGTCGGCACAACTGAGGTCTATGACATATTATTTTTCATCAAATGATCTCCCTCACTGGACTGAAATGGAATCATACAATTTACCTTTACCTCTTCCCATATTCATATACTCAGATTCGGCAAAAAAATTACAAAAACAAGTTAAAAATCCATTTGTAAAGCATATGATCAAAATATGGTGTGAAACTAAAAACTATTTAAAAGAACCACACTTATTGTCACAATTTAGCCCAATATGGGGTAATCAATATTTTAAACCAGGGAGAGCGGATGCTGTATTTAAAGTATGGAATTTAAAAGGGATTCAAAAGATTCAAGATTTATATCTGCCATGTGCAGATAACATAATGTCTTTTGAAGAGCTGAGGATCAAATTTAATCTTAATAGAACACATTTTTTTAAATATCTTCAACTTAGGAACTTTATTCGATCAAATCAAAATGGAGCTCTCACTCGACCTATTTACTCATCCTTGGAAAAAATGTTGATGAAAGATAGTAAAAGAAAGGGTATTATTTCAGAGTTTTATAACTCATTGACACTATCCTCAAGTGAAAACTCACAGAAAAGATTAAACTACTGGAAAGAAGATCTGCAAACTGAAATTTCAGAGGAACAATGGGAATTGGCTTGTACAGAAGTTCAATCCAAATCAATAAATGTACGTCTTAAATTGATACATTTTAAATGGTTAATGCGGATGTATGTTACACCGGAGGAGTTAAATAGATATAACAAAAACATACCAGATACGTGCACAAAATGCATGGAAAGTAAAGGAACCCTATTTCATTGTGTATGGGAATGTAGAATAATTAGAATGTTTTTGGGAGGAGGTGAGGGTAACAATTGAAAAAATAATTTCAAAACAAATCCTATTGAATCCTAAACTGTTTTTGTTGGGTCTGTACCCAGAAAAGCATAACTTTAATAAAAGTGAAAGAACATTCATAGAAATCAGTTTGCTTAATGCCAAAAAATGTATTGCACTACTGTGGAAAAAGACTCATAGACCAGATGTGACTCAGTGGTTAAGACAGATGTTAACAAACCTTCCACTAGAAAGAATAACATACATACTGAAATCAAAGGAAATTGTGTTTGAGAATATATGGAGACCTTTTATTGATTATGTAAAAAATTTAAACATAACTCTTGAAGAAGAAGGTGAATGATGTGTGTGGACCTTGTAAATTCCAAACTGGTGAACATAATATGTATACTTATGTAATGGATTGTCTAGACTAAACAGAGGAGCATTGTTGAAGACTTGATTTTGCTGGTGGTTGTTGGTGTTTTTAGTGCATTTTTTTTGTAGTACTTTAGTGTTAGTGTTTGATTGTTTGTGTCATGTTTGTTAAAAAAAAAAAAAAAGGTTCAATAAAGATATTGTGGGAAAAAAAAAAAGCTGTAGAAACAGCTCAAGGATGATCAGTGGAAACAGGATGCACCTGAGCTCAATTTTAAGTTTTGTGGCAAAGGCTGTGAATACTTACGTGCATGTGATTTCTTAGGTTTATATTTTTAATAAATTTGCAAACATCTCAAAGAAAAAAACTTTTTACACATTGTCATTATGGAATATTGTGCGTGGAATTTTGAGGAAAAAATTTATTTAATCCATTTTGCAATGAGGTTGTAACATAAAATGTGGGAAAAAGTGAAACGCTGTGAATGTAGAGGAGCTGGAAATGATTAGGCGATTTTGTATTAAAAACAGAGTCTTTAACGAACAGCTCTTCTATCTTGTCTCATCTGGTGCAGAGCTTGGCAGAAGGCAAAGAGAAAGATTTCTGCCCAGCTCGCTGGTTAAATACAGGCACACATCAAAGACATGCATCACACAAGCCGACATCCCCTGTTATCTTAATCCTCCCATTGTTCTGTTATCTCCTCTCTTCATCTTGGGAGGTGATGGGAACTCCTCTCCTCGCCATGGGGGGCGAAGGTGTCTAGTCCGTCTCTGCCGCCGCGTCCTGGGACGTGTTTGTTCTTCACACGGCGGGTGAGATTCCTTTGTCCTTTCAGAGGTGTGAAGTTCCTTACATATGCTGTCACAAAACATTTCCACTTGCTCTAACATATGTAGGTATGGAATATATGAGTAATATATACCACAGGCCCCCCAAACAACTAGGAAAGGACACAGAAAGGTTCACAGTCTAGGGTAATTACTACGACATACTACGTGTTACAGCTGTTGCCACAGAAGAAACTTTCAAGCAGCCATGCTCTTAAGAGAGTTCAGTGGTAAACATAACAGCATAGTACAATCATAAGTCAGTCCTAAACTGTTGTAGCACAATTAATGAATAATTGCGGAGTGGTTAATATCAGTCCCTGTGCTGTCTGGGTTTTAATCTTCTCCCAAAACTGCTGTAGGTTGGTTTAGGCGTCCTGCTGGGACCTTCTTGTGAGGAATCTGCAGTGTGGGAAGGAGAGAGATTATTTGTTCCCTGCCTGGGGGCTGAGACTTTTCCCTTGGGGGGTCTACCTCGCCGAGGTGCTCGAGCCAGCTGTGCAGGTTCGTCTCTCAACAAGAAGGCAGGTTTGAGTCTGTCAATGCTGACCGTTTCATTTCTATCCCCATAATCAAGCACAAAGTGTTTGTCACCATTTTCCAGCACTCTGTACGGGCCATCGTATACTGGGCGTAACGTTGGTTTTAGAGCTTCATGCTTAACAAAAACAAACTCAGCGTTTTTTAAAGTTTGAGGAACAAAAACTTTTGGAAAGGAGTGATGAGCTGGACCGTGGAGAGAGTCCGGTCCGTTACTGCCTAAAAACCTTGGGACTGGGAGGTGCCCTGGTTCCGGGTTTTCTGGTAAAAATTCACCTGGTAGTCTGATAGGCTGAGCAAAGACTAATTCTGCAGGGGAAGCGTCTAAATCCTCTTTAGGTGCTGCACGCAACCCCAATAAAACCCAGGGAAGTTTATTTACCCAATTTGTGTCCGTTAATGAGGCTCTGAGGGCGGCCTTTAAGGACCTGTGAAAACGCTCGCATAACCCATTAGCCTGAGGGTGATAAGCGGTGGTACGGTGAATTGTTGCCCCTAAACTGTTGGACATGGCTGACCAGAGCTCTGAGACAAATTGAGGCCCCCTATCTGACGTGATGTCTGATGGGACGCCGAAACGTGCCACCCAATTTGTTAGAAAAACGCGAGCGACTTCCTCCGCTGTAGTTGCCGCTAGAGGGACTGCCTCTGGCCAGCGCGTGGTGCGGTCTATCATTGTTAGCAGGTGTGTGAAACCCTGGGAAGAAGGTAGTGGCCCCACGAGGTCGACATGAATGTGGTCAAACCTTCTAGCAGGGATTGGAAAAGGCTCCAGAGGGGCTTTTGTGTGTCTGTGTATTTTGGCGCGTTGACAAGGAATGCAAGTTTTTGCCCATTCTTTTACGTTTTTGCGCAGGCCTGGCCACACAAACTTTTCGGCAACCATTTTGACCGAGGCGTGCACACCTGGGTGCGCGAGGGAGTGAATTGCGTCGAAAATGCGGCGGCGCCAAGCAGCTGGTACTAACGGGCGAGGTTGGCCGGTTGAAACATCGCATATTAGGGGGGGGCACGCCGTCGCGGAACCCTTTTTTCTCCAGCCTTAACCCTGTTGGTCCAGACAGGAGCGCGCGCACATCTGCATCACTGCTTTGTTCTTCCGCCATGGCTGCATAATCTATCCTTTCATGGATAGGTGCTGCGTATGTGTCTGCGTTAGTGAAGAGTTCCGCTGCTGAGGCAGTGTAATCTGTCTCCTCGCGCTCTGGGGGTGCCACAGCGCGAGAGAGACAGTCCGCTACTACGTTAAGTTTGCCTGCTACGTGTCGAATGTCTGTGGTGAACTCTGAAATCGCAGCTAGCTGTCTTTGTTGTCTGCCCGACCATGGTTCTGAAATTTTAGCCATAGCAAAAGTGAGCGGCTTATGGTCCACAAAAGCCGTGAAACTCCGCCCTTCTAACCAAAACCGGAAGTGGCGGATGGACAAATGAAGCGCCAGCAGCTCTCTGTCAAAAGTGCTGTATTTGCGTTCAGTTGGGTTTAGCGATTTGCTAAAGAATGCTAAAGGTTGCCAGACCCCGCTGACAAGTTGTTCTACAACTGCCCCTATGGCCAGGTCTGAAGCATCTGTGGTTAGTACAATGCGGGCCGCAGGATCTGGGTGGACTAACACTGTGGCGTTAGCTAGGGCGTTTTTTACTTCCGCGAAAGCGCGTTCGCGCTCCGGGGTCCATTCGACCGCGTTGGAAGCTTTCTTTTTTTTAAGCGCGTCATATAGGGGCTGCATGAGCTGAGCTGCGTGGGGGAGGAAGCGGTTGTAAAAATTAACCATCCCCAAAAATTCCTGTAGCGATTTGACCGTTTGGGGCCGTGGAAAACCTACTATCGCATGAACTTTGTCTGGAAGCGGAACTGCCCCCTTCGGGGAGACTTTATGTCCCAAAAAATCAATTTGCGATACGCCGAATGTGCATTTGGCTGGATTGATTATTAGTCCATGCTCTTCCAGCCTCTGAAAAACGGTAGTGAGGTGCTGCTCGTGCTCTTCCTCGGACGGGCTGGCTACCAGCATGTCGTCGAGGTAGACGAAAACAAAGGGGAGGTCGCGTAGGACTGCGTCCATCATTCATTGAAAAGTTTGGGCAGTGCCTTTGAGGCCGAAAGGCATTCGCAGGAATTCAAAAAGGCCAAAAGGGGTTATAACCGCTGTTTTAGGAATGTCTTCAGCTCGGACTGGGACTTGGTGATAACCGCGGACTAAGTCTATCTTTAAAAAAATGCGCGCACCCGCTAGATGCAGTGAAAAGTCCTGAATGTGAGGGATGGGGTAGCGGTCATGCGCTGTAGCGTTGTTTAATCTACGGTAATCTCCGCACGGTCTCCAAGAACCGTCGGATTTCGGAACCATGTGAAGTGGTGAAGCCCAGGGGCTCTTCGAACGTCTAACAATGCCCAATTTTTCGAGAGTTGTAAACTCGTCCCGTGCTATGTTGAGCTTGGCCGCGTCTAAGCGGCGAGCTTTGGCAAAAACGGGAGGTCCCGTTGTCGGAATGAAGTGTTTAACCCCGTGTTTGGCTACAGTGGCTGAGAATTTGGGGGTTGTGAGTGCTGGAAATTGGGTGAGGAGTTGCTCAAACTTACCTCCTGCCGTGGTGACGTTGGCCTGCACAGGTGGTGGAGAAACTCGAGCTGAGCATGGAATAGAAGCAAAAGATAGTGCATTAACCAGGCGCCTATTTGCTAGATCCACTAATAAGCCGTGTGCACACAGAAAATCTGCGCCTAACAAGTTAAAACTCACCGCCGCTACAACAAATGTCCATCTGTAGCTGTGGCCGTGAATGAGGAGGTGCAAGCTCTTTTCCCCAAACGTGTCGATGTCAGAGCCGTTGGCTGCCACTGCTCCGTTGCCCCGGGTGCCCATGGCTCGATCTGCGTGGGAGGGCATGACGAAACTCAGCTGAGCTCCCGTGTCGATGAGGAACTGCTTGCCTGTGTGTCCATCCGTCACGTATAACAGCTTATTTTTCTCGCCGAGAACCGCTGCTGTTAACGGCCCTTGGCTTTGGCGTTTTCCCGACATCGTGAACTTGCAGGGGGGAACGCATTTGTGGGCTTTCTCGGCGAAGTGGTGGTGATAATAACAGACGTCGATCTGTTTGTTACGCTTGGACCGCGCCGCTGTCACCGTGGGCTGGGTCTGCTCCGTGGGTTGTGGCTCTCCATGGCTCGGGGCATCAGTTTTGAGGTGCGCGGATGCCGCTGTAGGTGTCCGCTCCTTGCAGGCGTTGACGAGCCGATAAGCCTCGCTGGCCAGTGTGCGGAAGTCTTGGTGGGTGTTGCACTTCGTATTGGCGAGTGTCCCTCTCATGTGTGGTGGAAGCGTGCTGAGGAAAATAAACTGGAAAAGGAAATTGTCGTTGTCCTCCTCCTTAAGCTGCAGCAAATCCTCCATGAGGGCCTTCGGATTGCCCCCTCTGTGGCCGTAGACCGCCAGGATCCTCTCGGCTCTTTCCTCCGCTGGTGGGACATAGTTCGCCACGATGGTCGCCTTGAGCGTCTCATACTTGTCCCGGGCCGGTGGTCGCCGGATCAAGCTCCGCACACACTTCAAAGTGGCGGAGTCGAGCTTGGAGACGATATGGTAGAATTTTGTATCGTCTGCTGTGATGCCCGCCAGTATGAACTGGGCTTCAGCTTGTAGAAACCAAGAGGCGGGGTCTTCTCGCCAGAAGTCTGGCAGCTGGACAGCGACGGCCTTCGTGCACACCATCACTGTTGTGCCCGCCGGGTGAGAGTGCCTTGCCTCGGCTCTCACGGCGGTGCTGGAGCTCGGTTGAGCCCTCTCAATTCCTTCTGCCAGAGGGGACAGCTGTCTGTCTGCTCCCTCATCTGCGTCGTTGCTGGCGTATGTCAGAGTCGCCACGGATGAGTCGCTTGAAGAACGCCTCCGGTCCATACTCGCGTCAAGGTCACCAGTGTAGAGGAGCTGGAAATGATGAGGCGATTTTGTATTAAAAACAGAGTCTTTAATGAACAGCTCTTCTATCTTGTCTCATCTGGTGCAGAGCTTGGCAGAAGGCAAAGAGAAAGATTTCTGCCCAGCTCGCTGGTTAAATACAGGCACACATCAAAGACATGCATCACACAAGCCGACATCCCCTGTTATCTTAATCCCCCCCATTGTTCTGTTATCTCCTCTCTTCGTCTTGGGAGGTGATGGGAACTCCTCTCCTCGCCATGGGGGGCAAAGGTGTCTAGTCCGTCTCTGCCGCCGCGTCCTGGGACGTGTTTGTTCTTCACACGGCGGGTGAGATTCCTTTGTCCTTTCAGAGGTGTGAAGTTCCTTACATATGCTGTCACAAAACATTTCCACTTGGGTGGAAAACATTGGCCACTTGGCTATATATGAGTAATATATACCACAGTGAATACTTTCTGAATGCACTGTATATATCTGTGAGCTCTGCTCAGCAACAACTGGTGGTTTAGCTTCAAACATCTCTGACTGCTCAATGTGCTTTTTTTTTTAACTTCATGACCGAGATGTAATGGCTTTTTAAATGTCCAGTTAGTCAAGGGCACCTCCAGAAATTTTTCAGTGGGGGTGGGGGGACTGAAAATCTTGGGGTGGCACATCAAAATCAGTTTAAAATGTAATCATGTTGCATGCCCATTGGCATTTGGTCTGAACGCACTTTGACAGTGTGATCTGCTGCTGCCCCCCGCCGCCAGTTAGTATGTGGATTAAACAAGGAACCTGTCCAAATGGGACACAAAATGCCAAAATTATTAAATTTCAAGGAATATATTACAATAGGTCTGGAATATTTATAAACGTGTCCCGTTAGTTGGTCCCATCCATCCATCTTCTTCCGCTTAATCCTTTTCGGGTCGCGGGGGGGCTGGAGCCTATCAGATATAATTTAATGTGCCATTTGGCCATGTTCCCATTGGCTGTTTAGTCCAACCGGTCTGAGGAAGGGCAGGTGGCCTGAAACATTACTGATAAATAATAAATGCTTAGTGGGAGCTTTTTGGTGTGCAGATCGTCCTTGATTTTTCTGATGTTTTTTGGGGTCCAGCACCCGACTAGGTGGACTGTGTGATGTGCGTATCATCTTTATTACTTTCTAAATCACAACTTACCTTTGTGAAAATGCCATGAACTCACGACCATGTGTGCAAGATTATTGTCGAAGCTGTTGTCTTTCCTTCTGACCGCTACAATCCATTCCATCTGACGCCTCTTTGTTAGCTCGGAGACCTGATTCTCTCCACTTTTCTTTCAAGTTGTGATGTTAAAAAAAAAAGCGTACGCTGTTATCAGTCTTTTTCCACGCCAATCATGACAGCAGTTGCTGCATTTGCTAACGCAGCAAAACTTCCCCATTCTAACGCTGCGTGGTTTTCGGATGAATAATAATGTGATTGAAAGGACCACATTGGAAATAAGTGTTTCACTTTCATGTGTCATCCTGGATTTTGTATGATATTTTATATATTTACATTTTCTGTGTTTGTATACCATATTCAGTGTCATTTTTATCCAAATAAATAAATAAAAAATATAAATAAGCAGTCTTAACACTTCCTAAGTTGTACCCATCACACTGTGGCTGTTGTAGATGTTAAAAATGTATCAACCATCAAATGTAACAAGCACTGGTCAATTCAGTGAATATTTAATGTAAGCTAATATTTGGGGTATTTTTGGATGGTTTTGACCTCACATCTTACTTCTATAGCCATATAGCCTCCACTAAGTCCACGTGTCTTAAGTGTGTGCCCAGCTACACTGTAAAGAAGAGGTAAGAACAAGGAGAGACCCCCCCCCTCTCCCACCCCAAAAAAGCCTGTCATTTTTGCAGCAAGCAAGCTTGGAATTGAGATGTCATAGGGTGACGGTGCTATGCAACTCAGTATTTTTAACAGCTTTCACCGTTACTCGCTGGCTCCACCAACCGTAGTAGTAATCTATTCTGAAGGAGGTAATGAGTGAGTGCACACACGTAATCCCTCCTACCCCCCCATGCCAAGACAATCTGGCAGCACCATCTCACACACGTGAAGAGGAGGAGGGTGATGGGCTGCTAACAACTTGGCTGCATTCCTTCATTGGCAGGAGTGTGCAAGGAAACACTGATATCCTTGTACGGTAATGGGAAGCTCTGTTGTTTGCTTACAACTATTTGATACATCTTTGAAAACATATGGACTGGTGACAAATTGAAGGAAGCAGCAAAATAAGTACTTTAATATGGTGTTGGCAGATGGCATGCTGCCTTGGCGTCAGTTCTCCAAGTCTCTGGAACTCTGCTGGTGGGATAAACGGACAATTTTCCAGAAGAATATCCTTATTTTATGTTTTGATGGAGGTGGGGAGACTGCCTTTTCCAAAATCCCACATAGGTGTTCCACTGGGTTGAGAGCTTGTGACCAAGAAGGTGAAATCATATAAGATGATTTTTACAGTCACTGAAGCACTGATTGATGCCTGGTGACCTATAAATGGGGTTATGGCCATCCCAGAAGAAACCACTCCTTTTTCATAAAACGCTGATCTCAAAACAAATTATACATATGCAGGGACCCTTAAAGAGAGTAGTATTATAGCACAAGCCACCAATATGTTTATTATAGGGAGTGAAGGGTTCAGAATTTTCCCCTAAATTGTAAAAATTTTACGTATAAGATTTCATCAAACATTGGACCAGTTTGGTTCTGACTGATATACTGCACCACATTTTTAATGTATAAAATATCTGAGTGCTTGAAAGTTTTATTCACCAACAGCAAAACAAAATTGTTTATTCAAAAATACTTACAATTACTGGATGAACTGTCATAAGAAATAATTAGAACCATTTAAACCTCAAGACAAATCCTGGTTCAGACCCAAATATCTAAAATCTAAAGACTTGCCACTTGGCCCAAATATAACCATGCTAGATAGCATTGTGCAAGAATGTGAATATGCCAGCATGACTTATTTAGCGGGTCAGCATATGGTTTAAACATAAATGGTGCCATTTGATGCACCACACCTGATTATAGCTACAAGCAAATTAACATCTGTAGTTCCTTGGCAGGTCAAAAAAAAAAAGTCTACACACTCCCCAAGCCCTGTAGATCTTTGGTTCAATGGAAAATGATGACAATTTTTTCTCCCCCAAGTTGCATATTAAATTGCCAAAATGCAAATACTTAAAGAAGTCAGCTTTGCTGTTTGCCATTTTGCAATTCCATGGCTTCTGTACGGCAAGATTACTGAAGGATTCCTGTTATCTACTGCAATCTTTTAGTATAGTTGGTAGTAAATCCCATATTAAGTAAACTTTGAGTCAGCAAGTCCACTCAGTAGGTAAGTGGTGTTAAATCCCACTGAAACAGAAGGTAGCTCGGGGTCAAGCACACACTTTGGCTGGTAAAGGGGTGGTGGGGAGGGGATCAACTGACTGGTAGCTATGTGGGTGGTAGGGAGGCCCTTTCCAGAGTCTGGAGGTAAAGATTACATTTTCACACTGATTATCCGATAAGAAGCTTTGGCATAGCTCCAGGCACTGCGGGATATTACAGTCACGCGCGCGTGTGTGTGTGTGTGTGTGTGTGTATGCCCTTGTTCACACCAGCCGGACACTGGAGGCAATTATGGTTTAAGCCTGTGGGGTTGGAATCAATTATCATATGCCAACTTCCTCAAGCCCATCTGTCAATTTGTTTTTAACCTAAGACTAAAAAATACAGTTTATTTAACTCTACTTAATCAACTAATGCAATTAGGGTGATTATAAAAAGTGTGTATATTCCTTGTTTGCATGTACATTAGCATTACATACTGAATACCGTTACATAATGAGGAAGTCTTGTCATCTAAATCAGATGGTGAAAGTCTTTGTGAGAAAATACGACTGAACTGTTTGATTAAAATTCAAATGCTTTATATTTTCACTAAGTTGAGCTTTCATGAACCAGATCAATAACGCTGCAGTGAACAGTGTAACATTTGATGTGGTTGCTGACCCTGCTATTAACCTAAGCTGTGAGTGTACTCATGTATGAGCACAGTAGTGGCACACTGACACTTGGCCTCCGCAGACTCAGCTGGATACTGTAAACCCTTTGATAACCTTGTCCTGATGAGGTCACATTGCATAACACACATGTACACACGTGCGCACACGCAGACACACAAAATAATGACAATATTTTCTGTATCCAACTGAAAGAAGTCATAAAAACACTTATCCAGCACTCTCACAGTTTATACATCAATGTTGTGGGTGACATGACTTGTTATCAGAGGTCAAGAAAGGCCTCAATAGTCATTACTTCATATGAACACAGTCCCGTTATGCAGCACTTGTGATTTTCTATGCTGTTCAGTGGCATTAAGTGATCGCTCTGAAAGCTCTCTTCTCCACGTACTTAAGCTTGTGTCGCCTCTTGAACCTAAAAGATAGGAGGGTGGGAAAGACGCACATTGAATTCGGTATGCACTTTTAGTATTTATACATCACAGTGAGCCTTTGATGAGGTGTTATGTAAGAGAAAAACAGAAGTCCTTACTTGGCTCTTTCTCTGGGTTCGATAAGGTTTCTCTTCTGTAGGCTTTTGAAGCGGTCCTTGAGGACGCTGCCCTCTGGCTGCAGATGTGAGGCATCACAAGAGAAGTCAAGACAAACACCAATCTGCTCTGACTGCAAATGCAATTCCCACTTGAATCATAAAATCCTATTCATAGCACAAAGCCTGACTCAAATATTATTCAAAGACAGAAATGGAGCAGATAAGAGAGGACTTGAGAATTTTCCACTGGCAATTACATCAAATGAATATAATGAACCCAGGGGAGGAAGGGAGTCAGCACGCTATTAGAGAATATAATAAGGCTTAGAATAATAAGACTGTTAAAGACAATGCACCAAAGAAAGGAGCCAACGCTCATTTAAGATAAACTGTCCTCACTGAGATAAGTCAAAGTGGATGAATAACCACAAATGACAGTGATTACCTTAAGTTGTCTCAGAGAACCAGCCAGCTCATCACTCAACTGAACTTCCATGTCCTGAGGCTGAAACCTGCAAACATGGATGACACGCACAACTCAAATTTGGACATTAGGTTTCATTTGATGGCAGACTATGTCCTATGAAATGAGCTTTAGGTTTACTGTACAGGTCAAGCTTTAATGTCAACATCAAGAGAAACACTAAAGCGGGAATCATCCTGCACCTCCGCTGTCTGTGTACGTGCAACCGGAAACCTCGTGTGGCAAAATTTACGTTGTCTCCCATCCGCTAGTGTCCACAGGGCTTTTCTGTGCACAACCACGTGCAGCCCAAATTTTATGACCACATGGCCTGCCCACGACCTGAACGCATTGACAGCGCATACACAAGACTGAATGTCCCATTCACGAGGTGGCGCTACCAACACAGCATACAAAGACAAAGCAGACAAGGAAGATAACGAGGCTGCAGAAGACAAGAATAAACATACATGAATCCTTTTGCAGCAGCAGCAGATTGAGCAGAGAAGAGCACTGGAAAACAGTAATTCCTCCTTCTCCTTGAAACGACACCATTGTTGTTGCTACAAAAAACATGTGTCGCTCTCATGTTTATAGCCGGTGAACAAACTGGCGTGTTAGCGCATTTGCGCTACCCATAGGGCTGAGGCGAAACTATAAATAAGAGTTCTGTGCATGCGTCAACCACTTGGCCTGGTAGACGAAAAAAAGAGGATGCACAACACTGCGTGCATGCCAGCCTCATCCAAAGCGCATGCGGACCTGAGGGGAAATGCAGCATATATAAGGCTTAAGGTCGGGTCAGAAATTCATTGCTTAAAAAATAAAAAAAAAAAGAGAGCGAGAGACAAACTGTAAAAAAAAAAAAAAAAAAAAAAAAAAAAGTTTTTCCTTCCCTTTTTAAGGGGAATTCACACCAAATGTGAAAGAGCGGCAACAATACATATAAAACTAGAAAAGCACTCAGAGAGTGCAGACCTCCGCCAAGCGGCACAGTTCCGCCCATACAGTGTTTGTGTGTACGTTTTCAGATTCCTTGACCATGAAAACATATGACTAGCAATTGGATTGACAATGATAGGATTAGCGGTTCAGTAGTTATTCACGAAAATGGCCTTTTCCGTAATGGCGGCAACAGTTCCCCCCATACAGTGTTTGTGTGTACGTTTTGAGATTCTTTGACCAGCAGTTATTCACGAAAATGGCATTTTCCGTAATGACAGCGACAGTTCCCCCCATACAGTGTTTGTGTGTACGTTTTGAGATTCCTTGACCATGAAAACATATGACTAGCAATAGCACGGTGATTCTCCGCATCGTCTGTGTTATCTCCCTGCCTTTTTTTCCTTTCTCATGCACTCTGCACTCTGTTGCCTTCTATGTTTCACACTTTTAGACTTTGAACGAGGCATGACTGGCAATATCGAGCAGATCTTCTTTTAAAAAAAAAAAAAAACCTAACCTCCTGGCGGAGGTAATAAGAAAAAAAAATCAATAAAAACAAAAAAAAATAAAACTAAGCTCAACAAGCTTCAATAACGCCTGAGTCGCTGCATTTCTTCTGTCGCTGCAGCACGGTGATTCTCCGCATCCTGTGTGTTGAAAATGGCCCTATCTCACAATGTTAAAGAATCCTTTAAAAAACTGCCAGATCCAGACGGTGATCCGGATCATCCCCAAAATTTAATCAGTTCTTCCTTGTACCATTTCCAACAACGCCTGAAAGTTTCATTGAAATCCGTCCAAAACCTTTTGAGTTATCTTGCTAACCAACAGACAGACAGACAAACAGACAAACCCCGGCAAAAACATAACCTCCTGCGGCCTGGCGGAGGTAATTAATGCAAACTTGCAGAAAACATGCAAACTTGCATCCAAGGGGTTTGATAATGCTAGCTAGTAATCAGCCTTGAGATTCTGCTGTTACCGGAGTAAAAGTAACAACGCTGGAGCGTCAACTACTTTCAAAATGAGACTGACACTAACCTGTAGACAGATGGACCAACACTCTGGAGCTGAAACAGTGCGTTGGGTTTTTCTGTGGATTTATCCACCCATGGACTCCTGCTACAGATGTGCTAACAAGGGCCAGCAGTGTAAAAAAACCATCAACCGTGTGCAGTTTTGGAGGAGGCAGTCACATTTTCTCAGGCGGGATTTTTGCCAGCTAACGCTGTAAACTTGAACATGCTGGCATTTTGGGGATTTCCACATCAAGTAGAAAGCAGCTGCAGAAGTCATAAAGGCAACTCCACCCCTCTGCAATTCACTCAGATGTGAATTCATGTCTGTTTGCATGTTTACATCAAGTTAACACGTAATCACATCACCCAAAAACTTTGCGCTTTCACGTTTGGTCTGAATGCACTTTTAGAATTACAGTATATGACCTTGCAACAGAGTGTGATTCAATTAAATTGCTTTACAATCAAAGTGGGCGTAGCACCATACGGTGGCAAGAAAAAGGATTTGAACCCTTTGGAATGACCCACTTTTCTGCATTAATTGGTCATAAAATGTGATCTGATCTACATCTAGTAACTATTCCTATGCAAAAAAGAGTTTTTAGACTTTTAGCAATACTACAGACAAAAGCTCCTTATTGGCTTAATTCAAGTTCCTAAATAAAGTGATATCCCAAACTACTGAGGTACTGTATATGAGCATTTGCCAGAATTATGCTAAAAAGCTGATTTTAGTTATTTACTTGAGTTTGCCGAGACGCCTGGGCTGAGCCTTCTGTGCCTCCTCCTTGGCCTTACGTTGTTTCTGTCTCATCGTGGTCCGCTGGGCTTGCTGTTTGATGGACGCTTTTATAGAGCGAAGCTTGAAGAGCTGCTGCTTCTGCTCAGTCTGACGTTTTTCAGCGAGTCGCTGTTGTTCCTTAAAAAAAAAAAACGCAACACATTTTGGTCAGTTACAGCAATGTGATCAGTTTGGACTCATTCAAACTGACTGGGGTGGCAATAATGAGCATTACAAAAGAACACTTCATGTAATCATAGCTACTGAGATAGGGGTTTAATTAGGGATGTAATGATAGATTGTTTTTTTTAATGCCCATTATGATATCTTAAATATGAATATCTGCCGATACAGATACAAAACCGACATGCAGAATATGGCCTGAATAAAGTCAGCGTACTCGTTTCCATGATATTTCTACGAGTGTTTAATGCTGGAGAGTGAGTGAGTGTTCTTGTTTAGTGCCATGTCAGCATCTATGGCTATTTCACGGCAAAATTAGAACTAATAAGAAAATTGAGTTAAAAATTATATAGAGGCAGTATGATAAATGAAAGGATAAATAAATACAGCGAGATAGATATGTAGATACAATAAAATACAAAAATTAAATAAAATGCTTCAGATGCACATGTGCTAAAAACCCTAAAATTTTCTTTGGTGGTGCCTTATTAAAAATATCCTTCAGTGACTTCTGAGTATAAAAACGTTGTCTTGCTGTCATGAGAGCAGGACAGTCAAGAAAAATGTGCTTTATTGATAAAAAACCTCTGCAAAACTGACAAGATGATGGGGCTTCACCTTTTAATAAAAAGCTGTGCGTGAGCCTTGAGTGGCCAATACGGCATCTAGTGTACACTACCTCATCATGTCGGTTCTGAAAGTGATGCAAGTGTCTATGACTTATGGCAGATTTAATATCATGCAGTTTATTTGCAGTACATGTGTCCCATTCAGTCTGCCACTGGTCTGAGGCTGGGATCTGGCATTGAGTGACTTCGTGGGTAAGGGCCCTCTTGGCAGCATTGTCTGCCTGCTCACTACCTTAACAGGCCAACATGGCTGGAGATTCAACAGAAGATGATTTTAACCCCTTGCACTCTGGTCAATTTCCCTAAAAATAGCATACCCAAAGTAAATCAAAAGCTGTTCTTCAACCCTTTGCAGCATCTTCATGGGGTTGGTCTCATTTAAAAGAAAACACTTTGAATGGTCTCATTTAAATGGTCTCATTTAAAAGAAAACACTTTGAATTTTTTGGCAAAACAGTCATAATCTCTCTAAGTGCTCCTGCCACTGAGTAACAGTCATCTAAACATACTGAACTTGAAGAAAATAAAGTTCGCCTGGGTGGTTTTTTTTTTAGATACAAACGCTTGCAAATAACACACAGCTGTCAGATACGGGCTGGAAAATGCAACAGAAATGTAGAACCAAGTGTTATCCAGCTGAGGTCAAAATTTTGTAACAATACCACAAAAAATGAATATATTACACAGCTTTCTTCTCAGGTTGTTCCCAGGCGTTTTTGAACTGTGCCAAATTGTGCCAAATGGCACAGTTTGGAAAAATGTCTAACTTTTGAATGATTCAATATAGAAGCTTCATCTTGGGCTCTAATGAAAGGTGACACTCAGGGCTGTGTGTGTGTGTGGGGGGGTTGTTTATTCATTCATGAATGAACAAACAAGCCCCCCACACACAAAGAAGCATGCCACGTGAAAAATGTGTGGGTTTTTTTACAAGAAAAAATAACCTACAGTGCAATAAAAATTATAGTAAAATATCTGCGATGTAGAGGATAACAACTCCCCACCCCCCCTGCTACAGAGGAGTGCGGTGCACGGTCCGGTCCGTGCGCCACGGTCCGTCATGTGAGACACGGTCCGGTCCATGCGCCGCGGTCCGTCATGTGGCGATGACGCACAGTTGTAATTACCGATCGGTCAAAAGTCATTTTTATTCCTATTTTCAGTGATAAAGAATAATTTAGCTTATAACACTTACCTGTCCACAACAGCAGTGTCGCTGGCGAACATCTCTTCCTCATTGTCAGACGAACATGAAGCTGGTCCGCTTGTTACGACTCGTGGTTCTGGTCACGCGACCCGGTCAAACCATGATTCCATTATTGCGGTTTTGCGCTTCCATGATTGCGGTTTTGGCAACGATTTTTCAAAACAAATAAGAACAGTAGTAATAAAAAGACTGGTGAACGCTACCGTTACACACAGCGGCTTACACAAAACAGATTTTACACACGGGACACACGCTTTCAATGGTCGAACTTCTCTGCTTCAATTGGCTGGCTGTATTCGCAGCCGTTGGTAGGCGGGTCCTTCTTGCTAGGTTTTCAGTCATTGGTTCTTCAAGGTTTCAGAAACCCAATTCAAGGCTCTTATTAGTCGAATGAGAGGTCAATCAAATCTAAACCAATCAAAGCACTCCTTTGGCTTTCTGTTCGCGGCTGTGTCTGTAGTGGAAGAACGGAAATGCAGCTTTTTTTTTTTTCAGTGCGCACTAGGACGCAGAGACGTGACCGCCCGCGGTATCCCGGAGTGCAAGAGGTTAACATTATGTTTCTGTAAAAAACCTAGTTTCTCTAAAATCCAGACAATAATGGGGTGATCAGTCTTTAAAAACCCAAGTGCCTGAAGACAGGACCTGGAGTCAGTAAAAATTAAGGAGCTCTATTGTTTGGTTCTCTCAATGTGTTCCAATGCTAGAAGCAAAGCACAAGCGTCTGCTGTAAAAACTGAACATTGTTTGGGAATTTAATGTTGGAGATGTTAAGGTTAGAAAACTAGACTCTTATACTGCACTTCTAAAGGTTTTTTAAGTACACATTTTGTCATTTATCAAGCATATAAATTCAAATTTCCCTCTACTAAAATAAGATATTAAACTGTAGCATCTACATACCAGCACTAGCAGCAATACCTGGTGACTACGGCATGCAATGTATAATCCTGATGATACTACAGCAATATGAAGGACCTGCTAACAAACGTCTGCTCCTCCCAGAGCTCAGCTGGGCTGCAATGAATCTGCTTGACCTGATGTGCATCTTTCCAGAAATGGAAATATACATTGTGGCAACGTTTTGAATGGGATAGCCTTCCGTATAATTGGTCCCTTTCCCAGACAGCACCCGAGCAGCAACAATGTCAGCATTACATAATGTCATGTGTAGTATTTATATAGGCTAGAGTTTGGCAGCAGGACTTATAAAAACCCGATGTTTCCAAATGTCGGTAATGCATTGTTTTTGTGCAGCATTCAAAGAGGATTATTGCTCCAGTATTCCTACATTCTCAAGAGTATATAAAGCATTAAAAATACAGTGCATCCGTGAAGTATTCACAGCGTTTCACTTTTTCCACATTTTGTTATGTTACAGCCTTATTCCAAAAGGGATTAAATTCATTTTTTCTTCAAAATTTTACACACAATACCCCATAATGACAATGTGAGAAATTATTTTGAGACTTTTGCAAATTTATTAAAAATTTAAAAAAAAAAAAAACAAACTAAGAAATCACATGTACGTAAGTATTCACAGCCTTTGCCATGAAGCTCAAAATTGACCTCAGGTGCATCCTGTTTCCACTGATCATCCCTGAGATGTTTCTACAGCTTAATAGGAGGCCACCTGTGGTAAATTCAGTTGATTGGACATGATTTGGAAAGGTACATACCTGTCTATATAAGGTCCCACAGTTGACAGTGCATGTCAGAGCACAAACCAAGCATGAAGTCAAACAAATTGTCTGTAGACCTCCGAGACAGGATTGTCTCGAGGCACAAATCTGGGGAAGGGTACAGAAAACATTTCTGCTGCTTTGAAGGTCCCAATGAGCACTGTGTCCTCCATCATCTGTAAATGGAAGGAGTTTGGAACCACCAGGACTCTTCCTAGAGCTGGCTGTCCGTCTAAACTGAGCGATCGGGAAGAAGGGCCTTAGTCAGGGAGGTGACCAAGAATGCGATGGTCACTCTGTCAGAGCTCCAGTGTTCCTCTGTGGAGAGAGGAGAACCTTCCAGAAGGACAATCATCTCTGTAGCGATCCACTAATAAGGCCTGTATGGTAGAGTGGCCAGACGGAAGCCACTCCTGAGTAAAAGGCACATGGCAGCCCACCTGAAGTTTGTCAAAAGGCACCTGAAGGACTCTCAGACCATGAGAAACAAAATTCTCTGGTCTGATGAGACAAAGACTGAACTCTTTGGTGTGAATGCCAGGCGTCATGTTTGGAGGAAACCAGGCACCGCTCATAACTACGCCAATGTTGGTAGCAGCATCATGCTGTGGGGATGTTTTTTAGTGGCAGGAACTGGAAGACTAGTCAGGATAGAGGAAAAGATGAATGCAGCAATGTACAGAGACATTCTGGATGAAAACCTGCTCCAGAACGCACTTGACCTCAGACTGGGACGACGGTCCATCTTTCAAGCAGGACAACAACTCTAAGCACACAGCCAAGATATCAAATATCTCCGAAGAGATCTGAAAATGGCTGTGCACCGACGCTTCCCATCCAACCTGATGCAGCTTGAGAGGTGCTGCAAAGAGGAATGGACAAAACTGCCCAGAGATAGGTGTGCCAAGCTTATGGCATCATATTCAAAAAGACTTGAGGCTGTAATTGCTGCCAAAGGTGCATCAACAAAGTACTGAGCAAAGGCTGTGAATATTTATGTACAGCTGTGGACAAAATTGTTGGTACCCCTCTGTTAATGAAAGAAAAACCCACAATGGTCACAGAAATAACTTGAATCTGACAAAAGTAGTAATAAATAAAAATTCTATGAAAATTAACCAATGAAAATCAGACAATGCTTTTGAATTGTGGTTCAACAGAATTACTTTAAAAAACAAACTCATGACTTCCGGTCTGGACACCATGGTGATAGCAGCTTAACGCTGAAGCTCCCAGACCTGATCCAGGAAAATACCTTGAAAATCAGATTTAACGGATTTTTGGAAGAGTGAAAATCAAAAGACAAAGTCATCATGCCTAAAGGAAAACAGAAGAAATCGACATTTACCAGGCCAGGACACGCATCGGCCAGAGAATCTGATCCGGATGATATCCATTCAGAAGACGAGGAGCTGAATGAAGCTAGCAACAAGGTTAGCTTAAAAATGGTACTTAAAGAATTAAGACGATTTCGCAGAGAGTGTTGGGCCGAATTTCGTGAAATCAAAGACGAAATAAAAAGGACAAACAGCAGAGTGGACCAGGCCGAGGACCGAATCATGGAAGCAGAGGAAAGAATAAAAGGGCTGGAAGATACCGTGCTGGAACTACACAAACGACAGTCAAGACTGGAGGCTAAGCTAACTGACCAAGAAGGAAGACTAAGAAGAGACAACATAAGAATTCATGGTCTGAAAGAAGGAGTTGAGGACGGTTTCACCACAATGACGGCATGCGTGGCATCCTTACTGAGAGAGAAGTTGGATATTCCCCAAACCACCGACTTGAAGATAGAAAGGGCGCACCGTACATTAGCCCCTAGGCCGGCGGCGGAAGCGCCACCAAGATCGGTAGTGGTGAAGTTCTCCAACTCCAGAATAAAAGAAGAGGTTGTAAGACTGGCTTGGCAGAAAAAAGGATTTATGCACCAAGAGAGAAAAGTTTTCGTGGAACACGATTACGCCCCGGAGGTCCTTAAAAAGCGTCGGGAATACAGCGACGCTAAAAAGGTACTACGAGAGAAGAAACTGCGCTTTCAGACTCCATTTCCGGCGAAGCTGAGGGTTTTTTACGGGGAAGAGACGTGTCTCTACAACTCGGCGGAAGAAGAAACCACGGATATGGCGAGAAGAGGACTCCCGGTAACGGTGTATAAACCCGTAGCAGACTCAATCGAAAGAATCAAGGCTCAATCGTGGTCCACACAGAGACCCTCAAAATCCATGAGCCAGCAGCGGGAAACCCAGCGCCAGAGCTATACGGAAAAACTGGCCGTTTACAGGAGGGAATAACGATATTTTTAGTCAATCTGCGCATCCAACCCTCCTCCTACAAGGTAACAAACATTAAAGGAGATGCAGAATCAGCAAGTGGTAAAACATTTCATGGAACAGACATAATATTAGAAACAAATAAGTCTTTAAAAAAAAAAAACTTGTTAAAATAGAAATGTGACAATGAACCACATGAACTCTCCACACTAACAAATACTGTATTAACGTGATTGTTTGCTGTGATGGTGGTGGGAGGTTGCACACAATTTCATAGGGTATAGGCATAAAAAAAAAAAAATCATTACAAGTTCAGATTGGGATCTGAAATTCACGTTGAAAACATGGGACAACTTACAGGGGTAAGAGAGGGCCCTCAGCACGTAACGGAATCTGAGGAATTTCCCTCAGAGCCAACACACCATCAAGGCTCTTCTAAGGTCACTAAAAAAACCTCAGCTCAGGAAGATCTTTTGTCAGTTTTTTGTTTTAAAGTTTTATATACTATGTTCTTAATGTTTTTTATGTTCTTAATGTTCTTTCAGTTTCTGAGTAGCATAAAAGAGGGCCACCACACTGTTATACTAAATAAGACAACACAATGGAGAAACAGGGTGTAAACAAAATAATGTCATATAATGTAAAAGGGATCCTGAATCCCAGTTAAAAGATCCAAGATTCTAGGCAAAATGAAAAAAGACAAAGCAGGAACAATATTTTTACAGGAAACCCACCTAACAGACGTGGGGGTTTAAAATGATCTCTTCATCTTCATATAAGTCAGGGAGGAGGAGGGGAGTAGCGACATTGATCTCAACCAAAATTATATTTGAAAAAAAATCAGAACACAAAGATAAAGAAGGGAGATAGATAGAGCGGATAGAGGGAGAAGATATCACCCTGCTGAATGTATATGCACCTCCAGGGGCTAACTGGAAATTTTATAAAAATGTATTTGACCTAATGATAACTAAAGCCCAAGGTTTAGTGATATGTGGTGGAGACTTCAATCTAAGACTGAATCCATACTGGGATGCATCAGGTAATTCTCCACATCAAAATAACACTCAAATTAGAAAAACTTGGATGCTACTAAAAGAAATGGGAATCTGTGACGTGTGGAGGGAATTCAACCCCAGTGTAAAAGATTATACATTTTACTCAGCACCACATTCATCATACTCGAGGATTGACTATTTTTTTATGTTTAATAGAGACATTGGAAGTGTAAAAACATGTAAAATAGGACTGATGGATCTCTCTGACCACAGTCCGATCTATATGGACTTAACCCCTTGCACTCCGGGCAATTTTCCTAAAAATGCCAAAAAATAACGTGCCCAAAGTAAATCGAAAGCTGTTATTCAACCCTTTGCAGCATCTTCATGGGGTTGGTCTCATTTAAAAGAAAACACTTTGAATTTTTTGGCAAAAAAAACATAATCTCTCTACGTGCTCCGGCCACTGAGTTACAGTCATCTAAACATACTGAACTTGAAGAAAATAAATTTGGACACAGTGTTTTTTTGGATACAAATGCTTACAAATAACACACAGCTGTCCGATCCGGCTGGAAAATGCAACAGAAATGTAGAACCAAGTGTTATCAAGCTGAGATCCAAATTTGGTAACAATACCACAAAAAATGAATATTTTACACAGCTTTGTTCTCAGGTAGTTCCCAGGCGTTTTGGAACTGTGCCAAATTGTGCCAAATGGTACAGTTTGGAAAAACATCTGTAACTTTTGAATAATTCAATGTAGAATCTTCATTTTGGGCTCTAATGAAAGGTCACACTCAGGGCTGTGTCTGTGTGTATGTGTGTGTGTGTGGGGGGGGGGGTTGTCCCCCCCCTCCCGCTAAAAAAGACGGAGTTCGGCCATCGCTACATGAAGGAATAGACTCATATGCTTCCCCCCGCGGACCGGGGGCGTTCGGACCGTGAACGCCCCCCCCCGCTCCTCTTCTGCAGCGGGGGGGGGGGGGGCGTTCACGGTCTGAACACGGCAAATGAACCGTTTATCGCAGCGCACACACTTCGTACTTCGTGCGCAGTACAGTTGTAATTTACCGATCGGTCAAAAGTCATTTTTGGATTACAGTTTTCAGGGAGAAATAATAATTTAGCTTATAACACCTTACCTCTTCACAGCAGCAGAGTCGTGGCAAACTTCTCTTCCCCATTGTAAGATGAACGCGACGCTGCTCAGCTCGTGGATCCCGATCAAAACATAATTCCATTATTGCGGTTTTGGTGAATGATTTACGACCTTTGTCGTCGGCCTCTGTCGGTCTATGATGACGGAAGAGAATCCTAAACGTCTATTCTGCTGGAATGAGTGCAGGTCCCACTTGTGGGTGTTCTCCATGCTGCGGGGTCTGTAGTAGATTCGTCCAGCGTCCTTTGTTTTCATCTGCTGCAGCAGTAAATCTCTGTTCACCCAGCCTGAATTTCTGTGCTTCAATTGGCTCCTGCGTTCACAGTAGGCGGGTCCTCCTTCCTAGGTTTTCATTCATTGGCTCTTCAAGGTTTCAGAAACCCAATTCAAGGCTCTTATTAGTCGAATGAGAGGTCAATCAGATGAACTAATCTGTTCGCGGCTGTCTCTGCAGTTTTTTTTTTAGTGGCGCTTGGACGCCACTACATCACCATCATCACCTACATCACCACAATCTGGTCTATGCGTCAGAGTGCGCACGAGTGCGCCCTCGTGCGTCTTAGGACGCAGAGACTTGCCCGCCCGCGGAACAACGGAGCGCAAGTGGTTAAGTATCCAAAAATACACAAATAATACATTTTCTTGGAGGTTAAATTCAAATGTGCTGAAAGGACCACTGAAAGATGAATTGGAATCAGATATTCTCAGATATTTGGAAGAAAATGATAATGGAGAAGTATCCCCTTTAATACTGTGGGACACACGCAAAGCTGTAATAAGGGGAATTATCGCAAAACTGGCAATCCAAAAGAAACTGAGACAAGAAAAACTAATCACATTAGAGTCAGAACTCAAGAACCTAGAAAAAGAGCACAAAGACAACACTCATTCTAATGACTCGCTCAAAATTAAGGAAATTAAAAACCAAATAAATGAGATCTACACAATAGAAATCCAGAAGAAACTTACATTTCTGAAACAAAAATACTATGAAACAGGCAGCAAATCGGCAAAATTACTAGCCTATAAATTGAGGAAACAACAAACGGAGAGAGCAATCTACAAAATCAGAGACCCAGTATCAAAGAAAATAAAATTTAGAATTCAGGATATTCTTGAAAGCTTCGAGAACTACTACAAGAACTTGTACTCCCTCAAAAAACATAAAAAGGCATCCGAAGCATTCCTAAACACATTAAACCTTCCCCAACTTACTGAGTCACAAAATAAAACACTACTGTCAGAAATACAACCTAAAGAATTAGAAAAAGCAATTATGAAACTTAAAGCTAACAAATCCCCAGAAGCAGATGGCTATACAGCAGAGTGGTACAAAACCTTTAAACAGCAACTATCTCCTCTCCTCCTGAAAACATTTAACTATGTCCTCCACACAGGGGAAATCCCCCCCCCCCCCCGGAGAGAAGGGGTCATTGCTGTCATACCTAAACCTGAAAAGGATAAACTAGACTGCTCCAACTACAGACCAAGCGGTGTGTTAAATCAGGACTATAAGCTTTTTGCCACTATCCTTGCCAAAAGGTTAGAAAATATACTGACAAACTTAATTCATTTAGATCAAACAGGTTTTATAAGACAAAGACAGACACAAGACAACATTAGACGCACTTTACACATAATTCATCATATAAAAAAATATAACTTAAATGCAGCCATATTGGGATTAGATGCTGAAAAAGCATTTGATACGGTTGACTGGTCTTTCCTATATAGAATCTTTTCCAGTTTCAATTTTCATAACAACTTCATTAGAACTATCCAGGCATTATATAAAAACCAACAGCTAAAATAAGGATTAACGGTAAATTATCATCATCTTTTGAACTGGAAAGAGGATGTCGTCAGGGCTGCCCCTTGTCTCCACTGCTCTTTGCAATCTTCATAGAACCTCTGAGCCAATGGATAAGACAGAATCAAAAAATTCAAGGTATTACACTTGGTCAGAAGGAACATAAAACAGCACTCTTTGCTGATGACATTTTAACCCCTTGCACTCCAGTCTATTTCCCTAAAAACGCCAAAAAATAACGTGCCCAAAGTAAATCAAAAGCTGTTCTTCAACCCTTTGCAGCATCTTCATGGGGTTGGTCTCATTTGAAAGAAAACACTTTGAATTTTTTTGGCAAAACAGTCATAATCTCTCTAAGTGCTCTGGCCACTGAGTTACAGTCATCTAAACATAGTGAACTTGAAGAAAATAAATTTGGCCTGGGTGTTTTTTTCGGATACAAATGCTTGCAAATAACACACAGCTTCAGATCCGGGCTGGAAAATGCAACAGAAATGTAGAACCAAGTGTTATCCAGCTGAGGTCCAAATTTTGTAACAATACCACAAAAAATGAATATATTACACAGCTTTTTCCTCAGGTAGTTCCCAGGCGTTTTTGAACTGTGCCAAATGGCACAGTTTGGAAAAACGTCTGTAACTTTTGAATGATTCAATATAGAAGCTTCATCTTGGGCTCTAATGAAAGCTGACACTCAGGGCTGTGTGTGTGTGTGTGTGTGTGTGTGTGTGTGTGTGTGTCCCGCTACAGAGGACGGACATCGGCCATCACTACATGACAGATTACACTCATGTGGCCATGTGGCGACCGCGGCGCAGTCACCGCGGCTTCCCCCTCCACTCGCTACAGAAGAATAGCGGGGGGGGGGGGGGGGGGCGTTCACGGTCCGGATGCGGCAAACGAACCGTGTACCGCGGCGCACGCACTTTGGACTTCGTGCGCCGCACAGTTGTAATTTACCGATCGGTCAAAAGTCATTTTGATTACAATTTTCAGGGATAAAGAATAATTTAGCTTAGAACACTTACCTCTTCACAGCAGAAGCGGAGCTGGCGAACTTCTTCCTCATTGTCAGACAAACGCGACGCTGGTCTCGCGACCCGATCAAAACATAATTCCATTATTGCGGTTTTGCGCTTCCATGATTGCGGTTTTTGGCGAACGATTTTTCAAAACAAATAACAGTAGTAATTAAAAATAGACTGGCGAATGCGTGTGTGTCACTCAGCCTTCGTCGTCGGCCTCCGTTGGTCTATGATGACCATGGAAGACAATCCTAACGTCTACTTTGCTGGGACAAAAACAAAAAAAGCACCGCCTGGCCGAACAAGCCGATGCGTGAATGGCAGTCGCTGTCACACAGGTTGCACTTGTGGGTGGTCTCCGTGCTGCTGGGTCTGTGGGGTTCTTCCTGCGGGTCCTTTTTTTCATCTGCTACAGCAGTCAGTCTCTCTTCACCCAGCCTTACACAAAAAAGCTCGCGAACTTCTGTGCTTCAATTGGCTCGCTGCATTCACAGCGTTGGTAGGCGGGTCCTTCTTGCTAGGTTTTCAGTCATTGGTTCTTCAAGGTTTCAGAAACCCAATTCAAGGCTCTTATTAGTCGAATGAGAGGTCAACCATATCTGATCTGTTCGCGGCTGTGTCTGTAGTGGAAGAACTTTTTTTTTTTCAGTGCGCGCTTGGAGGCAGTGCCCTTGTGCGTCCTAGAGCGCACGAGAGCACCCTTGTGCGCTCTGGGACGCAGAGACTTGCACCCGCGGTACAACAGAGTGCAAGAGGTTAATATACCTGGGGCAGCCGGACACCTCTTTTCCAGAACTAATTTCAGTTTTTTCAGAGTATGGAGATTTATCGGGGTACGAATTAAACATGCATAAAACCCAAGTTTTAACATTCAACTACGACCCAAATCAATATTTACTAAGCAAACTCAAAACTAACTGGAGATGGAATCTATGAAATATCTGGGGGTCAATATCCCGAAACAACTCAACAAAATTATAACACTAAACTATGATCCACTGATGGCAAAAATAAAATCTGATCTAGCAAGATGGAATATGATACCATTCTTGGGTACCACACAAAGAATTGAAGCAGTCAAAATGAATATACTTCCACG
Source organism: Pholidichthys leucotaenia (assembly GCA_020510985.1). Lineage (NCBI taxonomy): Eukaryota > Metazoa > Chordata > Actinopteri > Cichliformes > Pholidichthyidae > Pholidichthys > Pholidichthys leucotaenia. The sequence continues at coordinate 117,700,263 of CM035847.1, forward strand.
TCTTCTATACCTTTTCCAAACAATACCGGTAGAACCTCCCAAAAAAACATGGCAAGAACTGGACAGAAGGATCTCAAGATTCATATGGCAGGGCAAGAGACCTAGAATCAGATATAGAACCCTACAGCAAAACAAAGACAAAGGTGGGCTCGCGTTGCCAAATATCAGGGACTATTTTAAAGCCGCACAAATTAAAACTTTAGTAGAGATATGTAACCCAGTCTACACTGCACAATAGAAGGAGATGGAATGCCAAATAACAAGTGACATCCCCCTACAGGCGATAATAGGGAACAATGCCTTACCTAAACTTTTGAATAACACTAACACGTGGATAGAGACCCCGCTAAAAATTTGGTTTAAGATAGTCAGAGAGAATCAAACTAAAGAACCCTATCGATTACGCCAATGGATTGCCTATGATCAAGACTTTACTCCTAATAAAACAGACACTAGATTTAAAAAGTGGAAAGAGAACGGACTGATAAAATATTACGATTTTTTTAAAGGGCAAATTTTAAGAAGTTTTGAAGATTTGAAAAAACAAGGTCTAATAAATCAAGACCTTTACAGGTTCTTTCAGCTTAGACACCACATAAACAAAATACTTAAAAAGGAGGATTTGGAAAGGGCCCAGTCAGGTGTTCTGAAGGTCTTCTTAATGGCATATAAAGGGATCCCAGGGATCAGATACATCTCTAAAATATACCAAGGTCTTCAAGACTTAAAAGGAGACAACACATCATATACAGTGGGGCAAAAAAGTATTTAGTCAGCCACCAATTGTGCAAGTTCTCCCACTTAAAAGATGAGAGAGGTCTCCAATTGTCATCATAGGTATACCTCAACTATGAGAGACAAAATGAGAAAAAAAAATCCAGAAAATCACTTAGAAGGATTTTTAATGAATTAATTGGTAAATTCCTCGGTAAAATAAGTATTTGGTCACCTAAAAAACAAGCAAGATTTCTGGCTCTCACAGACCTGTAACTTCTTCTTTAAGAGGCTCCTCTGTCCTCCACTCGTTACCTGTATTAATGGCACCTGTTTGAACTTGTTATCAGTATAAAAGACACCTGTCCACAACCTCAAACAGTCAGACTCCAAACTCCACTATGGCCAAGACCAAGAGCTGTCAAAGGACACCAGAAACAAAATTGTACACCTGCACCAGGCTGGGAAGACTGAATCTGCAATAGGTAAGCAACTTGGTGTGAAGAAATCAACTGTAGGAGCAATTATTAGAAAATGGAAGACATACAAGACCACTGATAATCTCCCTCGATCTGGGGCTCCACGCAAGAGCTCACCCTGTGGGGTCAAAATGATCATGAGAACGGTGAGCAAAAATCCCAGAACCACACGGGGGGACCTAGTGAATGACCTGCAGAGAGCTGGGACCAAAGTAACAAAGGCTACCATCAGTAACACACTACGCGGCCAGGGACTCAAATCCTGCAGTGCCAGACGTGTCCCCCTGCTTAAGCCAGTGCATGTCCAGGCCCGTCTGAAGTTTGCTAGAGAGCATTTGGATGATCCAGAAGAGGATTGGGAGAATGTCATATGGTCAGATGAAACCAAAATAGAACTTTATTGTAAAATCTCAACTTGTCGTGTTTGGAGGAGAAAGAACACCATACCTACTGTGAAGCATGGGGGTGGAAACATCATGCTTTGGGGCTGTTTTTCTGCAAAGGGACCAGGACGACTGATCCGTGTAAAGGAAAGAATGAATGGGGCCATGTATCGTGAGATTTTGAGTGGAAAATCTCCTTCCATCAGCAGGGCATTGAAGATGAAACGTGGCTGGGTCTTTCAGCATGACAATGATCCCAAACACACCGCCTGGGCAACGAAGGAGTGGCTTCGTAAGAAGCATTTCAAGGTCCTGGAGTGGCCTAGCCAGTCTCCAGATCTCAACCCCATAGAAAATCTTTGGAGGGAGTTGAAAGTCCGTGTTGCCCAGCAACAGCCCCAAAACATCACTGCTCTAGAGGAGATCTGCATGGAGGAATGGGCCAAAATACCAGCAACAGTGTGTGAAAACCTTGTGAAGACTTACAGAAAACGTTTGACCTCTGTCATTGCCAACAAAGGGTATATAACAAAGTATTGAGATGAACTTTTGTTATTGACCAAATACTTATTTTACCAAGGAATTTACCAATTAATTCATTAAAAATCCTTCAATGTGATTTTCTGGATTTTTTTTTTCTCATTTTGTCTCTCACAGTTGAGGTATACCTATGATGAAAATTGGAGACCTCTCTCATCTTTTAAGTGGGAGAACTTGCACAGTTGGTGGCTGACTAAATACTTTTTTACCCCACTGTATAAAAGAGAGATGGGAAAAAGAGGGGAATTTCACTTTACAACTGGAAATATGGGAAAAGCTAAATAAACAACAATGGAAAAGTACCTCATCCCTGCAGTGGAGAGAATTTGGATGGAAAAATTTGGTAAGATTTTTCAGAACACCTGCACAAAACAAATTTACTCGTAAGGGGTTGAATTGTTGGCGCTTGTGTGGTGAAGAGACTGCAAATCATTTTCATGTGTTTTGGTCATGCCCAGTTATCCACCAATATTGGACCAATGTACAGACAATATTGGGGAAAATATTCAAAATAACAGTCCCCTTTTCTTTTGTAACTTTGTATTTGGGTTTACTACCGGAATCACTGGAAAGACGAGGAGAAAAATACTTATTCACTGTTTTAATATTGGCAAGTAAAAAAGCTCTAACTAAAAAATGGATGTTGAAGGATTGTCCTACACCTGAAGATTGGATTAACGTGATTCAAGACATTTACTCGATGGAAAAGTTAACATTCGCACTGAGACAGGACATGGATGGGTTCTTGAACTTTTGGCAACCCTGGAACGCATATGTGTCTTCCATCAGATCTAATCTTTGACAAACACCACTTCAATAATGGCACCTCTCTTTGTTCCAATGCTACTCAGGTGCTCTTTTATTTTTATTTTGTTCTTTTGTTTTGTTTTTGTTTTTTCTTGTTTTGTTTTTTGTTTGTTTTTTTTGTTCTTTCTTTAATTTCTCTTTTTCTTTCACTTAAAAAAAGGGTGTTGTAATAATTATTCTTCCAATGTTGTCAAAAAACAAAAAAAAGGGAACATGTGATGAAAATGTAAGCAATGCAATGCTGTAATGACATGTATACCGTTTACAAAAACTTAAATTAAAAAAAAAAACAAAAAACCAAAAACTCATGATACAGGCCTGGACAAAAATGATGGTACCCCTAGAAAAGATTGAAAATAATGTGACCATAGGGACATGTTCAACCAAGATGTGTCCTCTAATTAACATCACAGGTGTCTACAAACTTGTAATCAGTCAGTCGGCCTATTTAAAGGGTGACAAGTAGTCACTGTGCTGTTTGGTGACAGGGTGTGTACCACACTAAACATGAACCAGAGGAAGCAAAGGAGAGAGTTGTCGCCGGAGATTAGAAAGAAAACTATAGACAAGCATGTTAAAGGTACAGGCTATAAGACCATCTCCAAGCAGCTTCATGTTCCTGTGACTACAGTTGCACATACTGTATTATTCAGAAATTGAAGATCCACGGGACTGTAGCCAACCTCCCTGGACGTGGCCGCAGGAGGAGACGGATAATACGAATGGTAACAAAAGAGCCCAGAACAACCTCTAAACACATTCATGGTGAACTCCAAGGTCAAGGTACATCAGTGTCAGATCGCACCATCTGTCATTGTTTGAGCCAAAGTGGACTTCATGGGAGACGACCAAGGAGGACCCCACTGTTGAAAACAAATCATAAAAAAGCTAGACTGGAATTTGCCAAACTGCATGTTGACAAGCCACAAAGCTTCTGGGAGAATGTCCTATGGACAGATGAGACAAAACTGGAACTTTTTGGCAAGGCACATCAGCTCTATATTCACAGACGCAAAAATGAAGTGTAGCATCATCGTCTCCTCAAACCAAGACAGAAGATCACTTCTCTCCATTTTACAGGAATATCACTGGCTTTCATATCGACTCATCCTGGCCTCATCCAGGCCTGACCAAAGATGTTTGTTTTCCCAGGACCCCAATGTAAACAGCTGCCTCTTGCAGAGATTGTAAGGATCAGAATTTGCTTTTAAAGGCTCAAAGGAACATAAACTCAGGAGACCAGACCTCCAACGTGAACACTGCATTTGGATAACATCCCCCTTTACAGGAAACCAATGCTCTTAAAAGGGTCATAAACGGCTTAATCAGACGGGTTTATAACCTCCGATGTTTTCCAGATTTCCTTCCAGATCCCATGGACCTAAAAGAAATCATCTACAGCTCAACAGTACCTCCTAGCGGATACCCACAAAATGTGTTTCAGTACTTAGGATGACTTTTAATTTGTTCTAAACATTAAGTTTCTTTCAGCTTATCCTCTTCTCCCCTGGATCCTAAGGACACTGAAAATCATCCCTTTTATCACCAACCATGGTTTGCTGTACTACATTAAGCTTTGATCTAAATATGAATGCATGTATTATAATTATGTATAAGAAATGTTATATTCATGAGTGTTATTCAAACAAATGTAATATTGGAGTAATGGTATAAATGCATGATCACCAAATATTAGCCAAGTCATTTAATTTTGTTAGATTTATATTGAGCACCTAATTTCATAAGAACTGACTGAGTGTTGATTTTTCTCTGCAATTTCATGGGATGGTGTCTTCGTTTGATTGGCTGTTCTCAAACAAAGAAAGGTTTTCACATTGGATAGCAGCCATTTCAAACTGCTTTTGATAAAGTCGATTGGTCAGTCTTGCGATCGGCATCACAAGTTTATGACTAGGCGGGGCCATTTAAAAGTAGTAGAAGCTGCCCTGCATGTGGTTAAGTCGCAGTTATGTGAGAGAGAACAAGAGAAGATCAAAGATGAAAGAAAAGTAAGAAGTTAGAGAAGAGATAGAGAACAAGATTCAGAGAAAAACACCGATTAAGAATTAGAAACACAGAAAAGAAGAAAGAAAGAGATTTTGAGAAAGATTAGGAACTAAGTTAAGATTAAAGAAGCAGAATAGTAATCTAGATCTCAGAGAAAGATTTTATTCCACCGTTTCAAGGTCCTGTGTAGTTTTATTCTATCTAAATTGTTCCTTGTGAAGTTTGTCAAATCCTGCGTTAGTTTTTGGTTACTGAGGAGAAATCACTTTTTCTTTAGAGCTCGCTTTTTCAGAGAATCAAATTCTCAAACTTTTTCTTTCACCTCAGAAGCCATTCTTATCCTAGTAAATGTTTTTCTCATTTTTTTATAACTTTTCACGCCGTTAAAAGTGGATCTTCCTAATTTGAAGTGAACAGAGACTGTGTTTTTGGACTCTCTTTCCGGCCTCATACCTGCCTGACTGAGAAGTGGTTCCTTCAGTTTTTGGGTCTATCCCGCTACAAGAGACTTCACCTATTCGGCTGGACTCGTTTCCAAGGACTTTTTCACGCCGCTCGGGGACAATCACTCTGCTGCCAACGTCCTGAACGAGCCCCCGGCTGGGTCAACACTTCTGACTGCTGTGAGGAAGCATTGCAGCAGCCGCTTCCTCCCGATGTCCCGACCCTAAACTCGGCCGGTATCGACCCGCTGAACACGTGGACCTTCAGCTGTCTTGTGAGTGAGGCTCATTTTACTATCTGCTGGGTTCAAAACGTGATGTCCTAACAATTAAATTACAATTAAATATAGCCCGTGTTCCAGGGCTCAATTAGTCTCAGCCACAGGGTAAAGCTGTAAACTGAAGGAAAACTCTTAGTCATTTTTAAGTAACTGCCCTTAATTTTTGTAGAGTAATTCAGAAGTCATTTTTAGATAATTAGCTTATGAATTTTCCCCATAAAATTGCGTTGTTTTCAGCCTCATTTACCGTTGAAACATAAGTCTGGTTCCTCCTTGGTTCTACAGAGGTGTAACGCTGGATTTTATGTTCAGGAATCCAATATCAGTTGATGTGATATCTTACGCTGTTATCATTTAAATCTGTTTATCCATCATTTGAATGCCATATCATGTAACCTGAATGAGTTTAATAAAAGGGTGAATGAGAGAAGTTGAAGCGTTTTTCTTTCGCACATATCTGTTTCCTAATCACGGCAGGATTGAGACTGATTCATTAAGTAACTGAAGGTACAAAATTAAATAAAATTAAAGTTAATATTATTGTCCGTTAGGACTGGTGCCCCCTTTTACGAGTGCTTTTATTTAATTTAGCGGGTGTAGAAGTGATGGTTTAACTCCGCCCCCTTTCACACCCACGATTAAGTAAAATAAATAATTCCTGTACCTTATGACAAATATTTTATTATACAATTTACATTACAGAAGCATACCAAGAAAAGAACACTGTCCCTACTGTGAAACATAGAGGAGGTTCTGTTATGTTCTGGGGCTGCTTTGCTGCATCTGGCACAGTGTGTCTTGAATCTGTGCAGGGTACAATGAAATCTCAAGACTATCAAGGTATTCTAGAGAGAAATGTGCTGCCCAGTGTCAGACAGCTTGGTCTGAGTCGCAGGCCATGGGTCTCGCAACAGGATAATGACCCAAAACATACAGCTAAAAACACCCAAGAATGGCTAAGAGTGAAACACTGGACTATTCTAAAGCTCTCAAGTGTAACTGTCAGTGAGACTTCTGCACCTCTCAGCAGGTATTTTGGCCCACTCCTCATAAGCAAACTGCTCCAGTTGTCTCAGGTTTGAAGGGTGCCTTCTCCAGATGGCATGTTTCAGCTCCTTCCACAGATGTTCAATAGGATTTAGATCAGGGCTCATAGAAGGCCACTTTAGAATAGTCCAATGTTTCGCTCTTAGCCATTCAAGTTATTTCTGTGACCATTGTGGGTTTTTCTTTCATTAACAGAGGGGTACCAACAATTTTGTCCCCGGCTGTATCTCTCAAACCATTCGTCAGACTGACCTCAGCTTTTATAAGTGCTTTGCTGAGGTTATGAGGGTGTGCATCCCCGACTATAGAGTTGTTCAGTCAAAATATGTAATTTTTGTCAATAAAAGTTTAGTCACCGCTCTGTCTCCTCATGCCCAGGCTTCTAGAAGTGTGGGAGGGGTCTCGGATTGACTCCGTACTGATTGGATAATACGTGGCATCACAACCAGTCACCACAGCACTCCATGAACAAAACAAGGAAGTGAAAAGCGACTAAGGTGACCAGAAAAAGATAACACTGAAGATTTAATGTTTAAAAAAATTTATACTATAATGTTGCCCTGATTGCGTAGGTCTAAAGGATAATTCAGCATATCTAGAGAACACGAGGTGCACAAGTACATTGGAAGGAGTGCCAGCGGGGACCCGGGTCTGACATATAACACCGGTGTTGGAGAAGGAGCAGCCGGTCTGGCGGACTGCAGTTCTTTGCAGGGAGGCAAGCCCAGCCTGCCTGATTAGTGGTAGAAAGGAGCCCCGGTTGCTGCTTCACTCGTTTGCTACCATTGTCCTTTGCAGGAGTTAACAATAATACCACCATGATTGTGGAGCGGAATGGCCAGATCAATTGCATATCATATGCAGACACATATGCACGCTTTGACTAAATGATGACCGTCACTAAACAGGACACACAAATGCCCAAATAACGAAATAAATCATTTTCATTTAAATATTTACTGACAAATGGACAACACTGATACTACAGTTGCAGCCAAACGGGTCATTCTGTTGTGTATAATAATGTTGGGTGTTTTGTACTTATAGTCCTAAAATATAAAAGGATGCACTAGAAGTCTCAAATATCTGTAAACGTGTCCCGTTGGACTGGCGATCTGTCCAGGGTGTACCCTGCCTCTCGCCCAAAGATGCCTGGATAGGCTCCAGCCCCCTCCAACCCGAAAAGGATTAAGCGGAAGACGATGGATGGATGTGTCCCGTTATAGTACTGCAGGAGTTTGACTATAGACTATAAACTACACATATAAAATAAAACAATTATAATGATGACTGAACAACTCCCATTCCTCAAAGTGCAAGATACAACACTATTATGAATGTAAGTCAAAAGATCACACAAATAAGTGATCTGGCAAACAAACAAAGGGTTCTTAAACAGTCGCTAATACTAGAAGTCCCATTCATTTTCAATAATTAGGTGTTCTGTAATTAATATTCACACGATCAAATAAATCTTAGTGCCGTTCAGTCCCTTATTTGTCAAAGGCTAACATGGGTGATTGCCTACATATACACTACACCTCTTTGTATTCCACTTTCAAACACAGCCTACATTTGGGCCTGTAAAGCCTAATTGGGCCACTTGCTTCAGACAAGAATACTTGCGTTCTACGGGCAATGCGCTACTTTTCTAAAAGTTGCTACCCATTTCTTGTAAATTTGCTGCTTTTGTCTGAAAAATTTGCTTCCTCCCCCCAAATAAATTTGTGACTCATAAATTTGACTTGTAAATTTGCAGCTTTTCTTATACAGGTGCATCTCAATAAATTAGACTCATTGAAAAGTTGATGTATTTCAGTAATTCAATTCAAAAAACAAAACATACTGTATATATAGATTCACTGCACACAGAAGGCCCTTTTCCACTAGCCCAGCACACCTTGCCACGTCTCGATTCACTTCGACACGGTTCGGCTCGGTTGTGTCTCCATTACATAGGGATGTGATTTGGGGTTGGGAAAATTATCTGAAAACTTAGCAGGGGGTCTGGGGGACATAGTCCCCCAGCGGGGTCCGGGGCAGAGCCCTGTTGGGGGGGGCAAGGGCCGAAGCTCCTGGGTTTTTATGATTTTTAAGTACCAGAACTGTGCTTAAATGACATAAAACAAACAGCTGAATGTCACTTATTACTGTATAATATTGACTTATGTTCCAAGAAGATAGCATTCCTTAAATATTCCAACAAGCATTATCCATCACATGTGTGGCGTTAAAAATATTTTTTAAATAAAGTCCAAAACATCTTCAGCAGGCAAGATGAAGAAAAGTGAAAAGTGAACTCCTGTAGCAGATAGAAAGGTCTACGTTTAACCATGAGAAACTCCAGGTTAGCTGAGCAGTGTCTCCCAACAGTGACAGAGTTTGTGCACCAAACCTTGTTAATCTAAATGCATAATCCCCCACCTCTGGTCTTACCGGAGTCATCAGCTGCTCTGTCTGCCCGGAGAGTGTGCCGTCCAGCCAGCTCGACAGCACCGTCAAGTACTCCACTATGTAGCCATGTTTCCGTGAAAATCACGATATTGCAGTTCATAAGTTTCTTATTGTTGGTGATCCGAAGCCGTAGCTCATCCATTCTGTTCGCCACTGACCGCACATTAGCGAGGAAAATGCTGGGAAGAGAAAGCCGGTGCTGTGTTAGCTTTAGCTTAGCTCTTAGCCCTCCGCGCTTCCCCCGCCTTTGTTTATGGTCTCTACACCGCCTGCGAGCACTTCCGGTCGGCCAGGTAGCTTACCTAGTGTCGGGTGTTCTCCAGAGCTCAGGGATGAAACGTAGGTTGCTGATAAAAAGGTTGTTATTTTGTAATCCAATGTCCAAAAGTTCATTTAGGGTGTAGGATGTAAAAGCGAAGCTGTTCTGAACGAACAGACCCGAAATGAGCAGAAATATCGCTGCTAATCCACAAAATCTGAAGAAACACTGAGCCTCGAGTTGTGCACGTGCCGCCATCTGGTCTGAAAATTTTTGGAAGATAAAAAAAGGCGGAATTCCGCGAATTAGCAGAAAAATCACATCCCTATGTCAGGCATTTGCTATTTAAGTGATTTCTTGATTGATAACAGGTGTGGCAGTAATCCGGCCTGGGTGTGGCTAGAGAAATTGAACTCAGCTTTCCAAAGATGTGATAAACCAGTTAATTTATGTTTTAACGGGGGGCAATCACTTTTTCACACAGGCCCATGTCGGTTTGGATTTATTTTACCCTTAATAATAAACACCTTCATTTAAAAACTGCATTTTGCGTTTATTTGTGTTATCTTTGTCTAATATCTAAAGTTGTTTGATAATCTGAAACATTTAAAGGTCTGATGACACGATTTTGGCATTTTTTAGCATGTTGTGTAAACCCAAGAGTCATCGTCGATGATCAATATAATATTTACAACCCCGCCTGCATAAACTAGTTATCATCAAAAAACCACAGCCGCTGACTGGACTGTGGTGCCGCCCACCGAATGAAGGGCGGCACCACCATGACGTAAGTGACAGAACGGATGTTGGTGTTGTTGACTGGAATGACAGCAGCTTTGTAGCTCACAGTTTCTCTGGTTTCTTGTTTTAATTTTACGGCTATGCCTTCGTGTTGTGTCGCAGGCTTAGATAAACAGCAGGCCATGAAAGACCACATCACACGCTTCAGCTCCAACTGTCATAAGCTTCCTCGTGCGCTTTTTACGCAGGAGGAGCGCATGAGGAGAGGAAGGATTAATGGATTTACGTGCAGCTTTGACCTACTTTCTGTGATTGCATGCTGATGCGCCCCCTCTATCATGATCACCAGCTGATTAAAAATCCCACTGATCATCTTTCCCAGTCCTTGCCCAGGTGCTTCTCATCACACCATCACCAGCAGTGCGTGTACTTAGCGGCCGTTTGCCAGTCACGCACTGTTGGCCCATAGTATTGTCATCTGTGCTGTTAGTCTGCCAGTATTTTCAGCACTCTTGTGATGCGTTAGTCACTCCATGTTAATAATAATAAGTTTATTTATAGAGCACTTTTCACAGACAGAGTCACAAAGTGCTTAACATGGTAAAAAAACAAAATAAAAACACAGGCACATAAAACAGTAAAAAATAAAAACAAAGTAAACAGTAAAAGCACATAAAAATACAATCAACACATAGTTAATTAAAAAACCAGGCTAAAAAGGTGGGTCTTTAGTTGCTTCTTAAAAACATCAATGGAAGGTGCAGATCTAAGTTCAAAAGGTAAGGAGTTCCAAAGTCTGGGAGCAATAGCAGCAAAGGCTCTATCGCCTTTGGTTCTGAGCCTAGTGCTAGGGACTACCAATAGATTCTGATGAGAAGACCTGAGAGATCTGCTGGGCTGGTGTAGATGGAGCAAGTCACTAACATAAAAAGGTGCCTCTTCATGAATGGCTTTGGGCTGCACGGTGGCGCAGTGGTTAGCACTGCGGCAGCACAGTTTACCCTTGGCCGGGGGATTGTGGGGATTGTGGGATCGATCCCAGCCCCCGACCAACAGTGATCTGTGTGGAGTTTGCATGTTCTCCCCGTGTTGCGTGGGTTTACTCCAGGATTTCTCCGGTTTCCTCCCACATGCCAAAAAAAAACATGCATGTTAGGTTAATTGGCTGTTCTAAATTGTCCCTAGATATTTGTTTCCTATAGGCCCTTAGAATAGAGGGTTAGTATTAATGAAAGCGCTTTGAGTGGTCTTTGCGACTAGAAAAGCGCTATATAAGTGCAGGTTAGTTAGTTATAAGTAAGAACAAGAACTTTAAAATCAACTCTATAATTTACAGGAAGCCAATGCAAGGAGGCCAAAACAGGAGTGATATGACAGAATCTACTGGACCTAGTTAGTAATCTTGCAGCAGAGTTCTGGACTAACTGTAGGCGGTGTAAAGAGGATTTGCTAAGACATGTGAAAAGAGCATTACAGTAGTCCAAACGTGAAGAAACAAAGACATGAATAATGATTTCTAACTGACTGTAGGAAACCAATGACCTAATTTTGGATATACAGTGATCCCTCGCTACTTCGCGCTTCACCTTTCGCGCCCTCAGTGCATCGCGGATTTTTCAGAAATATTCATCAAAAATTCAAAATTGAGAAAAAATGGGCGGGCGCTAGCAGAAGGCAGGGAGACTACATTAGAACATCAGGTATCAACACGGAGAGCCGCTCAACTCAAAATCCACCTCTCTGACCACCGCTCCACTCCTCTCCGCCCACCTCTTCACTGCTCGGGAATCTCGCAAGCTGATTGGCCGAGACGTTTTACCTCGCAAGCTGATTGGCCGAGACGTTTTACCCAGCTTCTCTCCCTGCAGAGCGCCCATACCTACCGAAGGAAGACCGCATTCATTGTTCTTTATCGCTAGTCTCGCAGCGTGGAACTTTTCGCTGTTCTCTTGTCCCTTTTTGTGTGAAATAGTCTTCCCGTCGAGCCACTACGCCGCCTCCTGCAGCTGCCCTCGACAATCCTGCGCCTCTAGCACCTGACGATGAGGCGTCACCTGAGGAGCAGTAAAGCTAACTAACTAACCTGCACTTATATAGCGCTTTTCTAGTCACAAAGACCACTCAAAGCGCTTTCATTAATACTAACCCTCTATTCTAAAGGCCTATAGGAAACAAATATCTAGGGACAATTTAGAACAGCCAATTAACCTAACATGCATGTTTTTTTTTGGCATGTGGGAGGAAACCGGAGAAATCCCGGAGTAAACCCACGCAACACGGGGAGAACATGCAAACTCCACACAGATCACTGTTGGTCGGGGGCTGGGATCGAACCCACGATCCCACAATCCCCACAATCCCCCGGCCAAGGGTAAACTGTGCTGCTCTCATTAACCTGTGCAGTACGTAAATCATCTTCATCTTGAGTTACGTATCTTGTTATAAAAATAAAAGAGTTCTAAAAACATATTTATGTACACTTTATTTACATCTACGTATGTATGTACACTTACACACACACACACACACACATATCATATGAGAGAGAGTGAGCGAATGAACGTATGTGTTATTTATGGGTGACGTCATTAGGGGTGACGCTACTTCGCGGTTTTTCACTTTTCGCAGTCGGTTCTGGAACCCATTAACCGCGATAAGTGAGGGATCACTGTATTCCTAAGGTGGAAAAAACAACTCCGGGTCAGAGATTTGACATGCTGATCAAAACTCATCGATTGATCGAAAACGACACCAAGATTTTTTAGATTGGACCGTACATTAGAGCTTAATGAACCAATGCTATTAACCATCTTAGGAATTAGATTATCAGGTGCTACAATAAGGACTTCAGTTTTATCAGCATTAAGTTGCAAAAAGTTACTAGACATCCAGTCCTTAATTGCGGACAGACAATCATGAATAATTTTTAAATTGTCAACATGGTCAGGTTTAAAAGAGAAAAGTAGCTGTAAATCGTCAGCGTAGCAGTGATAAGACACACCTTTAAATTTGCTGATAATAGAACCAAGTGGCAGCATATATAGGACAAATAAAAGTGGACCCAGAATAGAACCCTGAGGCACCCCACAGGTTAAAGGAGCAGAATCAGATGAATAAGAGCCAACAGCCACGGAAAAACTCCTACCAGAAAGGTAGGAGAAAAACCAATCCAGAGCTTTTCCAGAAATACCTACCCAATCTCTAAGTCTTTGTAACAAAATACAATGATCAATAGTATCAAATGCTGCAGTAAGATCTAATAACACTAAAACAGAGCATTTGCCAGAATCTGATGACATTAAAATATCATTCAACACCCTAAGAAGAGCGGTCTCTGTCGAGTGTTTCTGACGAAAACCTGACTGAACATTTGTCGAAAATATTGTGTTCAATCAGAAAGTCAGTGAGCTGCTTGGCAACAACTTTTTCTAAAAGCTTAGAAATAAAAGGAAGCTTAGAAATTTGCCTGAAGTTTTTAAAATCAGATGGATCAAGGTTAGGTTTTTTAAAAGTGGCTGCACAACTGCATGTTTAAAATACGAGGGTACACAACCAGATTCAAGTGAACTGTTAATGATATTAATATTAATAATAATATATGATCTTATTATTAATATGTTTGCCATGATTCTCATGTGTCCTTGAAGCGATGTCGGCTCTGGGGCGCACCTGTGGCTAACACGTCTCCTCTCATTCGTTCTCTGTGAGATGCCGGCCCCCGAATGCCATTAGTAAGTGTGTTTGTGTTTTTTGTACATCTTCAGCTTTTTGGGAATTGTCTGTCTTTCTGTATTAAATGTGCTGTGGTGAACCCTGCACATAAATCCTCGTTATTTCATCCTCCCTCTCCGTGCCCTGCGTAAGAGCGCACGGAGGATCACGATGAATGGATTTACAAGCAGGATTCACCAGATAATACATAATGCATAAATACATAAAGATAATACATAATAAACCCGATGCCTGAGCCACAGAGAATACAGTGCTATGATTTTATTGAAAAATCGGGTTTAAATAAATTATATTTATGAACAAATAATTTGTTGCAATATCTGTAACAAAAGCATAACACTCGGTGTTCCCCTGCCGTGTGTTTGTCGCCGCTGCTGCGCCGGGCATGTGTGCCTCTCCACTGTCACTTTCTTGAGTCTGACTCACTTGGCACAATGCCCGCTGGTCTGATGCCCCCAGATTCTTCATTGTCATCCCATTCTTCAGAACTATAATCATCTGAAGATTGGACAACACAAACCAATTCCAGACTTCATGTGCTGGAACCATCGTCGATGTTTTCTACCGCTTCCATCCTGTGTGTACAATGGGCAGCCAAACGCTGTGCATACCTGCCAACTTTTAAAACCTGAAAAGCCTAGTAGTTAGTCTGGGTCCAGGACAAAGTCCTGGTGGGGGGTTCAGGGGGGCGAAGCCCCCCGACGGCAAACAAATATTAGCATTAAATCAAGTTAAAATGTGGCTAACAACCTCATATTTCTTCAACAATCATGTTTCTATTTTCCTTAAATTGTCAATGCAGATATGCTGATGGAAAAGATCAAGGACAAACTCTATGGTAACTCTCAAGCATTGTTGTTTTCCATGGTGCACCTCTTAGCTTTCTTCAGTTGGTCTTTTGAATGGAACACACTGTGGCACTTGTTACCCGAAGCTGTCATCATCATTTTCCTGGTCATGAGGTTGCCCAGAACTTTAGCTGACAGACTGGACCTGAACTCAGTTTTGCTCTTGTTCACATGGCTGAATATGCGCTCACAGTCCGCAGTAATAATTCCTGGAAATGCTTTGGAGTATTCCTCACGAAAAGACTTGCCATGTGTGTGGATATGGATTATCATAGTCTCTTAATTTTCTTAATCAGTGTTCATCTATATTTATTTAAGTCAGTAAGATCTCTGATTATTATACTCTTTTGCTTCCTCAGGTGTTCCATTTAGTTTGATCCAAACTCTACAATTTCTTGCCCTTGTTGCCTGTATCTTATTTTGTCTTTTCAGCATCCGTGCTTGCTGTGCTATTTCAGCATTAGTTTTTGTTAAATATTCATTTAGGTAAACTTCTTTTCCCCGTAACTTTCTGGCCTGCCTCAGTATGTCATTCTTTACCCAGGGATGTGATTTGGGTTGGGGAAATTATCTGAACATTTAGCAGGGGGTCTGGGGGACACAGTCCCCCAGCGGGGTCCGGGGCAAAGCCCCGGTGGGGGGGGGGGGGGGGGGGGGGGGCAAGGAGGGCAAAACCCCCCGAAGCTCCTGGGTTTTTATGATTTTTAAGTACCAGAACTGTGCTTAAATGACATAAAAAACAGCTGAATGCCACTTATTACTGTATAATATTGACTTATGTTCCAAGAAGATAAAATCTCTGATCTCTTCCATTTCCTCCTTCTTTGGTGGCATTTTTACTGACCTGTTGATAGTAAAACAATCTCTGCTGGTGACGCCGATATCCGATCCGACCGACCTCAAATCCAGCTGGGCCTCAGCTAGCCCCCTCCGCTGCTAGTCCCGCTGCTTACCGCCGCTGCAATTGAGCTCCTGTCCAGCCGGGGTACCGGCAGCTCCTCCACTGAGTCCCGCCACCTACCGCCGTCTTCCTCAGTAGTTCCTCCGCAGTAGTTGAGCTCCGATCCTGCTCCTGTCCAGCTGGGGTCCCGGTAGATCCTCCGCTGAGCCCCGCCACCTACCGCCGTCTTCCTCAGTAGTTCCTCCGCCGAGCCCCGCTGCAGTAGCTGGGCTCCAGCTACAGTCGACTTATCCAGCTGGGGCCCCGGCTGCTCCTCCACTGGTCCCCGTCTCCAACTACCGCTGTACTTGAACTCCGATCCGGCTCCCGTCCAACTGTTGCCTCGGTTGGTTCCTCCGGCGAGCCCCAATCACCGGGGACGGAGTCGCTTCTTTGTATCGGTGTTAGGTGCTATGACTAGCTATGGCGTTAGCTATAGCGATAGCGTTAGCTTAGCAAACGCTTCAGGTAAATTTAGATACGATTCCTAGCGATCTCGTGTTTGGAATTGCTTTCGTGTTTTTTTTACAATTTAAAATTTTTGACTGAATTTTTAGTGAAAAACCGTAATTTTGATTAATAAAGCCGTAACCCAGAATGGGGTCTTGAAAACCGTAACCATTATGGCAAAACCGGAGTAGTTGGCAGGTATGGCTGTGTTCCGTCGATGACGTTACAGCATGGCCAGGGGGTTTTGCAGCCACTGATGCAATTGGTGACGTGACGCTCATGAAAACGTTGGATATTCGCGTGAAAAAAAGCCTGTTTGACTTAGAACTGCACAGATCAACCTATTTCGTCATATTGTATTATGTGTTGAAAAATTAGATGAAGTCAAAACCGTGTCATCAGACCTTTAAGTGTGACATACAAAAAAATGAGAAATCAGGAAGGGGGCAAACACTTTTTCACACAACTGTACCTGTGGGCTATTTTTATTTCAGTCATATGTTTAATTTGCGTGTTCTGTAACCAAGTTTTATCAAATCCTTCTCTCTTTATTGCGTAGCCTGGTGGAGCACCCACGATTTTGCTGTACTGTACAACTGTACAATGACAATAAAGCCTATTCTATTCTAAATTGCAAAAGACAAGTCTGAACTGAAATTTAACACTTGAGTTTATGCCCAATATGATTTTGATGAGTCTGACATTTAGAATACTAGTGCAGTTCCCATAGAAAGCAAGTAGTGTAGTAGAAAACTGGTGTTTACATGCACAAATGCAGGCTGAAGGTGGTTCAGGAGTTCTTATAAGGAGTTCTGAATAACTCCTTTTATGGTCAATGTGACCGAAATTCTATGGCCTCATATAAGAACACAGTGCGTCTGTGATGTCATAGAGAGTGCTTTGATCTCTCTATGTCATCTATGACAGAACATAGTAACTCCCTGAGCTAACGCGACGTTAGTGTTAGTAACGCCACAGTGCCCCTATGGACGTTCAATAAAGATTTCCTCTCCTAAACTTCCACATATCCGAGGAGGCTGAAATTCGGGGATGCACACCCTCGTAACCTCAGCAAAGCACATATAAAATCTGAGGCTAGTCTGACGAACGGTTTGAGAGATATGTGCGGAACACCCAGACACACACACAGACAGAGATTCCTTGCATTTATAGATAGATGGATGACACTCTAATAAAGTCACAGAAATCTATCCTACATCATAGCAAAGTAAACTTGTATTTTAGTCGCTTTCTGTAACATAATGTAATAATAATGATTATATCTTGGGGAGAAATGCCTGCTGTATGAAAGATAACATGCGTGAACACACACAGTAAAGCAAGATCCAGAACAGGTGCCAGAAAAGAGCCAGGGCTCTGTTGCCAGGAAGCCAAGGTGGAAAGGGTGTGGGCTCCCTGTTGTTGTTCTCCGGACACCAGTGGCGGTCGCAACTGTTTTCTTTCTCTCTTCCGCATACCTGCCAACTTTTCAAACCTGAAAAGCCTAGTAGCTAGCCGGGGTCCAGGGACCGATGCTAATGCTAATGCTAATAATGCTAATGCTAATAATAATAATGCTAATATTTGCCAAACAAATATTAGCATTAAATCTAGTTAAATGTAGCTAACAACCTCATATTTCTTCAACTTTTAAACCTGAAAAGCCTAGTAGCTAGCCGGGATACAGAGGCCGCAGGCCCCGGTAGGTCCAGGACAAAGTCCTGGTGGGGGGGTTCAGGGGGGGCTAAGCCCCCCCGACGGCAAACAAATATTAGCATTAAATCAAGTTAGAATGTAGCTAACAACCTCATATTTCTTCAACTTTCAAACCTGAAAAGCCTAGTAGCTAGCCGGGGTCCAGGGGGCCGCAGTGTCAAACAAATATTAGCATTTGACATAGAAGTCACATATTAATTATATTAAAGGTAAAATATCTAAATCAATTGCAATACTACACAGAGCGAAATATTTGCTGAATCAACCCACATTATATACTTTGTATCATTCATTAATACTCCCATACATGACATATTGTACTGAAGTATGGGGAAATACATATAAAACAAACATATATCCAGTCTTTATGCTTCAGAAAAGAGCTATTAGAATAATAAACAAAGCTGCTTACAGGGAACCAACAAATCCACTTTTTCTTAAATTAAAAGCTCTCAAGTTGAAAGATCTGGTTGACTTTAAAACTGCAGTAATAATGTTTAAAGCTAAGAATCTATCACTGCCCGCAAATATCCAAAAGTTGTTCCAAATAAGGGAGAAACAATAGCATTTCAGAGGAACATGTATATTTCAAAAACCTTCAGTGAGAACTACCACCAAGCAACACTGTGTTTCAGTGCAAGGAGTCTGATTATGGAATGATTTTGGACCTGAATTAAAATCATGTACAACGCTTGGACAGCACGGTGGTGCAGTGGTTAGCACTGTTGCCTTACAGTTAGAAGGTTCCTGGTTCAAATCCCCAGGTTGGCAGGGGTTGGAACCTTTCTGTGTGGAGTTTGCATGTTCTCCCTGTGCTGCGTGGGTTTACTCCGGGGGCTCCGGTTTCCTCCCACAATCCAAAGACATGCATGTTAGGTTAATTGGCTGTTCTAAATTGTCCCTAGATATCTGTTTCCTATAGGCCCTTAGAATAGAGGGGTTGGTATTAGTGAAGGCGCTTTGAGTGGTCTTTGTGACTAGAAAAGCGCTATATAAGTGCAGGTTAGTTAGTTAGTTAGTTAGTTGGACAATTTTTTTTTTTCCACAATATCTTTATTGAACCTTTTTTTTTTTTTTAACAAACATGATACAAACAATCAAACACTAACACTAAAGTACTACAAAAAAAAAAAAAAATGCACTAAAAACACCAACAACCACCAACAAAATCAAGTCTTCAACAATGCTCCTCTGTTTAGTCTAGACAATCCAATACATAAGTATACATATTATGTTCACCAGTTTGGAATTTACAAGGTCCACACACATCATTCACCTTCTTCTTCAAGAGTTATGTTTAAATTTTTTACATAATCAATAAAAGGTCTCCATATATTCTCAAACACAATTTCCTTTGATTTCAGTATATATGTTATTCTTTCTAATGGAAGGTTTGTTAACATCTGTCTTAACCACTGAGTCACATCTGGTCTATGAGTCTTTTTCCATAATAGTGCAATACATTTTTTGGCATTAAGCAAACTGAGGTCTATGAATGTTCTTTCACTTTTATTAAAATTATGCTTTTCTGGGTACAGACCCAACAAAAACAGTTTAGGATTCAATATGATTTGTTTTGAGATTATTTTTTCAATTGTTACCCTCACCTCTTCCCAAAACATTCTTATTAATCTACATTCCCATAAACAATGAAATAGGGTTCCTTTACTTTCCATGCATTTTGTGCATGTATCTGGTATATTTTTGTTATATCTATTTAACTCCTCCGGTGTAACATACATCCGCATTAACCATTTGAAATGTATCAATTTAAGGCGTGCATTTATTGATTTGGTTTGAGCTTCTGTACAAGCCAATTCCCATTGTTCCTCTGAAATTTCAGTTTGCAGATCTTCTTTCCAGTAGTTTAATCTTTTCAGTGAATTTTCACTTGAAGATAGTGTCAATGAGTTATAAAACTCTGAAATAATACCCTTTCTTTTACTATCTTTCATCATCATTTTTTCCAAGGATGAATAAATAGGTCGAGTGAGAGCTTTATTTTGATTTGATCGAATAAAGTTTCTAAGTTGAAGATATTTAAAAAAATGTGTTCTATTGAGATTAAATTTGATCCTCAGCTCTTCAAAAGACATTATGTTATCTGCACATGGCAAATATAAATCCTGAATCTTCTGTATCCCTTTTAAATTCCATACTTTAAATACAGCGTCCGCTCTCCCTGGTTTAAAATATTGATTACCCCATATTGGACTAAATTGTGACAATAACTGTGGTTCTTTTAAATAGTTTTTAGCTTCACACCATATTTTGATCATATGCTTTACAAATGGATTTTTAACTTGTTTTTGTAATTTTTTTGCCGAATCTGAGTATATGAATATGGGAAGAGGTAAAGGTAAATTGTATGATTCCATTTCAGTCCAGTGAGGGAGATCATTTGATGAAAAATAATATGTCATAGACCTCAGTTGTGCCGACCAATAATACAACATAAAATTTGGACATTTCAGACCTCCACGATCAAATGGTAAATATAATAAAGACAAACGTAATCTAGCCCTCCTGTTGTTCCATATAAATTCCACTAACTTTTTTTTTATTCTTGAGAATAGATCTAAAGGTGGTGATAAGGGAATGTATTGAAATAAATAAAGTATTTTAGGTAAAATATTACTTTTAAGTATATTGATTCTCCCGATCATCGACATTGGTAGTGACATCCATCTCTGAGTTAACTCATTGATATCTGACATTAAGGCTTCATAGTTGACACTGGCGACTGATTCTAGCTTAGGCACAATTTGGATTCCTAAATATTTAAACTGATTTACAACATTGAATTGATTTACCTCAGGGGCTGGGTAATTTCTCTGGGTCTCATTTAGCATTAATATTGAAGATTTAGTTTTATTTATTTTATATCCTGATATTTCCCCAAAATTCTTTATTAAATTCAACAAGGTTGGAATTGATTTTTTTAGATTCGACATAAACAAAATTATATCATCGGCGTACAGGGAGATTTTATGTTCTGTTGGTCCAACTTTAATTCCATATATTTGTGAATGTAAACGTATCGCTATCGCTAAAGGTTCAATTGCCATAGTAAACAGTAAAGGTGAAAGTGGACAGCCTTGTCGACATCCTCTATTGACTTTTATTGGTTTTGAAATATTGTTATTTGTTAGGATTTCTGCTGTAGCATTATTGTATATTATTTGAACCCATTTTATGAAATTATTTCCAAGTCCAAACCTTTGTAGGACTTCAAAAAGAAAGGGCCATTCAACTCTATCAAAGGCCTTTTCGGCGTCCAATGATAGGAGAGCTGTATCCGGTGCTTCTTTATTAAAATAGATAATATTAAATAGTCTTCTTACATTATGGAAGCCTTGTCTACCCTTTATAAAGCCATTCTGATCTCGATTAATAATATTTGGTAAAATTTCTTGTATTCGTCTTGCTAAAATTTTACAGATTATCTTAAGGTCGGCGTTTAATAGGCTTATTTGGTCTCATATTTTCACATTTATTAGAGGGCTTACCTGGTTTTGGCAGCAGTATAATTAAGGCATTATTTATGTATGATGGTAAATTATTATTTTGAAATGCTTCTAAAACCATTTCCAAAAAAGGTTTTATTAATTTATTCTTAAATTTTTTATAAAGGTCAACTGGAAGACCATCTGGTCCTGCACTTTTTCCTGATTTCATATTATCAATGGCTAGCCCAACTTCTTCTTGACTAATTTTAGACTCCAATATCTCTCTGTTTTCATTTGGAATACACGGTATAGATAGTTCGTTCAAAAACCCATTTAGTTTTGTTAAATCAGGTTCATTTTTGGTATCATATAATTTTTCATAGTAATCTCTAAAGGCTCTATTAATTTCTAAAGGATCTATAACTACCTGTCCGTTACTTATAATACTGGTAATTGGTGTTTTAATTTCTAATTGTTTAATCTGCCATGCTAATAATTTTCCTGATTTTTCACCTTGTTCATAAAAAGATTGTTTCAATCTTAGAAGACTCGAGGCAGCTCTATTCGCTGATTTTTTGTCGTATTCAGCTCTCAAAATCAGTAATTCATTCTCCAACCTTGGGTCACTTCCTGCATACACTTTTTCCTGAAGACTTTTTATTTTATGTTCCAATTGGGCTCTCTCCTCTCGAGTCTTCTTAGATTTTGATCCTGTATAACTAATAATATGTCCCCTAATAAAAGCTTTGAAAGCCTCCCACTTTACACATGCTGATGTTTGTGTAGTATTGATGTCAAAGAACTCGTCTATCTGTTTTTCTATATACTTGACAAATTCCTCATCCTGAAGCCATTTATGCTGAAATTGCCATCTACCTGATTCCTTTGTCAATTTTTTATCTACATATATTAGACAACAGGGTGCATGATCAGAGATCACGATGTTATCATAAAAGCAGTTTTGAATCTTGGACCTTAATTCTGTGGAAATCAAAAAATAATCAATACGTGAGAATGTCTTGTAGGTACTGGAATAACAAGAATAGGCTTTAACTTGTGGTTTCATTTCTCTCCATATATCTAACAATCTCAATTCTTTCATAAAATGATTAATAGTCATCCTACATCCAATGTGCGTACAATCCAGTCCTGTTGATCTATCTATACCTGGATTCAATGTACAATTAAAATCCCCTGCTATTATATGTTGCCCTGTAAGTGATGATAAGATGAGAAATAAATTAGCAAAGAACTTCTGATCATCTATATTGGGACCATATAAGTTCACAAGATTTATATTTTCTAATAGCAAAGAACCTTGAATGATTACATATCTTCCAAATTTGTCTCCAATTACATTTTTCACTTGAAAAGGAACTGATTTATGTATGAGAGTCATAACTCCCCTGGCTCGGGATGAAAATGAAGAGGTGAATACACTTCCTTGCCATCTACTCCTAATTCTTTTAACATCCTCCTCTATTAGATGAGTTTCTTGTAAAAACACAATTTTTGAACCCATGTCTTTTATTTTATTCAGAACTTGTTTAAGTTTTTTTAAATTTTGTAGACCTCTGCAATTCCATGAAGTTAAATTAAGATTAACACTTTGGTTTATGATCAATAGAGAGTTTGGGATTACCTTGCAGTGTAAACATGCTCATACAGAGAAGCAAAAACATGAGTGGTTGAACATTCATCCTACAAACTACACACAAACAAATTTCCCCTTCCCACACTTGTGGCAAACCCCCCAAAATCAAAAAAAAAATTCTGTCTCCCGATATAGCCATCGACCGTTCCACACCCACGGGGAACAGCCTAAGCCACTCCTTCTTCATCCTCCCAATCACCCTAACTCTACTGCTTTTAATGACGTAACATTAACTCTCCTCTGTAGTTTTCCAACTTAACTCCAAAATTTTTAACAACTTTGTACATCATAGTTTTTTTTTTTGTTTTTGTTTTTTTTAATATATAATACAATCTATATTTTGTAAACTTACTATTTACTTCAAGTCAGTCAGATGCCTGTGCAAATGCTTAATTATTCTACCTTATATTTTGTTCATGCTTAGCTCCCACCAGTCTCTTCTTCTTCTTTGATCTTCTTGATGAACTCCTGCGCCTCCTCTGGGGTCTTGAAGATGTGGGTTCTGCCCTCATACGTGGTCAGCAGTCTCGCAGGATAGATTACACCATGACGAATCCCAAGGTTGCGCAGCTCCTTACGTACGGGATCAAACTGCTTCCTCAATTGCTGGATTCCTGTGGCCAAATCTGGGTAGAACCGCACCTGCTGGTCCTGGTGTTTAATCTCTCCTTTAGCTCGTGCAGCGTTGAAGATCTTCATCCTGTCTCTGTTGCTAAGAAACTTCATAATTAAGGTCCTCGGCGGTCCCTTATCTCTCCGTGGGCCAATACGATGTGCTTTTTCCAGAACCACTGCTGATTGCAACTCCTCGCTGCCCAGCACCTCCGGAATCCACTTTTCCAGAAAGGAACATACGTCCCGACCTTCTGATTCCTCTGGAAGACCCACCAGCCTCAAGTTATTCTGTCTCGACCGAGATTCCAAATCCAAAATATTATCTTCCAGAGATTTTTTTTTTTTTTTTCCAAAGTGCGCACCTTTAATTGAAGACGGGTGACGTCATCTTCAGCACTAGCGAGACGGAGCTCCATCTGCGCCGTTCGTTCTACACAGTCACCCAATTCCTTTCTTATTCCTTCCAACGCTGTCATAATCCCATCAAATCTAGAGGAAAAGTCCGCTCTCATTGAACTCATGGCAGCCATCAGCGCATCTGCGCCTCCCCCCGCAGACATCGCACCGTTGCCAGCCTCCTCCGCCATATATGGAGTTTTATTTGCTGCGTCACAGACCTGAAAGTCCGTTAATTTGGACTGTTTTGGCGGCTCGCTTTTTCCTTTTCGCGCTTGGACAATTTAAACAAAAACTAAAGGAAGAAATACTCCAAACATATATACAAGATGACATGTAAAATCACATAAGGATTGTCATATCCAGTCTGTGTTGTGTTACTTAGGTTTTTTTTGTCACATTTTGTCTTAGCTTTGTTCCGAATTGTAATCGCTCTTGTTTTGTTTTTCTTTTGAATTCTTGGATGGAACATGGGTGGGCAATATAAGCTGCGGCTTCAGCCATCACCCATTTCAGATAACTTATGTTGAACTGTATAATCAGAGGAGTTCTTGTTTAATTTGACCTTGTTGGAGTTTTTCGCCTTTGTTATATTATTCTGTTTCTTTTTAATCTTTACTTTTAATCTATCTGAAATAAAGATTCATTCATTCATTAAATTTGCATTCAAAAGACTATCTTAACACTGCATAGAACTTCGAATAGGCCAGATGTGATGTATTATGAATACTAGAAAGGCACTCGGACAGCGCAGACCTCCGCCAAGCGCCACAGTTCCCCCCATACAGTGTTTAACATCATAAATAAAATATTGAAAATGGCCCTCTCTCACAATGTTAAATAAAAAAAAATAAAAAAAAAAAGGATCCTTTAAAAAATTCCTGGATCCAGACGGTGATCCGGATCACCACCAAAATCTAATCATCTGTAGGATACCCCATTTCTGACAATCTGTGAAAATTTCATGAAAATCCGTCCATAACTTTTTGAATTATCTTGCTAACAAAGAAACAAACAAACAAACAGACAAACCAACGCTGATGATCACATAACCTCCTTGGCGGAGGTAACTAGAAGACTAGAAATATCAGCAGGATATACTAGCACTGTATAACACACGTGCGTAAATGACGGCAAAATCGCTCTGATATTTTATGTGTTTACATGATACACCAAGCATGACAAGGCTTGCAATTACACAGCACATGTTCTTCAGAATCT
The DNA here is from genome assembly GCA_020510985.1 of Pholidichthys leucotaenia. Classification (NCBI taxonomy): domain Eukaryota; kingdom Metazoa; phylum Chordata; class Actinopteri; order Cichliformes; family Pholidichthyidae; genus Pholidichthys; species Pholidichthys leucotaenia. The sequence goes on from CM035847.1 coordinate 117,725,439, forward strand.
TAGGCATTATATAAAATGTATTCTTCCTTTAGATTTCGAATCCATGGTTCATTTGGCAGGATTGAAGTGCAGTCGCGAACGTCTGCAGCAGTTTACATCGTGTTTACATCTCGCCATGTACGCATGCCTCTCCGGGATTTCGCGCGAGAATAGAAACCTCAATACCCTCAACAGCGATAGCGTTAGCTTAGCAAATGCTTCAGGTAAAGCGTAGCAGCGAACCACGAAAAGAAATGCTACTCAGTTTACTCACAGAGCACGGTGAAAGGCGAATAAAGGGGTATTTCTACTTCAAAAGCTGGTTCAACCAAGGTGGAAATTCAGCCTGTGCGTGTGCGTCACTAATGTTGATCCGATATTCGCTGTTGGTTATTTTAGTGGCAAAATCAGCAACTTTGTCTCAGCACTGAAAAAGTGTGACTATCCCGGCCGCCATCACGTGTTGCTCTGTTCTAAATTTAGATACGATTCCTAACGATCTCGTGTTTGGAATTGCTTTCGTGTTTTTTTTACGAGTTAAAATTTTTGACAGAATTTTTAGTGAAAAACCGTAATTTTGATTAATAAAACCGTAACCCGGAATGGGGTCTTGAAAACCGGAACCATTACGGCAAAACCGGAGTAGTTGGCAGGTATGCTTCCGGGTGGGGTGCGCGGTGCCATTTCTTATGCTTGCCTGCCTACACTGAGCATTTTGCCCGAGTTTGATGGGGCCTCAGGCCTCACTCCATCCAGGGTTGTCCTTACGCCATAAACTGTCCAGCTGGCAGCCATTACAATGTTTTGAGTTTCATTTTTTTCCCCGAAATTTCTGGAGATTAATCACAATTAAAATTTTTAATCACTGTCCAACACTAATCTAATTTTAAGAGTTTAGTACTTTAATGGCAAAATTGGATTTTAACAACCTACATTTCCAAAATAATGTAACCATATTCCATGTGGTTTTGCTCAAAAAATTATGTAACTGAAATTGCTATAAATTTATACACATCAGAGCTGACAGACTATTTGTTCTCCTCATTTTAATTTCTCTCTCTCTCTCTCTCTTTTTTTTTTTGTCTTTCGGCTGCTTCATTGTCGCCACAGCGTATCATCACCTTATATTGCGACGATCCACATGTCAATTTGGCAAGGATTTTTACGCCTGATGGCCTTCCTGACGCAACCCTCCCCATTTATCAGGGCTTGGGACCAGCACAGGGAGTACACTGGCTTGTGCTTCCCCTGTGGCTGGGTAACCAAACTTTCCTCCCCCCATTCCATTATGCTGAGCACCAAGCTCTGTTTAATTACATCCATCCATCCATCTTGCAAAAATACAAAAATTTCAAAACAACAGAATCAAGGAAAATTTCAAAACAAGAGAATCAAGGAATTTTTTGTTTGTGGAATTTTTATGACCCTTGATGGAGAAATGAAAAGACTAACTGAAAATTGTTTTTAAATTATTAAAGCTTAATTAAACAAATGGAATAAATTTGGGGGCTTTATCTAAACACCCCATAACTAGTACTTTAAATTATTAATCCCAAAAAATAATGTAAATTATTTTTCACAAGTGAAACAAAATATGCTGGCCTAAACTGAAAATGTTAATGTTTTTTATTAAATCTTAAGAAACTGAGTTTATTGTTGTATATACAAAAGACTTTTACATTACAGATGAGTACTCAGCAGGTCTTGAAAACGGTTTACCTTAATTTTTTCTGCCTTCTCTTTTTTTCTTTGCCTCTCCGTCTTCTTCTCAGCTACAGCGATGGCTCCCACTGTCACCTCCTCCTCTTCATCATCATGAGCTGCAGCTGTCTCTTCTTCACTCTCCTCTTCTACTAAACCTTCCACCTGCTCTCGTAGGACTGTCTCCTAAAAAAAAGTTGCAAACACACATCAGTTACCGAAAAGAAAGCCAGATGTGACTGAAGCAGCTGGAATAAGAGCTGTACTTCTGTCGCTCTGTCTTCTTTGTTGAAGGCCAGCTGTTTCTCTATTTTGTCTTCTTGCTTTTTCTTTTTGACCTCCACCTCATGAGCCTCCTGAAGCAAAGCCTGGATAAGAGATCAGTAAATGAACAAGTCAGTCACACAGACATTAAACATCACATTCAATTAAAACATCCTCATTCCCGCTTCCTGTGTGAGTTAGCAGTGGTTCGATGTAGGTTTACCTGGTGGGAGAAGAAGTCTGGGTTATAGGATCCTCCAGGCGCAATCACCTCCACGGCAGGGAGCACAGACGGCTTCTCGTTCAACTTCTCTGGACGCTGACAATTCAACCACATCAGATAAAAATACGCACAGATGTTTCCTTGCCATTTGTAATCATACTGAATATATATACAGTTAGAATTACTTCTGTTGTTCTCACCTTCACAAGCTTCTTGCCCGTCTGCTGAAGGTACCATTGATCACCTGACTCTTTAGCTACATTTGAAATAAAAAAAAACAAAGTTTTATTCATGTTTTTCCAATATGAGACATTAGCACATTAAACACTATGTATCACTGCAACAGATACTGGAGTCAGCTTGTCTTGGCCTGTCCTTGCCACTGATAATACCTCTATCTGCCAAGAATGTGCCGCTAGTCCAGCAAAAGCTAGCGGTACTCAAATACTTTGCAAGCAGTTTCATGAAATGGTCAGTCAGAAAGCAACTCATACCGGCCCAGACGTTCTCCGGGTTAACAAGGTCAGGAGTTCCTGGCAGCGGAAGGCGAAGGACAGAGTTGCGTGGAGGAACCTGATCAGACCTAAATGAAACAGTCATTGTCGCCTCCGACAGACTGCTATGATGATGATGATGACGATTTTCACCATAAAATATTGATCCAAAATAATTTTGATGTTACATCAATCAACCACACCAGGAGTGGCCCTACATCACCTGCAACTCTTGTGCAATTTCCCCGTTCCTGGTAGGAACACTGAAAAGACTAGTGGTATGTTTTACAGCCTAATTGTAGCCAATCACAGGGCATGATTTTAGCCATCAACTACTAAAGCACCATGTGATCGGCTGTTGGGACCCAGGCTGTAAAACATGCTTTAGTTACAGTGTTTTCAGTGTTCCTACCATGAACAGCAAGGTTATGCACTATAGACATAGTGGTGCATTATTGTGAGAAACCTTCTTGCACATTAAAGCTGCAGATGGCAGAAATCTGAGAAACCAGGAAAAAAAGTCTGAAGAATTGTGATTGGGCTACGTTCATGGGTGTGAAACTTTTCAGCAAGTTGAACAGAGCTCAGAGGAGATACTGTGGTCTAGTTGTCCTGCATGTCCACATTATCCATTTGACCATTACAACTTGCTATAAAATCACAATTTATTTTCAAGCTTAAACAATACAATTCTGCCTCCTCCTCCTCATCATCATAGCAGTCTGTCGGGGGCGACAATGACTGTTTCATTTAGGTCTGATCAGATTCCTCCACACAGCTCTGCCCTTCACCTTCCACTGCCAGGAACTCCTGACCTTGTTAACCCGGAGGACGTCAGAGCTGATATGAGTTGCTTTCTGATTGACCATTTCATGAAACTGCTTGCAAAGTATTTGAGTACCACTAGCTTTTGCTGGACTAGCGGCACATTCTTGTCAGATAGAGGTATTATCAGTGGCAAGGACAGGCCAAGACAAACTGACTCCAGTATCTGTTGCAGTGACTGACCAGATGATAGGTTTGTTTATCTCTGCTCTTTGTGTAGTGCATGTCACAGTAAACCCAAAAGGCATAAAATACAACAACTAAGTAAATATAATGAAAAGGCCATGACACCGAGCCTGGCGGAAATCTCCAGCTCTCGGCTCACTGAAGCCTTAATGCGGACACAGAAGCAGACAATAATTATTTGTCATTTTGACAGTCTGTATAATGTCTGAATGCATTCAGTTCTTTATTTGGTTTATATACATTTCATTTGACTAGCATGACTATTTGTGTCATTTGTGCTGGTTCCAGGCAGCTCCTTCACCTAAATCAAATATAACCAAATCCTGCTGTGATTTATTTTGGAAAGAAGCCTTTGGAATTACTTGGTTTTCTGCATTAACTGGTCATAAAATGTGATCTGATCCACATCCAAGTCCCAAGTATAGACAAACACAACATGCTTCACCTAATACCACACAAACAATTAAAATATTTCAGTTCAATTCAACTTGATTTATATAGCACTATTTCACAACAACTACCAATGAATATGGGATACATTGTTTAAGATGCCCACAGTCTAAATATGTGTGTCACTTTCATTTAGTCTGCTCAAATACTTAATAACTCAGTTGCACAAGATGACCTGCAGGGTTTCCTCTGCTAACATTTACCAGTGGCGGCCCACCACGCTTGTAAATTTCCCGCCACTCTATGAGGAAATACAAATTTAAGAAAAAATATGAAGGAATTATGGTCTGCAAGCGCGCACACAAACAACACGCGTGACCATCATCCGCACGGAGTTCAGAAGCGCCATGCCCGCGTGACCACTCCAGCCAACAGGCAGTATCTCGCTCGCGTCACTGTCCGAGACAAACATGAGCTTATTAAAGTACTTTAAATGTGGAAAAAAATCAGAAGAGGTATGTAAGCAGTGAAGGCATTTATCATGGTTTTAACCCGCTGGTAACGGGAGCAATAATGGAAGAGTCGCTTAGCTAACAGATGTGGTTAAGAGCTCGAGTTGGTTCATTTTGTCTTCTTTTTAATCATTAGTTTTTTGTTTTTCTTATTTCATTCAAGACTGAAAAGGAGTTATTTTTACCTTTACCTTAGTTAGTATTAACTAATTTATGTTCACTATTATGTACCTGGAAAGTTAAGATGACCAAAATTCACGAAATCAATGATTTTAATCCGTCAGCAGCCTTCAGACAAACTAAACGTGCCAACATTTGGATTTCAAAATAAGGGAGGTTTTTCCTTCTGTCTGGGCAGTGAGGAGAGTTCTAAAAAAAACCAAACTATAAATATATAGAAATATTATAACAGAAATAACGGCATCTTTGGTCATTTAAGTTAATTTATTTCATTACATACAATTTTATTAATTTTTTTTGTTGAAATCAGAGTTAAATTATTGTTCTATTCTGGCTCTGCAAAATTATGGTCAAAAATGTAAATTGTTATAAGGAAAAAGTAAAAAAAAAAAAAATTACCACAGTCTATTTCAAATTTATTAAAAAAAAGTAATTTTATTTAAAAAAAAATAGACAAAAAATAGCCATCAAATAATCCAAAAACTTATAATAAAGTCTCAAATGTACAAGAAAAGTTCATTTTTACAAGAGGAAATTACAAATTTGAGGAAAATTGTTTCAAATTTAGATAAATTTACGGAGAAATGTAGAAAACTATAAGAAAACTGTTATAAATTTTGGAGAAAAACCTCAAACCTTCAAGACTGAAATCATTACTCAAGTTTTTAAGTGGGTGCTCTTTGTACCCTTAGCTCAATTAGAAATTTTTGGTTGTCTGCTTTTAATTATTAATTTCAAAGCACTGCTTTTACATGAGTAGAATTTCTGGCTACTATACCCACCTCTGATCATATAATTTAAGTATGCATGAGTAAATTACTATTATGAATGCTTTTGTTTCCCTTCCCTACTCTCTCAATGGAAAAAAAAGAAACACTAGAATAAAAATACAAAAAACCCCACACATATTTCTGTCATTTATGTAAACCATGACAAAAAAAATCCTGCAGGACAAAACACGACACTTGATATTTTCTAACCTGTTTGTATACCACCATAGACAGAGAGAGAACCTGAATTAGACAGAGCTCAGAGAGGGCAAGATGAGACAGAAGAGAGGAGCCAAGGAGAGGAAGTGTTCAGGCAGAGGGTCCTGGAGAGGTGAGATCAGAAGAAGAGAATGAGGACACCACTAAAAAATCCAAACACAGGATGTCTGGGTGGGACCCCAACTGGCCCAATAGACCAACATTCAAGTCTAGGATGTACAATACTTCAAATGGTAAGTTCCATATGCAAAGTTACTGTGCAAAATTTAAAAAAAAAAGAAATAAACAGTATAAAATTAACATATTCCGGTCACAACAGTGTCATGTGTTTTCTGCCTCCCCACCCCCCAGAAAAATATGTTTCCATCACGCCAAGGTCTTTAAGCCAGAGGAAACACTGGTCTGCTAACTAATAATCCTATGGGTGTAACCAGAGTATGTGCTAGTATAACCCACATGATAAAATGGGCTACGTACAAGACACTAAACATGCAGAACCTCAAAGATAAAATAGTTAATTAAAATTAGTTCCTCTCTTAAATCTTTAAGTGAAAAATATCAGTTATTGCGCTAAGAGAGAAAGAATATATTTTTATTTCATTTTTGTTTGCCGTTATTTGTCAAATGTGAAGTTACACATTTTCACCCAATGAACAGTTCAGAATGTAGTTACAAGGTTGGCTCGGCCAGTCCGAGGGTTGCCCACGGCAGTTAGTCCCGCCCACCTGCTAGGAGAGTGGGTAACGCTGTTTGTGGGTCAGAGAGACATTTGGATTTCAGCAGCACTGTACATGGTCACAGTGTACATGAGTGGGAGTACACAATAAGAAGTGGCACGAGAGTGAAACGAGATAAGCCTACAATATACTGAAAATAAATTACTTGTACTAAAGCAGTGACTTGTAAAAGGTAACCATAAGTGAGCTAAATCAGCTCAGCAGATACCGATTAGCATCCTAAGCTAAATCTCCATTTAACTGTTGTCCCTCGTGCAGCTGAAAAAGTGAAGCTTCCCAGCGGTTTTCTACAACTTGTTCTTTACTGCCTGAAGCCGAAAAGTAACAAATATGATGTTCAATTAATGTAGTTGTTTAATTTGGTCGTCGGTGTGAGCTGTGGTTCCAAGGTTGTCATAGCCAGGAGTGGCACTGGGGTTAAGCTCCCAGTGCTCATAAAATGCTCTTTATGGCCTGCGTCTCGAAAAGCCTCTGACAACTAAGTCCAACTCCTAGCCTGCCCGTGTGGTTTAGTCTCTAAGCCCGACGGAACTGCTTTTACTAATAGGAGAAGGGGCGAAGGCGGATCTCTGGCACCTTAAAACCAGATGCTTCGGGTAGATGGTGGCTCGTCAACCTGGGAAGGTAGCCCATCTAGGGGAAGGTAAACCCTGATTTCAAACCTCCGCTGTCTTGTGGCACACCCGGTCACGGGAAAGGCTTCGGGAGTCAACCCTGAGGAAAAATCCGGAGTCGGAGTCCCTAAGGCAGTTCTCTGTTGTGCTCAACATCGTTCTGGCAGCTCCTGCGACGGCGCTGGTGCCAAACTGTAGCAGCCCTGCTGTTCCTTTGGATTCATCAGTGACGTGGAGAGGGGGGACATGCTGCATGGTCAACATCTTGTCCTCCATATCTTCCTGCCCAGGCTTGAATCCTACCAACGCCCAACGCTGGAAGGTAGAACACCGGATCACTGGAGAGGACACTCCAGCTTCGCCTTTGGCGCAGACAAAACACAGGGAATGGCAGTTACCGGTTATAAGCCACCGCTCGATTGGCGTAGAGCGTGGCGCCAGGGGTTGTTCCCGACGGTGGGAGGGATCATCGGATCTCACTGGACAGCTACCGCCCACCTCAAGCTGGGCAGCCCCCAGCCAATAAGGTGTTGTCCCGCCACAGCTTGCGTTCCTCATTGGGTGTATGGGGATGAGGAGAAGTCCGAACGGCAGGCTGAGAACCTTCGCACAAGGCAAGACAAAAAAACAAAAGAGACCAACTCTAAAACTGGGAACTTGGAACGTCCGCACTATGATGACAGGACTCGCTGCTAACCTCAAGGACATCAACGACACCAGGAAGACTGCCATCATCAATAATGAGCTGAAGAGACAGGAAGTGGATATCGCCACTCTCCAGGAAACACGGTTGGCTGATGCAGGTACACTGAGAGTGAAGGACTACATGTTCTACTGGCAGGGAAAGGGCAGTGACGAACACAGGGAACACGGAGTGGGCTTCGCAGTGAAGAACACCTTGCTGAAGATGGTGGAACCGGGCAGCAATGGCTCTGCACGACTCCTCACCCTCTGCCTCAACACCACTCAAGGCCCAGTCACCCTCGTCAGTGTGTATGCCCCAACACTGACAGCCACACGAGGCAAAAGACGAGTTCTACGAGAATCTCGCAACAACTGTCAGGATCATCCCCAACTCTGAACAACTCATTCTCCTTGGAGACTTCAATGCCAGTGGGTGCTGACCACAACTCCTGGCCCTTCTGTCTTGGACCTTTTGGCGTGGGCAGAATGAACGACAACGGACAGCGGCTGCTCGAGTTCTGCACATATCACGATCTGTGCATCACAAACTCGTTCTTCAAGACCAAGCCCCAACACAAGGTTTCCTGGCGACATCCGCGCTCAAAGCACTGGCATCAGCTGGACTTGATCCTGACCAGGCGCACCTCACTGAAGAACGTGCTAATCACCCGTTCGTTCCAGAGTGCAGATTGCGACACAGACCATTCGTTGGTGTGTTGCAAGGTCAAGCTGCAGCTGAAGAAATTCCATCGTGCTAGACAGCCTGGAAAGGAACAGATTGACAACAGCAAGATGGCCCAACCAGAACTTGTTGAGCAGTTTGCCTCGACCTTTGAAAAGGAACTTGGTGTACCACAAGAAGGAGAATCTGCAAAGCAGAAGTGGGAAGAGCTGCGAAACACCATCCACCGCACAGCCTTGGCTACCTTTGGGAGGATGACCTCAAAGTCACAGGACTGGTTTGATGCCAAGTTGACTGAGATGACCCCCGTCATTGAAGCCAAGCGCTCAGCACTTGCTGAGTTAAGAAGTACCCAAACGAGAAGAATCTCCAGATTCTCAGGGCTGCGAGAAGCAAAGTTCAGCAGACTGCTCGGCGCTGTGCCAACGACTACTGGACTCAGCTCAGCCAAGACATTCAAACCGCTGCCATAACAGGGAACATCCATGGTATGTACGATGGCATCAAGAAAGCACTTGGTCCGGCTCAGAGTAAGACGGCCCCCCTCAAATCCTCCACTGGGGAGATGATCACAGAAAAGAACAAGCAGATGGAGAGATGGGTGGAACATTACTCCGACCTCTAGTCCAGACAGAACACCGTGACACCGTCAGCCCTTGATGCCATCGACTGCCTGCCATCCATGGATGAACTTGACGCCGAGCCAACCATCAACGAACTCAGCAAGGCCATTGATAGCTTGGCCGCTGGCAAGGCACCCGGCAACGACAGCATACCCCCCGACCTGATCAAGCACTGCAAGACCGCCCTACTGCTGCCATTGCATGACGTCCTCTGCCAGTGCTGGAAGGAAGGTGCCGTACCAATGGACATGAGGGACGCCAAGATCATCACCCTCTACAAAAACAAAGGGGAGAGAAGCGACTGCAACAACTACAGGGGCATCTCCCTCCTCAGCGTTGTTGGCAAAGTCTACGCACGAGTTGTTCTCGTTCGTCTACAGAAGCTTGCCAAACGTGTCTACCCCGAGTCTCAGTGTGGCTTCCGCGCTGAGCGATCGACGGTAGACATGATATTCTCCATCCGCCAACTCCAGGAGAAATGCAGAGAACAGAACATGCCCCTGTACGTCGCCTTCATCGACCTCACCAAAGCGTTCGATCTGGTCAGCAGAGAGGGCCTTTTCAAGATCCTGCCAAAGACAGGATGCCCACCAAAGTTGCAAAGCCTCATCGAATCGTTTCACACCAACATGCAGGGGATAGTGCAGCACGACGGCAACGTCTCAGAGCCATTCAACATACGCAGCGGAGTGAAACAGGGCTGTGTACTTGCGCCAACCCTCTTTGGGATTTTCTTTGCTATGCTCCTGAGGCATGCCTTCAGCACAGCAACAAAGGGAATCTACCTGCACACAAGATCTGACGGCAGGCTTTTCAACCTCGCCCGCCTAAAAGCCAGAACCAAAGTACGCGAGGCCTCAATCAGAGACATGCTGTTCGCAGACGACGCTGCAGTCGCAACCCACACACAGCAGGAGCTTCAGACCCTGATGGACCGCTTCTCCCAAGCATGCAAGGACTTTGGGCTTACCATCAGCCTGAAGAAGACTAACGTCTTGGCGCAAGGCACGGAAGCACCACCAACCATCACCATCGACGACTACGAGCTGGAGGTCGTGAATCAGTTCACGTACCTGGGGTCCACGATCAGCAACAACCTCTCCCTTGATACAGAGATCGACAAGAGGATTGGAAAATCAGCCTTCACACTCGCTCGCCTCACCACACGAGTGTGGGAGAATCCCAAACTCTCTGTCAAGACGAAGATGGCAGTGTACAACGCCTGCGTCATCAGCACACTGCTCTATGGGAGTGAGACGTGGACAACATACGCCCGGCAGGAAAAGAGACTGAACTCCTTCCACTTGCGCTGCATTCGCCACATCCTGGACATATCCTGGCAAGACAAAGTGCCCAACACAGAAGTTCTGTCCCGCGCCGGCCTTCCTTCCATGTTCACTCTACTCAGGCAGCGCAGGCGCCGCTGGCTAGGCCACGTTCACCGTATGGAGGATGGCAGAATCCCCAAAGACGTCCTCTACGGAGAACTGGCGACTGGCAGGAGAGACGTTGGCCGCCCACAGCTGCGCTTTAGAGACGTCTGCAAGAGAGACATGAAGGCCCTGGAGATCAACACAGAGCGCTGGGAGGACCGTTTCAAATGGAGAGGCACCCTGACCAGACAGCTCAAGGCGGGTGAAGAGAGACTGACTGCTGCAGCAGATGAAAAAGGGACCCGCAGGAAGAACCGCCACAGACCCAGCAGCACGGAGACCACCCACAAGTGCAACCTGTGTGACAGGGACTGCTATTCGTGCATCAGCCTGTTCAGCCACAGGCGGTGCTGTTCCAGCAGAGTAGACGTTTAGGATTCTCTTCCATGGTCATCATAGACCGACGGAGGCCGACGACGACGAGTGTGAGCTACCTTGTCTGGAAAGTACGTAAAAGATTGCACTGCTGTATGTCTGTTTAGAGGCCTGTGGTTTAGCTGGGCACCTCCATTTCACGCCAGCACCTCCATTTTGCACCATGTGCAAAACCCTCCAGAGAGATCAGTGAGCACGAGTTTTACTTTCCCATAGAGGGGTTTCATTCACTTTGCACCTTGTTAAGCTGTTTATTGCACAATTCTGGATTTTTCTACTGAATTTATAGCTGTTGAATATGTTTATTTGTCATGTTTGTTCAGTGAATATAAGCTATTGTATTTTTCTACTTGTTAAAGAAAAAAGTTATTTCATGGTAATTAAACTGCCATATGCACTGATTCCATGGTGAAACACTAAGGAAATGTCAACGGTGAAACATTTCATGTTAATTGATGTATTTTATTTTATTGTTAAAAAGAAGTCAATCCAGGTTTCATGACGTGACTGCAGTTAAAAAAAGAGAACTATTTAGATATTTGACTTATATTTCAGGCGCACTGTTGAGCATTTAATGACAGATTTATTTTGCTTTTTCAGGCAAATTACTAAGTTATATCAGATATCCCAAGCTAAGTCTGATAAAAATGGAAATAGTGACAAGCGAATCAGTTAAAGTTCCCTGCTCTGTAGTCATCAGCGGGTTAACAGAAACAAAGTGATGAAGAAGTAGCTTCTTACCTGCAGAAATATGGTTCAATCAATCACTACTTGCACATAGGTGATTCTAAATCAGATTTTCACAAGAACATATTAGTTGAGTTCACCCAGGACACTGCCATGCAAGTGTTAGAGCCTTTGTTGCCACTTAAATTTCAAGGTTCCATCCAGACTGGTACTATGTATGATGTGAAGAGCTTAGCAAGTGTTTTATGCTAGATGCTTGTACCAAAGCGACCAAAACCTGCATGGAACAGCTATGTGAAATTGCCAGACTCAGTGGAGAGCCTCTAGAGCAGGTGTTGAAAGAGGAGCTGGCAAATCTTGCTCTAGCTACAGCCAAAACCCCCTCTCTTGAAACTGTGCAAGAATCCCCCACTGAGCAGAACTCACTTCCTCAAATGAAACCACTTGAACAGGGAGATGTTCTACCTTCTCGAGATCCTTCTTTTGTTGACTTACCTGATCACACAACATTGAAATCTCCCCTTGAAACAGTTCAGCTTCAAACTTCTGAAACCTTAAACAAAAACCTGATCGATCTCACTCCCATCACCAGCTCCACCAGTCATGCCTAGCAGCACTACTCAATCCTTGATTGGCATAAATTCATCCTCTGTTCAGAGAGTGGTGGTTGAGCATGTTGTGCGCAGTAGTGAAAGTCCACCGCACAGAGCTACACCTGGTAGGCTTTCAGTCTGTTCAAGGCGAACACCACGCCCTAACCATGAAACAGATTATGATACATGGTGCACTAGTGTTGAAAACCTTATGAGAGACCCTTCTGTTTCTGACTTGCATTGCACTCATCGCATACTTGACAGTCTTCTTCCTCCTGCGGCTGAAATGACTAAACATCTCGGCCCACAAGCTAACCCTTCTGCCTACCTTCAACTGCTCGACTCCGCCTATGGAACAGTTGAAGATGGCGATGAGCTTTATGCTAGATTCATGAACACATTCCAGAATGATGGTGAGAAGCCATCAGTCTATCTGCAGAGATTACATGTTGTACTTAATGTGACTATGAGACGTGGTGTCTCCCCCAGTGACTTTGACCAGCAGCTGCTGAAGCAGTTCTGCCGTGGTTGCTGGGAAAACACCTTAATAATTGACCTTCAACTTGAGCAGAAAAAAGAAAACCCATCACCCTTTGCAGCGTTATTAATTCTGCTAAGAACAGAAGAAGATAAACATTAGCCGTATGAAACATTTAGGCACTGCCATGCCTGCTAGTATTATCAGCAAGCAGTGTGCCATTCCACAACTGTATGCTGCACATGCCACTACAGATCCAGTACACAGTACTGAAATCGAGATACTGAAAAGCCAAATAGCTGACCTCAGTGCTCAGCTTAGTAGCATAGCAGCTGAGAAACACCAGTTGAAACAACCTAAATAGCACAATGCTAAATCATTTGTTTCTAGTGCCAAAGCTGAAGTTCATCGTGCAAGAAAGAAAGCAGCATGTCAGCGGACCTCAACAGCCAGTGTTGGCAGCAAACCACGCCCTTGGTACTGCTTTCAGTGTGGGGAAGATGGTCATGTTGTCTCAGCTTGTAGTAATGATCCCAATCCTCCACTCGTTGCAGCTAAGAAAAAACAGCTCAGAGAAAGACAAGCTGCCTGGGATGCTTCTAATGTTTCCAGAGGTGAGACACATTTATACTGATGGCTCTGTTTGTCTTTGTATAGACTTCAGAAAACTAAACCTTCAGACCATCAAAGACACCTATGCTCTTCCGAAGTTGGAGGAGACATTCTCTGCCCTAGCTGGGTCAAAGTGGTTCTCTGTCTTGTACCTCATATCGGGGTACTATCAGATTGAAATGGAGGAATCAGACAAACATAAGACCACCTTTGTCTGTCCACTGGGGTTTTGGGAATTCAACAGGATGCCCCAGGGAATTATAAATGCACCCTCAACCTTCCAACGCCTCATGGAGAGGTGTGTGGGAGAGATGAACCTAAAAGAGGTTTTAGTGTTCATTGATGACCAAATCATTTTGTCATCTTCCTTAGAAAAGCACGAGCAGCGCCTGAAACGTGTCTTGCAATGATAGAGAATTTGGCTTGAAATTGGCTCCAGAAAAATGTGAATTTTTCCAGACCTCTGTGAAATACAGTGGGGCAAAAAAGTACTTAGTCAGCCACCAATTGTGCAAGTTCTCCCACTTAAAAGATGAGAGAGGTCTCCAATTTTCATCATAGGTATACCTCAACTATGAGAGTCAAAATGAGAAAAAAAAATCCAGAAAATCACATTGAAGGATTTTTAATGAATTAATTGGTAAATTCCTCAGTAAAATAAGTATTTGATCAATAACAAAACTTCATCTCAATACTTTGTTATATACCCTTTGTTGGCAATGATAGAGGTCAAACGTTTTCTGTAAGTCTTCACAAGGTTTTCACACACTGTTGCTGGTATTTTGGCCCATTCCTCCATGCAGATCTCCTCTAGAGCAGTGATGTTTTGGGGCCGTCGCTGGGCAACACGGACTTTCAACTCCCTCCAAAGATTTTCTATGGGGTTGAGATCTGGAGACTCGCTAGGCCACTTCAGGACCTTGAAATGCTTCTTACGAAGCCACTCCTTCATTGCCCGGGCGGTGTGTTTGGGATCATTGTCATGCTGAAAGACCCAGCCACGTTTCATCTTCAATGGCCTTGCTGATGGAAGAAGGTTTTCACTCAAAATCTCACGATACATGGCCCCATTCATTCTTTCCTTTACACGGATCAGTCGTCCTGGTCCCTTTGCAGAAAAACAGCCCCAAAGCATGATGTTTCCACCCCCATGCGTCACAGTAGGTATGGTGTTCTTTCTCCTACAAACACGACAAGTTGAGATTTTACAATAAAGTTCTGTTTTGGTTTCATCTGACCATATGACATTCTCCCAATCCTCTTCTGGATCATCCAAATGCTCTCTAGCAAACTTCAGACGGGCCTGGACATGTACTGGCTTAAGCAGGGGGACACGTCTGGTACTGCAGGATTTGAGTCCCTGGCAGCGTAGTGTGTTGCTGATGTAGCCTTTGTTACTTTGGTCCCAGCTCTCTGCAGGTCATTCACTAGGTCCCCCCGTGTGGTTCTGGGATTTTTGCTCAGCGTTCTCGTGATCATTTTGACCCCACGGGGTGAGATCTTGCGTGGAGCCCCAGATTGAGGGAGATTATTAGTGGTCTTGTATGTCTTCCATTTTCTAATAATTGCTCCCACAGTTGATTTCTTCACACCAAGCTGCTTACCTATTGCAGATTCAGTCTTCCCAGCCTGGTGCAGGTCTACAATTATGCTTCTGGTGTCCTTTGACAGCTCTTTGGTCTTGGCCATAGTGGAGTTTGGAGTCTGACTGTTTGAGGTTGTGGACAGGTGTCTTTTATACTGATAACGAGTTCAAACAGGTGCCATTAATACAGGTAATGAGTGGAGGACAGAGGAGCCTCTTAAAGAAGAAGTTACAGGTCCGTAAGAGCCAGAAATCTTGCTTGTTTGTAGGTGACCAAATACTTATTTTACCGAGGAATTTACCAATTAATTCATTAAAAATCCTTCAATGTGATTTTCTGGATTATTTTTTTTTTCATTTTGTCTCTCATAGTTGAGGTATTCCTATAATGAAAATTGGAGACCTCTCTCATCTTTTAAGTGGGAGAACTTGCACAATTGGTGGCTGACTAAATACTTTTTTGCCCCACTGTATATGGGCCATGTAGTTTCAGAGAAGGGTGTAGAAACTGATCCAGATAAGGTAAAGGCCCTAAAAACTTGGCCTATCCCCACCAACCTGAAAGAATTTCAGTCCTTTCTAGGTTTTGCAGGATATTACCACAGGTTCATTCAGGGGTATTCTCATATAGTAAAGCCGCTAAACAAAAGTACCTCTGGTTATCCACCCCTTCAAAAACGCAACAAAAAGGCCAAACAGGGCATAAACAAAGACTTATCACCCAAAAGAGCCTTTTGGTCAAAGGTGGACCCCACAGTGTCAGCATGCTTTTGACCTGATAATTGAAAAATTGACATCAGCTCCGGTGCTCGGCTTTGCAGACCCCCAGCTCCCATACATCCTACATACAGATGCAAGCACCATCAGTTTAGGGGCTGCACTGTATCAGGTCCAGGAAGGGCAACCCAGAGTCATAGCTTTTGCAAGTTGAGGGCTGTCTAAGAGCGAAAGAAAGTACCCTGCTCATAAACTAGAATTCTTAGCTCTTAAGTGGGCCATCACCAAAAAGTTTTCTGATTACCTGTACGGCACAGACTTTACAGTAGTAACTGACAGCAACCCACTAACTTACCTTTTAACATCAGCAAAATTGGATGCAACAGGTTATAGGTGGCCGTCCAATCTTTCCACTTACTCTTTTAAACTTCAGTACAGAGCTGGCAAGCAAAACTTGGACGCTGATGCTGATGTAAAGAGATTTTACAGATCGAAACTGGTCAAACCCCACCATCCAGCCTCAAAGCAGAGCTTCCTGAGCTTCCCTTAATCTGGCGTGAGCTCAACAAGATGGAGCTCTGCAATGGTGTGCTGCATAGACGATGACAAGATGGACCCAATATCATTTTTCAGTTAGTGCTCCCAGAGGAGCTAAGAGCAGTTGCATTCCAGAGCCTACACAACAGCATGGGCCACATGGGAGTCGAGCGAACAGTAGGCCTGATGAGAGCCAGATTTTATTGGCCAAGAATGTTTGTGACAGTTGAAAACATGATTAAGACCTGTGAGCAATGTGTTTGCCGAAAAACGTCCCCTGAGCGAGCAGCTCCACTAGTGAATATCAAGACCTGCAGACCTCTTGAATTCGTCTGCATGGATTTCTTATCCTTGAAACCTGATCGGTCAAACACAAAAGATATACTGGTCATCACTGATCATTTCACTAAGTACGCGGTAGCTGTACCAACTCCCAACCAGCGAGCATGCACAGTTGCAAAGTGCCTGTGGGAAAACTTCATTGTGCATTATGGTTTTCCCGAGAGATTACATAGCGACCAAGGCCCTGATTTCCAGTCAGCCACCATCAAAGAACTCTGTGAGCTCACTGGTACAAAGAAGGTACGCACGACACCATACCATCCCAGAGGCAACCCGGTCGAGCGATTCAACCGTACGGTCCTTCAAATGCTTGGTACAATGAATCAGTCTGACAAACTTCACTGGAAAGATTTTGTAAAGCCCCTTGTGCATGCATATAATTGCACAATAAATGATCGGATTGGATTTTCCCCTTACGAACTGATGTTTGGGAGACAACCAAGATTTCCAATCGACAAAGCATTTGGGTTGCCCACCAACACCAACAAGCCAACCCATTCCCAGTATGTAATTTAAAAAGTTGCCTTGAAGAAAGCTACAGAGTTGCTATCACCAATGCTACAAAGAATGCTGATTGCAACAAGGTTCGATTTGATAAGCGCATTGTGGAATCAACCTTGGCAAAGGGCGATCGAGTACTTGTCCGTAATGTCAAGTTGCGTGGAAAGCACAAGCTAGTCAACAAGTGGGAGGATGATGTTTATGTGGTCCTCAAGTAAGCTGGCGACATGCTTGTCCATACAATTAAGCCTGAAGGGAAGGATGGGCCTGTACGCACACTCCATCGCAATCTGCTTCTACCTCATGGCTTTCTACCTGCAACCACAACAACCGAGCCTGCCAAGCAGCCTCAGGTCAAAAGACCCAAAACACGACAGAAAAGGTGCCTACTTGGACATTTACCCCTTCACAATTTTTGGCACCTCCAGTATTTGTCACTGTCCATGAGAGTCACAAGTCAAAGGATCCTCCTTGTGCAATCAATCCATCAACTGAACTTGACAAGTCAGCTGCCCCTGCTCTTCCTGTTCTTCCTGCAGTTGAAGTCTCCTCGGAAGACAAGAAAGAGACATCTGTTGTAGCATCAACTTCTCCTCAGGCTAATTCAGGACATCACTCTACTTCATCTTAAAGAAACTCGCTCAACTCTGGTCAAGAATTGCGGTGTTTCTTCATCATCAGAACCCCAGTGGAGACAATTTCCCTTTGGAGAGAAACCTGATAAGGATTTGCTTTTAAAGAATTAAAAACTATGTCATAAAATTCTCGAGCTTCCTCCCTAAGCAGATAAGAAGGCTTTGTACCAGGAACTGATACTCTTAAAAAAAGTCAAACTCCTTAACCTCTTGCACTCCGTTGTACCGCAGGCGGGCAAGTCTCTGCGTCCTAGGGCGCAGGAGGACGCACTCGTGCGTCCTCGTGCGCTCTCGGACGCATGGTCCTGATGGTGGTGATGTAGTTGGTGTTGGCGTCCAAGCGCCACTGAACAAAAAGCTGCAGACACAGCCGCGAACAGATTAGTTCATCTGATTGACCTCTCATTCGACTAATAAGAGCTTTGAATTGGGTTTCTGAAACCTTGAAGAACCAATGAATGAAAACCTAGGAAGGAGGACCCGCCTCCCAACGCTTTGAATGCAGTGAGCCAATTGAAGCAGAGAAGTTCGCGAGCTGTTTTTTTTTTAAGGCTGGGTGAAGACTGGCTGTTGGAGCGGATCAAAAAAGGGCAGGAAGAGCCCCACAGACCCAGCAGCATGGAGACCATCCACAAATGCAACCTGTGTGACAGGGAGTGCCATTCGTGGATCGGCATGTTCAGCCACAGGTGGTGCTTATTTTGTATTGGTTCCAGCAGAGTAGACGTTAGGATTTCTTCCATGGTCATTATAGACCGACGGAGGCCGACGACGAAGGCTGAGTGACACACGCCTTCGCCAGTCTTTTTTTAATTACTACTGTTATTTGTTTTGAAAAATCGTTCGCCAAAAACCGCAATCATGGAAGCACAAAACCGCAATAATGGAATTATGTTTTGATCGGGTCGCGAGACCAGAACCAGAGCGGACCAGCGTCGCGTTCGTCTGACAATGAGGAAGAGAAGTTGGCCAGGACACTGCTGCTGTGAAGAGGTAAGGTGTTATAAGCTAAATTATTTTTATCCCTGAAAATTGTAATCCAAAATGACTTTTGACCGATCGGTAAATTACAGCTGTGCGGCGCACGAAGTCTGAAGTTCGTGCGCCGCGGTACAAGGGGTTGCTCGCCGCCTACAGGCTGTGAATGCCCCCCCCCCGCTATACTTCTGCAGCGAGGGGGGGGGCCGCGGTGATTTTTGCTGCTGTCCCACATCACCACATGAGGCTAATCCGTTGTGTAGCGATGGCCGGAGTCCATCCTCTGTAGCGAGCGGGGCGGGGGGGACAACCCCCACACACACACACACACACACACACACACACTCAGACAGCCCTGAGTGTGACCTTTCATTGGAGCCTAAAATGAAGCTTCTATATAGAATTATTCAGAAGTTAGACGTTTTTCCAAACTGTGCCATTTGGCACAATTCCAAAATGCCTGGGAACAGCCTGAGAACAAAGCTGTGTAATATATTCATTTTTTGTGGTATTGTTACCAAATTTGGACCTCAGCTGGATAACACTTGGTTCTACATTTCTGTTGCATTTTCCAGCCGGATCGGACAGCTGTGTGTTATTTGCAAGCATTTGTATCCAAAAAAAACACCGTGGCCAAATTTATTTTCTTCAAGTTCAGTATGTTTAGATGACTGTAACTCAGTGGCCGGAGCACGTAGAGAGATTATATTTTTTTTGCCAAAAAATTCAAAGTGTTTTCTTTTAAATGAGACCAACCCCATGAAGATGCTGCAAAGGGTTGAAGAACAGCTTTCAATTTACTTTGGGCACGTTATTTTTTGGCGTTTTTAGGAAAATTGCCCGGAGTGCAAGGGGTTAAGCTGACAGATATATTGTTGCCTCCTTCTTTTGAACATATAGCAGAAGCCCCATAAAACTCTCTTGGCTGTCCCCTCTTCACATACAAAGACCTAAAAATTATCTACAGCTCAACAGTACCTCCCAGTGGACATCTACAGAATATGTTTCATTACTTGTCAATTTCAATGACCTCTCTCTCGTCTGTGTTCTTTATGAAAATGGAGTCTTTTATAGCAATGATTTGCCTATTTTATCACCTGTAGATGCCGTAATGGGTATTTCTCGAGCCAAATTAGGACCAATGGTAACAAAAAAAATGTATTAAATTCATCTGCAGGTGAGACTGCATTCACACTGAGTCATTTTTTTTCATAGGAACTGAATGAATGTTTTCTGAAAACTTGAGTAAGCTATTTCTAACCAATCCCCAGGCTGCACACTTAGAATTGTTAACTCTGATTTTTTTGTTTTTTGTGCGTGTGTACTTTATTGATCCCCAGAAGGGAAATTCAGTCCATCCACCTAGATGGATGAAGCAGCCATGGCACGGTGCCAATCCCTTCACCATTCACACCTAGGGCCACTTTAGAACCGCTAATTAACCTAACCTGCATGTTTTTGACCTGTGGGAGAAAACCGGAGTACCCGGGGTAAACCCATGCAGACACGGGGAGAACATGCAAACTCCACACAAAAGGGTCACTGATGGTCAGGGGTGGAATTGATCCCGTGACCTTCTAAGAAGATGGAGGGCAAGCTGCAACAGAGCGACATTGGCGGGGTCTGGAGAAACCTTAAAACCATCTCTGGGCTCCAGAATACCTTCTCCCAGGCCACGGGGGGCAGGGAGTGGGCGAACAATCTGAACATGTTTTTTAATAGGTTTGACCAACCCCCCCCCCCTCCCCGACTGCACAACAACCACTGCTGCCTCTAAAGTCATCGAGACCTGCTGTCCACACCCCACTCCACCAACACCCCCCCCCCCACTCCCAGCACACAGCCCCCCAACATGACCCTCACTAAGACCCAGGTGAGGACGGAGCTGAGGAAGATCAAGGCGAGGAAGGCCTCGGGACCGGACGGCATCAGCGCGAAGCTCCTCAAGTCCTGCGCAGACCAGCTGTGTGGGATTGTGGAGCACATCTTCAACCTGAGCCTGAAGCTGGGGAGGGTACCACAGTTGTGGAAAACATCTTGTGTGGTACCTGTACCAAAGACTTCCCACCCCAAAGACCTGAACAGCTACAGACCAGTGGCCCTGACATCTCACATGATGAAGACCCTGAGGAGACTGCTCCTTGCTCACCTCCACCCCCTGGTGGGACCAGCAACGGATCCACTCCAGTTCGCCTACCAGCATGGCATCGGGGTGGAGGATGCAGTGATCTTCCTCCTTCACCGTTCCCTGTCCCACCTGGAGAAGCCCGAGAACGCGGTGAGGATCCTGTTCTTTGACTTCTCCAGTGCTTTTAACACCATCCAACCAATGATCCTGAAGGACAAGCTGCTGTGCGCAGGGGTGGACCAGCACCTGTCATCATGGATCCTGGACTACCTCACAAACCGGCCACAGTTTGTGAGAACCCAGGATTGTGTGTCCGACACGATCATTGGTAGCATGGGGGCCCCCCAGGGAACGGTTTTGGCTCCCTTCCTGTTAACCCTTTATACTGCGGACTTCTCACACAACACAACACACTGCCATCTACAGAAGTTCTCTGATGACTGCGATTGTCAGCCTCATCTCCAACGGAGATGAAGCTGAGTACAGAGGACTTATCCAGGACTTTGTGGACTGGTGCCATCGGAACTGCCTCCAGATCAACGAGAGGAAAACTAAGGAGCTGGTGGTGGACTGCCGCAGGCAAGGACAACCCCTCACAGCACCAGTAAACATCCAGGGAACAGACATTGAGATGGTGACATCCTACAAGTACCTGGGTGTTCATCTGAACAATAAACTAGACTGGTCACACAATACCGACGCACTCTACAAGAAGGGACAGTGCAGGCTGTTCCTACTGAGGAGACTCAGGTCTTTTGGTGTACAAGGGGCGCTGCTGAAGACATTCTACGACACGGTGGTGGCATCAGCCATCACTTTTGGAGTGGTCTGCTGGGGCAGTGGCATTACAGCAGTCGATAGGAAGAGACTGAACAAACTAATCAAGAAAGCTAGCTCTGTCCTGGGGCAACGCCTTGACCCAGTGGAGGAGATTGGAGAGAGAAGGATGGTGGCTAAACTGTCATCTCTGCTGGAGTCCGAGTCCGACCCTATGCAGGACATACTGAAAGCACTGAGGAGCTCATTTAGCAGTAGACTACATCATCCTAGGTGCGTGACCAAGAGGTTTCGCAGGTCCTTCCTACCTACGGCTGTCAGACTGTATAACCTAAGCAGGGCTGCTCACAGAGATAGCAAAAAAATATGTGACGACCTAATAGTATTAAATGCAAAAGAAGCAACAGACTTACACAAATGGTCCCCTCCAGTATACAACTAGGACAATATCAGTCGCTACGGAGGGTGACAATATGTATGGGTACATATTCATACCATGTAGGGTAACTAAATAGACGGTTATGCTGTTTATTCCATCTAGCTACAATGCTCCGCACTGTGTATATTTATGTGTACATATGTATATTCACTGCTCTTATTTTCTTATCTTCTAAATTATTGCTCTGAGTGTTGCTATTCCTGTGCTGTTGCAATCCTGGAATTTCCCCATTGTGGGACTAATAAAGGCTTATCTTATCTTACTGTGCTGCCACTGTGCTAACCACTGTACCACCGTGCTGCCCATGATAAAAAAAATTTTAAAAGGGTATGCCCTTTACTTTGGGATATGGAAAAAAGTAAACAAAGCAGACACTGAGACCCACCAAAACTGAACAAAGCTCCAATGCTGTTGCTTTAAACCTTCAAGGCCAACCCTGACAGTAGGCAGTAGCTGTCAAACAATTTGAACATTAACAGTGAATGAGATTTGTCTACTTTCAGGTATCAGTCATCTGAGGTCCATATTAAGAATTCACTTCCTGGAGTGAGAGGGTTGGATATAAACATACAGACACTCACTACTTACTCTCTTGCCCCCAGATGTCATAATAGTGTCTGTTTGGGTTGTTGTTTGCTTCCATCTCTGCTTTCTTAGATGTCCTATCGGCAGGCTTTTTGTTGAGCAGCTGCTTTTGTCTCCGAGGCAGCACTCCTCTTGCCGCCTGCTCCTCGGCCCTCTGGGCAATGCGACGCAGTTTCTTGGCATTTGGCTTCTGGTAGGCCAACACACTGTAGAGGAACAATAGATTTTTTTAATCATGAGAAGGAGGATGAATGAAATCAGATATCTGAGTGACACTGTGGTCTGTGTGTTAAAATCCTCAGACCCCTGGAAGCCGTTCACATAACGGTTTCCTGAGTTCCTGTGTGCTGTCTTCACATTTCCGTGAAGGAAATACTGGGAGCGCAAGGATGGGATCATCACAGGATGCATACAGGCCCCAAACATTCAAGTGTGCCTATTTTATTGGAAGACATGAAACACTCCACAAGTTCTGACAATCTGTTACAACAAAACTAACCAGGAAACCCCTCTGTATTCAGACACTGAATTTACCAGCATTTCCAATTATAGTTCTTGGTGAGATCAAATAAATTCAGTAGAACCTTAAACTTCTGGTCAAACAGAATATATGGAAAATATAAAATATACTGGATGTATGAAATTGCGATTCTCATCTAATGAACAGGAAAAAAAGACTGGGTCAATTTTCACTGACACAAAAAAGAAAACTCGTTTTTTCCTTCAATGACAGCAGAGTCCATTAAAAGACAACTTTTAATTCTGATCAGACACATATGAATACCCCAATATTATAAAAAACTAAAATTGCAATAAAAATATTAAATGTGTAAAAATGAACAGAACCTGAAATCCAGTGTCTTGCCTGGTACAGTCATGTGAAAAAATTTGGACACCCCTTTAAATATTCAGTTATTAATTAAGAAATGTTCATGTATCTATGTCTAACCTTGTTTTTGTTTTTATTTGCATTTTTTAACATTTATTTTAGCCATTGTAAGTGAGAATGAATGTGGGGGGGGTGTCCTAAAAAAAGATGGGGGTGTCCTAATTTATTCCTCACTATTTGCTTAGAATTACATTTTACAGAAAATTTGAAAAAAAAAAAAAAGTCTAATTCATTTTTAATCGTTTAGTTGTATTATGTGAATCACCCAGTATTTTAACATTGATATTAAATATCCATATGCCCAAATATGTAAAAAAAACAACAACAACAAAAAAAAAACCCACACAGGCTTATACAGGGTGTCCTAATCTTTTCACATGACTGTATATTACCCGCTGCTGGTGACTGACAGATGTCTGTTCTTCCTCTACCACATCAGTCATTTTTCCACCCCTTTTATATGCAAGATCAAGATGATTAAAGAATTTTTTACACTTGACTGCTGTGGCATTTCAGAGGAGACTAACAGATCTGGCACTCAAATCAAATAAGAGACAATAGTAGCTAATATACACCACACAGTGGACAATGGTGGGGATTACAGTTAGAAGTTAAATGACCATCTGCAATCCCTCAAAATGACAGCGAGCCTTGAAAAATCCCATCTGTTGCTGCAGCCAAATACACAGCAGACAAATTCAACCAACTACTGCATCCAAAATGTAACAAAACAAGTGAGAATGGCACAATATACACTGTGTTATCAAATGTGGATTCATGTCCAAGATGAAAATATGAATGTGTAGTGGGGTGACGAGAATTTGCTGACAAGAACTTTAAAACCACAGTCAGGCCCCAAGCTAACCCTACTGTAGCTATGTGAGCTCTTAATCTCAGTGGGAAGCTTTCTCCTCTCCTCCAAGGAGAAGGTGTGCTAGACTAGACATGAAACAGGCCTGGGTCTGCTCTGTGGCCTTACGATGAGATATGCAACTCCACGGAAGACAAAAAGCAAATCAAAACAAGGTGTTTCAGGCAGACTGATATTTCTAGTTTCTTGAGGGAAGAGAACTCCTGTACCCTGAGCCATTTGACTTTGCAGACCAGATAAAGTGCTATGAAAAAGTATTTGTCCCATTCCTGACTTATATTTTTGCATATCTATCAAACTTTCAAATTAAAAACAACTTTTAATAATAGACAAAGATAGCCCAAGTAAATACAAAATGCAGTTTTTAAATGATGATTGTATTTATTAAGGAAAAAAGCCATCCAAACCTACCTGGCCCTATGTGATATAGTAATAATTAGCCCCTAAACTTAATAACTGGTTGTACCGCTCTTGGTGGCAACAACTGCAATGAAGCGTTTGTGATAACTGGCAATGAGTCTTTTACATCGCTGTCAAGGAATTTTGGCCCACTCTTTTTTGCAGAATTGTTTTAATTCAGCCACACTGGAGGGTTTGAGCTTGAGGTCATGAACTGATTGCCGTACATTCTCCTTCAGGATTTTCAAGTAGAGAGCAGAATTTGTGGTTTATTATTATTATTTAATTAATTAATCAATCAAGGCAAATCATATAGGTCCTGAAGCAGCAAAGCAGCCCGAGACCATCACAGTACTACCACCACCATGATGTTCTTTTTATGAAATGCTGTTAGTTTTACACCAGACGGAAAATGATGGACGTACATCTTCCAAAAAGCTCAACTTTGGTCTCGTCAGTCCACAGACTATTTTCCCAAAAGTCTTGGGGATCATCAAGATGTTTTTTGGCAAATGTGAGACGAGCCTTTGTGTTCTTTTTTGTCAGCAGTGGTTTTCCCTCTTGGAACTCTCCCACAGATGTCATTTTTGCCCAATCTCTTTCTTATTGTTGAATCACGGACCAGTGTCCAAACTGAAGCAAGTGAGGCCTGCAGTTCTTTGCATGTTGTTCTGGGTTTTTGTCTGTTCTTGCATTTCTTTGAATCACGGCACGATGTGTTGCTTTTTGAGATCTTTTAGCCTACTTCACTTTCTCAAACAAGTTCTAATGAAGTGATTTCTTGATTCAACGGGTCTGCCAGTAATCAGGCTTGGGTGTGGCTAGTGAAATTGAACTTGGCTTTCCCAAAAATTTGTTTAATCAGAGTTATTTCATGATGTAATGGGGGCAGTAATTACCTTTTTCACATAGGGCCAGGTAGGTTTGAATAGCTTTTTTTTTTCCCCTTAAGTGAAATTATCAGCATATAGCATATATACAGTCCCGTACACACCAGCCTTGTCCAAAGCGTAGGCACACTAGAGGAGAAAGGAATATAAATCCACCTTAATGCTCAAAAATTATAATATGAAAGAACCTTAGTGAGCAAGCTCACATACCCCACACATCTGCATATCAGTGGTCCCTAATGAGAACTGTGATCAACATGAAATGGGCTGGAAAAAAACAAGTCCCCCTTCCCAAAAATGGAAACTCATTTCAGTCAAAGCTTTTGTATAAATTTGAAGTCAATCCAATCAGAAATGTAATGGCGACAACATAAAAAAATACATGGAACTTTCATTAGAAGTGTCTGAAAACTGAATGCACCCAAGGCACTGAAGAGTTAAAGCTTCTGTGCAAGTCTGAAGTCAATCCGCTCAGAAATGTAGAAGTTATGGGGCGGCGGTGGCGCAAGTGTAGTGTGACCGACTACTGATCAGAGGGTCATGGGTTCAATTCCTGCTCTGTCTGCTTGTCGAAGTGTCCTTGAGCAAGACACTGAACCCCCAGTTGCTCCTGGTGGCCTGGTTAGCGCCTGTGTGTATGGCAGCTCTGCCGCTATCAGTGTGTGAATGTGTGTGTGAATGGGTGGATTGCAGGATCTGTAAAGCGCTTTGGTCATCCTAGATGAGAAGAAAAGCGCTATATAAGTGAACGCCATTTTTACCATTTTATCATGGCAACAGCTTGTTGTCAAACGAACAGGCAAATGAATGAACGGATGGAGGGGTCAAAAATATTATACCCTACGCAACTTTGTTGTGTGGGGTATAATAATGCTTCCATGACTGCGTAGGATCCAAAAGATAATTTGGGATATATGAAGATGACGAGCATTACAGTGGAGCACCACAGCACACAACACCAGCTGTACTGCTGTCCTTTGTGTGGATATGAGCACACACAGCCTGGCCAATGGGAAACTGCTGACTTCACCCCGTGTGCTCACGTAACTATTATAATGTCTAAAACCACAAAAGTTAATACCGCCATACTTGTGGGGAGGAACGGTCAGATATATCATATGCAGCCATACATGCATCTGGGTAATAGAAACACAGTGAAGAGGCTAGGCACAGGACCGGTTGTTTGGGCTGTTTGTAGCTGGAGAGTGAGTCCACACTGACAGCCACCGGGAGGTGGAATGCCTGCTGGTGCTACTCGCACAGTTTATGCTGTTTAATTGATCGGTTCCTCTCCGCAATTATTAGGCAAGTTTGTCCCATGCACTTCACATTTATTTTGTGCATAATCATTTCTGTATGATTTTAATGTATTTTACTTTGCTGTGCTGCATCAGGCCAAACTGTCAGAGGACTACATTAGCAACAAATCCTCTGGAGACAGATGGGTCCTACCCCCATAAAAGAGACACGATGGGTGAGAGGACAAAGTACAGCAATGGCCCTTAAGAAATTCCTGGCCCCCTCAATTGGTTTGTGGTAATGAAAACGGGACTTATGCCATATAATGCCTAAAAATTTCAAAGTTAATACTGCCATGAGTGTGGAGAGAACAACCAGGTCAATTCTATATCATATGCACCTACACATGCATCAGAGTAGCACAAACACAGCGGAGAGACAAACCAAAGGACTGGCGATTCGGACTGAGTGAATGGACACCATCAGCTAGTGATGTTGATGCAGCCTTGCTGTATAATCATTCTGTTCCTCTCTGCAATCAAACAACAACGGTGGAAAGTTGGTCACATGCACTCCACTCGACATTCATTTAATCATTTCTGTATGATTTCAACACATTTTACTTTGCCGCGCTGCTTCACGGCCAAAACTGTTAAACGATTATGTTGCAAACAAATCTTCTGGAGACTGATGGATCCTAACTCTATAATGGAGACACAAGGGAGAGGGCCAAATACAGGGTGGCCCTTGTCAAGTTCCTGTTGTCCAAAATTGGTTCCTGGTTCATGTAATGGAAACAGGGCTATAGAGCAGGGCTTGGCGACTAACCAAATAGAACCGTAACTCGCCACTTGGGGCCGCACAGTGGCACAGTGGTTAGCACTGTGGCAACACAGTAAGAAGGTCACGGGACCGATTCCACCCCTGACCATCGGTGACCCTTCTGTGTGGAGTTTGCATGTTTTCCCCATGTCTGCGTGGGTTTATCCCGGGTACTCCGGTTTCCTCCCACAGGCCAAAAACATGCAAGTTAGGTTAACTGGAGACTCTAAAGTGGCCCTAGGTGTGAATATGTGAATGGTGAAGGGACTGGCGCTGTACCGTGGCTGCCTCATTCATCCAGGTGGATGCCCTGAATTTCCCTCTGGGGAAAATGCAGTTTTTAAATTAAGGTGTTTATCATTAAGGGTAAAAAAAAAAATCCAAACCTACATGGCCCTATGTGAAAAAGTGATCCCCCCCCTCCCCTGTTAAAACAAATTAACTGTGGTTTATCACACCTTTGGAAAGCGGAGTTCAATTTCTCTTGCCACACCCAGGCTTGATTACTGCTACATCTGTTATCAATCAAGAAATCACTTAAATAGGACCTGCCTGACAAAATGAAGTAGATCAAAAGATCCTCAAAAGCTAGACATCATGCTGCAAACCAAAGAAATTCAGGAAGAAATGAGAAACAAAGTAATTGAGATCTATCAGTCTGGAAGAGGTTATAAAGCCATTTCTAAAGCTCTGGGACTCCAGCAAACCACAGTGAGAACCATTATCCACAAATGGCAAAAACATGGAACAGTGGTGAACCTTCCCGGGAGTGGCCGGCCGACCAAAATTACCCCAAGAGGACAGCGACGACTCATCCAAGAGGTCACAACAGACCACACAACAACATCCAAAGAACTGCAGGGCTCACTTGCCTCAGTTAAGGTCAGTGTTCATGACTCCATCATAAGAAAGAGACTGGGCAAAAATGACCTGCATGGCAGAGTTCCAAGACAAAAACACTGCTGAGCAAAAAGAACATAAAGGCTGGTCTCAGTTTTGCCAGAAAACATCTTGATGATCCCCAAGACTTTTGGGAAAATACTCTGTGGACTGACGAGACAAAAGAACTTTTTGGAAGGTATATATAAGATAAGATAAGCCTTTATTAGTCCCACAACGGGGAAATTCCAGGATTGCAACAGCACAGGGATAGCAACACTCAGAGCAACAATCAGAAGGCAAGAAAAAAAAAAAAAAAAAAAAAAAAAACAAGCAAGCAAGAGCAGCTACTATACATATGTACATATTACTATAAAATATATATATACACACACACACAGACACACAGTGCAGAGCATTGTAGCTGGATGGAATAAATATATGAATATATGAACACACAGTGCAGAGCATTGTAGCTAGATGGAATAAATATATAGATATATAAATATAAACACACCCAGTGCTGAGCATTGTAGCTAGATGGAATAAATATGTAAATATATAAACACACACAGTGCAGAGCATTGTTGCTAGGTGGGATGAAACAGCATAACCGTCTACTTAGTTATCCTACATGGTATGATTATGTGCCCATACATATTCTCACCCTCCATAGCGACCGGTATGTTCCTAGTTGTATGCCGGAGAGGACCATTGTGTAAGTATCCCATTACATCTGGCGTAAAAGTAACACAGCATTTCAGAAAAGGAACATCATACCAACAGTAAAATATGGCGGTGGTAGTGTGATGGTCTGGGGCTGTTTTGCTGCTTCAGGACCTGGAAGACTTGCTGTGGTAAATGGAACCATGAATTCTGCTGTCTACCAAAAAAATCCTGAAGGACAATGTCCAGCCATCTGTTCGTGACCTCAAGCTGAAGTGCACTTGGGTTCTGCAGCAGGACAATGATCCAAAACACACCAGCAAGTCCACCTCTGAATGGCTTAAGAAAAACAAAATGAAGACTTTGGAGTGGCCTAGTCAAAGTCCTGACCTGAATCCGATTAAGATGCTGTGGCATGATCTTAAAAAGGCGGTTCATGCTTGAAAACCCTCCAGTGTGGCTGAATTACAACAATTCTGCAAAGATGAGTGGGCCAAAATTCCTCCACAGCACTGTAAAAGACTCATTGCCAGTTATCGCAAACGCTTGATTACAGTTGTTGCTGCTAAGGGTGGCCCAACCAGTTATTAGGTTTAGGGGCAATTACTTCTTCTACATCGGGCCATGTAGGTTTAGATTTTTTTTTTCCTTTAATAATAAGCACCTTCATTTAACAACTGCATTTTGTGTTTACTTGTGTTATCTTTGTCTAATATTTAAATTTGTTTGATGATCTGAAACAT
The DNA here is from genome assembly GCA_020510985.1 of Pholidichthys leucotaenia. Taxonomy (NCBI): domain Eukaryota; kingdom Metazoa; phylum Chordata; class Actinopteri; order Cichliformes; family Pholidichthyidae; genus Pholidichthys; species Pholidichthys leucotaenia. Next base: position 117,755,322 of record CM035847.1, read on the forward strand.
TTAAGTGTGACAAACATACAAAAAAATGAGAAATCAGGAAGGGGCAAACACTTTTTCACACCACTGTATATCCTGCATACATGGGCCATAAGTTGTACACAAGTTGTGCGATTGTTCATACACGTTACTTGTAAGTTATTCATAACTCAAAATACGCCAAGATAATGTCCGGCGTACACAAAACTTATTTCTTTCTTTCAAAGGTCTTTTTATTATTATTAATTGAAGTATCAATACAATGCAAAGAAATTTTCATTTTTGTTTTAACCAAACAGTGTAAAACTAGAATTTAAAGCTAACAAATGTAAATGCTTCAAAACACAAAAACCTTTAAATAAACAATAATTAAAAAAATAAAAAAAAAAAAAAATTACAAAGAAAAATTGTGTGTGTGAAGTGGGGGTGGGGTAAAGGGGATATGAGCTGCTCAGAAACTATAATCGTGGGTCTTTCAAAGAAATCAAGAAACGGGCGCCATAATTTATAGAATTTGTTTTCAGAGCCACGAACTGTATATCTGATTTTTTCTAAATCCAAACAGGACATTATATCTTTTATCCACTGTAAATGTGAAGGGGGCGAAGAGTCTTTCCACTTCAGTAATACAGCACGTCTAGCCAGTAATAATGAAAATTTGAATACTTTTAATTTGGAATTTGGCAAGACAAGTTCTGGAGCCACACCAAAAATGGCGCATAATGGATCAGGATTAATTTGATATTGCAGGACTTCAGACATCGTGATAAAAACAGAATGCCAAAAATTCATCAATGCAGGGCAGGACCAATACATGTGAAGCAAAGTGCCAGGAGCGCTACCACACTTTTCACAAGTTGGGTCTATATCCGAGTAAATACGTGCTAACTTAACCTTGGACAGGTGCACCCGGTGTACAATCTTAAATTGAATAAGAGCGTGACGAGCACACATTGATGCAGTGTGAACCTGGCCAAGAATAGAGTCCCACAGTTCATCAGTAAAAGTAAAATTAAGATCTTGTTCCCAGTTCAATTTGATAGCGGCCAGAGAAGAAGATTGTAAATTTGAAATTAAATTATATAAAACTGATATTACCCCCTTACAAGTTGGTTTAACTAATAAAAAATCATCTAGAGGATTATCAGAAGGTTTTTGAGGGAATTGTTTTGTCATGGTTTGCACATAATGTCTGACCTGGAGGAAGTGGAAAAAATGTGTAGAAGTGATGTCGAATTTAGTGGAAAGTTGAGAAAAACTTGCAAATTGACCATCAAAATATAAATCCGCAAAAGATTTTAAACCTTTTCTGTGCCATATATGAAATGCACTATCAATAGTTGATGGGGTAAATAAATGATTTGCGGCAATTGGACTTCTAATGGAGAAAAACTGAAGACCGAAATTTTTCCTGAATTGAGACCAAATTCTAAGAGACTGACGAACTACTTTATTATTACCCAGTGTAGACAAAGCAAGGGGAAGTGGTGAACCTAAAATTGCCGGTAGGGAGGTTTGATTGTCCACATGTGACTCCATAAGGATCCAAATGGGTGATTTGGGTTCCAGATAGAAATATTTCCAATATAACATGCACCTAATATTTGCTGCCCAGTAGTAATATTGAAAGTTAGGCAGAGCCATGCCACCCACTGATTTGGGTCTTTGAAGAAAAACTTTCCTCAATCTCGGATGTTTACCATTCCAAATAAATGAGGTAATCAGAGAGTCCAAAGACTTAAAAAAGGATTTAGGAATAAAAATAGGGAGACATTGAAACAAATATAAAAACTTTGGGAGTAACATCATTTTTACAGAATTGATTCTGCCAATTAAGGACAAGGATAATGGGGACCATTTGGAAAGTATTAGCTTGCACTGGTCAAATAAAGGGAGGAAATTATTTTTAAACAAGTAATTAAACTGTTTAGTGACACATATCCCAAGATAATTAAAATGATCAATAACAACCTTGAAAGGAAAATTTTCAAAATCCTGAACTTGAATCTTTTCATTAATCGGAAACAATTCACTCTTATTAAAATTAATTTTATAACCAGAAAACCTACTAAAACTATCCAAAAATGTTGAGTATAGCGGGTAATGAAGTAAGTGGGTTGGAGAGAAATAGTAAAAAATCATCAGCATAGAGTGAAACCCTATGCTCAATGCCACCCCTACGAATGCCTAGAAAGTCCCAGCTCCCACGGATTGCAATAGCTAATGGCTCAACTGCCAAGGCAAAGAGCAACGGGCTCAAAGGACAGCCTTGCCTCGTACCACGGTAAAGTCTAAAATAGTCAGAATAGCAACAATTAGTTAACACTAGGGATGGGCATAATTTACCGATTAACCGATAATTGATCATTAAGAATTTCACCGAGGAAGTTCATTTTCGTCGACAAACCGTTTTTTTTTTTTTTTTAAACAATCCGAGGTTATTAAGGCCTAGTGCACGGCCGTCCTCAAACAATGCAATGGCAAAATTTGGGCACCAGGGGGCAACATTACACCATCGCCGTACCCTGGCGTGCCTCCGTTGATACATGCGGGCTTCCGTAGGGCGATCGCCAAATCATGAGGCGGTTACGGCGAAGTGTTGCGTGGGACCATTTCAATTTAAAAAATGACCAGGTGTACTGCAATCACTGCAATGCAGCATACAAATATACCTCATCGACAGGGTCCATGGAACACCCTTATTACGCGAAGAAACCGCCAACAGTGGTTGCGCGCTGAGTAATGGCGGTCGTGAAGATTCTTTTTTTTTTTTTCAGAAACTTTATTGAGAAGGTCATGAAGATTCGGTGTACACACGTCGAGGGAAGCTGCAGGAGGCGGCGTAGTGCCTCGACGGGAAGACTATTTCGCACAAAATGGCACAAGAGAACAGCAAAAAGTTCCACGCGGCTAGACTAAGCAATACGAGCGATAGAGCAATGAATGCGGTCTTCGTTTGTTGGGTGGCCGCTCGGCAGGGAGAGAGAGCTGGGTAAAACGTCTCGGCCAATCAGCTTGCGGGGTGAAACGTCTCGGCCAATCAGCTTGCGAGATTCCCGAGCCGAGCAAACACGAGAACAGAGAGAGAGAGATTTGAGAGAGAGAGGTAGATTTGAGTTGTGCGGCTCTCCGTGCTGATACCTGATGTTCTAATTTAGTCTACCTACCTAAAAATGTTAATGATTAACCGATTATTAATCATTAATTCTCCCGGCGATCGGTGAAGAAAATTTCACCGAATGCCCATCCCTAGTTAACACTGAAGCTAAAGGACTAGCATAGAGAAGTTTAATCCAGGAACAGAAGGAAGGACCAAAACCGAACCTCTCCAAAGTAAAAAAACAAATACTCCCACTCAACCCTATCGAATGCCTTTTCAGCATCCAAACTAATAAGACATTCAGGTATGTTGTGGTGAGGAGCATAAATATTAAACAACCGCCGCAAGTTAAAAAAAGAATGGTGATTTTTAATGAAACCGGTTTGGTCCTGTGAAATTATAAAAGGAAGAATCTTTTCCAGCCTTGAAGCTAACAACTTTGACAAAATTTTAACATCGGTATTTAACAAGGAAATAGGCCTGTAAGAAGCACAATCAACAGGATCCTTATCTTTTTTAAGCAACACAGTGATACAGGCCTGATAACATGAAGGAGGAAGTGTACCGGAGTCAAGCGACTCTGTAAAAACTTGACAAAGGAAAGGGGCGAGGTCATCAGAGAATTTTTTGAAAAAATCAGCAGAAAACCCATCAGGTCCTGGACATTTTCCTGATTGCATGGATGATATTGCCAGCTGAATTTCTTCTTTTGTGATGGGAGCTTCTAGAATTTGCCAAGATTCTGAAGAAATCGAAGGGATATCAATAGAATCAAAAAAAATTTCCAAATCCTTTAAGTTTGTTGTATATTCTGAGGTATATAATTTGGAATAAAATGACCTGAAAATATCATTAATCACTTGTTAGTCAGATGCCACCTCTCCTTTATCTGTCCTAACTCCAGTAATAATTTGCTTAGCTCTAATACCACGCAGTTGATTAGCTAGAAGTTTACTGGTTTTTTCACCATGTTCATAAAATTCACTCTTGTTCCTTATTAAACAACCTTCAATTTGTCGAGTAGAAAGTAAATTAAGTTTAGTTTGTAATGTCATACGTTCCTTATACAGAGCGGGTGATGGAGATTGAGCATATTGTCTGTCGATGTCCAAGATTTGATCTAAAATAGCCTTCTGTTCCTGTATTATGGATCGTCTTTTAAATGCTGCCAATGAAATAAATTCCCCCCTAAGAAATGCCTTCATGGCCTCCCATATCGTTTTATTTGGCATACCAGGAGTTTTATTTTCTTTCAAAAAAAAAAAAAATTTTAGAAGAAATATTCGCAACCAATTTTTCATCTGTAAGTAATAATGGATCCAATCTCCAATGCTTTCTCATGGAGTCACATCCATGGAGGATCATTTTAAGTACAAGAGGGGCATGATCAGAAACCGAGATGCTATCATAACTGCAAGAACTAAGGTTATTAATTAATAAATTGTCAACAAAAAAATAATCTATTCTGGTGTAAGTATGGTGTACGTGAGAGAAAAAAGAATAGTCCCTGCGGTTAGGATGTAAAAAACGCCAAGGATCTGTAAGGCTATATTCCTCAAGAAAAGACTTGACATAAGTTGCAGATTTATTAAGACTAGCAGGTTTTGAGGATGAGCGGTCTAAGATCGGATCCATATACAAATTAGTCACCCCCAAGAATTAGAGAATGAGTATTTAAATCTAGAAGTTGCGAAAAAAGTGTACATCATCAAAATTCGGTGCATACAGATTAGCCAAGGTGGCATATTTATTGCCAAGTTTACCTGATACTATTACAAATCGTCCATTTTTATCTAATACAACATTAGAGGGAATAAATGGGATATTTCGATCAATAAGAATAGCAGCGCCCCTGGCCTTAGCTTTAAAATTTGAATGAAAAAATTGTCCTGACCAACATTTTGACAAACGCAAGTAGTCGGAATCCTGCAAATGGGTTTCCTGCAAAAACAGTACCCCAGGCTTAAATTGCTTTAGACGTGACATGACTCTCTTTCGTTTAATTGGATGGTTCAACCCCTTCACATGCCAGCTTACCAAAGTAAGATTACTATTCATTCAAAGAGTAAAATTTATATATTGTGTTGTGTAGCCCAAAAAAGAATGGGGTGAGGTACGGGAAAAAAAAAAAAAAAAAAAAAGGGGGGAGGGGGTAAGGGTGTGTGTGTAAATGAATCCATAACAAAACAAAACAAAAAATTAAATAATAAAAATTAAAAAAAAATTCAACAACCAAACCTACAACAACACTCCAGCCGGTTGCAAAAAACAGCAACCGCTCCATCTCCTGCTCTATTCTCATCCTAACAAAATACTCCCATACAACTGGCTTCAATCCTGCATAGTATGAACATTTTACCCTAAAAAAATAAATAAATAAATAAAAAAAAATAAAATAAAAATTAAAAAAAAAAATTAAGTAAACAACAACGTATAGGGAGCCAATTTTACCTTGTTTTTGAACATCTAAAAATGCATCAATGTCCAGTCAGTGCAGCTTCAATGAAGTAACAATCAAGTAGTCCAGTGTGGTAGTTGGTCAACCCAGGAATGTCCAGTTCAGGGCGAAAATCGCTAATTTCTCTCCATGGTTTGCATGAAGTGGGTGGCCTCCGGAACGGACGCCAGCCACTGGTTTTTGCCGTCTGGAAGAGTTATCCGGAGCCTGGCGGGGAAAAGAAGAGAAGGACGAAAACCTCTCTTGTACAACTCGGACATAACCTCCTTATATTCAGCTCGTTGCTTCTGAACATCGGCGTTATAATCCTCGTAGAACTGGAGTTTATGCCCACGATATTCCAAAGTCCCACGGCGTCTCCGCGCTTCTGTCATCACCAAGTCTTTGGTCCGAAACCGGTGGAAACAAATAATGACAGTGCGCGGCTTCCCGTTTGGACCCGGCTTGGGCATGAGGCTGCGGTGGGCTCTATCCAGCTCTGGGGGAGATGGCAAAGTTTGTGTGCCAAAGACGTCCACCAACAGCCGAGAAAAAAATTCAGATGGCCGTGGACCCACATCAAAGGACTCCGGCAGACCCACCAGATGAATATTCAGCCTCCTGCTTCTTCCCTCCAGGTCAGAAAGTTTGTTTTTCAAAAGTTTGTTCTCCTCCTGCATTGACTCATATGTAACTTCAAGCGCCGCTAGGCGCTGGCTGACGTCCTCCGCGTTGTTTTTAAGGTCGCCAATGCGTTGCTCCTGGTTCGCCACATCTGCTTGAATCTTGTCCAGCTTACCATTAATAAGTTCAAATGAAGCTTTAAAGTCAGCAGCTATGGACATTCTGTGTCGCTCAAGCAAGGCAACAAGTGCAGGGTTAAGGCTGATATTAGCATCCTCAGCTAAGCTGGTGTTAGCATTGTTCACTGCTGCCTCCTTTTCAGTCTGCTTTCTTGCTTTGGACATATTTCGCAACTCAAAACAGATTCTGCACGTATTAAATGTCCAAAACGTTGACAGCTTACAGCAAAATAGGGTTTAAAAAGTAAGGAAAAAAAACATAGCAGGAGCCAGCAACGCACACACCTACTCCATTGCCAGCACACCTGATGCCAAACAAAACTTATTTCTAATCTATAAGTAACACTCTTCAAGCCTATGTGTCACTTACTGAACGGGTTTCTAACTTACAGCTACTGTATAATGGCATACTGGCAGCGTTGGTTCACAGGAGGAAACTGTTAAGACTCTATAGTGAGCAGATGTCCATGTCAATCTGGTCTTGTTCTTCTATTCAGATGTTTCAACTGTCATCTGACGTTTGTGCCATGTCACATCAGCTGTTTTATCCTTTCCGTAGGCGTGACCAACCTGACAGATTTGACAGCTCTGCCAGGTCGGTCACACCCCTCGCTGTGCAATGGTCTTTGGAGGAGAGAATCATCTCGGTTGAACCGAGACTGACTTTTTTATTAACTTTTTTATGTGCCTGTGAGTGAGATAATGGAGCCATCATGCTCTTGAACGGGTAGGATTCATGCATCAGGAGGCAACAGCAGTTTGGCATGACCACGCTGTGCAAAGTTAGAATAAGCTAGGCATAAGTTATTCATAAGTTAGACTATTGTTGGACATACACTACCGTTCAAAAGTTTGGGGTCACCCAGACAATTATTTTGTGTTTTCCATGAAAAGTCACACTTATTTACCACCATGAGCTGTAAAATGAATAGAAAATATAGTCAAGACATTGACAAGGTTAGAAATAATGATTTGTATTTTGAAATAATAATTTTTTCCTTCAAACTTTGCTTTCGTCAAAGAATCCTCCATTTGCAGCAATTACAGCATTGCAGACCTAACATGATTGCACAAGGGTTTTCTAATCATCCATTAGCCTTCTGATGCAATGAGCAAACACATTGTACCATTAGAACACTGGAGTGATAGTTGCTGGAAATGGGCCTCTATACACCTATGTAGATATTGCACCAAAAACCAGACATTTGCAGCTAGAATAGTCATTTACCACATTAGCAATGTATAGAGTGTATTTCTGATTAGTTTAAAGTTATCTTCTTTGAAAAAAAGTGCTTTTCTTTCAAAAATAAGGAAATTTCTAAGTGACCCCAAACTTTTGAACGGTAGTGTAAGTTGTGAATGCCGGCAACACGCTAAGCATCCATTGGTAAAAGTTATCTATAAGTTATTGAAACGTTCTATATAAGCTATTAATACGTTATGTATGCGTCCAACTCGTTGTGAATATGTAATGCATATGCCCAAAATTGAAAATTTTGATACATCGGCAAACGCTATCTAAATTGTCAAGGTGTGAAAGGGCCTTCAGAAAGGGGAAAAAAAAACAACAAAAAAAACCACATGAAAGGGTCAGTAAACCGCGATGCTGATTTAAAGTTAACTTGCCCAGCCAGCCCTACTATTGAGTACCACTCATCTATTCCATCTAATCAACAATAAAACTGTCACATGCCACAACAAACACGAAAACCTAAATTCTTTTTTTTTTTTTTTAAATTAAGTAAAATACTAACTCTTTAGGAGGTGAAACAAGGGAGTCATGTTGGAGGATCAGGTCAATCCGCAGAGGCTTGGACCCTTTCCTTTTCCTCTTACTCTGCTCGACTGGTTCGGTAGCTTTAGAGGAAAGAAAGAATTTATGGTCAAATACAGAAATACGTAATTTTTACAAAAAGAAGTAAGTAGACAAAAACCCAATAAACAAATTGCTGCAGTAAAAGCAGTGTGAAATCAGCATGTTTACCCTTCTCTTCAGCCTTCTTTGGTGGTCCAACATCCAAAAAGAACAAACTGTCATCAGCTTTTTCTGACAGCAAACCCCTGAAACAGACAGAGCACATTGTTTCTGTTACTCACAAACAAACAGCTTCAACATGGTATTTAATGACATTATTTCATAACACTTGTTCTCAGGAAGGCACTCTCCAAGTATGTTAAATTTAAAACCCTTTTTATACGAGCTCAAATAAAATCGAAGATCAAACAAAGGAAACAATGAAAATAAGCATTTTAAAAAGTCGCGGGGGGGCTGGAGCCTATCCCAGCATCTCTGGGCGAGAGGCAGGGAACACTCTGGACAGATCGCCAGTCCATCGCAGGGCCAACACAGAGAGACAGACAACCATTCACTCTCACAGTCACACCTAAGGACAATTTAGAATCCCCAGTTTTGATGCCAATTAACCTAACTTGTATGTTTTTGGCCTGTGGGAGGAAACCGGAGAAATCCCGGAGTAAACCCACGCAGACACGGGAAGAACATGCTAACTCCACACAGATCACCGTTGGTCGGGGGCTGGGATCGAACCCAGGATCCCCCGGCAGTGCTAACCATTGCGCCACCGCGCTGCCCGGGCACGCAAACCCCTCCATCACAATAAGGTGGCGAACCATGGAAAGGCATTAAAGTTTAGCTAATAATAATGAAACTGTTTCTCATGTATGCACATGGGAGCAAAAAACAAAACAAAAACCCGATCAAAGCCAGGACCATTTAACTACTGCTATCGTAAGTAGAGCTGAGGCTGAGTATGTGGCACCATTATATGGGGTAGTGCTAGTGTTGACAAATGTGTTCACCGTGAAGTGCAACTAAGCTTAAAATTTTAACCTAAGCAAGCCTGCAGTTCTAAGTGTTTTATGTATCCTAGGTGTATACAAAAATGAGAAAAATACACGATTAATTTTGACCCATTTTTCCTCCTCACCCTGTGGTCCTCTCCTGGTGTCTAACGTCCTCTAAAAACTCCTCCACATCATGAATGTCGCTGTGTTTTTTCCAGTTCTTCTTCTTATTCTTGTTCACTCGTTTTCTCCGACTGCTGACCAAATCTGTAGGTTTTAAATTGGCGTTTAACGTTAAAAAACCTGGCTGAGAAACGGCCACGCGTTTTTGTCTTCTGGCCGCCGCCATATTGGACAACAAATAGAAAAAAACATCGGATTTTCTTCTTCTGTGCTGCAGACCTGGCATGATTGTGGTTGTATGGCCTCTGGTGCCACCAACAGGACTGATAGTGGAAACGCTGACATGGTGAAATTGTATAAAACTTGTATACGATTTATTTTCACATTTGATGAGGTTTTCATTTTATTGGGATTTCAATTACAGCATGCTTAGCCTGTTGTAAATTTGAAAATGTGGAAACTAAAATGATGACTTTATATTGGTCTTAAATTGTTTTACATTTTATATTTATTATTAATAAACATATTTAAAACTGTAAAAACAGAAAATATAAGGGGTAAAAACTTCACTGAGTGACTATAAATATTCATTCTAAATAACAGTAGTACCTGAACGCTTCCTCCGTTTCATACCAAGTGTTTGGATAAACAATAAATAAACATTTCTGATCATTACAAATTAACAAAGAACCAAAACTATGAAAGTGGGAGAAACTTGCAGTTTGGCATGTGACCACGTCAGTTGTTTTTATCATGTTGCAGCATGAGTGAAACATGTTTGTTCCAGATGCATCATGGGAAACGAGTCCTCTCTTTCTTTCGTGTTTTTTTTTCTTCCTCCCTTCATTTTATAGCGAGAACAACGCTTAACAGACTGAAGAATAAATTCACAGTTTTAGGCGGTAATCTCTCACTAACTTTCCTAAGGTGAGTATTACTATTAGACTAAAACTCCAGTGTATTGTGTGGTGTTCAGTCAGTTTTGCGTTGATGTGTGCTTTTGGTTTATTTTCGGTGTAAAAGAAAAAGCGCAGAGCGGGGCTGTTATCGTCCTGCTCAAGGACCTGAAAAACACTTGTGATCCGCTCCACTTTGGCTCGAAAATGCGCCTACACTGATGGGTTATTTTGGAAAATAACCTCCACCAATCGATCCCCTGACTCGTCTAATGTCGTCTTGAAAAATGATCACCCACTTTTAGCCCACAGTTTTAACGTTATTTCGACGTTTCATCACCTTCCCCTTCGTTTGTTACCAGCCGTTTTTTTCTTCCAGTTTACGTTCTTCTAGCCGAGCAGCCAGCCATCATCTTTAGGTGTGCCCGTTTGTGCTCATCGGGTCAGCCGTTGTGGGCGGCGTCGGCTGGTTTTCCATCAAAATAGCTCATTCTCAAAGAAAATGCGAGCCTCGCGCGCGTCCGGAGTGTCCGCTACGAAGAAACAAACGAACCCCTCTTCACTGCGCAAGGGCGGGGTTTGACTGAGGAAACGCGTCCTGTTATTGGCTGAAAAATTAACAATAGCCCGCCCCTGACCGGGTTGTGAAGATTTTGATTAGTTTAGCTTATAAAGGGCCGCGGCCTGATTGGATAAATGTTCTGTCCTTTTTCCAACAGCCATTGCATAATGTGTCTTGGATTTTTTTTAAACAGATACTGATGTAGCTTTTCTTTTTCTTTAAAGTAGAGTATTATAAGCATATGCAATCAATAGACTTCAACACTTAAACCCATTAATCTCCCTCGGTTTGGTTTTTACATAAAAGCCCAAATACTCTTTCTTCTTAAAAAAAAGTAATAACTTGCCATTATTTTTTTCAAAACTTGTATTCTATATACTCTTCAAATCTAATCATAGCAAAAACTTTGCATTCTAAGACAATTTTAAACTAGTTTATTTCAGTTTTATAGGAAAACCAGAAGAATTCCGCTTCTTTCATTACATTTTTATTAACTCATAGGTTTTTCATTCAACATGACTCAGAATGCTTTGATGAAGAAAACCTTTCCCAATCACAACAAATAAGAATATGATTTGTGTCAATGAAATGTTTGTACACATTAACCCAAACTTTCAGAGGATTTCTCCAGTCTTTTTCAGGTGATCTGTAGTCGTCATGGCCCGTACCAAGCAGACTGCCCGTAAATCCACTGGAGGCAAAGCTCCACGTAAGCAGCTGGCCACAAAAGCTGCTCGCAAGAGTGCTCCTTCCACCGGTGGTGTCAAGAAGCCCCATCGCTACAGGTGAACTCAGAAAACTTGCTAATCTGCATTTATGTTGATTTCGGGTATCAGATGTATAACAGATGTGTCTCTCTTACAGGTCTTATAGGGTAGAATTAGTGCAAAGTTCAATAGAGATAGAACTGTAGTTTGTCAGATGGTTTTCCAAGGAGCATTCAGTCATAGCGCATGAAATAACTCAGTTTGCTGTCCTTCATTTCTGCTTCTCTCCAGGCCCGGTACCGTGGCTCTGCGTGAGATCCGTCGTTATCAGAAGTCCACTGAGCTGCTGATTCGGAAGCTGCCCTTCCAGCGTCTGGTGAGAGAAATCGCCCAGGACTTCAAGACTGACCTGCGTTTCCAGAGTGCAGCTATCGGCGCTTTGCAGGTCAGTACCTCTCACTGTAGAAAAGTTCTTTGGCTGTTGTATTTCATCATTCTGTCATAAACTGTCATATATTCTGCTCTGCAGGAAGCCAGTGAGGCCTATCTGGTGGGTCTGTTTGAGGACACCAACCTGTGCGCCATCCACGCCAAGCGTGTCACCATTATGCCCAAAGACATCCAGCTGGCGCGTCGTATCCGTGGAGAGCGTGCTTAAAATATTTCCTGATTTATTGTATCTTGTCCTCCTGTTCCTACACCACTCATTTTTCCGTCCTACTTAGATAGTAGTTTGGTTTGAGGTTATATATATATCATATGATTGTGACAACCGTAAACGTGTGATTATGTCTTCTTTGGTGCTACCAGTAGCAGATTTTCCTTAGAGGTATCTCATGTACTTTAAATAACAACTCTTTAGTGAATGCAGAAGATTAATTTGTTTCTTCTTTCTGAGAGCCAATAAAATCACACAGTCTGAAATTGATATAGGAATTAGCATTAAAGTTGAGACATTTTCATTTTCAGATGGACACTTATGTTAATATAATGGGTCTTCTGATATATTTTTTTTCTATAGAGAAAAAATAGAACTTTGTAATAGTAGTAAGTTTTCTTTTTTCCTTTTTTTTTTACAATAATGGTGTATTTCTACTGTTAATGTTAAATGTATCAAAATACAAAAGATTGATTCTGGTGTTCATTTTAAAATGTCTTTGTGCTATGATGACACTGCATGGTTTGGCAGACTACAAACGGCATATATGTAGCAGACTTCTGTTGATCATATTTTGATTTTCAGCCACGTTATGTCCAGGTAATGTTTGACTTTTTTTTGTTCCTCTCTCAGGTTGATATGGTAACCTATTTTTTTTTTTCTACTGTGTTCTTGAGTTATGGTTTTAGTCATTTTTTAAGCAGAAATATTTGTACTCTGAAATTCACATTGCAAACATAATAAAAGATTCTTGTGGTTAAATGGCCATATGGATTTTTTTAAGACATACAGGTGCATCTCAATAAATTAGAATGTCACTGAAAAGTTGATTTATTTCAGTAATTAAAAAAATAAACTCATATAGATTCATTACACACAGTGATATACTGTATTTCAAGTGTTTATTTCTTTTAATTTTGATGGTTATGGCTTATAGCTCATGAAAACCCCAAATTGAGCATGTGCAGTGCCAGGTGTGCGCTGGACTTGTCCAAAGCACGTGGACCAGAGGGAAAATGCAGCATGAATCCAGCTTAAGCCTCTCAGAGCTGCCACCTCGCTGCAGGAGTTCCAGTCTGATACAACGCAAGACCCGGAAGATGGTGGGGTTCATCTGGTCAATGACAAGACCAGTTCACCTCCACGACTGTCGACAACCCAAACATGTCCTCCGTTAAATGGCGCCCCAGCAAGAACACCTTTCACCAACCATGTGACAAGAGCAGCAGCACATCGCGAAGCAGAAACATCCATCGCTCACAGTGCTCGACTGGGTCCGAATCCGCCAATCCAACCACCCTCGTCAGCTGCAGATGTTCCAGTCACCACCAATGCAGATCGTCGCTCAACTTGGACCAGCCACCTTCCAGATAGTTGATGAGTCTTGATGACATGCCAGCTGTCTAAGAAAGGTAACACCACTACCTGCCCCTGACCAAGTAACAGCAACCAAGCCGACCCAGCCAGTGTGAGATCCAGATTGGGACTTTGCAGATGAGCCAGCCACAATTCCAGCGAGGTAGCCCCCAGATTCACCTGAGCCAGCGCCGCCAGGGCTGTGCCCACCATGTACTTGACAGAGGCCTGACTGAGCTCTGAACTGTCACTGACTCAGAAGTTCTTATTTCATATTCAGTCAATGCATGGTCCGTTCAAAATGGCAGAATAACCCACACGACCATGCGAGTTAAACCGGCAATCTACCCAGTTACCAGGTTGTAACAAGTTTTTTTTTTAAATTCTGATATCATGTTCAGAAATAAGCCTTAGGTGGTTCTCACAATGGTCCAGTCAAGTACATAAGCATAACTTGTTTTACATTAAGCATACACCGCGTTCCAAATTATTATGTAAATGATATTTGTCTCTGATTTTCCTAAATAGTCGATGCAAATGTCAGTATAATTTTCAAGTCATCAACTGCTCAAGCATAATTCAGATTTTATTGAACAAACCTCCCAATGATATTTTTTTTTTTTTTTTTTGCAAAAATAAGGGATAAAGGCCTGTACTTCTATAGCACTTTTTCTAGTCACAAAGACCACTCAAAGCACTTCACTAGTGCTAACTCTCTAAGGCCTGTAGGAGATAGATACCTAGGGACAATTAAGAGTCACCAATTAACCTAACATGTATGTCTTTGGATTGTGGGAGGAAACCGGAGGAAACCCACACAGCACAGGGAGAACATGCAAACTCCACACAGAAAGGTTCCCACCCCTGCCAGCCTAGGGATTCAAACCTGGAACCTTCTTGCTGTTAGGCAACAGTGCTAACCACTGTACCACTGTGCTGCCCAGTAGTACAGTGCACAGCAGTTTAAAAACGTTTTATTGGTTGTACAGAACTGAAAATGGTCATTTGTTGAATTTGCATCATTAGAAGGTCATCACTCTACATATAATTCAAGAAATCTCTGTCTGTCACGATATGACGATGTCCCGATATCACAATCATAGGACTTTGTGTTGCCATGGTAACCATGTCAAAGATCAAAGGCAGGCATCATCACGATCATAGGATTCGCTATGACATCATCAAAGATCATATACTCGCTACAAAGATCATAGGACTTGCTATGTCCCGATCATAGGCCTCGTTAAAAGATCATAGGACTCGCTATGACATCATCAAAGATCAAAGGCAGGCATCACTCACAATCATAGGACTCACTAAAAGATCATAGGACTCGCTATGACATCATCAAAGATCAAAGGCAGGCATCACTGAATGAGCGGTGATTTCAAAAATCAAAGGCAGGTCTCTGTCTGTCACAATGTCACAATCATAGGACTCACAAAAAGATCATGAGATTAAAGGCAGGCATCACTCACGAGCATAGGATTTGCTATGACATCATCAAAGATCAAAGGCAGGCATCACTCATGATCATTGCACTCGCTATGACATCATCAAAGATCAAAGGCAGGCATCACAGAACAAAGGCAGGCATCACTGAACAAGTGGTGACATCAAAGATCAAAGGCAGGTTTCACCATGGCAACTGTTGCCATAGTAACAGTAACTCTATGGGTATGCAGAAATGCTTGCTTACACTGGCTTTCTATGTTTCTATGGGCATGCACGGGTATGCAAGGGGATGCACAGGTATGCACTAGTATTTACTGAAATCAAAAGCTATTTCAATCAAAAACATCTTAACAGGCCAATTTACATGTTAACATAGGACCCCTTCTTTGATATAACCTTCACAATTCTTGCATCCATTGAACTTGTCAGTTTTTGGAGAGTTTCTGCTTGAATTTTTTTGCAAGATGTCAGGACAGCCTCCCACAGCTGCTGTTTTGATGTAAACTGCCTCCCACCCTCATAGATCTCTTGCTTGAGGATGCTCCAAAGGTTCTCAATAGGGTTGAGGTCAGGGGAGAGTGGGGGCCACACCATGAGTTTCTCTCCTTTTATGCCCATAGCAGCCAATGACACAGAGGTATTCTTTGCAGCATGGGATGGTGCATTGTCATGCATGAACATAATTTTGCTACAGAAGGCACGGTTCTTTTTGTACCATGGAAGAAAGTGGTCAGTGAGAAACTCTATATACTTTGCCAAGGTCATTTTCACACCTTCAGGGATCCTTAAGGGGCCTACCAGCTCTCTCCCCATGATTCCAACCCAAAACATGACTCCACCACTTCCTTGCTAACGTTGTAACCTTGTTGGGACATGGTGGCCATCCACCAACCATCCACTACTCCATCCATCTGGACCATCCAGGGTTGCACGGCACTCATCAGCAAACAAGACTTTGAAAATTAGTCTTCATGTATTTCTGGGCCCACTGCAACCATTTCTGCTTGTGAGCATTGATTAAGGGTGGCTGAATAGTTTATGCTCATCTGCAAGCCTCTGGAGGATCCTAAACTTTGAAGTTCGTGGAACTTCAGAGGCACCAGCAGCTTCAAATGCTGTACCTGTTTGCTGCTTTGTAATGGCATTTTACCAGCTGCTCTCTTAATGCGATGACTTTGTCTGACAGAAGCCTTCCTCATTTTGCCTTTATCTGCACAAACCCATCTGTGCTCTGAATCAGCCACATATTTCTTCACAGTATGATGATCACGCTTAAGTACTTGTGAAATATATAATGTTTTCATACCTTGTCCAAGGCATTGCACTATTTGACGCTTTTCAGCAGCAGAGAGATCCTTTTTCTTTCCCATATTGCTTGAAACCCGTGGCATGCTTAATAACATGTCACATCCTTCTTAAGTAGTTTTCCTTTAATTGGGTTCACCTGGCAAACTAATTATGACAGGTGTCTGAAATTGATATCCAGTGGCATAGCCAGGAGGGGGGCTGAACCCCAACCACCACCACCATTCTGAACGCCTGGGGTGTTTGCCCAGGGCAAAATTTTAGCTTCAGCCCCCTGTCAACTACAGCCCCTTGTGAACTACAGATTTGTTAACATTTTCCCCCTCAGGCCCCTCAGCCCCCCACCCCCCTTCCTGGCTACAAGCCCTGAGACACAATACCATCCATGAATTTAATTGGAAAACAAAAAATTAAATGTTTATGACACTAAAATCCTATTTGCCTAATAATTTGGAACACAGTGTATGTTAATGGTCATATCGGCCCGTTTGGCCACATCTTGTGTGTGTTTAACTTTACATCAGCTGATATGCCAGCTTGTCTTAATGTTTACTTGCTACCCTTGCTAAGGCTAACTACAGACATAGTTCTAAGCTTTTTCGGGGGGGTAAATGTGATATACGGGAAACGGCATGACGCACCACGCTGTGGTCGCACGTAAGCATGCGTGACGTCATCACACCGCAGGTATAATAGCCAGTTACCCAGGGCTAGCTGGTCTCTCATGGGCTCTCTGTCTTGCTTTCCACCCTTTGGAGCTCCGCCTTCCAGAACACCTGTCAGTGTACTCCCCCCATTAGCTGTTCAAGCTAATGTTTAATAAAGCTAACCTCAACACGTGGACCTGTCTGCAGCCATCATTTCCAAACACAACAGTGACAACACAGTACTGCCACAGACATGTCTTAAAGGGGCAGTACATGAAAAGTGCAATATTAATATAGAAAAAAAAATTCAAAAAATTCCTGGATCCAGATCATAATCCGGATCACCACCAAAATCTAGTTGTCTGTTCCCCGTGCCATTACACACCTTTCCTGAAAATTTCATCAAAATCCATTCATAACTTTTGGAGTAATGTTGCTAACAGACGGACAGACAAACCAACAAACCAACCAGCGCTAGCAAAAACATTATCTCCTCACTTGGCTGAGGTAATAAAACACCTGAAATATATCACTCTGTCTGTAATGAATCTATGTAATACACGAGTTTCATTTTTTAAATTGAATTACTGAAATAAATCAACTTTTCAATGACATTTTAATTTACTGAGATGCACCTAAGCTGAAATAAGCAAAACAAGAAAGTTGTGGCTTCCCAAAATGTGGCATTTGGACATCCTAAAGGCAATGGAGAGAGCATTCTGACTTCCTGGCCAGTAGGTATGGCACTTACTCTGGCCCCAACTGGTTGGTAGAGACACATGACATCTAGTTATGCTATCAGCTGTGACATTCTTACCAGCACACTGTAGTCTTATCATCTAACTGCTCAGATGTATGTAAATATGATAATTTTGGACCCATAAAGACTTTAATTCTGTACCTTTCTAAACACTTGTAATTTTTTAAAAGAATATTTGTTTTCAAGAAAATACTATCTAGTACACCTTTATGCTGACAGTTAAGTATGTTGTTAAAAATAATAATTTTGCCAGTAATGATATCCTGCTCTTTTTAAATTTAAATTTTGTACATCCTCTTCAATAGTAACTGTATATTTAATTTAAAAAACATATAAACCTGCAGTTCTATTAGCAATCAAAAGTGTCACTAAAACCTGAGGTTTCAAAAGTTTTAACAAATACAGTTGAAACCCAAAGTTTACATACACTGTATAAAAAGACACAAAACCTTTTGTTTCTCACTATCTGACATTAAAGCAGACTAGACTTTTCCTGCTTTAGGTCAGTTAGGATTATCAAAATTATTACTATTTGCTAAATAATTTTTAGATTTGCTAAATAAGTTTTAGAGATTTTTTTTATTACTTTATTCAAAATCAGAAGTTTACATACACTTGTATGAGGAAGAGAATTGTGGACCTCCACAAGTCTGGTTCATCCTTGGGTAGAATTTCCAGATGCCTGAAAGTGCCACGTTCATCTGTTCAAACAGTTATATGCAAGTATAAACACCACGGTAATGTCCAGCCATCATATCGCTCAGGAAAGAGACAGGTTCTGTGTCCCAGAGATGAACTTGTTTTGGTGAAAAATGTGCGTATCAACCCCAGAACAAAAGCAAAAGACCTTGTAAAGACGCTAGCTGAAACTGGTAAAAAGTGTCACTAGCCCCAGTGAAACAAGTCCTGACATGGGCTGAAAGGCTACTCAGGAAGGAAGAAGCCATTACTCCAAAGGCAACACAAAAAAGCCAGATTATAGTTTGTAAATGCACATGGAGACAACAACCTGGAGACATGTCCTGTGGTCTGATGAAAATAAAATTGAACTGTTTGGTCATAATGATCATCATTGCATTTGGAGGGAAAAGGGGGAAGCTTGCAAGCCTGAGAACACCATTCCAAATGGGAAGTGTGGGGGTGGAAGCATCATGTTATGGGGGTGTTTTGTTGCAGGAGGGAATGTTGCACTTCACAAAATAGACAGCATCATGAGGAAAGAATATTATGTGAAAATATTGAAGCAACATCTCAAGATGTCAGCCAGGAAGTTGAAGCTTGGGCACAAATGGGTCTTCCAAATGGACAATGACCCTAAGCATACTGCCAAAAGTGGCTGAAGGACAACAAAGTCAATGTTTTGGAGTGGCTATCACAAAGCCCTAACCTCAATCCTATAGAAAATTTGTGGGCAGAGCTGAAAAGGCATGTGCAAGAAGACATCCTTCAGACCTGACTCTGTCATACCAGCTCTGTCAGGAGGAATGGGTCAAAATTCTAGCAAATTACTGTGAGAAGTTTGTGGAAGTATTCAAAAGTTTGACCCAAGTCATACAGTTTAAAGGCAATGCTACCAAATACTAAGGAAATGCAAACTTCTGACTTTGAAGAAAGTAATAAAAACATTATCTAAAAGATTATTTCACAAATGTAAACATTATTTAGCAAATAGAAATAATTTTGGTAGTTCTAACTGACCTAAAACAGGAAATGTTTAGTCTGATTTAATGTCAGACAGTATGAAAAAAGGGTGATGTCTCTTTTTATACAGCGTATGTAAACTTCTGGTTTCAACTGTATGTTAACTATTTAAATTAATAAAGGGAAATATTGTAGAACTTTAAGGTAATTTCAAGTAAAACATATGTGGGTAAAATGACTTTAAGTTAGAAGTTTTACTCCTAAGAATTTTTAAAATACACCTAAAAAAATGTGACAAACCTATTTTACAGTTGTCATTATTTATTTTAAATGTTAATGAAATGCCTTGTTAGAGCAGGCATCTGCAACTTGTGGCATCCAACCCATATGCAGTTCTTATAGCCACAGCCAGTGGCTCCCTAAGTAGCAAACCAGATCATCAAATGACGTATGCCAGCCTAATGAATTCACCCAGAGGTCACCAAGAGCCTCTGATTTCTCTGTATAGGATCCCTCCATATCAAATGATCAGATTTATGAAAACTTCTTGAGTCTCAGAATTTCCTGTAAAAACTGTTGGTGGTACAAACAGTTCTTAATGGGAAATGTTCCACATTTTAGCTCTCTACTGTCGTTCTTCTCATTAAAAAAAAAAGATGAAATCAGGCAATTTCAGGGGAGTTTGAGCAGTGTTTTCTTGGGAGCCATCTCAAAATAATTATCTAGGACCTTGTTTTTCAACCAGGGGTCCTAGAACCCCAGGAGGTCACTGAGCAAACATTCAGGGGCCCTTGGGAAATTGTCTAATTTCACTGCTTAATTGGTCCAAAACATTTAAAAAAATTTGCCATTGTTGTGCATGGGTGCCTGTAGTGGCTCTTCCATGTCAGTAGGTGGCAGTATGAATGCAATAATGACTACTGTCTTCGTCTTCTTCCTCCTCTTCTTCTTCATGTGTTTTACAGAGGTTAATGACCTTGTTAAGACACTTTAGAGGTCGCAGTGACTAGATGAAAAACAGCAATGGATAAATATTTGAAAAGGAAGTATCACAATGTAATTTTCTCATTTCTGGCAGAAACACCAAAAAACTACAATGGTGACTCTGACCTGAGTCCCTGCAGCCAGCCACAGGGTGCTTTGTTGCTGGCAGCTACAGTTGTGCTCTGTGATTGGCTCTTGGGACTCCGGTCATAGTCACCATTGTTGTAGTTCTTTCAGTGTTCCTACCAGGAAAAGAATTGTTGCAGGCAATGCAGACCAACTCAGGCTATGTGGGAAGTGACATTCTCCCTGTCAAAGGTTGATGTATCACCAAAATAATTGTGGAAATATTATTTAAAAAAGAAAATCTTACATAGTGTTGCTTTAAAAGGTTGGATGCCTGTAATTAATATGTCCAAAATGCGTAATGGTGTTCTGTCTCATATTCTCATATCTTTTATGCAAAAGTCCTATTTTTGAATATGTGTATATTCTAACACTCGTAAAATTCACTGAGTTTATGATGGGGGGGGGGGATTCCACAAGGTGTGTATGTGGTAGTGTAAACTAGAAAAACAATGCAGTGCAACAACTCATATGTATCCCTCTGTGCTGCACCATAAAGTCTATGTCAATATCCAAAATTGTTTTGTGTTCAATATGAAATGCTTACCTTTATTTTTCCCTGAATTAAAATATTTCAATAAGAGACTTAAATGAAATGACATAAATGACATAAAACATCCATTTAATATCATGCTGAAGTGAGCACATCACTGTAAGGAGGGGAGGTGCCTCATAAACTCTACAAGTTGCAGCTCTATCCTGAATTTCAAATTCCCTCACATAGTCAAAATAGAAATAGAATAGAAATAGTCAACAGTAGATTGTTTTTAATGATTTACACAGTGATCTGATCAAAACTGTGTCTTTACTGTGCATTTTAAAAGTTTATTATATGTAAAGTGAGTTTTAAAAAAAATTATCCTGACATCATTTCAGGGGAAGAGTTGGATGTGAGGTAACATAAAATATCAACTTGATGACATAACAATGTTACACTGTGAAATGTTGAGATGGCCATATTGCATATTTCACTAAAAAGCTTAAAAAATAGCCCTTGTTTCATTTCAGAGAGGATCTGTTAAAAAAGCAATAAAAAAAATCTACTGCTATTGAATAAAAATATGGTGTGAGTTTTAAATAAGATTACACACACTAAATATAAAGTGATAAGAATGAAAATCCCAGGATAATTTTTGTCATGTAACATTAAACAATTTAAAAAACTGCACCAAAGTCACATTTTTGATCAAGTCACTGTAAATCATTAGGAATAATCTAATGACTACAGTTGCACTTGAAATTACTCAACCCCATCACTGCTGTTTATTTTCAAATTTTACAAAAACCCTCAAACAAGTAGCATCAAAATTATTCACCGGTTGAACTATTTTAAATTATAATGAAAAAACGTGGAAAACGCTAATTTACAAGAAAAAGTCTCAACTGTATAGGAAAATTGCAACTTTAGAATATCTTAATAAATTTTTAAGAATAATACATAACGCTGCATAAACAAAAAAAGTCACTTTACCTACAAGCAATCTTAAGAGATAAAAGTTGCAAATTTAACAGAAATAATTTGCAGATTTCGCATGAAAGAAAACCAAAATTTGTAAGAAACGAATTTGCAAATTTACAAGAAAATCACAAAATTTGAGGAAAATATTCAGACATAATTATAACTTAACTGTTTTACTTTGATTTTAAGGCTCAGACTTATTTATTATTGTGCTAATGTTGGACAACGGCCTGCTGCTTTTGTCTTACTAATTAGTTATCTTATTTAGACAATAATTTATAAACATGTACTTCTATGGTAATAAGAGTAACAGTGTTGTAATTAAGTATTCCTACATTCACGCAACGGTTAAACAGCTCTTTTGCGTTAAGCTACCTTTTAAATGTCATTTTAATTTAAATAGAAGCTTTCAGGATTTTTCTAGCTAGTTAATCAATTATTCCATCAACAGTGGCTCTAAAATAATAGTAATGGACCCACTTTTCCAGTTAAAGCTAATAAAAGTCAGCATAACTTGAATGGACTTTTTTTTTTCCTTGAACACCTGTCATTTGGTCAGTTAAATGTCGGCGTTGCTGCTGTTGCATTGTGGGACATATGATTGACGCGGCGGCCATTTTCCCGCTGGACGCTGCTTCTTCCCATTGTGGATACGTAGAAGAAAATAGAGACAAGCGACGTTTTCTCTCCACTTCTGCCTCTCTAGCTCAAGGTGAGCGTCTCCAAACACGTCTGCGTGTTCTGTACAACTTCATTTTTTTTTAAGTGTGTTCTTTCACGTTTTTGTTGTGTTATTTAACCAGAATAACATGGCTTATTTCTCCGTGCTAAAACAGCTCTCTCGCCAGTTGAAACGACCGTTGAATTGCAGTCTTTTCCGCAGCCGTTCAGATGAGGGGGAATCCTGTTTCAAATTATGCGCCGGTTCAGCTCGGTTCTACGCAGCCGTTAGGGGCAGTTCAGCACTGCTATGGCTCTCTGCGAGATCCTTGAAGTGTCTTCTGTGTGGCTGCCTTGTTTTCCGATACGCTGGAATCGTGGTTTTGTGCTAAATCGAAGTTGTTTAGGCGCTACTCGCTCTTCTTCTGCCCTGTGTCTTTTATCCCGTTTGCGCATCAAACCGCAGCCATCATCCACAGAGCGGTTGGGGCGGCCCTAGCAACAGTGGAAAGCAGCTGTTAATCCCGCCTACTTTTTAGACAACTGCATGCTTGATTGGCTCGTTGATTATACATTTTCGTTGCGTAGTCACCTCTTGACCAATAGTATCTTTGGTTATCTGATTGACGTTTGTCTTGGGCTCGTAGATCGGGAAGTATTGTTTTGACTTTTTGTGAGCAAGTAAACTGAAATCATCTGACTTGTTAGAAGCTGCCATAAAGCTGCGCCCTGGAGGGGTTAAGTGGAGTCACGCCAAAGTGGAAGCACTGGCCCAGCAACATAAAATCATTGGCTTAACACTAATAGAAATTAATAATAATGAAGTTTAAAGCACTAAATATAGTGTTTCTCTTTCCCTTCTTAAAAACAGCGTTGGCCTTGCAATACTAACAGTAATAATAATGTAACGATATTGCAAGCATGTGCAAATGTATAGCGCTCAAACAGTGAACTAGTTTTAACTCCAGTCTTATTTAAGACCCAGAAAAACTCTTGAGCCAGAAAATTACTCATCTTTCTTTACATCCTTCTCTCATGACTTTCTTATTCAGCATGAGGACTTGTTTTTCATGACATCTTGTTCAACTACAGCAAATAAAAGCACAACTTGTGATTATGAAATGTTTTGTACATATGAAACCAAATACTAAAATACTTTCTTCTGTGTGCGTTTTCAGGTGATCTGTAGTCGTCATGGCCCGTACCAAGCAGACTGCCCGTAAGTCCACTGGAGGCAAAGCTCCGCGTAAGCAGCTGGCCACAAAAGCTGCTCGCAAGAGTGCTCCTTCCACCGGCGGAGTCAAGAAGCCCCATCGCTACAGGTGGGAGAGATGACATCAACACAGAAAACTTTCTAGCCTGCATTGATGTTGATTTTGGGCATCACATTCGTAGAGGGTGCTGAAATAATGTCTGTAAATTTGTTGGCTCTTATAGGTCCCATAGAACGTAATGAGTATAAAGCTCATTAGAGATAGAATTGTGGTTTTTCGTCCGGTTCTACTAGGAGCATTCAATTGTATCTTATAAATCAATTTGCTCCCCTTTTAATTTCTGCTTCTCTCCAGGCCCGGTACCGTGGCTCTGCGTGAGATCCGTCGTTATCAGAAGTCCACCGAGTTGCTCATTCGTAAGCTGCCCTTCCAGCGTCTGGTGAGAGAAATCGCCCAGGACTTCAAGACTGACCTGCGTTTCCAGAGTGCAGCTATTGGTGCGCTGCAGGTCAGTACCTCTCCGTAGAAAAGTTCTTCATTGGCTGTTGCATTTCATCATTCTCTGGTAAACTCTCATTTCTTTGTTCTGCTCTCTGCAGGAGGCCAGTGAGGCCTATCTGGTGGGTCTGTTTGAGGACACCAACCTGTGCGCCATCCATGCCAAGCGTGTCACCATCATGCCCAAAGACATCCAGCTGGCACGTCGTATCCGTGGAGAGCGTGCTTAAAAACTCACTTCTTTTTTGGTCTTTCTC
This sequence comes from Pholidichthys leucotaenia, assembly GCA_020510985.1. Taxonomy (NCBI): domain Eukaryota; kingdom Metazoa; phylum Chordata; class Actinopteri; order Cichliformes; family Pholidichthyidae; genus Pholidichthys; species Pholidichthys leucotaenia. The sequence goes on from CM035847.1 coordinate 117,779,751, forward strand.
CTCACCTTTTTCTTCACCATCCTCTCTCTCTCTGTCCCTCTACCCTTCACCCTCCCCTCCCTTTCCCTATTTTAATGTGTAGAAAAAAACTGATTATATTATAATTAAAGTGTATAGTCGTGTTTTTCTTAGTGCTTTCGACAGCATACTATTATGGTATTCTCTTTTGTGCATGTACCAACTCTGGTGATGAGGCCTCCTCAGGTACACATTTCCCAGTTTGCCCTGTTTCTAACAGACTGTGAGGGAGCATATAAAACGGAAATGGCTTAGAGCAGTGCAAATCTAGGAAGGACAAACGGGGAGAGGACAGTGTTTTTTGTTTTTTTTTCTGCTCGGGGGGACGCTGGTGTCTTTTCTGCAGCAGGGTGCTAGAAGAACTTTCTTTGTCCTCTCCCCTTGCTTCTTGTCCTCAGTCATCCTCTGCATGTGGAAGCTGTGGCCAGAACTTCTGTCCTCCTGTCTGCATGAGTGTTGGCTTTCATCACCACAGCAGACCGTATACAGTCACTGCCATCTTTGATTTATGATCACCACAGTGATTATAGCCATCATTAAACATGCTAGGGTTTTCTTTCTAAACAAGTCTTGTGCATGGGATTTTTTTTAAACTTCAAATTATTTGTGCTTGTTTCAGAGGCGGGGGAATTAAACAGAATAAAACCATTTTTTTTTCTACTGAAATGTGATGGTATTGACTCATTCTGACACCAAAGTGTGATCCTCGTGTTTATTCTCATTTCCTAAACCTCACTTGATTTTGTTGTTTTTAAATTGGGTTCAATTAATTAATTAAAACCAAAGCTTGAGAGTTCAGTGAATGTTTTGGGGGTACTTTTTTAGCAGTCCCATGTTTTTTTAAACAGACCTTTTGTAACAGGTTCAGTGAGGTTTGCAACATTAATTAAAAACCAAAAGTTTTTAAAAGAATAACAAAATACAATAAGGCTTGATACTCTGAATCACTGTCAGATGAAAAACCGTGTTTTCTGTAGACGTCCCCCTGTATTTTTTTTCTGGATCCGTCTATCTTCTGTGTACCGTTTCTCAGGTTGACTAGTCATCCTTTTTGATTTTTACTAGTTACTCAGTTTTTTTTAATGTTGATATTTCAATTAAACAATGTTTGTAATTTCCAGACTTGTCATATAAGGTGGTAATAAATGGATGTTACACACATAATCATGTGTCATTGATATAACAAATATAAGCACTGGATTATGAAGTCATGGTTTATAAGTAAAATGGTTGCCAGAAGAATTCCTAAAATATAAAGTTGAGTGATCACTGTTCAGTAAGCTATTTTGACATAAAGTCAGTAACTGTCTGATTTGGTTGTAACATATTGTCCGTATAACAGATCTCTCTTGTTTTTTGGAGAACATGACTGAAAAAAACAAGGCATACTCATGAAGTTCTGAAACATCCTCTCAGATTAAGAAGGGCTTGCATCGCTGACTGACCAGTTTTAACCACTAGAGGCAGCAAAGGACAGCGAAAGGTGGAGCAGCTAATTGAAACGTAAACTAGGATTCATTTTAACGTACAAGTTTTAGATAGTCCTTGAATGAATGAATTTCTCATATAAGTGTGAGATTTCTTTCCATCTGCCTTTTCCACTAACAAAATGTACTCCTTTTGTCTAAAGGCATTTGCAGCCTGCAAAAAAAGAATTTGAAAACAGTCTCTATAGCCAGCCCCTTGTGTAAAACCAAACTAAAGTCTCAGTCTGGCTCTCTAAAAGAACTACTCAACCCAGCTACAGCCATGTGAAAAAGTTGTAACACTCCAGAAAATATTCGTTCTATTTAAGAATCATATTATGCACTTTTTCCACATGTTTTGTGTAGCTGAGGCATTATGGCTTATTTTTAAGTGAACTTCTTTCAAAACTAGAGTAAAGTGGCAATATCAATAATCTAGCTCATTTGAGTCAGTGAACCAATTTATACTTTAGAAGTTCCGATCTCCGTGTTGTTAGTGGGGTCCTTAATTGGTGGGACACAGAAATGGGCTCATTGCGCATGCAGGAGTTTTTCGCGGCAAAAAAAGCTGCATGGGACCTTGCACAGGTGGGATGGGTGTGTGTGGCTCTCCTCCCTCTAATGAGTTTTTAAAGTTTAAACTTTGTCTTCTTTGCTGTAATAAGTGCTTATTAATAATTGTATAACACCGCAGAAGGGTTTTCATTAAGGTTTAGTAACTTTGAGCCGAAAATACACTTTATTGCTGTTTTGTCATTGTGTCCCGCTCAGAGGGCCGTTTTTTTTCCTTTTGCATTTGACAGGACAAGCGTGCCTCGGCGGGGGCCCCACTGATTAATGCCGTCTTTCATAGGTATGTTTCAATGTTAAAAAGTTTATAATGTGAGTTTTATTTGAAGCTGCATGTAAGTTAATACTTTGAGTCACTTTATATTTTTTAGTTTTTATTTTTGTAACTGTCTTAATTTGAGTCTTTATTTTTGATGCTTTTGAGCACAGTTGTGTTTATTTGATTTTTATTTATTTCAGTTTTACTGTGTTTTTGGTTTGACTTTTGGAATGTATTTTGTTAATATATAATTTTGTAACGCAGCACACGTAAAAAAAAAACAACCAAACACTGCGTGGACTCTGCACAGATGGGACGAGAGTGTGCTGCTGCTGTGTGTGCCCCACTGATTAATCCCTGTGTCTCATAGAATAAAGTGCCAGCTGTGAACCCACTGTTGGAGTTATTTCCCTACACAACACAATGCAGACGCAGATGACAGTTTCAAGTCCGCTACATTTGCACAGCTCTCAGCAGTATTAATGAAATGTCTGTGACGAGTTTTGGTCAAACACCTCAGGATTTAATTGTTGCCGTACTATTTAACAGATGGGGAAGGAACTCTCCTCACAAAGGCATTTTTTGTCATATATCCACCTTATTACTTAGCCCCCATGATGCCTTGCGTGAATTATGTGCGCAACTTCCGGTACTAGTTCAGAACGTGGAGTTTGTCACTGAAACGGGACACTTTTCCTTGTTAACAATGACTTAGGCATCAAAAACACAGCCTTTTGCACCTCAAAAAGAGTAATATTGTGGTCACCCAGCACAATGCAGACCGATGCTATTCACGCTCAGCAGGGATTGCATACGGACAGAGAACCCCTGGGGGGACAACCAGAACAATGGACTATTGTTTATACATCCCCGGATTAAGGAGAGGACATCCCGGGCGCCAGTTGGTCAGGATAATATATGTATTTGTGGCGGCATGAAATAATAAGGAGCGAACTGAGAGTTTAAAAGGGAGTTTATTAATCATACCGCCATCACAGACTCACTCCGGCGCCGTGCATGCGCGCCAGAGCGAGCCCGGAGGCTCTCCTAGCAGACAGTGGATGCGTCTAGTCAGATGAGCAGTAAGAGAGAGGATGAACATGAATTTCAGTCAGCTTATATACCCAGTTACAGACAATACATGGAAGGCATGGGACATTTGCATCACAGTGAGAGCAGGAAGCATGAACATTTGCATTTGAGTCATACATATCAACATCGGAACTTGGCAGGAAGAAGCTAGGACAAAGAGCGGCTGCCTATGATCTCTATAAACACATCTCATTGTTCTGCTAATTGCCCCAGCTGAGCGCTCTGCTTGTCCATGGCGTTGTGGGGGTTACCCATAGTATTGACTGATATGTTACAGTGGGTAAAAAAGTATTTAGTTAATAAGATAAGATAAGCCTTTATTAGTCCCACAATGGGGAAATTCCAGATTGCAACAGCCATAGGGATAGCAAACACTCAGAGCAACAATCAGAAGGCAAGGAAAAAACAACATCTAGTAAACATAGTCCATATTACTATAAATGTATATTATATATAGACACTCAGTGCAGAGCATTATGGCTGTGTGAATGTGCCATCAGAAAGTCTAAGCTCTCTCCTCCCGGAATGCAAGCGGGCCAGCTGGAAGTCTTTGGGCATTATGGTGACCCCCTTAGCGAAGAAGAGACCCACCATGTGGGCCTCGCTGGTCTCCTGCAGAGCCATGACGGCGAAGCTCAGGAAATGCAGGGACGGTCTTGAAGTCCTGAGCGATCTCCCTCACCAGGCGCTGGACGGGCAGCTTACGAATGAGCAGCTCCGTGATTTCTGGTTAGCGACGGATCTCTCTCAGAGCCACGGGCCTGTTGACGGCGAGGCCTCTTCACTCTGCCGGTGGCCAGAGCGCCTCTCCGAGCAGCCCTGGTGCTAGCTGTCTCCTGGGGGGCTTCTTCCTCCAGTAGATTTTACGGGCGGTCTGCTTGGTTCTTGCCATCGCTCTTTATTATTCTGTCTTATATTTCTTTCACGCCGCTCTAAACCCAGCCCGGCACCCGCGTCCTTTTCGCTACAGCTCCCTGTATGTCGAGTTTTCCCCATTAGCACTGGGCGGCGGCCAAGTGCTAGCTAGCACTAGCTCCTCCCCGCTGTAACGTCTCCCGCTGCAAACCGTGGCTCCGTCCGCCGACCCGGGAGACCCCCGGGGCGATCCGTGCGTCCGTGATATATATACAGAGTGAAAAGTGTAGAAAAGAAGAAGGAAGATAAAAAAAAGGCTGTTGCAACAGGCAGCCGACTCGTGTGGCGCCGCCGGTCCGGCGGAACCGGAACCAGAACAAAGTTAGTTAGCCACCAATTGTGCGAGTTCTCCCACTTAAAAGATGAGAGAGGTCTCCAATTTTCATCATACGTATACCTCACTATGAGAGGACAAAAATAAGAAAAAAAAAATCCAGAAAAATCACATTGAAAGATTTTTAATGAATTAATTGGTAAATTCCTCGGTTAAAATAAGTATTGGTCAATAACAAAAGTTCATCTCAATACTTCGTTATATACCCTTGTTGGCAATGACAGAGGTCAAACGTTTCTGTAAGTCTTCACAAGGTTTTCACACACTGTTGCTGTATTTTGGCCCATACCTCCATGCAGATCTCCTCTAGAGCAGTGATGTTTTGGGGCTGTCGCTGGGCGACACAGACTTTCAACTCCCTCCAAAGTATTTCTATGGGGTTGAGATCTGGAGACTGGCTAGGCCACTCCAGGACCTTGAAAGCTTCTTACGAAGCCACTCCTTCGTTGCCCGGGCGGTGTGATTGGGATCATTGTCATGCTGAAAGACCCAGCCACGTTTCATCTTCAATGCCCTTGCTGATGGAAGAGGTTTTAGCCACATTTCCACATATATAGTTCTGTGCTACTCTTTTCTTTTCTTTACTACTTGTTTCTCCTCGCGGCTGCGCCTCCATCACAACCGCGGAAAGCCGAGTATTTTGCTGGGGTGGGCGGGATCGAGGTGGCGCTACACTGCTGACGTATAAAGGACGAGACTGGACTCCCTCAACAACACAGAAAAAAGTAGCGGATTACGAGCGGGAGGATTTCCACGGTTTTTAACACAATGAATGTCTTTAACGAGACAAGAGAATTTTTACAGGAGAAGACGACGTGGATTGAGACAACACACGTTGGAGCAGGAGAGAGAATAGCGGTATAGCCCAGGAGGAATCTGAAGCAGCTGCATATGAAGCAGAGATCATTTCATTTGTTCAATGTTCATGTGCATACATATGTCAAACGTGTTTTTTAAATAAAATGTTGTGCACTTTTAAACTACGTCGCCTCTGTTGTTCAAAACGGTTAAATGTTAACAGACGGTTAATTAAATGCTGAAACACCGGGGTAATTTAAAATAATGCAGAAGCTTAATCCTAAACCCCTTTAACTTACCAAATAATTCATAATATTATAAAAAAGCCAATCCAAATCTAGACCCATTTTGTATATTGTGTAATAATGATACGCTGATGATAAACTGACTTCCCCAAAAAAGCAGCAGCTATACAACGCACTTTTGGTTTGATGGAATTGCCAATTGACCTTGGAATTATATGTGGAAACTTGTTATACTTCCAGTTAACTTTAACTTACCAAATAATTGATATTATAAAAAAGCCAATCCAAATCTAGGCCCATTGTGTATCATTTTTCCCATCTATTGTTATTTATAAGGGTTATCTGTTCAGTGGTGGCTAATTACACACTAAAACAACGTAGAAATGACTCCAAAAAAAAAAAATGCTGCAGCTAGACAACTCACTTTTGGTTTGATGGAATTGCCAATGAACCTAGAAATTTTATGATGAAACTTTTTTTAATCCTACTAAATACACTGACATTGTCACACTGCCCAACACCAAATTATAATTTTCTTTTTCAAACCAAAGATCACTATGGATCTATTGAATCACAATAGCATAGGTTTATCATATACATGTCAACGTTTACAACATCAAAAATGTTATATTTGGGTTTATATGTATGGGTATTTTCGCTTTATATTATACTAGACTGCTTATAATTTATTGGAATTCTCAGAATTTGGAATGCCGATATAACATTCAATTCACATGTACTTACCTTTTACCCAATTCGACTTTCACCTTTATCAGTGTCTACTGCTGAATGTAAATTACACCTGTGCAACTGCTTACAATTTTACTTAAAAACTGTACCCAATGGTAGGAGCAATGGATACTAGCAGTGGTACTAGTTATTAAATTTAACAATAACAATTACATTACCTTTAAAAATCTTGAAACCTTTATGGGCTGAAACAGCAGGATTAGGGTCCATATATGAAGGCAATGGAATGTGTATGTAATTATTCGACTTTATCTCCAGTGTTATACTATACAAACCACACTTTTAATCCAAAAGACTAACATTTTTATTACATTACAAATATTTCCAAAACATGGTACAATATGGGGAGCTTCAGTACATTCGACCAGACTGCTTGCCAAATGGTTTTAGGGAAGTATTCCGTGGAAGGAAGCCGTCTCTGTCAGCTCATCCCTTCTTAATGCGGCTAACTGCTGGGTCTTTCGCACTGTTCGTGCTGCCGTTGATGCTGTTCGAGCATCCTTTCATGGATCCGCATCTCCTCAGCATGATTCTGGCCATCAGTGATGCAAGGTCTTGCAATGTTGCTGGACCTTTTCAGCTGCCTATATGAAAGACAGAAGTCATTGTATTTAGATAACACCGGATCAAACATGTCAGAAAAAATATTATGGAATTAAACTGTTGAAAGCCTGTGGTAGGATGCTTCGTTGCTGTATTTAAGCTCAAACTGTCATGTATGTTGCCCCTCAGTAGAGTGGACTACAAGCAACTTCTGTGGTGATGTGTTAGGCCCCCCTTCATTTCAAAAAGGATTAATTGTAAAAAGTATTTTGATTTAATGGGTTATTTTTAAAAGAATTTCTTTGTACTGGTGGCTCATAAATCAGAATGGGTTAATAGTGTTAGCTGACTTGAAGAATTTTCAATCAAGCATTTTGATTTGAAGTCGGTACAATGTGCTCCTTTTTTTTTGTGAAAATACAACAGTATTTCACCACCAACACACCTATAACACTGGGCCACTGTGGCTATGAACACCCCTGAATCTAGTATTTTTATAAACGTAGAAAGACATTTTAAATTCCTTATTATGCGTCTATAGAAAATAACAATCACATATAAAAACAACCGGGTGGTAATTTTCAGTTTGTTGTGCCTTACCAGCACTTGACCGGGAGATGCCGGGGCGGTCCAGTGAGGCGGACCCCAAGGGATTTGAAAACTGTGTATAGAAGGAAAAAATACACAATAAAGCTCACAAACAAAGTGCAACATGTACCGCAAACACAAAACTTTTTAACCAGAATACAATAAGCCTATGTCAGCGTTTTGTTCACGTGAATACTGAAATAAAAGCGCGATTCAGCAGCTTGATGCGAGGTAGCAGCAAGGTACAGAGGTAGCTAGCTATTAGCGGGCTAGCCATCACCACAATTGCCCACAATCAAACAACTTTCTTTATTGCTTAAATAAAGTGCGCTTTTGACCGAAAGGCAAGAAGACGGACAATAACAAAACAACACTCACCGTCACCGTTTTCCAATTGCGTGGCCGTGTCGAGTCCAAATTCTCTGCCATAATAGCAGGCCGGACAATTCCTGGTATGTTTTTTCATTGCGAGTTGCCCCACCAACTCGCTCTGGATGTAGTCATCGGCTACGAGGGACAGAAAAGTCCGCACCTCCTCGTTTGTTCATGGAATAAACTTGCGCGTGGACAATCGTATATTGAGAACACAATTGTGAATCCAGTCACCGCAGTTACTCGCTGAAAATTACAAATGGCGGTCGTGTAGCTTCAACAGAAAACAAAACGGACGCGTTTGGTGACGTTACGCCCTGACCAATCAGCGTTTAGCAGTCGATTGACGTCAATTCACACCTCGCTTTTCGCTCGGCTGTACCCTGCCTCTGAACAGGCACGAAAATCGTAACGGTTAAACCGTGAGGACTTGGGTGGAAATGGCGAAAAACCGAAACAAGTAAAAAAAGTAAAGCCAAGGTGATACTGGTGGAAATGGGGCTTTTCTCTCAAAATCTCACGATACATGGCCCCATTCATTCTTTCCTTTACACAGATCGGTCGTCCTGGTCCCTTTGCAGAAAAACAGCCCCAAAGTATGATGTTTCCACCCCCATGCTTCACAGTAGGTATGGTGTTCTTTCTCCTCCAAACACGACAAGTTGAGTTTTTACCAAAAAGTTCTATTTTGGTTTCATCTGACCATATGACATTCTCCCAATCCTCTTCTGGATCATCCAAATGCTCTCTAGCAAACTTCAGATGGGCCTGGACATGTACTGGCTTAAGCAGGGGGACACGTCTGACACTGCAGGATTTGAGTCCCTGGCGGCGTAGTGTGTTTCTGATGTAGCCCTTTGTTACTTTGGTCCCAGCTCTCTGCAGTCATTCACTAGGTCCCCCCCATGTGTTCTGGGATTTTTGCTCACTGTTCTCATGATAATTTTGACCCCACGGGGTGAGATCTTGCGTGGAGCCCCGATCGAGGGAGATTATCAGTGGTCTTGTATGTCTTCCACTTTCTAATAATTGCTCCCACAGTTGATTTCTTCTCACCAAGCTGCTTACCTATTGCAGATTCAGTCTTCCAGCCTGGTTGCAGGTCTACAATTTTGTTTCTGGTGTCCTTTGACAGCTCTTTGGTCTTGGCCATAGTGGAGTTTGGAGTCTGACTGTTTGAGGTTGTGGACAGGTGTCTTTTATACTGTTTAACAAGTTCAAACAGGGTGCCATTAATACAGGTAACGAGTTGGAGGACAGAGGAGCCTCTTAAAGAAGAAGTTACAGGTCTGTGAGACACAGAAATCTTGCTTGTTTGTAGGTGACCAAATACTTATTTTACTGAGGATTTACCAATTAATTCATTAAAAATCCTTCAATGTAATTTTCTGGATTTTTTTTCCCTCATTCTCTCGTAGTTGAGGTATACCTATGATGAAAGTTGGAGACCTCTCTCATCTTTTAAGTGGGAGAACTTGCACAATTGGTGGCTGACTAAATACTTTTTTGCCCCACTGTATATCAATATGCTAATGTGCCATGCATTCTCTCATGTATAACATATAAAACAAAAAGAAATACATCTTCTTCCGCTTAATCCGTTTTGGGTTGCGGGGGGCTGAAAAATAGTATAAAATTAAAATATTCTGGTATGTTTTACCGCCCCCCCCCCCCGCAGGGATGGCAATTTTCTGCCGATTTATTTCAAATTGATCATTCTGTGAATCGTCTAAATCCCGTTGAGAAAATTCTAGGGGGGTAAAGGTACCTTATTGTCACCAATGTTACCGATTTTAGCAAAAATCAACATGATTACATAAGCGCTCGGCACTTCCCCGGGTCAAGTCTCCCACGATAACCCGGATGTTTTGTACTCAAGCTACTGCTGTATTGTAAACGGCCCTGCGATTGGATAGTTGCAAACGATTGGACCAATCAAATGGCTCGTTGTATGCTTTGTCAAAAATTCATGGCTGCGTGTTCGTGTTGGAATTCTGAGCTTTCGGTATCATTTTCAGCAGAATTATGAGATTTTTATCGAAGGATCAGGAGTCATCAGTGCTAGAAATAGACAAAAGTGTCAAAAATAAGTTCCGATGGAATTGGCTTGAGAGAAAAGTGACGGTAAAGGTGAAAATTGGCTCAAAGTTCGACGAGGTAACAGAAACACTCAGACAATTTCTGAAGAAACCAGATGTGGTCGGACACGGGGCTGAGAGGGGCTGCCAAGATGCAGAAAGAAGAGTGGGCAAAAGCTGCAGCCACCAAGAAGAAACGCTTGGAGACACTGACACTGGCTGCACCTGAACGTAACTCAAGTGCTAAGGAAAGAGACAGCTTGAAAGAGGAGATGGCAGCAAGAAAAGCCCACCAGCAGGAGCTGAAGAGGAAAGCAGTTCAGAGACTGACACAGCTTGCTGCCAAAAGGAAGAAAGTTTCACATTAGAAGTGACTTGGTGACCAGTGTAAATGATGTAATAAACTCTTATAGAACTGTTAAATATGTTGGACTAAAGACAGTGAGACAACATTGAAGAAAAAGTAAGTTAACTTTTCATTAAATTTAATGATTTATATAAGTCTAGTATTTCACTTTTTTTAAATCATTTTTTTCAGTCTAAATTACTTCTGTTTTACTGAAAACCTCTCAGCTTCAGGGGGGCACAGCCCCCGTGGCCCACCCATAAGTCAATCGACCAAATTAGATTTCAGCTGAAATCAGAATTTCCTGTTGCCATCCCTGCCCAGGAAAAATATGTTTCCACCACGCCAAGGTCTTTAAGCCAGAGGAAACACTGATTATATTAGGAACACGGCAGGTTTTTTTAGTTTATGGACTATATATTAACAGAGATGGCAGAATAATCCATCTGGCCGTGTGGGAGTGGGACAGTAGTCCACCTGTCCCCCTCTAGTTTTAGTTGTTTGTGTGCATGGATAGGCCTAATTATCTTGTTTATTATTAGTGTGTAACTCGGGCACTAAATTTGAGAGGGTCTAATTGGTGTGTGCATTTGGGCTTTTTTGAAGGGGGGGTGATGTCGTTCTATGATATTAATGTATTATTGTGGTTATGGGTGGTGACTCCACCTTTCCAGTTCTGCCGCCACCCATAGTATAAAAGGCTGATGCAGAAGAGGCACGGTCTCTTTTGACCTCACCTCTGCCTGGACGGGAGCGCCTTTGTACTACTGTGAGTTACACAATAAAGTCACGCACTGCACCTCTGCCCTCATTATTGGAGTGTTGGTTATGGACATAATAGGAAACGCTGATATATCTCAGGGCTTTTATTTGTTTACAGAGTTAGCATCTTAGCAGCGGAGCTAACTAACGGAGCTACTGTCTGCGAGGCCACTTTTTAAGGTCATCTTCTCATCCCTCCATAGTCGTGGGAAGTGGTATGATTATATTGTGGAGGAATAGTAAGTTCAGGCGAGATGCGGCGAGCTGGAAGGTTGCAGAGTTTTATTTCCTCCTTCAAAATGAGACACACTTGTAGCGCTGTGCGCTACTGTGCTGTGCTGTATCATGTTGCCCTGTGTGTGCTGTGTGCTGCTATTTTATGTGTTATACAGAAAGAATGCATGGCACATTAGCATATTGATATACATATCAGTCAATACATATACAGTGGGGTAAAAAAGTATTTAGTCAGCCACCAATTGTGCAAGTTCTCCCACTTAAAAGATGAGAGAGGTCTCCAATTTTCATCATAGGTATACGTCAACTATGAGAGACAAAATAAGAAAAAAAAAATCCAGAAAATCACGTTGAAGGATTTTTAATGAATTAATTGGTAAATTCCTCTGTAAAATAAGTATTTGGTCAATAACAAAAGTTCATGTGTGTGGCGGGTTGACTCAACCCCCCACAACACACAGGACAGTCAGCTCTTTTCTCTTGGTTTTTCCCGCTGCACTACTGAGATGTAATGTGCCATGCATGTATTGTGATGCAATGTGCCATGCATGTATAGTGTTCATGCGTCCTGTCCTTACTGTGACCTAGAGACAGTTCAATATGTAGATGTGCCTTGTAACCTCTTTGTCCTGCAAGCTGGAGCAGAGGCTGCATCTGCCTATTGTTATGTAGGTCTTACAAATGCAAATGTCTCATGCCTGTTCTGCAGTCCCTTTGATCAGACCAACTGCTGTGAATCTGTTTTGATGTATTGTTTGAGTTGGGTATAAATACTGCACAGGTTCTGTAACTCATCCTCTCACTCTCACTCACTTCAACTGCTGCTGCAGACACGCACTTTGTGTCACTTCTCTGAGAGCCTGAGGATCCCGCTCCAGCCTGCACACACTTGGGCTGGAGCGGGGATCCTGTGACGGCGGTGTGATTTAATAAACTCTACTTAAAACCTTCAACAACGCCACCTTATTTCATGCCGCCGCACTGGTAACCCAACGCTGAAACGAACACGCTGCTGGCGAACGCAGCACCCGGCGGGGATTCTCCGACGACAAGCAAATGCGGCAGCCTGACTGATCTGCCCTCCCTTCTGCTTCAGGGAGACTTCGACGCAGAGTTTCCAGGTGAAACTCTCCGGAGACCACCCACGATCGGGAAAGCCGCAACAAACTTCATGGTGAGATCTGCACGCCTAGATCGGCACATCCACGCTGGACCAGCCGCGCTCGCAGCTCCTCCACATGAGAGCGCATTCACCTCGTCCTTTCTCCGCGACGGCGACTCCCATGGCCGACGGAGCACACGTGGACCTGAACGCACCATGACCGAGCAAGTGACAAGAGCGTCTACTTCCCTTCACCGCTCCAACACATTGAACAGGGATGATTAAGCTCCCTGACCCTGTCTCCTCTCCAGCTGGCCCAACAACGCACGGAGAGTTACGCGGACGGCGCACCACGCACGGGATGCATATGGCTCTACAGACCCCCATCCTCCTTCGCCGCTGCACACAGAGCCTTCAGAGCTGCCCTCACACCTGAAGCACGCACACAGCATGCACGAAGGATTTGTCAATGGTCTCAGCCACGGCGCACATGGGGAATTCAGCGGTTTTGCAGTTCCCGACGGCTTTTAAGGTTGTGCCCGCACCTAAAGTCAACACGCCAGTCCCTCTGCTTTTATGTTTCTCTTACAGCCGCTCCTGCTTTTCTTCACGGCCACTATTAATCCTTGCAGGACTTAATCGCGGGAGGAGCCAGTGACTAATTTTTCTTCTTGTGGACCTCTGCACGTTCAATGGGACAGCCCCTCGACGTCGCGGAGCAGCAAGCAATTTTTGCGCGGCTCGGACGATTTCACCGCCCCTGCCGGCACACACTGCCCCTCCCCTCCCTCCACCTCCGCCTGCAGCGAGCTTCTCCCACAGCTCGCTCCCATAGATGGATTATCGAGGTCTCGGCCCCCTGCCGTGCCCTCTGGTGGGGAGCGTGTGTCCACAACACACAGGACAGTCAGCTCTTTTCTCTTGGTTTTTCCCGCTGCACTACTGAGATGTAAAGTGCCATGCATGTATTGTGATGCAATGTGCGCTGCATGTATTGTGATGCAATGTGCCATGCATGTATTGTGATGCAATGTGCCCTGCATGTATTATGATGCAATGTGCCATGCATGTATAGTGTTCATGCGTCCTGTCCTTACTGTGACCTAGAGACAGTTCAATATGTAGATGTGCCTTGTAACCTCTTTGTCCTGCAAGCTGGAGCAGAGGCTGCATCTGCCTATTGTTATGTAGGTCTTACAAATGCAAATGTCTCATGCCTGTTCTGCAGTCCCTTTGATCAGACCAACTGCTGTGAATTTGCTTTGATGTATTGTTTGAGTTGGGTATAAATACTGCACAGGTTCTGTAACTCATCCTCTCACTCTCACTCACTTCAACTGCTCCTGCAGACACGCACTTTGTGTCTCTTCTCTGAGAGCCTGAGGATCCCGCTCCAGCCTGCACACACTTGGGCTGGAGCGGGGATCCTGTGACGGCGGTGTGATTTAATAAACTCTACTTAAAACCTTCAACAACGCCGCCTTATTTCATGCCGCTGCAATCTCAATACTTTGTTATATACCCTTTGTTGGCAATGACAGAGGTCAAACGTTTTCTTTAAGTTTTCACAAGGTTTTCACACACTGTTGCTGGTATTTTGGCCCATTCCTCCATGCAGATCTCCTCTAGAGCAGTGATGTTTTGGGGCTGTCACTGGGCAACACGGACTTTCAACTCCCTCCAAAGATTTTCTATGGGGTTGAGATCTGGAGACTGGCTAGGCCACTCCAGGACCTTGAAATGCTTCTTACGAAGCCACTCCTTCGTTGCCCGGGCGGTGTGTTTGGGATCATTGTCATGCTGAAAGACCCAGCCACGTTTCATCTTCAATGCCCTTGCTGATGGAAGGAGGTTTTCACTCAAAATCTCACGATACATGGCCCCATTCATTCTTTTCTTTACACGGATCAGTCGTCCTGGTTCCTTTGCAGAAAAACAGCCCCAAAGTATGTTTCCACTCCCATGCTTCACAGTAGGTATGGTGTTCTTTCTCCTCCAAACACGACAAGTTGAGTTTTTACCAAAAAGTTCTATTTTGGTTTCATCTGACCATATGACATTCTCCCAATCCTCTTCTGGATCATCCAAATGCTCTCTAGCAAACTTCAGACGGGCCTGGACATGTACTGGCTTAAGCAGGGGGACACGTCTGGCACTGCAGGATTTGAGTCCCTGGCGGCGTAGTGTGTTTCTGATGTAGCCTTTGTTACTTTGGTCCCAGCTCTCTGCAGGTCATTCACTAGGTCCCCCCATGTGGTTCTGGGATTTTTGCTCACCGTTCTCATGATCATTTTGACCCCACAGGGTGAGATCTTGCGTGGAGCCCCAGATGGAGGGAGATTATCAGTGGTCTTGTATGTCTTCCATTTTCTAATAATTGCTCCCACAGTTGATTTCTTCACACCAAGCTGCTTACCTATTGCAGATTCAGTCTTCCCAGCCTGGTGCAGGTCTACAGTTTTGTTTCTGGTGTCCTTTGACAGCTCTTTGGTCTTGGCCATAGTGGAGTTTGGAGTCTGACTGTTTGAGGTTGTGAACAGGTGTCTTTTATACTGATAATGAGTTCAAACAGGTGCCATTAATACAGGTAACGAGTGGAGGACAGAGGAGCCCCTTAAAGAAGAAGTTACAGGTCTGTGAGACACAGAAATCTTGCTTGTTTGTAGGTGACCAAATACTTATTTTACTGAGGAATTTACCAATTAATTCATTAAAAATCCTTCAGTGTGATTTTCTGGATTTTTTTTTCTCATTTTGTCTCTCATAGTTGAGGTATACCTATGATGAAAATTGGAGACCTCTCTCATCTTTTAAGTGGGAGAACTTGCACAATTGGTGGCTGACTAAATACTTTTTTGCCCCACTGTAATTAGCCTGACCAACTGGCGCCCGGACGTCCTCTCCTTAATCCGGGGATGTATAAACAATAGTCCATTGCTCTGGTTGTCCCCCTAGGGGTTCTCTGTCCGTATGCAATCCCTGCTGAGCGTGAATAGTATCAGTCTGCATTGTGGTGGGTGACCACACGGCTCCTCCAGAACGCTCAAAAGGGGCTGTGACCCTCCCCCCCCCCCCCCCGTCGTTTGGGCTCCAGCTCCGGTAGAACTGCCCTGCTGGTTGAGGAGTGTCCGGATGGCTTGTCAGTCCGTGGGGGGGGGGGGGGTGGGGGGAAGGGTGGAAAGGGACAGTGTGCCTCCCGCTCCGAGTTCCAGCACGTTGAACAGCCGTGGATCAAGGGCGCATGGGCCGGTGTGCGTCGTGTGTAATGGAACCAGACGGCGATCAGCCGGCTTTAGGGGAGTGAGGTGCGGGAAGAGCGCTGTGGAGGAGGAGGGGGAGGTGGGTGGGGAGTAAGTGAGTGCCCGCCCGGACGTCAAAGGTGTCTGGGGCCGCGCAAAAATTGCGTGTGGATCCGTGTTGGTAAGGGACTTTCCCGGTAAACCTGGCGGAGATCCACAGCGGCTGTGAAAAAAAAAAAAATGTCTCTGACTCCTCAGGCGGCTCGATCCAGCAAGGATGTGGGGAAGGCAAGTGGCCAAATTCCCCGATGATTCGTAGCGGCTGTGAAACAACTGCAGCTGTGTGAGAACCTGGTGGTTTGGCTTTTAGGTGCATGAGCAGCCCTAAAGCCATCGGGGGACAGCAATCGGCTAAATTCCCCTTGCGCCGTGGCTGAGAAGCCCATACAAAGTCCTGTGTGCGGGCTGCACGTCTGCTTCAGGTGCGTGAGCAGCCCTGAAGGTTCCGAGGGTGGCGATCGGCCGTTTTTCTCGGGCATGTGCAGCAGCGGAGGACGCTGTATTGGTCTGTGGAGCCAGCTTGACCCTGTGTGTGGCACGCGCGTGGTGCAGTGACCACTAGCTGGCAGTTGTGCTGTCCTCGTAATCCTGCGGTGTGCGTGCGGGGCTTCTGTGCATGGGAGGTCCACTTGTCGCGAGCTGAGTCAGGGTTGGGGAGCTTGGTCGAAATCAATGCAGTCGGCATCGATGATTTCCCCAATCAGGCTGCTTCCTTTGTTTCGCTCGTGTCGCGGTTCATGGTGCGTGTCGGTCCAAGTGCTGCCCGCTCCGGGGCGCACGCTCCGGTGAGGATGAAGAGGTTGCAGGTGTTCTCTGGTCCTCTGCTGTCCACAGCGCGTTGAGAGGGAGCAGACGGTCATTCTCTCTTGTCAGGTCACCAGTGTGGAGGGATAAGATCAGGCGAGGGGCGCACCATGACATGTTGGGGTCACCAGTGTGGAGGAATAATAAGTTCAGGCAAGATGCGGCGAGCTGGCGAAAATAGAATCTTACGGCGTTCCAACTCCAAGGATGGATTGGGATTCAACCAACTTACCGGAGGCTTGGAGACAGAAGAGAGGAGCCAAGGAGAGGAAAGTGTTCAGGCAGAGGAAAGAGAGAAGGATAACACCACTAAAAAGTGTAAACACAGGATGTCTGGGTGGGACCCCAGCTGGCCCAGTATTCAAGCCTCGGCTGTACAATACTTCAAGTGGTAAGTTCCATATGCTCAGCTCATGTTCACAGGTCCTCTGCATGACAAGGATGAGGCAGATTAGTGCAGCTACTTTCCTTTGTAGATATGAGAAAAAGATTGTGATATTTACAATACCTGGACCCTCATGCCAGATGAAGCTAAAAAGTTGCAGACTTACTATGATAAATATACCAAGTATGTTACACCAAAGGCCAACCCCATATATGCCAGATGCAAGTTCCATCAAAGAATGCAAGGAGAGCACGAATCATTTGAACAGTTTGTTACTGAGCTAAAACTACTGGTTAAAGACTGTGCTTACCCAAATAATGATGAAATGGTCAGAGACTACATTGTGTTTGCAACAAACTCACCTCACGTCCGAGAAAAGTTACTCAGCCAGTGAGCAGAGCTCACTCTCGACAAGGCCATAGATATAGCACGCTCACATGAGCTAGCCAAGCAACAACTGACGACCATGAGTAACACAAAAGACTACAGCTATCCCAGCACAGTACATACTGTAAACAGAAAGTCAAACAAACAAGGCACTGTACAAAAAGCCATACAACCACAGAATGACAGAGTCACCTACAGGACATGTAACTACTGTGCAGGACAATATGGTGCCAAAGACGTATGTCCAGCTAAAGGAAAGCAGTGCATAAAATGTAAAAAGTTTAACCACTTTGCAAAAGCATGCAGATCAAAGCTTCCTGTTACGACCCGAGCGCCGGTCCTGTCCGTGCTCGGGCCACGCATAGCTCGCTGCCGGCCTTGACAGCTGTGGGTTGTATTCTGGCCTCACCAGGCTCTTATTGTGAAGGCGCTCGGTGGGGCTTTCGCCTGTCAAGGGCCGTCAGCTGGCTGTCATTACTGCTCGTTAGCGTTCGCCTTTATAAGGCGGGCGCTGACGGCAGTCCAATTGCAGGAGTATCGTCAGACATCATCCAAGCCTCGTCAGACATTCATCATTCTGGTCTGGTCAGGTTTGTGTGTATATTATCGTGCCTTGCTCATTCATGTCATGCCATGTTTTAGACCGTAAGTGGCTGGGGTTAGCCTTACGGTCCCATGCTCAGTGTTCAGTGTTTTTTCGCCACAGTCATAGTCTTGTATGTGTGTCTCGTGTTTTGTAAATAAATCACCATCATTGCAAACTCATCGGTGGACTCTTGGCGTCTTATGGTGATCTGCGAGGATCACCGCATGACAGTATACTCCTGCCACGGACGTCTAAACGGAGACGCCACACTGAGACGCCTTTCTTCCGTGAGTTTTGCTATTGTGTGGAGTTTTTTTCTCCTGTAGTTGGACTTGGTAGGGAGATGCCCGACAGCGAGTGTGACTATTGCCCGGAGTGGCTGGAGGAGATTGATGGCTATCTGGCGGAAGCCGCCCATCTCACGCCCACTGACGCGGCCGATCATTACCTATACCTCGCACAGCGGGCTGTGCACCGTTACCATCTTACCTATATTTCGGTAGGAGAAGAGAGGTTATCATGGATTTTTGCACAACACACATTGAGGGAGAAGGCGCTCCTGGGAACCCCTCCACCTCCCGCGAGGACAGCGTCCCTGGCGAGAGTGGAGATTCGTCGGCTGGAGGGAAAGCCCGGCAGGGGACCTGTGGATTGGAATCCAGTGCCTGCCGCCCGCTCAGTCCCAGCGTCATGTGTTCCCAGGCCCTTCGCCACTCCATCGGCCAGTAGGCCCCATAGCCGTGCTCCTACCAAGCCCCAACGAGAATCCCGTCCGGATCCAGCTCCGGGTCGTCGGAGGAACCCAGCCTCCCTGTTGGCCGCATCATTCACGTCACGACAGAAGGGAATCCCCGCAGTCGCCGCCCACAGGTCATCTGTTCCAGCTGCGCTGTCAGCTCCTCATGCCCGCGTCGCCCCGACTACCATGTCCTCCTCTGTGACGTCACCCCCCGCGGCTGGGAATGCTGTGAGTCGTGCTTC
The DNA here is from genome assembly GCA_020510985.1 of Pholidichthys leucotaenia. NCBI lineage: Eukaryota > Metazoa > Chordata > Actinopteri > Cichliformes > Pholidichthyidae > Pholidichthys > Pholidichthys leucotaenia. The sequence continues at coordinate 117,798,668 of CM035847.1, forward strand.
GGCGAGGCCTGTCAGCAATCCATCTCGAGCGGCTCCTCCTCGTGGCCCCGAGGAGCCTGCCGTTTTCTCCCGGAGTGATAAAAGGAGAACTCCACCTGCTGCAGCAGGCATCATCTTCTCTCCAGGAGACAGGCAAGTGCAAACTGTTTCTTCCCATCATTATGATCTGCCTTGTCTGACTCCTGGGGCCGGAGTTCGGGGTTCGCAGCCCCCCGAGCTTCCGCCACCTGCTGTAACTGTGGTTCCTAAACCTGCTGCCTCTGTGTCTTCCCCTGCCGAGTGGTCTGTGACGCCAGGCCTACGTCGCAGGAGGAGGAGGGGGCCTGCGCGGCTGGAAAGCCTGGATCCAGCCCAGCAGCCATGTCGTGGACAGAGGAGGAGAGCAGACTGCGGCCCGGAGCCTGTGCCGACGGAGAAGCGTCCCCGGGTTTCCTCACCGGAACGGTCTGAATCAGCGGGTTGAGTGTCTTCTGCCCCCACGCCGAACGGGTCATCGGCGTGGACATCAGCGCAGGAGGAACCTCAGGCTGCAGATGTCATCTTGCCAGCTGCGGAGCCCGACGCAGCTAAGTTGGAGCCTGCAGACGAGAGTCGCCGCCCTGAACCTGGATCGACGAAGTCCTGGGTGGCAACAGAACCCAAGTGCAGGCAAGTGCTCTCTATTGTGTCTCTGTCCTCTGTTTCGGAGCATTTGTGCCTGCCTCTCGGGGAGGTGAGTGAGGAGCAGCCGCCTGCTGCGCCCGAGCTCGTCTCGCTGGGTTCTGTTGCTACCGGTGATACTGATCCCGGTTTTCCTGTTGTGTGTGAGCTTCATTGCAGTGTCACCGGCATGGAGCCAGTCGGGGTCACTGATTTGGAGGTCCCAGGTTTGGAGGTGGAGATCGTCAGCGGAGCTGCACCGACCCAGTCGGGGTCCGTGGTGGAGGCTGCAGTGGCCCAATCGGGGTCTGACGGGGGGGGGCGCCCGAGACCCAATCGGGGTCCATCGCGGGAGCGGCCTTGGCCCAATCGGGGTCCGACGTGGGTGCGCCAGAGGCCCAATCGGGGTCCACTGCAGGCGCGGTTCTGGCCCAATCGGGGCCGGATGGGAGTGCGCCCGAGGCCCTATCGGGGTCCATCGCGGGAGCGGCTTTGGCCCAATCGGGGTCCGACGTGGGTGCAGCTGGGACTCAGTCGGGGTCAGCGGAAGGTGCAGTGCCGGTGTGGTCCGCAGACGGTGGAGGAGCTGCAGACCCTTCACCGTCGGACGGAGTTTGGGCTCATCTTTGCCTTCTAGTCCCCTCTAGTGAGTCGTCGCCCCTGTGCATCATCGCCAGGGGCCGGGGGGGGGTCCCTTCTCGCTCGCCCCGCTCTCCCGAGCTTTGTCTCCGCCAGGGAGGCCATCCGCGGGCTGTTTTCCCCCGGTACTGGTGGCTTGAGGGACGCGGGTCGGCCGCCTGAAGAACTGCTCTTGCTGGTTCGGCGCTTCAGGTCGGCCACCCGACGTGTTATGGTTTTGCTGGGCGACCTGGTTCGGCCACCAGAGGAATTGTGGACGTGCTGGGCTTTGGACTGTGATGAGCCGCCACGGGTCATGTCCCGCCCCCCATGACCGCCATCGGCCGTTGGACCGCGGGGAAAACCACCTGAACTGTTCCTGTGGCGCCTGGTCTCCGCCGATTGGCATGAACTGTTGGAGGGGTGGCAGGTCACTTTTTTTGGGGGGGGTTGATCCAGTGATTGTTCTGGTTTTTTTTTTGTTATCCTGTGTTTTTGTAATGGTTATTGGGTATCTGTGAGTATTTGTGGTTTACCCTGCAGTTGCCTTATTTTGTTTTATGTGCAGTTAGGTTTGACCCAGTAATTGTTCTGTTTTTCTGTATTTGGTTATTTGAAAATTCACTCGAGCATTCACATAGGTGAGAAGCCATTTACTTGTGAAACATGTGGGCAAAGATTTAATTTTTTTTTTCTTGCTGTCCTGTGCTGTTTGCTGTATTTGTTATTTTGGCAGTTAATCTGATCTGAGTGTTTGGTATATTTTTTGTCATTGTGCTGTGTTAGTTTTGTTTCCTTTGCCTGGTCTTGATTGTGTTTTATTGTACTGTTTCTGGGTTTGGTCTCTCTCTCCTCCAGACCTGCCCCCAGCCGCCCACCCTGGAGGGGGTGGGGGGGGGCAGGGTGGTCCATGGGCGTTCTGGAAGCCCGCCTTGGAGGGAGGGTACTGTTACGACCCGAGCACCAGTCCTGTCCGTGCTCGGGCCACGCATAGCTCGCTGCCGGCCTTGACAGCTGTGGGTTGTATTCTGGCCTCACCGGGCTCTTATTGCGAAGGCGCTCGGTGGGGCTTCCGCCTGTCAAGGGCCGTCCAGCTGGCTGTCATTACGCTCGTTAGCGTTCGCCTTTATAAGGCGGGCGCTGACGGCAGTCCAATTGCAGGAGTATCGTCAGACATCATCCAAGCCTCGTCAGACATTCATCGTTCTGGTCTGGTCAGGTTCGTGTGTATATTCTTGTGCCTTGCTCGTTCATGTCATGCCATGTTTTAGACTGTAAGTGGCTGGGGTTGGCCTTACGGTCCCATGCTCAGTGTTCAGTGTTTTTTTTGCCACAGTCATCGTCTTGTATGTGTGTCTCGTGTTTTGTAAATAAATCACCATCATTGCAAACTCATCGGTGGACTCTTGGCGTCTTATGGTGATCCGCGAGGATCACCGCATGACACTTCCAGCCCAGTCAAAACCATACCGGAACACAGTGCACACTGTCAGACAGAATGACCTGAAGAATATAGCTTGAGACCAGATAGAGTGTTATAGACTCTGTAGACATGGAAATCTCACTGCTTGAAGAAGAAGACTGTTCAGAACTCCTTATTAAGAACTTCTTATACAAAGATATAGAGTGAAGAAGATGAAGAAGAGGTTGCCGACTGGGAAGAATTCTGACTTTTGATACATAGAGTGATGTTTACTGAGTGAAGTATGTGGCGGTAAGGACTACAGCTCCTGACCGGATAGAGTGATGATACAGAGTGAAGTACGTGGCGGTACTGCACCTGTAGGCTGGTTGCCAACTGCCAATCAAATCTAAAAGAAGAAGAGGATGAGTGATATTCGGGGCTCCTTGTGGGAGCTCCTTGTGCAAAGATATAGAGTGATGATAAGTCAGTGGCGGTATTGCACCTGTAAGCTGGTTGCCAACCGCCAATCAAATCTAAAGAAGAACAACAACACAGACACCAATGAAGAATACAGTGATGATGAACAGACAGGACTTTATATTGACACCATCACGGTAGAGGATGAGGGCAAAAGCAATGAACAGGACTACACAGATGTGGAGCTAGGCTCACCTCCACAGAAAGTCAGATTCAAAGTTGATACTGGTGCACAGGCCAACACCATTCCTGTCAACATATTCCAAATGCTGTTCCAGGAGACCAGTTCCCACTGAGACCAGCTACTCCGAGACGCACAGATTATGGAGACCACCCACTGAGAGTACAAGGCCAATGCAAGTTAGCATGCAGGTACAAGAACTCCTCACTGTTACTAAACTTCCACATTGTTGATACAAGCTCCCCACCAATCTTGGCCATGAAAGCATGCAGAGACTTAAACCTGATCAGAATCATAATGGCTGTACATGAAACTAAAACAGTGATTCACAGAGTATACCAAAGGAATACGCAGATGTATTCAAAGGTATAGGAGAGCTCCCAGGTGAATGCAACTTCTGTGTTGATCCAAATATAACACTTGTAGTCTGTCCACCATGCAGAATTCCCTTTGCACTGAGAAATCAACTGAGAGAGGAACTCAACAACATGGAGTAAAATGGCATAATCTGCAGTCACAGAACCCACAGAATGGGTAAATGCACTTGTGGTTGTAGAGAAGCTTAAGTCAAACAAACTCAGAGTGTGCCTGGACCTGAGACCCCCCAATAAGGCAATACAGAGACCTCACTATCCCTTGCCTATATTAGAAGATGTCACTGCAAGTCTCGCAGGAGCAAAATACTTCAGCATCTTAGATGCTAAGTCAGGCTATTGGAACATTAAACTGAGTCATAAATCATCACTCCTAACAACATTTAATACTGTTTTTGGAAGGTATCGTTTCCTCAGACTACCTTTCAGCATCATCTCAGCTCAAGACGAGTTCCAGTGGCGCATAGACGAGACGTATGAAGACTTCTATGGCATGGCATCCATTGTTGATGATGTGCTGGTATTTGGAAAGACCAAACAAGACCAAGACCATAACCTCAAAGCCATGCTACAGCGCACACGAGAGAGAGGTGTAAAACTAAACCCTGACAAATGCTTCATCTGCTTACCTAAGGTCAGTTACTTTGGACACACACTGGCACATGAAGGTTTGAAACCAGATCCACAGAAAGTGAAAGCAATCAAAGACATGCAGTCACCCCGAAACAAAGCAGAATTACAAACAGTTCTTGGGATGTTCACCTACCTGTCCCGGTTTGCACCGCACCTTTCTGAAATTAATGCACCACTGTGCCAGCTGTTAAAATAACAGAATGATTTTGTATGGGACTCTATCCATGACAGAGCATTTCAACACATGAAAGACCTGATAACGCAACAGCCAGGTCCAGTACTTGCATATTTCGACCCCCAGAAAGAGTTATGACTCCAAGTTGATGCCTCCAAAAGCGGCCTTGGAGCAGTCATGCTTCAAGATGGCAAACCTGTTGCCTATGCATCAAAGTCACTTAATGACACAGAAGGAAATTATACACAGATCAAAAAGGAGTTGTATGCTGTGCTCTTTGGCTGCAAACGTTTTCATGACTACATGTATGGTCGCAAGGTGATCGTGGAATCACACCACAAACCCTTAGAATCAATACTAAGAAAACTATTAGCAGCAGCACCACCACAGCAACAAAGAATGATACTGCAGCTCCAAAGATATGACATCAGTGTGGGGAGCGTGGAATAAAGAGACTGAATTGTGTTTTATTCCAGTTTATTCCAACATTCATTTCCCCAGCCTGCTCTCTCCAATAAGCAGGAAGCCAAGAGGCTGAGCCACATCAGAGTTTCACATTTATACCATACAGACTTCTCACACACAGGGGGGATCACATATCCCCGTCAACCCTTTATTGACATTTCTCCCCCCTCCAGTCTTCCGTCTTCTACCTGCGTCCTGGAGGTCAGGAAGAACTTTGTTCGCACCCCTGTCCTCTCTCGTTGTCCTCCGCAGGTGGTCCGGACTTACTGTCCTCTTCGTCGTGAGGTCTAAACATATGTATGCACAAATACACAGCTACAACCCCCCCCCAAACGATGAAGAATGGACGATACAAAAAAAATTCTGCGAACATGTTACTCTTAACAGTACAACCAACATCAAACACTCAGTCTGTGCGCCGTCTGGGCTTCAACCGTCTCCCGAATCGGCTGTAAGTCGGCCCCGCCTTGCCTGCGGCACCCTTCTGCCCAGGCTCTGTTGACTGAGGAAGAGAGTGGTTATTTGACCTCTGCGGGGGCTCCAAGACGCTCCCCCTGGGGTGTCTGCCGCATTGAGGCGCCCTCGCGACCGGCACAGACTCGTCCTTCATGACAAAAGCAGGTTTCAGTCTGTCAGTGCTAACTGTCTCCTTTCTGTCTCCCAAATCTAGCACAAAATGCTTATCCCCTGTCTCCAGTACTCTATATGGCCCGTCATATGGCGGTTTGAGTGTTGATCTTAGTGCCTCGTGCCTGACAAAAACAAACTCAGCATTTTTTAAAGCTTTGGGAACAAAAACGCGCGGAAAAGCGTGATGCACAGGGCCCGGGAGCGCGTCCGCTCCCGTGCCGACAGGCGGCCCAAGAGCAGGGAGGGGGGGCGGCTCCGGGTGCTCTGGTAAAAACTCGCCTGGCAGCCTGAGAGGTTGTGCGAACACTAGCTCCGCTGGGGAGGCATCTAAGTCCTCCTTGGGCGCAGAACGCAACCGTAATAAAACCCATGGTAGTTTGCTTACCCAATCTGCATCCGTGAGTGCCGCTCTGACTGCTTCTGCCCTTCAGAGAGAACAGACGCTTTTTCCTTTGCTCCCTCTTTTACCCTCCTTCCCTCCCTAACTGAGAATCCCAGCTTGCTGTCTTGTCTGCGTCGCTGTTCTTCTGGCTGAATCTTGATCCAAACGAAAAAAATGGATTTGGTGAGCGGCTTTAATAAAATTAACAACATTTTACATAAATTCGGGCCAGGGGGAGCCCCTATGGAGAGACCCATGGATTGGAACGCATGTGTCTGCATGATTCGACTGATGATGTGGAAAACATCTATCTGGTTTGGCTTTACGATCACAGGATTTTCTGCTGATTGGCTCTGGAGTTTTCCTGGTGTATCGAAATTTAACTGGACGAGCTAATCAAAAGCGGTCCCGGCATAGCTGCTTCTTCAACAATTCGACCAGACGGGGGAGTGCACTAACTAACGGCAATGACTAACATGGAAATTACCATCTGGCATGCACTGTAGAGGGATGGACTCTACCGGACATGTTTACCCATGTTCTAGAAGGGAAACATCTGGAGTCGTTTTTGGTGCCTCCAAGGAATGGATTTAAAGCCTATGTATGGAAATTATGAACACAGGATTGCAAGAGATGAAAAAATTCTATGCTCTGAGTGATCTGTGTCTATCAGACCTTGAATTCGGTGCCCTGTTGACTATTTTCCTCCTGGATTAAGACAAAACAGAAGATTGTACTTCTCTTCTCTTCTGAAGCTGAAGTTACAAGCCTGCTTTGACTGTACAGATTGGAGTGTTTTTGAAGCTGCAGCCATTAACCTAAATGAACTCACTGACACTGTGACGTCATACATCTGTTTCTGCGAGGACATGTGTGTGCAGACCAAGACCTTCTGCATATACAACAACAATAAACCCTGGTTCATTCCTAAACTGAAGCAGCTACGTCAGACGAAGGAGGAGGCCTACAGGACTGGTGACTGGACTCTGTACAAGCGGGCCAGAAACATGCTGACGAAGGAGATCAGGCTTGCTAAGAGGAGCTACAGTGTGAAGTTACAAAAAAACTTCTCAGCTAACAGCTCTGCTTCTGTCTGGAGAGGCCTACGGAATATCACCAACTACAGGAGACCATCCCCCCACCCTGCGGAAAACCTCCAGCTGGCTAATGACCTAAACAGCTTTTACTGCAGGTTTGAAAAGAACCTACAGTTCTCACCTCCCACCCACACAAAAGGATTATCTGCAGCCCCAGGAACTCCATCCCTCCTCCACTCTGACCTCCCACCAGCACTAATGATCTGTGTAGAGGAGGTGCGCCGGGTCTTTCAGAGACAAAAGATCAAGAAGGCTGCAGGACCTGATGGTGTGTCTCCGTCCTGCCTGAGAGTCTGCTCCAACGAGTTGGCCCCCATCTTCACCCGGATCTTTAACAGATCACTGGAGCTGCGTGAAGTGCCTTCCTGCTTCAAACGCTCCATCATCATTCCAGTTCCCAAGAAACCCTCTATTACAGGATTAAACGACTACAGACCTGTTGCCCTGACCTCTGTGGTCATGAAATCCTTGGAGAGATTGGTGCTGAACCACCTGAAGGTCATCACAGGCCCCCTGATGGACCCACTGCAGTTTGCCTACCGGTCAAACAGGTCAGTGGATGATGCAGTGAATATGGGACTACATTACATCCTGCAACACCTCGACTCCCCAGGGACGTACGCCAGGATCCTGTTTGTCGACTTCAGCTCAGCGTTCAACACCATCATCCCAGGCATTCTTCATCAGAAACTCCTCCAGCTCAAGGTGCCCCCCTCCACCTGCTAGTGGATCTCCAGCTTTCTGACTGACAGGTGGCAACAGGTGAAGCTAGGGAGATTTACATCCAGCTCCCGAAAAATTAGTACTGGCGCCCCCCAAGGATATGTCCTTTCCCCACTGCTCTTCTCCCTCTACTCCAACGACTGCACCTCAGAGGACCCTTCGGTGAAGCTCCTGAAGTTTGCGGACGACACCACAGTCATCGGTTTGATCCGGGATGATGATGAGTCTGCATACAGGCGGGAGGTGGAGCAGCTGATCCTCTGGTGCAGCCAGAACCATCTTGAACTTAACCAGCCAAAACGGTGGAGATGACTGTGGATTTCAGGCGACACCCCCCTTCATTCCCCCCACTCACCATCCTCAACAGCACAGTGTCCACTGTGGACTCCTTCAAGTTTCTGGGTACCACAATCTCCCGGAACCTGAAGTGGTCCTCCCATATAGACACTGTCCGGAAAAAGGCCCAGCAGAGGTTGTTTTTTCTGCGTCAGCTCAAGAAGTTTGATTTGCCTCAGGAGCTGCTGGTTGTCTTCTACACCGCCATCATCCAATCTGTCCTCTGCTTTTCCATCTCTGTCTGGTTTGGATCTGCCACTAAACAGGACAAGACCAGACTGCAGCGGATCATTAAGTCTGCGGAGAGGATCATTGGTACCGACCTACCCTCCATTGAGAACTTATATCGGTCCATAACCAGGAAACGGGCGGGAAACATCTGTGCTGACCCATCACACCCCGGCCACAAACTGTTTGAACTTCTATCTTCTGGTCGTCGTTACAGATCACTGAAGGTCAAAACCACCCGTCACAGGAACAGTTTCTTTCCTCAAGCCATCACTCTGATGAACTCCTAACATTCACCTAGTCCTACCTGTTTGCTGTACTCATGACTTTTCATCCATTATTACATTGCACATAACTCTCACACTGCTTTTTACTTCATTCACATTATATCACTGAATCTGAGTCCACATTGAAATACTGTGTGATTGTATATTTTTTCATATATTTCTGCAAAGTGTGGTTAGTCTGAGTAAATAACTGCATATATTCCTGTATATATTTGCATCCTTTTATAGAAACGTGGACAGACTGTAATTTACTGTACATACTCTGTTGTCATTGAATCCTTATTTAAATCCTCCACCTGAACAACGAGAGCAAGTTTTTAGCCAAAGTCAAATTCCTTGTATGTGTTGTGCATACTTGGCCAATAAGCTGATTCTGATTCTGATTCTGATTCATAAACATTCTGGGGCTGCATCTGAACTCTCAAGGACATGTGACTGGCTCAGGAAATTTCCATCTGCCATGCCTCAAGGACATGCTTCCGAGTTTCAGACACTAAGACATAACAGCTCGATAAACACCCACCTGCATTCAACATACACGAACACACTGACTCATATACTGAATTACACCCATCCATTCACTGATCCTCTCTGACTTTTGGTCTTTTGGTTTTTTGTGGTTGATTGTTGCTCTGTGCTATTGAGAGATTTTTTTTCATTGTAATCATAATCTGCTTAAATATTCATAAGCTGTATTCTGATAACGAAGTTTTTTTTCTCTCCTCCCCCATTGTGTCGTTCCCTCCCCTCCCCTCCCTTTCTTATCTATCTCTGTTTGATGAGGCGCCTATTATGGCTGCCGTGTTGTTGTGTCGCGCTTGCACGCGCACCAATGTCAAGTCAAATTCCTCGTGTGTTTTTTACATGCCTGGCAATAAAGTTTATTCTGATTCTGATTCTGAGTGCTGCCTTCAAAGACCTATGAAAGCGCTCGCATAAACCATTAGCCTGAGGGTGATAAGCCGTACTGCGGTGAATTTTGGCTCCCAAGCCGTTGGCCATCGCTGACCAAAGCTCAGAGACGAATTGAGGCCCTCTCTCGGACGTAATAGCCGACAGAACGCCGAAACGCGCTACCCAAGCCGTTAAAAAAACGCGAGCCACCTCCGCGGCCGTGGTCGTCGCCAGCGGGACCACTTCCGGCCTACGTGTGGTTCGGTTCACCATTGTCAAAAAGATGTGTGAACCCCTGTGACGCCGGTAGGGGGCCCACGAGGTCAACATGCACGTGGTTGAACCTTCTGGCCGGAATGCGAAACGGTTCTAACGGGGCTCTTGTGTGCTTGTGGATTTTGGCCCGTTGACAGGACATGCAGGCCTTTGCCCACTCCTTCACGTGCTTGTGCAGGCTCGGCCAAACAAACTTTTCCGCTACCATTTTCACCGAAGCGCGCACCCCTGGGTGCGCCAGCGAGTGGACCGAGTCAAAAACGCGGCGGCGCCACACGGCCGGAACCACCGGGCGTGGGCGCCCAGTCGACACATCGCAAATTAGGGGGGGCGTACCGGTTTGTAAACACTTGCTCTCCAGCCTTAACCCTGTTGGTCCAGACTGGAGCGCGCGCACGTCTGCATCCGCACCCTGCTCTGCCGCCATGGCTGCGTAATCTATACCTACGTGCACCGGGGCTGCGCGCGCTCCTGCGCTGCTGCTCTGCTGCGCGGTCGCGGTGGGCTGGTCTGCCTCTGCGCGTGCCGGTGCCGTGACCGCGCGCGAGAGGCAGTCTGCCACCACATTGAGTTTACCCCCTACGTGTCGAATGTCAGTGGTAAATTCCGAAATTGCAGCCAGCTGCCTCTGCTGCCTGCCTGACCACGGATCTGAAATTTTGGACATGGCGTATGTGAGCGGCTTGTGGTCCACGAAAGCGGTGCAACGCCGTCCTTCCAGCCAGAACTGGAAATGACGAATAGCCAAATGCAGCGCCAACAGCTCCCTGTCGAACGCGCTGTATTTTTGCTCGGCCACGCTTAAGGATTTGCTGAAAAAAAGCCAGCGGCTGCCAAACTCCGGCAACCTGCTGCTCTATAACGGCCCCTATGGCCACATCTGATGCGTCTGTCGTTAGCGCGATGTGTGCCGCTGGGTCAGGGTGAGCCAGGAGCGCAGCGTCAGCCAAGGCTTTTTTCACCTCTGTGAACGCGCGCTCCCGCTCTGGGGACCATTCAACAGCATTGGTTGGTTTTTGTTTCCTGAGCGCGGCATATAACGGCTGCATGAGTTGTGCTGTGTGGGGCAGGAAACGGTTATAAAAATTCACCATCCCCAAAAATTCCTGCAATGATTTGACCGTTTGTGGTCGGGGAAAATCTGTCAGTGCGCGCACTTTATCCGGTAACGGAACCACCCCCTCTGGGGAGACGCGGTGGCCCAAAAAATTGATCTGCGAGATGCCGAACTAGCACTTGGCTGGATTAATTATTAAGCCGTACTCTCCCAACCTCCCAAAAACCACAGTGAGGTGCTTTTCGTGTTCTTCCTCTGAAGTACTGGCAACCAATATGTCATCGAGGTACACAAACACGAAAGGGAGATCGCGTAACACGGCGTCCATCATCCGTTGGAACGTTTGCGCCGCCCATTTAAGTCCAAACGGCATGCGTAGAAATTCAAAAAGTCCAAATGGGGTTATTACCGCTGTTTTAGGAATGTCCTCCGGCTGGACTGGAACTTGATGGTAGCCGCGAACCAAGTCTATTTTGGAAAAAATGCGCGCCCCCGCCAGGTGTATTAAAAAATCCTGGATGTGTGGGATGGGGTAACGATCGTGTGCCGTGACGTTGTTCAGCCGGCGGTAATCGCCGCACGGTCTCCAGGAGCCATCAGCTTTCGGGACCATATGGAGCGGCGAAGCCCATGGGCTTTTCGAACGGCAAAGGATGCCCAGCCTCTCCAGGTTGGCAAACTCCTCGCGCGCTATAGAGAGCTTGGCAGCATCTAAGCGCCGAGCTTTCGCAAAGACGGGGGGGGCCAGATGTAGTTATAAAGTGCTCCACCCCGTGTTTTGCGACCGTTGCCGAGAAAGTGGGTACCGTGAGTGCTGGAAACCGGGTGAGGAGTGTGTGGAACTTACCACCTGCTGCGGCGACGTTGGTCTGTACTGGTGGCAGGGACACTCGAGCTGAACAGGGGAGAGAGTAAAAAGAGAGTGCATTTACCAGCCGCCTATTGGCAAGATCAACTAACAGACCGTGTGAGCACAGAAAATCAGCGCCTAACATGTTGAAACTCACCGCCGCTATGACAAAAGTCCATTCATATGTGCGGCCATGTAAGCATAAAGACAAAGTCTTTTTCCCGTAGGTGCTGATGCTCGAGCCGTTTGCCGCCGTTGCTCCGCTACCACGGGGTCCAGCCAACCGGTCAGCATATGTCGGGGTGATGAAACTCACTTGGGCTCCGGTGTCTATAAGGAAATCCCGTCCGGAGCTCGCATCTGTGATGTAGAGCAGCTTGCTGCTTTCACCGAGAGTCGAAGCTGCTAACAACCCTCGGTCTTGCCGTTTCCCGAACTCCTGAAGCTGCAGGGCGGCACACACCTGCGTGCCCTCTCGGCGAACCTCCGATGATAAAAGCAGAGATCCTCTCCTCCGCTGCGTCGGGGCCGCGCCTCTGCCACTGAACCATCACCTCCACCGCGTCGAGGCCGCGCCGCTGCCGTTGTTGGTAAGCTTGGGTCTGCTGCCTCTGGCTCCCCGCTGCTGTGGGTCGCCGCTGCGGTCGTCTGCTCACCGCAGGCGTCCAGGATCCTGTCTGCCTCCTGGGCCAGCTCCCGGAAATCTTCCTGGGTCTGACAACGTACGCCGGCCAGCGTCCCTCTCATGTGCGCCGGGAGGTTGGTGAGGAAGATGTACTGGAAAAGGAAGTCGTCGTTGTCTGACCCCCTCAGCTGTAGCATATCCTCCATCAGGGCGCTTGGCCTGTGTCCTCCCTGGTCGAGCAAAGCCAGGAGCCTCCTAGCCCTCACTTCGGCCGAGGGCGTGAAAAACTTGATGAGGGTAGCTTTCAACCTGCCGTATCTGTCGGTGGCAGGCGGCTGCTGCACCAAGCTCTGCACGCACCGAGCCGTGCGGTTATCCAGCTTAGCGATGACATGGTGGAACTTAGTGTCATCCACCGTTACTCCTGCGAGCGCGAACTGTGACTCCGCTTGTAGGAACCACGACCGTGGATTGTCCTGCCAGAATTCCGGCAGCTTGACGGCTACGGCGCTCGCCAGGGTAGACTCCAGCGAGTCTGGAACGCGGAGACCTTCTCCAGGCATTCTCTACGTCGATAGGTCACCAATGTGGGGAGCGTGGAATAAAGAGACTGAATTGTGTTTTATTCCAGTTTATTCCAACATTCATTTCCCCAGCCTGCTCTCTCCAATAAGCAAGAAGCCAAGAGGCTGAGCCACATCAGAGTTTCACATTTATACCATACAGACTTCTCACACACAGGGGGGATCACATATTCCCGTCAACCCTTTATTGACATTTCTCCCCCCCTCCAGTCTTCCGTCTTCTACCTGCGTCCTGGAGGTCAGGAAGAACTTCGTTCGCACCCCTGTCCTCTCTCGTTGTCCTCCGCAGGTGGTCCGGACTTACTGTCCTCTTCGTCGTGAGGTCTAAACATATGTATGCACAAATACACAGCTACAATCAGCATCATACACCGACCTGGAAAAGACATTCCAGTAGCAGACACATTGTCCAGAAAATCTATAGAATACCAGGATCAAGCCCTAAATGAAGGAATGAAAGCCCATATACACACTGTCATCAACAATGTTCCTGTAAGTGACCAGAGACTGAAAGAGATCAAGGCGGTAACAAGACAAGATCCACAGCGCACCACTTTAAAGAATACCACCCTAAATGGCTGGCCTGAGACAAGATCACAATGCCCACTCAGTATACAAGAATACTGGAATCACAGAGATGAAATTTCTGAGATTGATGGTATCATGTTCAAAGGCGAAAAGATCATCATTCACCACAGTTTGAGACAAAACATGATAGAGCACATACATTCCAGCCACATGGGAACTGAAAAAAAGCAAAAGCAGAGCAAAAGACATTCTTTTCTGGCCTGGCATGGGAAAACAAATTGAAGCGGCAGTAGGCGCCTGCAATATATGCCAAGAACATCGCAGCGCTAACCCTAAAGAATCCCTACTGTCACATGCTATACCAGAGTTACCATGGCAAGTAATAGGCACAGACCTCTTCACATGGAACTCCAGGTTGCCAACCACCTATCAAATCTAAAGAAGAAGAAGAACTCCAGCGACTACATTGTCATAGTAGACTACCACACCAGATTCTTTGAACTAGAGAGACTGTACAGCCGTACTGCTTTCACTGTCATCCACAAACTTAAGTTAGCAATGGCTCCTTTACCCGACTTGCAGAGACAGACAGGAGTTACCACATCACAACCAGCAAAGGTCAGACATATCGCAGAGAGGATTTGACCACAACAGACATCCAACCAGTCAAGTCCAGCAACAGCAACGTGCAAGATGCTGAACCTGAACTATTGACACAGTCAAATGTCCACCCTCCTGGTTATATCACAAAGTCAGGACGTGTTGTCAAAGCAAGGCAAATCCTTGATTTGTAATTACTAAAAAAAAAAAAAAATCACTTATGTGAGTACAGCAAATTTATTCTTTGACGTGATTTCAATGGTCTACATTATTAACACATAGGGTTACCTATTATCTATAAGAACCTGCTTTTTAAAGAGAGAAAAAGAGGGGTTTTTTTTTTGTAAAGACAGACACCTTATTTCTTTTTTAATTTGGGCTACTCTTATACAGTTTACTCCTTTCAGGTTAAAACTAATATTTGCATTGCTACATTTGATAACTGTAAATGATAATGTTTAGTCTTAGCCTATGTGATTGGCGATATTCCTCAGAATTTCATAAAATGATATTATTTCAATGTTTGTATTTTGCTGAAGTTTGTTTTTGTTGATATAGAATGCTCAGCTTTTCAGAAAAAGGGGAGGTAACATCCAGCCCACTAGATGGCACTGTTTGACCACCTATGTTACTGTTATACATGTCATGAGTCAAGTCTCACAAATTTGGGTGAGAAATGTGTGACACAAGATGGCTGACTAAATATAGATGAGTGACACACTACGATCGGTTTCTCAAGTGTAGTTTTTGATGTTAGATGCTACCAAAGGGTACCAAACATCACAGAATGTCTCAGTATGACCGGCTGCCAACTCAGTCTCATAACGCCAACTGCCCAACTCCTCGCGGGCCTTCACCACTCGCAACCGCCCCTGGTCATCACGTCAGTCCTGTGTTTTGCGGACTCCTCCAAGCTGAGACTCAACCCTAGGGCGGACATCATCGCCAACACAAAGGGGAGTTCTCACTGGCTTTCTTGGTCCACCACGCTGTGACTGGGCTTCTTTTTGGTGTTGGAGAGTCCTGCCGACCCGGTCCGAGATCCGCCTCGGATCTTGCTCGTAGGCACGTCTGGGAATCGAACCACCTGGTCTCGCCCTGCTCTCTTTCATTTCCTTTGCTGAATCAGCCACAACTGTTCCATGGTAGTACTCGGCCGAACTCCGGAACCAAAAGGTGCCTGCACACTGGCTCTTCTTGCCACCGCGGGTTTCTGTCCGTGCTGTTCGGTTCCCTCACCCAGGACGAACTCTGGCACCAGAACCTCCCCACGATGGCGCTCCATAGTGCTGGTCTGGCCCGTCTTCACTTAACCTGGGCCAATCACTGTCCCATACTTCGTTGTCTTCCACAGATGGAAAAGGCTGGTCTCACAGCCTGCAGCCAGACCACTCCTCACCTACACCACTGGCTATTGTGAAACCCAGCCCGTGGAACATTTCACTTCCCATAATGTTCGACCCTTTGGTGGACACCAAAAATGGACATCACACATTGCTGCGGATTTGTACCTCGCCAACAGATGCAGTGAGCCCATGATGTCAAATGGGTTGCCGCCATAGCCGTAGCAGGTCACGTCCAATTCACTCACCCGGTAATGTGGGAAAAACTTCACCGTCAGCCAATTTAGAATAGAGATCGACGATCCCATGTCCGATAACAACGGTATCATGATCCTGTCCAATTCCACATTGCAATAAATTTGTCCATCAGTACTTGGTGAAACTGTGTGAACCACTGTAGGTTCTTTTGTTTAGGGGTCCCCCTCTGGTCTTCGGTCCCCTTGTTCAAAATTTTTGCAGGCCCTGGCAAAGAGGTGGAACAGACCGCACATTCCACAGCATTTCCCCCTTGCTGAATGGTCTCTTGCCTTGTATTGGTGCTTAGCGGACCCACAGCCATAACACCTTGGGGTCCCCGGGGCGGACCTCACTTTGACAGCGGCAGCATATTCCTCATCACGTTCGCCGTCTTCACTGTCCAGGTCCTCGGCCAGCACCTTCCACTGTTCTTCATCCCTCCGCAGCTTCTCATCTTCGCCGAGATTCTTGGCCAGCTTATCCGCTGCCTCGTACTGCTGCACTATCTCCATGGTGGCGATCAACATCAATTCCCCGGTGAATGACAGGAGACGTGCCCTTGCAGAGGAACTGAGAAAATGTTCCACCAGCTGGTCGCGGACCATTTCTTCCTCTAAAATGCCGAATTAGTACTCTCCAGCCAGCTGGCGTAGGTTGGCAACAAAATGTTGCATCGACTCCCCTGGCTGCTGGCATCACTGTCGAAACTGGATTCTTCTTACTATGGTGTTTCCCGGGGCACGAAAATAGCCTGCCATTAGCTGTACCATATCATAAAAATTATCGCCACCTCCTAGCATACTAAGTATTCTCTGGCCCTCCATTCCGAGATTATGGACCAGGATTGCTTTTGCACACAGCTTTTTGAGCTTACCGAGGTTAAGAGCAAGCAAATAGCTCTTAAAGGCTGCATACCACCTGGCCCAGGGCATGGGCGGCTCTCCCGGAGTCTCCAGAAACAGCCGAAAAGCGGTAGCAGCTTGCTTCATACCTTGAATCCTCGTTGCCAAATGTTGTGTCCTTAAAAGAGGAGGAGGTGAGGTGACAGTTTATATATTTTATTAGCTAGGAACAGGAACCAAACAGGAGTCACTCTGTACAGGTCAAGGGTCCACAACAAAGAGACAGAGCCTCTTACGCCATGGTCTCTTATACTCCCCGTGACGCCACCATCGGAAAGGTGGGGCATCACCTCCTGCTACACCCAGGGCGCCGCCATATTGGTACACTCAACTTACTATTTAACACCCTGGACCAGCCCATTAAAATGCATATTTAGAGGATTTACTTTCATGAAATAGTTGCATAACACAACAACTTCATGTTTGTGCCTTGTGACAGTCATGTTCTATTTTCTGAATGTATGCATGTGAAAATAGAATTTACCCGTGATTACATCAGCTGGTATGGGAGTGGCCATTAGCTGATTGCCAGCAGCTGTGAGCAGTGAAAAGAGGAAGGCGGAAGTCGCCGCGAGACATTCGTTCTCTCATTCATCCCAGACTCACAGACTGACAAGCCCGCTGTGACGAGGACCGGCCGTCATATGGACATCTGAAATAAAGGCCTTTCATTGAGACTATTGGAGCAGCCAGGAGGAGCGTCATACCGCTGGAAGTCTACGTGGAACCGGCGGCTGATGGCGCATTCCTTGCTGTGAAATGGCAGGTTGGTTAGCCCGGGAGGAGGACGCTGGACCGGGGGAATTCACTGTGCAACTGGAGAGAAGGGCAGCGGACCCAAAGCCAGTGAGAACGTTCCCTTTTGTCTCACAATCATTATTTTTTCCTCATCTCCATTTTGACTGAGCTCAGGGTTTTTTGGGGGCAATTCTACAGTGACATCCTGTTTGGTTTTGGGTGACTTTGGTGGGACACTTTATTTTTCTCTTTTTTTTATTTTTTGCCGGCGAAGGCTGGGAACACTAATGGACAGTTGAACACTAAACCGAATTGTGATTTGTGTGAATATAAATTGTGTAAATACATTGTGGGTGTGGTAAATAAGGGATAAATAGAATTGTTGTATTATCATTATTTTGTGCACCGTTGAACCATAATAATAACCCACAAAACCATACGAGCCTGTGCAGAGTGAAATCATTTCATCCCTCGTTTTTAGTAATATTCTCTATATTATAGAAGAGTGTTACAAAATGACTCTTCGGTTGGCAAAGGTTGCAGACCCCTGCTCTAGGGAGAGATTCTGCAGACAGCATTGAGTGAAGTCCCAACAATCCCGCGGGAATGAGTGAAATGACCCCATATTTAAAGGCAGGAGCTGATGAGGTGCAGGTGGAGGCAATCAATGCAGCTGAGGAGAGTAAGGTAATAATCAGTGGCAATTATGAAGTGAATGAGTGTACACAAACTTAGAACACTACGGCAACCATGACAGCTTTCTCGACTAGAGCTGAAGGTTTGAAATAAATTTGGATGTTAATGTTTATATTTCTTAATTAAAGCTAAATATCAAATGGTGTATCCTAATTTTTGTGTATCTGGACATTTTGGATTGTTCTTATTTTTGTCACGCCGCGCCATTCATCAGCGGCGCCACCTGCTCACGCACCTGACAATCATCAGCGGCGAGGGATAAAGGCCGTCTCGCCCGGAGGCTCGGCCTGAAGCCGTCAGACTTCGTCCCTCACCGTTGTGAGCATACTTCCCTTCAGCGTCACCATTTTGGTAAGAAGATCGCTTACCTCTTTTCTTCAGTCTTCTCCCCTGTGCACAGGTGGATTCCCCAGCGGCGGACATCTCCTCTCCATCGCCCAATCCTCGCTGCTGTACGGAGCTCTCCAGGTGGCTGTCTTCCGGGCTTCGCCCCCTTGTTGTGCCAGCTGTCCTGACCCACCAAGTAAGTCCTTCTCTCGCCATAAATCCCTCCTGTGTTGGTGTATGCCCGTCACCCTCTCCCTGTGCTCTCTCCATAGGGTTGCTCGGCTGTACGGTCACCTGCCTCTGTGCCTGGAGCAGACACCATCACCAACACATTTACATCCCGCAGACACGCACTCATTCACTCCTGCTGTTAATAAACTCTTTGAACTACTCTAAGCCTGTGTGTGTGCGTCTCCTGAGCCGTGCGTTATGTCAGTACGGCTTCAGCAGAGCGGCTCGGCGGACGGCGGGCTCGCACACCGGTTTACCACTCTCGAGGCTAGAGTGGATCAGATTGCTTATCAACAGCAGGTTATCCTGAATCAATTATTAAACTTAACTAACCGGTTGGGCCGCTTAGATCCTCAACAGCCGTTCCCCCCGGCTCGTCAGGGTGGCGCGGCTCCTGCTGTTCCAGCGGCCGTCCAGCCGGCTCCAGTGGCACCGGTTCGGCTCACACCGATTCCGACCCCCGCCCGCTTTAGCGGTAAGCTCGGCGGAGCGCGGGGGTTCATTATGCAGTGTGAGTCCGTGTTCCACCGTGTGCCCGGAGATTTTCCCTCGGATCACAGTCGGATTGGTTACATAGGGAATCTTCTGGAGGGGCGTGCGTTAACTTGGACCTACGCCGTAATGGCGAGGCCCAGTTATGCCACCCTCACCTATGACCAGTTCGTGAGGCGCTTTCTGGAGGTCTTTGACCATTCTCAAAGCGAGACGGTCCAGGTCGATCGGCTTCTCGCTCTCCAGCAGGGAGGCCGGTCGGCAGCGGACTACTCGGTCGACTTCCGGGTAGCGGCGGAGGAATTGGGCTGGGAGGAACGCTCCCTCTGTGGCCTGTTCCTCCGCAGCCTCAATAGTGATCTGAGGGATGAACTGGCTGGACGGGATATCCCTGGGACGCTAGCGGAGCTGACATCCTTAGCGATAAGTTTGGATAACAGGCTGCGCGAGCGCTCCTCGGGGCGGAAGTCTTCTTCTTCTCGCCCTCGTGGAGTCTCGCCGCACCTGTTCCAAGCTCGCCCCCTGGCGGCGCCGCCAGCATTGTGCCCCGAGGAGTCGGAGCCGATGGTGACGGGCTGGACCAAGTTTTCCCCTGCGGAGAAACAACGCCGCCGTGAGTTGGGCCTCTGCATGTATTGCGGAGGTGACCAACACACTGTGGAGCGTTGCCCGCGGAAAGCCAGTCGGCGGGGTCCGCGAATCGCTGTAGGGAGCCTCGCGGATCCCAACCGGTTAGACTCTCTCACTCAATTAAAGCTGCCCATCCGTTTTTGCCACAATCCCACTGGGCACCTCACCCACGCACTGGTGGATTCGGGCGCAGAGGGCAGCTTCATTTCACAAGGCCTGGCAACCCGATTGGGCATCCGCTGTCAGGCATTAAAACACCCCATCTCCCTGGTCCATCTCTCCCGTGCCTCCCTTGGGAGAGTTTCTCACCAAACCATGCCTGTCCCAGTCATCATCTCAGGGAACCACCGGGAGGAGATGGTATTTTACGTCCTGCCCAACTCTGTGTCGCCCGTCATCCTGGGGTATCCCTGGCTACGCCTCCACAACCCTGTCCTGGACTGGAGGTCCGCTGGGGTATCGGCATGGAGTACCTTCTGTATGGGCACCTGCCTTCAGTCCGCTGCCTGCTCCCCATCCACGGCTCCCCCTGTGGCAGATACAGCACCTCCGGACCTGTCACTGGTGCCTCCAGAATTTCACGACCTGGGTATGGTATTTAGCAAATCGAAAGCTATGTCTCTTCCCCCGCATCGACCATATGACTGTGCCATCAACCTCCGCCAGGGGGCTCCCCTGCCATCTGGTCGGCTCTACAGCCTGTCGGCGCCGGAGAAGGAGACCATGAATACATACCTGAAGGAATCTCTGAGCGCTGGGATTATTCGCCCATCGTCATCACCCGTGGGGGCAGGGTTTTTCTTTGTCGGGAAAAAGGACGGATCCCTCCGCCCCTGCATAGACTACCGAGCGCTAAATGACATCACTGAGAGGGACCGTTACACCCTGCCCCTCATGGACACTGCCTTTCACTCCCTCCAGGGGGCGACCTGGTTTACCAAGCTGGATTTACGCAGCGCTTACCACCTCGTCCGGATCCGGGAGGGAGATGAATGGAAGACAGCCTTCCGTACCCCGAACGGCCACTTTGAGTATCTCGTCATGCCGTTCGGGCTGACCAACGCTCCTGCCGTCTTTCAGCGCCTCATTAATGACGTCCTCCGGGATTTCATCGGCCTTTTTGTGTTCGTCTACCTGGATGACATCCTTATCTTCTCCAGGTCCAGGGACGAGCACCAGGTCCATGTGAGGCGGGTCCTCCAAAGACTGCTGGAGAATCGTCTGTACGTGAAGGCTGAGAAATGCGAATTCTACGCTAGGACCACATCCTTCCTGGGATTCATCATCGCTCAAGATCAGGTGCTCCCAGACCCAGAGAAGGTGAAGGCGGTGGTGGAGTGGCCTACTTCCGCATCCCGGAAGCAGGTGCAACAGTTTGTTGGCTTTGCCAATTTTTACCGCCGCTTTGTCCCAAATTTCAGCTCGATCGTCGGACCGCTGACCCGCCTCACGTCCCCGAAGGTCCCGTTCCGGTGGACTGAAGAGGTCGCTGCTGCCTTTAGGGCGCTGAAGGCGGAGTTCTCCTCCTCCCGGGTCCTTCGCCAGGTCGACCCCGCGCTGCAGTGCATTGTGGAGGTGGACGCATCGGACACGGGAGTGGGAGCAGTGTTATCCCAGCGGTCACCTGACGATGGCGCCAAACGGCCGTGCGCCTTCTTCTCCCGGCGCCTGTCCCCGGCGGAGAGAAACTACGATGTGGGGGACAGAGAGCTCCTGGCCATTAAACTCGCCTTACAGGAGTGGCGCCACTGGCTAGAGGGGGCGGACCTGCCGTTTGTGGTCCTGACGGACCACAAGAACTTAGAGTACTTACGATCTGCCAAGCGCCTGAATGCCCGCCAGGCGCGCTGGTCTTTGTTCTTCGACAGGTTCCGCTTCTCAATCACCTTCAGGCCGGGCTCCAAAAACGGCCTGCCTGACGCCCTCTCTAGGCAGTTCACCCCCGTGGAGGCTGAGGAGACGCCCCACACTATCCTGCCCAGGTCGTGCGTCCTCGGTGCCATCTCTTGGGACATTGAAGACAAGATCCGGAAGGCGCAGGAGGTGGAACCTGATCCTGGCGGCGGACCGGAGGGAAGACTGTTCGTCCCATCTGCGGTCCGAGGAGAGGTCATCCACTGGCTCCACACCTCCCGGCTCACCTGTCATCCCGGCACCTCTCGGATGATCAGCCTCCTCCAACAGTCCTTTTGGTGGCCAGGCCTGCGGAGGGATGCAGCCCGCTACGCCCGGGCTTGCCCAGTCTGTGCCACCAGCAAGTCGGGAAATGCCCCCCCAGCGGGTCTGCTCCAGCCTCTGCCCGTCCCCGGCAGGCCCTGGTCGCACATCGCACTGGACTTCGTCACCGGACTCCCCGTTTCCAACTCCTTTGACACCGTCCTGACCATCGTGGACCGTTTCTCCAAGGCGGCGCACTTCATTCCCCTGCGAGGTCTCCCTACTGCCCTGGAGACGGCGGGCCTCCTCGTCCAACACGTGGTCAGGCTGCACGGGATTCCGGTGGACGTGGTCTCGGACCGGGGTCCCCAATTTTCATCCGAGGTTTGGAGATCCTTTTGTAACGCCATCGGAGCCAAGGTGAGCCTCTCCCCCGGCCATCACCCCCAGTCTAACGGGCAGTGTGAGAGGACCAATCAGGAGCTGGAGGCTGCGCTCCGCTGTGTTACTAGATCCAAGCCGACGTCCTGGAGCAACCATCTCGCCTGGGTGGAGTATGCCCACAACACCGCCCGCTCTTCTGCAACGGGGATGTCCCCCTTCAAGGCGTCCCTGGGTTACGACCCCCCGCTGTTTCCAGCGCAGGAGAACGAGGTAACTGTCCCCTCTGTTAGGGCGCACCTTAGGCAGTTCCGCTCCACCTGGGCTGCCGCGCGTCATGCGCTTTTACGCACAGCGGAGCGCAACAGGACCGTGGCGGACCGGCACAGAAGACCTGCCCCGGCGTACAGAGTTGGGCAACTCGTGTATGTGTCTACCCAGGACGTCACATTAAAAGGCGAGAGGAGGAAGCTGGCACAGCGATTCATGGGTCCCTTTCCCATCACCCGGATCATCAACCCGGTGGCTGTGCGCGTGGCTATTCCCCCCTCCCTCCGCATCCATTCCACTTTCCATGTGTCGAAGGTGAAACTGGCAGTCACTGACCCCCTTTGCCCTCCTCCTGCAGCGCAACCCGCGCCCCGGATGATTGGTGGCCATCCGGCCTGGTCCGTCTCCTCCATCCTGGACTCCCGGCGCCGAGGTCGTGGGTTGCAATACCTGGTGGACTGGGAGGGCTATGGGCCCGAGCATCGACAATGGGTGCCCCCGTCGTTTGTGTTGGACCCATCGCTCATCGCGGACTTCCACCGAGCGCACCCGGATAAGCCATCGCCAGGAGGCGCTGCTAGAGGGGGGAGTACTGTCACGCCGCGCCATTCATCAGCGGCGCCACCTGCTCACGCACCTGACAATCATCAGCGGCGAGAGATAAAGGCCGTCTCGCCCGGAGGCTCGGCCTGAAGCCGTCAGACTTCGTCCCTCACCGTTGTGAGCATACTTCCCTTCAGCGTCACCATTTTGGTAAGAAGATCGCTTACCTCTTTTCTTCAGTCTTCTCCCCTGTGCACAGGTGGATTCCCCAGCGGCGGACATCTCCTCTCCATCGCCCAATCCTCGCTGCTGTACGGAGCTCTCCAGGTGGCTGTCTTCCGGGCTTCGCCCCCTTGTTGTGCCAGCTGTCCTGACCCACCAAGTAAGTCCTTCTCTCGCCATAAATCCCTCCTGTGTTGGTGTATGCCCGTCACCCTCTCCCTGTGCTCTCTCCATAGGGTTGCTCGGCTGTACGGTCACCTGCCTCTGTGCCTGGAGCAGACACCATCACCAACACATTTACATCCCGCAGACACGCACTCATTCACTCCTGCTGTTAATAAACTCTTTGAACTACTCTAAGCCTGTGTGTGTGCGTCTCCTGAGCCGTGCGTTATGTCAATTTTATCATATTCCCTCTTTAACCCAAAGCACTAGAGGAGATGCTAAAAAATGAGAGATTCCCTTGCTGACATCATTAAGATAAGATAAGATAAGCCTTTATTAGTCCCACAATGGGGAAATTCCAGGATTGCAACAGCACAGGGATAGCAACACTCAGAGCAACAATCAGAAGGCAAGAAAAAACAACATCTAGTAAACATATGTCCATATTACTATAAATGTATATATATAGACACAGTGCAGAGCATTTATGGTTGGTTGGTGAATTCCCCCTCAATAGCATTTCATCCTTCTAGCCTCTTGATTGAAGGGGATAAAGTCAGGCCCATGTTCATCACAATAAAATACACGCTCATGTTCACCACTGTAATGAAACATACAGTGGTGTGAAAAAGTGTCTGCCCCCTTCCTGATTTCTCTTTTTTTTGTATGTTTGTCACACTTAAATGTTTCAGATCATCAAACAAATTTAAATATTAGACAAAGATAACGCAAGTAAACACAAAATGCAGTTTTTAAATGAAGGTGTTTATTATGAAGGGAAAAAAAATCCAAACCTACATGGCCCTGTGTGAAAAAGTGATTGCCCCTAAACCTAATAACTGGTTGGGCCACCCTTAGCAGCAACAACTGCAATCAAGCATTTGTGATAACTGGCAATGAGTCTTTTACAGTGCTGTGGAGAAATTTTGGCCCTTTTTAAGGTCATGCCACAGCACTACAATCAGATTCAGGTCAAGACATTGACTAGGACACTCCAAAGTCTTCATTTTGTTTTTCTTAAGCCATTCAGTGGTGGATTTGCTGGTTTGTTTTCAATCATTGTCCTGCTGCAGAACCCAAGTGCGCTTCAGCTTGAGGTCATGAACAGATGGCCAGACATTCTGCTTCAGGATTTTTTGGTAGACAGCAGAATTCATGGTTCTATTTACCACAGGAAGTCTTTCAGGTCCTGAAGCAGCAAAATAGCAGCAGACCATGACATTACCACCACCATATTTTACTGTTGGTATGATGTTCCTTTTCTGAAATGCTGTGTTACTTTTACACCGGATGTAATGGGACACACACCTTCCAAAAAGTTCAACTTTTGTCTCGTCAGTCCACAGAGTATTTTCCCAAAAGTCTTAGGGATCATCAAGATGTTTTCTGGCAAAACTGAGACCAGCCTTTATGTACTTTTTGCTCAACAGTGGTTTTCGTCTCGGAACTCTGTTATGTAGGCTGTTTTGACCAGTCTCTTTCGGATGGTGGAGTCATGAACACTGACCTTAACTGAGGCAAGTGAGGCCTGCACTTCTTTGGATGTTGTTGTGGGATCTTTTATGACTTCTTGGATGAGTCGTTGCTGCGCTCTTGGGGTAATTTTGGTTGGCTGACTACTCTTAGGAAGGTTCACCACTGTTCCATGTTTTCGCCATTGGTGGATAATGGCTCTCACTGTGGTTCACTGGAGTCCCAAAACTTTAGAAAAGGCTTTATAACTTTTTCCTGACTGATAAATCTCAATTACTTTGTTTCTCATTTGTTCCTGAATTTCTTTGGACCACAGCACGATGTCTAGTATTTGAGGATTTTTTTTGGTCTTCTTCATTTTGTCAGACAGGTCTTACTTAAGTGATTTCTTGATTGATAACAGGTGTGGCAGTAATCAGGCCTGGGTGTGGCTAGAAAAATTGAACTCAGCTTTCCAAAGATGTGATAAACCACAGTTAATTTATGTTTTAACGGGGGGCAATCACTTTTTCACATAGGGCCATGTAGGTTTGGATTTTTTTTTTAATCATTAATAATAAACACCTTCATTTAAAAACTGCATTTTGTGTTTGCTTGTGTTATCTTTGTCTAATATTTAAATTTGTTTGATGATCTGAAACACTTAAGTGTGACAAACACAAAAAAATGAGAAATCAGGAAGGGGGCAAACACGTTTTCACACCACTGTACATGGACAAACACACATCTAATCAAAAAGCAGCTTTTAATCCTGTTGTTTTGACCTACCACACTGCAGACCTACAAACACATGAGCACCCACACACAGACAGTCACTTCAGTGCAGTTTAAATCAATTTATTTTATACAGCAGGGATTTTTTTTTATCAGTGACAGCAAAATCAAAACATCATTACTTTACCAATTGTGTTTCTCACGCTCTCTGTAATCGGGTTTTCATTTGTGCATTGTTTGAAGTTAAGAAAAACAATATTTGTATTCATCCATCTATCTTCTTCCGCTTAATCCTTTTCGGGTCACGGGGGAGGGGCTGGAGCCTATCCCAGCATCTTTGGGCAAGAGGCAGGGTACACCCTGGACAGATCGCCAGTCCATCACAGGGCCAACACAAAGAGACAGACAACCATTCACTCTCACAGTCATACCCAAGGACAATTTAGAATCCCCAGTTGATGCCAATTAACCTAACTTGCATGTTTTTGGCATGTGGAAGGAAACCGGAGAAATCCCGGAGTAAACCCACGCAGACACTATTCAAGCCAGAATATTTTGGAATATCTTCATGTCTTCCTCTCTTTTTCCACCAACTTTGATAGTTCTCCAATTTTTTCTCAGATTTTATTATCCACAGTTAGACAGATGCTGTCATGGTTACACAAATGCAGGATACAACACAGAGACAGTGACTGAGGCAAGAAAGTGATTCTTTATTTACTGCAAAACAGGGACTGAGGCCAACTGCAGGGGAGTATAGACTCCTGTGGAGAGATAGAGGAGATGGGTAAGTAACTGGGTAATCGATGGCAAGCAGATAAAGTTAAAAAGTTAAGAGGCTTACATACTTGCAGCAAAAATGAAGGTAGGTTTGGGTGGTTGGGAACAGGTAAGCTCTTCAACCCTTCAACCCCGGTCCACAGAGGACTGAGAGCAGATCCTGAGCAAGAGAGCCGAGCAGCATGGGGGTTCATGGAGGGAGAGGCTAGAGAATCCAATTTCAGAGATACGAGGAGTCGAAGCCAGATATCCTAAGGCATGAGGGAAAGTCAAACAATGGTGCGAAAGAATCAGATTTATTGCCATTGTTCATGTAGTACACAAACTAGGAATTTGTCTCGGTGCAATGCTGCAACATTGCACCGAGACAAACAAGTAAGAAGAGTTCTTACTTGAGAAAACCACGTGGAACATCAGGGAATCAAGCAAAGAGGGTTCACAGAATGAGCAAGGAGGAGCAAGCGATCCTGGAGTTTGAGCTAATATGTTTCAGAGTTCTAATTTGGTGACATAGTGATCGGGAGCCAGGTGGGAATAACCACACAAATGTGAAGGCAGTTGGGTGAAGAGTGGATGCTAGGTGAGCATGCAGAGAAACTTGGCGGCTGGGTGGCAGGCAGATGGTCAACCTGGGGATCATGAAGAAATGGCAGAGTGGCTAGATGGAAGCCTCTCTTCTGAGCAAAACACATGAAAGCCCACTGGGAGTTTGCCAAAAAGCACCTGAGGGATTGAAGCAGCCTTTTATGTGTTTTGCACTGAGGAGAGGCTTTCGTCTAGCCACTGTGCCATAATCTGTGGAGGGCTGCAGTGATGGTTGTCCTTCTGGAACTTAGTACCATCTCCACACAAGATCTCTGGAGCTCAGAGTGACCATCGGGCTCTGGGTCTCCTCGCTTACTAAGGCCTTACTCCCTTACTTGCTCAGGTTGGCGACCAGCTCTTAGAAGAGTCCTGGTTGTGCCAAGCGGTTGTGCCAAGCTTTTCCATTTGACTATTATGGATGCCACTGTACTGTTGGGAATCTTGAGGGCAGCAGAAATTTTTTGTAGCCTTCCCAGATCTGTGCATCGCAACAACCCTGTCTCTGAGTTCTGTAGGCAGTTCCTTTGACCTCACTGGCTTGGTTTTTGCTCTGATATGCATTGCCAGCTGTGAGGCTTTCTATAGAGAGGTGTGTGTCTTTCCAAATGACGTCTAATCGATTCAGTTTATCACAGGGTGACTGCAATCAATGTGTAGAAACATCTCAGCGATAATCAAGAGAAATAGGAGTGTTATGATCTGCTTTGGAAGGCAGATGTAAGTTTTCAGTTGAACCCAAGGTAGCAGGCAGGACTACGGTGCAATGATGATTTATTAATCAAAATACAAAAGAATAAACAAACAGCAACACGGGCTGAAAATGAAAATAAACTACAGAGGCAAACTTAATTGGAGCAAAAGGGAAGACAACAGGAGGAGTGACAAACACACAATGACCCAACACAGAGCATAATCACAGATTCGCATATATAGGGAGACCAATAATTACAGACGTGGGACAGTTGGGCAGACAATCAAGGGCTAAACAGGAGCGCACATGAGGAAGGTGTCTACAGGTATAGGAAACATGATGAGCTGGGAACAATAGGTAAACAAATATGCACACAAGACCCAAAATAATGATAATAGAGACACACGGGCTGAGCACAGTGGATAAGGGCAAACACAGAAGACATGCAAGTAATAATCATGACAGCAGAAAACACAGAGACATCAGTAATGACATTAGGGGCCAATGGGGATGGCACAACATGACTACAGACCAGGGAAATACAGAAGGCAATAACAGAGGACAAAGGGGGAACACAGAGGGCAAATAATGCAACTAATGACCATAAATAATCACAGATAGGACAAAAATGACCATGATCCATAGATCACGCAGACTATAACAGTAGGCACCTTATCTACATTGCAAGTTGCAAGATTTTGTAGTGTCTGAATACTTATACAACATGTGACATTTCACTTTTTTCTTTTTAATAAATTTACAAGAAAATCCCAGATTTTGTTTTCAATTTGTCATGGGGTACTGAGTGTAGTTTAATGAGGAAAAAAAGATTTTAAATAGTGATGCAAGTTATTGATTAGTTCATTAATTGATCATTGATTCACCTTATTGGTAGATTAACAATTAATTGATAAGTGGCATTTTTCCTGAGAATCTCAATTTCCCTTGGTACAATACAGTCTATCTTTAACATAAAAAGTTGCTGTTTTTTCATATACTGAATAAAACATGAACATCATATTCCTCTATGATTTATTATACCATTTGCATTTTTTACTGCAATGGCATTTTTTGTAGTTTAACAAATTTTGCACTGTATAGTAGTGCTGTTGTGCTCGACACAGACATCGACACTGCCCACTCGACATTGATTCGAGCAATATAACACAAATCTGTCGTGAGCAAAGTGTCCACTGTGCCAACATGGCCCCAGTCATGTGACCGTAGCGAATGAGGCCTCGTTGTCACATCACGTGATTTGAGACCTGGCGGGAAATTTGAGAGGGCTGGGTGTTGCATACGTCAATAGTTAAGGATTTAAAAGGGGTCTGATTCACCACTCAAACTGAGGGTTTTTTGAGAGGAGGAGATTTTTTATCATCATTGCATTTGCTATTTGAGTGAAAGCCAGGGACAGTATTATAAAAGTTAGAATTAGGTTTAGGTTTAGTAACATTAAACAACACATTGCATTTACTAAATATTACACATAGATACATTAGGGATGGTGAAACTGAGTGTCATGAAATGCCCCTTGGGGCAGAGAGGAATACTCAGTTGCTGAACTGTAGTTTGTGGTATTTATTTAACAAAAACACAAAGTCCATACAGTACACAAAATAAACTTACAAATAGACGAGATAGCTGGCGTTAGAACAGGAACAGGGTTCTAACTGACCTGGATTCTCGATGAGACTCCAACAAGGAGTGAAGGCAGAGTCAGGCTATAAATAGAGCAGGCAATAATCAAGGTAAATGGCAGCAGGTGTAGAACACATGAGCGGGCAGGATGACCTAATTACAGAACCGGGAAAGACTGAGCTACCAATTACAAGATGATACCAGGTGGGAGTGTCTGGAGAACAAGGTGGGGAGCTGTGCCAAAAAGAGAACACAATATAAACACTAAGAGCAAGATGAACAAGAATACATAAAGGAACTACAAAATAATACTGAGAACAGGAGTACAAAAACAGAACTAATCTGCAACTCAAAACACATCATACATCGTGGAACAGTGCACCGTAAAATAATCACACAAGACTGAGGAAACACAAGACATAACCAGAAATAAAGTGAGAGCATGAGCCCGGTGAAACACTGCGCTCAGCCTCATGACAGAGCCCCTCCCCCAAAGGGGTGGATACCAGACACCCCAGGGTAACACCAAAAAAGAAAGAAAGACCCCCCCCCCCCCCCAGTAGGAGCACAACAATAAACCGGCCAGGGAGGGCGGTGGG
The DNA here is from genome assembly GCA_020510985.1 of Pholidichthys leucotaenia. Lineage (NCBI taxonomy): Eukaryota > Metazoa > Chordata > Actinopteri > Cichliformes > Pholidichthyidae > Pholidichthys > Pholidichthys leucotaenia. The sequence goes on from CM035847.1 coordinate 117,828,549, forward strand.
GAAAGACAGGCTAGGTGGGAACAAAAACAAAAAAACCCCACTCAGGGCTACACCCAAGCAAATCCAGGCACTTAGGCCCCCGGACCAAAAAGCTAGACAGTTCAGGTGGCCGGCTAAAGTCCCAGACCTGGCAGATGGTGTGATGGTATGAATCGGGTGGCCTGCCGGAGAACGTGGGCCACCCAACCCAGCGACACAGTCTGTCAGGCGGTTGGCCAGAGTTCTTTAGCCACCTAAACAGAAGCGGTGACCCAGGAGGCGGCTGCCCCATGGAGAGGCCCAACGCAGAAGGGGACAGAGGAATTGGGGAAACCATGACAGTTTGGTGGAGGAGAGGGAACAATGATGATGTCGGGTGGAGGAGAAGGAACCACGACAGTGTCTGGCAGAGGAGAGGGGACCACGACAGCATCTGGCAGAGGAGGGGGAACCACGACGGCGTCTGGCAGAGGAGGGGGAACCACGACGACGTCCGGCAGAGGAGGGGGAACCACGACGGCGTCCGGCAGAGGAGAGGGAACCATGATGGCATCCGTCAGAGGAGGGGGAACCATGATGGTGTCTGGCATAGGAGAGGGGACAACAGCAGTTTCAGACTGCTCTGCAGCACCTTCGGTGGTCCCAGACTGGAACATTGCAGCACTCACAGTGGCTCCAGACTGGAGCGGGGCTGCACCCAAAGTGGCTCTGGGCTGGAGCGGAGCCACACCCGCAGTGGCGCCAGACTAGAGTGGAGGTGCACGGACTGACCCAAAGCTGCACCCATGGTGGGCCCGGACTGTGCCATAGCTGCACCCACATTGGCCCCCAGGCTGGAGCGTAACGCCCACAGCGGGCCCACACTGGAGTGCAGCACCCAAGTAGGTTTCAGGCTGGGGCACAGCACCCATGACGGTCCCCGACTGGGACACAGCACCCACGGAGACCCGGACTGAGGAGGAGCTGCACCCATGGAGGTCCCGACCTGGGATGGAGCACCCACGAAGACCTCATCCAGAGGGGGAGCAGCACCCACATAGGTTTCAGGCTGGGGTGCAGCAACCACGATGATCCCCAACAGGGACACAGCACCCACGAAGACCCGGACTGAGGAGGAGCTGCACCCATGGAGGTCCCGACCTGGGATGGAGCACCCACGAAGACCTCATCCAGAGGGGGAGCAGCACCCACATAGGTTTCAGGCTGGGGTGCAGCAACCACGATGATCCCCAACAGGGACACAGCACCCACGAAGACCCGGACTGAGGAGGTGCTGCATCCACGGAGGTCCCGAGCTGGGACGGAGCACTCGCATCAACCTCAGCCAACGGGGAAGCAGCACCCTTGGAGGTCCCGGGCTGAGACGGAGCACCTGCGAAGACCTCATCTGGAGAAGGAGCAGCACCCACGGAGGTCCTGAGCTGGGACGGAGCACCCGCATCAACCTCAGCCAACAGGGAAGCAGCACCCTTGGAGGTCCCGGGCTGGGACAGAGCACCCATGATGACCTCAGCCGGAGGGGAAGCAGCACCCATGGAGGTCCTGAGCTTGGACAGAGCACCTGCGACAACCTCAGCGGGAGGAGCTGGACCCATGGTGATTTCGGGCGGCGAGCCAGGACCCATGGAGACTTCTGGCAGAGCTGGACAATCCTCGGTGACCCTGGGGGAAAGCTCAGGCAAGAGAGACAGGATCAGGGTCACCGGCGGAAGTGGAGCCCAGTGAGGCGAGCTCAGGTGCAGCTGACGGCTGAACTTGGCTCTCCCCACCAAGAGCCCAACAAGATCTCTCCAAAATTGAAACAATGAAAACGAAGAAGAGCACTTGCCTGAGCTCAAGCTCCACCGTCATCCAGGACTCCATTGGTCCAGGCAATGGTTCCTCAGGCCCAGCCCTCTGGAGGCCTAACTCCGGCTCTGCTGCAGTGGCCCCTGCAGCAAGCATGGTGGTCAATACAGCCCTGGGACCCCCCAGTGAGGTGACCCATGCCGGTGGCTCATCCAACATAGATACAGGAGGTCGGTTTCCTGCTGGAGCTGGATTCTGCTCAGCTGAGGCCCAGGGATGCTCCTTCGTTGGCGCAGGTGTCAGCTCAGTCTCAGCGCTCTCCATCTATCCAGAGCATGGCTGCGGGGCTGGAACCAGGTCTTCCAGGACCGCAGGCTCCTCCAACGTCCGGTGGCTTGATCCTGGGGCTGGTGGACACTCAGGGAGACTAGGAGGAGACACGGAGAGGGCAGGTGAGAGATTAATGGCTGCAGCAGGCGGTGAGGACTCAAGGGACTGCAAACACTGGGCCTCACTACCAGGAATCAGACAAGGCACATCATTATAAAATATGAAAAAATGAAAAGATACTTGCCTGTGTTTCTTGCTGTAGCAGGTGTAGAGTCATCCCTCTCCATGGCTACGGTGAACATAGGCCCCTCAGAGGATTGTGGAGGAGACGCACCTGCGGACACGGAGACAGGCGGAGTCAGAGAGAAAACAGCCAACCTCTCAGCAGGGGGAGAGAACGTTAAGGAGGAGCGGGAAGCAGCAGCTCCAGAGAAGGGAGAAGCTGACGAAACAGCCGGAGAGGAAAAACACAATGAGGGCACTGCTGTGGGAGTCTTCTGCCTCGGCAAAGGGGGAATTGCTGCCTGAGAGGCGGGAGTTTTCCTCCGGCGGTTCCAGAGCTGGATGGCGGTGTCGTGGAACAGATGGAGCTGGAGTAAGTGTGGGCACACTGGAGGTAAAGCAGGGCATCTGCCGCAGAGCGCGGTTCCGCGTCATCCTCAGGCTCGCTGGAGACAGCCCCCACATCAGCCCAGGGAATGACTGCTGCAGGACGGAGAGCGTAGCCAGCAGCTCCGCAAACTGGGGGAACCTCCACAACCCAGGGTGCACCTCGACTATAGCGGTCGCCGAATTCACCTTCTCCCAGATTTTCTTTGGGTTGCAGGAGACAAGGGCTTCATCCACGAAGCCCTGGATGAATTTGGCGGCCCATTCCTCCTCCTCACTCGGGGATCCCGCTGCCCATCTCCCTTTGATTGGCGGAGGTAAGCCTGCTGGGGACATGATTTGCTCCACAAACAGGTGAATGAAATAAAAAAGAAAACAAAAACCCACAAACCACAGCAGCTGGGTCTCTTACTGGTCGGAGTCTTCTGTCATGAAATGCCCCTCGGGGCAGAAAGGAATACTCAGATGCTGAACTGTAGTTTGTGGTATTTATTTAACAAAAACACAAAGTCCATACAGTGCACAAAATAAACTTACAAATAGACGGGATAGCTGGCGTTAGAACAGGAACAGGGTTCTAACCGACCTGGATTCCTGACGGGACTCCAACAAGGAGTGAAGGCAGAGTCAGGCTATAGAGCAGGCAATAATCAAGGTAAATGGCAGCAGGTGTGGAACACATGAGTAGGCAGGATGACCTAATTACAGAACTGGGAAAGACTGAGCTACCAAAACAAGATGATACCAGATGAGAGTGTCTGGAGGCAAGGTGGGGAGTTGTGCCAAAAAGAGAACACAATATAAACACTAAGAGCAAGATGAACAAGAATACATAAAGGAACTACAAAATAATACTGAGAGCAAGAGTACAAAAACAGAACTAATCTGCAACTCAAAACACATCATACATCTTGCAATAGTGCACCGTAAAATAATCACACAAGGCTGAGGAAGCACAAGACATAACCAGAAATAAAGTGAGAGCATGAGCCTGATGAAACACCGCACTCAGCCTCATGACACTGAGACCTTAAAAAACAATGAACAACTTTGAGCTTCATGATTGACACAGTGTTGTGAAACATTTAATAAAGAGTGTCATCTGCTCACTGAGTGTCAGAACTGCATCTGGGTAGAAAACCTGAAAAAGTCTCAATACGTTTTTTTTTAACATTTGCCCATCCGAGGTCTATTCAAAATTGGATGGCAGGAACAAACAACACAAAGCAAAAAACAAAAAACTAATTCCAGTAGAACCCTCTCAAATTTCCCGCGAGCCCTTGAGTCACATGATGTGACTGACATAACGAGGCCTCGCTTGCTGCGATCACGTGACTGTAGGTGTGCTGAAACACCGCTTGATTGAGATTGAGATTCAACTTTATTGTCATTACACATGTATGAATACAAGGTAACGAAACGTGACTTGGCATTTGGGCACGCTCTGCAGAGCGCATCCAAGGCCGGGGCAGCCGCTAGCAGTGCAGTTGATGCACTGCTCATGATACAAAAACATTGCAAGAGACATTGGACAGCTCCTATTACTATAATAAAAAAAAGACTCTCAGAGAATTGTTGTGCTCTTTACCCCCCCTCTCTTTTAATATACCCCTTTTTTCTTGTTAATTGGAATGTGAAGTTTGACTGATTGTATATTTTTTGTGAAAGTTCTGATTTTGTAACTCTTTTGTAACCTTTATCCTTATGGAGAGTTTGTATGTTGTATTTTGTTCTATTTAATTAAAAAAAATGCTCATGACACTTCCGCTTTATATTGCGTGAATCAGTGTTAAGTGGGCGGGGTCGAGCGTAACATCACTACCCCTACCCCTATGAATTGGGACACCCCTTCATGGCTGCACATGGCCAAAGTGGCTGTAGAGTGTAGCTGCCTTACCAGCCACTGCTGAAATTCACCAGCCATTGACCGGTGTTAATGTCAAGCACTGCAAACTCTATCTATCTATCTATCTATCTATCTATCTATCTATCTATCTATCTATCTATCTATCTATCTGTCTATCTATCTATACACAGTATGTTTTATTATACTGTGAATAGATAGATCTATCTATCTATCTGTCTATCTATCTATCTATCTATCTATCTATACACAGTATGTTTCATTATACTGTGAAGATGATAGATGAATAGATAGGTGAATGTGTGTGTATTTTATTGTGATGAACACGGGCCTGACTTTATCCCCTTCAATCAAGGGGCTAGAAGAATGGAATGCTGATGAGGGGAATGATGTCAGCAAGGGAATTTCTCCCCCAAAAAATGAGAAATCAGGAAGGGGGCAAACACTTTTTCACACACACACACACACACACACACACACACACACACACACACACACACACATATATATATATATATATATATATATATATATATATATAGTTCTGACAGTCAGTCACCGGATGGCAGTCTTTATTAGATGTTTCAAAACACTGTCTCATGAAGCAATTGTCTCAAAGTTGCTCATTGTTTCATGAGGCCTCAGTTTTAACATCACTACTGTATAGTGTGTACTATGTGCTGGTGTAGCACCCCAGCTATAAAATGTGTTTGAGGTGCTGGATGTAATTCTATTAAACACTGTATGCTTCTGTATGATTTAGAATTGATGTGGATTCTCCTACATTTTGGAATGGTCTATGAATATGCCACTCACTCCACACGTTAAGTGCAGCTGCACCCAAATAGTCCGCTCGGGCACCAATCAGGGAAGATTCTGGCATGGTCCGATTTTTCAGAGGGCAGGACTAGGGAGAGAGAGAGTTTAGTTGACATGAGACGCTGAGGAGGTGAGACGGAAGAGCATGCTGGAGGATTTAACAGACTTTCTTGTAAGTTTATAAATGGTAATGTTTGTATTTTGGTTGAGTGCATGGCATTTACAATTGTAACCTGTTCAAGGGGTCAGTGAACATGTTTGAGCCACGGCTGGGCTGTGGAGTGAGGGAGCTGTGTCGAGGCTGACCATGAGGCGAGTGGTAGCTAGCTGTTAGACATTTGGCTAATTCAGAGGGGAGCTGAGATGACGTTTTGAGCCTTTCTACGCCAAGTTGCTGAGTGAGTGTGCACTTAATTTAAACCTGTGCTAATGTAAATGGTTGTGAGTCAGGAACAAAGAATTTATAAATGTCTGTAAATTCATAGTGTGCTTCGTGGCTGCAAGGTGCAGTGCTTTGAAGTTTTTCAGGGCTTGGCACCATCCTACTGAAGCGCTCAGGACTTGTTTCTGCAGAAGAGGCTCAGCCAGCATTCCAAACGCTCGTCATGAGTGTATCCCCCCATTCAAGGCTATCGTGGTAGGGGTCCCTGGGAAAGCCCAGTCGCCTATCACTATTGACTGACCTGTAAACAGTGAGTACCAGCAGTGTTTTGTTCTGAGGAAATGCATGAGCTCCAACAAGCGCACCAATGTGTAATACCACTAATACACAGCTTGAACTGAATGCCCGGGTACAGTCTTATTCATTTAAGTTTAATTTGTCATGTTATATTTGAGTATTGGTGTTTTGTTTAATTATTTTTATTTTCTTTTACTTGTGTGATAAATGTCCTGTGCATCTTAATTTTGGTGTTCCATTCAGTGTGTAACGGGTATCTGGGGTAAACGGAGGTTATAGGTGGGTGGATAAGAGTTGCGTGGCAGGTTATGATTCACACAGAATGCTATAGCAGCAACTATCCAGGCCTCTTAGCACACGTGCCGAGTTTGTAATTCAAATTGATGCAATATCACTTTTGTTGTATGTCCCTCACTTGCTCACCTCCCATGCTGTGTGGTTTCACCGAATTGGTAAATAAAGCAAGGCGAGTTTGAGGGCTACACTGGTATATCTCAGTAAATTACAAATGTCATTATTTTTTATTTATTTTTAAAACTATTACCAATATAAAATTTATCTTTTTTAGTTATCTTAAAAAAAAAAAACAACTTTCACATTCTAATTTACTGAGATGTACTAGTAGAAAATAAATTGTGAGCTGCTTCATCTTTCGCATGTTAAACACTATCACAGTACCCCAGCAATCCAGGCAAACCCAGTACGATCTGGGCTCCTCTGTTGTCTGTTATCTCAGTGCGAACTTGAGTCCGGTCTGCTTTCCCGTCTAGTGGCAGGTTGAAGGCAGCGGCTGGGGATGGGTTTTTACCCTCGTATAGTCTTTTTCCTTGCTGCTGTTTGTTTCTCCGCCCTGTTGATTTGAAGTAGGCGAGTGGACATTGGAACGTGTCATTGGAACATGTTGTGATTCTCTGATGTAAACCGAAAGGAAGAATTTTTTCGCTCTGCACAGTGCATGTGCTCTGGGGGCTTAGCGTCTTCTTCTACTTTTTTGGTTGAAATGTGGCAGTAGGTGACTGCGTGTGCCCTTGCCTGGACGGCGATGCCACAACATTTCATAGAATAAGCTCCCATTGAAAATGACTGCTGAGTTATCAATCAATTGACAACTGATTTATTTTAGTTGACTAAAGTGTAGTGTTTCCTACTACTGATCAGAGAATCAGGGGTTCAATTCCAGCTCTGTCTGCCATCTGCATGTCGAAGTGTCCTTGAGCAAGACACTGAACCCCCAGTTGCTCCTGGTGGGTCAGGCCAGCACCTGTGTATGGCAGCTCCACCACCATCAGTGTGTGAATGGGTGGATAGCTGGATCTGTAAAGCACTTTGGTCATCTACAGATGAGAAAAAGCATTATATAAGTGAATGCCATTTACCATTTTAAATTCTTATCGACAATTAATCAAAAGTCAATTAATCGTTAATGTTATAACCTTATTAATCAAAATGCTGGGGGAAACAAAAGGAGGCAGCATAAAACTTGGTTGCAGGACAAAACCCACTCACAATTAAAGACAAAGGGATTGATTGTTGCCAAACAAAAAGTGATGATTTATTTACAAGTGAATAAAAGCTAACAGAATGGGTATCTCAACTAGAGAGGTAACAACAAAAACTTCCAAGGTTTTCCCAGGCCAAAATAACAAACAAAACCCCCACACTTTCTATAAAAGAAAATTACCCCAGTGAAACTCAAACTAGAAAAACTTGCCTACCTGGCTTACCACAAAACAGAAGAAAAGTGAAATAAAAGAAAAGGCATAGAACCCTTACAGTTGTTCCTTTAACACAATTATCAAACACACTAAAGTGCATAGGCACTAAACAGGCCTGAACATAAAAAAGCCTGATGCACTGGTCAAAATAGTAATGATGGGACAGCAGGCTCCAGAGCGTCGAGGGTGCTCTGAGCTTGTCCAGGAAATATTTGGCATGTAGGGGGCGTGAAATGAAGAGGCTGAATTATTTCTCAATTCAGATTTATTACAACTTCACATCCACAGCTCGCTCTCTCTAACAGGAACAAGAGAGTGAGCTGCAGTAAACCCCCACATTTATACCAGGTACATCAAAGTCACAATCACACCATCAAGTCAAATCCCCCTATTCACAATACATCTCTTCCGAGTCCTTCAGCCGTCCTGTCTGACCCCAGGAGGTCAGGAAGTCCTTTCAGGATCTCGCCCCCGGTCTTCTGTCCTCCTTCCATGTCCATAGGGGGTCCAGACGCATTGTCCATCTGAGGCATGAAGTCAATCCACACATGTAAGCTTTAAACATCCTTCTTGTGCTTAAACATATGCAGTTACAAATATGTGAGCTACATAACCCCCCCCCCCCCAAATGGCAAAGAATGGGCAATGTAGCCTATGTCACACCACCATGACAGAATCAGAAAAGGCAATACAGCATATTTCACACCATCGTAACAGCATCGACAGCGCAGCCTAAGCACTTTGACACATTACACATCAGTCTGCACGTAGTCTAGGTTTCAACCGCCTTCCAAACCTGCTGTAAACAGGTTTCACAGTCTGTGTGGTGCCGTCCTGCGGCGAATCTGTTAATTGAGGGAGAGAATGGTTATTTGATCCCTGCGGGGGCTCTAGGGCGCGTTCCCTGAGGGGTCTGCCTCGTCGAGGTGCTCTCGCCAGCTGTATAGACTCGTCACTCAACACAAAGGCAGGTTTTAGTCTGTCAATGCTAATTGTTTCTTTTATGCCTCCCAAATCCAGCACAAAATGCTTCTCCCCGGTCTCCAGCACTCTAAATGGACCGTCATATGGTGGGCGGAGGCTGTGTCGCTGACCCTCGTGCCTGACAAAAACAAACTCGGCATTTTTCAGAGCTTTGGGAACAAAAACGTGCGGGAAAGTGTGATGAGCGGGGCCCGGAAGCATGTCCGCTCCCGTGCCGATCAGTGGTCCACGCGCCGGGGGGCGCCCCGGCGCCGTATGGGATGGTAGGAACTCACCGGGCAGCCTGAGCGGTTGCGCAAAAACTAATTCAGCGGGGGAGGCATTTAAGTCCTCCTTGGGCGCCGAACGCAACCCCAATAAAACCCATGGTAGTTTGTTCACCCAATCTGCATCCGTAAGCGACGCTTTGAGGGCTGCCTTGAAAGACCTGTGAAAACACTCGCATAAACCGTTAGCCTGTGGGTGATAAGCGGTAGTGTGGTGGATTGTCGCTCCTAAGCTGCTGGCCATCGCTGACCACAGCTCAGACACAAATTGAGGTCCCCTATCGGAAGTAATGTCCGACGGGACCCCGAAACGAGCTACCCAGGCCGTTAAAAAAGCGCGAGCCACCTCTGCCGCTGTGGTCGCCGTTAGCGGGACCACTTTCGGCCAGCGTGTGGTTCGGTCCACCATCGTCAAAAGATGTGTGAACCCCTGCGATGGCGGTAGGGGGCCCACGAGGTCTACATGCACATGATCGAATCTCTTAGCCGGAATGTGGAACAGTTCTAAGGGGGCTTTCATGTGCCTGTGGATTTTGGCCCACTGGCAAGCCATGCAGGCTCTTGCCCACTCTTTCACGTGCTTGCGCAGGCTCGGCCAAACAAACTTCTCAGCTACCATTTTCACAGAAGCGCGTACCCCTGGGTGCACCAGGGAGTGAACTGAGTCAAAAACGCGACAACGCCACTCGGCAGGTACCACCGGGCGCGGTCGCCCGGTAGATACATCGCAGATTAGGGGGGGCGAACCGGTTTGTAGACTTCTGCTCTCCAGCCTTAACCCTGTTGGTCCAGACTGGAGCGTGCGCACGTCCGTGTCTCTCCCTGCTCCGCTGCCATGGCTGCATAATCTATCCCCACGTGAACCGGGGCCACGTGCGCTTCCGCGCTGCTACTCTGCCCTGCGGCTGCGGTAGTATAATCTGCTTCCGCGCGGACAGGCGCTGTTACTGCGTGCGAGAGACAGTCCGCCACTACATTTAGTTTACCTGCCACGTGCTGAATGTCAGTGGTAAATTCCGAAATTGCAGCCAGCTGTCTCTGCTGCCGTCCCGACCACGCCTCTGAAATTTTGGCCATAGCAAAAGTGAGCGGCTTGTGGTCGACAAATGCGGTGAAACGCCGACCTTCCAGCCAGAACTGGAAATGGCGAATGGCCAGATGGAGCGCTAACAGCTCCCTGTCAAACGCGCTGTATTTCTGCTCAGCTTCACCAAGTATCTGCTAAAAAAAGCCAGCGGCTGCCACACCCCAGCGACCTGCTGTTCCACAACGGCTCCTATGGCCACCTCTGACGCGTCCGTGGTGAGCGCTATGCGGGCTGATGGGTCTGGGTGAGCCAGCAGTGCTGCTTCTGCAAGTGCCTTTTTAACCCCCGTGAATGCACTCTCCCGCTCCGGGGACCACTCGACCATATTGGAGGGCTTCTGTTTTTTAAGCGCGGCGTATAATGGTTGCATGAGCTGCGCTGCGTGGGGTATGAAATGGTTATAAAAATTTACCATTCCCAAAAACTCTTGTAACGCTTTGACCGTTTGTGGCCGAGGAAACTCTGCCACTGCGCGTACTTTGTCCGGTAGAGGGACTGCCCCCTCTGGGGAGACGCGATGCCCCAAAAAATCGATCTGCGCCACGCCAAACTGGCACTTGGCCGGATTAATTATTAACCCGTGCTCCCCCAACCTCTGAAAAACTGTCTTGAGGTGTTTTTCGTGTTCTTCCTCGGAGGTGCTAGCGACCAAAATGTCGTCGAGGTAGATGAACACGAAAGGGAGATCGCGTAACACCGCATCCATCATACGTTGGAAGGTTTGTGCAGCGCCTTTCAGGCCAAACGGCATGCGTAAAAACTCGAAAAGTCCGAACGGGGTTATTACCGCTGTTTTTGGAATGTCCTCGGTTCGGACCAGGACCTGATGATAGCCGCGGACCAGGTCTATCTTAGAAAAAATGCGCGCCCTCGCCAGGTGCACCGAGAAATCCTGGATGTGTGGGATGGGGTAGCGGTCATGCGTTGTGGCATTGTTTAGCCTGCGGTAATCACCACAAGGTCGCCACGAGCCGTCAGCCTTAGGGACCATATGCAGTGGGGAGGCCCATGGGCTCTTCGAACGGCGAATTATGCCCAACCTTTCCAGGTTGGCGAACTCCTCACGCGCAATGGAGAGTTTAGCTGCATCCAAGCGCCGAGCCTTCGCGAAAACTGGCGGGCCAGCTGTGGTGATAAAGTGCTCCACTCCGTGTTTCGCAACCGTAGCTGAAAAAGTGGGAACTGTGAGTGCTGGAAACTGGGTGAGGAGAGAGTGGAACTTACCGCCTGCTGTTGCGACGTTGGTCTGAACTGGTGGCGGGGACACTCGAGCTGCACAGGGGATAGAATAAAATGAGAGTGCATTAACCAGGCGTCTATTAGCAAGATCAACTAACAAACCATGTGAGCACAGAAAATCAGCGCCTAACATGTTGAAACTCACCGCCGCTACAATGAAAGTCCATTCATAGGTGCGGCTGTGTAAGGACAGGCGCAGAGTCCTTTCCCCAAAGGTGTTGATCCTCGAGCCGTTCGCCGCCGTTGCCCCGTTTCCGCGGGGGCCTGCCAGCCGATCAGAGTAGGTCGCGGTGATGAAACTCACTTGGGCTCCAGTGTCCACGAGGAAGTGCCGCCCGGAGCTCGCATCTGTCAGATAGAGCAGCTTGTTTTTTTCGCCGAGAGTCGAAGCTGCTAACGACCCCCGGTCCTGACGTTTCCCTGGTTCTTGTAGTTGCATGGCGGTATACATCTGCGCGCCTTCTCTGTGAAACGTCGATGGTAAAAGCAGAGGCCATCCCCTCCGCTGCCTCGGGACCGTGCCGCCGCCATCATCGGTGGGGTGGCTTCCGCTGCCTCCGGATTTCCACTGCCCCCGTTCGCTGCGCCGAGGTCTGCTGCTGCCGCGGAGGTTGTCTGTTCGCCGCAGGCGTCGAGGAGCCGCTGCGCCTCTCTGGCCAGCGCGCGGAAGTCTCACCGGATCACACAACGCATGTTGGATAGGGTTCCCCTCATGTGTGTTGGGAGGGTCCTCAAGAAGATATGCTTGAACAGAAATTTGTCGTTTTCTGTATCCCACAGCTGCAGCATGTCCTCCATAAGGTCGACCGGCCTGCGTCCTCCTCGGTCGCGCAGGTCCAGGAGCCTCCTAGCCCTCTCTTTGGCTGAGAGCATGAAACACTCGATGAGGGAAGCCTTTAACTCGCCGTACTTGTCGTCAGCGGGCGGCTGCTGCACCAGGCTCCGCACGCATCGAGCTGTGCGGTTGTCAAGTTTTGCGATGACATGGTGAAACTTGGTGTCATCTGCTGTTATTCCCCCGAGGGCAAACTGCGATTCATCGTGAAGGAACCACGAGTGCAGGTCGTCTTGCCAGAACTCAGGGAGTTTAATCGAGACGGCGCTCGTACGAGGGCCTCCAATGAATCTGGGCCAGGGGAATCGCTTCTCGGCATCTCACGTCTTTGGTCACCAATGTAGGGGGCATGAAATGAAGAGGCTGAATTATTTCTCAATTCAGATTTATTACAACTTCACATCCCCAGCTCTCTCTCTCTAACAGGAACAAGAGAGTGAGCTGCAGTAAACCCCCACATTTATACCAGGTACATCAAAGTCACAATCACACCATCAAGTCAAATCCCCCTATTCACAATACATCTCTTCCGAGTCCTTCAGCCGTCCTGTCTGACCCCAGGAGGTCAGGAAGTCCTTTCAGGATCTCGCCCCCGGTCTTCTGTCCTCCTTCCATGTCCATAGGGGGTCCAGACGCATTGTCCATCTGAGGCGTGAGGTCAATCCACACATGTAAGCTTTAAACATCCTTCTTGTGCTTAAACATATGCAGTTACAAATATGTGAGCTACAGGCAAAGCTTATTTCGAGGCATGTATTGCTGATGTCATACCACGTGACTGGGTCAGGAAGCCATTCATGATTTTGCACGCAACATGAAATAAAGCGAGCAACGATACACAATGGAAATCCCCATCCCTCACATTTTGTGTTGTCGATGTTTGACTGTGTAAGGGATTTGTCACAGCCAATTTTCAGATGGAGCCAGCACCAAAAACACGGACCGGTTGGGAGCAGTTTGATCTCATTTCTCCCACTGATGTATTTTTTCACAAATAGTGGATGTTTATTGCAAGCGTAGTGGTGAAGCCTCTGCCCTGCAACTGGGAGGCTGGGGTTCAAGTCCCAGCTAGGTCATTATTGTAATTTTATTTTTATTTGCAAGGTGAAGTGTCTGTTGTGTTTCAAAGAGCTTGGATCATTATGCTGAGGCACTATTGTGCCCTGCATGACAATAAGGTCAGAGGTGAATGTACTGAGAGAGACAGACACTTTTCTACCCTACACTGTGCTCACTGATATAAAAGACAGTGGATTTATTGAAATGGAAAAAAAGCACATTAAATCAATAATGCCCTTGCAAAAATCTGCATGTTGTGTACTTTTTGTCAACTACATGGCCTAGTAGAGCAATGAAGTTTCACATGAGGCTTCGTCTATGTGAACAATTTTAATGAAAAGCCTCAAACCTTCAAGAAAGCCTCCTCTAGCCATCACTAAGTAGTAGCTTAGAGATATAGCATCTGTCCTGCACCTGGGAAGCTGGGGTTCAAGTCCTAGCAGGGCCATTTTTAGAATTTATTTTTAATTGCATGGTGAAGTGTCTGTTGTGTTTGAAAGAGCTTGGATACAACAATAACACATCATAATGCTGAGGCACTATTGTGCCCTGCATGACAATAAGGACAGGGGTGAATGTACTGGGAGAGACAGAAACTTGTCTACCCTACACTGTACAAACTTGCAGTAGCCGTTTATTTAACATAATCCTCTCTGATGCACATCTCTGGTAAACCTTTTTTAAATATCGTATAGTGTTATTGACGGTAATGCTAATGTAGCACAGCTGTGATCAAACCGGATAGCTATAATTATGACAACACTTAAAATCAGATTGTAAGGACTTTCACTGCTATTAGTTGTTCTGTGGTTTTTGTGAATCACACTTTTATGGTCTGTTTAAGTTCATCCGTTTTAGCTATGCATGCTTAAAAAGCATGTTATTAAGCTCCAGCAGTTATTTATGTCAGTTCCAGTTAATTTTAGGTTGTAAATGTGTTTTGTTTTTATTATTTTAAAATGTATAAATAAATGTTGTGAAACGTCAGATGCCTAAATTCATTTGTGCCCTTTCAGTTACTGTAGACGATGAAAACTATTGTTTATTCTGTGTGACAGATTCACAAATGGTTTACCTCACCTCTGCAAAACTAAAGTATTTTCAACCTTTTTATAACATAGTGATAAACAAGAACCTAAAATACACTGTACACACACACACACACACATATATATACAGTATATATACTGTATATACACACACACACACACACACACATATACAGTATATAATATATATATATACATATATATACTGTATATATACAGTATATATATATATATATATATATATATATATATATATATATATATATATATATATATATATACTGTATATATATAACAGTAATCATTAATCCTTAGTGAAGTTGGAAATAATTTATGGTGGAATGATAATATTTTTTCAAATAATATTGTGTAAAAACAGAGCTGCATCTACAAAAATTAGCACATCAACCATTCAGATCTGTATCAAATAGCTCAGACATATTCATCCAAATTTTTTTAAAAAAAATCTTAAAATGGCTAAATTTATATGGGATTATTGTAAAATATGAAAGTTTTACTTTTTAGATTTGAATTATTTCTAAAAAATAAATTTACCACAATATTCAACTTTTGGAGGTGGATGAGTAGAATGTAAAAGAAAATCAACCTCAAATCAATTCAGTCAACATATAACAAACAGGAATTTATTTTGGGGAAAATATTTATTAAAAAAATAAACAGTCCAGATGCAGGGTCCATGGGGCAGACCTGGGGGAGAAATAGAGAAATTAATTAAATCAGGATTAGGACACACTCTGGAAAGCTTTTGTTGTCCCCATAGTCAGTGCTGACCTTTTTTGCTATAGTTGGGTACAAGTTGTTGATGTTGTGGAGAGAGGAATAACCAGGCTGAGCATTCAGAGCAGAGGAAACTTTATTCTTCTCCCTCTCACATCCACCAGAATCAAAAGCCTAAAAAACTCATGTTGCAGGCACTCTCTTTTATATCTCAACACTCCTCCACTGCCTGAGGTGCTGTATTAACATATCAATTCCCCATGACAATTCCCCTTGTTCCCCAGCACCTTTGATCTGCCATGCCCTTCAGTCTGAGGGAAAACTACTGAGTGGGTCCCCCACAATGTAAAAAAAGAGAGTCTCTAAGAAAGTGTCATCACAGACTAACAGCATTAAAACATGACAGTATGTAAACTACTAGACAGTTTTAGGACTACAGCAGTGCTGCAATGAGTTTGCTTGGTCTACATAATGTGAATGACAATATACTGTAGCTGAAGGAAACAGCAGGTACAGAAATGCAATTACTTTCTATGTGTGTTGTGGGAGGAGGGAGGAGACCCCGGGGCAGACCCAGGACACATTAGAGAGACTGTCTCCCAGCTGGTCTGGGAACGTCTTGGTGTCCTCTCTTAAGAGCTGGAGGAGGTGGCTGGGGAGAGGGAAGTCTGGGGTTCTCTGATTAGACTGCTGCCTCAACAACCTGGACCCCCAGAAAAACTGTAGAAGATGGGTGGATGGCTGTGTTGTATATTCATTCCTGCTGCAAGACTGGACCTGATTAAAAAAGAGGAATAACATTTTTTCTAATTCCACATTCTTGGAACACCAAATGCACAGGCAGGTTGTGGTTTTAATAAAAATGAAAAGTCCAAGACATTTTAGCTGTCAAATTTTGACTATTGTCTTGAGAAGTTATTCCAAAAAAGAAACAAATATCTGTTGAATCTACTTTTGGCAAAATAATCCATAAATATGATTGGTTTGACCAGGTTACTCACTAAATTTGAAAAAAATAAACAAACAAACAAAAAAAACACTCCTTACCATTTTAAAAACAGTTAAAAAATCTCCTAAACAAACACATTTAAAAATTCAAAATAAAGGATTTGGCTTTATACATTGAATGGATGAATGAATGAATCTTTATTCCGGATAGATTAAAAGTACAGGTTAAAAGAAACTGAATAATATAACAAAGGGGGAAAGAAAATCCAACAAGGTCAAATTAGACAATAACTCCTCTGATTATACAGTTCAACATAAGTTATCCGAAATGGGTGATGGCTGAAGCTGCAGCTTATATTGCCCACCCATGTTCCATCTAAGAATTCAAAAGAAAAAACAAAACAAGAGCGATTACAATTCAGAACAAAGCTAAGACAAAATGTGACAAAAAACTAAGCTACAACACAACGCAGGCTGGATATGACAATCCTTATATGATTTTACATGTCATCTTGTATATATGTTTGGAGTATTTCTTCCTTTACTTTTTGTTTAAATTGTCCAAGTGTTGTACATGATTTTAATTCAGGTCCAAAATCGTTCCATAATCTGACTCCTTGCACTGAAACACAGTGTTGCTTGGTGGCAGTTCTCACTGAAGGTTTTTGAAATATACATGTTCCTCTGAAATGATATTGTTTCTCCCTTATTTGGAACAACTTTTGGATATTTGCGGGCAGTGATAGATTCTTCACTTTAAACATTATTACTGCAGTTTTAAAGTCAACCAGATCTTTCAACTTGAGAGCTTTTAATTTAAGAAAAAGTGGGTTTGTTGGTTCCCTGTAAGCTGCTTTGTTTATTATTCTAATAGCTCTCTTCTGAAGCATAAAGACTGGATATATGTTTGTTTTATATGTATTTCCCCATACTTCAGTACAATATGTCATGTATGGGAGTATTAATGAATGATACAAGGTATATAGTGTGGGTTGATTCAGCAAATATTTCACTCTGTGTAGTATTGCAATTGATTTGGATATTTTACCTTTAATATAATTAATATGTGACTTCCAACACAGTTTATTATCAATTATTACTCCAAGAAATTTAGTTTCGGATACCCTTTCAATCTCTACACCATTTACACTGAGTTTAGATACTGAGTTGTTGTGATGGTTGTTAAAGACTATAAATTTTGTCTTACTTAAATTGAGCGTTAATTTGTTTGAATCAAACCACAGTTTAAGCTTTCCTAATTCCTTTCCGAGTGTATCCAAAAGTTGTTCCAAATTGCTTCCACTGCATAATAGATTAGTGTCATCGGCAAACAATATTAAGTCCATTTTTTCTGAAACTTTACATATATCATTTATATACATATTGAATAACAATGGCCCCAAAACTGAACCCTGTGGGACTCCACAAGTAACCTTCAGTAACTGTGAGTTTTTGTTACCAACACATACATACTGATATCTATTCTTTAAGTAACTACTTAACCAGGACAGTGCTACCCCTCTAATACCACAATTTTGTAGTTTCTTTAATAATAAATTATGATCCACTGTATCAAATGCTTTTTTAAGATCCAGGAATACCCCAACTGAATACTGTTTATTTTCAATGGCAGTTGATATTTTTTCTATAAATTCCATTAGAGCAAATGCAGTTGTCCTCTTGTGTCTGAACCCATATTGCTGCTCACACAATAAATTATTCTTCAGTATGAAGTTGTCAATTCTCTCATAGAATATTTTTTCAAGTATCTTGGAAAATTGCGGCAATAGTGAAATTGGTCTATAGTTTGAAAATTCCCCTCTGTCACCCGTCTTGTATATCGGAATTACTTTAGCTATTTTCATTGCATTGGGAAATATACCTGTTTGGAGAGACAGGTTACAGATATACGTCAGTGGTTTCACTAAGCATTCAATAATAGTTTTGACTAAGAGCATGTCAATACCATCACAGTCCGTAGATGTTTTACTTTTAAACAATTTAACAATTTCAATGACCTCTCTCTCCTCTGTGTTCCTTATGAAAATGGAGTCTTTTATAGCAGTGTTATTGCTTATTGTATCACCTGTAGGCGCCGTAATGGGTATTTCTCGAGCCAAATTAGGACCAATGTTAACAAAAAAGTTATTAAATTCATCTGCAGGTGAAGTTGCATTCACACTCTGAGTCGTTTTATTATTTTTTGAAAAATCGGTTGGGTAGCTTGTATTTCTGCTTTTATTTCCAAGAATACTGTTAAGTATTGTCCATGTGTTTTTAATATTGTCTCTGTTTTTCTCCAGTTCTTTACTGTAATAGTCTCTCTTACTACATCTTATTATATATGTTAACTTATTTTTGTATGTTTTATACCACTGCTCTGCTTCTTTTGTCCTTTTCTTTAGGAAAGCTTTATATAATAAATTTTTCTTTTTACACACCTTTTGTAATCCTTTGGTTAACCATGGCTTATCGGCAAATTTATGTTTAAGCTTTTTCTTTACTAATGGACAATTTTTTCATAAAGAGTGGTTACAATGTTCATAAATGTGTCATAGGCTTCATTTACATCTGATACATTGACTTCTGTCCAGTCTTGCTTCAGCAAGTCCTCTTTAAAAGAACTGATTGCATTTTGTGATTTGTATCTGAACGATTTTAAATTTTTTTCTGTATTGGCCCCCGTGTGGCCATGGATAAGTGCAAAGGTTGGCAAGTGGTTACTTATATCATTTATCAATAATCCACTTTCTATTTTCTTATCAATAATATTAACAAACAGGTTGTCAAGTGTAGCAGTGTGAACTGTGATTCTACTGGGATGTGTTATTGTGGGATATAGACTCATGCTGTACATAGAGTTCATGAACTCTGTAATTACATTTTGTTGATGTGGATTTAGTAAATCAATATTGAAATCTCCACAAATTACTACCATTTTCTTACTAGTAGTATTATTGTACAGCTCGACTAATTTATCTCTGAATGTCTTAATGCAAGTTCCCAGCGTTCTATATATACAACTTATAATTAGATTTTTTGTCTTATCTTGGTCAATCTCAACAGTAACACATTCCAAAATCCCTGGTAGTGCAAAGGACATTCCATTTACAAGCTTACACCTATACAGGTCATCAATATACAGTGCAACACCACCACCCTTTTTTTGAGATCTGTTAATATGAAACATCTGATATCCCTCTATTGCCATCAGGGGAGCCTGCTCTTCATTAAGCCAAGTTTCAGAGACTGCGATAGCTGTAAATTTTCTGTCTAGCTGTTTTAAAAAGTCCTGAATCTGTGGAAAGTTTTTGTTAAGACTTCTGCGGTTGAAGTGTATTATTGATAGTTTACCATCTAGTTGCACTTGACTTTTGAATTGCTTTTCAGTGTAATATTCACAATGGTTATGAATATTATTGAAAAAGTGGTTATCAGGATCAATATCGTTCTCCATCTCTTGTAGTTTATGTTCAGCATAATGGCATATTTTCAGAGTTTGAATTTCCTTACTCTGTGTCAAATGACGTCCTCCAACTGGGGATAATTGATGTCTACTCAAGTCAGTCATAAGTTTTTTGTTTGTTTTGCTTATTTTTTTTTAAAGTACATTGACATGATATGTCAAAAGAACTACAGTGATCCCTCACTTATCGCGGTTAATGGGTTCCAGAACCGACCGCGAAAAGTGAAAAACCGCGAAGTAGCGTCACCCCTAATGACGTCATCCATAAATAATACGTACGTTCATTCTCTCACTCTCTCTCTCTCATGATACGTGTGTGTGTGTGTACGTGTACATACATACGTAGATGTAAATAAAGTGTACATAAATATGTTTTTAGAACTCTTTTATTCTTATAACAAGATACGTAACTCAAGATGAAGATGATTTACTTCACAGGTTAATGAGAGCTTTACTGCTCCTCAGGTGACACCTCATCGTCAGGTGCTAGAAGCGCAGGATCATCGAGGGCAGCTTCCGATAGAGCTGGAGAAGCTGCAGGAGGCGGCGTAGTGGCTCGACGGGAAGACTATTTCGCACAAAATGGCACAAGAGAACAGCGAAAAGTTCCACGCGGCGAGACTACGTAACACGAGCGATAAAGAGCAATGAATGCGGTCTTTCTTCCCTTCATGGGCGCTCGGCAGGGAGAGGAGGTGGGTGAAACGTCTCGGCCAATCAGCTTGCGGGGTGAAACGTCTCGGCCAATCACCTTGCGAGATTTCCGAGCCGAGCCAACACGAGAACAGCGAACAGAGAGGTGGGGCTCTCAGTGTTGATACCTGATGGTCTAATGTAGTCTCCCTGCCTTCTGCTAGCGCCCGCCCATTATTTCTCAATTTGAATTTTTGATGAATATTTTTGAAAAATCCGCGATGCACTGAGGGCGCGAAAGGTGAAGCGCGAAGTAGCGAGGGATCACTGTATTCTTACCGTGTGTGTGAATATGGATTATCATTGTCTCTTAATTTTCTTAATCAGTGTTCATCTGTATTTATTTAAGTCAGTAACATCTCTGATCATTATGCTCTTTGCTTGCTCAGGTGTTCCATTTAGTTTGATCCAAACTCTACAATTTCTTGTCCATGTTGCCTGTATCTTATTTTGTCTTTTCAGCATCCGTGCTTGCCATGCTATTTCAGCATTTGTTTTTGTTAGGTAGTTCATTTAGGTAAACTTCTGTTCCCCATAGCTTTCTGGCCTGCCTCAGAATGTCATTCTTTACCCTTCTGTTCACAAAACGCATCACAATTGATTTCTTTGTTTTATTATCTTTTCTGGGTAAAGCATAACAGGCTGAAATTGCATTTGCTTCGACCTTTATATCTCTACCTTTATATCTCATTGTGTAAAATGTTTTGATAAGATTAAACTGTCATTGGTGTGCTGTCGACTGTCTTTCTCACTGGATGATCCCTCTGGTGGTTGTTGTCTTTTGCTGCTAATGGAGTCCAGGCCTCATACACAGGTGAGGTGGAGGAGAAGCTTCTGCTAACATCATCAGAATGTGGTTTTTAAATGTTCATCTATGAGAACACAGTCATATTAATAGTCCTTTATGTGACTTTGTACATGTAAAACTTTGCATCATACTCACCTAAAGGTCAGATATTGATGCTCTATCCTTAACCCCCACTGGTCCATCACATCAGTGAGGGCTTCAGAAGCTGTTGACCCTCTCTCCATTCACTGTTTGGTGGAGCTCTTCTCTGCTGTATCATGATGACATTGTCCAAACATCCATCTGTGCTTATTCACCTCATGATGGAGGAAGTCCTTACAGAGGGTGAAAAATTGTTGTGGTTTATTACTTAGATAGATAGATACATACTTTATTTCGAACAAAAAAGTAAAAAAAAACCAACAAAAAAACAAAAAACAAATGACAAGTGCGATAAAGTGACAGTATACAGTGCTCGAAAGGGAGAAGGAAGAAGTGAACACTTATTAACTCCAACTCCTCTTTTCCATAAATACAACCCATGTGAAATATATACAAATTACCACATTTAAGACCCCAAGTAAACAATTAGCTATATTTTGTACATATCAACATTAACACCCATCCATCTCAACATACATGCAGTCCATACATCAAAACCAGCCCCAAACAACACAGATACAGTATACACAGCACTGTCCCACCCACCATTCCGTAGTGTCCCAGAGTGAGCATAGTGAATTGTATATATAAATACTACCCTTCTAACATATATTCTTTCAGCAAATAATGTTTATACCTATTTTTGAATTGATATCTGTTTGTACATAGTTTCAGTTCCAGCTCCAGACTGTTCCATAAATCCACCCCACAGACAGATATGCACATACTTTTCTTAGTTGTTCGTATCTTAGGTTTTGTACAGTTTAAGTCTCCTCTCAAATTATAATCATTGTCCCTTTTTTAAAAATATTTTTTGTATATTAGTTGGGAGTTGATTATTAATTGCCCTGTACATGACTTATGTTGTCTTAAATTTAACTAAATCCATGAACTTTATGACATGTGACTTTAAAAACAACGAATTGGTATGGTCTCTATATCCTACATTATTTATTATCCTTATAGCTTTTTTTGTAATGTGCATATTGGCTGTAGGTTGGTCTTGTAGGTGTTTCCCCAGACTTCTACACAGTAGTTAAGATAAGGTAGAAACAGTGAATTGTACAGTAAGAACGATGATTTATAGTCCAAGATGTGTCTTGTCTTCCCCAGTATCCCTATACATTTTGCCAACTTGGCCCGGATGTGACTGATGTGAGGTTTCCAGCAGATTTTATTGTCTAGCGTCACCCCCAGAAACTTATTTTCCTGTACTGTTTCTATTCTGGTATCATCTATCGTTACCATTATTTCATGATTTATTTTATAATTTTGATAGTCAAAAATCTGACAAATTTTTACATATACATAATTACAGCTACTTCAAGTACTCAAGAAATCCCATGGCTAATGCTGTGCAGTAACATTAGTAAGAAAATAACTAACTAACTAACTACTAACTAACCTGCACTTATATAGCGCTTTTCTAGTCACAAAGACCACTCAAAGCGCTTTAACCTGTTTATTTATATTATTATTATTATTTATTAAGACCTGTTTATTCTACTTTTAGAACTTGAACTATTTTTAACCTTAATTTCCACCATGGTGATCAATAAAGTTTTACATTATTATCTTAATCTGTAACAACAATAAACAAAGTTTTTCGCTGTACACCAAATTATTAGACTGAGCAGCTGCACATCAAAGCTGATCATTTAAAAAAAATATGTAAAACATGACTGCTGCACAATTAGTATATGCTGTTACATTCATAGATGCAAATGTTGATCATATAATGAACCTGTCATATGTGTCAGCTTGGTAAGGAGCAGTTAGTGGGGTCTATTCCAAGCCATATATTGGCTGATATTATTATACACTCATAATTATAATGTGAACATGTCAGAAATAAAATTTAGTTGGCTACATAGACTGCTGCTGCCCCCCCCCCCCCCCATGCCCCTAACCACCAGATTAGCAGCAGAAGATGAATGAGCTAGTTGGCATCATAGCCAGCATTGGTTAGCTTACCTGTCAGAAGAAAAAAGGTCACCTCTGTGTGACTTTTCAGCTCTTTGAGACACTTCAGCAAACATTAGCCATCAAAAGCAGAACCCATATTTATCCTGCTCCTTTGTCATGCCATACTTGATTACGATTGGGAAACTGACGTTTGCCTTGAGACTCAGGTATTTAGCTGAATAATTTACTACCTGGCAACCCAACAACCCAAAACAAGACGTGGCACGTAACATCAAGCTAGCGATGCTATTGGCTGTGACATCCTCACTGAACTTCTGTGTTTGTCTTACTCCAGCTGTTGGATGTAAATATTTATATTATTGTCGACCCACCAAAAATTACAAAATATTTTTTTCATCAATATGTTAATTTTTAGAAGAACATTAACTTACATTGTGCATGTTTCTAAACGCTTTGTTGATGTATTATTTTAAAAAAAAATCTTTTTCATGAAAATCTATATTTCACCTTTAAGAGTATATTATTTTGTTTTGATTGATGTAAATATACATATTTTTATTGTATAAAATGAATTTATGACCAATAACTTGAACAATATCAAAACCCATTGTGTGCCCATAGCAGCTGGGCTCAACACAGTTAGGGTGCTTGGTGAAAGAAAGTGATATAACAAAATAACTAGAATTGCACTCAGAGATACGGACCCACGCCTTACAGCTCTATCCCTGTTGGAATGTCATACCGTAGGGAAAATCACTGGTTGACTTTGTGCTTTAAATCTGATGAGACACCATGACCTATTTTTAGACCTTATAGTTCTTCAAGGTCAAATGCAAGGTCAATGTCACTGGACATTCAAGAGGTGTCCCAGACCCCATTCTAGGTTGTATTAAAAGTTGGTGCTTCTATCACTCATAATAAAGTCACTATAAGCCAAAACTGATTTTGACCTTTTATAACCCCATAACCTTGAACTTTTGATCCCAAAAGGATAGCCAAATGTGGTACTTCTGTGGTCAACCTGTGTGCCAAGTTTGGTCACTTTCGCATAATTTCCTCTTAAGTTAGAGCGCAGATATGCAGACAGATGGACAGATATGCAGATTCAGACAACCACCTTATTCGTGCCTCGACTCTGTCGGCGTGGATAAAAATGTTACTGGCAGAGATGCAAATTTCCAGCTTATATTTTTGACATTTAGTTTTTAGGCTGTATGTATTGCTTTAATATTACCGTTTATTTCATATACATTACATGTATCTTTGCAACTTTTGTAAAGTAAATGATTTCTATAAGGATCCAGGGCTGCACGCCTGCAGGTATGCTCTCCCTCCACTAGAGGCCCTTTTCCACTAGCACGCTTTAGCGCGACACGGGACGGCTCAGCACGCTTTGTACGCTTTTCCACAAGCCCCAACACGGTTTAACAGCCGCGATTCTCAGCCCCGCTCCAGGGCAGGGTACAGCAGTGCTGAGCTGTGCCATGTTGTGACGTTAACAGACTGGTCGCCGCTGATTGGTCAGGTCGTAACCGGCGCTGATTGGTCAGGTTGTAACCGCCCCGCTCCTCCTCCTCTTCTACCGAATCTTCATGACCTTCTCAATAAAGTTTTTGAAAAAAAAAAAAAAAAGAATCTTCACGACCGCCTTTACTCAGCACGCAACCACTGTTGGCGGTTTATTTTCAGTGTATTGCTGTGCTATTTTCATTTATTCTCTATCAAAAATGGCTTCGCGTAATAAGGGTGTTCCATGGACCAATAAGGAGGTGCAGTGTCTGCTCACTGCATTATCAGACGAACGTATTCAGCGCGAGTTAGACGGAGCCGCCCAGAATGAAAAAATATACCGGGAGGTCTCAACATCGGAGTCCTTTAACGGTGAGTTTTAATTTTTTTTATTGTACGTTTTTTCGCAAATATATTCGGTAAGACGCTCAGTTTATTTATGCAATAAAAAAGCTGTTATTTGTGGATAATGATCCGCTGCTGTTATTGCAGCACACTGCGGACTAAAGCTTTATTTTAATTATTCATGTGAACAATACGCTGAAATAAGCTTATGTATTCTTGTTAAAAACTATTGTCTTTTCTGTATATCTTGCACTTACGTGCTGTATTTTATTGTGTGCAATTTTCCTTGTAGAATCACTCCCCACGCGTCCGCCGCGACAGCCCGCACGGATTATTCAACCGAGCCTTCCTGACCCACAGCTGGCAGAGACGGCTTCATTCAACCAAGCCTTCGTGACCCAGTTTGGGAAGCTGGTGTAGAGGCACTCAGTGGTCGGCGTGTATAAAATGTCGATTAACCTTCATGTTGTGTTGCAAAGTTTTTTTTTCATTTTAATATTTTGTATATAATAAAATGGAATTGTTTTGGAAAGTGTGGTTTGTCTGTTATAACACTGAATTATAAAACAGTGTAATTACACAGAAATTCCATTGCCTAGTCTGATTAAAATGATGCTGATCATCCTGTCAGGGGTCAACCATTGTAAAGGTAATGTAATTTTTAACTAGACCAAAAAACAATCTTTTTGTAAGCCTTTCAGTTCTTTTTATTGAAATATCATAAAAAATTAGCACCAAGTTCAAGTAGGTACAAGTATATGTAAATTGAATGTTCTATCGGCATTCCAAATTCGAGATTTACAATACTTTAGAAGGAGTGTAGCATCATCTAAACGGAAAATAATAATACTGTTGTTCCAAACGTTGACCTGAAGGTGAAAAACATGAATTTTTTTAATTCAGTACATCCAAAATACCCTAGGATGTAAAAAATAATACAATTTGGTGTAGGCCAGTGTGCCACTGTCTCATTATTTAATATGAATAAAAACAAGTTTCAGCTCATTATTTCTAGGTCATTTGGCAGTTAATTCAAAACAAAAGTGACTTGTGTTGTTGCAGCTTAATTATGAGATAAAATTAATTGTGAGATAAAACCACAGAGCAAGCAAGGCAATAATCCTTGGATCCTCCATTTTTTGTCTCGTGTAAATAAGGACTCAGTCGGGTGCGTAACGTCACGGGAGTGTGGCCCCGCCTCGCTGAGAATCTGCCGCTGCCTCGCTTACACAAACCATCACAGCACAAGCACAACACCGTGCTAATGGAGACAGAAGCATTCCGAGCCGTACTGAAGTGAATCGAGCCGTACCAAGGTGTGCTGGGCTAGTGGAAAACAGGCTTAACTGGCTAATTCCCTGCAGCAGCACTGAACACCTGAAGGCAATTAGTGATGGCTTTTAAAAGGGATGCTCTCCTGCTACTCTGCCTGGGCATGTCATGTCATCTCCTGCCAAGCCAGTTACCCATGTCTGTGTGGAGCCTGGAAATAACCTTGTCTTGTATACAGTTTGGATTGCTTTAACCCCTTTTGTGCACTCTCTCCAGGAATTCCAACCTGTGTGGTGGACTGGATTCCTGGCGGACTATTCACCTTAAACCACTGTAAGTTAACTAACCAGTGTCACTGTGCACTGTGTGTCACCCCTTTTCCCCTTCACTGTTCATGCCTGGCCAGCCTGCAACACACCGCCACAGCTCCTAACCAGGAAGACCGCAGAAGAGACAGTTGGGAGGATCGTCAGCCGGGCTACCTGCAGCCCCTATCTGTAGTTGGAGTTTGGCGCTCCCCATCTCCAGCTGTACCTGTAAGAAACCCCAAACAGAAAATAACATTACCAGACATACTCTCATTTACTACACTCACCCTCTCTCTGCTCTCTCCTCCCAGGGTTGCCACTCTCCCACGACTCCTGCAAATGCAGTTATTGTTCAATAAAATCATTGTTATATGGGACCTTGGGGGAGTCAGATTATTTAGCATCTCAGACAGAGACAGTGAATAAGCATAGGAGAACAATGCCCAGGGAGTTCCTGGCGAGATGGCAGGAAGGAGTCAAGGACATAGGGGGTTGAATGCAGTGTAATGTAAATGTCATGCTGTGTGTTCAGAAGTGCCATGAAACTTGTGAAGAGTGATTGGGGTAAAAGCAGAGAGCTTGTGGAAATGATTCATTCTGTTCTGTGCTTGAGAGATGTGAAGTGTGTAATAAACCGTGTGCCATGAATCTGCCACTTATTTGACACATTCCACACTGGTGACCCAAGACGTATTATGGAACACGAGGCAAGAACCCCGGAGCCGGCCCGGTCGGGAAGCCCCAGCAACGCGTGTGCGGTTTCAGTCAAGCTACCAGACTTCTGGCAGCACAACCCGCGCTCTTGGTTCCACCACACCGAGGCCCAGTTCGCCCTCCGGGGAGTAACAGCAGACGACACCAGATTCTACCATGTGGTCGCAGCGCTGGACGCCCACACAGCTCAGCAGGTAGCGAGCCTGCTCCATCAGCCACCAGCCCGCAACAAATACAAGGCGCTCAAGGCTGCGCTCACTCGGTGCTACACGCTCTCAGAATGTGAGAGAGCGGAGAGGCTCCTGGGACGGACCGAGTTAGGAGATGGTTCGGCCATCGACCTGATGGAGAAGATGCTGGCGTTAATGGGCACGGACGACGGGCACTTTCTGTTCGCCCACCTTTTCCTCCGGAACCTTCCAACAGAGGCGAGAGCGGTTCTGGCCAATTCGCCATTGCTGGCCGCACGTGACTACCGTGCGCTAGCCCAGGAAGCAGACAAGATCATCCTCACCACCAGGGCGATCACAGTCAACGCGGCGGCGGCGGAGCCCAGTGAGACGACCAGAGGAGGCGAAGAGCCACCAACGGTAGCAGCAGTGGGAGCCAAGGAGCGCCAGAGAGACACGCTCTGTTTCTACCACTGCCGCTTCGGAGAGAACGCACGCAGATGTGCGCCACCGTGCCAATTCAAGCGCTCGGGAAAACGCCAAGGCCGGCAGTCGACAGCAGCTGCGATCCTCGGTGAAGAGAACAAGCTGCTCTACATGACAGACGCGCGCTCGGGGAGGCGTTTCCTCGTGGACACCGGAGCCCAGAGGAGCATCATCCTGCCGACCTACGCTGACCGGCTGGCAGGACCTAGCGGCCCCGGGATGTTGGCAGCAAACGGCTCGGAAATTAAGACCTTTGGTGAGAGGACACTCATCTTATCTCTACACGGCCGTACATACGAGTGGACTTTTGTCGTAGCAACACTGAATTACCATATCCTGGGGGCTGACTTTCTGTGTGCACATGGTTTACTGGTTGATGTTGCCTACAGGCGCCTGGTTAATGCACTGTCCTTTGACTCTCTCCCCTGTATAGCTCGAGCGACCCAGCCAACAGCACAAGCCAACGTCACAGCTCCAGGCGGTAAGATCCACGCACTGCTCACTCAGTTCCTAGCACTCACGGTCCCGACGTTTTTGGCGGCCCATCACTAAAAAACGGGGTGGAGCACTTTATCACCACACCGGGTCGCCCGTTTTTGCAAGACCTCGGCGCTTGGACGCAGCTAAACTGGCCATAGCGCGTGAGGAGTTCGCCAACCTGGAAAGGTTGGGCATCATCAGGCGTTCAAACAGCCCACGGGCATCCCCGCTACACATGGTCCCTAAGGCTGAGGGATCGTGGCGACCCGTGCGGTGATTTCCGCAGATTGAACAACGCCACAGCGCACGACCCACTACCCGATTCCCCACATACAGGATTTTTCCATCACCTCACGGAGCACACATTTTTTCCAAAATAGACCCTGGTCCGCAGTTACCACAAGTCCCCAGTGCGCGCGGAGGACGTACCAAAACAGCGGTAATTACTCCGTTCGGTTTATTCAAGTTCCTGCCCATGCCATTCGGGTTAAAAGGCGCGGCACAGACGTTCCAGCGCATGATGGATGCGGTGCTGTGCGATCTCCCGTTCGTGTTCGTCTACCTGGACGATATCCTGGTAGCCAGTGCGTCCGAAGACGAACACGAACCCCACCTCAGGATGGTTTTCTGGAGGTTGGAGGAGCACGGGTTAATAATCAACCCGGCAAAATGCCAGTTCAGCGTGACGGAGATTGATTTTTTGGGGCACTGCGTCTCTCTGGAAGGAGCGATCCTGTTGCCCGACAAAGTGCGCGCCGTGGCGGATTTTCCCCAGCCTCAGACGGTCAGGGCGCTGCAGGAATTTTTGGGGATGGTGAACTTTTATAACCATTTCCTTCCCCGTGCGGCGCGGCTCATGCAACCATTGTATGCCGCGCTCGAGACAGGCATTTTTCTCCCTGATCCTGCATTTCCTACACCACTGCTGAAACTTTCTGACTTCCTTTCTTCTGTCTCCCTCATCTGCTTGTCTTTCTATCATTTTTTTCTACTCGTTCTGTATTTCCTCTGCAGTAAAAATGGTTTTGACATGCCATAGTTATCAGGTTCTCTATACAAGCTATGGGAAGAAAAAGTTAATGGATATTTACAATCCCTAGGGTCCAAACTCTGGATCCTGAATTCCTTTCTGGATTTCTGGCCTCACCAAGCTTCTATTTGTGTTCCTAATGAATCAAGTGGGTGAGGCACAACTCAGAATTCCAGTGGAAAATAAAATTCTTTGTTTCTTGTTGACCAAAAAATATTTCATGTTTCTCGGGGCTTTTTGCCTTTAATTCCAACCCACAAAATGGACTTCCCCTTATTCCAGACAACCAGAAGTGGGAATTCGGGATCAGACCTAGTCTCTTTCACCCTACACCACTCTTGGTGTCTTAAATTGGCATACAAGGGGTTAACCACCCACACATTTATCCCCATAAGATTTACAGAATCAACACAATGTCAACATACACAATATGCACAATATCTGCAGAATTTGTTGTGTATTTGTGTGTCTTTCCCTGCCACTCAATACCATGGGCTTTTAACCAGTTTAACTGTTTGATTGTCTGAGGCACTCCATTGCGCCGTCAACCCCTAGTGGTCAAGGTTTTTTCAAGAAAATATTCAGTTCAGATGTCAGAGATTTCCAGAGCTATAACTTGAAAGTGGTAAGAGATAATGGCTTACTGAAAGATGTAGAATATGATCCAAAGTTTGAGATGAGAGTAAATTTACGCATCTAATTTGCATAATGCCATGGCAGCCATATCGAATTACATAACTTTCAGTCAAAAGTGGACTTTGGACATATTAACACAAAGAATGGGTTTGTTTTTTGTCACCATTTTTTGTTTTGGGCATTTTGTTATCTTCAAAGTATATGAACCAGAAAATCAATACAATGTAAACAAACAAAGACATTTGTCACTTACTGCTGGCCACGCGGCTCGCATCCTCCTTTTTTGTCCATCCTGGTCGTTATTTTGTCTTCTCCCGGTGATTTTCGCTTTCTCTCCCACATCCAGAAACTCTTATTCCACCACTATTTATCTTATATGACAAGACGGAACCAGCGCGATTGTTCTGTCCAGTCACATGGCACTGGGGTCGATGGCAGGTGAACATCAACCAGTTTTGCCCACCCTCTGTTTTAACAAAATGTAGATATTTACCTTCATAAGCTAAATAATCTCTTTTTAGAATCATAGTTGGCAAATTTGGAAGCAAATGACTCCTCTGTCTTCCGATTGAGCACATCAACATTTGTTTACAAACTCTTCTTCTCTGGTGTCCAGAAGTGAGGTTTTAAGGCGGGGGGGGGGGGGGTATTTGGGGGGCCATTAGTCCTCCAAGGCAAGAGCAGTAAGTTATACGTGTATTCCACCTTGTGAGGTGGAATACTTAGTACAGCTGGGGAGGGGTTTTTTTGGGTTCATGGCCACGTCACATGACATCACATGACAGGTGCAGAATTGTGACACAGACAGTGGGGGCGCTATCTGAATGTGAAACAAAGACTCACAAAGGGTTGGATGGACTATATTTACCATGGCCTGCTTCCAGTACCAAAACCAGTGATAGCATGTTATAGAGATTAGTCCAACTAATTTTAACAAACTGGCCAACACAATTACTCACTATTTGTTGGTAGTGAAGTTTCTTGTATTTGTGTCGTATATTTCTTATATTCTTTATAGTGGATATATTACTCAATCGTTGATTAAAATTGATATTCTTGTAATATATAGTACTTCATGTATATATTACTCTCATTGATTGAAACTGAGGTTCTTGTAATACAGTGGTGTGAAAAAGTGTTTGCCCCCTTCCTGATTTCTCATTTTTTTGTACGTTTGTCACACTTAGATGTTTCAGATCATCAAACAAATTTAAATATTAGACAAAGATAACACAAGTAAACACAAAATGCAGTTTTTAAATGAAGGTGTTTATGATTAAGGGAAAAAAAAATCCAAACCTACATGGCCCTGTGTGAAAAAGTGATTGCCCCATTGTAGAAAAAGATGAACTGGGCCTGCGGGCATGCTGACTGTCAAATACTCAGCTGCGGGCAGTGACGTTGTGGAGGACGAGGGGGCAGCAGCAGCAGACAAGGAAGAGGAGGCTGATGGGACAGCCGATGAAGAAAAACTGAAAAAATTGAGGAGGCTGTGCTGTATTCCTCCAACAGGATGCAGCTGAGTGGCGGGGAGAGGCTGGGCGTGTCTGTTCCAGGGGACGCTCTCTCGTCAGCTCAGGAACAGACGGCGGATGGTATGGGACGGAGGGAGACACAGGAGGACGACGTCCCAAAACTGATGAGTGGAGAGAGGCTGAGGGCATCTGTATCAGGGGACACTTCCTTGTCGGCTCAGGTACCGCAGGGGGTGAGCCTCTCACCAGCCCGCAAAATGTCAACTGGAGGGTGGAGACCGTAGTCTACAGCTCCGCAAACTCAGGGTACTTCCTCAGCCCAGGATGCACCTCCACGATAAATGCCGCCAACTCCACATTCTTCAGGACCTCCATAGAAAATTGGGAGGTGAGTGCTGCATCAACAAAATCCTGGATAAACTGTGCCGCCCACTGTTCATCCACGCTAGGGCTTCCAGCCACCAACCTCCCTCTGCTAGTGGAGCCCCGGCGTGCTGATGGCATAATGTTCACTCTCCCGCCAGTGAGCAAAATAACAGGTGAAAAAAAGAAAGGCAAACTCACAGCAGCTGGTGTCTGCACTAGACCGTGTCCTTCTGTCAGAAATTGCCGTTTTCAGGGGCAGGCTGAAGACACCAAATGCCAACTGTGAGTTGCAACATTTAGAAGTGATGAGAGAAGCACTGGAGGAGAAGGGGGCTCACAAGCGGTAGGGAAAGAGAACAGTCTGGATGGACCCAGGCTGAGACGCTAGGACATGGCGGGGAAAAAAGAGACAAAACCAGCCGGAGTCACACCCGAAAAAGCCGGGGCTCACGGCTGGCAAACCAAGGAGAAAAGGATATAATTCCAGGATGGCGGGGACCCGTTCACCTCTGCAGAAAAACACTTTCACTCAGAGTAGTGGCTGGTGTCTCTGAGGAAGCCAACAGTAGGACACGGCAACGGGAAACATTGCTGTGTCCTTAAATAGGTAAATGGAAAAGTGACCAATGAATGACAAGTGTGGCTACATGAGTGAGGAAATAGACATAACCAGTGACAGCTGTGCAGGCCCGCGAACAGGGTTTGACAGCAGGACGTACACAGCCCACTGTTCAAAATAAAAGCCCAGACCGGTATAAATAAATAAAGATCCATCTTCTTTTACCGCTTTTCCGGAGGTCCGGGTCACGAAGGCAGCAGTTCAAGCCAGAGAAGCCCAGACTTCCCTCTCCCAGCCACCTGCTCCAGCTCTCAGAGAGGATACCAAGGCGTCCCAGACCAGCTGGGAGACATAGTCTTTCCAGCGAGTCCTGGGTCTGCCCCCGGGGTCTCCTCCCAGTGAGACGTGCCCGAAACACCTCAAATGGGAGGCGTCCAGGAGGCATCCTAATCAGTTGCCCATACCACCTCAACTGACTCCTTTCAATGTGGAGGAGCAGCAGTTCTACTCTGAGCCTCTCCCAGATGACTGAGCTCCTCACCCTATCTCTGAGGGTGAGTCCAGCAATCCTACGGAGAAAGCTCATTTCAGCCGCTTGTATCTACAATCTCGTTCTTTCGGTCATTACCCAAAGCTCGTGACCATAGGTGAGAGTAGGAACGTAGATTGACTGGTAAATTGACAGCTTTGCCTTAGAACTCAGCTCCCTCTTCACCACAACAGACCAGTACAATGTCCGCATCACTGCAGATGCTGCTCCGATTCGTCTGTCAATCTCTCGCTCCATTCTTCCCTCACTCGTGAATAAGACCCCGAGATACTTAAACTCCTCCACTTGGGGCAGGATCCTATCCCCAACCCAGAGAGGACAATCCACCTTTTTCCGGCTGAGGACCATGGACTCGGACTTGGAGGTGCTGATTCTCATCCCAGGTGCTTCACACTCAGCGGCAAACCGTCTCAGCAAGAACTGTAGGTCATTGCTGGATGAAGCCCACAGGACAACATCATCTGCAAACAACAGAGATGAGATCCTGTGATCACCAAGCATGACACCCACCATTCCCTGGCTGCGCCTAGAAATCCTGTCCATAAAAATTATGAACAGGATTGGTGACAAAGGGCAGCCCTGGCGGAGTCCAACTCTCACTGGGAATGAGTCCAACCGAGTGTTGGCAATACAAACCAGACTCTCACAACGGTCATATAAAGACCAAATAGTTCATAACAACAAGCCCAATACCCCATACTCCCAAAGCACCCCCACAAAAAACCACGAGGGAAGCGGTCGAATGCTTTCTCCACGTCCACAGAACACATGCAAACTGTTTGGGCAAACTCCCACGAACCCTCGAGAATTCTCGAGAGGGTAAAGAGCTGGTCTGATGTACCAGTAGCTTTCTAAAATAAATAAAGATACAGAGAGTAAAATAACACAACCCCAAGAAATACAAATAATACAAAATGATACACAAATATAAAGACAGGACTATAATGACAATACTAAGCATACAAAACAACTCATAACTTGTCACAGACAAAAAACTAACCGAGACAATACACAGAAACCCCCCAAACTAAGACAACCATAACAAATACATGATAAACAGAGATGTAAACAAACAGAAAAAGTTAAACTAAACCGGAGGCTGAGCACAGAAACCCCCCCCCCCCCATGCTCAGGATCATGACACCCCCAGCTTGTCCAAAGTTCCCTCCATATATCATGACCTGGCACCCATGTTTAGCAAAGCCAAAGCTCTGCCCCCCCCTCCCCATAGGCCTTATGACTGTGCCATTGACCTCCAACAGAGGGCGCGCCTACCCACTAGCCGTCTATACAACCTATCTACCCATGAAAAGTAGGCCATGGAGAAATATATTAAAGAGTCATTCAGTACTGGACTCATTCGCCAGTCCTCATCCACAGTGGGGGTGGGGTTCTTCTTTGTTGGTAAGAAGGATGGTCCCCTTCGCCCCTGCGTTGATTTCTGAGAACATAACAATATTACCATCAAGAACAAGTACGTGTTGCCCCCCATTAACTATACCTTTGACCAACTCCAAGGTTCTGTTATCTACACCAAGGTAGACTTTAGGAAAGCCTATCATCTGGTCCAGATTACGGAGGGGGATGAGTGGAAGACTGGGTTCTGCATGCATATAGGTCACTTCAAAAACCTGGTCATGCCCTTTGGTCTCACTAATGCCCCTGCAGTTTTTCAGTGGTTAATCAACGATGTGTTACATGACTTTCTTGGAACCTTTGTGTTTGTCTGTTTGGATGGCATCTTGATTTTCTCTCGTTCTCTAGCTGAACATAAGGTCCATGTCCGCAAGGTGCTGCAGCGGCTACTGGAAAACCAACTGTACGTCAAGGCTGAAAAATCTGAGTTCCACACTACATCAACCACATTGCTGGGGTTTCTTATTGCTGATGACCAAATTAAACCGGGCCCTAAGAAGGTCCAAGCCATCACGGATTGGCCCACACCCACTTCTAGAAAGCAGCTACAGTGGTTCTTAGGTTTTGCCAACTTTTACTGCAGATTCATTTGCAACTATAGCTCTGTTGTCTCCCCTCTGACCTGTCTGATCTCCACCAAGACACAGTTTGTCTGGTCAGGTGAGGCCAATGCTGCTTTCACCCTACTGAAGAACAAGTTTACTGAGGCCCCCATCCTATCCCAGCCAGATTCTGAAAGACGGTTTATGGAGATAGACGCCTCAGACATTGGGGTGGGGGCTGTTTTCTCCCAGTGCTTGGCCACTGACAACAAGGTCCACCCTTGTGCGTTTTTCTCTCAGCGCCTGTCACCCACCGAGAGAAAGGATGACATTGGTGACCGAGAACTGCTTGCTATCAAACTAGCTCTAGAGGAATGGCATCATTGGTTGGAAGCTACAATGCTCCGCACTGGGTGTGTTTATATTTATATATCTATATATTTATTCCATCTAGCTACAATGCTCCGCACTGTGTGTTTATATATCTACATACTATTCCATCTAGCTACAATGCTCCGCACTGTGTGTGTTTATATATTTACATATTTATTCCATCTAGCTACAATGCTCCACACTATGTGTTTATATACTCATATACTGTATTTATTCCATCCAGCTAAAATGCTCTGCACTGTGTGTGTATATATATATATATATATACAGTATATATATACTGTATATTTATGGTAAGGTGTTCTTCACTGCGAAGCCCACTCCGTGTTCCCTGTGTTCGTCACTGCCCTTTCCCTGCCAGTAGAACGTGTAGTCCTTCTCTCTCAGTGTGCCTGCATCAGCTAACCGTGTTTCCTGGAGAGTGGCGATATCCACTCCCAGTCTCTTCAGCTCATTATTGATGATGGCAGTCTTCCTGGTGTCGTTGATGTCCTTGAGGTTAGCAGCGAGTCCTGTCATCATAGTGCGGACGTTCCAAGTTCCCAGTTTTAGAGTTGGTCTCTTTTGTTTTATTGTCTTGCCTGGTGTGAAAGTTCTCAGCCTGCTGTTTGGATTTCTCCTTATCCCCATGCACCCAATGAGGAAAGCAAGCTGTGGCGGGACAACACCTTATTGGCTGGGGGCTGCCCAGCTTGAGGCGGGCGGTAGCTGTCCAGTGAGATCTGATGATCCCTCCCACGTCGGGAACAACCCCTGGCGCCACGCTCTACGCCAATTGAGCAGTGGCTTATAACCGGTAACTGTCATTCCCCGTGTTTTGTCTACGCCAAAGGCGAAGCTGGAGTGTCCTCTCCAATGATCCGGTGTTCTACCTTCCAGCGTTGGGCGTTGGTAGGATTCAAGCCTGGGCAGGAAGATATGGAGGGCAAGATGTTGCCCATGCAGCATGTCCCCCCTCTCCACGTCACTGATGAATCCAAAGGAACAGCAGGGCTGCTACAGTTTGGCACCAGCGCCGTTGCAGGAGCTGCCAGAACGATGTTGAGCACAACATAGAACTGCCTTAGGGGCTCCGACTCCGGATTTTTCCTCAGGGTTGATTCCCGAAGCCTTTCCCGTGACCGGGTATGCCGCAAGGCAGCAGAGGTTTGAAATCAGGGTTTACCTTCCCCTAGATGGGCTACCTTCCCAGGTTGACGAGCCACCATCTACCCGAAGCATCTGGTTTTAAGGCGCCAGAGATCCGCCCTCGCCCCTTCTCCTATTAGTAAAAAGCAGTTCCGCCGGGCTTAGAGACTAAACCACACGGGCAGGCTAGGAGTTGGACTTAGTTGTCAGAGGCTTTTCGAGACGCACGCCATAAGGAGCATTTATGAGCACTGGGAGCTTAACCCCAGTGCCGCTCCTGGCTATGACAACCTTGGAACCTTGCTGAAGATGGTGGAACCGGGCAGCACTGGCTCTGCACGACTCCTCACCCTCCGCCTGAACACCACTCAAGGCCCAGTCACCCTTGTCAGTGTGTATACCCCAACACTGACAGCCACACCAGAGGCAAAAGACGAGTTCTACGAGAATCTCGCAACAACTGTCAGGATCATCCCCAACTCTGAACAACTCATTCTCCTTGGAGACTTCAATGCCAGAGTGGGTGCTGACCACGACTCCTGGCCCTCCTGTCTTGGACCTTTTGGCGTGGGCAGAATGAACGAAAACGGACAGCGGCTGCTCGAGTTTTGCACATATCACGATCTGTGCATCACAAACTCGTTCTTCAAGACCAAGCCCCAACACAAGGTTTCCTGGCAACATCCGCGCTCAAAGCACTGGCACCAGCTAGACTTGATCCTGACCAGGCGCACCTCACTGAAGAATGTGCTAATCACCCGTTCGTTCCAGAGTGCAGATTGCGACACAGACCATTCATTGGTGTGTTGCAAGGTCAAGCTGCAGCTGAAGAAATTCCATCATGCTAGACAACCTGGAAAGGCACGGATTGACATCAGCAAGATGGCCCAACCAGAACTTGTTGAGCAGTTTGCCTCCACCTTTGAGAAGGAACTTGGTGTACCACAAGGAGGAGAATCTGCAAAGCAGAAGTGGGAAGAGCTGCGAAACACCATCTACCGCACAGCCTTGGCTACCTTTGGGAGGAAGACCTCGAAGTCACAGGACTGGTTTGATGCCAAGTTGACCGAGATGACCCCCGTCATTGAAGCCAAGCGCTCAGCACTTGCTGAGTACAAGAAGTACCCAAACGAGAAGAATCTCCAGATTCTCAGGGCTGCGAGAAGCAAAGTTCAGCAGACTGCTCGGCGCTGTGCCAATGAGTACTGGACTCAGCTCAGCCAAGACATTCAAACCGCTGCCATAACAGGGAACATCCGTGGTATGTACGATGGCATCAAGAAAGCACTTGGTCCGGCACAGAGCAAGACGGCCCCCCCTCAAATCTTCCACTGGGGAGATGATCACAGAGAAGAACAAGCAGATGGAGAGATGGGTGGAACACTACTCCGACCTCTACTCTAGACAGAACACCGTGACACCGTCAGCCCTTGATGCCATCCGACTGCCTGCCAATCCATGGACGAACTTGACGCCGAGCCAACCATCGATGAACTCAGTAAGGCCATTGATAGCTTGGCCGCTGGCAAGGCACACGGCCAACGACGGCATACCCCCTGACATGATCAAGCACTGCAAGGGACCGCCCTACTGCTTGCCATTGGCATGACGTCCTCTGCAGTGCCTGGAAGGAAGGTGCTGTACCACAGGACATGAGGGACGCCAAGATCATCACCCTCTACAAAAACAAAGGGAGAGAAGCGACTGCAACAAACTACAGGGGCATTTCCCTCTCAGCGTTGTTGGCAAAGTCTACGCACGAGTTGTTCTCATTCGTCTACAGAAGCTTGCCCGAACGTGTCTACCCCGAGTCTCAGTGTGGCTTCGCGCTGACGCATCGACGGTAGACATCGATATTCTCCATCCGCCAACTCCAGGAGAAATGCAGAGAACAGACATGCCTCTGTACGTCGCCCTTCATTCAACCTCACCAAAGCGTTCGATCTGGTCAGCAGAGAGGGCCTTTTCAAGATCCTACCAAAGATAGGATGCCCCACCAAAGTTGCAACGCCTCATCGAATCGTTTCACACAACATGCAGGGGATAGTGACAGCACGATGGCAACGTCTCAGAGCCATTCAACATACGCAGCGGAGGTGAAAAACAAGGGCTGTGTACTGCGCCAGCCCTCTTTGGGATTTTCTTTGCCTATGCTCCTGCGGCATGCCTTCAGCACAGCAACAGAGGGAATCTACCTGCACACAAGATCTGACGGCAGGGCTTTTCAACCTCGCCCGCCTGAAAGCCAGAACCCAAAGTACGCGAGGCTCTAATCAGAGACATGCTGTTCGCAGACGACGCTGCAGTCGCAACCCACACACAGCAGGAGATTCAGACCCTGATGGACCGCTTCTCCCAGGCATGCAAGGACTTCGGGCTTACCATCAGCCTGAAGAAGACTAACGTCTTGGCACAAGGCACAGAAGCACACCAACCATCACCATTGATGACTACAAGCTGGAGGTCGTGAATCAGTTCACGTACCTGGGGTCCACGATCAGCAACAACCTCTCCCCTTGATACAGAGATCAACAAGAGGATTGGAAAAATCAGCCTTCACACTCTCGCTCGCCCTCACCACACCGAGTGTGGGAGAATGCCAAACTCTCTGTCAAGACGAAAATGGCAGTGTACAACGCCTGCGTCATCAGCACACTGCTCTATGGGAGTGAGACGTGGACAACATACGCCCGGCAGGAAAAGAGACTGAACTCCTTCCACTTGCGCTGCATTCGCCACATCCTGGACATATCCTGGCAGGACAAAGTGCCCAACACAGAAGTTCTGTCCCGCGCCGGCCTTCCCTCCATGTTCACTCTACTCAGGCAGCGCAGGCTCCGCTGGCTAGGCCACATTCACCGTATGGAGGATGGCAGAATCCCCAAAGACGTCCTCTATGGAGAACTGGCAACTGGCAGGAGAGACGTTGGCCGCCCACAGCTGCGCTTTAGAGACGTCTGCAAGAGAGACATGAAGGCCCTGGATATCAACACAGAGCGCTGGGAGGACCTCGCAACGGACCGCTCCAAATGGAGAGGCACCCTGACCAGACAGCTCAAGGCGGGTGAAGAGAGACTGACTGCTGCAGCAGATGAAAAAAGGACCCGCAGGAAGAACCGCCATAGACCCAGCAGCACGGAGACCACCCACAAGTGTGACCTGTGTGACAGGGACTGTCATTCGCGCATCGGCCTGTTCAGCCACAGGCGGTGCTGTTCCAGCAGAGTAGACGTTTAGGATTCTCTTCCATGGTCATCATAGACCGACGGAGGCCGACGATTTATGGTAATATGTACATATGTATATTAGCTGCTCTTGCTTTTTTTTTTCTTGCCTTCTGATTGTTGCTCTGAGTGTTGCTATCCCTGTGCTGTTGCAATCCTGGAATTACCCTGTTGTGGGACTAATAAAGGCTTATCTTATCTTATCTTATCTTATCTTATCTTAAGGGTCCATTCATCCATTCCTGGTTTGGACCGACCATAAAAACCTGGAATATATTAAGACTGCCAAAAGATTGAACTCTTGCCAG
Source organism: Pholidichthys leucotaenia (assembly GCA_020510985.1). Taxonomy (NCBI): domain Eukaryota; kingdom Metazoa; phylum Chordata; class Actinopteri; order Cichliformes; family Pholidichthyidae; genus Pholidichthys; species Pholidichthys leucotaenia. The sequence goes on from CM035847.1 coordinate 117,868,482, forward strand.
GCCAGGGGAGCACTATTTTTTGGGTGCTTCAAATTCACCTTGACCTACAGGCCTGCCTCTAAGAATGTCAAAGCTGATGCTCTCTCTTGGCAGTTCTCCTCTGACTCTGTGATTTAAGGCACAGACACCATCATTCCAGACTCCGTCGTCATGGGAGCACAGAAATAGGAGATTGAGCAGAAGGTGAAGGATGCTCAGGTCACTGATCTGGACACTGGGGGAAGGGGGGGCACCAGGCTACCAGGCCGGATGTTTGTTCTTGCTGCTGTCAAGGGGGACATCATCCATTGACTGCACACTGGTAAATTTTCCTGTCACCCGGGGGTGGCCAGGACCCTCGCCGCCCTGCATTGCATGTTCTGGTGGCCTTGATGTTAGGGAATATATCAAGGCCTGTCCCCATTGCTCGATGGGCAAATCCCTTACTACCCCACCTGTGGGATTGCTCCACCCACTTCCCACCCCGAGGCCTTGGTCTAATATAGCACTGGACTTTGTCACTGGGTTGCCCACCTCCAATGGTTACACCGCCATATTGACCGTCATGGATCGATTCTCCAAGGCTGCACACTTTATCCCTCTTCGTAAGTTACCATCGGCCTTGGAGATGGCCAACCAACTCATGATGCACGTCATCAGGCGGCATGGCATCCTGGATGACATCGTCTCTGATTGCGGTCCCCAGTTTGTGTCTGTAAGTTCATCGGGCCCACGGTCAGTTTATCGTCGGGCTATCATTCTCAAACTAATGGCCAGTGTGAGCGGCTCAACCAGGAGCTGGAGGCATTTCTATGGTGTGTCATTACATCTGACCCTGCTTTGTGGAGCACCTACCTGCCCTAGGTGGAGTACGCACACAATACTGCCACTTCCACTGCCACAGGGTTCTCCCCGTTTGAGGCATCACTGGGCTACAATCCTCCTCTCCATCACCAAGGAGGAGATCACTGTCCACAGTGTCACTGCTCATATGGACAGATGTCACCGGTTTTGGAGTGACACTAAGGCAGCGCTGCTCCAGACATGAGAGGAGAATGTGTAACGGGCCAATCAGAGGAGAACTTCTGCCCCTGCCTACAAAGTCGGTGATAAAGTATGGCTTTTGACCAAGAATTTCCTTCTTAAAACTGACAGTAAAACTGGCTCCCCATTTTGTTGGGTCCTTTTCAATTGTTGCTATGATAAATCCTGCCTCTGTGTGGTTCAGCTTGCTGCCCTCTCTGCATGTAAACTTTGCCTTTCATGTTTCCCAGGTTAAGCCTGTGTTTTCCAGCTCCCTCTGCTTGCCTTCGAAGCCGCTAACACCCCCTAAGATGGTCAACGGAGGGTTAGTGTATGCCGTCAATCGCATCATGGATACTCGCCACTGGGGAATAGTTTCTGGTGGACTGGAAGGGTTATGGGCCAGAAGAAAGATCATGGATCCACAGATCCTTCATCATGAACGACACGCTGATCGAGGAGTTTGACCGATGTCACCCCGACAAGTTGAGAGTCACACCAGGAGGCATGTCTTGAAGAGGGGGGTACTGCAAAGAACCAGGGCTGCATGCCTGCAGGTACTCTCTCCCTTCACTAATTGGCTAATTCCCTGCAGCAGCACTGAACACCTGAAGGCAATTAGGGATGGCCTTTAAAATGCATGCTCTCCTGTTACTCTACCTGGGCACGTCATGCCATCTCCTGCCAAGCCAGTTACCCACGTCTGTGTGTAGCCTGGAAATAACCTTGTCTTGTATATAGTTTGGATTGCTTTCACCCCCTCTGGTGTGCTCTCCCCAGGAATTCCAACCTGTGCAGCAGACTGGATTCCTGGCGGACTGTTCACCTTAAACCACTATAAATTAACTTACCAACATCACTGAGCACTGTGACTCATCCCCTTCAGTGTTCAGGCCTGGCCAGCCTGCAACACACCGCCACAGCTCCTAACCAGGAACACCGCAGAAGAGGCAGTTGGGAGGATCGTCAGCTGGATTACCCCTAGCCCTCATCTGAAGTTGGAGTTTGGCACTCCCCATCTCAAGCTATACCTGTAAGAAACCCCAGACAGATAATAACATTACTGTTATAAAGGGGTTAATAACAGGGAGCGGCGTGATGATGCAGCCAGCTGGTAACGTCATCGTGCCAGCTCATATAGGGAGAGAGCTGGCCATCTCAGGGCTCTCTTGACTCATAGCCACCTAGGGGCTCAGTATACAGTGAACTTGTATTGTAATAATAATTACAGCATGTAATAAAGTTCGAGTTCCAGCACAACTCATCTCTCTGTTTGTCATTCCGGGTTTCCAGACATAACAATTACCAGACATGCTCTCATTTACCATACTCACCCTCTCTCTGCTCTCTCCTCTCAGGATTACCAGACTCTTCCACTTCTCCTGCAAACACAGTAATTGTTCAATAAAATCATTGTTAAACTTTAATCATTGTCTCCACTCGTGTCTGCTTCTGGGTCTGGTTCCACCAACCATGTCAATTTCATATATTTATTAAAAAACAATTCTGAGAAATTCCTGTTGAGATTGCTCATTTTATGTGTATATAAACTGTTAATGAATAATTAAACTTGAAAATATAATTGTTGTATTAGTGGGACAATGCTGTAGGTTTTGTAGATGACTGCACAGTGAAAACTGGGTTCACACTGATAACCAGTTAATTAAACATGAAATAATTTTGTTCTTTGGATTAAGAGAGGAAAGAAAATCTCTTGGCTAATCTAAGGGTAGGATTACATGGCAATGTATTAAAAGAAGTATTTCTTTCAAGATTTGGACCCGAACACTAGCACGTGGAACTGGAAGAGTTGGGGCTTTATTGTTTTCAAGAAGCTATAGTAATGACGGTTGGATTATTCTTGTAAAGTTGCCAACCTGATTATTAGTTAAGTCATTAAAAATGGCATTGCCCCTTTAGTGTGTGCATGTGTGCGTGTGATGTTGCTCATCAGAAACATCCAGCTTGTGTGTGCTCCTACACTGAAGAACCATCAAAATGGGATCACAATAAGGTAGCACGAGGCCATTGAAAGCTAAATATTTGGACTCAAGGCATTGAAATAAATACACAACAGTTTTTTTTTTCTGATTGTATGCCATTGTTCATGTACACTTTAGTGTCCAGACTGTATGTGTATGTTTGTGCACAACTGTGCATTCACCTTCCCCAAGGTCTGCATAATGGTGCTCCATCTGTGGCACACTGGGGATTACAGCCAATCTGTCTGTCTGCTGCTCAAAGTGCTGACAGTCAGACCAGCACCAGATTAACACAGTGCTGGGATTGGAGAGGGGAGCTGATGGGTCGAGTGTGGATGAGGAGAGATGGAGTAGAAGGGAAGGGGGTGGGTAGCGGGTAGGCAGAATAGAGAGGTGGATGGATGTTGAAGAGAAAAGAGGTGTGCGTGTGTGCGTTTTAGAGGAAGTAGGGGCCAAGTTAGGAGGTCGACCCCAGATTAGTGCAGAACTGGTACAGTTTGCGTCTCCATATGTGTGTGTAGTATGTGTGTATGTGTTAGCTGAGGGGGGTTATATGTACATAGGGCAGAAGGGAGGGGGAAAAGAGGGACAGATGCATACGGTGGTTGGATGTGGAGGATAAAACTCATGTGAACCCAACACCATGAGGAGGTTCTAATGTCCTTTAGCAGTTAAGTTAAAAGGCAGTGTTTAGTATTTAAGATAGTGGATATATTGGACAAAGGATGTTGAAGATGGAGCTGCCAGGCAGGAGGAAAAGAGGAAGACCACAGAGAAGATTGATGGATGCAGTGAAGGAGGACATGGAGAGGGTTGGTGTTACAGAGGAAGATGCAAGGGATAGGGTGAGACGGAGGCAGATGATCTGCTGTGGGGAGCACCCCCTAAAGGGAGCAGCCAAGAATAACAAGCCTGTCATAACTATATTGACCATACACTGGGGCTGGGCAAGTCCACCTTAAACCAGCATCATGGTTTATTGAATCTTTCAGGCCAATTTTCTTTTTTTTTCCTCCTCACTTCTCCCTTACAGTTTATGGACAAGGTTCATAATTATTAAGCAATATTACACAACAGTGCGGTATCATATCACTGCGGTGCATAGTAAACGAGCATAACAGAACAGGGCTATTATGATTTCACAAACAAAAAAAATTAAACATTGTCCAGTGCTGAAGTTTACTGTGTTTACATCCCACGTGGGTCATGTGGCTCGCAATGACATCCTTGTCTGCCGGCCAGAATTACGTCCGCACGCACTCCAAACGCCGTCTTAAACCACACACTTTGCTTGCTTTTTCTTGGCATCTTCAGATGAAATAATGTCAATCATCACATACTGTGTGGATGGAGACCACATTCTGTTTTGTTTGAAGCCGTTTCACTTTTTCTACAGTGTTTGGTGGTAAGCGTGCACTGTTTCTGGTTTCGGAGGTGTGCGTGGCCACACACATTACTCCGCCATAGCTCTGTGGACACATCTTAAAGGGGCAGTACATGAAAAGCGCAATATTAATATATGAAATCATTCTCAAAAAAATTCCTGGATCCACATCATGATCCGGATCACCATCAAAATCTGATCATCTATTCCCCATGTCATTACACACCTTTCCTGAAAATTTAATCAAAATCTGTTCATAACTTTTAAAATAATGTTGCTAACAGACAAAAAGACAGACAAACCAACCAACCAACACTGCCGAAAACATTACATCCTCCTCTGGGTGGAGGTATAAAACCTCACTTGTTTTGCACTCTGCACCATTTTCAGTTCATTAATCCACTTGTTGAGCCACTACCAAAATGTTTATTTTATACTTCTTATTTTATTCTATTTTAATTGTGTGCTATTTTATTTAAATGTGTGTATATGTACAAGAGGGGGCTGAAAAGTTCATAGGCTGAAAAGTTCATAGTGGTCAAATTTGACCAAATGTGGTTCATTTTTCAACCGCAGGGATCCAAGCATTGCAACACCTATGGAAAAAGTGTGTGGACCAAAGGGAAGATGATCTAGAAAAATAAATCACATTTGGTCAAATTTGACCACTATGAACTTTTCAGCCCCCCTTCGTATCTGTGTTTTTATATTTTTTTGCTTTCTATGCCAATGTGCAAAGTAGCTGGGTGGAGCACCCACAATTTCCTTGTACTTTCCTTACAATGACAATAAAGCCTATTCTATTCTAAATTTATAACTTTTTCTTGGAAATGTATTTTTTCCCTGCATTTGGAAGTTGTGTTTTTTTCTCATGGAAAGGTCATTTTTTTCTGAAATTTGGGACTTGCTGACTTCCAGTGGAGAGCGGAATGGAGTAGACACATGCTCCAGGTTCCCCATGACCTGATAATTATAACCTTTTGGAACCCATATTTGACTCAAGTTATAGGTACAAACAAGCAACATCTACAAGAGACGCCATGGCTTCTGGAACCAGACAAGCGAAGGAAAAAGACAGCAAAAGAGACAACGTGTCTGCTATGGCTAACCAGGTTAACATGCCTGCTCTGACTAGCTTGCTGGAGGAACACCATCAAACCATATTGGCAACGCTGTCTACAGAGCTCAAATCGGCTTTCATCTCTCTTGAAGCCAAATTAGATAGAGTGCAAGCCACAGTGACTGATTTCAGGGAAAGAATTACAAACCTAGAGGCAAACACTAACTTAACGGAGGAACGCATCCAGACCCTTGACGTGTCACACGTCACTTTAGCAGAGGCCTACGTGAAACTTAAAGTTAAAACCATTGACTTGGAGGGACGGAGCAGAAGGAACAACGTCAGGATTATTGGTCTACCAAAGTCTATTGAAGGGTCCTGGCCCACAAATTTTTTCTCTAAGGCTTTGGTGGAGATATTTGTGGCACAAATACTACCAACCTTGCCAGAGCTGGATTGTGCCCACCGTACGTCAGCTGCCAAACCACGACAAGGGCACAAGCTCAGACAGGTGATCATCTGCTTTCACCGATACCAAATCAGGGAATTGGTTATCCAGGAGGCTCACAAGCGGAAGAATGATTTGAAGTACCAGGGCACGCCTGTCCGCATCTACCGAAGATTATTGCTCTGACGTCTTGGAGCAACGAGCAGTCTGCTGGGGTGTCATGGCTGAGTTATACAATTTAGGCCTCCGGCCATCTCTACTGCACGCGGTGAAGCTTCAAATCACCAACAAAGATGGAAACAAGAAACGCTTCTCCACAGTCGAAGAGGCAGCAGCCTTCATGAAGTTGGTATCTACTGTTACTAAATGAAGCCGACTTCACTACCCCAATTTTGTATTAAGGCTACGAGCTAACAGATTGATAGCCAAGACTGGGACTGCCACCGGTAAGAGTGCTTTAACATGATAATGTTCAATATAGTTTATTGAATTTGAAAATTTACTGGTGCCAAATAGACAATGGAACTTTTTACTTTATATACAACTTCATTCAGGCTCGTCTGAGCCTATGTTACATATGGAATCTACTTTTGTTTGTTTTGGCTAAACTGTGTCATTTATAATTTTTCTGGCTGAATTTATACTTTTTATTTTTGAAGGGAATCCCAGTTCTTAAGCATTTGATTTGGAGAGGCCTGTTGCATTAAAAGGAGCGACTAGAGTACTGACTGATATGAATACACATTAAAGGGTCACTGTGCTTGTTAGCTGTTTGGGTCTTCATTCTATGTTAAATGACAAAATATAGAATGCTGCCATGCTGTAAATGTATACAAGGCTACAGTGGCTCCATCCGTTTTATACGGTTAAGGGACTGAAAATTATATCTCTTATTTCTCCTTGTCTTCTATTTTTCACAACAATGTTACAAGGATGGCCATATTGTAATGGTTACACTTTTATTGAATAATTTTGGTCTAGACATAATAGGAGAATTTACCTACTTCTTCACAGGTCACTTTTTGTCTTATAATCATGTCCTGTGGGAGCTGTGAAGTTATGGAGATTTGTGAGTAAAAAACCTGGAGGCTATATAAGGTTCCTAAGAGGATATTGTTGTTCCCCCGTGGTTTTTTTTTTTTTTCTGTTTGTTTTCAGCCTTCCCCCCCCCCCACCACCACCACCCCGGCAAACAGACATAATCTTTGTACCCCTGTGATTAAAAACGGGTAATGGCTAATATAACAATTTCTCAAAGCCAGGGCTGCAGGTTCATTTCTTGGAATGTTGGGGGAGTCAGTGGTATAATTAAAAAGGACAAAGTGCTTTCGCATCTGCAGCAGCTTAAAGGGGATATTTACTTTCTTAAGAAACTCAGTTTAAGAAGTCTGAGGTTTTATGTATTAAAAGACCCTGATAGAGTCATGCATTTCATTCTAAATTTTCAACAAGGGCAAGAGGAGCAGCCTTTATCATCAGTAAGAATATAACATTTGAACCTAAAAAAAATCTAATGAAGATCCTAACAGACGTTTTGTGGCCATTTCAGATAAATTATATGATACTCCAGTCATCTTAACGAGCGCATCACTTGTTTGGGATGATGACAAGTTCATATCTCATTTTTTCTCCTCTCTCCCTGATACAGATAGCCATTACCCGATCACAGGAGGTGATTTTAACCTTGTTTTGGATTCAAACTAGATAAGTCTACCTCTAGGCCTTTTATAATGTCGAATGCTGCCACAACACTAACATCCTTTACAGATCACCTTGGTTTATGCGATCCGTGGAGAGCCTTAACCCAACTACTAAAACCTTTTTATTTTTCTCACTTGTTCATCATACATATTCAAGGATTGACTTTTTTTAATTGATAATAGATTACATTGGGCCGGTGACAGTAAATACAGAATAGTTATTTCAGATCATGCACCAACATCGATAGTCTTGAACTTCCCCAACAATACCTCTTCACATACTCAGTGGCAGCTCTCTCATTGCTTATTAATTAACCCACAATTTAAAAATTTTTTTTTGAGGAAATTGTTAACTTTTTTAAGGTAAACAACACTCCTGATATTCAGAGAGATTCAGAGGAGACGTGCAAGGCATTCCTGAGGGGACAACGCCAACAATACTCCCTCCCTTCCCCCCCTTTTTTTGCTTTGTTTTAGTTTGTTTTTGTTTTGTTTTTGGAATGGGATAAAGAGTGTTTGTTTCTAGAGATGTTCTTAAGAATTGCTTAGCTACTAATGTGCTTAGCTAAGCTACTATTAATACCACCATGAGCAATGTATCTGTCTGCATACCGGTTAATGAAAATCTCAAGCTGCATGGTTTTGTAAATGCTATTTTCTGTGAACTGGGAAAAAATTAAAAACTAATTAAAAAAATTAAAAACTAATTAATTAATGAGAGAGCGCATACCTCCACCAAGACTCCGTCCCTCCATCCCTTTGTCCGTCTATATCGCATCCATCTGTACATTGCGAGGTATGCACTCACGGATCACCTCCAACAGCTAATGAGTTCATCTTTGGGCCAAGGGCCACCTCTGGTGAAAATTTCATCCATATCCATTCTGTAGTTTTGGAATATTGTTGCCAACACTCTGTGAGAAGATAAGAGCCTTGGCGGCAGTATGCATTTTGAGATCATCACCAAACTCTAATCATGTGTTCAGCATGCCACTACACACCTTTCCTGAAAATTTGAATGAAAGGTGCTATATAAATGCAATCCATTATTATTATTATTATTAACAGAAAGAGAAACAACAGCAAAAACAATATGACTTCATTATAATAATAATAATAATAATAATAATAATAATAATAAGGCTGTCATAACTGTATTGACCATACATTGGGGCTAAGCAATTCCATCTTAAATCAACATCATGGTTCATTGAATCTTTCAGGTTGATTTTCATTTTTTTCCTCCTCTGTTCTCCATTACAGTTTACTGACAAGGTCCATAATTATTAAGCAATATTACACAACAGTGCGGTATCATACCATTTTTTTTTTTTTTTTTTTGCAGTTATCAACTACAAGTTCACATAGTTTGATGCAGCACAGTTCAGCCCCCACCTCCTCCACGGTCACCTCCCATTCTCATCTTCCTGTACCGGTATCCTATGTCCCACCCTTCCTTAATTGTGATTGGCTGCTTAGAAAGGTCTGACATTGATGAGAGCAGCTGTACAGTAGTCTTTTCCCCCCTTGTCCTGTCAGGCAGCTAGGTGAGCAGAACAAAAATCTGCTACCCTTATTGTGCCAAAACTAGATTTACTTTCCCAAAAGGAGCTTTATACAGTACTTATCTACAGTGGTGTGAAAAAGTGTTTGCCCCCTTCCTGATTTCTCACTTTTTTGTATGTTTGTCACACTTAAATGTTTCAGATCATCAAACAAATTTAAATATTAGACAAAGATAACACAAGTAAACACAAAATGTAGTTTTTAAATGAAGGTGTTTATGATAAAGGGGAAAAAAATCCAAACCTACATGGCCCTGTGTGAAAAAGTGATTGCCCCTAAACCTAATAACTGGTTGGGCCATCCTTAGCAGCAACAACTGCAGTCAAGCGTTTGCGATAACTGGCAATGAGTCTTTTACTGCGCTGTGGAGGAATTTTGGCCCACTCATCTTTGCAGAATTGTTGTAATTCAGCCACATTGGAGGGTTTTCGAGCATGAACCACCTTTTTAAGCTCATGCCACAGCATTTCAGTCAGATTCAGGTCAGAACTTTGATTAGGCCACTCCAAAGTCTTCATTTTGTTTTTCTTAAGCCATTCAGAGGTGGACTTGCTGGTTTGTTTTCGATCATTGTCCTGCTGCAGAACCCAAGTGCACTTCAGCTTGAGGTCACAAACAGATGGCCGGATTCTCCTTCAGGATTTTTTGGTAGACAGCAGAATTCATGGTTTCGTTTACCACAGCAAGCCTCCCAGGTCCTGAAGCAGCAAAACAGCCACAGACCATCACACTACCACCACCATATTTTACTGCTGGTATGATGTTTCTTTTCTGAAACACTGTGTTACTTTTACGCCGGATGTAATGGGACACACACCTTCCAGAAAGTTCAGCTTTTGTCTCATCAGTCCACAGCGTATTTTCCCAAAAGTCTTGGGGATCATCAAGATGTTTTCTGGCAAAATTGAGAAGAGCTTTTATGTTCTTTTTGGTCAGCAATGGTTTTGATCTTGGAACTCTGCCATGCAGGCCATTTTTGCCCAGTCTCTTTCTTATGGTGCAGTCATGAACACTGACCTTAACTGAGAAAAGTGAGGCCTGCAGTTCTTTAGATGTTGTTGTGGGGCCTTTTGTGACCTCTTGGATGAGTCATTGCTGCACTCTTGGGGTAATTTTGGTTGGCCGGCCATTCCTGAGAAGGTTCACCACTGTTCCATGTTTTTGATATTTTTGCCATAGCTCCCCTATAAACATTCATTAAAGATTTCCCCTCCTAAACTTCCCCATGGCCGGGGAGGCTGAAATTCGGGGATGCACACCCTCGCAACCTCAGCAAAGCACATATAAAATCTGAGGCCAGTCTGACGAACGGTTCGTGAGATACGCACAGAACACACACACACACACATACACACACCCCTCGAATAAGATGTTCTAAGTTTTTTATTCCTTTTTCATACCATAGTGGAAAATTTAACGTCCTCTTCTGTTGCAAGATATCAGGATTATTCCAAATGGGGGTGAGTTTGCAAGGGACAAGTGAAGACCACATTATTTTTTTTTTTTTAAATTTCCACCAGGCTGTCAGAGAAGAGCTAATGTTAATGCTTTTAAAACAGTCATGGCGTTTGATACAGGGACTCATGAAAGGTAAGTCAGAGATTTCTAGCGCCCCACAGAGAGCCTGTTCAGCATCTAACCATGGGTTTCCTTGTGAGGTTGATTTTGTCCATTTAGAAACAAACTGCAGTCTATCGGCTGAGAAGTAATTAAAAAAAAGGTAAATCTAAACCTAAACACTCTTTTGCTTTTTGAAGAGTTTTTAAACTGATCCATGATGGTTTATCTTTCCATAAAAATTTACTTATGTTTGAGTCTAGAGACTTAAACCAGGCCATAGATGGTTGGGTGGGAATCATTGAAAGTAAATAGTTGATTTTAGGAAGGACCATCATTTTAACGGTTGCAACTCTTCCCATTAGTGATACAGGTAATGTCCTCCAACGTGCAAGGTCGTCTTGTGTTGTTTTTAGAAGGGGAATGTGATTTAGTTGCAGTAACTCTATGAGAGCCAGGGGGAAATATCTATTCCTTAATATTTAATATTACCTGATTGTATTGGAATAGTGGATATCTTTGAAAAATTACAATTTATAGGTAAAACTGTTGATTTACCCCAGTTAATAGAGTAGTCTGATAATGATGAAAATTTATCAATGAGCGCCACTGTCTGAAGAAGATATCTTTGTGAATTTTCAAGGAAAATCAATACATCATCAGTATAAAGACTTATCTTGTGTTCTTTTTCTGTACAGTAGTCTGACAAATTGAACTTCTTTCAGCCCTGAGCACCGTGACAAAAGCGGCCACAACTCAAAGCGTTTCAGCACTGAGGGCACTCAGCGCTATAAACGGTGGACTACATGGAGAATGAACAGAAAAGAGTTGCATACCATCGCTCTTATTTAAAACAATAAAAGTACAGAACATACTTTGTTAATGACTAGTTGCATTTTGTACACATAAAAACAGAAATCTACGTCTTCTTTTAGATTTGATTGGCGATTGTCAACCAGCTTACGGGTGCATTACCATCACTAAAGAATATCACCACTCTATATGTAATTCAAGAAATTTCTGTGTGTCTGTGTGTCTGTCATGACCATAAGACTCGCTAAAAGATCATAGGATCACCTATGATGTGCCTATGATGTCTACATGATGTCTATATGGCGTCATATAGACACCTCACAGATTAAAGGCAGGCATCACTGAATGAGTGGTATGACATCAAAGATCATAGGACTCGTTATGACATCATCAAAGATCAAAGTACTCACTATGACATCATCAAAGATCATAGGACTCACTATGACAGCATCAAAGATAAGACTCACTATGACATCATCAAAGATCATAGGACTCACTATAACATCATCAAAGATGAAAGGCAGCCATCACTGAACGAGTTGTCACACGCTTGCTTACACCTGCTTTCTACGGGCATGACATCAAAGATCATAGGACTCGCTATGACATCATCAAAGATCAAAGGACTCACTATGACATCATCAAAGATCAGGATCAAAGGACTCACTATGACATCATTAAAGATCACAGGACTCACTATGACAAGATCATAGGACTCGCTATGACATCATCAAAGATCATAGGACTCGCTATAACATCATCAAAGATCAAAGGGTTGGTTACTGAAGAGCTGACCCCCATGAGGTAAGCACCGGATGGCCGCACCTCAGACAGTCCAAGGATGGATAATTTTTTCACACATGCAGTAAGTTGTTCAGAAGTCCTTATACAAAGATATAGAGACAAATCAATCAAATCTAAAAGAAGACAGTGTGAGAGTGGTGATATAGAGTGAAGTACGTGGCAGTAATGCACCTGTAAGCTGGTTGCCAACTGCCAATCAAATCTAAAAGAAGAAGAAGAAGAAGAAGAAGGCATCACTGAACGAGTCGTGATGCACTTGTTTACACCTGCTTTCTACAGGCATGCAGAAATTCTTGCTTATACTGGGTTTCTACAGGCATGCACAGGTATGTACGGGCATGCACAGGTATGCACTAGTATTACATATTTCACTCAGTTCAGCAATGCTGCTACTTTTTTTATTTTAAACTTTGCAACATTGGCAGCATTTCACTGGTCAGCACTATGTAAACATACATTCTGAAATTTTAAGTGCAAGTTTATACAAAACTTTGAATTTTATCTGAATGTTTACTTAAATAGTCAGCTTCAAAGTGCCACTTTATAATGAAGTAAAAAATGCTGTAGATCTGAAAAAAGGCACTAACCCTTTAAGTTGTATTTTTGTCAACCATCATTATTGTGACGTTGCAAGGGTTCACACAATAAGGAGAGATGACTTTGATGAAACAGGCTTTGTTTATACACACGCTCACAACACAGAACGGAGGAGAGGTCATTTACACAGACCCTCATTAAGCTCATGATGACACAGACACATGATTTGGCACATAAAGGGAAACAATGCTATCACAACTGGTCTTATTACACAGTTATAGTGGCACACACGAATAACACTGAGAACACACAGATACAGTATTTGAATCCTCTGCAGCACAAGCATGCCAGGAGACTCCTGCCCCCTTATCACAGCCCCGACGTTACACTGTCCCCCCTGGACTGGTTTCTGTCCCCAGAAAAAATAAAGTCCAACTCAAAAGTCCAACACAAATTCGTCCAGGCGTCGGGGCGGCAGCCATTGTCGGCGACCAGCACGCACAGGCCTGTTATTGTGCATTTGCTCCTCGGCCGGGGTATCCGGTCGGGATGAAGCCTCCGGCTTGACCACCCGAGGGGCAGATGGCTGGTACGGGGTGAGACGGTCACGGTGAAGCTCCACGACCTGGTTCCTTTTCTGCAGCCTCACCCTGTACACTACATCTGACAGTCTCTATAGGACCACGCACGGTCCCGACAAATGGCTCACCAGTTTTGGCGACAGTCCCTTTTCGCACTCCGGGCAGAAAACCCAGACTCGATCCCCTGGAGCAAAGTCCCTCTCCTGACAGTGGGAGTCGTATGCCCGCTTCTGCTGACTCCCCGCCGCTGCCAGGACCTCCTGAGCCAGTTCGTGCACCATGTGGAGACGTTCTCTCAAGCAAAACAAATAATCCAACCCTGGTTTGCCGTCCACCTCTGGCTCTGGGGGGAACCCGAAGGTTTCACCCGAAGTGGCAGGTCCCAGTCTCGCTGTCACTGGTCCACTAGAATGGCGAGCTGGGTGGTTAGGGTCCGATTGAAAAGTTTGACCAGGCCGCCGCTCTGTGGATGCAGTGGGGTGGTCCGGGTCTTCCGGATGCCCCGCCACCTGCAGACCTCCCCGAAGACCTCTGCCTCGAAGTTCCGTCCCTGATCGCTGTACAGCTCCTCCAGTTTGCCGAACCGACAAAACATCTCATCCACCAGCTTTGATGCTGTAGTGGCAGCATTCTGATCAGGGACCGCATACACCTCTGGCCATTTGGTGAAATAATCCATTGCGACCAGCATGTAGCGGTTCCCCCGATCTATGGTTGGGAAAGGGCCCAGAATGTCCACTCCTACCTGCTCCATGAGTGCTCCCACCCGGTACTGCTGTACGGGGGCGTGGGATTCTTGAGTCGGTCCTTTCTGAGCCGTGCAGGTATCGCAGCGATGGACATGGAGTTCTACGTCCTGGCGACATCCCGGCCAGTAGAACTGGGCCCGAAGATGCTGCAGAGTCTTCATCACCCCAAAGTGGCCCACCCCCACCGACCCATGGACTAACTGGAGCACGTTGGGGCAGAGCCACTGGGGAACCAGGAGCTGCCAGACGTGACGCTGCCTAGCTGGAGCCTGCCACTGCTGATACACAACACCCTCATATCAGTGGAGATTGGCCCACTGGGAATGTAGGGCCTTGGTCTCTGGGTCCAGCATGGACACAACCTCCCAGGCGGGCCACTGTCCTGTGTCCAACCACTGCCGAACCCGGGAGATGACCAGATCTCTATCCTGCTCTCTCTGCAGCTGCTGCGCGCCGAGGGCCTCTATGACATCATCGCTGGGGAGAGCTGACTGGTTATCCGAGGAGAGGCCGCGCGCCGCTGTGTTATTCCTGCTCACAGCGGTCCGGAGAGCAGCAGCCGATGGGACGGCTTGGTCTCGGTCCTCTGCCAGCTGGCAGTGCAGACAGTCCTCTGCAGCACAGGGACGCCGAGACAGCGTGTCAGCGTTGGCATGGAGGCAGCCTGCCCAACACACAATCTGAAAATGATAATCCTGCAGTTCCTCCAGCCATCTCGCCAACTGTCCATCCGGCTATTTAAAATTCAGTAGCCAGGTCAGGGAAGCATGATCTGTCCTGAGCTGAAACCTCCCCCCGTACACATACCGGTGAAAATGAAGAAGCCCCTGGATGACAGCAAACAGCTCTTGGCGAGTAACACAATAATTCCTTTTGACTCTGCTGAGAGTGCGACTGAAAAAAGCGACTGCCTGCTCTCCGTGATCTCCCTCCTGGGATAACACCGCCCAGTGCCCTGGTTGCTGGCATCCGTGTCCACGATGAAAGGGTGATTCAGGTCGGGATACTGCGGCACAGGGGCTCCGATCAGCACCAAGCGAAGTTGGGAAAAAGAAGCAGCACAGTCCTCACTCCACTCAAACGTGCGGCCCTTCTGCATCAGCTGATGCAGCGGGCTGGCGATGGTGGCAAAATCCTTCACAAACCTCCTAAAATAGGAGGCCAGTCTGAGAAAACTCTGTAACTCTCCCATGTTCCGTGGCACCGGCTGGTTTTTCACCGCTGCCACTTTCTCTGGATCGGTGGCGACTCCGGCTGTGCTGACGACGTGGCCCAGGAAGGTGGTTTCTCGCCGGAATAAGTGGCATTTTCACGGGTGCAGCCGCAGCCCGGCCCATCGGATGACGTCTAATACTTCCTGGAGGTTGGACAGGGTGCCATCAAAGTCAGCTGCGTGAACCAGCGGGTCATTCAGATAAACAATGCAGCAGCTCCGGGGCACGTGAGCCAACACTTACTCCATCAGATGTTTAAAGGTGCCTGGGGCGTTGCAAAGTCCAAACGACATCACCTTGAACTGCCACAGTCCCTGCCCGATGGAGAAGACTGTTTTCTGACGGGCCTCCAGTGACAGCTCTACCTGCCAATAGCTGCTGCGGAGGTCCAGCGAGCTGAACCAGCTGTAACCGGTGATGTAATCCAGTGCGTCATCGAAGTGGGGCAGAGGGTAGGAATCCTTGCAGGTGATGTCATTCAGGCACTGGTAATCCACACAGAAACACCACAAACCGTCCTTCTTAACTAGAACCCCCGGTGCTGCCCAGGGGCTGCTGGAGGGCTCAATAACATCCACCTCCAGCATTTCCCGTATTTTTTGTTCTGTCGCTGCCCGCCTTGAAAAAGGCAGATGGTGGGGGCAAAGCCAGATCGGCCTGGTCTCACCGGTGTCGATCTGGTGCTGTACCAAGCTGGTTCAGGTGCACTCCTCATCCTTGGCAGCGAATACGTCAATGTAGCAGTCCAGCAGCTTCCACAGCTGGCGTCTCTGTCCCAATTCTAGTCCTCGGCAGCTCTGCTGGAACAATTCCTCAACCGCCTGCTGTGTTTCTGCTGAAACATTGACCCGTTCCACTGTGCCCCCCCCCCCCGCCATCTCTGTCAGCGATTGCGCTCTCTCTGCTCATGCTGGTGGTGCTGCTGTGTTCAGTTCTGGTGGCGACCTGCCCGGTTTGCTCCATTCTGGTGGCCCCTCGATCATGCAGACCCCCGGGTTCCTCCTCTGGGTCCCGCTGCAGAGCGTGATGGTTCGAGCCCCCAGCAGGAGAGACGATCTGGCGGTGTCAATCATTGTGCCCCATGCTGCGAGCAGATCGGGTCCAATAACGCAGGGATCTTGGATGTCAGCCAACCAGAACGGGTGGTTTGTATTCTGGTCGGCCACCCCCACCACAAGAACTCTCCGCCCTCACAGTCTGGCATGCTCACCAGTGGCTATGGTGATGCAGCGCCTGGTGGCTTCCCACCCCTGTGGTTCTGCCTAGTCTAGTCCGTACCAGGCAGAACTCCAGGTCGTACCATGGAGATGGTAGAACCGGTGTCGATCAAGGCCTGGATTGGCGTGCTGTCCAAGCTGTGCTGTAGGTACATCCCTAGCGAGTGTCCAATTCAGCCCAAATGTGGTGACAGTTCATCGGGAAACATGTCTGTGGGAGGCAGTAGGTCCCTGTCCATACTTCGCTCTACTTTAAAGCCGACGAGGGGGTTGTTTGTCACGGGGTGGGTGCCGGGCAGTACCACGTGATGTGTGCTGGCTCCCCACAGCGGAAGCATCCTTCCTCGCATCGCCGTTGTCTTCTCACTGGCTGCGCCGCTGTGGTCCGGTGCAGTTCCTCCTCCTCGCTCTCAGCTGTGGCCTGGAAAGCTTTCTGCCTTGGCGACGACACATCAGCTGCATAATCCATCATCAGTCCCACCCGCTCCGCTTCTGCCGCAGCCGTCTCCCAGCTGCTCGCGACGTGAATCCGGATGTGTTCCTTGAGCCGGGCCGGGTGGAGCCCCTGGATGAAGTGCTTGAGGGTGAGCTTCTCCACCGGCCCCGGCTCAAAATCTGGGTAGCCATGCTGCGTCAGCAGCCGTATGTCTGCTGCTTAGACTCCCAGGCTCTCTCGGCTGTCTCGCCAGTGGTTGGCCAGCTGTTCCTGGGTGTGCTCAACGTTGGCCGCTCTCCCAAACCGCCTCCAGAGCACTCCTTGTTGCGCTGGCCAGCTGCGACATTCCTCAGGCCAGAGGTCAGACAGCGTCCAGAGAGTCCCACCCTCAGGGCCAGCGTGACCTGCACGGCAGTTTCTTTGGGTGTCCAGCCGTTCAGCGCAGCAGCCAGCTTGACCTGGACCAGATAGTTGTCCAGCAGAGTTTCGCCGCCAAAGCGGGGGAGTTTGGCCCATTGGCGGATTGGTGGGACGGTCGCCCCCCCTGGTCGCAGTGGAATCGACGGCCCGTCCTGCCCTGAAAAGGGCGGGAAGCGGGGCCGGTTTGCTCTGCTTGGCCCGCTCTGCCTTGAGAAAGGCAGAAGGCGGGATATGCTGGCCCTGTCGGGTCTGCTGCTCCATTCATCCCAGCGAGCAGCTCTGGGGGTCAGTGTGTCGGCTCTGTTGTCCATTTCCAGCTGAGCGATGAGCCGCTCAAGCTACTGGATCGCCGTAGAGGTGATGGAAGGAGAGATGACTTTGATGAAACAGGCTTTATTTATACACACACTCACAACACAGAACGGAGGGGATGTCATTTACACAGATCCTCTTTAAGCTCATGGTGACACAGACACATGATTTGGCACATATAGGGAAATAACGCTATCACAACTGGTCTTATTACACAGTTACAGTGGCACACACGAATAATGCTGAGAACACACAGATACAGTATTTGAATCCTCCGCAGCGCAAGCATGCCGGGAGACTCTCGCCCCCTTATCACAGCCCCGACATTACATTATTATTATCATAAATATTCTCCTGGTTCTCGGTTTATTTAGTAGTGTTTATGATATTATTTTCTGTATATTCTTAGTTTTTAGGTTTGCTCTTATTTTGAAGTCATTCTTGTTCTATTTCATGTTCATGTAGCCTTGCACCCTCTGGGGTTAATAAAGTATACAAAATACAAACAAAATACAAAAAATTTTTGCTATTTATGTTTCTGTCTCCTACCTCTCCCCGAAAGGTACGCTCCAGTCTGGTTTTTACTTTCATTCTCATTCTTTTTAGGTTTCACTTTTAGCACCCAGCCTCCCGAGCTGGAAAGTAGCACTGCAGCTGCTGCTGCTGCATGACACATGTCCTTCTGCTCAGTTCTTGGCAGAATTAGGCATACTCCTTTTTTCATGATACTTTTGTAAGTGCTTAATGAAGTTGGTGGGGTAAAACTGTAAATGCTGGTACCACACAGCAACATACTGAGGCGAGTCCCACAGATAGGCTCCAGTGATGTGACACTCGTTGCCTCTGATTACAGAAGCTGTGCGCAGTGCGGCTGAGAACACGATGACGGCTTCATTTTAATATTATTAATGTATCAGACAGGTAAATTACTTTCATTCCTTACCGATACCGATTCAGTCATTTTGCCTGGATCAAACCCAATATCGATATGGTGGATCGGATTGGCTCATCTCTATCAAGAACCTCCTACTCCATTCATTCAGGAGAGGTTTCTCTCTACGCGCAGCGTTTTGGGTTATGTTGGTTTATCATACAACATGCACTCACTGTATTTTCACACATCCATCACTCCCACAAAGCTGATTCAACAGATCTCCATACTTGAACCTTTTTCTTTTTAGTTGGTTAATTTTGTGGCTCATACATTTTTGCCTACATATGTATAAGCACAAGGAGATGCTTAGAACTGCATGTGTTGATTGACCTCACGTCTTGGATGGGACAATACGTCTGGACCACCTGTGGATGATGGCAGGAGAACGGAAGTGCCGGGATAAGACTCTGAAAGGACTTCCTGACCTCCTGGGGCCAGACAGAGGACTAAGACACTCGGGGGGAGAGTTATTGTCAAATGGGGGTTTTGACAGCAATGTGTGATTCTGCCTTTTGATGTGTCATGTATAAATGTGGGGGTTTTGATGCAGCTCACTCTCTTACTTGTCTTGAGAGATAGCTGGGGATGTGAATCTGCAATAAACCTGAATTGAGAAATAATTCAGTCTCGTTATTTCACTCTCCCCACATTGGTGACCAATGACGTGAAAATGCCGAGAAGCAATTCCCCCAACTCGTCAGAGACCGCCCGAACGAGCGCCGTCTCAATCAAGCTACCAGAGTTCTGGCAGGACAACCCGGACTCGTGGTTCTTTCAGGCTGAAGCGCAGTTCGCGCTCGGGGGAATAACGGCTGATGACACAAAGTTTTATCATGTCATCGCCAAGCTCGACAACCGCACAGCTCGATGCATGCGGAGCCTGGTACAGCAGCCGCCCGCTGACGACAAATACGGCGAACTGAAGGCTGCCCTCATCCAGTGCTTTACGCCCTCAGCCGAAGAGAGGGCTAGGAGACTCCTGGCTATGCACGACCGGGGTGGACGCAGGCCAGTCGACCTGATGGAGGATATGCTGCAACTGAGGGACACGAACAACGACGATTTCCTATTTAAGCATATCTTCCTGAGAAACCTCCCGATGCAGATGAGAGGGACCCTGTCCAGCATGCGTTGTGTTACCCAGCGGGACTTCCGCGCGCTGGCCCAAGAAGCACAGCGGCTCCTCGACTCCTGCGGTGAGCAGACGGCCACCGCGGCATCAGCAGACCTCGGGACGGCGACCGGGAGCAGCGAACGGCCAGAGACAGCGGAACCAGTCCCACCAACGATGGCAGCAACGCGGTCCCGACGCAGCGGAGGAGATGGCCTCTGCTTTTATCATCGGCGTTTGGCAGAGAAGGCGCACAGATGTGTGCCGTCGTGCAACTTCAAGAGCTCGGGAAACTCCAGGACCGGGAGTCGTTAGCAGCCTCGGCTCTCGGCGAACTAAACAAGCTGCTCTACATCACAGATGCGAGCTCCGGGCGACACTTCCTCGTGGACACCGGGGCACAAGTGAGTTTCATCACCCCGACCTATGCTGACCGGCTGGCAGGCCCCCGGGGTAACGGGGCGATGGCGGCGAACGGCTCGAGCATCGACACCTTCAGAGAGAGGACTCTGTTCCTGTCCTTACACGGCCGCACTTATGAATGGACTTTTATTATAGCGGCGGTGAGTTTCAACATGTTAGGCGCTGATTTTCTGTGCTCACATGGTTTGTTAGTTGATCTTGCCAATAGGCGCCTCGTTAATGCACTCTCTTTTTATTCAATTCCTTGTGCAGCTCGAGTGTCCCCACCACCAGTGCAGGCCAGCGTCGCCACAGCAGGCGGTAAGTTCTACACACTCCTCACCCAGTTTCCAATGCTCACAGTTCCCACGTTTTCGGCAACAGTTGCGAAGCACGGGGTGGAGCATTTTATCACTACAGCTGGCCCTCCCGTCTTCGCGAAAGCTCGGCGCTTGGATGCAGCTAAACTCTCCATAGCACGCGAGGAGTTCACCAGCCTGGAAAGGTTGGGCATCATTCGCCGTTTGAACAGCCCATGGGCCTCACCGCTGCATATGGTCCCGAAAGCTGACGGCTCGTGGAGACCTTGTGGCGATTACCGCAGGTTAAACAATGCCACAGCACATGACCGCTACCCAATCCCACACATCCAGGATTTTTCGGTGCATCTGGTCGGGGCGCGCATTTTTTCTAAAATAGACCTGGTCCGCGGCTATCATCAGGTCCTGGTCCGAGCCGAGGACATTCCCAAAACAGCGGTAATAACCCCGTTCGGACTTTTCGAGTTTTTACGCATGCCGTTTGGCCTTAAAGGCGCTGCGTAAACCTTCCAACGCATGATGGATGCCGTGTTACGCGATCTCCCTTTTGTGTTTGTCTACCTCGACGACATTTTAGTCGCCAGCACTTCCGAGGAGGAACACGAAAAACACCTCACAGCAGTTTTTCAGAGGTTGGGAGAGCACAGGTTAATAATTAATCCGGCCAAGTGCCAGTTCGGCGTGGCGCAAATTGATTTTTTGGGACACCGCGTTTCCCCAGAGGGGGGAGTCCCGCTACCGGACAAGGTGCGCGTAGTGGCAGAGTTTCCCCGGCCACAAACGGTCAAAGCATTGCAAGAGTTTTTAGGAATGGTAAATTTTTATAACCGTTTCCTACCCCACGCAGCGCAGCTCATGCAACCATTATATGCCGCGCTTAAAAAGCAAAAACCCTCCAATCCGATCGAGTGGTCCCCGGAGTGGGAGCACGCATTCGCGGAGGTAAAAAAAGCCCTTGCAGACGCGGCACTGCTCGCTCACCCAGACCCAACCGCATAGCGCTCACCACTGACGCGTCAGATTTGGCCATAGGGGCGGTTGTGGAACAGCAGGTTGCCAGGGTTTGGCAGCCGCTGGCATTTTTCAGCAGATCCTTGCGCGAAGCCGAGCGGAAATACAACACGTTTGACAGGGAGCTGTTAGCGCTCCACTTAGCCATTCGCCATTTACAGTTCTGGCTGGAAGGTCGGCGTTTCACCGTGTTTGTCGACCACAAGCTGCTCACTTTTGCGATGGCAAAAATTTCAGAACCTTGGTCGGGCCGGCAGCAGAGGCAGCTGGCCGCGATTTCGGAATTTACTACTGATATTCAGCACGTAGCGGGTAAACTCAATGTAGTGGTAGACTGCCTCTCCCGCGCGGTAACAGCACCAGTCCGCGCAGAGGTAGATTATACTACCGCAGCCGCAGGGCAACATAGCAGCGCGGAAGCGCACGCGGCCCCACTTCCCGTGGGGATAGATTATGCAGCCATGGCAGCGGAACAGGGTAGAGATGCGGACATGTGCGCGCTCCAGTCTGGAACAACAAGGTTAAGGCTGGAGAGCAGGAGTTTGCAAACCGGTATACCCCCCCTAATCTGCGATGTATCTACCGGGCGACCGCGCCCGGTGGTACCGACCACGTGGCGCCGCCGCGTTTTTGACTCGGTTCACTCCCTGGCGCACCTGGGGGTGCGCGCTTCTGTGAAAATGGTAGCGGAGAAGTTTGTTTGGCTGAGCCTGCGCAAGCATGTGAAAGAGTGGGCAAGAACCTGCATGGCTTGCCAGCGGGCCAAAATTCACAAGCACACAAAAGCCCCCTTAGAACCGTTCCACATCCCGGCCAAGAGATTCGATCATGTGCATGTCGACCTTGTGGGCCCCCTCGTCACAAGGGTTCACACATCTTTTGACAATGGTGGACCGAACCACTTGCTGGCCAGAAGTGGTACCACTAGCATCGACCACAGCTGCAGAGGTGGCTCGCGGTTTTTTGACGGCCTGGGTAGCGCGTTTCGGGGTTCCGTCGGATATTACATCCGACAGGGGACCTCAATTTGTGTCCGAGCTTTGGTCAGCGATGGCCAGCAGCTTAGGGGTGACAATTCACCGCACTACCGCTTATCACCCCCAGGCTAATGGTTTATGCGAGCGTTTTCATAGGTCTTTGAAGGCAGCCCTCAGAGCGTCGCTTACGGATGCAGATTGGGTAAACAAACTATCATGGGTCTTATTGGGGTTGCGTTCTGCACCCAAGGAGGACTTAAACGCCTCCCCTGCGGAGTTGGTTTTTGCACAACCTCTCAGGCTGCCCGGTGAGTTCCTACCAGAGCATCCGGCGCCCGGGCGCCCCCCGGCTCTGGGGTCACTGATCGGCACGGGAGCGGACATGCTCCCGGGCCCCGTTCATCACACTTTTCCGCGTGTTTTTGTTCCCAAAGCTTTAAAAAATGCTGAGTTTGTTTTTGTCAGGCACGAGGCTCTGCGATCAAGCCTCCGCCCACCATACGACGGCCCATTTAGAGTGCTGGAAACGGGTGATAAACATTTTGTGCTAGATTTGGGGGACAGAAAGGAAACAGTTAGTATTGACAGACTAAAGCCTGCTTTTGTGATGAACAACGAGTCTGTACCGGTGGCGAGGGCGCCTCGATGTGGCAGACCCCCGCAGGGATCAAATAACCATTCTCTTCCTCAGTTAGCAGATTCTCTACAGGACAGCGCCGCAGCAATGGTGAAACCTGCTTTCAGCAAATTTGGAAGACGCTTGAAGCCCAGACGGCGTATGGACTAATGTGTGATTTTATCATGTTGTGTAGAATATGCTGTTGATTTTTACCAGGTTGTGTGAACTATGCTTTATTGTCCATTCTTCGACGTTTGGGGGGCGGGAGGGTTATGTGGCTCATACATTTTTGCCTACATATGTATAAGCACAAAGAGATGCTTAGAACTGCATGTGTTGATTGACCTCACGTCTTGGATGGGACAATACGTCTGGACCACCTGTGGATGATGGCAGGAGAACGGAGGTGCCGGGATAAGACTCTGAAAGGACTTCCTGACCTCCTGGGGCCAGATGGAGGACTAAGACACTTGGGGGGAGAGTTATTGTCAAATGGGGGTTTTGACAGCAATGTGTGATTCTGCCTTTTGATGTGTCATGTATAAATGTGGGGGTTTTGATGCAGCTCACTCTCTTACTTGTCTTGAGAGATAGCTGGGGATGTGAATCTGCAATAAACCTGAATTGAGAAATAATTCAGTCTCGTTATTTCACTCTCCCCACAAATTTGCTTTCATAAATAAACAGCATCATTGGCAATCTTGCCGTCTCTCCCCTTTATTTTGCTATGGCATTGGAGCCGGCCATGACAAAGTGGGGGCTCGCTCGTTTTAGATCTGGTGTGTGCACCTGTTGGATTTGGGTTCCTTTTGTGCCCCTGATTCGATTTGGCTTTTTGGTGCTCCTGATTTGATTCAATGGTTTTTTTTTTGTGCTCCTGTCTTAATTTGGCATTTTGGTGCACCTGTGCAGGTGTTTAGAGTGGTCGTTTTTTTTTTTTTTTTTAAAGCGCATTGTGGGGAGATGTTCGGAAGGTTAAGCTATCTGTCGGCTGTTTTGGTTTGGAAAAGAGCCTCATTTTGGTCAAGCGGAAGGTAAGTGATAACACGCTGGTTTAATTTAGTGTGCTTGGAGCTGAAGCTGCAGTGCATATGTCCTCTGACATAGGCGTTACTCCTTTTGAGTTTTGTTGATTTTGTTGTTTAAATAGTGGTGGGGTGAATGTGATTAGTAGCAGCTGTCTAGAGGGCACGTCCAAGGTTTCATTAGTAGTTGCTTTCAAAATATATTTTACCATATCTTTTGAGCATTTTTCACCAATTTAAATTCCATACTTTTCCACAATTTTGAGCAATTGCTCTTTTGTATAAGCATTCAACAAGTCTTGAGGGACACAAAAAAAACTCCTCAATACGAACCATTTTACGCACGCAGTTCTAAATAATTCAAATGGAAACGGCAGTGTTAACACGCTGGAAAACAAGACCAAAGTGAGGAAGAAGAAGAAAAATGCCGCCGATGCGTCTACACTATCTGCCTAATTTGAGACTAAGCTCAGCCCTAGTCTTCATGGGGTTATTTGCGGTGGGTATTTACCCACTAAAACCCATAGGCACTGAGAAGTGACCAGCCCGCTGGCGACTACTCCTCCGGCCAGCTCCAATGCTGTAACAAAATAAAGGGGAAAGATGCCAAGATTGCCTGCTGGGTCTCAGCACCGCTGTCGTCGGCCATACCCTCTGACACGGACGCCTCGTTGCTGCTGTCAGTACCCTCGTTACAGGTGTCCCGATGCTCCGTTTCCGCATCCTGCGGTTGTCGCTCTTCCCCGGGGTCTTCAGCCTGCATGGTCTCGCTCTCCTGTTGTGTAGCTTCCACAACCAGCTGTTACTGCTGCTCACCCAGCATGCAAACCTCTGCTCTCGGCGGGAAATCACACATGGTCAGGCCCTTGCTAGCTTTAGCCTGTATCTCGAGTATGGCTCCGGTCTCCCAGTGTTCCACCAACTCCAGCACTTCTTCCAGCGATGGCGGCACCCTAGCCAATACAGCGTCATACTTAGCCCATGGCACCAATGATAGTTGGCTAACTTGTCCCTCACTAGGCTGTCCTCTGGCTCTCCAAACTCACACTTCCTAGCTAGGTTATGAAGCCTCGGCAAAAATGACTTCAGGGACTAGCCCGTCTGCTGTTTAAGACCATAAAACTTCACTCCGCTCTTGGAGCGAGTGTGAGTCTCTGCATGCGTTACTCATTATTTAAAATAACTCCAATTTACCTCATCGCCAAATGTTATATCTAGAAATGAAGGAGTCGGAGGCGAGACTTCATGCAACATGGAACTCTCTTTTATTATACTGAACTTGGGGTTTATATACAGAGGGGCTGTGCCAACCTCACGCCACCCTAGGGGGCGGGCGCTACTACACACATACACATCCAACAGTATGATAAACCAAAATAACCCAAAACGCTGTGCGTGGAGAGGAACCTCTCCTGAATGAATGGAGCAGGGGGTTCTTGAGGCTTCCAGAACACCGGGCCCAGGTGCATCCATTTGTCAGATTAAACGGCCCTGCCCATCAATTACCTGGAAAAGAATAACATTAATTAGAGGACCAAGGGGGCCATTCACAGTCACCCACAACAGGAAAAATGAGTTTGATGGACACGCCACCAATACTTTTTCTGCAGTGTTTGGCTTCCGGGCTGCCGAAGTGCATCACCCTATGGCGTGACCACACATGTAACTGAGTGGACACGTCTTAAAAAGGCAGTACATGAAAAGCGCCAATTAATATATAAAATAATATTCAAAAAATTTCTGCATCCACATCGTGATCCAAGTCACCACCAAAATCTAATCGTCTATTCCCTGTGCCATTACACACGTTTCCTGAAAATTTCATCAAAATCCATTCATAACTTTTTGAGTTGCTAACAAACAAACCAGCCAACACCACTAAAAACATTACCTCCATCCTCCCTTGGCGGAGGTAAAAAGATTTATAGTACATTTGTGACTTTTACTTTTTAAATTGTAAATTTGTATCTTATATATTTGCACCTTTATAATGCAGATTTGTACTGAAATTATATTTACACTATATGCTAAATTTGTGAATATTTGCCCCCACAACCACCATTCCCCTTGTTGAAAAATGAATCACCAACTACATGTACTTTCACAACAGCAGCAAAAATTGCCGAGGTGGGAAACACTTAAGCCTTGTTTATGCTACACCTCCGCTCTGGTGCGCTGAGATGCGTGACTGCTTTGGACAAGGCTGGTGCACACACGGTTGTATATATACTTCATTTTTTCATCTACGAGGCCAAGCGTTTGACTCATGTGCATAAACATCATTTGTAGTTTCACCCCAGCCTTTTAGGTAGCGCCAATGCGCTCATGCACTCTTGTATTGTTTTAAGGATGAATTGTACAAGTGTGGATAACGGAGGACTTCTTCACACAGTTTCTCCTCAAATATTGATTACGTTATCTGTAAAGATGCTCAAATTACCGTTTTCCAATGCTCTTCTCACCTCAAGCTGCTGCAAAATGATTCATATACAGTGGAAAACACATTAAATCACATTTTACTGGCATTAAAACACATTTTATCGGCAATTGGTGTCTCTGTGAGGGAAAATTAAAAATCTATAATACCTTTTAAAAAAAAGCTCTCCAAAAGGACACATCATGGGCAGCCCTATAGAGCTTCACTTCACTTCAGTCTGCGCATGTGCCTGATTTGTTACATGCATAATGCTAACCTTCTAACTGTGAAGATTTCATGGACAGATCACTCGCCCCTAGCGGCACAGCGCAGCACTGCACCTGCCAACTGATACAGTATGACGTGCAGAAACACTGCCCAGCTGTACTGAGGATTTGTATTGATTATGCCTGTTCACAAGGTGGCAGACACGTGTTGGCTGGCACGGAATACACCAAAGAGCAAGAAATCTTCTTCTTCTACTGTGTGATTAGAAAACAAATATGGCCTCAACTGATCGCTGTGGAGTACTGAAATCGCAGACAGAGGAGCAAATTCAGGAGCAAATTCTCCTGAATATGCCAACTATGATTTCAAAAAAGAGATTATTTAGCTTATGAAGGTAAATGTTTACATTTACAAACATTTTGTTTTAAGACAGGTTGTGCAATGCTGGTTGATTTGACCTGCCGGCGGCTACAGCAGCACGTGACCAAGGGGACAATCATTCCACTTCCGTGCAGTTTTTTTTAAGATAAATAGTACTAGAATAAAAGCGAAATTGAGGTGAGATAATTGTAAGAGTGTGTGGATGTGGGAGAAAATCCGCAAATGCCCGACAGAAGAGAAAATGGCGGCCAGCATGGACAAAAGTGGATGCAGTACCTTCGCCAGCAGTAAGTGATGAATGTCTGTTTGTTATTGTTTTGCTTACATTCTACTGCATTGTACTGATTTTCTGGTTCATATACTTTAAAGATAAGATAAGAAAAAAACCAAAACAAGAAACTGTGACAAAAAGCAGAACCATTCTTTGTGTAAATATGTCCAAAGTCCACTTTTGACCAGTTATGAATTCAATATGGCTGCTGTGGCATTATGCAAATTAGATGCATAAATTTACTCCTATCTGAAACTTTGGATCATATTCCACATCTTTCTAATTGACATTAAGCCATTATCTCTTACAACTTTCAAGTTATAGCCTTGGAAATCTGACATCTGAGCTGAATATTTTCTTGAAAAAAATCTTACCACTCTTGACAACTAGGGGGTCAATGTCGCAATTTGGCGACATACACAGTTAAAGCGTTGAGTTCACTAAATAAAGGCAGTGTGAATGACTTGAGCACTTTAAGGAAACAAGCCAATTAAACTTCCTGGTTTTCATGTCACAAAACAACAAGGCCCACTTCAGTTTTCCTAAGACTCTTTCCAGAACTAGACCTTCCCCAATCCCACTTTGCCAGGTAGTGCCCCATAGTTGTAGTGATCCTCATAGCTGATTCTAGGTTCCTACATTAGCATTTATTTATTTATTTATTTTTTTTGTTACTTATTTGTACCCGTAGGTAGATTTGGTTCTTGGCTACTTTTGGATGAACCATAGCCGTATAATATGATAGTTGCGACACTCTCTGATCTTGCTGCTGCCCGGTCATGTGGTTCACGGCGCTCCAAATAGTTCCAAACAACGGCCTTTCTATAATGGTGTGTGTGTCATATTGTACTATTGTGACTTATTATGAAGCGTGGTGTAGTGGCGGCCACTTCCTCTTCCGCCACTGGACCACCCTATAAATACCAGGGAAATCCATGTTACGGTGAAACAACTTCACACGCCCCGACAACTGTCTCCGAGTACCAACGGGTACACGTTCTGTAAAGTGACGCTGGATGGTGAGGAGGCACCGCTGCTCATCAACACGGGGGCAGAGGGATTGTTGTTAAATTGGGCTGTGGTGAGGTCATTTTTCCCCCACTACAGAATAAGAGGTGATCCAGCGCCACTCTACGGCTATGGAGGTGGCAGGCTGTGCATGGTTGGAACACTGGAGTTAGTGATTCGGTACAAGTCGACGGTGATGGCTGACTTCATGTTCCACATGATGGCCCGAGGCAACAACATCATGGGCTGCGACCTGTTTTATGGACTAGGGTTCGCCATTAAAGATGACACTGGGGAATAGTGGTCTGGTTATGGCAAGTGGAACTGTCCGATTCCAGTGATGGAGGACAACGCTGTGTGGGATGAGGGTTTACAGGGCACCACAGCGGTCAAGCAGGACCAGCCTCACTCAGTTTCGATGCAGGAGGGTCTCAGTGCCAGTGCTCGGGTTATCGTAGGAGAGGGTACCGAGTGTGGTGGCGAGGTGCTCGCCGACGAGCTAGCCCCAGATTCCTCCGGAACTTGACTGCAGAGGGCTGGAGGATCTGGAGCTACAACGGCGACTGCTACAGCAGCTTTAAAAAAGTTCTGGTCCAGACCGACAGGCACGGAGGGACCGCATGCCAAACAGCGCCGCTGCAGGCCGAGCAGAGCTCCTCTGAGAGTTACGGACCTGGTTCGAGCTCGAGGGGAGGGACGTCCACGGCAGATGCGAGCCAAACGACAGCCAAGGGAAGACCAGGAGCAGCTGCGCATCGTGGCTAAGTGGGGCGCAGCGTACTTCCAGCTGTCGAATGGCTCGTGGAGGCATGCCAACGAGCTGTGGAGTGCCTGGGAGGAGGCTTCGGTTGGTGGGTCCAGACGAGAAAGGCGGTTGATGGCAAAGAGAAGAGGCGCTCTCATCTATGAGGTCAGCTGCGACCCCAGGGGCATGTTGCTTCCAGGGGCGGGTCTATTGAGGGACTGTTCTGGGCCCTCCGCAAACCGAGACAGAGACAAGTTAGAAGAAACAGCATGACTTTAATGAAAGAGTAACAACCACAGAAAACTTTATGCAGTACCTTTATTTCCACAAAACATTTCCATCTCCAAGCTCAATTGTTTATGATGGTACATAAATTGTGATTTTTTTTAATTTTTTTTTTTAATGTTTAAGTAAAACAATGATATTAATGAGGAAATTAAACTGAATCAATGTGCAGGCCCATTCTAAGAGGGAGTAATTCACAAGAATCAAAACTGACAAACCCAGACCAAGGACTGATGCTGTCCTCCCAAACACAAGATGAGGACGAATCCAACAGAGACCATGGACACGAATAAACCGGTTATGACTGGATTTCTGGAGTTATCTGATTATTCAAGTGGCCATGTAACTATGGTCATTAACTCAAGTGGTTAACCTTCCAATAATCCATTTAATCAGTGCATGTAAATACAACAAAACCATTATCAGTTTATTCCCAGTGATCGGTTTATTGTGACCATGTAACCAGGGTCAGTGACGTGTGTACCAGAACCTCTACTGCATGTGATGACAGACCACATATACTGTTCTCAAAATAACTTTGGTATGAATGAGTCACACAAATTAACCAGAATATCTGAATGCAATGAATATGTCACACCTACCTGTCCTGTAACACTAACATGTCCATGTTGTCATTTCAGAGATCAAAAGCTTCTTCAGAATTAGCTTAGTTTAGTGTCAGAGTCATTTAACTATTTCTACACAATGTTGTGTTCCATTTTACTCTTGACAGCTTTAATCATCATCAAACCACAGTTCCTTCATCATTCCACTGTTCCAGCTGCCCCACAAACCCTTACTGTGACATCACTGCTCACAATAATGAAGACTCCACCAGCCCCGATGGTCACTGCTCCAGTCTCCAACAACCCTCTAGCAGCTGCAGAGAAATGACAGAGAAAACTAGAAAAGCACTCATAGAGCGCATACCTCCGCCAAGGCTCCTTCCGTTTGTCATGGATCACCTCCAAAATGTAATGGGTTTGTGTGTAGGCCTATAGTCACTTGTGGTAAAAACGGCATCAAAGTCTGTCCATCAGTTTTGGAGTATTGTTGCTAACACACTGTGAGAAGATAAGAGCCTTGGCTGAGGTATGCATTCTCAGATCATCACCAAAATATAATGGGTTCCTCTCTAGGCCAAGAACCACCTCTGGTGAAAATTTCATCCAAATCCATCTAGTAGTTTTTATGTAATCCTGCTACACAAATACAAAGCCCTTGGTGGAGGTATGCACTGTCAGATCATCACCAAAATCTAATCATCTGTTCCCCGTGCCATTACACACCTTTCCTGAAAATTTCATCAAAATCCGTTCATAACTTTTTGAGTTATGTTGGTAACAGGCAGACAGACAAATGCCGGTAAAAACATAACACGTCACTGTGCCTTAGTACTTGATGATTGCTGCCCAAATAGGAAAGTTTTTTCTCACCAATCAGCGCCTTTTCTCTTTTAATGCTACTTGTATTTATTCCTTCTAAATTTGAATAATTTTTGCATAAATTTGCTACTTTTGAGACTGTTTTTATATTGAAATAAAAATGTTTTAAAATAGCTCATTACTTTTTCTTATATTTTTTATATTAAATGTGTAGCTTTTTCATGCACATTTTTAGTTTTTATGCATACATTAGAGAACTATTTGAAAAACTTTAGATTTTTCTCTTAAATGTGCTCACGAGGGGAAAAAAAAAATCTGCATGTAGCCTCTCATACAATTCAAATTATATATACATAAAAAGTCAAAATTAACTGTTTGCTGGATTACAATATAGAAATTGGAAAAGAAAGAAACCAGATATTCTTCCTCTATGTTCATAGTTCAGTTACAGTTAGTTTTTTTTTTAATTAATTTCAGGTGAACTATTTGATACAAGAGAATACTTTACATTTATAAATAGGCCATTTGTTTCCAGAATATTTTTGATTGGTTTTAGCATTCAATTCTTGATTTACTGTTAAAATAAGCACATCGTTAACATTACTTCCATTCCATTAAGTTGTGTAGATCTGAATTGTTTCCACTGTGGTGACACAAAGGAGATGACACTCCACCCAGTACTTCGGGGTGTTAGAGGGCCAGCCAAGGGCGCCAGAGCACTTGGGGTATGAAGTAAATAATGATGTCTTTCGCCCCCTCCGTGCCAGGCTCACACCCGAGGACGCAGGGGCGCAAATGTATTGTACTAAGCCTTGCTCTGTGACTTGTATGTTGATGTGTGTTCACGCTAATTGGTATGTTAATGTGTTTACCCTGAGTGCCACAGGCAGGAAGAAAATGTATAAAGCAGTTCGCTTTGGCACTCAGAGTTAAGTCTGTTCTGTGTTGGAGGAGAAATAAAGTTCTGTGTTGTCAACTTGTGTCTCGTCTGCTTTCATCCTCCACACCACTTTGTTTACAACTGCATTAAAAAATTAAACCAGTCTTCATCCTGAGGACCTTTCTTATTGTAGTTCTCACAACAGTTTGGTCAAATAAGTACAGACTATTTAAGCCGAATCATAAAATATTAATAGTGCTAATTTATGGATGTTAAAAATAACATTGCCATTATCAGGGTTGACACTGATGAAGACTGTAGGATGTAAAGAGCTGTATTTGGTAATTTCCTGCCTTGTTCCACGTTTCCTCCTTGTAGAAAGCAGGTTTGCTGGTCAATATATCAGTCTCTTGTGGTTTCATGATTTCCTCTATAAAAAGGTAGAACAATTTCATTTTTGCAAGCAGTCTTTTAAATCCACCACCATAGTCCTGTGATGCTGCTAATGCTACTACAATTGCTATGAACAAGACAGTAAGTCACATCTGCTCTGTCACAGGTTTTCATGTCATGTCCCATCATATAATGCTACTACCAATCTCTAATGTCTCTCAGAAACTGTGCCTTCACCCAATAACTGTACAGCAGATTTTTGAAATAAGGGCTGACCCGGCATTTCAGTAAAGTTGGCAAGATATTCACAGATTTGGACTTGCAGATCAATAACTCTTGAACAAAACATTAGTGTGGTTTGTGTTTTAACAATCTAATACATTGGTTAAGTGGACAACAAGCTACAACCTCATTTTCATTAAAAAAGAGTCATCCTCTGAGCTCCAGCAGTTACATTAGTGTCTATGAGCTGCCCTTGGGAAAACGAATGCGTAGGGACCATCTGCAAATTGCAACTCCGAGGGGGAAAAAAACCCTTAACATTAAATACTGTCATAATCATAAGGTGTAACGTCACCAGAATCAGTTCATACGTCAATTGTGTCGTTCTGGTCAGACTAAAATGCTTAGTTTGCATACATTTTATTTTTCATAGTTTGGGGAAATATTTTTAAAAAATATCCAAAAACTTGAAAATTACTGTGTGGCTTCACTAAAATCACCTCACATGCAATCAATCTTCTTCTAGTCAGACTACAACACAGATTGGAATAAAGAAATTTTTTCATAGCTTGTGGGAATATTTATTAAGATTAAATTTCAGCATCATCAAGGTTAGTGCCACTGAATGCTGCCCAGCCACTAGGGATCTCCCGTTAGTAACACTTACATGGACCCCAAAAAATATCAGGTTAGGGAAATATCACTCTTCACTCTATCACTTCACTCTGTGTCTGTCTGTGTGTGTGTCAAGCTTCATAGGACATCATAGGACGGCCTATGATCTCTGCCTGAACATCATAGGATGCCCTGTGATCTCAGGCATCATAGGACACAAATGTGCCTTTATGATGTCACATAGACCATAAGTCGTTTGATGTCACATAGACCATGTGTCTGTGTCATGTGTCTTTTGATGTCACATAGACCATGTGTCTGTGTCTTCTGATCCCTGCCTGAACATCATAGGACATCCTATGGTCTATGTGACATCATAAAGACACATTTTCTTTTTGCTCAGATCTATTTTCATGATCCTGTCCATGAACTGAAATTACGACGCACCTATCCCTCAACCAGTGGTCTCAACGAAGAAGAAGACCCACCAGATGGCGAGCAATAGAATGAGGATAACTGCTGCACATCAGTAAAGATGCCATGAAGATGAAACACCTGAGGTTCCAGCAGTGCATCACACCCATCTGAGACAGGAGGACACCCTTCACCAGCATAGGGTACAACAGACTTTAAAGCACATTTATAGGACCTCATAGGACAGCCTATGATCTCTGCCTCATCATCACAGGACATCCTATGAACTCAGGCATCATAGGATGACTCGCGATGCCTACATGACGGCAAATGTGTAACCTTGACAAATGCCAGTCTACACGACAAATGTGTAAATGCCAAGCAAAGCGCTCATTTTCTCCGGGTGCTCCAGTTTCTTGGTTTCTACGGGCATGCACGGGCCTTCCTGAACAGGGTCAAAAGCCACTTTTTCAGGATCGTGCCCATGAACTGGAATAACAACGCACCTATCCCTCAACCAGTGGTCTGAACGAAGAAGAAGATCCACCAGATTGAGACCAATAGAATGAGAACTCCTGCACGTCAGAAAGGATGCCATGAACTTGAAACACCTCAGGTTCCACCAGTACGCCGTACGCATGACTGTGAACAACACAGCCGTCTGAGACAGAAGGAGAACCCTTCAGCAATGGGCATGCAGAAATATTTACTTATACTTGGTTTCTAGGGCATGGATGGATATGCACGGGTATGTACTAGTTTATTAGAAATGATAGTTAAAAACTTCCAAACAACAGTGCAGCTTCATCAAGATCACCTCATACATCATCCACCCAAGTTTTTCATACTCTGGTACTAAAGGATGGACTGTTTAACAATTCCAAATCATCTTTCCACATGACAGTTTGTGTCCCTTGTTTTATATGGGCCAAAAGATAAAAAAAAATAAATTAATAAATGTATTTATTTATTTAACCTTTTATTTTGACTGTGGTTCTATATCGTTTTTGTTAGTGCCCTGCTTTCTGCTTTTATGTTTTCCTGCTGTACAGCACTTTGTGCAGTGAGTGTTGCTTTTAAAGTGCTTTGTAAATAAAGTTGATTGAAAAGTGTCATCTTCTTTGTCAGAAGCATACCTTTGCAATCCAACAGCAGTCCACTTCAAAGGGGGAAAATGCCTAGGTAGTTCTCAAAAAGGATGTTAATAATCCCTTGGCAGAAGTATGGATTTTCGTCAGTACATGGGGTCCCGACATCCTCTATTGCAAGCTCCCCCTTAAGTTCCTTCAAGATCTTCTTGAACTCATGTGTGGAAGGAGATCTGCCAACAACTGTATGGGCATTTCTTCTGTCTTCATCATCCTCCTCATGAGCTAAGGCACTCTCTTCTAGTTTTTCAGTCTCGTCCATGTCAGTGATCTTGCGTTCTTGTATCAAATCCTCCATGGCCTTCAGATTCTTAAGGACAGTATTGGTGTTGTGCTTGCTGAGATTAATACAGTACAAAGTGATAAGAATATTTCGAGTGCCATGTCCATGGAGGTAGCGTTTTGCAACCTTGGAAATGCAAATGTTGCAAAGTCCTTCAGACCTTAGTCTATTGGGGGTTTTTTTTGGTTTTTTTTTTCCCCAATTGATTGAGTAACAGCAGTAGGGCAGAGAATCTTTGTGGTCTGATCCCGGCTTTCAAAACTGGCTTTTGGGACGTGGAACATCACCTCTCTGGTGGGGAAGGAGCTGGTGCACAAAGTTGAGAGATACTGGCTAGACATAGTTGAGCTCACCTCAGTGCACAGCTCTGGTTCTGGAAGCAGTTTCCTGAAGAGGGGCTGGAGCTTGGCCTACTCTGGAGTTGCCCCGGGTGAGAGGCAATGGGCAGGGGTGGGTATTCTTATATCCCCCCCACCTTGCTGCATCAACATTGAAGTTCTCCTCGGTCGACAAAAGGGTAGTTTCCCTACACCTTCGGGTTGGAAAATAGCTCCTAACCATCATTTGTGCCTATGCACCAGGTGATGGTTCAGAGTACCCACCCTTTTTGAAGTCTCTGACTGGGGTTTCCTGAAGAGTGCTCCTCCTGGAGACTCCATTGTCCTAGGGCACTTCAATGCACACATGGGCAATGACAGTGAAACCTGGAGGGGTGTGATTGGGAGTAATGGCCTGCCCGATCTGAACCTGAGTGTTGTTCAGTTATTGGACTTCTGTGCCAACCACAGTTTGTCCATAACGAACACCATGTTCAAGCATAAAGGTGCCCATATGTGAACCTGGCACCAGGACGCCCTAGGTCGCAGGTCAATGATCGATCTTGTTATTGTATCATCAGACCTGTGACCACATCTCTTGGACACTCCGCTAAAGAGAGGTGCAGAGCTGTCAACTGATCACCACCTGGTGGTGAGTTGGATTCAATGGCAGGGGCAGACGCCACTCATACCCGGTAGATCTAAACATATAGTGAGGGTGTGCAGGGAACGTTTGGCTGAGGCCCCTGTTCGGGAGGTCTTCAACTCCCACCACCGGAAGAATTTCAACCACATTCCAAGGGAGTCTGGAGACATGGAGTCTGAATGGGCCATGTTCTCCACCTCCATTGTCAAAGCAGCTGCCCAGAGCTGTGGCTGCATCTCGAGGTGGCAACCCCCGAACCAAGTGGTGGATACCAGTGGTGAGGGGGACCATCAAGTTGAAAAAGGAGTCCTATCAAGGTTGGTTGGTTTGTGGGACTCCTGAAGCAGCTGAGGTGTACCGGCAGGCCAAGTGAAATGCAGCTTGGGTGGTTGCTGAAGCAAAAACTTGGGTGTGGCAGGAGTTTGGTGAGGCCATGGAACAAGACTTTTGGTCGGCCTCAAAGAGATTCTGGCAAACTGTCCGGCGACTCAGGAGGGAGAAGCAGCTCCCTGTCCACACTGTGCATGGTGCAGATGGGGTGCTGCTGACTTCAAATGGGGACATTGTCAAGTGGTGGAAGGAATACTTAAAAGATCTCCTCATTCCCATAGACATGCCTTCCAAAGGTGTGTGGAAGGCGCCTTCCATAGGCAGAAGCAGGGCTTGAGGACAAGGAGGACAACTCGCCCATCACAGGGATTGAGGTTGCTGAAGTGGTTAAACTCTTTGGTGGCCGGGCCCCGAGGCTGGACGAGATTCTCCCTGAGTACTTCAAGGCCTGTCATGGTTGACACGCCTCTGCAATGTTGTATGGAAGTTAGGGATACTGCCTTTGGCATGGCAAACAGGGGTGGTGGTTCTTCTTTTTGAAAAAGGGGACCGGAGGGTGTGTTCTAACTTCAGTTGGATCACACTTCTCAGCCTCCCTGGGAAGGTGTATGCCAGGGTACTGGAGAGGAGAGTCCGACCGCTGGTTGAACCTCGGATTCAGGAGGAGCAATGTGTTTTTTGTCCTGGCCATGGCACATCAGATAATCTCTTTAAGGGTTCATGGGAGTTTGCCCAACCAGTCCACATGTGTTTTGTGGACTTGGAGGAAGCATTCAACCGTGTCCCTCATGGTCTCTTATGAAGGGTGCTGTAGGAGTTGGGGTATCGGGCTCGTTACGAGCTCTCCAGTCACTATACAACCGCAATTTCTACCAAAATTACAACCACAATTTTCCTCTGCAATTTCCCAGTTTGGAATCAATAAAGTACATCTGTCTATCTATCCATCTAGCTATCTATCCATCCATCTATTGCAAGAGTTTGGTTCATATTGCCAACACCCAGTCAAACTTGTTTCCAGTGACAGTTGGGCTCCACCAGGGCTGCCCTTTGTCACTGATCCTGTTCATAATTCTTATGGACAGGATATCTAGGTGCAGCCAAGGATTGGAGGGTGTCCTGCTCGGTGACCACAGGATTTCATCTCTGCTGTTTGCAAATGATGTCCTGTTGGCTTCATCAAACAATGACCTACAGGTCTTGCTGGGACAGTTTGCTACTGAGTGTGAAGCAGTTAGGATGAGAATCAGCACCTCCAAGTCCGAGTCCATGGTCCTCAGCCGGAAAAAATGTGGATTGTCCTCTCTGGGTTGGAAACAAGCTCCTGCCCCAAGTGGAGGAGTTTAAGTATCTCGGGGTCTCATTCACGAGTGAGGGGAAAATGCAGCAAGAGATTGACGCAGATCGGCGCAGCCTCTGCAGTGATGCAGACGTTGTACCAGTCTGTTGTGGTGAAGGGGGAGCTGAGCTCCAAAGCTGGATTCATGCTGCACCTCTGCTGTCTGCGTACATGTAACTGGAAACCTTGTGTGACGAAATTTACGTCATCGTCTCCACTGCACTAGTGTCCACAGTGCTCAACCGCGGCTGACTGCATGCAGCCCAAATTTTGCGACCGTGCCTCCTGGCCACAACCTGAACGCACTGAAAAGTGCATGCGCAAGACTGAACATCCCATTCACGAGGTGGCGATGTCGGCACTGTATACCAAGACAAAATAGACGAAGAAGACAACGAGGAAGCGGAAGATGAGAATAAACATACATGAATCATGCATAAATACTTCAGCAGCAGCAGCAGCATCTTCATGGAAAAGGAGTGAAAATCGGGAAGTCAAGCAGCAGAAAGCAAGCAGCATTTCTTCGTTGGTGAAAATCCTGGCGCTTTAGCGCATTGGCGCTTTAGCGCATTGGCGCTACCTATTAGGCGGGAGTGAAACTACAAATGATGGTTGTGCACATGCGTCAACCGCTTGGCCTAGGTAGCACGCGGTTCCAAAGCAGACTAGGACCAAAGCAGACTAGCGGGGAAATGCAGCATGAATAAGGTTTTAAGCAAAGCTGTCGCTTTACCGGTCAATCTACATTCCTACTCTCACCTATGGTCATGAGTTTTGAGTAACTGTAACGTGTATAGGCAGAGAGGTAATTAAAACGTTTTAATTACTATTACGTGACTCTTCACCAGGTGAAGAGTCATGGTAGCAATCAAAGGGGAAACTGTAAATTGAGGATGTTCAAAGGAATTTTATTGCAAAAACTAGAAAAGCACTCATAGAGCGCATACCTCCGCCAAGGCTCCTTCCGTTTGTCATGGATCACCTCCAAAATATAATGGGTTTGTGTGTAGGCCTATAGCCACTTGTGGTGAAAATGGCATCAAAGTCTGTCCATCAGTTTTGGAGTATTGTTGCTAACACACTGTGAGAAGATAAGAGCCTTGGCTGAGGTATGCATTCTCAGATCATCACCAAAATATAATGGGTTCCTCTCTAGGCCAAGAACCACCTCTGGTGAAAATTTCATCCAAATCCATCTAGTAGTTTTTGTGTAATCCTGCTGCACAAATACAAAACCCTTGGTGGAGGTATGCACTCTCAGATCATCACCAAAATCTAATCATCTGTTCCCCGTGCCATTACACACCTTTCCTGAAAATTTCATCAAAATCCATTCATAACTTTTTGAGTTATGTTGGTAAAAGACAGACAAACCCTGGTAAAAACATTACCTCCTATTGGAGGTAAAAATTATGAACAAATAAATGCCCATCAAAAAATAAAAAGCCTAAACTAAAAACTAAGCTAAAAAAACTAAAGGCTAGAAGAGGACTAAAAACAAATAAGTCCATAAAAGCGGAGGAGGGGGATCCACTTTTCCTGGCCGCGCTCCGTCTGCCACCAGGACATTGATGCCCTCAGGAAACCTGTACGGGGGAAGACACTTGCCAGCAGTATATCCAGATTTCTATCATCATCATCATCATCATGGGTGTTGCTATCTGGGAACCAGATACTTACAGCAAAGGCAGAGTTGCTTACTCTGCCTCTTGCTGTCCTTCGCCTGCAGTACCCCAACTGCTCCCCATGTAAGTGTCCTTCCCCAAATGCCGGCACCATGTTGGTCCTGGCCGTTACTGCTATTCCTCCTCAGTCATGCCCTCCTGCAGCCATCTTCCTGGAACCAGCAGCCTCCTCTTGCCCTGGCAGGGCTCTCCTCCAGGCAAAGCTGTATCCCAAGCAGGCCCTCATCCAGCCGGGCTCCCTTCAGGCAGGGCTCCTTCCTCCTGGCGAAAGCTCTCCTCTGGACTGCCAGAGCACCTCTTATATCATGTGCAGCCACAGGTGCTGCACATCCCCAATCAACCAGGTGCTGCTGATCAGTAATTAGGGAAGCACAGGGTGGAAGCAGACAAAAGCCTCCAATTTAAAGACACACTGATCAAAACATAAAAACTACAAAACATGCAAACTAAAACATGCAACATAAACTTAAAACTATATAAAATTCCAAAACACAATAAAATAGTTCCACCCCGTGATATCCCCTCTCACTTTAATGTTGGCAGTCCCTGCCATATATTCAGTACATGCCCTCCTGCCTCAGTCCATAAAATGTCCCAAACTAAGTGATTTAGTATGATCATCAAATAATGGATGATGTGTGAGGTGATTTTGGTAAAGCTGCACCTAATGCCTGAGAAGCTACTGAATTTAATTTCAAATAAATATTTGGCAGCAAATCCATACAGCACAGTGGCACAGGGGTTAGCACTGTGCCAGCACAGCAAGAAGGTCATGGGATCGATCCCATCCCCAGACCATCGGTGACTCTTCTGTGTGGAGTTTGCATGTTCTCCCCGTGTCTGTGTGGGTTTCCTCCCACAGGCCAAAGACGTGCAGGTTAGGTTAATTGGCATCACCTGGGGATTCTAAATTGTCCTTAGGTATGAATGTGAGTGTGAATGGTTGTCTGTCTCTGTGTTGGCCCTGCGATGGACTCATCATCATCATCATCATCATAGCAGTCTGTCGGAGGCGACAATGACTGTTTCATTTAGGTCTGATCAGATTCCTCCACGCAGCTCTGTAATTCGCCTTCTGCTGCCAGGGACTGGCGATCTGTTAAAGGTGTACCCTGCATCTCGCCCAAAGATGCTGGGATACGCTCCAGTCCCCCCGCGGTACAAGATGGATGGATGGATAAATATTTCCAAAAAATATGAAAAAAATGTTTTTCCCCCAAACTAGTGATGTAGTATGATCATCAGATGGTGGATGATGTGTGAGGTGATTTTAGTGAAGCTGCACTTAATACCCGAGAAGCTATGGAATTTTATTTCAAATAAATATTTCCAAAAAAAATGAAAAAAAATGTGTTGTTTTTTTTTTTTACCCAAACTAAGTGATGTAGTATGACCATCAGATGATGGATGATGTGTGAGATGATTTTGGTGAAGCTGCACTGTGTTGTTTAGAAGTTTTTAACCATCATTTCTAATAAATATTTCCTTAACCTATGATATTCTTTGAAGTCAGGTTACTAACAGGAGACCCTAGTGGCTGGGCAGCATTTAGTGACACTAACCTTGATGATCCTGAAATTTAATCCTAATATTCCCAAAAGCTATGAAAAAATTTCTTTAATCCAAACTATGTGTTGTAGTCTGACTACAAGAAGATGGATTGCACGAGGTGAATTTGGTGAAGCCACACTTTGTAATTTTCAAGTTATTTGATATATTTTTTTTTTTTAATTTAAGTTTTTGTAAAGGGTATACAGGTCGTTACAGCAATGCAGTGTTTACATTTTCATCACATGTTCCCTTATTTTCTGATATCTGACAACATTGGAAGATTAATTCTTACAACACCCCTTTTTTTTTTTTTTTAAAGTGAAAGAAAAAGTGAAATTAAAGAGAAAAAAAAACAAAAAACAAATAACAAAAAACAAACAAACAAACCAGTAAAAAACAAACAAAAAGAAAAAGTAAGTAAATAAAGATAAAAGAGCATCTGAGTAGTGTTGGAACAAAGAGCGGAACCATTATTGAAATGGTATTTGTCAAAGATTAGATCTAATGGAAGACACATATGCGGTCCAGGGTTGCCAAAAGTTCATGAACACATCCATGTCCTGTCTCAGTGCGAATGTCAACTTTTCCATCGAGTAAATGTCTTGGATCACGTTAGTCCAATCTTCAGGTGTAGGACAGTCCTTCAACATCCATTTTTTAGTTAGAGCTTTTTTGCTTGCAATATTAAAACATTGAATAAGTATTTTTCTCCTCGTCTTTCCAGTGAGTCCGGTAGTAAACCCAAATACAAAGTTACAAAAGAAAAGGGAACTGTAATTTTGAATATTTTCCCCAATATTGTCTGTACCTTGGTCCAATATTGGTGGATAACTGGGCATGACCAAAACACATGAAAATGATTTGCAGTCTTTTCACCACACAAGCGCCAACAGTTTCAATCCCTATGGGGTAAATTTGTTTTGTGCAGGTGTTCTGAAAAATCTTGCCAAGTTTTTCCATCCAAATTCTCTCCACTGCAGGGATGAGGTACTTTTCCATTGCTGTTTATTTAGCTTTTCCATATTTCCAGTTGTAAAGTGAAATTCCCCTCTTTTTCCCCCATCTCTCTTTTATATAAGATGTGTTGTCTCCTTTTAAGTCTTGAAGACCTTGGTATATTTTAGAAATGTATCTGATCCCTGGGATCCCTTTATATGCCATTAAGAAGACCTTCAGAACACCTGACTGGGCCCTTTCCAAAACCTCCTTTTTAAGTATATTGTTTATGTGGTGTCTAAGCTGGAAGAACCTGTAAAGGTCTTGATTTATTAGGCCTTGTTTTTTCAAATCTTCAAAACTTCTTAAGATTTGCCCTTTAAAAAAATCGTAATATTTTATCAGCCCTTTCTCCTTCCACTTTTTAAATCTAGTGTCTGTTTTATTAGGAGTAAAGTCCTGATCATAGGCGATCCATTGCAGAAGTCGATAGGGCTCTTTAGTTTGATTCTCTCTGACTATCTTAAACCAAATTTTTAGCGGGGTCTCTATCCACGGGTTAGTGTTATTCAAAAGCTTAGGTAAGACATTGTTCCCTATTATCGCCTGTAGGGGGATGTCACTTGTTATTTGGCGTTCGATCTCTTTCCATTGTGCAGTGTAGACTGGGTTACATATCTCTACTAAAGTTTTAATTTGTGCGGCTTTAAAGTAGTCCCTGATATTTGGCAGCGCGAGCCCACCTTTGTCTTTGTTTAGCTGTAGGGTTCTATATCTGATTCTAGGTCTCTTGCCCTGCCATATGAATCTTGAGATCCTTCTGTCCAGCTCCTGCCATGTTTTTTTGGGAGGTTCTACCGGTATTGTTTGGAAAAGGTATAGAAGACGTGGAAGTATATTCATTTTGACTGCTTCAATTCTTTGTGCAGTACCCAAGAATGGTATCATATTCCATCTTGCTAGGTCAGATTTTATTTTTGTCACCAGTGGATCATAGTTTAGTGATATAATTTTTGTTGAGTTGTTTCGGGATATTGACCCCCAGATATTTCATAGATTCCGACTCCCAGTTAGTTTTGAGTTTGCTTAGTGAATAATGATTTGGGTCATAGTTGAATGTTAAAACTTGGGTTTTATGCATATTTAATTTGTACCCGATAAATCTCCATACTCTGAAAAAACTGAGGTTAGTTCTGGTAAAGAAGTGTCCGGCTGCCCTAGGTATATTAAAATGTCATCAGCAAAGAGTGCTATTTTATGTTCCTTCTGACCAAGTGTAATACCTTGAATTTTTTGGTTTTGTCTTATCCATTGGCTCAGAGGTTCTATGAAGATTGCAAAGAGCAGTGGAGACAGGGGGCAGCCCTGACGACATCCTCTTTCCAGTTCAAAAGATGATGATAAATTACCGTTAATCCTTATTTTAGCTGTTGGTTTTTTATATAATGCCTGTATAGTTCTAATGAAGTTGTTATGAAAATTGAAACTGGATAAGATTCTATATAGAAAAGACCAGTCAACCGAATCGAATGCTTTTTCAGCATCTAATCCCAATATGACTGCATTTAAGTTATATTTTTTTATATGATGAATTATGTGTAAAGTGCGCTCGAATGTTGTCTTGTGTCTGTCTTTGTCTTATAAAACCTGTTTGGTCCTAAATGAATTAGGTCTGTCAGTATATTTTCTAACCTTTTGGCAAGGATAATGGTAAAAAGCTTATAGTCCTGATTTAGTACACTGATTGGTCCTGTAGTTGGAGCACTCTAGTTATCCTTTTCAGGTTTAGGTATAACTGCAATGACCCCTTCTCTCCAGGAGGGGGGGATTTCCCCTGTGTGGAGGACATAATTAAATGTTTTCAGGAGGAGAGGAGATAGTTGCTGTTTAAAGGTTTTGTACCACTCTGCTGTATAGCCATCAGCTCCTGGGGATTTGTTAGCTTTAAGTTTCATAATTGCTTTTTCCAATTCTTTAGGATGTATTTCTGACAGTAGTGTTTTATTTTGTGACTCCGTAAGTGGGGAAGGTTTAATGTGTTTAGGAATGCCTCGGATGCGTTTTTATGTTTTTTGTGGGAGTATAAGTTCTTATAGTAATTCTCGAAGTTTTTAAGAATATCCTGAATTCTGAATTTTTATTTCCTTGATACTGGGTCTCTGATTTTTGTAGATTGCTCTTTCTTCTGTTTGATGTTTCCTCACATTTATAGGCTAGCAATTTTGCCGATTTACTGCCTGCTTCATAGTATTTTTGTTTCAGAAATGTAAGTTTCTTCTGGATTTCTATTGTGTAGATCTC
The DNA here is from genome assembly GCA_020510985.1 of Pholidichthys leucotaenia. NCBI lineage: Eukaryota > Metazoa > Chordata > Actinopteri > Cichliformes > Pholidichthyidae > Pholidichthys > Pholidichthys leucotaenia. The sequence goes on from CM035847.1 coordinate 117,912,442, forward strand.
ATTTATTTGGTTTTTAATTTCCTTAATCTTGAGCGAGTCAGTAGAATGAGTGTTGCCTTTTTTGTTCTTTTTCTAGGTTCCTAAGTTCTGACTCTAATGTGGATAGTTTTTTCTTGTCTTAGTTTCTTTTGGGTTGCCAGTTTTGCAAATAATCTTTCTCTTATTACAGCTTTACATGCATCCCACAGTATTAAAGGGGATACTTCTCCATTATCGTTATCTTTCCAAATATATGAGAATATCTGATTCCAATACATCTTTCAATGGTCCTTTCAGGACATTCTGAATTTAACCTCCAAGAAAATGTATTATTTGTGTATTTTTGGATATTTAAGTCTATGTAGATCGGACCTGTGTCGGAGAGATCCATCAGTCCCTATTTTACATGTTTTTACTCTTCCAATGTCTCTATTAAACATAAAAAAATAGTCAATCCTTGAGTAAGATGAATGTGGAGTTGAGTAAAATGTATAGTCTTTTACACTGGGGTTGAGTTCCCTCCACACGTCACAGATTCCCAATTCTTTTAGTAGCATCCGAGTCTTCCTGTTTTGGGGTGTTATTTTGATGTGGGGAATTACCAGAAGCATCCCAGTATGGATTCAGTCTAAGATTGAAGTCCCCACCACATATCACTAAACCTTGAGCTTTAGTTATCATTAGGTCGAATACATTTTTATAAAATTTCCAGTTAGCCCCTGGGGGAGCATACACATTCAGCAGGGCTGATATCTTCTCCCTCTAGCCGCCCAGTTACCAAACTGTATCTCCCTTCTTTATCTTTGTGTTCTGATTTTTTTTCAAATGTAATTTTGGTTGATATCAATGTCGCTACTCCCCTCCTCCTCCCTGATTTATATGAAGATGAAGAGATCATTTTAAACCCTTGTCTACTGAGTTTATTGTGTTCCACGTCTGTTAGGTGGGTTTCTTGTAAAAGTATTATTCCTGCTTTGTTTTTTTTCATTTTGCCTAGAATCTTGGATCTTTTAACTGGATTCAGGATTCCTTTTACATTATATGAAATTATTTTGGTTACACCCTGTTTCTCCATTGTGTTGTTTTGTTTAGTATAACTGTGTGGTGGCCCTCTTTTGTGCTACTCAGAAACTGAAAGAACATTAAAAACAAGAAAAACATTAAGAACATAGTGTAAAAAAACTTTAAAACAAAAAGCTGTCATAAGAACTTCCTGAGCTGAGGTCTTTTTAAAGACCCTGTAAGAGCTTGATGGAGTGAAGGCTCTGAGGGAAATTCCTCAAACTCTGTTACGTGTTGAGGGCCCTCTCTTACCACTGAAAGTAGTCCCATGCTTTTAACGTGAGTTTCAGAACCCAATCCAAACTTGTAATGATTTTTTTTTTTTTTTTCTTTTATGCCTAAACCCTGTGAAATTGTGTGCACCCTCCCCCCCCCCATCACATCAAACATTCACGCAAAAAACAGTAATTTGTTAGTATGAGGAGAACATGTGGAATATTGTCACATTTCTATTTTAACAAGTTTTTTTTTTTTTTTTTTTTATTACAAAGACTTATTTGTTTCAAATAATATGATTGTTCCATGAAATGTTTTTAACCACATGCTGAATATGCATCTCATTTAATGTTTGTTACCTTGTATGAGGGGGGTTGGATGTGCGGATTGATTCAAGAGAAAAGAAAAAAAAAAAAAAAAAGGTCGCTATTCCAACTTGAAAACGGATAGTTTATCCGCGACGCTCTAGTGCTGGGTTTCCCGCTGCTGGTCCGTGGATTTTGAAGGTCTTTGTGTTGTCCATGTTTGCGCTTTGATCTTCTCACTAGGGTCTGCTGCGGGTTTAAATACCGTTAACCGGGAGCCCTCTTTTCGCCATGTCAGATGTTGCTTCTTACGCCCGAATTATAAGAGACAGTTTCATCGGCCGTAGAAGACCCTTAACTTCGCAGGAAATGGTGTCTGAAAGCGCAATTTCTTCTCTCTTAACACCTTTTTCGCGTCATTGTATTCCCTGCGCTTTTTAAGGACCTCCGGGGCGTATTCGTGTTCCACGTTAGACTTTTCTCTCCTGGTGCATAAATCCTTTTTTCTGCCAGGCCAGTCTTACAACCTCTTGTTTTATTTTGAAATTGGAAAATCTTACCAACACCGAACGTGGGGGCGCTTCCCGCCGCCCGGCCCTAGCGGCTAATGAACGATGTGCCCTTTTCTATCTTCAAGTCGGTGGTTTGTGGAATATCCAATTTCTCTCTTAGTAAGGATTCCACGCATTCTGCCATTGAGTTAAAACCATTTTCGGTTCCTTCTATCAGACATGAATTCTTATGTTGTCTCTTCTTTGTTTTCCTTCTTGGTCGGTTAGCTTAGCCTCTATAGCTGCTTGTCTTTTGCGTAGGTCTAGCACAGAATCTTCGAGCACTTTTATTTGATCCTCTGTTTCCAAGATTCGGTTCTCGGCCTGGTCCACTCTGCTGTTTGTCCTTTTCAATTCTTCTCTGAATTCCCGAAATTCGGCCGTAACATCTCGGCGAAATCGTCGTAGCTCCTCAAATAGTGATTTCAGGCTAACCCTTTTGTTAGCTATCACCAGTTCCTCGTCTTCTGAACGGAGATTCTTCCAGTTCGGATTCTCCGGCCGATACGTGTCCTGGCCTGGAGAATTTCAGTTTCTTCTGTTTTCCTTTAGACATGATGATTTTGTCTTTTGATTTTCACTCCTCCAAAAATCCGTTAAGTTTGATTTTCAAGGTGTTATCCTGGATTGGGTCTGAGAACTTCAGTGTTAAGCTGCAGTCGCCATGGCGTCCAGACCGGAAGTCCGTTATTTGATATTTTTTAAATAAATATTTCCCCAAACTACGAAAAATAAAATTTATCCAAACTAAGCATTTTAGTATTACCAAAATGACACAATTGACGTATGGATTGATTCTGGTGACGTTACACCTGTTTATGACAGTATTTAATTTTAAGGGGTTTTGTTCCCTCGGAGTTGCAATTTGCAGACGGTCCCTGTGCATTGTTTTCCCGACAGCAGCTCATAGACACCAATGTAACTGCAGGAGCTCAGAGGACAACTCATTTTAATGAAAATGAGGTTGTAGCTCGTTGTCCACTTTACCAATGGATTAGATTGGTGTGGTTTGTGTTTTAACAATGTTTTGTTCAAGAGTTATTGATCCACAAAGTCCGAATCTGTGAATATCTTGCCAACTTTAGGGAAGTTGACCTGGCTAGTTAGTTGAGCTAGCACAGGCTAATAACAAGTAGCAAGTTTATGAGCTTTTACTGCATATACAGAAGAAAAAAAGCTGACAAAATAAAACAAGATCATAGACTACAGAATCTACATGTTAAGTGGTAAAATGACCAAAATGGCCATTCATTAACTTACCCGGGATTATTAAGCAGACACTCCGTGAAATAAATGGTGGTCTATGGGGAAAAATTCATTGTTTGGAACTATTCGCTACTCCATGACCCACATGACTTCCGCATTTCACAGTTTCTAAAGAAGTCTATCGGAGTGTCGCAACTATCATATTATACGGCTATGGGATGAAAGTTCCCCTCACTAGTAGAAATCTGATCTGACACAGCCTCCTGTTGCTACGGTTTCAGAAAGAATACAATCATCAGATCAGAATACAAGACATTTGAGGCAGTGTTTGGTACCATGGCACCAACAAAAGCTTGAACTTTTTTCTACTGCTTTATGTAATTAGATTTTATGGCATTTGTGTTTTTGAGTTCACTTTGTTTTACCACCATTGTACTATTGAAGTCAGTATTTTCACGTTGTAGGGTGTAGCACAACCTCAGTAAGTCAGTACTATTTAAGGTTGGTTGGTTTCAGATGGCACTTGTTGGATCCTTCATGTGAATGTGCAAACGGAGTGGAAGTGGGTAGGGGGAGAAGGTAGCAACAACACTCATCAAGAGTTTAAGGGCCTATTCACAATATGAAGTTTCTCTCAACCTAAGCCCAAAGTCTACATCATTTGAACAGTGTGACTACTGCACATTATGCATAAGGGCTCTCTTGGCTTTTGCCCACCTGAAAGAGGTGAGCTTCAGCTGTAGCTCTGTTTCTTATTTACAAATGCCTATGCTATATACAAGGTAGGTGTAGGCAGTGGAGCCACTCATAACTGCTGAGTCCACCCTGGCAAGACATGAACTAATAATCACTAGTTTTAGAGCTCCCTTACAGAGACTTTACCGATGCCTGCAAAAAGCTGTGTTTATTTCCTTTATTAGTATTAGTATTGGTGTGTATTCATTACCTTGGCATTCATTGCGGACAGCAGAATAAGAATTTTATTGTTCAGGAAATGTTGCATTTCTTAACTGTGTACATGATAATAAAGCCTTTGAATCCTTGAATTCTTGAATACAACTCAATATGAGAGTTTTCAGAATGTTGTTGTATTCCTTTACACCAAGAGTATTTTTGTTGTTTTGCAGTGGTTTCACTGGTCTGATTGAGTTTGAGCCTTAAAAGGATAAAAATAACCAGCCTGGTAACATCAAACCAAGACTTGGGCTGGGGTTTAACCTCAGCTGCCCCTCTGAAGTCCAGGTTGGATGTCTGGTGGAAGACCAGGGCAGACACTGGGTTCATTTGTGTGGCGGGAGGTTGTAGTGATTGAGGGGTGGTGGTGAGGGGCTTCAGAGTAGATGAGTGGCCAATCGAGATTACAGTGGTGTACTAGCATGGCAACAAGAGGCATGCTGAGTGGGGGAGTGAGGGGCCAAGGAACCCAAGTCGGGTGAGGAGGGGATTAACTGTGTTCAGCCATTAACATAACCTGGTAGTCAGCAAGCAACACAGCAGGGTTCACTGCGGCCGCACACAGTTTAATGAGAACTATGGCCATCAGTACAAACTGTGGGTAATGATGGTGGGGGCTTTCTGAATGTTAAGAGCTACATAGGGTTAGCTCAACGACTGACTCGTTCATATAATGGAGCTATTTCAGCTACTTCATATACATTTATTCCAGAATGTGATTCCATTTGTCTGCCAATTCAAACACAGAGAAGTGAAGCCAAAACAGAATCAGTAAGCTGACTGATTGGTTAAGACATTGAGAAATGCATGATTAAAGTTAAAAACAAAAACACAAAAGACCAAATTTTATCATTTAGTCAGAATACTCGACAAGTTGTAGTTCACTATGGTAGTGTTTTTTCACGTTTTTGAGCCATGGACATCTTTTTACGTTGAAAAAATACCGTGGAACCCCATAATTCTCAAATGTTATAAAATGACACGTTGTAGCCTATTATGACATAGTTTAGATTTAGATTCCTTTATTAGTCCCACAGTGGGGAAATTACAGGGCATCCACATGAGTGGATGAGGCAGCCACTGGTGCAGCGCCCAACCCTTTCACCATTCACACACACATTCACACCTGGGGCCACTTCACAGTCTCCAATTAACCTAACTGCATGGTTTTGGCATGTGGGAGTAAACCCACGCAGACACGGGGAGAACATGCAAACTCTACACAGATCATCTAATGTGTACTCTGTATACTCTTCGTTCTTTCAATATTTTGTTTCTGAAATGAAAACGGAACAACTGGAAACAGCCGTTATATGGTTTTAACCTTGTCAAAATAAAATCGTAATTGGGTCAAACCTGGATTGTTAGTTTTTTTTGTTTTGTTTTGATCACAGCAGAAAGTGCATTTAACTTTTTCATATTTAGACTTATCCTTTTTTGTAAAGTATCAGATTCAGCTGTTGCTTTTGCCAGTAATTTTCGTTTTATAGAAATTCACATTGACTTCAATAAATTAACACAATACATATTGTAAAGGCATATGGGTTTTTTTGTAACTTTTGGCTCTTACATCCGGCTGTGGCTAAAGCAGTAAAAAAACAAACAAAAAAAAGACAACTAACAAAATCAGCACCATTATATTACTGTTTTGAGGTGCAAGAGGCCGTGTTCCTGCATTTCTGATGCCGAAGTCATTGTTTTTTAACAAAGAAAAGTGTCCCATTTCAGTGACAACCATATGTTCTAAACTAGTACCAGAAGTTGCTAGCATAATTCACGCAAGGCATCATGGGGCCTAGGAATAAGGTGGATACCATTTTGACTCAATTCAGATTTTATTTTGACAAGGCCAAAACCATGTAATGGTTATTTTTGGATGTTTTGTTTTCATTTCATAAATAAAATATTGAAAGGATGAAGCGGACACGGATTCTAGTGACAATTTAGTCTTGTAATTTGTTCAGTCAGTGTCTGTCAGTGCACAAAGTCAGTGGAAAGCCGCAAAGCCATGCATTTGCTCTGGGTGACATGAGTGTGCATGTGCACGAGTTGGAATTTGTTCAGCTCGGGCCAAGACTTTGCTCAATGCTTTTGCCTTTGGTGTTAGAATTAGTTTGCAAAAGAGACAGCCACTTACCGTTGACATCTCTCGTCAGGCGTGAGCTCCTGTAAAGTGGGTTATTTTCAAGGCAGACATGCTTTTCTCGGCTCAAGACCGGCAGCAAGCCAAGAGGACCTGTGAAACACTGAATCTCATGCTTGCACTTACTTCCATGTTCATTCATGGCTGTGAGTTTAGTTGCTACGATGCACTACTGTGTCCCCTTGTGTAAGTGTATGTGTGTGCTGGCTTCCATCATTTAAGCCATGTACTCCTCTGGTCACACTGCCATAGAAACAAGAAGGGAGAGAGAGCAGAGAACACCTACACTGTGCTCTCTACAGCTCCCTCCACTGACCAGTTTTAGCATTATCATGAGGTACAAGGAGACGGGAGACACGTGTATGAGAGAGTTGAGGTCCTGACAGTGAACAACAAAGACCTCCATGCTTAGAGAGGACCTCTAGGGCACATGATGTGCAGTGGTTATGGTTAGTACTGTTGCCTCACAGCTAGAAGGTTCAAGTTTACGTCCCCTAGTCAGCAGGGATTTTCATAGTAGAGTTGCAGAGTCTTTGCAGATTTACAATAAGTAGCAGTTTCCTCCAAAAATGAGCATGTTAGGTTAAACTCTGTACATTTCTGGGTCTCTGAAGCTCATAGAAGAAAAGGTGATTGGGGTAGCAGATAAAAGTGATCATTAGGAAGAGAAAACAGTACATAATTGCAAATAAATAAATAAATTCTCCAGTGGCTTTTTCTCTCTTTTTGGCCTCAATGATGTCCAGTCCTGGATGGAAGTAAATTTCCTAAACCTAAACAAAAATAAAACTTTAATTATTTCATTTGGACGTTATGACAGTGCCATATGGACTCTTCATTCACACTGTCATTCATTTAGAAGAATCCTTGGCGTAATTTTTGACTGGGAGTTTAAGTTCAACAAACAAATCAGTAATCAAAACCACTTTCTTTCAGCTCAGACGTCTCTCAAAGATAAAGGCTTACCTCCCAAGAACCAATGATGTGCAGTCAGGGGAGGCAGGTGAGGCTGAAAATCATAAGAGGCTGTGCAGTACCGTTGCCCCAATGAGAGGGGGCGTGCATGAGCACCATAAGCACAGGGGTTTTTTTTTCTCTTGCTCAAAGATGCTGGGATAGGCTCCAACCATTAAAGAATTAAGCAGAAGAAGATGAATGGATGGATGGAACTAAAAGGATTTAAGAACTTTTTTTTCACAAAGTCACAGCAATTTTTGTCCAGAAGGTTAGGAAAATTTACTTCATTTACAAGTGAAGATAAGACCATGAATGTATAGTAGTTGTAAATACAAAGAATTTGTAATAATGAGTGTAAATGAGTGCAACAGGAACAACAGGAACTGAAAGTTTTTGAATATACAGATCACAACCCACAGGACGTGGAATATGGCATAGACCCTGATAATTTATTTACCTCCATCAATAATAACTGTAGCTACTACACAGATGAACAGTTTAACACAATGGTCATATCTGATTTTAATATTTCAATGATCCACTTCAGCAGCAGAAGTCTCTATGCTAACTTTAATAATATTAAAGACTATTTACATCAGTTTAAAGAGCCATTCAATATAGTGGCAATATCAGAGACGTGGCTCAGTGAAGAGGAAGGCATGGATTTTACATTGGATGGCTATGAATTAAATTATATGAATAGAAAAGTGAAAAAAGGAGGAAGAGTTGCAATTTATGTTGACAAGAGCTTGCAATACAAGGTTGTTGAAAATTTGTCAGTGACTGTGGATGATTTATTTGAATGTATTACAGTAGAAATCTGTTTGGACAATATGAAGACTATAGCAGTGAGCTGTGTATATAGAACACCTGGATCAAACATTGATTTATTTAAGGACTGGATGGAAAAAATGTATGCAAAACTAACTCATAAAGTTATGTTCATCTGTAGGGATTTCAATATAGATCTTATGAACTCAAAACAACATAGTATGACAGAAGAATTTATCAACACAATGTGCAGTATGAGCTTACATCCAACAATCACCAGACCTAGCAGAATCACGTCACACAGTGCCACACTAATAGATAACATATTCACAAACATTATGGAAAATCAGAATCAGAATCAGAATGAGATTTATTGCCATTGTTCATGTAGTACACAAACTAGGAATTTGTCTCGGTGCAATGCTGCAACATTAAACATAGAGTAACACTAAAGATAAAAACTGTGCATGCAATAAAAGGTAGAATAAGAATAAGTAATGCTAATCTATGTAATTTTTAAATATATTAACAAGAGCAGCAGATATTGTGGAGTTCCACATAGTGCAGTCGGCAATGCAAAAAGAAAACAAGTGATAATTGTCATGAGACCGGTTGAGCTGCTGTACGTAGTGCACGAGAGTCTAATAAGTCACTTAGTGTTCAGCAGTCCGATGGCAGAGGGGAAGAAGCTGTTCATGTAGCGGGAGGTTTTAGTCTGAATGGACCGTAGCCTCCTGCCTGAGGGGAGGGGGGCAAACACTGTGTGTCCAGGGTGTGAAAGGTCGGCTATGATCCAACCTGCACGCCTCCGGGTCCTGGAGATGTACAAGTCCTGGAGGGATGGGAGCTTGCAGCCGATCACCTTCTCAGCAGCGCGCACAACGCGCTGCAGTCTTAGTCTGTCCCTGGCGGTGGCTCCTGCGTACCACACGGTGATGGAGGTGGTGAGGATGGACTCGATGATGGCCGTGTAGAACTGCACCAACATCTTGGTGGGTAGCTTGAGCTTCCTCAGCTGCCGCAGGAAGAACATCCTCTGCTGGGCTTTTTTGATGAGGGAGCTGATGGTCGGCTCCTCACTTGAGGTCCCGGGTGATGGTGGTGCCCAGGAAGCGGAAGGAATCTGCAGTGGTGATGGGAGAGTCTGTGAGGGTAAGGGGGGGCGGAGGGGCTGTGACTTTTCTGAAGTCCACGATCATCTCCACTGTCTTCAGAGCGTTCAGCTGCAGTGACGCCGAAAATAATATCGTGAGTGGGCTTATTGGGTGACGTCAGTAACCACCTGCTGATTTTTGTTGTCTATCAGTGTGATTATAGGAAGAAAAAGTATACCAATAATATTAAATATAAAAGAATAAGAGCTGAAGAATGTATTTACTGGCAAAGGAATTATTAATACAAGACTGAAACTGAAAACTGAAAATAAGTTTCTGGGGGTGAATCTAGACAATAAAATCTGCTGGAAACCTCACATCAATCACATCCGGGCTAAGTTAGCAAAATGTATAGGGATGCTGGGGAAGACGAGACACATTTTGGACTATAAATCATTATTCTTACTGTACAATTCACTGTTTTTACCATATCTTACCGGTTATGGCTATATCCGGATATCACTCACCACTCCGGATATCCATACCGGAGTGGTGGCTCAGTTGGTAGAGCATCCGCCCCACACCCGGGAGGCAGGGGTTCAAATCCCGGCCGGGTCATGCCAGAGACCATATAAAAGTGGAACTTCCTGCCGTCCAGCTTGGTGCTCAGCAATAAATGGAATGGAGGAGGGAACTCTGTGGCGGCGCCTTGCATGGCAGCGGCCCTCTGATTCTGCACTTGGGGTGTGTGTGATTTACACTGTAGATAGGTAAAACACAATCTCATTCTGCTGTACATGATTGGTTGTACGGTTGAATGACAATAAGGGTGATTTAATTTAATTTAATTTTAATCTTAACTACTGTGTAGAAGTCTGGGGAGACACCTACAAGACCAACCTACAGCCAATATGCACATTACAAAAAAAAGCTATGAGGATAATAAATAATGCAGGATATAGAGACCATACCAACTCACTGTTTTTAAAGTCTCATGCCATAAAGTTCATGGATTTAGTTAAATTTAAGACAGTCCAAGTAATGTACAGGGCAATTAATAATCAACTCCCAACTAATATACAAAAAATATTCAAAAAAAGGGACAATGATTATAATTTGAGAGGAGACTTAAACTTTACAAAACCTAAGGTACGAACAGCTAAGAAAAGTATGTGCATATACATTTTTTTTTTCTTCCGGTTCCGGTTCCGCCGGACCGGTGGCGCCACACGAGTCGGCTGCCCGTTGCAACAGCCTTTTTTTTTTATCTTCCTTCTTCTTTCTACACCTTTCACTCTGTATATATATCACGGACGCACGGATCGCCCCGGGGGTCTCCCGGGTCGGCGGACGGAGCCACTGTTTGCAGCGGGAGACGTTACAGCGGGGAGGAGCTGGTGTTAGCTAGCACTTGGCCGCCGCCCGGTGCTAATGGGAAACTCGACATACCGGGAGCTGTAGCGAAAACGACGCGGGTGCCGGGCTGGAGTTTGGGCGGCGTGCAAGAAATATAAGACAGAATGGTGGAGAGCGATGGCAGGAACCGGGCGGACCGCCCGTGGAATCTACTGGAGGGGGAAGCCCCCCGGGGGACAGCTAGCCACCAGGGCTGCTCGGAGAGGCGCTCCGGCCACCGGCAGAGTGAAGAGGCCTCGCCGTCACAGGCCCGTGGCTCTGGGAGAGATCCGTCGCTGCCAGAGATCCACGGAGCTGCTCATCCGTAGGCTGCCCGTCCAGCGCCTGGTGAGGGAGATCGCTCAGGACTTCAGGACCGTCCTGCGCTTCCTGAGCTTCGCCGTCATGGCTCTGCAGGAGACCAGCGGGGCCCACCTGGTGGGTCTCTTCTTCGCCAGGAGGGTCACCATCATGCCCGGGGACTTCCAGCTGGCCCGCCGCATCCGCAGAGAGAGAGCTTGGACTTTCTGCTGCACATTCACCAACCAACCATAATGCTCCACACTGTGTGTCTATATATATGCATTTATAGTAATATGTACATATGTTTACTAGATATTCTTGTTTTTTCTTGCCTTCTGATTGTTGCTCTGAGTGTTGCTATCCCTGTGCTGTTGCAATCCTGGAATTTCCCCATTGTGGGACTAATAAAGGCTTATCTTATCTTATCTTATCTTATATCTGTCTGTGGGGTGGATTTGTGCAACAATCTGGAGCTGGAACTGAAACTATGTCCAAACAGAAATCAATTCAAAAATAGGTATAAACATTATTTGCTAAAAGGATACATGTTAGAGGGGTAGTATTAATATGTAAATACACAAAACTCACTCTGGGAGACTATGGTATGGTAGGTGGGACGATACTGTGTATATCTGTGTTTGGGGCTGGGTATAGATGTATGGACTGTATGTATGTAGGGATGGATGGGTGTCACTGTTATGTATAAAATATAGTTAATCGTCTACTTGGGGTTCTTAATTGAGGTAATAGGTATATATGTCACATGGGTTGTATTTAGGGAAAAGAGGAGTTGGAGTGTGTGTTAAGCAAGTGTTAACTTCTTCCTTCTCCCTTTCGAGCACTGTACACGGTCACTTTTATTGCACTTGTCATTTGATTTGTTTTTACTTTATTGTTTGAAATAAAGTATCTATCTCTCTATCTATCTATCTGTCTGTCTGTCTGTCGGAGCTGCAGCTCTCTGAGCCATTATAATTTACATTATTCCTTGACCAAAAACAAAGTATAATAAATTTTGTGTGCAAAAACTTGTTTGTAGAATAACTTAATACATCATACTTGTGAAACCAAGGATCTTTGCACATTGTCTGTACTCAAGGAGAGTTATAGAAAGAACACATGGACTTTTTTGACTGCCTTTTGTGTATTTAAGAGGTAATTCAATAAATACTTTACACTTGTTTTGTTAAAATTTACAAAATCCGATTTGTAAATCTGACTCTGAAAGCATCATAGCCTCACCAGCCATGAACTCCACTGCACATCACTGCCAAGAACTGACAGTGAGAGACTCATTCACATTTTAATTACTTTACATTTCGTTTTTCATTTTTGTTCACCAGTTAGTCTGGGAGTTTTTGTGTGTCGTTATGTTAATAAATGTGCAGAAACCTACAACGTGCGTTTGGTGTCCTATTTCTCGCCCGTTAAACAGGTCGTTCATGACACAGTCATACACAAAAAGAACATCTGCAATAAACTGTACAAAGTGGATATGCAAAAATGCAAGAGTTAAGATGTTACAAAACAAAACTTTCAAATGTCACATGAGTGAAGTGCTGTGGATGCATACACACACACACACACACACACACACACACACACATGCACCCAAGCACCTCACAGCAACAACAAACAACAGCAACAAGTGAGAGGCGGGGCATGTGTGTGTGACGTATGGGCACATATATATGTGTATGCCGCAGAGCAACCACCAGTTATGGGTACAGTTTTGGAACCAATTTTCACAACGACTCTTTAGAGTGTTTAGTGTGGTACATTCTGATTGCAGGTGGTATATTATTCCAGATCTTGGTGCCGCTCACTGATAGCACAGATTGAGCAAATGTGGTGCGTCTGTGGGGGACCTCACAGTCTCCTCTGGTGGTTGTACTGGTGACAGTCCTCATTTTAACATATTCTCCCGGGAATGGGGGGAAGGGGGGGCATAGCCATTTAATATTTTATAAATTGAACAGGCAAATTTGAGAGTTTTATCATTTTCAAAAGACAGAAAATTGTATTTCTTGTAAATGTGACAACAATGATATGTAGGATCTTTGTCAAAGATTTTTATGGTTTTTGTATAAAGATTAAATGGGCTTGCTTATTGTTATACCAGTGAGACACCAGTTGGTAAAACAGTAATCGATGAGCGAGAACATTATTGCATGCAGAAACATTTTGGCTGCACTGTGTCATGATTCTGACTTGTTGCGAATTGCCCTAGTTTCCTCCGGACAGCTCTGGCACGCCCCCTCCTCCTGTCAAGTGCCATCAGCTGCACTGTCACGGGTGTTCACACACACCCACACGCACACACACACACATGCATACGCTCCATTCACTCTCATTCACACGTTCTCTCACACACCGGGTGCCAATCAGTCCTGCCCACGCATTCTCACACCGGCAATCTCTTTCCTCGTTAGCTTCAGGAGTATTTGTTTGCCGCTCCAGAGGAAAGAGATCGTCAGGGCGTTTGCCTCTATACGCGGCAGCTAGTTCTCCCCGTATACTGTCCACTCCCTTCATTGTTCTCTAGCCCGTCACTTCACTCGGATTATCTCCCTCGGTGGTTCAGCTGGCCCTGCTCTCCGTTTCATCCACCAGGCTGCATGATTTCGCCCCAGATTAGCTCCAGACCTGTAAGTGTCTTTTTGCCTTTTCTCTTGTGCTAGCAGCCCTGCAGCACTAGGCTGCTTGCCTTTCCTGTTTCATGCATAATGCAGCCCTGCAGCACTAGGCTCCATATTCACCAGGCTGTAGAGCATTCGGCAGGCGTCCTGTGTGTTTGGTGGCCCTACTTCCATCACTACATCTCCCTGTATTTTTGTGGTTGAACTGAACTGTTTACTTTGTGGTGAACTTCAATAAACATGGCACTCTCTACTCCCACGATTGGGTTTTTCATTCTCTCCCTCGTGCGCCGTGTTATGGTGCACGGGGGTTTGTCACACACTGTCAGTGATGGTCTAATTTGTTTTTAAAATTTCTGACTGAATTTGATTATGTTTGAGATTTTTTTAAAGGTTAATGAGGAATCTAAAATCATGCCAAAGTACTTAAATTCCTCCACTAATTGCAGCTCCTCCCCTTTTAAGAAAATGTTTGAGTTAAACCCCAACGGTGTTTGGTCTCAGATACATTCCTGATTCTGTGCATTCCCTCTCTCTCCCTCTCTTCCTTTACATCTATTAGAATTCAAATTCTACACTCTAAATTTTTATAACTACTTTTTATTAGAACTACGTAAATTTTCTTTATCCTCAGTGAGTGACGGCACTAAGCTAATCTTTAGGTACGAGAGCTTAATCATGATGATAATATGGTGACCTTAGGTGTATGATAGTTCATATTTCATGCGATCAAGTAACCCCAATTATTGCCATGTCTTATTCTGCTGATCTTAAATGCCACTTCTTCACCTGTGCCACTTCTTTGATGTCTTAATAAAGGGGTTAACTAAAGCTAAAAGGTGTGATTTCTTCTTGTCCATCATTTTAACAACTCTGTGTTAAGAATTCTGCTTCCAGATTATGAGACTGATTAAATATTGCCAATGAAATTGTTAACTAAGGCTTAAATTACTAATTGCCAAATTCTTAAGCACAAGTCTTTGTCTATATGAGTTTCCGCCTCTATAAAATGCAGATGGTGCCCCAGCGTTACAAACGAGGTATTACAAGTATTATTAATAAGATTTAAACTTAGTTTAATAATTATTAATAATTATATTTACAAATTGTAGGACTCAACACTACATTATTTTTCCAGACTCCCCCGGAATGTGGGCGAAATTCTTCCGGAGGTGGGAGTTGAAGACCTCCCGGACAGGGGCCTCAGCCAGATGTTCCATCACACTTTCACTATACGTTTGGGTCTACCAGGTCTGAATGGCATCCTCCCCTGCCATCGGTCCCAACTCACCACCAGGTGGTGATCAGTTGACAGCTCTGCACCTCTCTTTACCCGAGTGTCCGAGACATACGGTCGTAGATCTGATGACACGATAACAAAATCGATCATCAACCTGTGACCTAGGGTGTCCTGGTGCCAGCTGCACATACAGACACGCTTATGCTTGAACATGGTGTTCGTTATGGACAAGCTGTGATTGGCACAGAAGTCCAATAATTGAACACCACTTGGGTTCAGATCAGACAGGCCATTCCTCCCAGTCACACCCCTCCAAGATTCACTGTCATTGCCCACATACGCATTGAAGTCCCCCAGTAGGACAATGGAGTCTCCAAGAGGAGCATGCTACAGAACCCCAGTCAGACTCCAAAAAGGGTGGGTACTCTGAACCATCATTTGGTGCATAGGCACAAATGATGGTCAGGACCCGTTCCCAAACCCGAAGGCACAGGAAAAGAACCCTTTCGGTCACAGGGGAAAACGCCAATGTAGAGGCAACAAGATGGGGGATGCAAGAATACCCGCCCCTGCTCACTGCCTCTCGCCTGGGGAAACTTCAGAGTAGGCCAAGCGCCGGCCCCTCTCCAGGAGACTGGTTCCAAAACAAGAACTGTGTGCTGAGGTGAGCCAGACTATATCTAGCCAGTAACTCTCAACCTCATGCACCAGTTCAGACTCCTTCCCCACCAAAGAGGTGACATTCCACATCCCAGGAAGCCAGTTTAGGAAGTCAGGGATCAGATCGCCAAGGTCTCTGCCTTCGCCTGCCAGCTGAATCACATAGCACCAAACCCCCATGGTCTGTCCTGCAGGTGGTGAGCCCACTGGAGAACAAACCCATGTAGCTTCTTTGGGCTGAGCCCGGCCTGGTCCCATGGGTAGAAACCTGGCCACTGGATGCTCGCCATCAAGATCCTCTGCCAGGCCTGGCTCCGAGGTGGGACACCGGTGGGGTGCACTGAATTCTTGTTGCAACATTCATCATGAGTCTTTAGGATCATTCTAAAGGTGCCTTCACACCAAACGCGAACGGGTGAATTTTTCACTCAGCACGATTACATTATAACTCAGGCGAACTTGCCTTTATTACTTCTGCAGCTGTGTTCAAGCTACCGTGGAAATCCCCAAAATAATGTCATGCTTAGATTTACATTATCCAATGGGGGGGCTCACCTGAAAAAGTTGTCCCTGTCTCCAAAACTTTACAAGATGATGGGTGTTTCAGTTGCTAGCTTGCTAGCCTTGTTAGCACGTCCGTGGCAGGAATCTGTGGGTAAATAACTCCAACATCTTGATTCAGCTGAAGAGCTCCCGGTCCTTCTATCTCCAGGTGAGTAGTAGTCTCATTTTCAAACTAGTTTACTCTCCAGTGTGGTCTATATTAGTCATATATCCCATAACCTACATATGTATAAGCATGTGAGAATGTTTGGTGATTACATATGTAAAGCGACTTCACACCTCAGAACAGGACAAAGAGGTCTCAACCGCCAGCGGGGATCAAAGAGCATCCGAGGCACTGCGGTGGAGACCAGATCGATCGCCCTGACCTCCCAAGGCCAGGTGGAGGGATACGGAGACAAAGGAGGGGGATTAAGATAATGTGGGATGTCAGCTTTGATATGCATGTCTTTTGTTATGTGTAGGTATAAGTATGTAGAGCTGAATATGTTCTGCCTCTTTTTACTTCTGCTTCTGCACTGAGATGAGACTTGTTAGAGGAGCGAAGCTGTTAATAAACTTTGGTTTATAAGTCGCATCACCTCGTTATTCCAAGCTCTTCTACACTGGTGACCCTGACGCGAGGATGGACCAGAGGCGTTCCCCCGCGATTGACTCATCTGAGGCGACCCAGGCAGACGCCGGCGCCCATGCAGACAGGGGAACGGATGGAAGACGTTCCCCCACGGCAGAAGAGAGGGCTCAACCGAGCACCAGCCCCGCCGTGAGAGCAGAAGAAAGGCGCTCTCACCCGGCGGACACATCAAGGACGGCCCACACAAGCGCCGTCACCGTCAAGCTGCCAGAATTCTGGCAAGAAGTCCCGAGCTCGTGGTTCCAGCAAGCTGAGGCTCAGTTTGCACTGGCGGGCATAACGGTGGACGACACGAAGTTTTATCACATCGTCGCCAAACTCGACGCAGCCACGTCAAGATGCGCGCGGAGCATAATCCGACAGCCGCCTGCCTATGACAAATACAGAGAGCTGAAGGCGACCATCGTCGAGAACTTCGTCCCCTCAGCCGAGGAGAGACCAGAGAAGATCCTGGCGATCTACGGCCACAGAGGATGCAGACCCAAGGCCCTCACGGAGGACATGCTGCAGCTCAAGGAGGAGGACAACGACAACTTCCTCTTCCAACACATCTTCCTCAGCACTCTGCCGCCACACATGAGAGGGACGCTGATCAACATGCGGTGCAGCACCCAGCAGGACTTCCGCGCGCTGGCCCGAGAAGCGCAGCGACTCACCAACGCCTGCAGGGAACAGGTGGCCACAGCAGCATCCGCAGATGCCCAGAGCAACGGAGAACCACGGACAACCAAGCAGAGCCCGCCCACCATGGCGGCAACACGACCAAGACGCAGCAGGCGGAACGACATCTGCTATTACCACCAC
This sequence comes from Pholidichthys leucotaenia, assembly GCA_020510985.1. Classification (NCBI taxonomy): domain Eukaryota; kingdom Metazoa; phylum Chordata; class Actinopteri; order Cichliformes; family Pholidichthyidae; genus Pholidichthys; species Pholidichthys leucotaenia. Next base: position 117,929,919 of record CM035847.1, read on the forward strand.
CGTTTCGCCGAGGGGGCGTACAAATGCGTTCCCCCCTGCAAGTTCAAAAGTTCAGGAAAACGTCCAAACCGAGAACCGTTAACGGCTGCGGTTCTCGGCGAAAAAAATAAACTTCTTTATGTGAATGACGGACACACCGGCAAACAGTTCCTAATTGACACTGGAGCTCAACTGAGTTTTATCATGCCCTCCCACGCAGACCGGGCCATGGGCCCCCGGGGCAATGGAGCGATGGCAGCCAACGGCTCCATCATCGACACTTATGGTGAAAGGAACCTGCCCCTCTGCATTCATGGCCGCAACTATAGATGGACATTTGTTGTAGCGGCGGTGAGTTTTAACTTGTTGGGTGCGGATTTTTTGTGTGCACATGGGTTATTAGTTGATCTAGCAAACAGACGCTTGGTTAATGCATTGTCATTTGCTTCTATTCCCTGCTCAGCTCGAGTTTCTCCACCACCCGTGCAGGCCAGCGTCACTACAGCAGGAGGTAAGTTTGATCAGCTCCTCACCCAATTTCCAGCACTCACAATTCTCAAATTCTCAGCTACAGTGGCTAAGCACGGGGTCGAACACTTTATTCCCACAACGGGCCCACCCGTATTCGCCAAAGCTCGGCGCTTAGACGCGACCAAGCTCGCCATAGCTCGGGACGAGTTTACCACCCTTGAAAAACTAGGCATTATCAGGCGCTCAAAAAGCCCCTGGGCATTGCCACTACACATGGTCCCGAAATCCGACGGTTCTTGGAGACCGTGCGGCGATTACCGCAGATTAAACAATGCGACAGCGCATGACCGCTACCCAATTCCTCACATCCAAGATTTTTCACTACATCTGGCGGATGCGTGCATTTTTTCTAAAATAGACCTGGTCCGTGGCTATCACCAAGTCCCCGTTCAAGCAGAAGACATTCCTAAAACAGCTGTAATAACCCCCTTCGGTCTTTTTGAATTTTTGCGGATGCCTTTTGGCCTCAAAGGCGCTGCTCAAACCTTTCAGCGGATGATGGACGCGGTATTACGCGACCTCCCTTTCGTGTTCGTCTACCTCGACGATATGCTGGTAGCCAGCTCGTCGGAGGAAGAACACGAACAGCATCTCACTATGGTTTTTCAGAGACTAGAAGAGCATGGGTTAATAATCAGTCCAGCCAAATGCAAATTCGGCGTGTCACAAATTGATTTTTTGGGACACAGAGTTTCACCGAAGGGGGCAGTTCCGCTGCCAGACAAAGTTCGCGCAGTAAAAAATTTTCCACGGCCACAAACGGTCAAATCGCTGCAAGAATTTTTGGGAATGGTTAATTTTTACAACCGTTTCCTCCCCCGCGCAGCTCAGCTCATGCAGCCCCTATATGACGCGCTCAGAAAACAAAAACCTTCCAATGCGGTCGAATGGACCCCGGAGCGCGAACGCGCCTTCGCGGAAGTAAAAAGTGCCCTAGCTAACGCAACGTTGTTAGTTCACCCTGATCCCTCGGCCCGCATTGCGCTAACCACAGATGCTTCAGACCTGGCCATAGGGGCGGTTGTAGAACAACACGTTGGCGGAACCTGGCAACCTTTGGCATTTTTCAGCAAATCGTTAAACCAAACTGAGCGTAAATACAGCACTTTTGACAGGGAGCTGCTAGCGCTTCATTTATCCATCCGCCACTTCCAGTTCTGGTTGGAGGGGCGGCGTTTCACGGCTTTTGCAGACCACAAACCGCTCACCTTTGCGATGGCTAAAATTTCCGAACCGTGGTCAGGCAGGCAACAAAGACAGCTAGCTGCGATTTCAGAGTTCACCACAGACATTCGACATGTGGCAGGCAAACTTAATGTGGTAGCAGACTGCCTCTCTCGCGCTGTGACATCGCCAGAGCGCGAGGAGACAGATTATACTACCTCAGCCGCAGAACTCTTCGCCAACGCGGACACATACGCGGCCCCAATCCACGTAGGGATAGATTACGCAGCCATGGCAGAGGAGCAAAGTAGTGACGCAGACGTGCACGCACTCCTGTCTGGACCAACAGGGTTAAGGCTGGAGGAAAGGGGTTTACGCGATGGTGTGCCCCCCCCCTAATATGCGACATCTCAACCGGCCGACCTCGCCCGGTAGTCCCAGCTGCATGGCGCCGCCGTATTTTCGACTCAATTCACTCCCTCGCGCACCCGGGTGTGCGCGCTTCGGTTAAAATGGTCGCCGAAAAGTTTGTGTGGCCCGGCCTGCGCAAAAACGTAAAAGAATGGGCAAAGACTTGCATGTCTTGTCAGCGCGCCAAAATACACAAACACACAAAAGCCCCTCTGGAGCCTTTTCGAATCCCAGCTAGAAGGTTCGACCACGTTCATGTCGACCTCGTGGGACCACTACCTTCCTCCCAAGGTTTCACTCACCTGTTAACAATGATAGACCGTACTACGCGCTGGCCTGAGGCGGTCCCTCTGGCGTCAACCACAGCGGAGGAAGTCGCTCGCATTTTTTTTAACAAACTGGGTGGCACGTTTCGGCGTCCCATCGGACATCACGTCCGATAGAGGGCCTCAATTTGTCTCGGAGCTTTGGTCAGCCATGGCCAGCAGCTTAGGAGCGACAATTCACCGCACCACCGCTTATCACCCTCAGGCTAATGGGTTATGCGAGCGTTTTCACAGATCTTTAAAGGCCGCCCTCAGAGCCTCACTAACGGACACAAATTGGGTAAATAAACTTCCCTGGGTTTTATTGGGGTTGCGTGCTGCGCCTAAAGAGGATCTAGATGCCTCCCCAGCAGAATTAGTTTTTGCACAACCTCTCAGGCTCCCAGGTGAACTTTTACCAGAGAACCCAGAGCCAGGGCATCTTCCAGCCCCAAGGCTTTTAGGCAGCAATGGACCGGACACTCTCCCCGGACCGGCACATCACTCTTTTCCACGGGTTTTTGTTCCCCAAGCTTTGAAAAACGCTGAATTCGTTTTTGTTAGGCATGAAGCTTTAAAACCAACCCTCCATCCACCATACGACGGACCTTTCAGAGTGCTGGAACCTGGTGATAAGCATTTTGTGCTTGATTTAGGGGACAGAAAAGAAACAGTCAGCATTGACAGACTTAAACCTGCCTTCTTGTTGAGAGACGAACCTGCACGGTTGGCGAGAGCACCTCGGCGGGGTAGACCCCCCAAGAGAAAAGACTCAGCCTCCCTGCAGGGAACAAATAATCACTCTCCTCCCCAAGCTGCAGATTCCTTACAGGAAGGTCCCACCAGGACGCCCAAGCGGACCCACAGCAGATTCGGGAGAAGATTAGGATCGTCACTAGGATCGTCACTAGGATCGTCACTTCCTTGTGGTAACGTATCGTCACTTCCTGTTTTGCTGTCTGCCTGTGTGGTTTGCTCTCCAGCTCTCCAGCCACTAGCTAGCCACTAGCTATGGCTACTAGCTCTCTTTCCTCTCCTCCTCTGGTGTGCTCTCTCTGTCAGATGTTTAGCTACACCTCTGCCTCTTTTAGTGATAACGGTAAATGTAATAAATGTTGTCTTTTTGAGGCGCTCGAGGCGAGGTTGTCTGATTTGGAATCCCGGCTCCGCTGCATTGAAACACCGTCTGCGCCAGTTAATCTCGACGGACGCCCATTAGCTGCAGCGGTGCTAGCTAGCTTAGGCCCCCCTGTCAGCGGTTCCCTGGCTCTCCTCAGCAGCGAGGAGACTGGGTGGGTGACGGTGAGAAGGAAGACTAGTCGCAAAGCCCCGGTTCACCACCAACCTGTTCACGTTTCTAATCGTTTTTCCCCGCTCAGCGACACACCCGCTGAGGAAAAAACTCTGATCATTGGCGACTCTGTAGTCAGAAACGTGAACCTAGAGACTCCAACGGCCATAGTCCAATGCATTCCTGGGGCCAGAGCAGACGACATCGAGTCAAATTTGAAAATGCTGGCTAAAAGTAACTGTAAATATTCCACAATTGTTATTCACGCCGGCATTAATGACATCCGTCTCCGGCAGTCGGAAGTCACGAAACTTAATGTAGAATCGGTGTGTGAGTTTGCAAAAACGATGTCTGCCACTGTAGTATTCTCTGGGCCCCTCCCCAATCTGACCAGTGATGACATGTTTAGTCGCTCGTCATCCTTGAACCGCTGGCTGTCTGTGTGGTGTCCTAAAAATGACGTGGGCTACATTGGCAATTGGAGCTCTTTCTGGGGAAAACCTGGTCTTATGAGACGAGACAGCGTCCATCCCACTTTGGATGGTGCTTCTCATTTATCTAACAATCTGGCATCTTTTTTATCCAAATTTCCAAAACCCTGACTACTCAGAGTTGGGACCAGGAAGCAGAGTCGTAGTCTTACACGCCTCTCTGCAGCTCCTCTTCATCCGCCACCCCTCAGCTTAGCCCCTGTCTTCCCCATCAGAGAATCGTTGTCTGCTCCCTCCAAAGTAAATAAAAATATAATGTATAAGCATCCCAAAGTGATAAAGCAAAATCTTGGTAAAACTCAAATTAAACATAAAGCCTCTAAATTGAATGATTTGGCCTCTGTTCCTCCTCATAATTTAAAAATTAAATGTGGTTTATTAAATATTAGGTCTCTAACTCCCAAGTCTCTGTTAGTCCATGATTTGTTAATTGATCATCAGATTGATTTAATTTCCCTTACAGAGACTTGGTTAGGACAAGAGGATTATGTTGGTTTAAATGAATCAACTCCCTCTGGTCATTTAAACTGTCAAAATCCCAGAAGTTCTGGTCGTGGAGGAGGAGTAGCAACAATTTACCATTCCAAATTACTAGTTAATGTAAAGCAAAAAACATGTTATAATTCCTTTGAGGGCCTGGTCCTCAGTATTGGGCACTTTAGCAATTTCAGGTTAAACCCAATTTTATTTGCCATAGTTTATCGTCTCCCATCAACCTATTCAGAATTTTTATCCGAATTTGCTGATTTCTTAGCTGATTTAGTGCTGAAATCTGATAGAATAATTATAGTAGGGGACTTTAATATACATGCGGATGTAGATAGTGACTGCCTTAATGTGGCTTTTAATTCAATATTAGACTCGATTGGGTTTTCTCAGAAAGTAGGAAATTCTACTCATTACCTCCACCATACATTGGACCTTGTTCTGACATATGGCATAGAAACAGAAAATCTTGTAGTGTCTCCTCATAACCCTGTACTGTCAGACCATTGTCTGTTAACCTTTGATTTTACTATTTCTGACTATTTGGCTCCTAAAGAAAAATATTATCACAGTAGATGCCTCTCAGATGATGCTGTTTCCAAATTTATGCAGATTGTTTCCTCTATGCCATGTGTCAACACAACGGAAATAAGCTATAGACAGCTTGCTCCTTCTGTAATTGATAACATGGTGGATAGTGTTTCAGCTACTCTGCATCAGGCTCTAGACTTGGTGGCCCCCTTAAAAAAGAAAAAGTCTAATCAGAGATTTTTAACCCCTTGGTTCAACACAGAAACTCGTAGCTTAAAACAGAAGACTCGTCAATTAGAAAGAAAATGGCGCTCTACTAATTTAGATGAAATCTATTTAGCTTGGAGAAATCATCTTTTAATTTATAAAAAATCTCTTAGAAAAGCTAGAACGAGTTATTACTCTGCATTAATAGAAGAGAACAAGAATAATCCCAGGTTTCTTTTCAGTACTGTAGCCAGGTTGACAAAGAGTCAGGACTCTGTCAATCCTAGCATTCCCTTAGAGCTTACTAGTCAGGACTTTATGAACTTTTTCAATAATAAAATTTCATCCATCAGAGATAAAATCAATCAGATTCTTCCCACAGTTAACTTAAATACTGTAACTACTACAACTCCTTCTATTGATGTCTGTCTTGATGAGTTTACTCCAATCGACCTTTGTGAGTTAGACAAAATAGTTTCCTCATCCAAACCTTCAACTTGTCTTTTAGACCGTATTCCTACCAGGTTATTTAAAGAAGTCTTCCCACTTATTGGTAGCTTTATTCTTCATATAATCAATTCTTCATTAACTTTAGGCCATGTACCGCAGGCTTTTAAAACGGCTGTAATTAAACCCTTACTCAAAAAGCCAACGCTAGATCCAGGAGATTTAGCTAACTATAGACCAATCTCTAATCTCCCTTTCATTTCAAAAATCTTAGAAAGAGTTGTTGCTACGCAATTATTTGACCACCTGCAGGGAAATGGTTTACTTGAAGAGTTTCAATCTGGGTTTAGAATCCATCATAGTACTGAAACAGCCTTAGCGAAGGTCACTAACGACCTCCTCATTGCATCTGATAATGGACTAGTTTCTGTACTTGTCCTTTTAGATCTTAGTGCAGCTTTTGATACTATTGATCATAATATTCTACTTGATAGATTAGAACACTATGTTGGACTTAATGGAACTTCGTTGCAGTGGTTTAGATCTTATTTATCTGATAGGTTCCAGTTTGTTTGTTTTTTTTTCACAATATCTTTATTGAACCTTTTTTTTTTTTAACAAACATGATACAAACAATTAAACACTAACACTAAAGTACTACAAAAAAAAAATGCACTAAAAACACCAACAACCACCAACAAAATCAAGTCTTCAACAATGCTCCTCTGTTTAGTCTAGACAATCCAATACATAAGTATACATATTATGTTCACCAGTTTGGAATTTACAAGGTCCACACACATCATTCACCTTCTTCTTCAAGAGTTATGTTTAAATTTTTTACATAATCAATAAAAGGTCTCCATATATTCTCAAACACAATTTCCTTTGATTTCAGTATATATGTTATTCTTTCTAATGGAAGGTTTGTTAACATCTGTCTTAACCACTGAGTCACATCTGGTCTATGAGTCTTTTTCCATAATAGTGCAATACATTTTTTGGCATTAAGCAAACTGAGGTCTATGAATGTTCTTTCACTTTTATTAAAATTATGCTTTTCTGGGTACAGACCCAACAAAAACAGTTTAGGATTCAATATGATTTGTTTTGAGATTATTTTTTCAATTGTTACCCTCACCTCTTCCCAAAACATTCTTATTAATCTACATTCCCATAAACAATGAAATAGGGTTCCTTTACTTTCCATGCATTTTGTGCATGTATCTGGTATATTTTTGTTATATCTATTTAACTCCTCCGGTGTAACATACATCCGCATTAACCATTTGAAATGTATCAATTTAAGGCGTACATTTATTGATTTGGTTTGAGCTTCTGTACAAGCCAATTCCCATTGTTCCTCTGAAATTTCAGTTTGCAGATCTTCTTTCCAGTAGTTTAATCTTTTCAGTGAATTTTCACTTGAAGATAGTGTCAATGAGTTATAAAACTCATAATACCCTTTCTTTTACTATCTTTCATCATCATTTTTTCCAAGGATGAGTAAATAGGTCGAGTGAGAGCTTTATTTTGATTTGATCGAATAAAGTTTCTAAGTTGAAGATATTTAAAAAAATGTGTTCTATTGAGATTAAATTTGATCCTCAGCTCTTCAAAAGACATTATGTTATCTGCACATGGCAAATATAAATCCTGAATCTTTTGTATCCCTTTTAAATTCCATACTTTAAATACAGCGTCCGCTCTCCCTGGTTTAAAATATTGATTACCCCATATTGGACTAAATTGTGACAATAACTGTGGTTCTTTTAAATAGTTTTTAGCTTCACACCATATTTTGATCATATGCTTTACAAATGGATTTTTAACTTGTTTTTGTAATTTTTTTGCCGAATCTGAGTATATGAATATGGGAAGAGGTAAAGGTAAATTGTATGATTCCATTTCAGTCCAGTGAGGGAGATCATTTGATGAAAAATAATATGTCATAGACCTCAGTTGTGCCGACCAATAATACAACATAAAATTTGGACATTTCAGACCTCCACGATCAAATGGTAAATATAATAAAGACAGACGTAATCTAGCCCTCCTGTTGTTCCATATAAATTCCACTAACTTTTTTTTTATTCTTGAGAATAGATCTAAAGGTGGTGATAAGGGAATGTATTGAAATAAATAAAGTATTTTAGGTAAAATATTACTTTTAAGTATATTGATTCTCCCGATCATCGACATTGGTAGTGACATCCATCTCTGAGTTAACTCATTGATATCTGACATTAAGGCTTCATAGTTGACACTGGCGACTGATTCTAGCTTAGGCACAATTTGGATTCCTAAATATTTAAACTGATTTACAACATTGAATTGATTTACCTCAGGGGCTGGGTAATTTCTCTGGGTCTCATTTAGCATTAATATTGAAGATTTAGTTTTATTTATTTTATATCCTGATATTTCCCCAAAATTCTTTATTAAATTCAACAAGGTTGGAATTGATTTTTTTAGATTCGACATAAACAAAATTATGTCATCGGCGTACAGGGAGATTTTATGTTCTGTTGGTCCAACTTTAATTCCATATATTTGTGAATGTAAACGTATCGCTATCGCTAAAGGTTCAATTGCCATAGTAAACAGTAAAGGTGAAAGTGGACAGCCTTGTCGACATCCTCTATTGATTTTTATTGGTTTTGAAATATTGTTATTTGTTAGGATTTCTGCTGTAGCATTATTGTATATTATTTGAACCCATTTTATGAAATTATTTCCAAGTCCAAACCTTTGTAGGACTTCAAAAAGAAAGGGCCATTCAACTCTATCAAAGGCCTTTTCGGCGTCCAGTGATAGGAGAGCTGTATCCGGTGCTTCTTTATTAAAATAAATAATATTAAATAGTCTTCTTACATTATGGAAGCCTTGTCTACCCTTTATAAAGCCATTCTGATCTCGATTAATAATATTTGGTAAAATTTCTTGTATTCGTCTTGCTAAAATTTTACAGATTATCTTAAGGTCGGCGTTTAATAGGCTTATTGGTCTCACATTTTCACATTTATTAGAGGGCTTACCTGGTTTTGGCAGCAGTATAATTAAGGCATTATTTATGTATGATGGTAAATTATTATTTTGCTGCTTCTAAAACCATTTCCAAAAAAGGTTTTATTAATTTATTCTTAAATTTTTTATAAAGGTCAACTGGAAGACCATCTGGTCCTGCACTTTTTCCTGATTTCATATTATCAATGGCTAGCCCAACTTCTTCTTGACTAATTTTAGACTCCAATATCTCCCTGTTTTCATTTGGAATACACGGTATAGATAGTTCGTTCAAAAACCCATTTAGTTTTGTTAAATCAGATTCATTTTTGGTATCATATAATTTTTCATAGTAATCTCTAAAGGCTCTGTTAATTTCTAAAGGATCTATAACTACCTGTCCGTTACTTATAATACTGGTAATTGGTGTTTTAATTTCTAATTGTTTAATCTGCCATGCTAATAATTTTCCTGATTTTTCACCTTGTTCATAAAAAGATTGTTTCAATCTTAGAAGACTCGAGGCAGCTCTATTCGCTGATTTTTTGTCGTATTCAGCTCTCAAAATCAGTAATTCATTCTCCAACCTTGGGTCACTTCCTGCATACACTTTTTCCTGAAGACTTTTTATTTTATGTTCCAATTTAGCTCTCTCCTCTCGAGTCTTCTTAGATTTTGATCCTGTATAACTAATAATATGTCCCCTAATAAAAGCTTTGAAAGCCTCCCACTTTACACATGCTGATGTTTGTGTAGTATTGATGTCAAAGAACTCGTCTATCTGTTTTTCTATATACTTGACAAATTCCTCATCCTGAAGCCATTTATGCTGAAATTGCCATCTACCTGATTCCTTTGTCAATTTTTTATCTACATATATTAGACAACAGGGTGCATGATCAGAGATCACGATGTTATCATAAAAGCAGTTTTGAATCTTGGACCTTAATTCTGTGGAAATCAAAAAATAATCAATACGTGAGAATGTCTTGTAGGTACTGGAATAACAAGAATAGGCTTTAACTTGTGGTTTCATTTCTCTCCATATATCTAACAATCTCAATTCTTTCATAAAATGATTAATAGTCATCCTACATCCAATGTGCGTGCAATCCAGTCCTGTTGATCTATCTATACCTGGATTCAATGTACAATTAAAATCCCCTGCTATTATATGTTGCCCTGTAAGTGATGATAAGATAAGAAATAAATTAGCAAAGAACTTCTGATCATCTATATTGGGACCATATAAGTTCACAAGATTTATATTTTCTAATAGCAAAGAACCTTGAATGATTACATATCTTCCAAATTTGTCTCCAATTACATTTTTCACTTGAAAAGGAACTGATTTATGTATGAGAGTCATAACTCCCCTGGCCCGGGATGAGAATGATGAGGTGAAGACACTTCCTTGCCATCTACTCCTAATTCTTTTTATATCCTCCTCTATTAAATGAGTTTCTTGTAAAAACACAATTTTTGAACCCATGTCTTTTATTTTATTCATAACTTGTTTAAGTTTTTTTAAATTTTGTAGACCTCTGCAATTCCATGAAGTTAAATTAAGATTAACACTTTGGTTTATGATCAATAGAGAGTTTGGGATTACCTTGCAGTGTAAACATGCTCATACAGAGAAGCAAAAACATGAGTGGTTGAACATTCATCCTACAAACTACACACAAACAAATTTCCCCTTCCCACACTTGTGGGAAACCCCCCAAAATCAAAAGAAAAATTCCGTCTCCCGATATAGCCATCGACCGCTCCACACCCACGGGGAACAGCCTAAGCCACTCCTTCTTCATCCTCCCAATCACCCTAACTCTACTGCTTTTAATGACGTAACATTAACTCTCCTCTGTAGTTTTCCAACTTAACTCCAAAATTTTTAACAACTTTGTACATCATAGTTTTTTTTTGTTTGTTTTGTTTTTGTTTTTTTTTAAAATATATAATACAATCTATATTTTGTAAACTTACTATTTACTTCAAGTCAGTCAGATGCCTGTGCAAATGCTTAATTATTCTACCTTATATTTTGTTCATGCTTAGCTCCCACCAGTCTCTTCTTCTTCTTTGATCTTTTTGATGAACTCCTGCGCCTCCTCTGGGGTCTTGAAGATGTGGGTTCTGCCCTCATACGTGGTCAGCAGTCTCGCAGGATAGATTACACCATGACGAATCCCAAGGTTGCGCAGCTCCTTACGTATGGGATCAAACTGCTTCCTCAATTGTTGGATTCCTGTGGCCAAATCTGGGTAGAACCGCACCTGCTGGTCCTGGTGTTTAATCTCTCCTTTAGCTCGTGCAGCGTTGAAGATCTTCATCCTGTCTCTGTTGCTAAGAAACTTCATAATTAAGGTCCTCGGCGGTCCCTTATCTCTCCGTGGGCCAATACGATGTGCATTTTCCAGAACCACTGCTGATTGCAACTCCTCGCTGCCCAGCACCTCCGGAATCCACTTTTCCAGAAAGGAACATACGTCCCGACCTTCTGATTCCTCTGGAAGACCCACCAGCCTCAAATTATTCTGTCTCGACCGAGATTCCAAATCCAAAATATTATTTTCCAGAGATTTATTTTTTTTTTCCAAAGTGCGCACCTTTAATTGAAGACGGGTGACGTCATCTTCAGCACTAGCGAGACGGAGCTCCATCTGCGCCGTTCGTTCTACACAGTCACCCAATTCCTTTCTTATTCCTTCCAACGCTGTCATAATCCCATCAAATCTAGAGGAAAAGTCCGCTCTCATTGAACTCATGGCAGCCATCAGCGCATCTGCGCCTCTCCCCGCAGACATCGCACCGTTGCCAGCCTCCTCCGCCATATATGGAGTTTTATTTGCTGCGTCACAGACCTGAAAGTCCGTTAATTTGGACTGTTTCGGCGGCTCGCTTTTTCCTTTACCTGGTTTTCCAGCCTTAGGCTTCGCCGACATATCCTCGCCCAGACGCTGGGATACGTTCTGTCCCAAATGAGAGAGTTATTTGCCGATTTTTTTTCTCCAGGAGCAGAGCAGAGTGAGACACATCCGTCCTACGTGGCAGCCATAACCGGAAGTCCAGGTTCCAGTTTGTTCATGTAAATGATGAGTTTTCTTTCAGCTCAAAGCTTAGTCATGGAGTTCCACAGGGATCTGTGCTAGGCCCTACTCTTTTTAGTTTATATATGCTTCCGTTAGGCAACATTATCAGAAAGCACTGTATACATTTTCATTGTTATGCAGATGACACACAATTATACCTGTCAATGAAGCCAGATGATACTAATCAATTAGCCAAGTTAGAAGCCTGTCTTAAGGAAATCAAAGCTTGGATGACTTGTAATTTCCTGCTATTAAATTCAGATAAGACTGAAGTCATTCTTGTTGGTCCAAAAAACCTTAGAAATACCTTTCCAAATCAAACTTTCAGTTTGGATGCAGTTACTCTTTCTCTTAATAGCTCTGTGAGGAACCTTGGAGTTATTTTTGATCAGGATTTGTCCTTCAATTCACATATTAAATTTGTTTCTAAGACTGCCTTCTATTATTTGCGTAATATTGCCAAGATTAGGAGCATCTTGTCTCAGAGTGATGCTGAGAAGCTGATCCACGCTTTTGTTAGCTCGAGATTAGATTATTGTAATTCTTTATTATCAGGCTGTCCTAAAACATCTTTAAAAAGTCTTCAGCTGATCCAAAATGCTGCAGCAAGAGTTTTAACAGGTACTAGAAAGAGAGATCATATCTCTCCGGTTCTGGCCTCCCTTCATTGGCTTCCCATAGAGTTTAGAATTAAGTTTAAAATCCTTCTTCTTACTTACAAAGCTCTAAACAATCAGGCTCCTTTTTATTTAAAAGATCTGATACTACCGTATTATCCTAACAGAGCACTACGCTCCCAAAATGCAGGATTACTTGTAATACCTAGAATCTCCAAAAGTACAATGGGAGGCAGAGCCTTCAGTTATCAAGCTCCTCTCCTGTGGAATCAGCTGCCAATCTGGATTCGGGAGTCAGACTCGATCTCTGTTTTTAAGAATAGGGCTAAAACCTACCTTTTTGATATAGCCTACAATTAGGGAGGGATCATGTGTTTCTGAACCCTCCCTTAGTTATGCTGCTAATAGGTTTAGTCAGCCGGGGGACCTCCAGTAATGCACTGGGCCTCACTCCTTTCCTCACTCTCTATGAAATATTTTTTTTTTTTTTGCTGGTCATTAACATTTGTTTGTTCTCTCCCATAGATTGAGTCCCCATCGTGCTGTTTGCTCTCTACATGTCTGTTCTTTTCTTCTTCTCTATCCCCTCACCCCCCAGCCAGTCGCAGCAGATGACTGCCCCTCCCTGAGCCTGGTTCTGCTGGAGGTTTCTTCCTGTTAAAAGGGAGTTTTTCCTCTCCACCGTCGCCAAGTGCTTGCTCACAGGGGATCGCCTGATTGCTGGGGTCTTTCTGCAACTGTGGGGGTCCCCCCTACAGTTGATAGTGCTATGAGATGACTGTTGTTGTGAAATGGCGCTATATAAATAAAGTTGAATTGAATTGAATTGAATTGAATTAAAACCCAGACGGCACAAGGACTGATGCAAACTACTCAAAAGTTGTTCACTAATTGTGCTGTGACAGTTTAAGACTGACTTGTGATATTACTACACTGTTATGATTACCACTGAATTCTCTACAGGAGCATAGCTGCTGGAAAGTTTCTTCCTTGTCAAGAGGTGTAGCAGTTAGTATGTCATAATAATTATCTTAAACTGTGAATTTTTCTATTGTCCTTTTCTTAGTCGTTTGGGGGGGGGCTGTGGTCTATATTAATCATATATCCCATAACCTACATATGTATAAGCATGTGAGAATGTTTGGTGATTACATATGTAAAGCGACTTCACACCTCAGAACAGGACAAAGAGGTCTCAACCGCCAGCGGGGATCAAAGAGCATCCGAGGCACTGCGGTGGAGACCAGATCGATCGCCCTGACCTCCCAAGGCCGGGTGGAGGGGTATGGAGACAAAGGAGGGGGATTAAGATAATGTGGGATGTCAGCTTTGATATGCATGTCTTTTGTTATGTGTAGGTATAAGTATGTAGAGCTGAATATGTTCTGCCTCTTTCTACTTCTGCTTCTGCACTGAGATGAGACTTGTTAGAGAAGCGAAGCTGTTAATAAACTTTGGTTTATAAGTCGCATCGCCTCGTTATTCCAAGCTCTTCTACATCCAGTATTGATACTTTTACTCCGGTGACAGCAGAATCTCAAAGCTAGAGCTATCTCTTGGACATGAACGGGCGAATGTGCAATTTCGTGTGTGCTCGCCTCTTTCCATTGACTTTGTATGGATTTGTGCCACCCGTTTGCATTTGGTGAGAAGGCACCTTTTGTCTGGCTCTTCACCCAGGACCAGTTTATCTTGGGTGACCCCATCAGAGGCAAATTACCCCGGACAACATATGTTGCTCCTGGGACCACTAGGGCATGCAAACCCCTCACCATGATAAGGTGACGATCCATTGGGGGGGGGGGGTCCTCTTTTTAATTGTTTATTTATTTATTTATTTTATTTATATTTGTTTCATTATTTTTATTTCATTGATTGTATGGCTTATGATTACATTTTATTATTTTTTGTATGTTTTTATGGTTATCTTCAGGTGTCCCGAGGAAGTACAACCCGGATCAGAAGCTGCTGCTGGTCTTCTATCGCTGCTCAGTGGAGAGCGTGCTCACCTAGTGTGTGGTATGCCGGTTCACAGCCGAGAACAGGAAAGCTGTGCAGAGGGTCATCAACACTGCCCAAAAAATTATCGGCAGCCCTCTGCCCTTCCTGGAAGACATCTCCAGAGCCTCCTGTCTCAGAAGGATCAAGGCCATCACAGGACACCCCTCACATCCCACCCACCACCTGTTTGACCTGCTTCCCTCTGGACAACGGTTCAGATCGATCAGGTCCCACACCTCCAGACTGACAAACAGTTTCTTCCCCTGGGCTATCCGAACTGCAAACAGTCAGAGGCCCCACCCCCCTCCCTCTGAACACTCACATGCACAGAACTGACGACCTTTTAATTATCACTCTAACTCCTGTCATTGCACTCCTCACTTTCATGTATATTGACCCATCTGTGAAATCACTACTGTACATATTTTCCATAATCTTTGGGCCATTTTACTCAAATATGTGTTCTGTACTCCGCACTCTTATGTACATAGTTCGACCTGTGAAGCCACTAGCATACCTGTGTATATACCAATGGGCTATTTGTTATTTTTACTTGTACCTTTACCTCAGTTGTATGGTTAAATGTGTGTTTTGTAACTGTTTTATTTCAAATTCTTCTCACTTATTTTATAGCGCAGTAGCCTGGTGGAGCACCCACAATTTCGTTGTGCTGTACAACAGTACAATGACAATAAAGTCTATTTTATTCTATTCAGGGATTATGTGTTCTTGGTATCTATACAGCACTCGGGTCAACTGAGGTTTGTAAATGTGCTACGTAATGTATATAAATAAACTCTGGCTTGACTTCATATTATGTGAATGCTGGTGAATGATTCACACCCCCGTACTTTAATTTTTTTTTAGTTATATGAAATTTTCTCATCATGTTCTTTTGGCTTTCAGCTTTTTTTTCCCCTCCATTTAAGTCTGTATCTTTCACCCATCCGTGTTCCCATAAATTTTTCCTGAGGAAAGACAGTCTAGACCTCTAGTAATTTTTCTGTATCATTTATTCCAATTGCTCACACACAAAAAGCATGATGCCGGCGAGATTTTGAAACAGGAAAATAAACATCATAAAAAAGCTAAAAAATAAAATTAAAAGTGAAGACAATTTTTTTTTTTTCATCAGTGCATGCCTAACATATCTTAACATAGGCTTTTATACTTGTTGAAATAATGTGAGATTGCTGTGACAGTTCATGACTTTAGGCTTCTTCAGGACAAGAATTTGTCTAAAATTTGCACATGAAGTATCACAGATTTAGACAAGCACCTACACAGTTGCGGTAAATTTTTATTCTACCAAACGTCATCGTTTCATAAGTAGGTTATGATGATGTTGAGGCTGCCTGTCGGTCACAGACTACTTATTGATGTTTTCTTCTTCTTCTTCTTTTGGCAGACAGACCGGCATGTAAATAGCCACTGAGTCACAGATGAAACAAACATGTTGACTTGTTTCCAGACAGTGTGTGCATGTGTGTGCTTGTGCATCAGTGTGACCGTATTTTGTAAGGTAATGGAGGCACCCCTGACCCCTACTCCCCCCACCCCTTTCCCCATCAGTCTGTGATTGGTCTGCAGCTCCAGCGTTGGGGATTAGGCCATGTTTCCCCACTTTGCATCCCCTGTTCCTCTTTTTCTCTCTCTTTCCTCTTTTCTATTTTTCTCTCTCTCCTTTTCTACCCACCACCATCACATGATCCATTACATCACGGGATTGAGGTCAGAGCTGGATTAGGGCGAGCTACGTGAGTGAGGGAGGCAACACTGGAATTACTGAAAGTGAAGGAGCAGAAATGGGTGGTTGCTATTGGGGGGGGGGGTCAGATGGCCCACTGATGAAGAGAAAATGGGCAAAAATGAAAGAAGGGAGGGAGAAGAGACAAGAGGAAGAAATGGAAGTAAAAGAGGGTTGAAGATTTGGAGGGGGTTTAGCAATGCTAAAAGCAGGATTGAACAATTCAAAAGTTCCCATGGTGCCATGTGTGGTGCTTTTTGCAGCTCCACACAAATTAAACGATTGTAAAACATTTACACAGGATATATTCTCCATGAAGTAAACGTGGTAAGGGAAAGCAACGAAAAGTGTATGTGGTAGTGATGTAGGGAAAGGTCAACAAGTTAGAAACTCCTTGGCTCAAAATGTACCACTAATCAGTTAGAAAAAGAGTGATAATAAAGCACCCTCCATAACACTCAGGACACATTTTTCACCGATATGTCCTGCCGTACCACAATTTAATATTCGCAATCAATTCAATTTGATGTAATTGAAGTACACATTCCACACTTGAATTTGAGGGTATTTGCATACTTCTACAGTGTCTTTCATTTCAGGGCATCATCATGTTTGGGAAAAGACCATGTAAAGCATTTTTTTTTAGTTTGCTTTAGTTTTTGCTTGAAAATGTGACCTCTGGTTGTTGTGAAAATAACTACATGCTATGAAATGACAGGAAGAGACATGTAATCTAAGGCTGGGCGATATTCCGAATATATTCATTGTATCTGTCAGGATACGGAGCATGGTTGGGGAACCGCGCTCACGCTCCTTTGGTTATATCTGGTTATTTTCTGCTTTTCCCCTCTTCTGTTTAGTATTTAATATGTATGATGTCATCTGAGTTTGCCTTTTGTTTCTGTTGTGAGTCGTCTGGGTTTTGTAACTTTTATTGGGCATGATAGTCTGAGGTAGTTATTATTGTATATTCTGTCCCCATCCTAGCTGTGGTATTTATGTTTATTTCCAGCACCTTTAGCTTTTCTCGTTTGTATTTTACCTTGTCCGGTTCCTGGAGTCAGTTCTGATTTTGTATTTATGTTCCTCCTGTGCTTTTGTTTTGACGGTGTGCTGTACTGTTTTCATTATCTGCTCAAGTTCACTTCCAGCACAGCTGTCATTAGCTTGGACTGATTTCTCCCTGCTCTGGTTAACTCGCACCTGTCCTCAATTGTAATTATCCCTCGTGTCCTATTTAAGGGCGCCGGTGTCTCCACCTGACACTGCGTCCTAGAACCAAGTTAAGATGTTATTCTATGTCTGCTCTATTCTGATTCCTGCTTCACCCTGGTTTTGTAAGTGTTTTCGTTCTTTGTATATTTTGTATCCTTTATTAAATTCAAGCACAACTCACAGTTCAGCGCCTGGGCCTTTTTCCTGCCCTGAGGGGCGATTCACAACAGTATTGGTATATTTGGCCACCCGCCATACATATAGTTGTATCCTGCATATTTGAATATTTAATATTAATTAATTAATTAATTAGTTAATTGATTAATATTTAATATGTGCAAAGAGAGAAATGTACACTGCAGCTAGCAGAAATGAAAAGGAAGATAACAGAATAAACAACTTGCTCACCTGAAGCACAGGAAATGGGGAGAGCCAGGAGATAATAAACATCAGAGAGGAAATAGAGAGCGTCATCTCTCGTAGAAGCGCTTGTTTATTGGCCAGCGAGTGTCCGCCATTTTGTTTTTGTGTAACTGCGTCCCTTGAGACAGCAAAGTCAACATGGCATCGAGCTGCTTTCAAGAAGAAATTTCGCCAGAACCTGATGCTTATCATTCCTATTCTACTGCTTCTACTGGTACAAAGCGAAAAAAGACTTCAGGTTCTAAAGGAACACAATGTTCTGTTATCAACTGCTTTAATTATTCAATGATTAACAAGGATGTGAGCTGAAGTTGCACAATAGACAAAATGAACAAAAAAAGTCTCGTAAATGTAGAAAATACATCAAAGTCACACACAAATGAGTGTATAATTTATGTCAACTAGTCTTCAAGCAAAATACAACTCATTTCACATTATTGAATTACATATATATATATATATGGTTAGGAGATGTTTTCATGATTTGTCACAAGGTATTGCCTTACCTGTTACCAGTATAGTGCTTTAAAAATTAGTAACTGATGAAAATTATCAAATATTATTATATTATAATTATATCAGCATGTCTCGTATACATATTTAGTGTACACAATGTGTGTAGACCTTGTGACTGTAGCTATACTTTATATATAATGTATACACTATTTGGATTGACATTTTTCAGTTCGACTTTTTATGTTACTACACCTGTGGATGCATGTTGGATTGACTAAAATATATATTATTATACTTGTCAAATTGATATTGTCAGTAGAAATCATAACAATTTCACTGTGTTAATGACGAACTGAAGTATTTTTAATATACAATATAATTATAGGCTACTTATACTATTATTTAATAAATGGAAAACCCACTATGAACAAGATGCACCAATAAAGATATGTAAAATATGATGAAATGGTCTGTTTTGAGTACTTTTGACACATTCATTTGCAATGGACTGCCAGTTATCAAAACTTATCATGTTAGTTATTGCTAAAAAAAAAAGCTGAAAAAAAAGATTAACATGATTATTTAAAATTAATATTGGTTAAAAAACAAAGTGATAGCAATACCAGTCGGCCAATTCAGGCTGAAGGTAAAAAAATAAATATTTATTTATTTATTGGGGGGGGTGCATCTTTCCTGACACATGTGACATGAGCTGTCAAACAGTCAAAGTGATCTAACACTCCTATTCAATGGCTATTGGCACCCAATCGTGTAATTTCTATATATATAATCTTAGTATATTTCTCTTTTATGTATTGTATTGCACCTCACAAGTTCACAATATTTACCATATATCATTAACAGGTGCTTAAAAGTCACAGAAACTGTGCTAAATTTGCAGCAAAGCCTGCAGAACACAGTACAGTCATGACACTGGCTGGGGACACTGGGCGCCCAGTTACACTAAAACAAAATGGCGGCGCTAATTACAGATAATCGCGTCAGTTGGCGCTCTCTATTTCCTCTCTGATAAACATTGAGGCTGTGTCTCAATTCAGATGTTGCAGCCTCATAGGCCGCGGCCCTGGAGGCCAGAACACTCAAAGGTCATATATGCTTTGTCTACAGGCCGATTTATGACTGCTAAATGAGACGGTCTAGTCCTTGGAGGACGTATGCTTGCGTGACCACGCACTACCCTGTTGCCTAGCAACCATGACAGCGTCAGTTGAGTTTGTTTGGTTTTTTTTGCTGACATTTTTGACAGAGAGAGAACTTTATTTTTATCTTTACTGTTGTATTTTCTTTACCTTTTACTTGAGAATCTTCACCGAGAGGACCATGACCAGATAAAATAAGAGTTTAAAATTTAAAATTTGAAAGCAAATGCTTGGAGGAACATGTCCACATCTGTCAGCTTGCCAGGTGAGCATTTGTGCCTTTGTCATGGTCATATTTCTTACAAGTTTGTTGCGTTAGGTAATATGGATACTGTGTGAATTTGTAGTTGATGACTGCAAAAAAATGGTATGACACTGCACCGTTGTGTGATATTGCTGAATAATTATGAATCTTGTCAGTAAACTGTAAGGGAGATGGGGGCGGGGGGCAACCTGAAAGATTCAATAAACCATGATGTTGATTTAAGGTGGAATTGCCCAGCTCCAATGTATGGTCAATACAATTATGACAGTCTTGTTATTATTTTATAATGTAGTCATATTGTTTTTGCTGATGTTTTTCTGTCTGATGATGATAATAATAATAATAATAATAATAACAACAATAATAATAATAATAATAAAATTGGTTGCATTTACATAGCATCTTTTATTCAGATTTTCAGGAATGGTGTGCAATGGCACACTGAACAGATGATTAGACTTTGATGATCTCAGAATGCATACCTCCGCCAAGGCTCTTATCTTCACACAGAGTGTTAGCAACAATACTCCAGAACTACTGGATGGATTTGGATGAAATTGTCACCAGAGGTGGTTCTTGGGCTACAGACGAATCCATTACATTGTGGTGATGATCTGAGAATGCATACCTCAGCCAAGGCTCTTATCTTTCACTGTGTGTAAGCAACAATACTCCAAAACTAATGAACAGACTTTGATGCAATTTTCACCATAAGTGGCTCTAGGCCTACACACAAACCCATTAAATTTTGGATGTGATCCATGAAGGATGGAAGGAACCTTGGCAGAGGTCTGCACTCTCTGAGTGCTTTCTAGTTCTTGTTGTTCTTGTTGTCTTTTGTGTTCCCCTGGTCTTTGGATATTTTGTGATGTCCTGTGTTTATCCCCTGATTGTTCTTGGCTTTCATGTTTGTGCTTTTTAGTGTGTTCCTTGTGTATCTTAGTTCCCTGCCCGTCTTGTGTTTTGTTTTCCCTACCTATAGCCTCCCTTATGTGTGCTGTCGTTTAGCTCTTGATTTGTCCCCACCTGTCCTGCGTTTGTTATCAATTCCCCTATATATGTCAGTCTGAGTTTCTGTTCTTTGTGGCATCATTGTCATGTGTGACAATGTGTGTGTGTGTGTGTGTGTGTGTGTGTGTGTGTGTGTGTGTGGGTGTGTGTGTGTGTGTGTGTATATACATATCATCACACAAGTAAATAAAACAGATGAATAAATGAAATACAGAGTATGACTGTCAATTTTTTACAAAGGTAAAAATTTCTTATTTTTTTCTGTTAAATAAAACTACAAAATAATGCTAAACTGACTATAAAATAATGCAGAGGCCACTTAATATGAAGAAATGATGAATACAAAAATCTAATAAATAAAAAGAGATGCTGCACAAAATTTTAAAGGAATGATGAGGTTTTCTTTTCGTTTCATACTGTTGTTAAATCAACAGCATCTCTTTACTACTAAACTGATTTTTTTTAATCAGTGTTAAAATGTGTAATAAAAGTGTACTAACAAAAATGAAAAGATTCCTGGCCTGGCCACAAAAGTATGAAAATAGTGGCTCTAACTGGGAGAAAAAATTAAAAGCTCTCATTTACTGCCATTTCCAGACATCAATTTTAAGTTTTGACATAAGCAGTGACACACAGTGCATCCGGAAAGTATTCACAGCACTTCACTTTTTCTACATTTTGTAATGTTACAGCCTGTGATATATAAGAACAGGCACTTTATTGTGAAGTGCAGTGTGGTGACGTGCACTTCCTGTCACGTCACCACACTGCCCTTTATAAGGAATGGGTGACCATCTTGTGGTCTCTTTGACCAGTGCCCTTCGCCAGGTGCCTGCCGTGTAACGCCATACCAGTCGCAACAATAAAGCTGTGTTCACCAGGTTCATCTTGCCTCATCCTTCGCCCAGGTATTTTACATACAAAACAATAACAGTTGGTGACATCGGATTAACTCATGGAGGCGTGCATAACACCACTCTGTACCTTTGTCGAGCTCCTGGGTGAACCACTGGTACTGTGGGTGCATTGGTTGGAGGCCTATCAAACGTACATTACGGCACTGGACCTCGGGAAGCTCAATAAGGTGAGGGCTTGGGCGCTTCTCGTCCACTACCTGGGTATTGAAGGCCGGAGGGTCCTACGGATGCTAGGCACAGTGAGCTTGTTTGAGGACGTTGTGGAGCTGCTAGATAAATGTTTCTCCACCTCAGACACCGTGACTGTTCGGAGAATTCACTTTTGCCAGAGACACCAGCGGGTAGGTAAGCCTATCTGTCAATATGTCATTGACTTAAAGCAGCTAGAGAGCGAGTGTCGTTTTGGACTGCTTGAAGACGAGATGGTATGCAACCAACTAGCAAAGCACACATGCAATGCTGAGCTGCATGCTGGGCTATTAGTGGCACCTAATGACTTGACGTTAGCTGAAGTAGTTGAGCTAGCTCTCCAGCTGGAAACCGTTGATAAGCTAGCTGTGGAGCTAAATTGGGGCCAGCCACAGAAGCTGACGGAACCACCCACTTCAGCCAATGTTGCAGACCCTGATAGTGAGGATAGCTTGGACGAAGATTATTGGTAAATCAATGCTGCCAGCCAAAGGTCTGCCCCAGGAAACTCCTGTTGCGGGGGTTGTGGGTCCGTGACACACCAACATAAAGCGAAGAAATGCCCGGCAAGAGGTGACAAACATTGTAGTAGATGTGGACGCTTAAATCACTATGCCAGGTTGTGCCGTTTGTCTTACCCGGGGAACCCACGGGAGAAATCACCCTGCCCACCCCTGATGGACACCGGGAGCAAATGGTATGGAGAGCTAATGGACACCCTCGCTTTCAAGTCGACCAGTTCTCGCCCAGTGTCGGTACCCATGCCGATGAGCGACACCACACTACCTCCAGATGCCTCCAGTACTTGGCCACAGTTGGGTGGGGGGTCTGCAGCTACGACGGTGTATACTACAACATTTATAGAAGAGAACAGGGTCAGATCGACAAGCATGGAGTTGCCGCATGCTCAGCAGCAGCACATCGAGCCGACTAAAATTCCACTTTGGGTTATGGACTTGGTTTGGGGTGATGAACGTCCACGGTGAAGATGGGCCAAACAACAGCCAGCAAAACATCAAGCACGTCTGCGGATAGTGGCGAAATTGGGAGCGGCGTGCTTGCGGTTGTCCGACGGCTCGATGAGGCATGCCAACCAGCTGTGGTGTGTCCAGGAGGACACTCCAGGTGACGAGGCAGGACGGGAGTCAGTGTTGGTGGTGAAGGAGTCGGCCTCTACTGTCCAGAAGATCCCAGGGTTTGTTGCTTCCAGGGGCACGCTTGCTGAGGGGCTGCCCTGTGCCCCCCCATGACGGTTCTACCTCTCCCACCCAAGTGACTGTGCTGTAAAATAAAGTTGTTTATAGTTCTCGCGTTTATGCATGCATGTTATGGTATAGGGTTATTTTGTGTTTGTATTTTTGGGTGCTTTCACACCTAAATTTGTTTAATTTGGTTCGAATCAGTTGACAAGTTTGTTACTTTATATCATTTTCTCTTTGGTTCGGTCCCCTTTCACACAGGCAAAAATTCAAACAGACCAAACTGTGTCACATTAAATCCCACGAGACTTACGTCAGAACATTCTCTGTTCTTATTGGTCAAATTTTTTTGCCGCGAGAATAGGAAAGGTAAATACAGGAAGTAGGATGACTACTGTGTATTTATGCATTTCTGGGGAGAAAATAATACAAATCGCCATGTATTTTACGGGGAATTTTCATCACCCTAGTTATCGTTTATCACAGTACGTGTATATACCACTTTCGGCAAATCATACAGTTTGAAAATGAAGCTCTAATACGGATGGGAAATAACATGAATGTTCATTAATCCTCCAGAACTATGACATGCTCAACCACAGATAATTTCAAAGATCTGTCAGTATGTTCAGTGACATAAAATGTTTTACCTCTGGTCCTGTTGTAGTGCGGTCACTTTCTTACCTGCAGGACCACACCAGAGTTCTCCATTTGATTCAAACCAAGATCACCTCTTTCAGGTGGTCTCGGTACAGTTGTTTTGGTACACACTTGAGTGCAATTACCGTGTTCTCACCAGACAAAACGAGCCACACTAACAGAGAAAACAAACTTGAGTTTGATTGAAACAGACTAAAGCCTGCAGGTGTGAAAGCACCCTTAGCTTAGGAGCACAGCAAGTAATTTTAGTTTAATGAAAAACTTTTTCTTTAGATACTGGTGGCAGAATAATCCACCATGCCATGCAGGCTGTGCGGCAGTCCAACTGCCAGCCCTATTTTAGGTTGTTTTGAGTGAGTGTGTTAGGCCAATTTAGTACATCAGTTTTCGTTATTTTAGTGTGTGATTCGGGTCCCAAATTGGGGGGGATTTCAATTGTGTGTGGGGTTTTGAACTTTTCTAAGGGGGGAGAAAATGTGATATATAAGAAAAGGCACTTTATTGTGAAGTGCAGTGTGGGGACATGCACTTCCCATCACGTCACCGCACTGCCCTATATAAGGAATGGGTGACCATCTTGTGGTCTCTTTGACCGGTGCCCTTCACCAGGTGCCTGTCGTGTAACTGCCATACCAGTCACAACAATAAAGCTGTGTTTTCCAAGTGCATCTTGCCTCATCCTTCGCCCAGGTATTTTACATACATAACACAGCCTTATTCCAAAATGGATTAAATTGATTTTTTCCTCAAAATTCTACAAACAATACCCCATAATAACATCATGAAAAAAGTTTTTTATTGAGATTTTTGCAAATTTATTAAAAATTAAAAACTAAGAAATCACATGTACATAAGTATTCACAGCCTTTGCTCAATACTTTGTTGATGCACCTTTAGCACCAATTACAGCCTCAAGTCTTTTTGAATATGATGCCACAAGCTTGGCACACCTATCTTTGGGCAGCTTCGCCCATTCTTCTTTGCAGCACCTCTCAAGCTCCATCAGGTTGGATGGGAAGCGTCGGTACACAGCCATTTTTAGATCTCTCCAAAGATGTTCAATTGGATTCAAGTCTGGGCTCTGGCTGGGCCACTCAAGAACATACAGAGTTGTTCTGAAGCCGCTCCTTTGATATCTTGGCTGTGTGCTTAGGGTTGTTGTCCTGCTGAAAGATGAACCGTCACCCCAGTCTGAGATCAAGAGTGCTTTGGAGCAGGTTTTCATGCAGGATGTCTCTGTACATTGCTGCATTCATCTTTCCCTCTATCCTTACTAGTCTCCCAGTTCCTACTGTTGAAAAACATCCCCACAGCATGATGCTGCCGCCATCATACTTCATTGTAGCGATGGTATTGGCCTGGTGATGAGCGGTGCCTGGTTTCCTCCAAACATGACACCTGGCATTCATGCCAAAGAGTTCAATCTTTGTCTCATCAGAACAGAGAATTTTGTTTCTCATGGTCTGAGAGTCCTTCATGTGCCTTTTGGCAAACTCCAGGCGGGCTGTCATGTGCCTTTTACTTGATTCACTTGATTGGTGGATTGCTGCAGAGATGGTTGTCCTTCTGGAAGGTTCTCCTCCCTCTACAGAGGAACACTGGAGCTCTGACAGAATGACCATCAGGTTCTTGGTCACCTCCCTGACTAAGGCCCTTCTCCCCCGATTGCTCAGTTTAGACGACTGGCCAGCTCTAGGAAGAGTCCTGGTGGTTCCAAACTTCTTCCATTTACGGATGATGGAGGCCATTGTGCTCAATGGAACCTTCAAAGCAGCAGATTTTTTTTGTACCCTTCCCCAGATTTGTGCCTCAAGACAATCCTGTCTTGGAGGTCTACAGACAGTTCCTTTGACTCCATGCTTGGTTTGAGCTCTGACATGCACTGTCAGCTATGGGACCTTATATCATAGGTGTGTGCCTTTCCAAATCATGTCCAATCAACTACATTTACCGCAAATGGACTCCAATTAAGCTGTCGAAACTTCTCAAGAATGATAAGTGGAAACAGGATGCACCTAAGCTCAATTTTGAGCTTCATGGCAAAGGCTGTGAATACTTATATACATGTGATTTTTTTTTTTTTAGTTTTTTTATTATTAATAAATTTGCAAAAATCTAAAAAAAAACAACAACTTTTTTTCATGTTGTCAATATGGGGTATTGTTTGCAGAATTTTGAGGGCAAAAAATGAATTTATTCTATTTTGGAATAAGGCTGTAACATAACAAAATGTGGAAAAAGTGAAGCGCTGTGAATACTTTTCAGATGCACTGTATCAATATAGTTTTGAATACAAAAATAATTCCTGTGTTGTTTTACAGCTTATTTAAAAATTGGTTCTTTTGCCCCCCATTTTCCGACACTGTTTTTCTTCTTATTCACATTCAGAGTTCGCATGCGGTGGTGGCCTAGTTGATAGAACATCTGATCCACAATTGGGAGGTTGTGGGTTCAAGCCCTGGCTGTGTCATACCAGAGGCCATATAAAAATAGTACTTCCTGCCTTCTAGCTTGATGCTCAGCAAAAATAGAAGGGGGAAAGAAAAGTTGTTTATGGCAGCAACCCCTCCTTATTGTAGATGTGATTAACATTGTAGATAGGAGAAATGTAATTTCGTTCTACTGTACATGATTGGCTGTATGGACTGGAAAACAATAAAGTTGACTTCTTCACCGGAGTGGTGGCTCAGTTGGTAGAGCATCCGCCCCACACCCGGGAGGCAGGGGTTCAAATCCCGGCCGGGTCATGCCGAAGACCATATAAAAGCGGAACTTCCTGCCGTCCAGCTTGGTGCTCAGCAATAATGGAATGGAGGAGGGAAATCTGTGGCGGCGCCTTGCATGGCAGCAGCCCTCTGATTCTACACATGGGGTGTGTGTGATTAACACTGTAGATAGGAAAAACACAGTTTCGTTCTACTGTACATGATTGGTTGTATGGTTGAATGACAATAAAGGGTGATTTAATTGTAATTCTCTTCTCGCCATGTTTGTTAAGGCTGGGTGATATCTTGGTACTTTAAAATGTATTGATATACTTTCACCCACGACACAGGAGCACCCAGTATTGTTTGTATCAATACTCCGTCTGCTTTTCTCTTTCCATTTGCCCCCAACTTCACACTGTTCTACCTTCTCCCTCATTCAGAACACATACCAACACCTCCTTCACCCACTGTAGCTGTCACAGTGAAAAGGTTTATGTATCTTTGGTTCTTTTTCTGAAATAATGTTTGTTTATGGGTGTGTGCGCCAGTGTTGCGGACGTTAGCGGTGTCCTTTTCTCCGCCTTCAGTCCCTCCATATCGCGGCGCATATGCGCTCGTGCTGCCGAGCTTGCGGGTGAGTCGGAGAGCTCGTGAAGGGGCCTTATGCAGGCGTCTCGCCCCGCCTATCAGCGCCATTGTGTGAGCGAGTGTCGGGAGAGAGGACGGAGTGTTTTCCTGCAGGCAGCCGGACTGTTAAATGTCCTCCATGTTGTGAGGAAACCAGCGGCGGACCTGGACCTGATATGGTGCAAAAATGGGTGGTAGGCATGCGCTGTTCACATGCCTGATTAGAAGAGTCACATGGCTGCTGGAGGCTGTCCACAATCAGATGACATGACTAACAACTCCTAAAACTTGTCAACATCAGTTGGAGCGTGGTTTTCTGACCTAGAAGAAGACTTTGGGAGCAGTTACAGTGAAAAACGTGCCTAATCCAGGAGCAAGCAGCAAGATTCCTGCAGGGCCATGCTTCAAGGACTTTGTTTGCTGCCCAAGTAAAAGACGTGCATGCTTCTTCCCACATCCGCTGGAATACAGCAGGCATGAAAATGTTCATCAAAGTCCAGTCTGTTAACAGTATGACAAATTATAAAAGCTTGCTGAATGTGTTACAATATTGCAGAGTTTGTTGAACACGGGTAGATCATGGGATATTCCAGTACATATAAAGAGATCCATCTGGTACTCAGTGCCATAGTTTCTGACCCAACGTGTAGTTGAAACAAGAACATGGATCTAAATGTAATGTCTGATACAGTAATTTTCCACTTTCCAAACTGGTGATTGTCATTTTTAAAGGACCAATCTCAAACCTTTTAAAATTATAATTTTCATAATAAAAAGCCAACTGATGCTGGTGTTGCTTTACCAGAGATTTTGTAAGGTTTTTGAAATTTTTCACAGACTTATTAAAAAACTTATGTTTTGCTTCAAATCTCATACACCAAATATGGATAAGAGGACCAATTTTTTTTCATACATCTGGGATAGTGGATCATTAAGTCATGTTTGGGGATCAATTTCTTTTCAGGGAACAATATTTTAAACATGTTGTGATGGTCACAGATCAAATGTTTTAGGTAATAAATCATACATCCATCAGTAAGGATAGGGGAGAGGATTACAGTATATCAGCAATCTACAACAAAAGGAGAACAAAGTTCCAGTGATTATTGTCCCTTTCAACCAGATCCCCAAAGATAAATGGGGGTATTGCGGAGAACACATAATGACTGGATGACATTTAAATCTAAGTGCTTGCTGCTGTCATCAATTTTTAAGCCACTTGGTTTGTTTTTACGTTCCATGCAGCCATAATTAAAACTCTGTATCCTGTTTGACAGCATGTTTACAGAAATGTAACCATTTTTGATCAGATACTGGAAAAACAGTTTAAGCGCATACTGTACAACACCCTCTAACAAATCATGCATTATATCAACAGCATAATTGTCAGTGCTATGAAAATATTCTAATGAATTGAACACGCAAGATTTTTTAGCGCCATAAACAGCTGGTAGAGCAGGATCTTCACTTAGTGCATTACAGTGTTCAGTATAAAGCTCTCTGGATCGCAAAATAAGTCCAGGATTATTCTCAGTAAATACAGATTGAATTTCTTCCGTATTTGTCAGAACCTACATGAGCAGGTTGTACTAAAAGATTCAACAAAACTTAACAGGCTATTCAAAGCAAGATTATCTCCTGTGATTTGAAATACAGAGCCAAACAATTGTTCTTCTATAAATGGAAGTTGGATTCCTTGCATTTCTAAAATTTTAAAATCATCAATTAGAGGTTTTAATATTTCATCAAAACCATAGGTCTTTAAATCTTCTGTGTAGAAAAGTGCTGTGAGATGTACATTCATCAGCACAGAGTTTACTTTTGGAGGGAGGTTTTTTCAAGTAAAATAAATACATCCAGGTTTGTGCACCCCCTTCTTAGAACCTAATGGGTTAGCAGTAGGGCTGTCGCGGGAGAGGAATTTCCCCTGCAGTGACGGTGGACAGCTCAACACTGTGGTATTATTGCAAATGTTTTTAGGACCCTGTGGATTCATAATTTAAACAGGGTTTATAACTTGTGTGGCAAATGAGGGAAACTGTGAGAGTCTTGCTGCAGCTCCGCTCTCAACTTTATGTGCGTGTGTTACAACTGTGCAGAGCTCCGCTCTTTATAAAATTAAATCACCCTTATTGTCATTCAACTGTACAACCAATCATGTACAGTAGAACGAGATTGTGTTTTACCTATCTACTGTGTTAATCACACACACCCCAAGTGCAGAATCAGAGGGCCGCTGCCATGCAAGGCGCCACCACAAATTTCCCTCCTCCATTCCATTATTGCTGAGCACTAAGCTGGACGGCAGGAAGTTCAACTTTTATATGGTCTTCGGCATGACCTGGCCAGGATTTGAACCCCTGCCTCCCGGGTGTGGGGCGGATGCTCTACCAACTGAGCCACCACTCCGGTGAACACAGGCATGAACTGCTGATTCTGTTAAAAAAAAAAAAAAGATCATTTTCATAAAGCAGTGGCAGGAACTACAGGGTGTGTGGACTGGAGGCTGCAGTGACATTCAGCTTAAAAGCAGGACAATCTCCATACAGGACCATGCGTGGCTCTTATCTCCGCGATTTTTGCCGCTGTCCGAAAAATCTTGTTCAAACAAGCTGCTCTTGGAGCTCATACACAGAGCATACACAGTCCGGATCATACACACTCTGCTCAGAAGGAAATAACACTCTTTGTGCCCTTTCAGTGCTCACTGTTACGGCTGTATTTAAAAGGGAGTCCAAACGCTTTCACCACGAACTGCCTGCTGGAGTCCGTCTGGACAGAATGCCCCAAACGGCGGCAGCACTGTCGGCTGTGGAAGTTTCTAGAGTACCGGGTGTAAACATGCTGTTGGTAATAAAAAATACACTTTATTTAGCTATTTATTTAATAATCAATAGGGGCACATAAGTGAACAATGAGATATAGCCACACACACAAAAAAAGTGAACACCACGGTTGTTGTGGTTGGTCGTTTTCCTCCGCGGTAGGTGTGTCCATAGCGCGGTATTACATAATTGCGGTTATCGCGACAGCCCTAGTTAACGGTCTCAAAATCATCGTAATACAGCAAATCTGTAGAGAATGCCTCTGCTGTGAGAACAAGGGATGATTTTGAAAATATAAACCATCATTAATGTCCTTATATGTCCCCTTTTAGCTGTTTTTCTTGCAATAAGCACTCTCTTATCTCATTGTATTTGAAAACTGATTTCAGTGTACCTAAAATTGGTACATACATGTACTTGTCTGTTACAGGAACTTGACCATAAACATCTGTGGTTCTATCTCTACGTGTATCCAATCTCACACCAAGGACAAATTCTTTAGGCTTAACTATTTCTCATTTTTCATTGTAATATTTTTGTCTTTTTGTCTCTGTGTTAAATCTTGAAAAAGGATTGTGCAACTGACTTAAATTGTGCTCCATTTTCTTATAAATGTCTGACTCTTTAACTTCAGGAGATAAGGTTTGGAGAACTACTTCTCGTGCTTGACTTTGAACGTCAGTGACAACTTCCTCCATTGAAGAAACTATCGTTTGGACCATGTTTTCAGAAAGACCGGAAGCTTGCAAGTGTGCAGTGATTGATCCACACATTCTATCAAGTGACTTCTGTGCAATGGCAGGGGGAACATGCAACACTGATGTAGAAGTTATTGGCTGATCACTTGAAAATTCTACTTCAAACTCTCTTTGTGTAGCCACTTCTCTGATGGTATCAGTCTGTTCATCATGGCACTGCCTATGTACTGTGTTGAGGTGCTTTCTAAAACCATTGTAACTACAAAAGGATGAAGGACATCCTTTCTCCACATTTCAAACACAAGTTTCTGGCTAGATATAAACCATGGTGAAATTTTAAATGTTGACAAAGAACTGAACTATTTTTGTGGTGCATTTTACAAACAAAACAGGTGAACATACTCAGACAGTTTTGTTAACTGTTGTCTGACCTTTGTAAACAGGTGACATGTTAACACTCACGCAGCAGTCGAGCTCTCAGTTCCCTGACACGTGGGCTTTCCTTTGACTGTCCAACATTGGTGTTGTACACAGTTGTTTGAATAAAAGTGTAGAAACTGGACAGAGATTCATCATAAGAGAGGCTGAAGACATAATGAGCTTTGAATAGCCCGTCAAAAGCAGCCACCGACATCTCAGTGCTGCAGGGGATCGCTTTCTGGTCCACAACAATGAAGAACGTTTGGATTTTCTTCTTCTGCTTACCTATGCAGAGGAGGAAGGGCTGTCTTGCATCAACCTTTTCCAGGAATGTAGTGAGGCTGGCTCCTTCCTGTAATTTGAAAATGCACAGATTACTACATATAGTATATTCTTACAGCTCTAAATAAATAAATACCTGCAACACACACTTCTTACATAGATAATGACTTTGAAGCACAAAACGATGATTGTACTTGCCTTAACAAATCTTACAAGACGTTGGCTGCCTGTGCTGAACTAATCTTGGCCGCTTTTTTATGGCCTTGCGATGTTGGGGGCAGGAGATGCAACAGCAACAGTAGAGCCGAAATATCACTATCTCAGCCTTATAGTATTTAAGAGAGAGGAAACAAATCATTTTAGTTAGCTTTTGCTTACTGCAGATGTATCCTTGTGACACTTACTTGTCTAGCCAAATTTTGTAACCTTGTGCCACTGTAACAATAGTATACACAGGGTGGCACAATACTTGTGGGGTAATACAGGGTATAATATCACTGGGGTAATTGGGTAACAGAGGTAACACCCACTAACACCTGCGCTCGCCAGATTTATGTGTGTAACCCTTACTAACACCCACTCACCCTACTCACTTTAGGTGTAGTACCCTTTTTGGTAGTGGTGTGTTATGGCAATGTAATTACCTTAACTTTACTACCTGAGCAGAGGGATAATTGGGCCAGGTCAGACCGACTCTGGGTTCGTAGGAACCTGGGAGGTGCAGCAACAGATGACACATACACAGCCGTATATGGAACTTGCAACTATGTATATTATTTTACAGTTATGTACATATAAACAAATACACAGCGCGATAAAAAAAACCCACAATCCATAAACTCAAATTATATTTACAAAATTCACAGTTCTGTTGTTTCAGTTCCAGGTGACCAGTTGGGTCACCTCTAGCAGTCTCTAGGGTTCAGGCTTCGGCTCGCCATCCAGATCTGGAGATCCACGCTCTGGTCAAACCAGTCCAAAGGAAAAAAAAAAAAAAAAAAAAGAAAAGAACCTGACCATGCCAAGTGGCTCGTGCTTCAATGGAGTTCCCGCGCTCAAAGGCGTCGACAACCTTTGGCTCCCAATCAATTTCAAGGATTTTATCCAGGCAAAGGCTGCTACCAGCACGCTAGCGTCGCCATATCACCAAGGACAGTCTCTCTCTCTGGTCTGTGTCTTTCGGCGTCTGGCGTGACTGAGCCTAAAATGCAAGTCATCCCAGACCCAGGGAGAGAGCGCTTAACCCATTGGGTGGCGTGACCCAGCAACGGCGCAGCGTGACCCAACAACGGTGCAGCGTGACCCAGCAACGGCGCAGCCATTTGTTACTCAAAATATCAACACACAATACTAGGAACTTTATCAGAATATTCTAGAATATGTTCCTACTATTTATGAATATATATTTATTTAAATATTCATATTTGAATTATGTATTCCCACTGTAAAATGGGTGTTTCTCTTTTTAAAAGTGGTATCAATATTTCTAATTTAATTCACGTTAAACTATCTACTCCCATTGTGAAATGAATGTCCCCCCTTCTTCTTAAAGCGGTATCGACATTCATAATTTTAATCACGTTTTTAACACTGGGTTGCACAGATGTCATTTACCAGGAAACAACAGCCGTACAATAATTTACTCCTTTATCACAGTTGAAGAATCAATGTTTAATTTTGAAACTGCAGGGACTACTGACTGAATTTATTTACTTTGGGGCTACTAATACAGTGATTTAGTTTTAGTTAACTGTTGTGTATTGGAAGGATTGTATTTTGGATACAGAAAAACTGTTCACATTTACCACAGCCATTCTCAGCCTTGGGGTCAAAAGCCTTCAGAAGTTCTATAACAAAGATTGGCAGGAAGACTCCTGCATTCTTCAACAACTTTGGGCTTGAAATATGAAGGCCACTTAGCAAGAAATCTTTCAGATACTTCATTCCCAAACATCACGGAAAAGTCCTGGTCGATCTTTAATTAGAGACACAAAAGCCATACATAATATTTAAGTTGTGGGGGCCACACATATGTGACCTATTTTGTGACTCACATTTTAGATCAGAACAAAGGCAGAGCTTCCTTGGAGATAACAGGAAGCGGCAAGGATGTTAGCTTTGGTATGCAGAGCTTGAGACTGCGGGGTGTTATTAGAGGATTAAGGAGAGGATGCATTGTAGACTGTGGGGGTGAGATCAGAGAGAGGAGATGCAATGTTACTGCCGATTATAATGCAATGTGATTTGTGATACATGTGACTTGTGAACTGTGAAGAGTCCTGGTATTTAAGGACGAGAGTTCCCTGTAATACTCTCTTTCTTCTTTGCAATGTTGGTGAATGTGAATAAAGATGACTTGAGAGAAACCTGTCTCGTCCTTCCCACATTCCCACACTGGTGACCCAAGACGAGCATGCAGCGAGAGGAGATTTCCCCCGGGCCAGCCTCGTCAGGAGCCCCCAGCCAAGCGAATGCCGCTACAGTCCAGCTACCGGACTTCTGGCAGAACAATCCGCGCTCCTGGTTCAATGCGATTGAGGCACAGTTCAATCTCCGGGGGATATCGGTAGACACCACAAAATTCTACCGCGTGGTCGCAAAACTGGACAACAACACGGCCCAGCATGTGGAGAGCCTGATCGACCAGCCGCCGGACAGCGACAAATACGGCGCGTTGAAGGCTGCACTCATCCGACACTTCACCCCCTCGGTTGAGGAGCGAGCAGAGAGGCTCCTGGCGCTGACTGAGTTGGAAAGTGACATGCCTGGGAACCTTATGGAGAAGTTGTTGAGGTTGAAAGGCTCAGATGACGACCACTTCATCTTCACCCACCTCTTCCTCAGGACCCTACCGTCAGCGACGAGAGCGACCCTGACCAGTTCACCGTTGTTGGCCCAGCGGGACTACCGCGTGCTGGCCCGGGAGGCGCAGCGAATTGCCAACGCCAGCAGACGGCGCGCAGCCACGGCTGCAGCAGCGGAACTCAGCGCGACAACCACAGATGGCAGGGGGCCAGGGGCAGCAGTAGCAGACCCACCGACGACGGCGGCGGCGAGAGCCAGGGAACGCGGAGGAGACGTCCTTTGTTTCTACCATCGCCGTTTCGCAGAGAGGGCACGCAAGTGTGTACCACCGTGCCAGTTTCAGCGTTCGGGAAACGCCAAGACCGGGGGGTCGGTAGCAGCCGCGGCCCTCGGGGAGGAGAACAAGCTGCTCTACTTGTTGAACGCACGCTCGGGGAGGCAGTTCCTCGTGGACACAGGCTCCCAGTTGAGTTTCATCACACCTTCCTACACGGACAGACTAGCAGGTTCCAGAGGTCCCAGGGTGACAGCAGCGAACGGCTCGGAGATTAAGACCTTTGGTGAGAAGACTCTGCTTCTGTCTCTACACGGCTGTACATTTGAGTGGATTTTTGTTGTAGCAGCAGTGAATTTCAATATGTTGGGGGCTGATTTTTTGTGCTCACATGGTTTGTTGGTTGATCTCGCTAACAGGCGCCTGGTTAATGCACTTTCTTTTGATTCTATCCCCTGTACAGCGCGAGTGGCCCCGCCAACAGCACAAGCCAACGTCACAGCTGCAAGCGGTAAGTTCCACACACTGCTCACTCAGTTCCCAGCACTCACGGTCCCCACATTTTCGGCAACAGTCGCTAAACACGGGGTGGAGCATTTTATTACCACTACCGGACCGCCGTTTTTGCAAAAGCTCGGCGCTTGGATGCAGTTAAACTGGCCATAGCGCGCGAGGAGTTCGCCAACCTGGAGAGGTTGGGCATTATCAGGCGTTCAAACAGTCCGTGGGCATCCCCGCTACACATGGTCCCGAAAGCGGAAGGATCATGGCGACCTTGCGGGGATTTCCGCAGGTTAAACAATGCTACAGCACACGACCGCTACCCAATCCCGCATATCCAAGATTTTTCCGTTCATTTGGCAGGGGCTTGTGTTTTTTCTAAGATAGATCTGGTCCGCGGTTACCACCAAGTCCCAGTGCGCGCTGAGGACATACCCAAAACAGCGGTAATAACTCCGTTTGGCCTATTCGAGTTTTTACGCATGCCATTCAGACTTAAAGGGGCTGCACAGACGTTCCAACGCATGATGGACGCGGTGCTTCACGATCTCCCTTTCGTGTTTGTCTACTTGGACGATATTTTGGTAGCCAGCGCGTCCGAAGACGAACATGAAAAACACCTGGCCACAGTTTTCCGAAGGTTGGGAGATCACGGGTTAATAATCAACCCAGCGAAGTGTCAGTTCGGGGTGGCGCAGATCGATTTTTTAGGACACCGCGTCTCCCCCGAAGGAGCAGTTCTGCTTCCTGACAAAGTGCACGCGGTGGCAGATTTTCCTCGGCCGCAGACGGTCAGGGCGTTACAGGAGTTTTTGGGAATGGTGAATTTTTATAACCGTTTTCTCCCCCGCGCGGCGCAACTCATGCAGCCGCTGTATGCCGCGCTCAAAAAAAAGAAACCCGCGGATAAGGTCGAGTGGTCCCTGGAGCGGGACCAAGTGTTCTCGGAGGTGAAAGCAACCTTGGCAAAGGCTGCGTTGTTGGCACACCCAGACCCAATGGCCCGCATAGCGCTCACCACTGACGCGTCAGATGTGGCCATAGGGGCGGTCGTGGAGCAACATGTAGCCGGGGTTTGGCAGCCCCTCGCCTTTTTCAGCAGGATCTTGCGCGATAGCGAACGTAAATACAGCGCGTTCGACAGGGAGCTGCTGGCTCTCCATTTAGCCATCCGCCACTTTCAGTTCTGGCTAGAAGGACGCTCTTTCACCGCGTTCGTTGACCACAAACCGCTAACATTCGCGATGGCCAAGGTTTCCGAACTGTGGTCAGGCTGGCAGCAGAGACAGCTGGCTGTGATATCAGAGTTTACCACTGATATTCAACATGTGGCGGGCAAACTGAATGTAGTGGCAGATTGCCTCTCACGCGCCGTGGCGGCCCCAGTCAGCGTAGGAGTAGATTACGCAGCCATGGCCGCGGAGCAGGTTAGTGACGCGGATGTGCGTGCGCTCCAGTCTGGACCAACAGGGTTAAGGCTGGAGAGCAGGGTGCTGCAAGATGGTATGCCCCCCCTAATCTGCGATATCTCCACTGGACGGCCGCGTCCAGTAGTACCGGTCACGTGGCGCCACCGCATTTTTGACTCGATTCAATCTTTGCCGCACCCGGGAGTGCGCGCGTCGGTCAAAATGGTAGGGGAGAAATTTGTGTGGCTGAGTCTTCGCAAACAAGTTAAGGAGTGGGCAGCAGCCTGCACGGCGTGTCAACGAGCCAAAGTACACAGGCACACGAGGGCTCCTTTGGAGCCGTTTCACATTCCGGCCAAGAGGTTCGATCACGTTCATGTGGACCTCTTGGGACCCCTCCCGCCGTCGCAGGGGTGCACACACCTTCTGACAATGGTGGACCGCACCACGCGCTGGCCTGAAGTGGTTCCGCTGGCGTCAACCAGGTAGCGCGCGCGTTTTTAACAGCTTGGGTGGCGCGTTTCGGAGTTCCGTCGGACATTACGTCTGACAGAGGCCCTCAATTTGTGTCCGAACTTTGGTCGACTATGGCCCGCAGCCTGGGTGTCACAATTCACCACACAACCGCATACAATCCGCAGGCTAACGGGTTATGCGAACGTTTTCATAGGTCATTGAAAGCGGCTCTCAGAGCGTCACTGACGGATGCAAATTGGGTAGACAAGTTACCGTGGATTTTATTGGGGTTGCGTTCTGCGCCTAAAGAGGACTTAGAAGCCTCCCCAGCGGAACTCCTGTTTGCGCAACCACTTCGGCTGCCTGGGGAGTTTCTCCCAGATAACCCGGCGCCAGACACCTCCCCGTTGCAGCTGTTGCAGAGTAACATAGAATCAAGCACGCTGCCTAGCCCCGTGCACCACAGTTTTCCGCGCTTTTTTGTGCCTAAAGCGTTGAAGAACGCAGAGTTTGTTTTTGTCAGACACGATGCGCATCGACCCCCGTTGCGACCGCCTTATGACGGGCCGTTCAGAGTGCTGGAAACAGGGGACAAGCAGTTTTTGCTAGATTTGGGGGGTAGGAAAGAAAAGTTGGCATAAACAGACTCAAACCCGCTTTTGTGGTGGCGGATGAGCAAGTGCTGTTGGCAAGGGCCCCGCAGCGAGGTAGACCCCCACGGGGGGCTTCACAGAGTAATGTTTCCCCAGAACACCCGCAGGGACTGACAAAGGGTTCCACCCCCAGACGGCAAACCCCCAGCGTGACAGCGCAGCGGAGACGTTGAATCCCAGCTACAGCAGATACGGCAGGAGACTGAAGCCTAGACAGCATGCGGACTGATGTGTATTGATTCTATCACGGCATGCATGTTGTTATTCTCTTGTTTGTCTAAAATGTTGGGGGGGCTGGTGTGGGGGCCACACATATGTGACCTATTTTGTGACTCACATTTTAGATCAGAACAAAGGCAGAGCTTCCTTGGAGATAACAGGAAGCGGCAAGGATGTTAGCTTTGGTATGCAGAGCTTGAGACTGCGGGGTGTTATTAGAGGATTAAGGAGAGGATGCATTGTAGATTGTGGGGGTGAGATCAGAGAGAGGAGATGCATTGTTACTGCCGATTATAATGCAATATGATTTGTGATGCATGTGACTTGTGAACTGTGAAGAGTCCTGGTATTTAAGGACGAGAGTTCCCTGTAATACTCTCTTTCTTCTTTGCAATGTTGGTGAATGTGAATAAAGATGACTTGAGAGAAACCTGTCTTGTCCTTCCCACATTCCCGCAAAGTAAGATTTGCATTTAGAACGATTTAGTTTATAAATATTTTAAATACTATTTGATAATGCAGACACACTGTACTGTTACCAGTTCAGGTGTGTGAAGGAAACGAGGGAAGACATCCAAGATTGAAGATTTTGCATCCTGGTCATGAACCAGCTTCTGTCAGTACTTATAGGTGGCTCTCATCTTCTCTTTCACCACATCTTTATCTGTTGAGTGTCTAATGACAGAGAGAGCCTCCTTACAGTCCTCACCAAAGAGCTGTCCCCCAATTACCGGAGCTTCTCGTAGAGTTGTTGGGCTGCCCTCAAAATTTGGCTTGGAATGCTGGCAGTGACCATCACAGGTGTTGCGTTGGACTGTCTTGAGTCTCCAAGCAAGATAGCCACTATTGGCCTCGGGATCATAGAAGTGTTCCTCAAAAACACCGTCACAACCATTACAAATATTAAGCAGGAACAGGGTATAATGATATAAATACTATTACAGATTTTTGATCTTCAAAGTGACACTCAAACTTGCATATCCATTTTTTGAGTATGGATCTTCAAGATATGGAAAAAGGGTCACAATTCCGTCATAGCTGATCTGAACACTTGTGGGTGGACTCCTCCTTTTGAAACAAAATATTAATTACATTTGTGTCCAATTCATGTCAGTTTAACTTGCACATTTTAAATTTCTTGCCCACATGAGTTTGTCATTTCTGCAACCACAATGTTGACCATCTGTCTACGTGTTGTATCTGACAGTGTTTTAGTTCGGCCGTACTCTTTTAAAGATTTCTTCACTCTTTGTGTCATAAACTGCCCCTTAAGGGCTGTGGGAGGACACCAAATGCTCAATGTGTTTTGCACATTTATTGAAGTAAAGACAGACAAAAACTCACTATACATACAAATAACGGATGGCTAGGGCACTGGAGGAGAGCGGGGGCTTGACGTCAACAGGCAGGCGCAAGCCTGGGAATGCCGAGCAAAAAGGGGAAAACACTGACCTGGACGAAGCCCTCCCGTTCTCCTTGAAAGCAGCTCAAAACACTCAGAGTAAAGTACAGCTGAGGACATCCAATGGTGTAGAAGGACACGACAACAAGAACAGGTTTTTGTGCCCTTAAATACCATTTACAAAATAGGCAACAGGTGTGGAACATGAGTGGCGAAAAGAATTACAATCAATGACAGCTGCGCAGCCCACGAGCCAGTTTGACAGCTGGGAGCTGTGCAGCGCTGTCAAACTAAAACACTAACCAGAAACCATAATGACGCAAGAGCAACGCAACCCCAAAATGTAAATAATAACATATCAAATACAGAATGGCAAAAGCAGGAACCAAATACAGCAAACAGGGAAAATAATGAAACAAACGGACAGAAAAAGACTAACTAAAACTGGAGACTGGGCACAACGCCCACTGTGCCCCGGATCATGACACTTTGGATTGGACCTCAGAATATTATCAGTCTTCTGCAAAAATAATTTCTCAAGCTGTTAGCTTCATGCTTAACTGAATTAGTATTTGGCAGTACAATTTATTTTTATTTTACTTATAATAAAGTGGTAAACCCTTCATGAAAACAGTCCATGTGCTGCTAATGCATTACTAAGAATCCTACAACCCAAATTCCGGTGAAGTTGGGATGTTGTGTTAAACATAAATAAAAACAAAATACAGTGATTTAAAAAGCCTTTTTAACATACAGTCATGTGAAAAAATTAGGACACCCTGTATAAGCCTGTGTGTTTTTATAACATATTTGGACATATGGATATTTAATATCAATGTTAAAAATACTGGGAGATTCAAGTAATACAACTAAACAATTGAAAATGAGTTAAAGACTTTTTTCAAATTTTCTGTAAAATGTAATTCTAAACAAATAGTGAGGAATAAATTAGGACACCCCCATCTTTTTAAGGACACCCCCACATTCATTCCCACATAAAATGGCTAAAAAAAAAGTTAAAAAATGCAAATAAAAACAAAAACAAGGTTAGATATACAGTAGATATGTGAACATTTCTTAATAAAGAACTGAATATTTAATGGTGTGTCCTAAATTTTTCATGACTGTATTTTCAATTGAATATACTGTACTTCAAAGGCAAGATAGTTAATCTTCAAACTGATAAACATTTTTGTTTTGTTGCAAATATTCACTCATTTTGAATTTGATGCCTTCAGCACGTTCCAAAAAATGCTGGGACAGGGGCAAGAAAAGACTGGGAAAGTTGAGGAATGCTCAACAACACCTTTCTGGAACATTCCGCAGGTGAACAGGTATATTGGAAACAGGTGAGTGTTATGATCAGTGTTGGGAGTAGCGTGTTATTGTAACGCCGCTACTTTTGCAGTAACATGCTGTGTAATGAAATTACTGTTGAAAAATTCAGTAATGTGTTACAGTTAATGAAATCTGATCAGATGCGTTACTCGTTTTATTAATATGGATAGATATTTTAGCACAAACAGACGATCATACAACTTGCAGTGACACCCTCCTCATCAGCTGCCAACTGGGGATGAATACACAGTTTCAGTGGCTATTGGCGGGACAATTGCCATCCCCAGCGCCACCAGCGGCCTCAAGCCACTAGAGGTTGTCGCGCCAAAGGCAAAGGCAAGCAAATAAATAAGCAAAGTGCGGTGGTGGAGTGGTTAGCATTGCGGCAGCACAGCAACTCACCCTTAGCCGGGGGATCCTGGGTTCGATCCCAGCCCCCAGCCAACAGTGATCTGTGTGGAGTTTGCATGTTCTCCCCGTGTCTGCGTGGGTTTACTCCGGGATTTCTCCAGTTTCCTCCCATATGCCAAAAACATGCAAGTTAGGTTAATTGGCATCAAACTGGGGATTCTAAATTGTCCTTAGGTATGACTGTGAGAGTGAATGGTTGTGTGTCTCTCTGTGTTGGTCCTGCGATGGACTGGCGATCTGTCCAGGGTGGACCCTGCCTCTCGCCCAAAGATGCTGGGATAGGCTCCAGCCCCCCCCCTACCCAAAAAGGATTAAGCGGTAGAAGATGAATGAATGAATAAATATAAACTGACCCTGCCTTAAACCCCTTGACGCCTGAATTTATTTCCAATTGTTAACAAATTTTTTTTATTATTTTTTTTTATTTTTTTCATAATTGAAAATCGTTGTTTTTTTGGTTTTTGTTGTTTTTTTTGATTGATGCAAATTCGCGACAATAGACGTCAAGAGGTTAAACTGGCGCAGCCGTCACACAGTCTCCTCTGCGGGTCCATTTCCTGTCCTGCCCCAGTTCACATCACTACCCGGTGGGGAGAAATGCCGTGGAGGTGGCGACTTCTCATATCAAGCCCTGATCACCTGTAAGTAGCTACCCAGTAAGTAGCTCCTACCTCTGTGGTTAAACATGACTATTTTTTGGAGCAAGAAACTCGCATTTAATGTCCACAATAAATGCATTTAAAGTTTTCTTACACACAGAGAAAAAAGTGACTGATTTGTTGCAGTAAGCGGTGACCTTTCATTTATCTGTGCTTTCTGTTTTATTTTATCTCATTAATTTACATGCTGTTGTGATATGCAACTATTTCATGGAAGTAAATCCTCCAAATATGCATTTTTAATGGGCTGGTCCAGGGGTGTCAAATATATGGCTCGTGGGCCAAAAACGACCCACCAGGGGGTCCAAAATTTTCTCTGTGAATTCACAGCTTTATTTCTAGTAAATTTCTGACTTTCTACTGATTACAATAGTTTGTGTAAATCTAAGACATTTTTTCTCTGTAAGATGAGACTTTTTTTTCTCATCAGTTTTCTTCTTTTTTTCTGATGAGAAGAACGAGCCCTTGATCTTGCTGTGTGTGCAAGATGATTTAAGTATGCATTTAAAAGTAATGTGAAAGTTACTTTTCTAAGTAACTAGTTACTTTAATCATGCAGTAACTCAAAAGTAGCTCAGTTACTTTTGAAAAGATGTAACTAGTAACTGTAGTTACTATTTTTTAGTAACTTGCCCAACACTGGTCATGATTGGGTATAAAAGGAGCATCCCCGAAAGGCTCAGTCATTCACAAACAAGGGTGGGGTGAAGTTCACCACTTTGTGAACAACAGCGTGGGAAAATAGTCCAACAGTTTAAGAACAACGTTTCTCAACGTACAATTGCAGGAATTTGGGGATTTCATCATCTACAGTCCACGATGTCATCAAAAGATTCAGAGAATCTGGAGAAATTTCTACACGTAAGCTGCAAGGCCAAAAACAAACGCTGATGCATTAAAAGCTGACATCATTCTGTAAAGGATGTCAGATGAGCCCATGTGGGCTCAAGAACACTTCAGAAAACTATTATCAGTTAACATAGTTCGTCACTCATCTACGAGTGCAAGTTAAAACTCTGCCATGCAAAGTGAAAGCCATAACACCCAGAAACACCACCAGTTGCTCTGGGCCCGAGCTCATCAGAGATGTATTGATGCAAAGTGGAAAAGTGTGCTGTGGTCTGACGAGTCCATATTTGAAACTGTTTTTGGAAATCATGGATGTTCTGTCCTCCAGGCTAAAAAGGAAAAGTACCATCCAGATTGTGATCAGCGTTAAGTTCAAAAGCCAGCATCTGTGATGGTATGGGGGTGTGTTAGTGCCCATGGCATGGGTAACTTGCACATCTGTGAAGGCACCATTAATGCTGAACGGTACATACAGGTTTTGGAGTAACATATGCTGCCATCCAAGCAACATCTTTTTCAGGGACATCCCTATTTATTTCAGCAAGACAATGCCAAGCCACATTCTGCACGTGTTACAACAGTGTGGCTTCTTAGTAAAAGAGTGCGGGTACTAGACTGGCCTGCCTGCAGTCCAGACCTGTCTCCTATTGAAAATGTGTGGCACATTATGAAGCGTAAAATATGACAACGGAGACCCCGGACTGTTGAGCAGCTGAAATCGTACATCAAGCAAGAATGGGAAAGAATTCCACTTACAAAGCTTCAACAATTAGTGTGCTCAGTTCCTAAACGCTTACTGAGTATTATTGAAAGGAAAGGTGATCTAACACTGTGGTAAACATGCCCCTGTCCCAGCTTTTTTGGAACGTGTTGCAGGATTCAGATTCAACATGAATTTCACTGGAATTGGGGTTGTATAATCAAAAACAATTTTAGATTATTTCATGGTTTACCTGTCTTGTTTCATCGCGATCCAGCTCTCTGAGGCCCCTCTTCCTATTCTTTGTGGATGGAAGGATCACAGTCGAATCTGATGAAGAGGAATTTCCTGGTGATGTTGGAGGGACTGGCAATGAAGCTGGTGATGCTGGTGGGTCTGTCAACACCTATGAGTGTGATTCATCACCTACCACGTTAATCTCAAATTCTAAAACAATTATTGATAGAAGAGTAAAAAACACAGTAGAAAATTATTTGGCAAAAACAGACAAATCTAGTCAGATTAAGTCCTATTTAATACCATTTTTAAATTCTCTCAATATCCTTACCTGTTATTGGATACTGGTGATGTGCAACCTTGAAATTTTGGACCCCTGACTTTATCAGTTCATCGGGGGCAATGGATCAGCGTTCTCGTCGCGCCCTCCGCCAGTACCCGGGCTCGCCTGGGGAAGCTAATGATCCTACCAGCAGACTAAATTCGAAGAGACGACGCCTCTGTGCCAAGTCAAAGAAGAATCCTAGTCACAGTCCTAAAGCCGAAAGCAAACAGCCCCAAGAGCACTTTGTGGTAGGATCTGCCCTTCGCATATTACAACTAAACGTTGAAGGCCTATCTGCAGCCAAGCGAAGCCTTATTGAAGTCCTCGCCTTCCAACATTCGATTGATGTAATCTGCCTCCAAGAGACTCATATTGGCACAGAGGAAGCTGGCCGCTTCACCATCAAAGGCTTTGACCTCCTGTGCTATGTTCTACATGTTAAACATGGACGTGCCACCTATGTGCATTCTGACATAGCTGAAGCAAATCACCTGATAACAACACATTTCTCAGACACCATAATCATTGGTGGCTTCCATATTGTCAATGTGTACAAGCCCCCTAATGCCAACTGGGATCTGCAGGTCTTACCCACCCTACCCCACCCTGCCATCTATGTGGGGGACTTTAACAGCCATCACCCTGACTGGGGGTACCCAGCAGTGGACAGTGATGGGGAGGCACTTTCAGACTGGGCATCCAGAAATGACCTCGCTTTGATATACGACCCCAAACAAAGAGGAACCTTCCACTCTGCTAGGTGGAAGAAGGACTATTCTCCTG
This sequence comes from Pholidichthys leucotaenia, assembly GCA_020510985.1. Taxonomy (NCBI): domain Eukaryota; kingdom Metazoa; phylum Chordata; class Actinopteri; order Cichliformes; family Pholidichthyidae; genus Pholidichthys; species Pholidichthys leucotaenia. Next base: position 117,974,301 of record CM035847.1, read on the forward strand.
ACCTGTGTTGGGTCAGCTCTTTGAATGGGGAGCCATATCCTACACAGATCCTCATTCTTGATGATTTTCCACACAGCCAACACCGACCCCTGCTTGTACACATTGGCCTACAACTTCCAGTCATATACAGCCCAAGGAAGATGCGCTGGAACTTCCGCAAAGCCAACTGGAAGAAATTCAGTGAAACTCTGGACCGGAGCGTTGTTACCATCCCACTCCACACCATCACTGTAGATGAAGCATACAACCGCTTCTGCAGTGCAATCTTCAAGGCTGCCCATACTGCAATCCCACGAGGCTACCGACCCCTCTATGTCCCATGTTTGGCCGGAGAAAGTGTTGCCCTCCTACAATCCTATCAAACATCAGGGGACCCAGAAATAGCAGACCATCTCATTGAATCGCTAAATACAGCCCGGCGAAAGGAATGGGAGGAGACAGTTGCTGACCGGAGCTTTACCCACTCTAGCAGGAAATGTTGGAGCCTCATCCGTCACCTAGGAGTTGCACAGAAGCCCCCTAGCCAAAGCTGAGCATCCGTCACACCCAACCAAGTTGCATCCCACCTACTGACTATCGCCAAAGCACCCCAAGACAAAGACACCAGAAGAGCAGTTACAACTGAGCTAAAAAAACACCAAAAAATGCCTGTAGAGGAAACGAACCCTGAACCCTTCGAGGCTGCTGAACTGGAGAAAGTCCTACAGGGCCTGAAATGTGGAAAGGCAGCAGGATACGATAACATCTTCCCAGAATTCATGAAAAATCTTGGCCCCCGAGCCCTAACCTGGTTGACACAATTTTACACAAGGATCACACAAACAAACTCGATCCCAAAGAAATGGCGGACAGCAAAGGTCATTGCCATCCCAAAACCTGGCAAAGACCACAAACTACCAGCAAGCTACCGCCCAATCTCCCTACTCAGCGTTCCTTACAAAATCATGGAGCGCCTAATACTGCAACGCATTTCCCCAGAAATAGAGGATATTCTAAGTGTGGATCAAGCAGGTTTCCGCAAGGACCGCAGTACAGGAGAACAAGTACTGGCCCTAACCACCTTCATCGAAAATGGCTTCGAGAGCAGACTGAAGACAGGGGCTGTGTTTCTCAATCTTACAGCCGCCTATGATACGGTCTGGCACAAAGGCCTCCTCCTGAAACTTATAAAGGCGATCCCTGCTTGGGCAACAGCAATTATAAAAACCCTGCTGACCAACCGAAGGTTCAGAGTCCACCTCAGTCAGAACACAAGTGCATGGAGAATGCAGAAAAACGGACTCCCACAAGGCTCAGTTCTAGCTCCAACTCTGTTCAACCTCTACATAAATGACCTGCCTACTACAAAATCCCGCAAATTCATCTATGCAGACGACATCTGTTTGGCATTCCAAGCACCAGACTTTGAACCACTGGAACGGGTGCTCACGGAAGATCTTGCCAAACTGGACCAGTTCTGCAAAATCTGGCGCCTAAAACCAAGCCCAGCAAAAACCGTTTCCAGTGTATTCCATCTCCACAATGCAAAAGCTGCCAGAGAACTAAACATCCACCTGAGCGGACTCAAGCTTAAGCATGCCCCAAATCCAACTTATCTTGGAGTGACCCTTGATAGGACCTTATCCTTCAAGGAACATCTAAAGGGGACGGCTGCTAAGGTGAAGGTACGAAACAACCTGCTCTGCAAGCTCGCTGGTGCAAAATGGGGGGCGGCAGTCTCCACCCTGCGCACCTCAGCACTGGCCCTTTCATACTCTGTAGCAGAATATTGTGCCCCTGTCTGGTCCAGGTCATCTTACTCACACCATGTAGACACCCAGCTCAACTCAACAGTGAGAACTATAACTGGAACAATCCGCTCAACACCACTCCCCTGGCTCTCTGTACTGTCAAACATAGCCCCTCCACACATCCGGCGAGCAGCATTAACTCAAAGGATGCTCCAAAAAGTTAAAGATTTTCCTCACTTGCCAATCCATGCAGATATCTACACCCCACCCACTGCCCGACTTTCATCCAGACGGCCGATTTGGAAAAACCCTCCCCCAGCTGACTTTACCATCCAGACAGCTTGGCAAGAGGAATGGGAGACCAAGGAGGTCCCAAACAAACAGCTGGTGATAAACCCCAACCAACAGGTCCCGGGCACCAACCTCCCAAGGAGACAGTGGTCTACACTCAATCGCTTCAGGACTGGACATGGCCCCTGCTTGGCCAGCCTTCACAGATGGGGCAGTAGCCCTAGCCCACTGTGCGCATGTGGAGAGGAGCAAACAATGGAACACATCATAGAGGTTTGCCCGCTCCAAAGACTGGAAGGAGGATTACACACCCTCCATACAGCAAACCAGGAGGCAACTGCTTGGCTTAAGGACTTTGCATTCGCTAAATAAATAAATCAGTTCATCAAATATGTCAGTGTCAACTTCAGCGCCTGATGTATCAGTCAAGGCGAGCACGCCTTCAGCTACAAGTTTAGCCTGCAGACCAAACTTGTCTGATACTGAGAGAAATCAAAAAGGAACTGACTGATTTTGTTCTTTTAAAATATATGGATACCAACCTTCCTGAATAAACTTCATGAAATCAAAGTTGTCATCACTTTGTGGAACCTTAATGCATTTCTGGACTTCGCCATATTCCACCTTTGCCAGCATTTCCTGTATACATGTAATTACATTAACAAAATTACCATGGTAAACAATGTATCTGGTTCAAGATATAAAAATATTAAGCCAGTGTAACAAATATTACATAACTTAAACAAGTATCTTACCACAAAATTTGTAAGCAGACATTAATATATCAGCCCATTTTAACAAAAGCCTAACAAATTTTTCATTATAGAGGGCACCTAAAAGATGTCACACTTAATGAAATATAATTCATATCTACAAGCCTGTATGTCGTCAATACAAAAATACGACTAATATGTCAACAGTAATTTAGAGACGAAACATTGTATACTTTGAAAAAAAAATTACAGTGATATTGTGAACAGAATTGTTGTGAACAGAAACAAACACAAAATATTCTGAACAGCTTGCAAGCATTGACAGTACCCGAATCTTCTGCAGGGACCTGCTGTAACATGGAGAAAAACTGTTCAGTTGTTCAAGGTGTTTGATGATAAGATTACCAGACACACACATTATCTCAGTATAATGTGGCTATTTTCACAAGGTTAACTCACCCAAAAACACAGGACTATATCGCTGCGGTTTGCAGGGCAGGCAGTCATTACCGTCGCATCTTTTGCTGCACCTTACTAAAAGCCAGAGGAATGTCCTCACTGCACAACACTGTCAAATTTTTGTGATTTACTAATGAATGTAAGTGTAGAAGAGCTTGGAAGAACGAGGCGGTGTGATATATAAACCAAAGTTTATTATCAGCTCCTCTAACAAGTCTCATCTAAGTGCAGAAGCAGAAGCAAGAAAAGAGACCAAATACCTCCGGCTCTGTGAACTTATACTTGCACATAACAAAAGACATGCATATCAAAGGCTGACATCCCTCATTATCTTAATCCCCCCATTGTCTCCGTACTCCTCCTCATGGCCCTGGGGGGTGAGGGCAGCTCCTCCGGTCTCCACCGCAGTGTCTGGGAACGTCTTTGTTCTTCACTGGCGGTTGAGAGTCTTTGTCCTTTCTGAGGTGTGAAGTCGCTTTACATATGTAATCACCAAACATTCCCACATGCTTCAACATATGTAGGTTATGGAATATATGATTAATATAGCCCACAGCCCCCCCCAAACGACTAAGAAAAGGACAATAGAAAAATTCACAGTTTAAGATAATTACTATGATATACTAACTGCTATAACTCTTGCCACAGAAGAAACTTTCCAGCAGCCATGCTCCTAAGAGAGTTCAGTGGTAATCATAACAGCATAGTAAAATCACAAGTCAGTCCTAAACTGTTACAGCACAATTAGTGAACAACTGTTGAGTAGTTTGCATCAGTCTCTGTGCTGTCTGGGTTTTAATCTTCTCCCGAATCTGCTGTGGGTCCGCTTAGGCGTCCTGCTGGGACCTTCCTGTAAGGAATCTGCAGCTTGGGGAGGAGAGTGATTATTTGTTCCCTGCAGGGGGGCTGAGTCTTTTCTCTTGGGGGGTCTACCCCGCCGAGGTGCTCTCGCCAACTGTGCAGGCTCGTCTCTCAACAAGAAGGCAGGTTTAAGTCTGTCAATGCTGACTGTTTCTTTTCTATCCCCAAAATCAAGCACAAAATGTTTATCACCAGGTTCCAGCACTCTGAATGGCCCATCGTATGCTGGGCGGAAAGTTGGTTTTAAAGCTTCATGCCTAACAAAAACGAATTCAGCGTTTTTTAGAGCTTGGGGGACAAAAACCGGTGGAAAAGAGTGATGTGCCGGTCCGGGGAGAGAGTCCGGTCCGTTGCTGCCTAAAAACCTCGAGGCTGGAAGATGCCCTGGCTCTGGGTTCTCTGGTAAAAATTCACCCGGGAGCCTGAGAGGTTGTGCAAAAACTAATTCTGCTGGAGAGGCGTCTAGATCCTCTTTAGGCGCAGCACGCAACCCCAATAAAACCCAGGGAAGTTTATTTACCCAATTTGTATCCGTTAGTGAGGCTCTGAGGGCGGCCTTTAAAGACCTGTGAAAACGCTCGCATAGCCCATTAGCCTGAGGGTGATAAGCGGTGGTGCGGTGAATTGTTGCCCCTAAGCTGCTGGACATGGCTGACCAAAGCTCCGAGACAAATTGAGGTCCTCTATCGGACGTGATGTCCGATGGGACGCCGAAACGTGCCATCCAGTTTGTCAAAAAAAACGCGAGCGACTTCCTCCGCTGTAGTTGACGCCAGAGGGACTGCCTCTGGCCAGCGCGTGGTGCGGTCTATCATTGTTAACAGGTGTGTGAAACCTTGGGAGGAAGGTAGTGGCCCCACGAGGTCGACATGAACGTGGTCGAACCTTCTAGTAGGGATTGGAAAAGGCTCCAGAGGGGCTTTTGTGTGTTTGTGTATTTTGGCGCGCTGACAAGAAATGCAAGTTTTTGCCCATTCTTTTACGTTTTTGCGCAGGCCCGGCCACACAAACTTTTCGGCGACCATTTTAACCGAGGCGCGCACACCTGGATGCGCGAGGGAGTGAATTGAGTCGAAAATACGGTGGCGCCATGTGGCTGGGACTAACGGGCGAGGTCGGCCGGTTGAAATATCACATATTAGGGGGAGCACGCTGTCGCGTAAACCCCTTTCCTCCAGCCTTAACCCTGTTGGTCCAGACAGGAGTGCGCGCACGTCCGCGTCACTGCTTTGTTCCTCTGCCATGGCTGCATAATCTATCCCTGCATGGATAGGTGCTGCGTATGTGTCCGTGTTAGTGAAAAGTTCTGCGGCTGAGGCAGTATAATCTGTCTCCTCATGCTCTGGCGATGTCACAGCGCGAGAGAGGCAGTCTGCTACCACGTTAAGTTTGCCTGCCACATGTCGAATGTCTGTGGTGAACTCTGAAATCGCAGCCAGCTGTCTTTGTTGCCTGCCTGACCATGGTTCTGAAAGTTTAGCCATCGCAAAGGTGAGCGGTTTGTGGTCTACAAAAGCCATGAAACTCCGCCCTTCTAACCAGAACTGGAAGTGGCGGATGGATAAATGAAACGCTAGCAGCTCCCTGTCAAAAGTGCTGTACTTACGCTCAGTTTGGTTTAGCGTTTTGCTGAAGAATGCCAAAGGTTGCTAGATCCCGCTGACATGTTGTTCTACAACTGCCCCTATAGCTAGGTTGGAAGCGTCTGTGGTTAGTGCAATACGGGCCGAGGGATCGGGGTGAACTAACAATGTGGCATTAGCTAGAGCGCTCTTTACTTCCGCGAAGGCGCGCTCGCGCTCCAGGGTCCATTCGACCGCGTTGGAAGCTTTCTGTTTTCTGAGCGCGTCATATAAGGGCTGCATGAGCTGAGCTGCGTGGGGGTGGAAACGGTTGTAAAAATTAACCATTCCTAAAAATTCTTGCAGCGATTTGACCGTTTGTGGCCGTGGGAAACTTTTTATCGCGTGAACTTTGTCTGGAAGTGGAACTGCCCCTTTCGGAGAAACTCTGTGTCCTAAAAAATCAATTTGCGACACGCCGAATTTGCATTTGGCTGGATTGATTATTAACCCGTGCTCTTCTAGTCTCTGAAAAACCGTAGTGAGGTGCTGCTCGTGTTCTTCCTCAGACGAGCTGGCTACCAGCATGTCGTCGAGGTAGATGAAAACAAAAGGGAGGTCGCGTAATACTGCGTCCATCATCCGCTGAAAAGTTTGAGCAGCGCCTTTGAGGCCGAAAGGCATCCGCAAAAATTCAAAAAGGCCGAAAGGGGTTATTACCGCTGTTTTAGGAATGTCCTCTGCTCGAACTGGGACTTGATGATAACCGCGGACCAGGTCTATTTTTGAAAAAATGCGCGCACCCGCCAGATGCAGTGAAAAATCCTGAATGTGAGGAATTGGGTAGCGGTCATGTGCTGTCGCATTGTTTAATCTGCGGTAATCTCCGCACGGTCTCCAAGAACCGTCGGATTTCGGAACCATGTGAAGTGGCGAGGCCCAGGGGCTCTTCGTGCGTCTAACAATGCCTAATTTTTCAAGGGTAGTAAACTCGTCCCGAGCTATGGTGAGTTTGGCCGCGTCTAAGCGGCGAGCTTTGGCAAATACGGGTGGGCCCGTTGTGGGAATAAAGTGTTCAACCCCGTGTTTAGCCACAGTGGTTGAGAATTTGGGAATTGTGAGTGCTGGAAATTGGGTGAGGAGTTGTTCAAACTTACCTCCTGCCGTGGTGACGCTAGCCTGCACAGGTGGTGGAGAAACTCGGGCTGAGCAGGGAATAGAAGCAAAGGACAGTGCATTAACCAAGCGTCTATTCGCTAGATCAACTAATAACCCGTGTGCACACAAAAAGTCTGCGCCTAACAAGTTAAAACTCACCGCCGCTACAACAAATGTCCATCTGTAGTTGCGGCCGTGGATGTGGAGGTGCAGGCTCTTTTCGCCGAAAGTGTCAATACTGGAGCCGTTGGCTGCCACCGCTCCGTTGCCCTGGGTGCCCATGGCTCGATCTGCTTGGGAGGGCATGACGAAACTCAGTTGAGCTCCTGTGTCAATAAGGAACTGCTTGCCGGTGTGTCCGTCCGTCACATATAACAGCTTACTCTTCTCGCCGAGAACCGCTGCCGTTAACGGCTCTCGGCTTTGGCGTTTAAATTTGCAGGGGGGAACACATTTGTGAGCCTTCTCGGCGAAGCGGTGGTGGTAATAACAAACATCACTCCGTCTGTTACATTTTGGCCGTGTCGCTGTCACCGCGGGCTGTGTCTGCTCTGTGGGTTGAGGCTCGCCGTGGCTCTGGGCATCAGCGTTGAGGTCTGCGGATGCTGCTGTGGGTGTCTGTTCCCTGCAGGCGTTGACGAGTCGTTGAGCTTCGTTGGCCAGCACGCGGAAGTCTTGCTGGGTGTTGCATCGCATGTTGGCGAGCGTCCCTCTCATGTGTGGTGGCAGCGTGCTGAGGAATACGAATTGGAAGAGGAAGTTATCATTGTCCTCCTCTTTAAGCTGCAGCAAGTCCTCCATGAGGGCTTTAGGTCTGCATCCTCTGTGGCCGTAGACCGCCAGGATCCTCTCGGCTCTCTCTTCGGCTGAGGGGACGTAATTTGCCACGATGGTTGCTTTCAGTATTTCATATTTATCTTGGGCCGGCGGCCGCCGGATTATGCTCCGCACATACCTCGAAGTGGCGGTGTCGAGTTTGGCGACGATGTGATAGAACTTCGTATCGTCGGCCGTGATGCCCGCCAGTGTAAACTGGGCTTCAGCTTGTTGAAACCACGAGGCGGGGTCTTCCTGCCAGAAGTCCGGCAGCTTGACAGCGATGGCATTTGTGTAGACCATCACTGCTGTGTCCGCAGGGTGAGAATGCCTTGCCTTGGCTCTCTCAGCGGCGCTGGTGCTCGGTTGAGCCCTCTCTATCACTTCTGCCGGGGGGGAACGTCGTCCATCTGTTCCCCTGTCTGCGTGGGCGCCGGTGTCTGCCTGGGTCGCCACAGATGAGTCAATCGCGGGGGAACGCCTCAGGTCCATACTCGCGTCAGGGGTCACCAGTGTAGAAGAGCTTGGAAGAACGAGGCGGTGTGATATATAAACCAAAGTTTATTATCAGCTCCTCTAACAAGTCTCATCTAAGTGCAGAAGCAGAAGCAAGAAAAGAGACCGAATACCTCCGGCTCTGTGAACTTATACTTGCACATAACAAAAGACATGCATATCAAAGGCTGACATCCCTCATTATCTTAATCCCCCCATTGTCTCCGTACTCCTCCTCATGGCCTTGGTGGGTGAGGGCAGCTCCTCCGGTCTCCACCACAGTGTCTGGGAACGTCTTTGTTCTTCACTGGCGGTTGAGAGTCTTTGTCCTTTCTGAGGTGTGAAGTCGCCTTACATATGTAATCACCAAACATTCCCACATGCTTCAACATATGTAGGTTATGGAATATATGATTAATATAGCCCACAGTAAGCAATGTTTCCCCACATTGGGAACGTCATAATATAAAACAGCCCTTTTAGCACTGAGACATTGTGCTCAGTTACTTCAGATTGTCTTCGGTTGGCTATCTAACGTTAGCATTAGTGTTAACTAGTCAGCGAACTTCTGCTAGCATCTTGACCGCAAAACTAAAATTAAAATGAACAAATTAAAATCCTCCATATGAAAATTTTCTCTTAAAAATCACTATTACAGATACAGTTTTTTCCCCACCAAATGTAGAATTTTGGCTACCTGAAATGTATGGATTAATGTTGCATTTGTGGCGGGTGAGGGTAGTTATCAGTGCAGTGGGGCATTTGTGTCCCCATTGGAAAAAACGATATGCCACAACAGAAATATCAATATCAACTCATAATGTAAAAAGATGGAACCTCATTGACTTATCAAAAAAAATGATAGATAAAACCGACACGATGTCCACGGCACAGTCTGCAGTCAGGCTTCAGTCAGTGTGCAGAAGATGAGGTGAGGCTAAGTGAGTTCACTCCTAAGGCGTTACAGTGAGGTTTAGAGTTGAGAGATTCAGATCACAGAGATCACTTAAGCTACATTCCGATCTACAGTGTACTTCAACTGTATTCCCTACTCCCTGCTCCGTTCTCAGGGAATATCAGTAAGTTAACTGCCCTTCACAAAATTTCTCCATTTGAAACACCCTGCAACCGTCGGCTCCCTCCTCCATGAGTTACCACAGTAACCATGGACACGTACTGATACTATGGTGGAAAATTTATATTTCTTAAATAAAATATTAATACAAATATATTTTATTACTATCAGTTGATATAAACAATAACCAACTGTCATGGGTGGCTCTCGCGAGCCACCAGAAGACGCCACACAGTCACCAGTGAGTTCAGTGAGAGTTTTATTTACGGTGAAAAGATACAACACAGGCTGCTGAGACAATGACACTTAGTCTTAACACAACAGGAGGCATAGGGCTATACAGCTCACTACAGGTCCAGAGGAGGAGACGGTCAGCACAGACAGGCAAGGTTGGTGAAATAATAATTACACCGGCTGCTAAGGCAGAGACACACAGATCAATTCTCACTGGGAGGGGCAAGGCTACACAGCACACTCACCGGTCCAGGGGAACGACGGTCAAACCAAATGCAGACGTGGTAGGAAATTAATCCAAAGCTTCCGTAGCATGACGGAGTGCGAACAGACACTGCTGCGAGGATGTGGTCGCCAGCGAGGGTAAAAATAGTCCTAGCACTAACGACCACAAATGCAGCACAGCTGTTCAGGGTTTGACAGCTGAGCGGAAGCCTCCCCGAGCACTATCACAATAAGAGCTCGGAGAGCTAGAATAATAACGCCACTGTCAAACCCTGACAAGAATAACCAGAGCACCAAGACCTAGTGCTCGGGTCATGACAGTAGCCCCCCCTCACTTGACGGGCTCTGAACGTCTAGTAACACCTGCCCCCCCCCCCCCAACCACAGGGCGAGTGGATTGAGGAACAGGCAAGGAGGGAGCCAAACAAAACCTAACACCCTAAACAGGAAAAGAAACGAATACATCACTTGACATAGCCATCCTATTTCCCCCCAGAACAATGACGAAAGAAGAAAAAACAAAACAAGACATGACTACAAAACAAGGAGAACACAATCATACAAAGCAAAAAACACTTGACCCTGAAAATTTTCCCACCAAGACCACAGACAACCCGTCTAACCCCAGTGTATATAACCTGGCCCAAAAAAATAAACCCTCAACACACAGTAACTATAGAAACAAAACAAGAAATAAATGCAAACACATAACTATGGCAAAAAGGAAAGAAATACATGACGGTAACTAAGGACACAGAAACAAGAAATAAATGCAAACACATGGTAACTATGGGAACAAAAACAAGACGTAAATGCAAACACATGACTATGAACAAGAAATACATACAAACACATGGTAACTATGGAAAAAAAAAACAAGAAATAAATGCACACATGGTAACTATGGGAAAAAAAACCCACAAGAAATACATGCTAACCCACCGTGACTATGAAAAAAACAAAAACACACACGAAACCAGAAATACATGTAAACACCTGGAAACTATGAACGAGAACACCATACTATGGCCCCTCAAGAAGAAGAGGGGAACAAAACAAAAAGCAAAACACGGCCATAGCCCCTCAAAGGAAAAGGGGAGGACAAAACAAAAAAAAAACAAAACAAAACCCAGACTAAGGACTGCAACCCCACATGAGGCAAACAAAATAGCTTTACATAACTTAACCAGACTATGGATGGCAAAACACACATGAGGCAATCAAAAATTGCTCCACATAACCAGACTATGGGCTGAAAATACACATGAGGCAATCAAAAATTGCTTTGCATAACTTGACATAACCAGACACCGTATGGGCCAAAACAAAAGATGATCGGCGGAGATCCAACGCCCCCCAGGCAGAGCTCCGACGACCTCCCTGCCTCCGATGGCCCACGGATAGTCCCACAAAACAGTACATGATCAGGCGGCCTGCCCCAGTCCCAGGCCCCCAGAAATAAGTCCTCTGGTGGCCGAACCAGGCCACCCAGTAGCAACCACAGTTTATCGGGCGACCAACCCAAGACACTGAACGCACAAAGCAGCTCCTCGGGTGGCCGACCCGCATCCTACAACCACCAGGACCGTGGAGGAATTGCATGCCACCGCCCGCCTAATGAAGACCAGACATGCGAGCGCCAGACTGCCAGACAAACACCTCCAACGGCCCCCAACTGGTGGCTCCTGAGAGGGGAACAACCAAGAACTTGGACCCCCTCGAATCCTGATTGGGTCGCAGCCGCACCTGCGCTGGACCCCCACTGGACCTCGTCGGACCCCGACTGGGTCATAGCTGCACCCGGGTCGGACCCCGATTGGGTCAACTCGAACCCTGATTGGGTTGCAGCCGCACCTGCGCTGGACCCCCACTGGACCTCGTCGGACCCCGATTGGGTCATAGCTGCACCCGCGTCGGACCCCGACTGGGTCATAGCTGCACCCCCGTCGGACCCCGACTGAGTCACCTCGGCCCACGCATCGGACCCCGACTGGGTCGGTACTGCACCGGCGACGACCTCCATCCCCGAACCTGGGACCTCCAGTCCCGTGACCTTGACATATTCCCGACTGGTAACGCTGTGGAGAGGCTCAGGGAGCAAGAGAGGACCGGGATCAGTCTCACCGGCAGCGCCAGAGCCCAGCGAGACAAGCTCAGGCGCAGCAGAAGGCTGCCCCTCGCTCGCCTCCCCATGAGGCAGGCAAAAATGCTCTATAAGATAAGATAAGATAAGATAAGATAAGCCTTTATTAGTCCCACAACGGGGAAATTCCAGGATTGCAACAGCACAGGGATAGCAACACTCAGAGCAACAATCAGAAGGCAAGAAAAAAAAAAAAAAAAAAAAAAAAACAAGCAAACAAGAGCAGCTAATATACATATGTACGTATTACTATAAAATATATATATATACACACACACACAGACACACAGTGCAGAGCATTGTAGCTGGATGGAATAAATATATGAATAACACACCATAAAGGAAAACAAAGAAGAGCACTTGCCTGCACTCGGGCTCTGGAGCCGTCCAGGACTCCGTCGATCCAGGTTCAGAGAGATGCTCGTCGTCGGGCTCCCACTCGGCTGCGTCGGGTTCCACAGCCGGCTTGATGGTCTCTGCAGCTGGATCCTCTCGCGCTGACGTCCATGCCAATAACCCGTATGGCGTAGGGGCAGGGGACCCTTGACCTGCTGACTCGGGCTGCATCTCTGAGGAAACCTGGGGACGCTTGCTCGTCGGCTCTGGCTCCTCACCACAGTCCGTTCTCCTTCTCTGTCCAACACAGGGCTGCAGGGCCAGGATATCTCCCAGAGCCGCAGGCCTCCCCCTCGTCCGATGGCATGGGACTGACGCCGAGGACCACTCAGCAGGAGTGAGCAGGAGTATTTATGTGACACAGGTAATTGGAAAATGTTGTGTCTCTCTAATCTCTCTATCGAAGATATTGAAGATTTGTTTATCTTCGTAATCTTGGTGATTGGGATAATTCTGATTGGGACGGGAATTGTCTTGGTTTACCGCAAATTGCTGAAGATGGATTCAACCTATCAAAATGCTGGCCAGGCGAGGTGCATCCAACAAATTGAAAAACTGGAGAAGACCCTGATAGCGACTACTGGAGAACTGTCTCGTAAGGTGGATTACATCATGGGTTCGCTCAGGTCTTTCCACGACGAATTCAAAGCTGCGCAATGAAGGATTAATGTACTGAATCTACAGAAGAAATACAAGTCTTCTCTGTGATCAGTCCTATTTGGCATTATTATTCCCCATGAAAATTCCTCCTGGCTGTCTGCAGACTGTGTTTTTTCAAAATCATGAGCACAAGGCCTTGGACAGCCAGCTGCAGCGCCAGATAAGACTGGCGCCAGACAGACAAAACATCTTCTGCCAAGGGTCCTTGGGTCTCTCTTATTATCATCAACACTGCTCAACACCGCACACACATTGATCCATGAACTGAATAAAGATAACACTGCTCTCTTGTGTCCTGTGAATTCTGTGTAGCGAATATATGTGCATGAGCTTTTCTTTTCCTTGAACTCTTAATATTGATTAAGTATGTAACCAGTATTTTGAATCAATGATTTTTTTGCTCCTTCCTATTGTATCATCTTTATGCGACCTGTACCCTCCTGCTGATAGGCGCGTTGCAGATGCGCCGCGGCACGGAAATGCAGGTTCATTACTGTGTCAAGTCAAATTCTCTCGTATGTTATCAGTGATCTGTTAATGTACTTGGCAATAAATCTTTTTCTGATTCTGATTCTGATTCTGAGGAAACACAGAGGCAGCAGGTTCAGTATAAATGGCTTCAGCTGGAGAAGGAAACTCGGGGAGCTGCAAACCCCGAGCTTCACCCCCAGGAGTCAGACAAGACAGATCACTATAATGACTAGGAAAGTGAAATTGAACTTGCCTGTCTCCCGAAGGTAAGATGGTGCCAGCTGAAGAGAATGTTGCTCCTTCCCTCGCTCGCTGGATGGTAACATAGGACCCTTGGATGGAGCTTGCCGGCGCAGGACTCAGATCACTCTCAGCAGCTGGCTGATTGAGTGGGTCATTCCGGCGGCCCGGAACTGGATCCAGAGCAGGAGCTTGCTGAAGATGTGCTCGGCCGCGGCGCCGACGCCTCCGCCAGCCCCCAGATGGTGCGAACTCCAGGACTGGATCAAGGACGGGATCAGGATCCGTAGGCCAAGAGCAGGAGTGCCTCTTCTCCTGCTTCATGCCGCGTTCCTCCTCCAACATCAGGAATATCTCGCGTTGCGCGGCGATATCTTCCCTTCTCGCGTCGACTTCCGGGTGGTCGGCGTAGCTGGGAGAGAGATGACGAAGAACGTCTTCAGCAGCGTCTAGGTACCAATGTATGCCGTGATGGTAGTCCAGCAGGGAAGCAGAGATGAGCATCTCATCCACGACTTCCAGGACGCCTGTCAGCTCATGGCACAGGCTCCCAGCGCGGCCCCTCCGCGACGGCATTCCTCCCACACACACAGTACCCAGACGGAAACAGCAACTGTCCAAAAAACTCAAACTCACTGGTGAATTGTGTCTCGGGTTGGCGTCACCGTAAACGCCGTTTTGGCAGCAGTGTACTGTCATGGGTGGCTCTCGCGAGCCACCATAAGACGCCACACAGTCACCAGTGAGTTCAGTGAGAGTTTTATTTACGGTGAAAAGATACAACACAGGCTGCTGAGACAATGACACTTAGTCTTAACACAACAGGAGGCATAGGGCTATACAGCTCACTACAGGTCCAGAGGAGGAGACGGTCAGCACAGACAGGCAAGGTTGGTGAAATAATAATTACACCGGCTGCTAAGGCAGAGACACACAGAGATCAATTCTCACCGGGAGGGGCAAGGCTACACAGCACACTCACCGGTCCAGGGGAACGACGGTCAAACCAAACGCAGACATGGTAGGAAATTAATCCAAAGCTTCCGTAGCGTGACGGAGTGCGAACAGACACTGCTGCGAGGATGTGGTCGCCAGCGAGGGTAAAAATAGTCCTAGCACTAACGACCACAAATGCAGCACAGCTGTTCAGGGTTTGACAGCTGAGCGGAAGCCTCCCCGAGCACTATCACAATAAGAGCTCGGAGAGCTAGAATAATAACGCCGCTGTCAAACCCTGACAAGAATAACCCAAGCACGGTGGCGCACGGTGGCTGCACGGTGGCGCAGTGGTTTAGCACTGGGTTCGATCCCAGCCCCCGACCAACAGTGAGCTGTGTGGAGTTTGCATGTTCTCCCCGTGTTGCATGGGTTTACTCCGGGATTTCTTCGGTTTCCTCCCGCATACCAAAACATGTAGGTTTAGGGCGCTCGCGCATGCAGCGACCGGCAGCCGGTGGCTTGTCACCAGACTGCAAACCAAATCTACCTACGGGTACAAATAAGTAAAAAAAAAAAAAAAAAAAAAAAAAGCACCAAGACCTAGTGCTCGGGTCATGACACCAACATCAGTTTAGCTTGTTAATAACGTTAGTAACAATAGTTTGTTTTACTCATATTTGAGGCACAATGGCTTATGGGTAATCTTGACTTCACTTCCAGTGAAGTGATGTATTGTAACGTGCACGCCAACTGACAACGTCCCACCGGGAGGTTCGAACTCATGCCTCCCGTTCCAGAGTCCCGCACTCTACCTGTGTCGCCAATAGGGTCAACCCACTTGGCAAGCCAAGTAGGGTGCTCATATTGAGTTCGCTACACTACTCCCCTCTGGTTCTCGACATCGTCCCAATGTCAGCGCCGCACCACAGCTTGGGAACCAGTAAATCCCACTTCTGACACCAATGTAACGTGGGCAAGGTTCACACAAAGAAAGGAGCAGATAGTTGTGACGAACAGGCTTTATTATAACACACCACTAACCCCCAGAACTACCATAACTACACTGAACACCAGAACAGGCGGGAAAACCCCCCTTCTCCCCCTCAAAGCATGCTGGGAAATCCCCGCCTGCCTAGACATGGCCCCGACGTTACACTGCCCTCCCTTAGACTGGTTTCTGTCCCCAGAAAACCCAAGTTCACCCTCAGAAGTCCAACACAAACTCATCCAGGTGTCGGGGCAGCCTTCGGTGCCGGCAACCAACACGTACAGGCCTCCCAGTGTCCATCTGGGTCTCGGTCGGGGTATGTGGTCGGGATGAAAGCTCCGGCTCTTCCACCAGCGGTGCAGATGGCTGATACGGGGCGAGACGGTCACGGTGAAGGATCACGACCCGGTCCCTTTTCCTAAGCTTCACCCTGTACACCACATCCGACAGTCTCTGCAGAACCACGCACGGTCCCGACCAATGGCTTGCCAGTTTCGGTGATTGTCCTCTTTTTATCTCAGGGCAGAAAACCCAGACTTGATGTCCCGGTGCAAAGTCCCTCCCCTGGCAGCGGGAGTCATACGCTCGCTTCTGCCGACCCCCTGCAGCTGCCAGGGCCTCCCGAGCCAGTTCATGCACCGTGTAGAGACGTTCTTTCAAATAAAAAAAATAACCCAACCCGGGTTTTCCCTCCACCTTCGGCTCGGGGGGGGGGGGGGAATACCAAATCCACCGGTGTGCGCAGCTCGCGTCCAAACATGAGCGCCGCAGGGGTGCACCAAGTAGATTCCTGAGCTGCCGTCCGGTACGCCCACAAAACAAGAGGCAGATGCAGGTCCCAGTCTCTCTGTCGCTGGTCCACTAGGATAGCGAGCTGGGTGGTGAGGGTCCGGTTGAATCGTTCGACCAGGCCGTCGCTCTGTGGATGCAGCGGGGTGGTCCGAGTTTTCCGGATGCCCAGCCGCTTGCAGACCTCTCCGAAGACCTCCGCCTTGAAGTTCCGACCCTGGTCGCTGTGTAGCTCCTCCGGTGCGCCAAACCGACAGAACATCTCGTCCACCAGCTTTGATGCCGTCGTAGCGGCACTTTGGTCCGGGACCGCGTACGCCTCTGGCCACTTAGTGAAATAATCCATCGCGACCAGCACGTAGCGGTTCCCCCGGTCCGTGGCCGGGAAAGGGCCCAGGATGTCCACTCCCACTCGCTCCATTGGTGCTCCCACCCGGTACTGCTGCAGGGGAGCGTGGGATCGCTGAGTTGGCCCTTTCTGAGCTGTGCACGTGTCGCAGTGGTGAACATGGAGCTCCACGTCCTGATGACAGCCGGGCCAGTAGAACCAGGCCCGAAGGCGCTGCAGTGTCTTTGTCACTCCAAAGTGGCCCGCCCCTACCGCCCCATGAACCAGCTGGAGTACGTTGGGCCGGAGTCGACGAGGGACCAGCAGCTGCCAGACGTGCCGCTGCCCAGCTGGAGTCTGCCACTGTCGATACACCATGCCCTCGTGGCAGCGGAGGTTGGCCCACTGGGAGTGTAGGGCCTTAGTCTCTGGGTCCAGTGGTGACACAACCTCCCAGGCGGGCCGCTGTCCTGCGTCCAGCCACTGCCGAACCCGAGAAATGACCGGGTCTCTATCCTGCTCGCTCTGCAGCTGCTGCGTGCCAAGGACCTCTGTGACGTCATCGCTGGGGAGAGCCTGATCATCCGAGGAGGGGCTGCGTGTCGCTGCGTTATTCCTGCTCGCAGCGGCCCGGAGAGCAGCAGCCCATGGGGCGGCTTGGTCTCGATCTTCAGCCCGTTGGCAGTGACGACACTCCTCTGTCACACAGGGACGCCGAGACAGCGCGTCAGCGTTGGCATGGAGGCGGCCTGCCCGATGCACCATCTGGAAATTATAATCCTGCAGTGCCTCCAGCCATCTCGCCAACTGTCCATCTGGCTCTTTGAAGTTTAATAGCCAGGTCAGGGAAGCGTGATCTGTCCTGAGCTGGAACCTCCCCCCGTACACATACAGGCGAAAATGACGCAGTGCTTGAATGACAGCCAACAGCTCTCTGCGAGTCACACAGTAATTCCTCTCGGCTCTGCTGAGTGTGCGGCTGAAAAAAGCGACTGCCTGCTCTCCCTGCTCTCCCTCCTGGGATAACAGCGCCCCGATGCCCTGGTTGCTGGCGTCCGTGTCCACAATGAACGGGCGGTTCGGGTCAGGATACTGCAGGATGGGGGCTCCGATGAGCACCGCGTGGAGCTGGGAGAAAGCAGCAGCACAGCTGTCACTCCACTGAAACGTGCATCCTTTCTGCGTCAGCTGATGCAGCGGGCTGGTGATGGTGGCGAAGTTTTTCACAAACCTCCTATAATAGGAAGCCAGTCAAAGAAAACTTCTCAGCTCTCCCACGTTCCGCGGCACTGGCCAGTCTCTCACCGCTGCCACTTTTTCTGGGTCGGTGGCGACTCCTGCTGCACTGACGACGTGGCCCAGGAAAGTGGTCTCCCGCCGGAACAGGTGGCATTTTCTAGGATGTAACCGTAGCCCCGCCTGTTGGATGGCACCCAGCACCTCTCGGAGATTTGACAGGGCGCTGTCAAAATCAGCTGCATGCACCAGTAGGTCATCCAGGTAAACAATGCAGCGACTCCGGGGCACGTGAGCCAGCACTTGCTCCATCAAGCGTTCAAAGGTGGCTGGAGCGTTGCAGAGTCCAAACGGCATCACTTTAAACTGGTACAGTCCCTGCCCAATGGAGAAAGCTGTCTTCTGGCGGGCCTCGGGTGACAGCTCTACCTGCCAATAGCCGCTGCGTAGAACCAGCGAGCTGAACCAGCTGGAGCCGGTGATGTGGTCCAGCGCGTCATCGATGCGGGGCAGGGGGTAGGAATCCTTCCGGGTGATGTCATTCAGGCGCCGGTAATCCACACAGAACCGCCATGACCCGTCCTTCTTCTTGACCAGCACCACCAACGCCGCCCAGGGGCTGCTGGAGGACTCAATAACATCTGCCTCCAGCATTTCTCGCACTTTTTGTTCCGCCGCTGCCCGTCTTGAAAAGGGCAGCCGGCGTGGGCGGAGTCGAATCAGCCTGGTCTCACCGGTGTCGATCTCATGCTGCACCAAGCCGGTCCGGCTGCATTCCTCATCCTTCGTGGCGAAAACACCCATATAACAGTCCAATAGCTCCCGCAGCTGGCGTCTCTGTTCCGGGTCCAGCCCGCTACAGCTCCGCTGAAATAATCCCTCCACCGCCTGCTGCGTCTCTGCTGACATGCTGACCCCTCCCCCTGCTGTCCCTGTGTGTGCTCGTGCTCTCTCTGACCGCGCTGATGGCATCATCGTGTCCGGTCCTCACGGTGGCCTGCCTGGTCCGGTCCGTCTTGGTGATCCCTCGATCGCGCAGGCCCCCGTGTTCCTTCTCTGGGTCCTGCTGTGGAGCGTGATGGTCCGGTTTCCCAGCTGGAGGGACGGTCCGGTGGTGTCGATCTTAGCGTTCCAGGCTGTGAGCAGGTCTAGTCCAATAATACAGGGGTATTGGATGTCAGCCAGCCAGAATGGGTGTTTTATGTTCTGACCGGCCACCCCCACCACCAGAACTCTCCGCCCCCTCAGTCTGGCGCGTTCACCGGTAGCCGTGGTGACGCAGCGCTTGGTGGGTTCCCACCCCCGTGGGGCCGTCTTGTTCGTGCCCGGCAGCACACCGGGTCGGACCAATGAGATTGTAGAGCCGGTGTCAATCAGGGCCCAGATCGACGTCTTCCCCAAGCTGCACTGTAGATACATCCCTGGAGAGTGTCCAATTCGGCCCATGCGTGGTACCGGCTCCTCGGGGGAAACATCTGCGGGAGGCGGCCTGTCCTCGTTCACGCCACCTCGCTCTAGTTTAACGCCGGCGAGGGGCCAGTTTGTCGTGGGGTGGGTGCGGGGCAGTACCGTGCGATGTGTCCCACCTCTCCGCAGCGGAAGCACCCTTCCTCGCGCCGCCACGGCCATCTTCTCCGTGGACGCGCCACCATGGTCTGTCGTAATTCCTCCTCTTCCTCCTCGCTCTCAGCCGTGGCCTGGAAGGTTCTTTGACTGCACGTTGGTGCTTCAATTGTGCGATTCATCAGCGGCTCCACCCGCTCTGCTTCTGCCACTGCAGCCTCCCAGTCGCTCGCTGCGTGAATCCGTACGTGGCTCTGGAGCTGGGCTGGGCGGAGACCTTGGATGAAGTTCCGGAGGGCGAGCTTCTCTACTACCTCCGGTGCGAAATCTGGGTAGCTGCGCTGGGTTAGCTGCTGTATGTCTGCAGCATAGGCCCCTAGGCTTTCCTGGATGCTTCGACGGCGGCGGGTCAGCTGGTCCTGGGCATGCTCAGCATCCGCTGCTCTTCCAAATAGTCTCCGGAGCGCCCTTTGTAGCGCTGGCCAGCTGTAGCGCTCCTCAGGCCGGAGATCAGAGAGCGTGCAGAGAGCCCTCCCTTCCAAGGCCAGTGCAACTTGCACGGCGGTTTCCTCTGGTGACCAGCCGTTCAGCGCAGCGGCCAGCTCAACCTGGGTCAGGTAGTCATCCAACGTGGTCTCGCCGTTGAAGCGGGGGATCTTGGCCCGCTGCCGGACGGATGGGACGGTCACTTCCTGATCGATCGCCACTCCTGATCGCCGTGGGATTGCCAGCCCGCCCTGTCCTGAAAAGGGCGGGATGCAGGGCTGGTTTGCACTGTTCTGCCCGCTCTGTCTTGAAAAAGGCAGGAGGCGGGGTGCGCTGGCCCCGTCAGGTCCTCTGCTTCGTTCGTCCTTGCTCCCGGGGGTGGTGTCTCGGTCCCATCGTCCGTCGTCAGCTGAGCAATGAGTCACTCCAGCTGCTGGATCTCCATTCTGATCCTGGCTTCCATCTGCAAAATCCCACTTCTGACACCAATGTAACGTGCGCGCCAACTGACAACGTCCCACCGGGAGGTTCGAACTCATGCCTCCCGCTCCGGAGTCCCACACTCTATCTGTGTCGCCAATAGGGTCAACCCACTTGGCAAGCCAAGTAGGGTGCTCATATTGAGTTTGCTACACTACTCCCCTCTGGTTCTCGACATCGTCCCAATGTCAGCGCCGCACCACAGCTTGGGAACCAGTAAATCCCACTTCTGACACCAATGTAACGTGGGCAAGGCTCACACAAAGAAAGGAGCAGATAGTTGTGACAAACAGGCTTTATTATAACACACCACTAACCCCCAGAACAACCATAACTACACTGAACACCAGAACAGGCGGGGAAACCCCCCTTCTCCCCCTCAAAGCATGCTGGAAAATCCCCGCCCCCCTAGACATGGCCCCGACCTTACAGTATCATTGTTCTCTTCTTCTGCACAGTTCTCAGTTCCCTTTGAACTGAAGACTGTTCGCTCCCTTCGATTTGGAATCTCAGTTAATATGGCGGATACCCTGTGCATTCCACTTCAGAGCATACTATTAGGCGATCAGAACGTAGCTAGAGAGCTGAGAGATTCCGATCACAACAATGACTGATTTTAACTCATTTTTCATGACATCCGGTTTTGATGCCAACTCTTTGTCAACTCAGTTAAATAAAGAGGATTTGACTCTATCCAAATTATGATTAACTTTACTTTTGCTTAAATTTCATCAACACCAAAAATTTCACTCTTTTGAATTTGCTGTGTACTTTTGTTGTTTTAAATAATCACCACCATGGGCAGCATGGTGGTGCAGTGGTTAGCACTGTTGCCTTACAGCTAGAAGGTTCCTGGTTCGATTCCCCAGGTTGGCAGGGGTTGGGACCTTTCTGTGTGGAGTTTGCATGTTCTCCCTGTGCTGCGTGGGTTTACTCCGGGGGCTCCGGTTTCCTCCCACAATCAAAAGACATGCATGTTAGGTTAATTGGCTGTTCTAAATTGTCCCTAGATATCTGTTTCCTATAGGCCCTTAGAATAGAGGGTTAGTATTAGTGAAAGCGCTTTGAGTGGTCTTTGTGACTAGAAAAGCGCTATATAAGTGCAGGTTAGATAAAAGAGACGGTATCGGGTTTAGATCGGTATCGGTTGATACTCAAAGTCACAGTATCAGTATCTCTATCAGACTGGAAAAAGTGGTATTGGCTGTGGTATAGCCACAGATGATATTCTGTCAAATTCTGAACAATGAAGATTAACAATATTTCACAATAAATCAAATATTAATACATTGTTCTGTAATTTTGATCTCCACTATATATATATATATATATATATATATATATATATATATATATATATATATACACTACCGTTCAAAAGTTTGGGGTCACTTAGAAATTTCCTTATTTTTGAAAGAAAAGCACTGTTTTTTTCAATGAAGATAACTTTAAACTAATCAGAAATACACTCTAATATTTAATATACATTGCTAATGTGGTAAATGACTATTCTAGCTGCAAATGTCTGGTTTTTGGTGCAATATCTACATAGGTGTATAGAGGCCCATTTCCAGCAACTATCACTCCAGTGTTCTAATGGTACAATGTGTTTGCTCATTGCGTCAGAAGGCTAATGGATGATTAGAAAACCCTTGTGCACTCATGTTAGCACAGCTGAAAACAGTTTAGCTGGTTAGAGAAACTATAAAACTGACCTTCCTTTGAGCAGGTTGAGTATCTGGAAAAAAATTATTATTTCAAATACAAATCATTATTTCTAACCTTGTCAATGTCTTGACTATATTTTCGATTCATTTTACAACTCATGGTGGTAAATAAGTGTGACTTTTCATGGAAAACACAAAATAATTGTCTGGGTGACCCCAAACTTTTGAACGGTAGTGTGTGTGTATATATATATATATATATATATATATATATATATATATATATGTATATATATATATATATATATATATATATATATACATACTGTATATATATATACATATATATACAGTATATATATATATGTGTGTGTGTGTAAAACATTTCATTCATGAAAAGATAAGAAGTATATAATCATATTACAAGTGTTTTGTGCTGAAAAATAAAGGCTATATCTGAATATCTGACTGCTTTTTGTATATTTTTTAATTATCAGCAATTTAATTATCAGCACATTCATAAATTTTTCAAATCTGAAAAATGTCATACATCTCTTGCTTTCAACAGTGATCACACAGATTTAGTTCCTGACATTTTATTACATTAGAGACTACAGGCCTGCCCGATCTGAACCCAAATGGTGTTCAGTTATTGGACTTCTGTGCTAACCACAGTTTATCCATAACAAACACCATGTTCAAGCATAAGGTTGTCCAAATGTGCACCTGGCACCAGGACACCCTTGGTCGCAGGTTGATGACTGATTTTGTTATCGTGTCATCAGCTCTACGACCTTATGTCTCAGACACTCAGGTAAAGAGAGGTGCAGAGCTGTCAACTGATTACCATCTGGTGGGGAGTTGGATCCGATGGCAGGGGAGGATGCCAGTCAGACCTGGTAGACCCAAACGTATAGTGAGGGTGTGCTGGGAACGTCTGGCTGAGGCCCCTGTCTGGGAGGTCTTCAACTCCCACCTCCGGAAGAACTTCAACCACATTCCGAGGGAGACTGGTGACATGGAGTATAAGTGGGCCATGTTCTCCACCTCCATTGTTGAAGCGGCTGCCCAGAGCTGCGGCCACAAGGTCGTTGGGGCAGTTTGTGGTGGCAACCCCTGAACCAAGTGGTGGACACCAGTGGTGAGGGGGGCCATTAAGCTGAAGAAGGAGTCCTATCAAGCTTGGTTGGCTTGTGGGACTCCCAAAGCAGCTGAGGTGTACCGGCAGGCCAAGTGAAGTGCAGCTCGGGTGGTTGCTGAAGCAAAAACTCGGGTATGAGAGTTTGGTGATGCCATGGAACAAGACTTTCGGTCAGCCTCGAAGAGATTCTGGCAAACTGTCTGGTGGCTCAGGAGGGGGAAGCAGCTTCCTATCCACACTGTGTATGATGCAGATGGGGCACTGCTGACTTTGACTGGGGATATCATTTGGCAGTGGAAGGAATACTTCAAGGATCTCCTCAATCCCACTGACACGCCTTCCACAGAGGAAGTAGGGCTTGTGGACGAGGGGGACGACTCGCCTATCACAGGGGCTGAGGTCGCCAAGGTGGTTAAAAATCTCTTTGGTGGCCAGGCCCTGGGGGTGGATGAGATTCGCCCTCAGTACCTCAAGGCCCTGGATGTTGTAGGGCTGTCATGGCTGACACGCCTCTGCAACATTGGGTGGAGGTTGGGGGCAGTGCCTTTGGCATGGCAAACTGGGGTGGTGGTTCCTCTCTTCAAAAAAGGGGACCGGAGGGCGTGCTCCAACTTTGGAGGGATCACACTCCTCAGCCTCCCTGGGAAGGTCTATGCCAAGGTACTGGAGAGGTGAATCCGGCCGTTGGTCAAACCTTGGATTCAGGAGGAGCAATGTGGTTTTTGTCCTGGCCGTAGCACATCGGACCAACTCTTTACTCTCTAGAGAAACCTCGAGGGTTTGTGGGAGTTTGCCCAACCAGTTTACATGTGTTTTTTGGACTTGGAGAAGGTATTCGACCGTGTCCCTCATGTTTTTTTATGGGAGGTGCTTCGGGAGTATGGGGTATTGGGCTTGTTGTTACGAGCTATTCGGTTTTTGTACGACTGCTGTGAGAGTTTGGTTTGTATTGCCAACACTCAGTCAGACTCATTCCCAGTGAGAGTTAGACTCCGCCAGGGCTGCCCTTTGTCACCGATCCTGTTCATAATTTTTATGGACAGGATTTCTAGGTGAAGCCAGGGAACAGAAGGTGTCATGTTTGGTGACCACAGTATCTCATCTCTGTTCTTTGCAGATGATGTTGTCTTGCTGGCTTCATCCAGCAATGGCCTACAGGTCTTCCTGGGACAGTTTGCCACTGAGTGTGAAGCGGCTGGGATGAGAATCAGTACCTCCAAGTCCGAGTCCATGGTCCTCAGCCAGAAAAAGGTGGATTGTCCTCTTCGGGTTGAGGACAAGTTCCTGCCCCAAGTGGAGGAATTTAAGTATCTTGAGGTCTTATTCACAAGTGAGGGGAGAATGAAGCGAGAGATTGACAGACGGATCAGAGCAGCATCTGCAGTGATGCAGACGTTGAACCGGTCTGTTGTGGTGAAGAGAGAGCTAAGCTCTAAGGCAAAGCTGTCAATTTACCAGTCAGTCTACATTCATACCCTTACCTATGGTCATGAGCTTTGGGTAATGACTGAAAGAACGAGATTGCGGATACAAACACTGAAATGAACTTTCTTCGTAGGATTGCTGGACTCACCCTCAGAGATAGGGTGAGGAGCTCAGTCATCTGGGAGAGGCTCAGAGTAGAACTAGTTGAGGTGGTATGGGCATCTGATCAGGATGCCTCCTGGACACCTCCCACTTGAGGTATTTTGGGCACGTCCCACTGGGAGGAGACCCCGGGGCAGACCCGGAACAAGCTGGAGAGACTATGTCTCCCAGCTGGTCTGGGAACGCCTTGGTATCCTCTCTGAAGAGCTGGAGCAGGTGGCTGGGGAGAGGGAAGTCTGGTCTTCTCTGCTTGAACTGCTGCCTCCGCGACCCGAACCTCCGGAAAAGTGGTAGAAGATGGATGGATGGATGGATGGATGGAGACTACAATTTAGATTCATTTTGAAGAAGCTGTGATGTTATAATATTGATGCCTTTATTGTGAAGTGCGGTGTAGCGGTGGCCACTTCGTCTTCCGCCTCTGCACCGCCTCGTAAATACCAGGGGCATCCATTTTATGACCTCTTTGCCAATGCTTTTGTCTGGTGGCTGTATTGTGTGTCCTATATTAATAAAGCTGAGTTTGCCCATTCACCTGGCTTCATCATTCCACAAAGGTATTTACAGACATAACATTTTGGTGACGAGGACAAACTATGGAGGCATGTATTGCACCATTTTGCCCCTTCCTGGAGCTCCCAGGCAAGCCACCTGTGCCTTGGCCAAGATGGTTTGCGGCTTTCCAAAATTACATTGTTGTGCCTGACCTGGGTGAGCTACATAAGCTAAGAACACATGCGCTCCTTGTACATAATTTGGGAATTGAAGACCAGCGTATCCTGCCCACACTCGGGCTCCAGACTCATTTGAGGACATGGTCGGGTTGCTAGCAAGCCATTTTCACACCCTGGATAATGTGACTGTTCGGAGGATTCGGTTCCAGCAGTGACATCAACGTGCAGGTCAGCCTGTCCACCAGTTTGTCGCTGACTTGAGGCAGCTAGCTAGCGAGTGTCATTTTGGGCCACTGGAAGAAGAAATGTTACGTGACCAGCTGGCGGAGCACACAAACAGCACCGCTTTATGAGCTAGGCTTCTCACGGCCACAAGTGACTTAACGTTAGCCAGGGCTGTCGAGCTAGCTCTCCAAATGGAGACCGCAGACAAGATAGCTTCAGAGCTAAAGTGGCGCCAGTCACAACGGCAGCTGGAGCCTACCGCCGCAACATTAGTAGTGGACCCTGATAGCGATGATAGCTTGGACGATGACAACGCAGAAACCAACGCTACCAGCCGAAGATCTGCCCCAGAAAAACCCCTGTGCATGGGTTGTGGGTCTGCGAAGCACCAATGATCGATTGAGCCGTCGCCAACGACGGATCTCCAGCCTTCTGGCTGCATTAAATTGTAAGGGGGTGCTTGTGAGGGTGATGACTGCTGAGGCCAACGCGTGAAGCACATGGCATATTGCAATTGGGACAGATGTACATAATTGGCTGAGTGGATGACACCGACTGCTGTAGATGTCTCTGTTGCTGGGCAGCACCGTGACGTGCTTTATGGCGGGCATCCAAAAGGGCAGTTCTCTCTCTCTCGAAGAGGCCAACACCTTCATGGCAGATCTTTCGCCAAAGGGGACGGTTCTTGGCCTGCATTTCCCATGTCATAGGATCAATTCCACACAACTTGAGTGAGGCTTTGAGCACGTCTTTATACCGCTTCCACTGACCGTCCCGTGACCTCCGCCCTTCGTCCAACTGGCCAAATAACAAGTTTTTAGAAATGCGCTGATCTGTCATCCGAACAACGTGGCCGGTCCAGCGCAACTGGGAATGTATGATGAATGACTCGATGCTGGTGATATTGCACCGGCAGAGGACTTCTGTATTGGCAACTTTGTCTTGCCACGTGATTCCACACATCTTCCTTAAACACCACATGTGAAACTGTTCAAGTTTCTTCACGTGGGGGCGATAAGTTGTCCACGACTCACACCCATAGAGAAGTGTAGATAGAACAATGGTGCGATAGACCTTGATCTTGGTGCTTAGACGAATGCCACGCTTCGACCATAGACGATGCTGTAGGCGTCCATGTGATGCCCTAGCCTTGCTGATGCGGTGGGTAACTACATCATCAATCTTAGCGTTCTATGAGATGGTGCACCCCAGATAGCAGAACTTGTCAACTGCCTTGAGGGGTTTGCCACCGATGGTAATAGCAGGATTTATTGGGAGTGTACCAGGACGAGGTTGATGTAAAACCTCTGTCTTCTTGATACTTATAGTGAGTCCATGACGATTTGTTGCTCTAGCAAAATGGTCAATGATGAACTGTGCGTCTTCAAGAGTGTGAGCGATGGGTGTGCAGTCGTTGGCATAGAGAAGCTCTCGCAGCATCATGCATGACGTCTTTGTTTTAGCCTTTAAACATTGCAAGTTGAATACATTGCTGTCAGTGCAAAACCGGATCCTTACACCCCTGTCGCAGTCCTTGAAGGCATCAAGGAGCATTGCAGTGAAGATGATACTAAAGAGCAGCGGGGCCATAACACACTCCTGCTTAGTGCCATTGATGATAGGGAATGGATCGGAGATTAAACTACTCTCAACCACCCACCCGACCATGCCATCGTGGAATGAACGGATGACACTGATGATCTTAGGAGGGCACCCGACCATGGCAAGCAGCTTCCACAGGCCCTCTCTCCCAACAGAATCGAAGGCTTTAGTCAGGTCTACAAACACTATGAACAAATCACAATTTTGTTCTCGGCACTTCTCTTGTATTTGCCTGGCTGCAAACATCATGTCAATGGTGCTTCAACCTGCTCGAAAGCCGCACTGACTCTCGGGAATGATGTTGTCAACAACATAGTGATTGAGGCAGTTTATGATCACACGTGCTACAATCTTACCAGCGATGGTGAGGAGCGATATTCCTCTGTGGTTATCGCAGCAGTGGCGGTTTCCCTTATGCTGAACCACCTCCTGCTCCCATATGGTGGCAAATAACTGGGCGAGATGGGTGACGATGATGTTACCGCCACACTTATAGATCTCTGGCGGGATACCATCTCCACCAGCTGCCTTACCACTAGACGCCTGTTTGATGGCACCTTTAATCTCAGTAACCGTTGGTGGGACATTCAGCTCCTCCATGGTCTCTGAGGAAGCTGTGCAATGGCGTCATCAGGGATCACAGATTGGCAATTCAGGACACCATTAAAGTGTTCTACCCAACGCTCCAGGATGAGAGCCGGCTCCCTTATGAGCGTCTGACCGTCCGAAGAGTACATTGGCGCACTGCCCTGTGATGTCGGACCATAGACCGCCTTCAGGCCATCATAGAACGCTTTCACATTGTTCTAGTCAGCAGCTTCCTGAAGGTCCTCAGCTCTAGCAATCCACCACTGGTCCATCATACTACGCAGCAAAACCTGCACTGTCTGCCGGACATGGTGGTAGGTGTCCTTCTTTGCAATCGAGCTCTTATCATTCACATACTCAAGATGGGCACGGTGAAGACGGTCCAACAATTGGATGGCTGCTACATCATTTTCATCTAACCAATCCCAATGCTTGCATTTGGTGAAGCCGAGCACTTCCTCCACCGCTTCATAGATATTATCACAATGTAACGTCCAATGGCTGTCAACAGTCTCAAAAAGGGCATTGTCAAAGTCAGTAAGTTTCGTGACAAGTTGCTGTTTCAGTTGGGTCCTGGAATCCAGTGAGCTGAGCTTGGCCACATTGAGCTTCTTCACAGATGTCTTCCGGACCCTACACCGTGGGGGCTTAAAGGAGAACGTGACTCTCGACCACAACAACCGGTGGTCTGAGAGACTTGTTGTTCCCCTCATTGCTCTGGTAAGGTGCACATCCTTGATGTCCCGCTGTCGTGTAATGACAAAGTCAATCTGATGCCAACGGCCTGAACGCGCGTGCATCCATATGGATTTCAGTTTGTTCGCCTGTTGGAAGAACGAGTTGGTAATAGATGAAGATCCTCTTCTTCTCTCTCAGAAGTGTTTTTATCTCAGGGTTGATCCAGGGTTTGTTGTTCGAGCAACACCGTATGGTCTTGGTGGGTACGGTGTTGTCCACTCACTCAGAAGCTGATGTAGTCCGTGATGGTGTGAGTGAGGCCATCAATGTCCTCACCATGTGGATCACAGAGCTGCTCCCAGGCAGTGGTTTCAAAGCAGTCCTTTAGAGCGTCCATTGCCTTCTCAGACCATATCTTCACCATGCGCATGACCGGAGGTTATCTGCGTACTAGGGGTTTGTACACCGGCAGGAGATGAACCAAGTTGTGATCCGATCTCCCGAGTGGGGGGAGTGGTGATGAGGTGTACACCTCCTTAGTGTTTGCATAGAATAAGTCCAGTGTTTTATTGTCTCTAGTGTGGCATGTGACATACTGGGTGAACATGGGCAGAATGGGGGACAGTGAAATATGATTGAAATCACCTGAGATGAGGAGAAGAGCATCTGGGTGTTCTGTCTGCAGCCTGCCAGTTACTGAGTGAATGGCGTCACGCGCTGTCCCAGCGTTCGCCGTCGGATTTGCATAAATAACAATGCAGATCACGTGTGAGTATTCCCTCGGGAGATAGGTAGGCCGCATGCTAACAGCTAACAACTCAATGTCTTTGCTGCAGTGTTGTTGTTTAACCGTGATATGTCCCGGTCTGCACCAGCTGTTATTGACATACATTATCACTCCTCCGCCCCTTGCCTTCCCACTGTCTGATGTCCGGTCTGCCCGTATTGCGTGGAAACCCTCTAGTTCAATGTTAGCATCTGTTGCTAGTTCTGTTAGCCACGTCTCAGTAAACAACATCATGCTAATCTCTCTGAAGACGCTCTGGTAATGAGCCACAGCCGCTAGCTCATCTGTCTTATTGAGTAGCGATCGTGCATTCCCCATAATAACGGATGAAAGGACGGGTCTGTACCTTATATTTCTTGCCCGCCATCTTGCTCCAGCACGGCATCCACGTCGTTTCTGTCTTATTTCACCAGGTATGTCGAAGTCTTGCGCTAGCATCTTGGTCCGGTTAAGTGCGAACAGCTGGTCTCTGCTGTAATGTATCCTGCTAAAAACAATGGCTCCATCTGCCGGCTCAGGAGACATTTGGGCGATCCGTGTGTCCGTCCGTCCGTGATGGATAAGGTGTCGCTGGATCAGAAAGATTAGCAAGAGAAGCCAGATAGTAAATAGAAATAGGAAGAAATTGATCCGCTGTTGCAAAAAGGCAGCCTACTCGTGAGGCGCCGGAAGTAGCAAGTAGCATTTACACACATACATGACAGTATGCCAATGCCAAACAGTAAACCCAGCGGTGAAGTGGCGTGATATTTTTTCATTTTTGTGTGTTGTTCTTATCTGGTTTGAAGCCCAGGATGGATGCAGCAGGAGGATGTAGTTATCCAATGCGTTTCGGGTGGGAATGCTGCTGCGCACTCATGGCCTGATCTACACAGCTTGCCTGTATTCCACCCCAAGAGACGTATTATGGTTTCTGGGACTCACTGAAGCTGCAGCTCGTCAGTGCCCTCAGCTCCAGGAGTACACTGAGGGTTGAGAGAGGATCTCTCTGATAGCTGCACTTCAACGTGAGAATGGTGGCAAAGGAAGGAAGTTTTCGAAGAAGCCCGGGCTCGCGTTGAGAGAAGAGCACTCCTGGGGCTCGGCTGTTTCCAGTCCTCACCAGTCCTCCATGCCCGCTCTGCTCATTCAGCTTCGAGGCATCGACATCATCCTGTCCCGGTTTCTTGTAGGGATAGTCCAGCACCTTTGACTACCTTTCCCCTCACACCGAGCTCGGCAATCTCCACAGCGGGTCCTCATTCACTGGCAGTCCTGTCTGCCAAACTTTCCTCCATGGCCACTGTGGGACCTCCCCCCTCGGTGCATCTTCAGACGGTCAAGGTGTGTTTGAATTCCTCACCAGTGTCTCCCATTCCCGTGGTGAGAGGGGCGGCTCCTCAGAAGTCTATTGAGGGGCCAAACACCACCTTTTCCACACAGGAGGATGACGACGCCCAACCTACAACAGCAGCCAACATCTTAATCCAGGAAAACTGGCAAGTTGCTGCCACACCGGAGGAATCACCAGCATGGGTCATGACGGCTGAAATAACAACTGCAGTGACCATCACGCCTGCTGTGGAGGCTGCCACAGCAGAATCATCACCCAAACAGAACCTTTTGGAGGCCGAACCTGAGGAGACATCGCCCAGATCGCCGAAGTCCTGGACGGCGGTAGAGCTTGAGCTAAGGCAAGTACTCTCTTTTGTCTTTCTTTTTTCTATAATTGAGCATTTTTGCCTAGCTTTAGGTGAGGAGAGCCAGCTGCAGCCAAACACTGCACCTGAGCTTGCCTCACCGGGCTCTGCCACTGTCGGCAACTCTGACCCATCCTCCTCTCTTTCTGAGTCCATTTCCAGAGTTGTCGGAGAGAATCTTCCATCACCGGACGAGTCTGTGGACCCTGGTTCACAACTGGAGGTCACCGAGGTTCCAGTTGAGGTGGTTGTCGGGGGCACCCAGTACCAGTCCAGGGTGCCCGTGATCGATTACCTCCTCACTTGGGTGCTCATACGGATCGGCTGGCCCATGGCCAAGATGGCATTGGGGTCAGCAGCGACCCAGCCAGGTCCCACTGCAGGTGCAGCAGGGGTCCAGCTGGGCTCCACCGCGGGTGCAACCATGGCTCAGTCGGGGTCCACCGAGGGTGCAGCCGAGTCCCAGTCCCAAGCCAGGACCATCGAGGGTGCAGCCGAGTCCCAGTCCCAAGCCGGGACCATTGAGGGTGCAGCTGGCCAGCTTGGGGACACCGAGGTCCCTTCCTCCCTTCCAGAGGTCTTCGGGGTGTCCCTTCCTCTTCCGCCAGACTCCTCCATGATCCGCCTAGCTCTGCCTCCAGGAACCGCAGAGGTCCCCTTCTTCAGTCCGGCCACCCACCTTTCAGTCTTCCAGTGGGTAGGCCGCCACCTCATCTTTCCCTCCTGGCCTGGTGGCTCAACTATGCGGGCCGGCCGCCCAAAGGACTAGGTTCCTGGGTCAAGTGGCCCTTTTTCTCTAGCACGGCCGCCTGATACCGTTCTGCAGGCCACCTGCTGGCCCTGGGACTTTGGTCGGCCCCCTGAACTTATGGCCACCCGCTGGGCCTTGGACTCTGGTCGGCCCCCTGAACTGTGGGACTCTTGGAGGTGGGGTGAGTTAGCTCAGTTTTGGGGTTGGGAAGAGTGTTGTTTGTAGTGTTGTATTGTGGTGTTTACCTTTTCTTGTTTTATCCCTCCTAACCTGTTTTCCCCAACCTTCCACCCTGGTTTGTTGTATTGGCCTTTTGAGTGTGTGTGTGTGTGTGTGTGTGTTGGCGGGGGGGGGGGGGGGGTTGTATTTTCTGTTTTTGATGGTACTGTGGGTGTCTGGTATCCACCGCTTGTGGGGGGACACTGTCATGTTTGGGGTCGTTAACCCCGTCCATGACCTGTGGCTGTAGGTTTTGATTATTGCTTGTTAATTTCAGCTGTCAGATTGAGCCTTGCTCTCTGACAGTCCTACGGCCACGTCTCCTCCTCTTACCAGACATTCACCAGAGGTATCTCATCATCACATGCACACATGCACACACTCACACATGCACACACACACACACACACACACACACACACACACACACACACACACACACACCAGACACTCTTTCACACTGATCCATCTATTGTTTGCCACGTACCGGTTTCCACTTGCCGCTCGTTAGTATCTGGGGGTACTTCTGGCCAGCAGTGGAAACACTCGGCGCGTTGGCATCAGTCATTCTCCCTCGGTTGACGTGGCTCGTGCTTCCACAGACTACTATGTTGTTTTTACGAACCCTTCTGCTCCAACATTAATGTAAGTCTGTTCTTTTATTATTTTCTGCCCCTTTTCTCCGCTGCCAGTTCCATCCTGGAGCGTGTGGGGCTTACCTATTAAGCTTGTAGCCTGTCACCTTCTCCATACCATCATTGCTACTAATCGGACACTGTTATGGACATGTTGTGCATCAGTTTCCTTTGTTAATAAACACGTTGACCTTCACCAGCGTTTGGGCTTGTATCAATTGATTTGTGTGTGCGCATTTACGCACATACATGACACATACAGGAGAATTGAAATAGCTTTTGTCTCTCTTCAGTCGTGTGCGCAATATAAAAAGAAAAGGAATAAGGCTGGAAAAACAACAACAGCAGTCTATGTACAGTAATTAATACAATATACATCTATATAATATAAATCTATATCCTTCACCGTCCTCTGGGGTTTGAAATATTCTATTTGATAACTTCTTGATTGTCTAGTGATATTTTTTTCCATAGTGTAGAATCGTAATATATATATTGTGGAGGAATAAGATCAGGGGAGATGAGACAAGCTGGAAGGTTGCAGAGTTTTATTTCCCTACAACATAATGAGACGCACTTTGTAGGTCTGTGCGCTACTGTGCTCTGCTGTGCTGCTGAGGCATGTATCGTAAGCTCTTTTATAGATGTTATACAAACAGAGAGAATGCATGGCACATTAGCATATTGATATACAGTGGGGCAAAAAAGTATTTAGTCAGCCACCAATTGTGCAAGTTCTCCCACTTAAAAGATGAGAGAGGTCTCCAATTTTCATCATAGGTATACCTCAACTATGAGAGACAAAATGAGAAAAAAAAAATCCAGAAAATCACATTGAAGGATTTTTAATGAATTAATTGGTAAATTCCTCGGTAAAATAAGTATTTGGTCAAAAACAAAAGTTCATCTCAATACTTTGTTAAATACCCTTTGTTGGCAATGACAGAGGTCAAACGTTTTCTGTAAGTCTTCACAAGGTTTTCACACACTGTTGCTGGTATTTTGGCCCATTCCCTCATGCAGATCTCCTCTAGAGCAGTGATGTTTTGGGGCTGTCGCTGGGCAACATGGACTTTCAACTCCCTCCAAAGATTTTCTATGGGGTTGAGATCTGGAGACTGGCTAGGCCACTCCAGGACCTTGAAATGCTTCTTACGAAACCACTCCTTCGTTGCGCGGGCGGTGTGTTTGGGATCATTGTCATGCTGAAAGACCCAGCCACGTTACATCTTCAATGCCCTTGCTGATGGAAGAAGGTTTTCACTCAAAATCTCACGATACATGGCCCCATTCACTCTTTCCTTTACACAGATCAGTCGTCCTGGTCCCTTTGCAGAAAAACAGCCCCAAAGCATGATGTTTCCACCCCCATGCTTCACAGTAGGTATGGTGTTCTTTCTCCTCAAAACACGACAAGTTGAGTTTTTACAATAAAGTTCTATTTTGGTTTCATCTGACCATATGACATTCTCCCAGTCCTCTTCTGGATCATTCAAATGCTTTCTAGCAAACTTCAGACCGGCCTGGACATGTACTGGCTTAAGCAGGGGGACACGTCTGGCACTGCAGGATTTGAGTCCCTGGCGGCGTAGTGTGTTACTGATGGTAGCCTTTGTTACTTTGGTCCCAGCTCTCTGCAGGTTATTCTCTAGGTCCCCCCGTGTGGTTCTGGAATTTTTGCTCACCGTTCTCGTGATAATTTTGACCCCACAGGGTGAGCTCTTGCGTGGAGCCCCAGATCGAGGGAGATTATCAGTGGTCTTGTATGTCTTCCATTTTCTAATAATTGCTCCCACAGTTGATTTCTTCACACCAAGCTGCTTACCTATTGCAGATTCAGTCTTCCCAGCCTGGTGCAGGTCTACAGTTTTGTTTCTGGTGTCCTTTGACAGCTCTTTGGTCTTGGCCATAGTGGAGTTTGGAGTCTGACTGTTTGAGGTTGTGGACAGGTGTCTTTTATACTGATAACGAGTTCAAACAGGTGCCATTAACACAGGTAACGAGTGGAGGACAGAGGAGCCTCTTAAAGAAGAAGTTACAGGTCTGTGAGAGCCAGAAATCTTGCTTGTTTGTAAGTGACCAAATACTTATTTTACCAAGGAATTTACCAATTAATTCATTAAAAATCCTTCAATGTGATTTTCTGGATTTTTTTTTCTCATTTTGTCTCTCATAGTTGAGGTATACCTATGATGAAAATTGGAGACCTCTCTCATCTTTTAAGTGGGAGAACTTGCACAATTGGTGGCTGACTAAATACTTTTTTGCCCCACTGTACATATACATATCATTCACATGACCAACTGGCACCCGGATGGCCACTCCCTCATCCAGGGGATGTATATACAACAGTCCATTGTTCTGATTGCCCCCAGGGGCTCTCTGTCTGTATGCAACTTGTCCTCCATTTCCTCCAGCCCTGCTGAACGTGAATAGTATCAGTCTGCATTGTGCTGGGTCACCACAATATAATATATTAGTATGGCAGTGCCCTAGGCTTGGAGGGGTGATGCCCCCCTTTTGGGAGGTGGCGTCACCTGGAGTATATAAGCCAGTAGTGGGAGGCATGCTGTCTCTTCGCTGTGACTCCTGTACTCACGGTAGGGTCTCCCCGTGTGTACATAGTTCTTGTTAATAAACTTTATAAAACGTCACCTCACCTCCTCGTTATTCGGACATAACATTTGTCAAAGAGAATAAATGGAGATGGAGAGGGCTGCGACCACACTTCAACCTTTTTTGGAGGCTCCGGGTGAGCTGTTGGTCCCTTGGGCCAGGTGGTTTGCGGCCTTCCAGAACTGTCTACTGGTGTTACATCTCGGCGACCTGGACAAATTAAGAGCGAGGGCAATTCTGGTCCATAACCGGGGTATGGAGTGCCAAAAAATCCTCAGCACGCTGGGAGGAGGTGACAGCTTTGATGATGTCGTGAGGCTCATGGCCAGCTACTTTCCCGCCCCAGAAAACATCATAATGTGGCGCATCCAGTTCCAACAATGGCGCCAGCAACCTGGAATGTCGGTCCAGCAGTTCATGGCAGACCTCTGACAGCTGGCGGGTGAGTGCAGGTTTGGGGCCCTGGAGAAGGAGATGGTCCAAGACCAGTTGGCTGAGCATGTGGCCTACTCCTCGGCGCGGGTTCGCCTGCTAACTCACGCTGGTGAGCTAACTTTGCTAGCGGCCATGGAGCTAACACAACAGCACGAGGCAGCGGAGCGGCTGACGAAACACCTCAGTGGTGACGACACTCCACCAAAGAGCGAGGCACATGGAAAGACCCCGGTCTTGGATTCGGACGATGGAAGTGATGACTACTACACGGCTATTGTCAAGATACAGTCCATCCCAGAGATGCCAAGATGCTACGGCTGCAGATCCAGCAGGCACCGCTATTGAGTCAGGGAGTGTACATTGAGGGGCAAGCGTTGTGGACGGTGCGGTCTGCTCCATCACTTTGCCAGGGTTTGCTGCCATTTTGACGAGGAGGAACGGAGACCAGCAAAGGGAACCATTAAGAAGAAGGTGCTTACGGTGGTTCACATGGTCTCGCCCAACACGGATGGTCATATCATTTGTGACATTTTGTTGGATGGGACACCGATACCGCTATTGGTGGACACTGGGTCAGCGGTCTCCATCCTCAACTTGGCAACTGTAAGTCGGTGTTTTCCCCACTACAGAGCGAGTAACACTAACATTGCCTGTTATGGTTATGGTAGCCACCTGCTGGATGTTGTGGACTCGGTGTGGCTGTTGGTGAGGTACAAGGGGGCCTCCATGTGCGCCGCCGAGTTCATGATGTCGCGGGAATGTAATAACCTAATGGGCTGTGATTTATTCTACGGGCTCGGTTTCACTATCACTTGCGGTAAAGTGGAGAAGTGGTCAGGTGGTGGCTTATAGGACCCGCCATTCTACGTGGGAAGTGGCGATGAAGTGTGGGACTTTGGGTGGCCCATTCCGGGTGAAGAGGGACACCACCAGCACCTTAGTACACTGACAAGGTGGGGGTCCCGTGCCAGTGTTTGTGGTCCCGGGGATGGTGGACCTGAATGGCATGGTTTGACCCCTGCAATGGCAGAAAGGTCCAAAGAGCGTGAGCTACAGGGCTCCAGTGGCCGATGAGTTCTGACTGCTTAGTCAACAGGGGCTGGTGCCGCTCCGACGCAACAACATCTGGTATCCAGGGTACCACCAGATGGCCAAACCCTGGCTGTGCCAATATCAAAAGCAAGGGACATGACTCGAGTCAACTTGGTGAACCGCTGAGGAGTCATAAAGGTGCCAGATAGCGACGCAGATGACGGAGGAAGCCAGTGAGTGCTCCCCTGGGTGAGGGTGATGATGTGCGCCCTAGGGTTGAGCCTCGGCTTGGTCAGATGCACAGTTCCAGGAAACTGACAGCTGGACAGGATAATCTGCAGGTGGTCCAGTCCAGCGGTGACGGCTACCTGAGTTTGACTGAGGAAACTGGGGATTCTAAATTGTCCTTAGGTATGACTGTGAGAGTGAATGGTTGTCTGTCTCTCTGTGTTGGCCCTGCGATGGACTGGCGATCTTTCCAGGGTGTACCCTGCCTCTCGCCCAAAGATTCTGGGATAGGCTCCAGCCCCCCCGCGACCCGAAAAAGGATTAAGCGGAAGAAGATGAATGAATGAATGAATGAATGAATGTTCAATATATGTTCTGACTGTATTCACATGTTAAAGTTGTGATGGAATGGGGTGATGAGAACCATGTGGGTAATGTGAAATGTATATGAATTGGTTCTTATGGATGTTTATCCTATTAGTGGTACAACTTAAGTGTGTGGAATATGGATATCGAGTTTGTTTTGTGGTTTAAAAAAAACATGTACATAGGATTGTTTTATTAGGATTAAACCTGTTTGTGTTACCACTTCTTTGTGAAAAGTAACCCCTTACCGTGATTTTACACTAGCTATTTGGTTGTAGATAGATAGATAGATAGATAGATAGATAGATGTACTTTATTGATCCCAAACTGGGAAATTACAGTGTAACAGCAGCATGACAGTTGACAGCCAAACAACAGAAACACACGACAGACAAAGGGATTACCCATGGAAAGTAAAAAAGAAACTAACACAACTATAGAACCTATATACATCATAGCTTAATATATGATGACCCGTATAAACACATGAATCATCCCATTGCACAAAGAAGGACTATCAGGAGCAGAGTGAAAATGTGAGGTACCATTTAGTCTGTAAGGTGCAGTGTGGCAGCATAGCTATGACCAGAATACAACATCATAGTGAGTTATTGTACAGTGAAATTGCATGTGGCAGGAAAGATTTCCTGTACCTGGCCATTCGACAACGAAGCTGTAGTAGTCTACTGGAGAAAGTGCTTCACCGCCTATCTAGTGTGTGGTGGAGGGGGTGATCAGGACTGTTCATGATGGATCGCAGTTTATTTAGTGTTCTCTTTTCCACCACTGTCTCAAAGGTCTCCGGTCTGAGACCAATTACAGAGCCAGCCCTCTTGATAATCTTGTCAAGTCTGTTGGTATCTCTGGCCCTGATACTGCTACCCCAACAGTCCGCAGCAAAGAAGATGGCGCTGGCGACAACAGTCTGGTAGAAAAGCTCCAGCATCCTGCTGCACACGTTGAAGGATCTCAGTTTTCTCAGGAAATAGAGTCTGCTCATCCCCTTCTTGTGCGCAGCATCGGTGTTGGATCTCCAGTCCAACCTGCTGCTGATCCTGACACCCAGATATTTGTAGTCTTCAACCACTCCCACATCCTCCCCCCTAATCTGCAGTGGCTGAGAAGGAGTCTTCCTCTTCCTGAAGTCAATCACCATCTCCCTGGTCTTGCTGACATTCAACCTCAGGCGATTCTGTTCCGTCCACTCCACAAATCTGTCTACCAGTGCCCTGTACTCCCCCTCCTCTCCTCCTCTTATACACCCCACAACAGCTGAGTCATCAGAGAATTTTTGCAGGTGACATGACTCAGTGTTATACTGAAAGTCCGTGGTGTATAAGGTAAAAAGAAAAGGAGAGAGCACAGTCCCCTGTGGAGCTCCTGTATCACCAGCCACCACTCCAGACAAGACACTGCCCAGCCTGAGAAGCTGTGGTCTGCCTGTCAGATAGTCGGTAATCCAGGAGATCACAGAGCTGTCAACCCCCATCCCCCGCAGCTTCTCGCCCAGCAGCAGTGGCTGGATGGTGTTAAAGGCACTGGAGAAATCAAAAAAAGGGATTCTCACAGTATCTCCTCCACCATCCAGGTGCAGATGGGCTTGTTGCAGCAGGTAATGACAGCATCTTCAACTCCTAAATGGGGCTGATATGCAAACTGCAGAGGGTCCAGCCACGTCTCCACCTGCGGCCTCAGGTGGGCTAAGACCAGTCTCTCCAGGATCTTCAT
Source organism: Pholidichthys leucotaenia (assembly GCA_020510985.1). NCBI lineage: Eukaryota > Metazoa > Chordata > Actinopteri > Cichliformes > Pholidichthyidae > Pholidichthys > Pholidichthys leucotaenia. Next base: position 118,013,277 of record CM035847.1, read on the forward strand.
CACATGAGGTGTGAGGGCAACTGGTCGGTAGTCATTCAGATCCGATGGAGATGACTTCTTGGGGACAGGAACCAGGCAGGATGTTTTCCACAGCACCGGTACTCTCTCCAGACTCAGGCTCAGGTTGTACAGGTGTTTCAGTACTGGAGCTAGTTGGTTGGCACAGGTCCTCAGGATCCTAGCGGAGATGCCATCCGGGCCCGAAGCCTTCCGCTGACGGAGTCTCTCCAGCTGTTTCTCCACCTGATCTGTAGTCGCTGTGAAGTGAGGGAGGGTCCTGGTGCCCCCTGAGGAGGAGGAGGAGGAGGGAGATGGAGAGAGGTTCTGCACGGGAGCGTGGGTAGGGAGGGGTGTGTGGGAGTCTGGTTGTGTTGCTCGGGTGACAGACTGTGAGTTGAACCTATTAAAAAACAGATTCAGTTCCTTAGCTCTCTCCTGGCTCCCAGATGGCTGCCTGACTCTCCCCTTGTACCCAGTGATTTGTTTCATTCCCTCCCACACATCTTTAGTGTTATTTTGCCTGAGTTTCCCTTTTAACTTCCTCCAATAATTGTCCTTGCACCTCCTCAGCATCTTTCTCAGCTCATGCTGCACTCCCCTCAGCTTCTCCTTGTCTCCAGCCCTAAAAGCTCTCTTCTTTTTGTTCAGAAGTGCTTTCAGGTCACTCGTGACCCATGGTCTGTTGTTGGAGAAGCAGTGTACAGTCTGAGCTGGCATGGTCATGTCTTCACAGAATCTAATGTATTCTGTGATGCAGTCAGTCATATTGTCTATGTCCACCCCATGTGGTTCACAGAGTACGCTCCAGTCCGTCGTCTCAAAGCAGTCCTGCAGTGCATCAGCAGCCTCCTGTGTCCGCCTCCTCACAGTCCGTGTATAAGCAGGCTGCCTTTGCACAAGGGGAACATACTTGGGTGTTAACATGACCATGCAGTGATCTGATTTACCAATGGGGGGTAGAGCTGTGGCACTATATGCATCCCTGACGTTGGCATACAGTAGATCCAGTGTTTTGTTTTCTCTGGTGGGACAGTCAACAAACTGGTGAAAGTTGGGAAAAGTTTTTCCCACTGAGACATGGTTAAAATCACCTGTGATGGCCATGAATGCATCCGGGTGCTTCTCCAGTAATGTGGCCGTAGTGGAGCCGATGACGTCACAGGCCACCGCTGCGTCAGCTGACGGAGGGACGTAGACAATAACAATTAAAGCGCACTTCATTTCTCACGGCATATAATAAGGTCTCATACTGACAGCCAGCAGTTCAATGTAACAGGGTGATTATGGGATTTGATGCACGAGACCACCATTGTTGTGTGACTGTTTGGACAGTGTGAAGTGCAGTGACACCTGGGTGTGAGTAGGTATGTGTTGATTGCCCTATTTTGTGAAGCTTGTGTTTTCTTATTGTAGGGAGTTCCCTGTGTGTATTTTTGTGTATCCTGCGAGTTTATGGGGTTGGATACCGCCATTGTGTATGTCTATGATTGTTATGTGCATATGTTTAGCTTTAACGGGATTAATTTAGTTTGGTGTGTGGCCCTTTTTCTTTTCAGGGACTATTTGTTTACATAGCGGGGAGCCCCACTGGGCCAGTGTGTTGTGTGAATAAGCAGGCCTATTCCCTTTTGTATTAGTACTATGTGAATCGGGTAAAATTTTTTTGGTTGGGTAATTTGTGTGCTTGCAGTTTTTCAAAGGGGGGGGGGGGAATGTAGGATTGTAATATATATATATAATATATTAGTATGGCGGTGCCCTAGGCTGGGAGGGGTGATGCTCTGCCTTTGGGGGGTGGCGTCACCTGGAGTATATAAGCCAGTAGCAGGAGGCATGCTGTCTCTCACTGTGACTCCTGTACTTGTGGTAGGGTCTCCCCGTGTGTACATAGTTCTTGTTAATAAACTTTATAAAACGTCACCTCACCTCCTCGTTATTCAGACACAGCACATAGTACTCAGTTTGTATTTATTTTGTAATAAAATAGAAAGAGTACTAAGTGACTTTCTAATATAATTTTAAACGATCATTTTAAGTGCAAATAATAATAATAATAATAATAATAATAATACATCAGTCTTATATAGCACTTTTCTAAATACTCAAAGACGCTTTACAAAGCAGCATAGGGACAAACATACAGAGAACGGGTAAACAGACAAGGTAGGTACACATAGGTAGAAGAGGCAGTCAGTTTTTATAGGTAGATTTGAAAAGATGGGTTTTGAGTTGACTTTTGAAAGAAGCAAGTGTGTTGGCAGACCGGATGTGAAGGGGCAAGGAATTCCAGAGGGTTGGTGCGGCGATGGCGAATGATCTATCACCCAGGGTGCGGAATTTTGTCTTTGTGATGGGGGTAAAAAGGTGAGCGTCAACAGAGCGGAGGAGACGAGTGGGAGAATGACGAGACAGAAGGTCAGTTAGATATGAGGGGGCAAGGTTATGAAGAGCTTTATAAGTGATGAGGAGGATCTTGAAGTTGATGCACTGTTGAATGGGGAGCCAGTGGAGCTGACGGAGGAGAGGAGTGATGTGGTCTCTGGAGCGGGAGTGAGTAAGTAGGCGGGTGGCTGAGTTTTGGACATACTGTAGTTTTTGGAGGATGGTGGAAGGAAGTCCATACAGAATGCTGTTACAGTAATCAAGTCTGGAGGTGATGAAGGTGTGGATGAGTATTTCAGCAGCAGAGGGTGAGAGGGTGGGACGGAGGCGTGCAATATTACGAAGATGAAAAAATGATGTTTTGGTGATATGGTTGATGTAATAAAGCTAATTAGAAATAATTACAGCAGAGTGAAAAACTTAAAAAAAAAACACTTCTTCCGCTGAGCTAAATGTTATGCCTCCACCAATAAACTAAAATCAAAAGGAAAAAAAAATATATGTGGCAGTGATAATCTGCTGCACACATCTTAATTTGCTATTTTCCCAATACCCATTAATAACATCAGGTAATAAGGTAGCAGTTACCCTGCAGAGAAAGTCAGAAGCATCCTGAAAAGGCTCATCTTCTCTTCTCTTGGGCTGCACGGTGGCGCAGTGGTTAGCACTGCGGCAGCACAGTTTACCCTTGGCCGGGGGATTGTGGGGATCGGGGGATCGTGGGTTCGATCCCAGCCCCCGACCAACAGTGATCTGTGTGGAGTTTGCATGTTCTCCCCGTGTTGCGTGGGTTTACTCCGGGATTTCTCCGGTTTCCTCCCACATGCCAAAAACATGCATGTTAGGTTAATTGGCTGTTCTAAATTGTCCCGAGATATCTGTTTCCTATAGGCCCTTAGAATAGAGGGTTAGTATTAATGAAAGCGCTTTGAGTGGTCTTTGTGACTAGAAAAGCGCTATATAAGTGCAGGTTAGTTAGTTAGTTAGTTAGTTCTCTTCTCTTTTTGAAGGTCTTTTACTTTTATATTTACAAATTGTGAGAAAAACTGTTGCTGTCTGTTGCCATTTAGCCAATTGATGGCATTTCATAATAAAAGCACGTCGGAAACCACAATTCTAATTGAACTGCTAGATGGCTTTTATTTTGACATAATTCAGAAAGTGTCTATTTATGTACACTCTACCAAAAAAAAAAAAAAAAAAACTTTACATGAATTTGATTAAGTCTAGTCAATCCAGCATTTATGGTGTAGTAATTTTAAGGTTACTGGTATTCAAGGAATGTTTCTCATTTAAAAGGATAATTATCGAATGTTCACATCTAATTATACTGAATGTTGAAAATTTGAATGGAAAATCGAAAGGACACTTTGGACATTAAGGGTAAAGTCCTTTACGGCTCAAGCCCTTAAAGCACTCCCTCTGTGTGTGCATGACCACCACCAGCACAATAAAAGATAGCAAATTATACCAACTTCCCTTATTCTACAGCATATCAATACTAGGGTAAAAGCTTCAGTAGCAACATCCACCAGTTACTCAGCCTCACCAATAAATTAATAAAGTTATTTACTTAGGGTTGTGGACCTAAAGCACAGCTCAACGGTGTGGAGGCAACAGCATCTCGAAGAAGCAGCTTCACTCCAAAACACAAACTTTGTTTTATTCAAGCCATTAGCTAATGTGTGGTGTATGAGAAACAGCACTTTATTGTGAAGTGCAGCGTGGTGACGTGCACTTTCCGTCACGTCGCCACACTGCCCTATATAGGGGATGGGCCACCATCTTGTCATCTCTTTGACTGGTGCCCATCCCCAGGTGCCTGCCGTGTAACCGCTACTAGTGTTCCACCAATAAAGCTGTGCTTGCCAGCTCCATCTTGCCTCATCCTTCACCCAGGTATTTTCCATGCATAACATTTGGTAATAGAGGATTAACTCATGGAGGCATGTATCACATCACTTCATCCCTTTCTCGAGCTTCTGGGTGAACCACCAGTGCCTTGGCCCAGGTGGTTCAAGGCCTTCCAAACCTACATCACCATGCTGGACCTCGGCAAGCTTGACAAGCTAAGGGCACATGCACTTCTCGTCCATAATCTGGGTATTGGGAGCCAGCGGGTCCTACGGACACTCGTTGTGTCAGACTCCTTCTAGGACGTCGTGGAGCTGCTAGCCAACCATTTCCACATTCCGGATAGCGTGACTGTCCGGAGGATTAGTTTTCAGCAGCGACATCAGCAGGTAGGTGAGCCTATTCATCAGTTTGTCACCGACTTGAGGCAGCTAGCTAGCGAGTGTCACTTTGGGCCGTTGAAAGATGAAATAGTACGTGACCAGCTTGCGGAGCACACGTGCAGTGCTGCACTGCGGGCTAGGCTACTCACGGCACCCAGTGACTTAACATTAGCCAGCGCTGTCAAGCTAGCTCTCCAGCTGGAGGCCGCAGACAAGCTAGCTTTGGAGTTAACCTGGTGCCAGTCACTGAGGCCGCCGGAGCCTCCCAACACAGCAAATGTTGCGGACTTGGAAAGCGAGGATAGCTTGGATGACAACGTTACGAAAACCAATGCTGCCAGTCGAAGGTCTGCCCCGGGAAAACCCTTGTGCAAGGGTTGTGGGTCTGCAACACACCGAAATAAGGTGAAGGATTGCCTGGCTAGGGGAAAATGTTGTAGCAGATGTGGACGCTTGAACCATTATGCTAGAGTGTGCCGTGTATCTGAACCGGAGAGCCCACGGAAGAAATCACTCCGCCCGCCCCTAACAACCATCCATTCGGTGTCCCCCAGCGCAAACGGGTACACGTACTGCACAGTGGAATTAGGCGGCGTGGAGGTGCTGCTGCTGCTCGACACGGGGGTGGAGGTGTCATTGCTAAACTGGGCCACGGTGAGGAAGTTCTTCCCCCACTACAGGTTAAAGGTAACCCAGCACCATTGTATGGTTATGGAGGTGGCAGGCTGTGCACAGTTGGGACTTTGGAATTAATGGTCTGGTACAGGTCTGCAAAGATGGTTGACTTCACGTTCCACGTGACAGCACGAGGCGATAACATCATTTGCTGTAATTTGTTTTACAGACTGGGTTTCACCATTAAAGACGATGCCAGGAATGAATGGTCGGGTTGTGGCCGCTGGAACCCCTCGGTTCCAGTGGTCGAAGAGAATGTTGTGTGGGATGAAGAGCTAACGGACACCACGGTGGTCAAGGAGGACCAGTTTCATTCAGGTTCGGCGCAGGAGGGTCTCAGTGCCGGCGCTCGGGACATGGTAGAGGGGGGTACCGAGTGTGGTGGCGAGGCGCCTGCATTGGTGAGTGACACCATTGTGCTAGCCCCAGATGCCTCTTGAGTTTGGCCGCAGGGGGATGGGGGGTCTGCAGCTACAAAGGTGACTGCTATAGTAGTTTTAGAAGAGGACGGGGTCAGACCGATGAGAATGGAGGTACCGCATGCTCAGCAGCACCATGTCAGGCTGAGCCGGGTCCCACTGAGGGTTTTGGACTTGGTTCAGGTTCGGGGTGAAGAACGTCCCTGGCAAAGATGGGCCAGACGACAGCCAGCAAAACACCGAGGATGTCTGCACATAGTGGCAAAGTTAGACGTAGCATACTTCCAGTTGTCCGACGGCTCATCAAGGCACGCCAATGAGCTTCGGCATGTCCAGGAAGAGGCTCCGGGTGACGAGGCTGGACGGGAGTCGTGTTGGTGGTGAAGGAGTCATGGTCCATCGTCCAGAAGGTCAGCCATCGTCCCAAGGGTTTGCTGCTTCCAGGGGCGCGCTTGCTGAGGAGTTGCCCTGGGCCCCCCAATGCCGGTTCTACCTTTCCCACCCAAGTGACTGTGCTGTAAAAATGGGTGTTTATAGTTTTGATGTTTTATGCATGCATGTTATGATATGGGGTTGTTTTTGTGTTTTAGTTTAGGAGCATGGCAAGTAATTTTAGTTTAATGAAGGACTTTTTCTTTTAGCTATTGGTGGCAGAATGATCCACCACGCCATGCGGGCTGTGCGGAAGTCCACCCACCAGCCCTATTCTAGGTTGTTTTGAGTGAATGTGTTAGGTCAATTTAGTACATTATTTTTTGTTATCTTAGTGCATGCTTTGGGTCCTAAACTGTGGGGGAGGAGTTCAATTGTGTGTGTGGTTTTTGGACTTTTCAAAGGGGGGAGGAAATGTGGTATGTATATAGGATACGGCACTTTATTGTGAAGCGCAGTGTGGTGATGTGCACTTCCTGTCACGTCACCGCACTACCCTATATAGGGGGTGGGCCACCATCTTATGGTCTTTTTGACCAGTGCCCATCGCCAGGTGCCTGCTGTGTAACCGCTACTCAAGTTCCACCAATAAAGCTGTGTTTGCCAACTCCATCTTGCCTCATCCTTCACCCAGGTATTTTCCATACATAACATAATGTACTTGGATTCCTGAGTATGAGTGCAAGTACTTCCGGCGCCACACGAGTAGGCTGCCTTTTGCAACAGTGGATCAGTGGATCAATTTCTGCCTATTTCTATTACTATCTGGCTCTCTTGCCAGTCTTTATGATCCAGCGTCACCTTTATTCCATCCGAACACGTAGATCGCCCAAATGTCTCCTGAGTCAGCAGACGGAGCCACTGTTTCTGGCAGGAGGCAGTATAACAGGGACCAGCTGTTAGCACTCAACCGGCCCATGATGCTAACAAAAAAACTTGACATACCGGGAGAATTAAGACGAAAACGACGTGGGTGTCCTGCTGGAGTAAGACGGCGGGCAAGGAATATAAGGTACAGACCCACCCTCCCATCTGTCATTATGGGGAATGTACAATCGATACTCGGAAAAACAGATGAGCTAGCGGCTATCTCCCGCTACGATAGCATATACCGAGAGTGTAGTCTGATGCTATTCACAGAGACGTGGCTAACAGAACTAGCAGCAGATGCAAACATTGAACTGGAGGGTTTCCATGCAATACGGGCAGACCGAACACCAGACAGTGGGAAGGCAAGGGGCGGTGGAGTGATGATGTACGTCAATAACAACTGGTGCAGACCGGGACATATCACGGTTAAACAACAACACTGCAACAAAGACATTGAGTTGCTAGCTGTTAGCATGCAGCCGACCTACCTCCCGAGGGAATACTCACACGTGATCTGCATTGTTATTTATGCAAATCCGACGGCGAACGCTGGGACAGTGCGTGACGTCATCCACTCAGTAACTGGCAGGCTGCAGACAGAACACCTAGATGCTCTTCTCCTCATCTCAGGCGATTTCAACCATATTTCACTGTCTCCCATTCTACCCACATTCACCCAGTATGTCACATGCCACACTAGAGACAATAAAACACTGGACTTATTCTACGCAAACACTAAGGAGGCGTACACCTCATCACCACTCCCCCCACTCGGGAGATCGGATCACAACTTGGTTCATCTCCTGCCGGTGTACAAACCCCTAGTGCACAGACAACCTCCGGTCATGCGCACAGTGAAGTTATGGTCTGAGGAGGCAATGGACGCTCTAAAGGACTGCTTTGAAACCACTGCCTGGGAGCAGCTCTGCGATCCACATGGTGAGGACATCGATGGTCTCACTCACACCATCACGGACTACATCAGCTTCTGTGTGGACAACACCGTACCCACCAAGACCATACAGTGTTGCTCGAACAACAAACCCTGGATCAACCCTGAGATAAAAACACTTCTGAGAGAGAAGAAGAGGATCTTCAGGTCAGGGAACAGGGAGATGCTGAAGTCCGTACAGAGGGAGCTGAGGAGGAAGATCAGAGAAGGCAAGGACAGCTTCAGGAAGAAGTTGGAGGACAAGCTGCAACAGAGCGACATCGGTGGAGTCTGGAGAAACCTCAAAACCATCTCTGGGCTCCAGAATACCTCCTCCCAGGCCACGGGGGGGGGGGGGGGCAGGGAGTGGGCGAACAATCTGAACCTGTTTTTTAATAGGTTTGACCAACCACCCTCCCCCCCGACTGCACAACAACCACTGCTGCCTCTGAAGACATCGAGTCCTGCTGCTCACACCCCACTCCACCAACACCCCCCAACTCCCAACACACAGCCCCCCAACATGACCCTCACTAAGACCCAGGTGAGGACGGAGCTGAGGAAGATCAACGCGAGGAAGGCGTCGGGACCGGACGGCATCAGCACAAAGCTCCTCAAGTCCTGTGCAGATCAGTTGTGTGGGACTGTGGAGCTCATCTTCAACCTGAGCATGAAGCTGGGGAGGGTACCACAGTTGTGGAAAACATCTTGTGTGGTACCTGTACCAAAGACTTCCCGCCCCAAAGACCTGAACAACTACAGACCAGTGGCCCTGACGTCCCACTTGATGAAGACCCTGGAGAGACTGCTCCTTGCTCACCTCCGCCCCCTGGTGGGACCAGCGATGGATCCACTCCAGTTCGTCTACCAGCATGGCATTGGGGTGGAGGATGCGGTGATCTTCCTCCTTCACCGTTCTCTGTCCCACCTGAAGAAGCCCGGGAATGCGGTGAGCATCATGTTCTTTGACTTCTCCAGTGCTTTCAACACCATCCAACCGATGATCCTGAAGGACAAGCTGCTGTGCGCAGGGGTGGACCAGCACCTGTCATTATGGATCCTGGACTACCTCACAAACTGGCCACAGTTTGTGAGAACCCGGGACTGTGTGTCCGACACGATCATCGGTAGCACGGGGGCCCCCCAGGGAACGGTTTTGGCTCCCTTCCTGTTCACCCTTTATACTGCAGACTTCTCACACAAAACAACACACTGCCATGTACAGAAGTTCTCTGACGACTCTGCGATCGTCGCCTCATCTCTAACGGAGATGAAGCTGAGTACAGAGGACTTATCCAGGACTTCGTGGACTGGTGCCATCGGAACTGCCTCCAGATCAACGCGAGGAAAACTAAGGAGCTGGTGGTGGACTGCCGCAGGCAAGGACAACCCCTCACAGCACCAGTAAACATACAGGGAAAAGACATTGAGATGGTGACATCCTACAAGTACCTGGGTGTTCATTTGAACAATAAACTAGACTGGTCACACAATACCGACACACTCTACAAGAAGGGACAGCGTAGGCTGTTCCTACTGAGGAGACTCAGGTCTTTTGGTGTACAAGGGGCGCTGCTGAAGACATTCTATGACACGGTGGTGGCATCAGCCATCACTTTTGGAATGGTCTGCTGGGGCAGTGGCATCACAGCAGCCGATAGGAAGAGACTGAACAAACTGATCAAGAAAGCTAGCTCTGTCCTGGTGCAGCGCCCTGACCCAGTGGAGGAGATAGGAGAGAGAAGGATGGTGGCTAAACTGTCATCTCTGCTGGAGTCCGAGTCCGACCCTATGCAGGACATACTGAACGCACTGAGGAGCTCATTTAGCAGCAGACTACATCATCCTAGGTGCACAACCAAGAGGTTTCGCAGGTCCTTCCTACCTACGGCTGTCAGACTGTATAACCTAAGCAGGGCTGCTCGCAGAGGTAGCAAAAAAACGTGACAACCTAATAGTATTGAATGCAAAAGACGCAATAGACTTACACAATGGTCCCCTTCAGTATATACAACTAGGACAATATCGGTCACTACAGAGGGTGACAATATGTATGGGTACATAATCATACCATGTAGGATAACTAAGTAGACGGTTAAGCTGTTTATTCCATCTTGCTACAATGCTCCGCACTTTGCATATATATTTATATATTTATGTGTATGTATGTATATCCACTGCTCTTATTTATATCTTCCGTATCTTCTTAATTATTGCTCTGAGTGTTGCTATCCCTGTGCTGTTGCAATCCTGGAATTTCCCCATTGTGGAACTAATAAAGGCTTATCTTATCTTATCTTATCTTATCTTAAGTTGTCTGACTACAGTTGCAGGGAGATAGGTGCTCTATTTCACACATGAAGAAGAGCCTGTCTGTTGTTTGTCTAACAGTAACCGATAACTTGTCATGTCCGGGACAGCTGAATTTATCAAATAACTCTGCTGAAGTGGGTTAATAAACATTTTCTATAAAAAAGTGTTAAATTTTTATGGTCCAGCCAGTATTACTGTTAGCTCTGATGAGACTAACACTTGGGGCTGAGAAACTCTTTGTGGGGGCCCTGCTTGATATGACAGCCAATAGCACTATGATTTCCTGTAACTAAAGGAAGGATTTATGTAAAATTATAAATATTTTTAAGTGAAGACAGACTTTGAAATTTTTTTATTTTTTTTTTATTTAAGTTTTTGTAAAGGGTATACAGGTCATTACAGCATTGCATTGTTTACATTTTCATCACATGTTCCCTTATTTTTTGCTATTTGACAACATTGGTAGGATAGTTATTACAACACCCCCCTTTTTTTTAAAGTGAAAGAAAAAGTGAAATTAAGGAGAATTAAATAAAAACAAAAAAAAATGAATAAACAAACAAACAGAACAGCAAAAAACAAACAAACAGAAAATTAAGTAATTAAAAGTAAAAGAGCATCTGAGTAGCATTGGAACAAAGAGCGGGACCATCATTGAAATGGTATTTGTCAAAGATTAGATCTAATGGAAGACACATATGCGATCCAGGGTTGCCAAAAGTTCATGAACCCATCCATGTCCTGTCTCAGTGCGAATGTCAACTTTTCCATCGAGTAAATGTCTTGAATCACGTTAATCCAATCTTCAGGTGTAGGACAGTCCTTCAGCATCCATTTTTTAGTTAGGGCTTTTTTACTTGCCAATATTAAAACATTGAATAAGTATTTATCTCCTCGTCTTTCCAGTGAGTCCGGTAGTAAACCCAAATACAAAGTTACAAAAGAAAAGGGAACTGTTGAATATTTTCCCCAATATTGTCTGTACATTGGTCCAATATTGGTGGATAACTGGGCATGACCAAAACACATGAAAATGATTTGCAGTCTTTTCACCACACAAGCGCCAACAGTTCAACCCCTTATGGGTAAATTTGTTTTGTGCAGGTGTTCTGAAAAATCTTACCAAATTTTTCCATCCAAATTCTTTCCACTGCAGGGAAGAGGTACTTTTCCACTGCTGTTTATTTAGCTTTTCCCATATTTCCAATTGTAAAGTGAAATTCCCCTCTTTTTCCCATCTCTCTTTTATATATGATGTGTTGTCTCCTTTTAAGTCTTGAAGACCTTGGTATATTTTAGAAATGTATCTGATCCCTGGGATCCCTTTATATGCCATTAAGAAGACCTTCAGAACACCTGACTGGGCCCTTTCCAAATCCTCCTTTTTAAGTATATTGTTTATGTGGTGTCTAAGCTGAAAGAACCTGTAAAGATCTTGATTTATTAGACCTTGTTTTTTCAAATCTTCAAAACTTCTTAAAGTTTGCCCCTTAAAAAAATCGTAATATTTTATCAGCCCTTTCTCTTTCCACTCTTTAAATCTAGTGTCTGTTTTATTGGGGGTAAAGTCTTGATCATAGGCAATCCATTGCAGAAGTCGATAGGGCTCTTTGGCTTGATTCTCTCTGACTATCTTAAACCAAATTTTTAGTGGGGTCTCTATCCACAGGTTGGTGTTATTCAAGAGTTTAGTTAAGGCATTGTTCCCTATTATCGCCTGTAGGGGGATGTCACTTGTTATTTGGCATTCCATCTCCTTCCATTGTGCAGTGTAGACTGGGTTACATATCTCTACTAAAGTTTTAATTTGTGCAGCTATAAAATAGTCCCTGATATTTGGCAGCGCGAGCCCACCTTTGTCTTTGTTTAGCTGTAGGGTTCTATATCTGATTCTAGGTCTCTTACCCTGCCATATGAATCTTGAGATCCTTCTGTCCAGCTCCTGCCATGTTTTTTTGGGAGGTTCTACCGGTATTGTTTGGAAAAGGTATAGAAGACGTGGAAGTATATTCATTTTGACTGCTTCAATTCTTTGTGCAGTACCTAAGAATGGTATCATATTCCATCTTGCTAGGTCAGATTTTATTTTAGTCACCAGTGGATCATAGTTTAGTGTTATAATTTTGTCGAGTTGTTTCGGGATATTGACCCCCAGATATTTCATAGATACCAACTCCCAGTTAGTTTTGAGTTCATTTAGTGAAAAATGATTTGGGTCATAGTTGAATGTTAAGACTTGGGTTTTATGCATGTTTAATTTGTACCCCGATAAATCTCCATAGTCTGAAAAAACTGAGATTAGTTCTGGTAGAGAAGTGTCTGGCTGCCCTAGGTATATTAAAATGTCATCAGCAAAGAGTGCTATTTTATGTTCCTTCTGACCAAGTGTAATACCTTGAATTTCTTGATTTTGTCTTATCCATTGGCTCAGAGGTTCTATGAAGATTGCAAAGAGCAGTGGAGACAGGGGGCAGCCCTGACAACATCCTCTTTCCAGTTCAAAAGATGATGATAAATTACCGTTAATCCTTATTTTAGCTGTTGGTTTTTTATATAATGCCTGTATAGTTCTAATGAAGTTGTTCTGAAAATTGAAACTGGATAAGATTCTATATAGGAAAGACCAGTCAACCGAATCGAATGCTTTTTCAGCATCTAATCCCAATATGACTGCATTTAAGTTATATTTTTTTATATGATGAATTATGTGTAAAGTGCGTCAAATGTTGTCTTGTGTCTGTCTTTGTCTTATAAAACCTGTTTGGTCTAAGTGAATTAAGTCTGTCAGTATGTTTTCTAACCTTTTGGCAAGGATAGTGGTAAAAAGCTTATAGTCCTGATTTAATACACTGATTGGTCTGTAGTTGGAGCATTCTAGTTTATCCTTTTCGGGTTTAGGTATAACTGCAATGACCCCTTCTCTCCAGGAGGGGGGGATTTCCCCTGTGTGGAGGACGTAGTTAAATGTTTTCAGGAGGAGAGGAGATAGTTGCTGTTTAAAGGTTTTGTACCATTCTGCTGTATAGCCATCTGCTCCTGGGGATTTGTTAGCTTTAAGTTTCATAATTGCTTTTTCCAATTCTTTAGGTTGTATTTCTGACAGTAGGGTTTTATTTTGTGAATCCGTAAGTTGGGGAAGGTTTAATGTGTTTAGTAATGTCTCGGATGCGTTTTTATGTTTTTTGTGGGAGTATAAGTTCTTGTAGTAATTCTCGAAGCTTTTAAGAATATCCTGAATTCTGAATTTTATTTCCTTTGATACTGGGTCTCTGATTTTGTAGATTGCGCTTTCCGTTTGTTGTTTCCTCAATTTATAGGCTAGTAATTTTGCCGATTTACTGCCTGCTTCATGGTGTTTTTGTTTCAGAAATGTAAGTTTCTTCTGGATTTCTATTGTGTAGATCTCATTTATTTGATTTTTAATTTCTTTAATCTTGAGCGAGCCATTAGAATGAGTGTTGTCTTTGTGTTCTTTTTCTAGGTTCTTGAGTTCTGACTCTAGTGTGATTAGTTTTTCTTGTCTCAGTTTCTTTTGGGTTGCCAGTTTTGCAATAATTTTTCCCCTTATTACAGCTTTGCACGCATCCCATAGTATTAAAGGAGATACTTCTCCATTATCGTTTTCTTCCAAATATCTGAGAATATCTGATTCCAATTCATCTTTCAGTGGTCCTTTCAGGACACTTGAATTCAACCTCCAGGAAAATGTATTATTTGTGTATTTTTGGATGTTTAAGTCCATATAGATCGGACTGTGGTCGGAGAGATCCATCAGTCCTATTTTACATGTTTTTACTCTTCCAATGTCTCTATTAAACATAAAAAAGTAATCAATCCTTGAGTAAGATGAATGTGGCGTTGAATAAAAAGTATAATCTTTTACATTGGGGTTGAATTCCCTCCATACGTCACAGATTCCCATTTCTTTTAGTAGCATCCGAGTATTCTTACTTTGGGTGTTATTTTGATGTGAAGAATTACCTGTCGCATCCCAGTATGGATTCAGTCTTAGATTGAAGTCTCCACCACATATCACTAAACCTTGGGCTTTAGTTATCATTAGGTCGAATACATTTTTATAAAATTTCCATTTAGCCCCTGGTGGTGCATATACATTCAGCAGGGTGATATCTTCTCCCTCTAGCCGCCCAGTTACCAAACTGTACCTCCCTTCTTTATCTTTGTGTTCTGATTTTTTTTCAAATGTAATTTTGGTTGATATCAATGTCGCTACTCCCCTCCTCCTCCCTGATTTATATGAAGATGAAGAGATCATTTTAAACCCTTGTCTATTGAGTTTAGTGTGTTCCACGTCTGTTAGGTGGGTTTCTTGTAAAAATATTATTTCTGCTTTGTCTTTTTTCATTTTGCGTAGAATCTTGGATCTTTTAACTGGATTCAGGATCCCTTTTACATTATATGAGGCTATTTTGGTTACACCCTGTTTCTCCATTGTATTTTCTTATTTAGTATAACAGTGTGGTGGCCCTCTTTTTTGCTACTCAGAAACTGAAAGAACATTAAGAACATAAAAAGCATTAAGAACATAGTGTACGAAACTTTAAAACAAAAAACTGTCAAAAAAACTTCCTGAGCTGGGGTCTCTTTAAAGACCCTGTACGAGCCCTGATGGAGTGTAGGCTCTGAGGGAAATTCCTCAAACTCTGTTACGTGTTGAGGGCCCTCTCTTACCCCTGTAAGTTGTCCCATGTTTTTAACGTGAATTTCAGATCCCAATCCGAATTTGTAATGATTTTTTTTTTTTTTTTTTTTTTTTTTTTTTATGCCTATACCCTATGAGATTGTGTGCACCCTCCCACCCCCATCACAGCAAACATTCACTCTAATACAGTATTTGTTAGTATGGAGAGAACATGTGGGTCATTGTTACATTTCTATTTTAACATGATTTTTTTTTTTCCCCTTTAAATTAAGAAGACATTTGTTTCTAATGCTATAACTGCTCCATGAAAGGTTTTACCACATGCTGATTCTGCATCTCCTTTAATGTTTGTTACCTTGTAGGAGGGGGGGTGGAAGTGCAGAGTGACTGAAAAGAAAAAAAAAACCCAAAAAGGTCGCTATTCCTTCCTGGAACTGGAAAGCTTATCTTTGTAGCTCTGGGGCTGGGTTTCCCGCTGCTGGCCCGTGGATTTTGAAGGTCTCTGAGTGGACCACGTTTGAGCTCTGATTTTCTCGTTCAGATCCGCTGCGGGTTTAAACACCGTTACCGGGAGTCCTCTTCTTGCCATGTCAGTTGTTGCTTCTTCCGCTGAATTATAGAGACATGACTCTTCCCCGTAAAAGACCCTTAGCTTCGCCGGAAATGGCGTCTGAAAGCGTAGATTCTGTTCCCGTAAAACCTTTTTGGCGTCGTTATATTCCCGTCGTTTTTTAAGAACCTCAGGGGCGTAATCGTGCTCCACGAAGACTTTTCTCTCATGATGCATAAATCCTTTTTTCTGCCAAGCCCGTCTTACAACCTTTTGTTTTATTTTGAAATTGGCGAATCTTACCACCACAGAACGTGGGGGCGCTTCCGGGGCTGGCTTTGCGGCTAATGTACGATGGGCTTTTTCTATCTTCAAATCGGTGGTTTGTGGAATATCCAACTTCTCTCTCAATAAGGATTCCACGCATTCCGCCACTGTGTTGAAACCATCTTCAGCTCCTTCTTTCAGACCGTGAATTCTGATGTTATCCCGTCTCTGTCTTCCTTCTTGGTCGGTTAGCTTAGCCTCCAGCCTTGACTGTTTTCTGTGTAAATCCAGCACAGAATCTTCAAGCACTTTTACTCTTTCTTCAGCTTCCAAGATTCGGTTTTCGGCCTGGTCCATTCTGCTGTTCGCCTTTTTTAGATCCTCTCTGAATTCAAGAAATTCGGCCCGAAATCGTCGTATTTCGTCAAATAGCGATTTCAAGCTAATCCTTTTGTTAGCTAGGCCCAGGTCCTCGTCTTCTGAACGGAGGTCCTCTGGTTCAGATTCTGCAGCCGCTGTGCGTCCTGACCTGGGGAATGTTAGTTTCTTCTGCTTGTGGTTAGGCATGGTGTTATTGTCTTTTGATTTTTAATCTTCCAAAAATCCGTTAGGTCTGATTTTGAGGATGTTTTCCTTGGATTGAGTCTGGGAGTTTCAGCGTTAGGTTGCTATCACCATGGCATCCAGACCGGAAGAGACTTTGAAATTTTTTACTGCAATCATATTTCCAAAGAAAGCATTTCAGAAGGTTTAAACCCACAAACGCACCATGTTTTGGTGATTGGGACTTAAATGAGCTTTAATGAGGGACCATCTCATCGGAGTCTGACATTACACCAGAGTAAATGCCTAGTGGTAAAGCATCTGCCCCACAGCCAAGAGGTCGTGGGTTCAAGCCCGAGCCGGGTCATACCAGAGACCATATAAAAATAGTACTTCCCGCCTTCTAGCTTGGTGCTCAGCATAATAGAATGGGGGAAGGAAAAAGTTGTTTGTGGCAGTGCCCCCTCTGATTCTAGATGTGATTAAGATAGGAGAAATGTAATTTTGTTCTACTGAATGACAATAAAGTTGGCTTCTTGTTCTTCAGTTTTCTTTTTTTGTCATTGAGATGAAGGCATTCATGATCCATTTTCGTGATTTTGTTCCGACCCAAACTGGCCCTGCACATCAGAGATCAGGGTGAACCTGTGAGAGTCAGAATGAAGGTTAGACTACATCTTGCTGGCTTGAAACTGAATCTGGAGTTCTTCCAGGAGATCTCATGTGTGTGACCCAGTCACACAAAGGAGTGTTCTGCTTTGAGGAAGGACAGGGAGAACAAGTCACTTCTTAGAGATCAAAGTGAGTTCAAACACTTGCTTTTCCAACACTTGTATTCAGCCAAAGTTCTCCTCATAGTTTCTCCTCCTCACAGTAGTTGTACATGCTCATGTTTGGTGAATTTCATCTGTGTCATGCCAGGATTTCTATTTTTATTTGGAAAAGGTCAAAGTTTATTTAACAATGCTTTATGTCCCATGATGCACTGGGCCTGCAAGAGCATCTGTCACTCGGAGGAGAACATTGGAACCAATTTGTCATCTGGAGAGAGAGACATAGTTAGCAGGCTTTAATCCCACTGATGATAAAGTGAGAAATGTCCACTAAAAGATGGGCACAGATGATGACGAGGAGATAGACGGGAAGAGGAGGAAGAGAAGGAAGAGGGAAACAGTAATCCCATCTAATTCACTTAGTGTCCTGCTCCCTCAGCACAACACTAAGAGGATTTGGGACATTCCCTAAATTAGATCAGCAAGAATAACAAACTGCAAAGAGAGGTGGAGCAGAGGGACCAAGGGAGCCACACTAGGAGAGGTGGCACCGAGGAAGAGCCAGATGATGGGAGGTAGTGTGGAGGCAGAAATATGGGGGCTGGAGACAGAGAGGACAAATACACTTCTGATGGAAGATTTAAGGAAAGGTGAAAAGGCTTGTGATGCCTTGAATCATCTTTATTAGCCTTCAAGGCATCAGTTCCAAGCACACAAGATGATGAAGCATCAAAGGACCAGCAATGGTTCAAACAATAATCATGGCGTGGACCTTCATAGATTGTGATCACGGGTCAAGATCAGTACTCTCACTGGCACTAAACGCCAAGTGTTCCATAATCCAGACCAGTGTTTCAGTCAGCTATATCATTTAATCTGAGGCTCTAAACTCTGACTTTTACTATTAGTGATATTAACTAGGTGTTAAGTTGTAATCTGCAGTAAAGCCCTTAGCAGAAGTATATGGTGAGGCTGACAGTGGTTGATCCATTCATAGTGTAATACTGATCCTGTTACCATGACTAGCTGCAGATCACTCTACTTACACTGCAGCACTATGTGATTTAGGAGTATTACTACACCATTGTAAAGCTTATTAAATGATTATTGTAAATTACTACATTATCTAGTCAATATGATGATAATTTGAGACAATTTTTAGATTTGATATGATTTGAAAGCCATTACGTACTATGTTAAAAGACTGTGGCTCTAAAGAGTCTATTTGCAGCCAATAAGTATCGCATCTTGGTATAAGACATATAAAAATTGGACCACCCTAAAGGGGTTTATTGCACTTTTTCACATTTTAACAGCTCACACAGGTGTTAATGAAATATTTGTGACATATTTTGGTCAAATTTTCTTTAATTATTTCATTATAGCGGCATCATTTGTGAATCATCTTTTGGAGCATTTTTCAGAAAGGTTAGGCCACATTTAACTCCAACCTGTCTCTTATGTCACTATTGCTAATCTTAGCTGGCTAGCTCCTATATGTCGGCTCAAGCCTGAGCCTATTAACATAAATTTGTCTTAAAGAATGAATGAAATAATGCACCACTGGTGGACAGGGATATGTGGTTTCAGTGGTCGACCAGTCCATGGAAACAACCAGAGAAACATTCGTGAATGAGTCGCTAAACTTCTTGGATCTCTTTTTGAGAAAATAAAGCTAAATAAGAAAATAATATTTAAGAATGAAGTGTATGGTCAAGTGTTGTTAGATGATTCCATGGGGGGGGGGGGGGGGGGGTTATAGAAAACAGTGATCAAAACCTGCAGAATCAACAGTTAAGCTAATGCCAGCGTCACTCCACTTAGGCGAGCTGTAATGCCGCAAGAATGACATCCACAGACCGTACCCTTCAATTATGAAAGTGTTAAACAGATTTTTAAAAAGATTTTAGCAAAAATTTAAAAAATTATCAGCACGATATGAATCACAAAATCGTATTTGACTGTATATAATCCAGAGGCCCGTGCGCACAAGTGTGTGTGTGTGTGTGTGTGTGTGTGTGTGTGTGTGTGTGTGTGTGTGTGTGTGTGTCTGTGTGTGTGTTAATTATATTCAATAGTCCAATAATATTACATATTACAAACACCCTAAAGGTTGCTTTGTCTGTCTTTAGAGCTTCCGGACAAAATATCGAGGCTCATGCAAACTCCAGCCAGATAAATTCTACATGGGAAAAAAAGGGTAAATGGCATTCACTTATATAGCGCTGTTTTTCTCATCTCTAGATGACCAAAGTGCTTTACAGATCCTGCTATCCACTCATTCACACACTGATGGCGACGTAGCTGCCATACATAGGTGCTGGCCTAACCCACCAGGAGCAACTGAGGGTTCAGTGTCTTGTTCGAGGACACTTCGACATACAGATAACATAGAGAGGGGGAATCGAACCACTGATCCTCCGATTAGTAGTTGGCCACACTGCACCTGCGACACAGCTGCCTCCCTTTCTACAATGCTTCCCGCCTTGTGCCAGTGCTTTTGGTAGTTTCTGCCAGCGTATAGTCTGTTTTTCACGCTTTGCATCATGCCATCTAATTACCTGTGAACTGTGTGCCTGCTTTGGGCTGGGAGGAGAACCTTATTTCAAAAAGGTGTAAAAGAGGCACAGTTTCCATGCATTGGTATTTTGGTGCATTTTATGAAAATGCAGTTTTGATTAGGAAAAAGGACGTCTGCCATCAGAAACGCATTTGTTAATGCTATTTTAGCAATGTGTTTTGAAATTGCACAGCTCCTATTGACAGGAACACCTTCAGAAATGTAGGATGTGCTGGGGTTTTCTGTATTTTAATGGACAGATATGGAACAATTATAATCTAATCACCCATCATTTTTAGTTATAATATGATGATACCCTTATAGTTTTTTATTCCATCCACATTTTCATTTTAATAAGGGATTTATTAGGCATTAATGTGTTTATTTTTAGGGGAATGAATGAATGAATGCACAGGGAGTGTGAATGTTTTTCTTTTCACTGTAACTTCCAGGACAAGTGCAGAGGCAGGAGGTGGATCTACATCTGACTTGGCTGGTGTGGCGTCTGATTGATTCTGGACTATATGGTCTGAACAGACCGGTGGTTCTGTGCCCACATCAGCCAGGGTTTAACCTCTTTCTCCTCCGAACGGAAGAGAGAGAGGGCAGAGGCGGTGAATGGAACTATCAGTCTGAAGGTTTTAAACTACAAACCTCTCTGCCTTGACAAAGTATTATTCTGTCCACATATAATCTATCATATCTATTAATCTGAGGACAATTAAATAGAAACTCTCCACCTACACCCTGTAATATTGATTATTCCAAATCATTTGAAGAAACAGCAGTTTTCCACTGCACAGAGAAAAAAACGGTGTGTGGGTTTATGAAAATATTCAGTGGTTCATCGTCTTTTCCCGCAGTTTCAAACCCATTCATATCTGCCTGTTGCATCTGTATACACTATGTTAAACCATTCAGTTTGATTCAGCCAAACATCATCTCTTCTCCGTTTGTCCTCTCTAAGACAACCAACATGGCATCAACTGTGATTGTCTTCCTTATTGCTATTACTTTACCATTCGATTGGGTTTGTATTCTCCCCTAGTTTAGAAGAAGAAGCCATCTCTATTGTCATTCAGTCCATACAGCCAATCATGTACAGTAGAACAAAATTACTTTTCTCCTGTCTACAATGTTAATCACATGTAGAATCAGAGGGGTCTCTTCCACGCAAGGTGCCACCACAAACAAGTTCTCCTTCCCCCATTCTATTACGCTGAGCACCAAGCTAGAAGGCGGGAAGTACAGTCATATGAAAAAAATTAGGACACCCCATTAAATATTCAGTTTTTTATTAAGAAATGTTCACATATCTATGGCTAACTTTGTTTTTGTTTTTATTTGCATTTTTAACATTTATTTTAGCCATTTTAAGTGGGAATGAATGTGGGGGTGTCCTAAAAAAGATGGGGTGTGTCCTAATTTATTCTTCACTATTTGTTTAGAATTATGTACATTTTACAGAAAATTTGGGAAAAAAGTCTTTAAATAATTTTTAATTGTTTAGTTGTATTACATGAATCTCCCAGTATTTTTAACATTGATATTAAATATCCATATGTCCAAATATGTAAAAAAACCAAAAACACACAGGCTTATACAGGGTGTCCTAATTTTTTCACGACTGTACCATTTTCATACGGTCTTTGGTATAATCCGGCTAGGACTTGAACACTCAACCTCCCAGTTGTGGGGCAGACACTTTATCAACTAGGCCATCACTCCAGTATACAGTTTACTCCTCCTCCTCCTCCTCCTCCTCCTCCTCCTCCTCATCATCATCATCATCATCATCATCATCATCATCATCATCATCATCATCATCCTCCTCCTCCATATTTATTTTTGACAGGACATAATTAATCCCTCAGTTGGGGTGGGTCCTGCTTGACTGCACTTCTCAGAGTCCCACTCCAGTGGTTCCTGTCCACTGGATCAACCTGGACCAGTTGTAGCTTGACCCGGTCCATACGGACACCCTCTAGCCATGTCTTCTTCGGTGTTCCTCTTCCTTGACCTCTGCTGCTACCGGGATCAACCTCCATCACCTTCTTAATCCAGCCAACACTCCTCTCCACATGGTTGAACCAACACAAATGGCGTGTGCAGAGCACATCCTTGAAGTCATCCAGCTGCAGCCTAACCAAGAGTGCTTGCGAGCTGACCTCATCCACAGTGGAGACGCCACTTATCCAGCGGACCATGGCCCTGTCATTTCGCCGCAGACAATTAAGACAGTCGGCAGTCATGGTCCATGTCTTGCTGGTGTGCAGCAACCTGCTCCTCACGCAGGAATTGTAGATGCAGCCTTTAGAGGTTGGTGGGAGCCAGCAGGTCTCGAGAATTGAGAGCACTTGCCTGAATTTGTTCCAGGCAGCCTGGCATCTCATGATGGTGGCAAGTTCAGATCCACCACCAGCAGAGAGCATGTCACCCAGGTAGCAGAAAGATGTCACCACTTCCAGCTTGTCGTCACCAGCAACCAACTGTGTCATAGGTCAACCATTGATTGGTCTGGCCTCCCCACGACAGCGCTTACATCGGAAATCTTGGTCATATGTCCGGCCACCAGAAAGTCCACTGCATCTCTTGTGCACCCATCTCGAGCAACCACTGCAAAAGAGAGCCATGGCCAGTGCCAGTAAGACACACAGCACAAGGATAAGATAAGATAAGATAAGCCTTTATTAGTCCCACAATGGGGAAATTCCAGGATTGCAACAGCACAGGGATAGCAACACTCAGAGCAACAATCAGAAGACAAGAAAAAACAAGAGCAGCGAGTATACAGTACATATGTACATATAAATATTAGATTAGATTAGATTAGATTCAACTTTATTGTCATTACACATGTATGAATACAAGGTAACGAAACACAGTTTAGCATCCAATCAGAAGTGCAAAGGACAGCAGTGCAGTATATACAGTAATTAACAGTATGTGCAATTTAAGCAAATATATGCAGCAGTGCAGAAAGTTAAGAGTACTGTTATGTGCAAATAATGTACAATAAGTTAGATGGGCAGTTATGTGCAGGTGAGGATGGTAAGAGATGATGGTAAGAGAGTCAGCGGGGAACTAAGTTCAATAACGTGACAGCTGTTGGAAAGAAACTGTTCCTAAACCTGCTGGTTCTAGTCCGAAGGCTTCTGAAACGCCTTCTGGAGGGGAGAAGCTAGAACAGTCCATGAGCAGGATGGTTGGAGTCCCTAAGAATGCTGCGTGCCCGGCGCAGACATCTTTTCCTGTAGACGTCCTCTATAACTGGAAGTAGAGTCCCTGTGATGCGTTGGGCGGTTTTCACCACCCGCTGCAGCGCCTTACAGTCAGCGACAGAGCAGCTCCTATACCAGACTGTGACACAGTTGGTCAGCGTACTCTCTATCACGCAGCGGTAGAAGTTGCCCAGGATGTCAGTTGACAGATGGTTCTTCTTCAGTGTCCTCAAGAAGAAGAGGCGCTGATGGGCCTTCTTGATCAGGCTGGTGGTGTTAACTGACCAGGACAGGTCCTCCGAGATGTGGGTTCCCAGGAATTTGAAGCTGGGGACACGTTCAACAGCTATGCCATTGATATGGATGGGGTCATGTGTCTCTCCCCTCTCCTTCCTGTAGTCCACTATGAGCTCCTTGGTTTTGCTGGTGTTAAGGAGCAGGTTATTGTCAGCGCACCAAGTAGCCAAGTGCTCAACCTCTGCCCTGTAATCTGACTCATCGTTGTCCCTGATGAGTCCAATCACCGTGGTGTCATCTGCGAACTTTATGATGGAATTGGATCCATACATAGGCCTGCAGTCATGGGTGAAGAGGGAGTAGAGGAATGGGCTGCGCACACAGCCCTGTGGTACACCAGTGTTGAGTGTGATGACGGAAGAACGGTTGGGGCCTGACCTAACATGCTGGGGTCTGTTGGTCAGAAAATCCATGATCCAGTTGCAGGTGGAGGTACTGATTCCCAGGTCCCCAAGTTTAGTGATCAGCTTGGAGGGGATAACTGTGTTGAATGCTGAGCTGAAGTCAACAAACAGCATTCTTGAGTAGGTGTTCTTGTCATCCAGGTGTGAGAGTACATAGTGCAGCGCTGTAGAAACCGCATCCTCTGTACTCCTGTTGCTCCGGTAGGCAAACTGGTGAGGGTCCAGTGTAGGGGGCAGGCATTTTTTGAGCTGTGCCAAGACCAGTCGCTCAAAGCACTTCATGACTATGGGCGTCAGTGCCACAGGGTGATAGTCATTTAGGCACGATGGTGTTGAATGTTTCGGCACTGGTACTATAGAAGTGGTCTTGAAGCACGCTGGTACCACGGCCTGGGCCAGGGACAGGTTGAAGATGTCTGTGAAGACCCCTGCCAGCTGCTCAGTGCATGCCCTCAGCACACGCCCAGGAATGCCGTCAGGGCCAGCAGCCTTACGTACGTTGACATGACTCAGCGCGTTACGGACGTCGGTGTGGGTGAGTGTGAGGTGGTGGAGGTCGTCAGAGGGTGGGAAATTGATGTTCTTACTAAATATATAAATATATAAATATTGGTATTCTTGGTATTCTAAATATATAAATATAAATATATAAATATATAGACACACAGTGTGGCGCATTGTAGCTAGATGGAATAAATATATAAACATATAAATACACACAGTGCGGAGCATTGTAGCTAGATGGAATAAATACAGTATATAAATATATAAACACACACAGTGTGGAGCATTGTCGCTAGATGGAATAAATATATAAATATATAAACACACACAGTGCGGAGCATTGTAGTTAGATGGAATGAAACAGCATAACCGTCTATTTAGTTATCCTACATGGAATGATTATGTACCCATACATATTGTCGCCTTCCGTAGCAACCGGTATTTTCCTAGTTGTATACCAGAGGGGACCATTGTGTAAGTCTATTGCGTCTTTTGCATTCAATACTATTAGGTTGTCACGTCTTTTTGCTATCTCTGTGAGCAGCCCTGCTTAGGTTGTACAGTCTGACAGCCGTAGGTAGGAAGGACCTGCGAAACCTCTCGGTTGTGCACCGAGGATGATGTAGTCTGCTGCTAAATGAGCTCCTCGGTGCATTCAGTATGTCCTGCATAGGGTGGAACTCGGACTCCAGCAGAGATGACAGTTTAGCCACCATCCTTCTGTCTCCCATCTCCTCTGCTGGGTCAAGGCGTTGCCCCAAGACAGAGCTAGCTTTCTTGATCAGTTTGTTCAGTCTCTTCCTATCGGCTGCTGTAACGCCACTGCCCCAGCAGACCACTCCAAAAGTGATGGCTGATGCCACCACCGTGTCGTAGAATGACTTCAGCAGCGCCCCTTGTACACCAAAAGACCTGAGTCTCCTCAGTAGGAACAGCCTGCGCTGTCCCTTCTTGTAGAGTGCGTCGGTATTGTGTGACCAGTCTAGTTTATTGTTCAGATGAACACCCAGGTACTGGCAGGATGTCACAATCTCGATGTCAGTTCCCTGTATATTTACTGGTGCTGTGAGGGGTTGTCCTTGCCTGCGGCAGTCCACCACCAGCTCCTTAGTTTTCCTCGCATTGATCTGGAGGCAGTTCCGATGGCACCAGTCCACGACGTCCTGGATAAGCCCTCTGTACTCAGCTTCATCTCCGCTGGAGATGAGGCCAACGATCGCAGAGTCGTCAGAGAACTTCTGTAGATGGCAGTGTGTTGTGTTGTGTGAGAAGTCCGCAGTATAAAGGGTGAACAGGAAGGGAGCCAAAACCGTTCCCTGGGGGGCCCCCGTGCTACCGATGATCGTGATGATCGTGAGGATTGTGTGTCTGACACGATCATCGGCAGCACGGGGGGTCCCCAGGGAACAGTTTTGGCTCCCTTCCTGTTCACCCTTTATACTGCAGACTTCCCACACAACACAACACAACACACTGCCATCTACAGAAGCTCTCTGACGACTCTGCGATCGTCGGCCTCATCAACAACAGAGATGAAACTGAGTACAGAGGACTTATCCAGGACGTCGTGGACTGGTGCCATCGGAACTGCCTCCAGATCAACGCAAGGAAAACTAAGGAGCTGGTGGTGGATTGCTGCAGGCAAGGATAACCCCTCACAGCACCAGTAAACATCCAGGGAACAGACATTGAGATGGTGACATCCTACAAGTACCTGGGTGTTCATCTGAACAATAAACTAGACTGGTCACACAATACTGACGCACTCTACAAGAAGGGACAGCGCAGGCTATTCCTACTGAGGAGGCTCAGGTCTTTTGGTGTACAAGGGGTGTTCCTGAAGACATTCTATGACACAGTGGTGGCATCAGCCATCACTTTTGAAGTGGTCTGCTGGGGCAGTGGCATTACAGCAGCCGATAGGAGGAGACTGAACAAATTGATCAAGAAAGCTAGCTCTGTCCTGGGGCAACGCCTTGACCCAGTGGAGGAGATAGGAGAGAGAAGGATGGTGGCTAAACTGTCATCTCTGCTGGAGTCCGAGTCCCACCCTATGCAGGATATACAGAACGCACTGAGGAGCTCATTTAGCAGTAGACTACATCATCCTAGGTGCGCGACCAAGAGGTTTCACAGGTCCTTCCTACCTACGGCTGTCAGACTTTACAACCTAAGTAGGGCAGCTTGCAGAGATAGCAAAAAAAACGTGATGACCTAATAGTATTGAATGCAAAAGACGCAACAGACTTACACAAATGGTCCCCTCCAGTATACAACTAGGACAATATCAGTCGCTACGGAGGGTGACAATATGTATGGGTACATATTCATAATATGTAGGATAACTAAGTAGACGGTTATGCTGTTTATTCCATCTAGCTACAATGCTCCGCACTGTGTATATACTGTATATTTATATACAGACGTGGACAAAATTGTTGGTACCCCTCTGATAATGAAAGAAAAACCCACAATGGTCACAGAAATAACTTGAATCTGAAAAAAGTGGTAATAAATAAAAATTCTATGAAAATTAACCAATAAAAATCAGACAATGCTTTTGAATTGTGGTTCAACAGAATTATTTTTAAAAACAAACTCATGAAACAGGCCTGGACAAAAATGATGGTACCCTTAACTTAATATTTTGTTGCACAACCTTTTGAGGCAATCACTGCAATCAAATGATTTCTGTAACTGTCAGTAAGACTTCTGCACCTCTCAGCAGGTATTTTGGCCCACTCCTCATGAGCAAACTGCTCCAGTTGTCTCAGGTTTGAAGGGTGCCTTCTCCAGACGGCATGTTTCAGCTCCTTCCACCGATGTTCAATAGGATTTAGATCAGGACTCATAGAAGGCCCCTTTAGAATAGTCCAATGTTTCACTCTTAGCCATTCTTGGGTGTTTTTAGCTGTGTGTTTTGGGTCATTATCCTGTTGCAAGACCCATGACCTGCGACTGAGACCAATCTGTCTGACACTGGGCAGCACATTTCTCTCTAGAATACCTTGACAGTCTTGAGATTTCATTGAACCCTGCACAGATTCAAGACACCCTGTGCCAGATGCAGCAAAGCAGCCCCACAGCATAACAGAACCTCCTCCATGTTGCACAGTAGGGACAGTGTTCTTTTCTTGGTATGCTTCATTTTTGCATCTGTGAACATGGAGCTGATGTGCCTTGCCAAAAAGTTCCAGTTTTGTCTCATCTGTCCATAGGACATTCTCCCAGAAGCTTTGTGGCTTGTCAACATGCAGTTTGGCAAATTCCAGTCTGGCTTTTTTATGATTTCTTTTCAACAGTGGTGTCCTCCTTGGTCGTCTCCCATGAAGTCCACTTTGGCTCAAACAACGACGGATGGTGCGATCTGACACTGATGTACCTTGACCTTGGAGTTCACCATGAATGTGTTTAGAGGTTGTTCTGGGCTCTTTTGTTACCATTCGTATTATCCGTCTCCTCCTGCGGCCATGTCCAGGGAGGTTGGCTACAGTCCCGTGGATCTTAAATTTCTGAATAATATGTGCAACTGTAGTCACAGGAACATCAAGCTGCTTGGAGATGGTCTTATAGCCTTTACCTTTAACATGTTTGTCTATAATTTTCTTTCTAATCTCCTGAGACAACTCTCTCCTTTGCTTCCTCTAGTCCATGTTTAGTGTGGTACACACTATGTCAACAAACAGCACAGTGACTACTTGTCACCCTTTAAATAGGCCGACTGACTGATTACAAGTTTGTAGACACCTGTGATGTTAATTAGAGGACACATCTTGGTTGAACATGTCCCTATGGTCACCTTATTTTCAATCTTTTCTAGGGGTACCATCATTTTTGTCTAGGCCTGTTTCATGAGTTTGTTTTTTAACCCCTTGCACTCCGGTCAATTTCCCTAAAAACGCCAAAAAATAACATGCCCAAATTAAATCCAAAGCTGTTCTTCAACCCTTTGCAGCATCTTCATGGGGTTGGTCTCATTTAAAAGAAAACACTTTGAATTTTTTGGCAAAACGGTCATAATCTCTCTAAGTGCTCCGGCCACTGAGTTACAGTCATCTAAACATAGTGAACTTGAAGAAAATAAATTTGGCCTGGGTGTTTTTTTGGATACAAATGCTTGCAAATAACACACAGCTTCAGATCCGGGCTGGAAAATGCAACAGAAATGTAGAACCAAGTGTTATCCAGCTGAGGTCAAAATTTTGTAACAATACCACAAAAAATGAATATATTACACAGCTTTTTCCTCAGGTAGTTCCCAGGCGTTTTGGAACTGTGCCAACTTGTGCCAAATGGCACAGTTTGGAAAAACGTCTGTAACTTTTGAATGATTCAATGTAGAAGCTTTATTTTGGGCTCTAATGAAAGGTGACACTCGGGGCTGTGTCTGTGTGTGTGTGTGGGGGGGGTTGTCTTCCCCCCCCCCCGCTACAGAGGACGGACATCGGCCATCGCTACATGACGGATTAGACTCATGTGGCGATGTGGCGACAGTGGCGCAGTCACCGAGGCTTACTCCCCCCCTCGCTACAGAAGAATAGCGGGGGGGCGGCGTTCACGGTCTGGACGCAGTGAACGACCCATGTACCGCGGCGCACAAACTTCAGACTTCGTGCACCGCACAGTTGTAATTTACCGATCGGTCAAAAGTCATTTTTGATTACAATTTTCAGGGATAAAGAATAATTTAGCTTATAACACCTTACCTCTTCACAGCAGTGTCCTGGCGAACTTCTCTTCCTCATTGTCAGACGAACGCGACGCTGGTCCGCTCGTGGTTCTGGTCTCGCGACCCGATCAAAACATAGTTCCATTATTGCGGTTTTGTGCTTCCATGATTGCGGTTTTTGGCGAACGATTTTTCAAAACAAATAACAGTTGTAATTAAAAAAAGACTGGCGAACATGTGTGTGTCACTCAGCCTTCGTCGTCGGCCTCCGTCGGTCTATGACCATGGAAGTAAATCATAACGTCTACTCTGCTGGAACAAAAACAAAATAAGCACCGCCTGTGGCCGAACATGCCGATGCGCGAATGGCAGTCGCTGTCACACAGGTTGCGCTTATGGGTGGTCTCCGTGCTGCTGGGTCTGTGACGGTTCTTCCTGCGGGTCCTTTTTTTATCTGCTGCAGCAGTCTGTCTTCACCCAGCCTTAAAAAAAACAGCTCGCAAACTTCTCTGCTTCAATTGGCTCACTGCATTCACAGCCTTGGTAGGCGGGTCCTTCTTGCTAGGTTTTCAGTCATTGGTTCTTCAAGGTTTCAGAAACCCAATTCAAGGCTCTTATTAGTCGAATGAGAGGTCAATCAGATGATCTAATCTGTTCGCGGCTGTGTCTGCAGTGGAAGAACGGAAATGCAGCTTCCGCTGCTCCATCGTGCGTCCTCGAGCGCACGAGGACGCATGAGTCCCTGATAATGACTGGGTCCCCACGTTCATACGTATGAACGTGGGTGAGCCGCCCACTCCAGGAAGTGCCTGTGCTGCCAGCACCACCCCCAGGCTAACGCACACACCCACTTTCTCCGCGCAGGCGATGGAGCGGTGATCGGCAAAATTCTTTCACTTTAGCATTGACGCCGTGAAGAAATAGTTCCTCTCGCACCTAATCTGCTCAGTGACAACAACTGTTTGCTTTTTTACATAAGACAATGTCTTCTAAGTGGCGTAAATGTGTCTTTGGCTGTGAGAGATTTAGGAGTTTGTTCAACCTTCCTAAAGAAGAGCCTACTCATCAGAAATGGTCAAAATAGACCAGAATGCAGAGGCTAAAATCATAATATTAAACGTGATTAACCATACACTACATAAGAATAATATTATAGGCTAAAATAATAACAGGAGGCTAAAGAGTTCAACATGCTCATCCATCTTTTCTAAAGTTTACTGTAGATGTTTTCGTGGGCGGAACCCA
This sequence comes from Pholidichthys leucotaenia, assembly GCA_020510985.1. Taxonomy (NCBI): domain Eukaryota; kingdom Metazoa; phylum Chordata; class Actinopteri; order Cichliformes; family Pholidichthyidae; genus Pholidichthys; species Pholidichthys leucotaenia. Next base: position 118,043,232 of record CM035847.1, read on the forward strand.
GCGACATGCTGCAGCAGCCGGCTTAGGGGTTATGTCATGAAATGGGCAGCAGCCACAAGAAGGAGAGGCAGAGCCTCAGAGATTGAGGCATCTTACTTCCAGGCTTGCGAAAATAACTCATATTTCATAAGAAATTCATTCTCCAGTGTACCAAAGATAATATACAATCACATACATGAATATAGTTTACTCTGAAAGGCTTAAAATAGCATGATATAGGCCCTTTAAAATAATTCTGTTGAACCACAATTCAAAAGCATTGTCTGATTTTCATTGGTTAATTTTCATAGAATTTTTATTTATTACCACTTTTGTCAGATTCAAGTTATTTCTGTGACCATTGTGGGTTTTTCTTTCATTAACAGAGGGGTAGTAACAATTTTGTCCATGTCTGTATTTATGTGTAAATATGTATATTCACTGCTCTTATTTTCTTATCTTCTAAATTATTGAGTGTTGCTGTCACTGTGCTGTTGCAATCCTGGAATTTCCCCATTGTAGGACTAATAAAGGCTTATCTTATCTTATATTAATCCTATTAATTCAAATAATTCTCACTGTTTAGATCAGTCTTCAATTCATAACCCCATAGAGATTGTGTCTGTCTCCCCTTACCCAAAACATTATAACCCAAGACAAATACAACATAACTTGTTAAATACACGCCTCTCTGCAGCTCGTCTTCATCCGCCACCCCTCAACTTAGCCCCTGCCTTCCCCATCAGAGAATCATTGTCTGCTCCCTCCAAAGTTAATAAAAATATAATGTATAAGCATCCCAAAGTGATTAAACAAAAAGTTGGTAAAACTGAAATTAAACATCAAGTCTCTAAATTTAATAATTTGGCCTCTGTTCCTCCTCATAATTTAAAAATTAAATGTGGTTTGTTAAATATTAGGTCTCTAACTCCCAAGTCTCTGCTAGTCCATGATCTGTTAATTGATCATCAGCCTGATTTAATATCCCTTACAGAAACTTGGTTAGGGCAAGAGGATTATGTTGGTTTAAATGAATCAACTCCTTCTGGTTATTTAAACTATCAAAATCCCAGAAGTTCTGGTCGTGGAGGAGGAGTAGCGACAATTTACCATTCCAAATTACTAGTTAATGTAAAGCAAAAAACATGTTTTGATTCCTTTGAGGGCCTGGTCCTCAGTATTGGGCATGTTAGCAATCTTAGGTTAAACCCAATTTTCTTTGCCGTAGTTTACCGTCCTCCATCAACCTACTCAGAGTTTTTATCCAAATTTGCCGAATTCTTAGCTGATTTAGTGCTGAAATCAGATAGAATAATTATAGTAGGGGATTTTAATATACATGTAGATGTAGATAGTGACTGTCTTAATAAGTCATTTAAGTCAATATTAGACTCCAAGGGGTTTTCTCAGAAAGTAGAAAATTCTACCCATTATCTCCACCACACATTGGACCTTGTTCTAACATATGGCATAGAAATAGAAAACCTGGTAGTGTCTGCTCATAATCCTGTACTGTCAGACCACTGTCTGATAACTTTTGATTTCACTATTCCTGACTATTTGATTTCTAAAGAAAAATATTACTACAGCAGATGTCCTTCAGATGACGTTGTCACCATATTTATGCAGATTGTTTTCTCTATGCCATGTGTCAACACAACAGAAATAAGCTATGGAGAGCTTGTTCCTTCTGTAATCGATAGCATGATAGATAATGTTAGAGCTTCTCTGCATCAGACTCTAGACTTGCTGGCCCCTTTAAAAAAAAAAAAGGTCCAATCAGAGATTTTTAACCCCTTGGTTTAACACAGAAATTCATAGCTTAAAACAAAAGACTCATCAATTAGAAAGAAAATGGCATTCTACTAATTTAGATGAAAACTATTCAGCTTGGAGAAATCATCTTTTAATTTATAAAAAATTTCTTAGAAAAGCTAGAACAAGTTATTACTCTGCATTAATACAAGAATAATCCCAGGTTTCTTTTCAGCACTGTAGCCAGGCTGACAAAGAGCCGGGACTCCGTCAATCTTTGCATTCCCTTAGAGCTTACTAGTCAGGACTTTATGAACTTTTTCAATCATAAAATTTCATCTATTAGAGATAAAAATCAGTCACATTCCCCCCACCGTTAATTTAAATACAGCATCTACTACAACTCCTTCAACTGATATCTGTTTGGATAAGTTTACTCCAATTGACCTTTTAGAGTTAGATAAAATAATTTCCTCATCCAAGCCTTCAACTTGTCTTTTAGACCCTATTCCTACCAGGTTATTTAAAAAAAGTCTTCCCATTTATTGGTAGCCGTATTCTTCAAATAATCAATTCTTCTTTAACATTAGGCCATGTACCGCAGGCTTTTAAAACTGCTGTAATTAAACTCTTACTCAAAAAGCCAACACTGGATCCAGGAATTTTAGCTATCGACCAATCTCTAATATGCCTTTCATTTCAAAAATCTTAGAAAGAGTTGCTGCTACACAATTAATTTATCACTTGCAGGGAAATGGTTTATTTGAAGAGTTTCAATCTGGGTTTAGAATCCATCATAGTACTGAAACAGCCTTAGTAAAGGTCACTAATAACCTCCATATTGCACCTGATAATGGACTTGTTTCTGTATTTGTCCTTTTAGACCTTAGTGCAGCCTTTGACACTATCGACCATAATATTCTACTCGATAGATTAGAACACTATATTGGACTTAATGGAACTTTACTGCGGTGGTTTAGATCTTATTTGTCTGATAGGCTCCAGTTTGTTCATGTCAATAATGAGTTTTCTTCCAACTCAAAGCTCAGTCATGGCATTCCACAGGGATCTGTGCTAAACCCTACTCCTTTTTAGTTTATATATGCTTCCGTTAGGCAACATCATTCGAAAGCACTGTATACATTTTCATTGTTATGCAGATGACTCACAATTATGCTTGTCAATGAAGCCAGATGATAGTAATCAATTAGCCAAGTTAGAAGCCTGTCTTAAGGAAATCAAAGCTTGGATGACTTTTAATTTCCTGCTATTAAATTCAGATAAGACTGAAGTCATTCTTGTTGGTCCAAAAAACCTTAGAAATACCTTTCCAAATCAAACTCTTAGTATGGATGCGGTTACTCTTTCTCTTAATAGTTCTGTGAGGAACCTTGGAGTTATTTTTGATCAAGATCTGTTTTTCAATTCACATATTAAATTTGTTTCTAAGGCTGCCTTCTATCATTTGCGTAATATTGCCAAGATTAGGAGCATCTTGTCTCAGAGTGATGCTGAGAAACTGATCCACGCTTTTGTTAGCTCTAGATTAGATTATTGTAACTCTTTATTATCAGGTTGTCCTAAAATATCTTTAAAAAGTCTTCAGTTGATCCAAAATGCTGCTGCAAGAGTTTTAACAGGTATTAGAAAGAGAGATCATATCTCTCCGGTTTTGGCCTCCCTTCATTGGCTTCCCATAGAGTTCAGAATTAAGTTTAAAATCCTTCTTCTCACTTACAAAGCTCTTAACAATCAGGCCCCTTTTTATTTAAAAGACCTAATACTACCCTATCATCCTAATAGAGCGTTACGCTCCCAAAATGCTGGATTACTTGTAATACCTAGAATCTCCAAAAGTACAATGGGAGGCAGAGCCTTCAGTTATCAAGCAACTTTCCTGTGGAACCAGTTACCAATCTGGATTCAGGAGTCAGACTCGATCTCTGTTTTTAGGGTAAAAACCTTCCTTTTTGATATAGCTTACAATTAGGAGGGATCATGTGTCTCTAAACCCTCCCTTAGTTATGCTGCTAATAGATTTAGACAGCCAGGGGACATCCAATAATGTACTGGGCTTCTCCCATTTAATGTTTGCTCTCTACATGTCTGTTCTTCTCATCTTCTCTATCCCCTCACCCCCCAGCCAGTCGCAGCAGATGACTGCCCCTCCCTAAGCCTGGTTCTGCTAGAGGGTTCTTCCTGTTAAAATGGAGTTTTTCCTCTCCACCGTCGCCAAGCGCTTGCTCACAGGGGATTGCATGATTGCTGGGGTCTTTCTGCAATTGTGGGGGTTTCCCCTACATTTGAAAGTGCTATGAGATGACTGTTGTTGGGAAATGGCGCTATATAAATAAAGTTGAATTGAATTGAATTAATGTCTAAATCGCTGGCAACAAAAGTGAATACACCCTTAAGTGAAAATGTCCAAATTGTGCCCAAAATGTCAATATTTTGTGTGGCCACCATTATTTTCCAGTGCTGCCTTAACTCTTGGGCATGGAGTTCACTAGAGCTTCACAGGTTACCACTGGAATCCTCTTCCACTCCTCCACGATGACATCACAGAGCTGGTGAATGTTAGAGACCTTGTGCTCCTCTGTCTTCCATTTGAGGATGCCCCACAGATGCTCAATAAGGTTTAGGTCTGGAGACATGCTTGGCCAGTCCATCACCTTTACTCTCAGTTTCTTTAGCAAAGCAGTGGTCATCTTGAAGGTGTGTTTGGAGTTGTTATCATGTTGGAATACTGCCTTGCAGCCCAGTTTCCAAAGGGAGGGGCTAATGCTCTGCTTTAGTATGTCACAGTACATGTTGGCATTCATGGCTCCCTCAATGAACTGTAGCTCCCCAGTGCTGGCAGCACTCATGCAGCCCCAAACCATGACACTCCCATCACCATGCTTGACTGTAGGCAAGACACACTTGTCTTTGTACTCCTCACCTGGGTGTCGCCACACATGCTTGACACCATCTGAACCAAATAAGTTAATGTTGGTCTCATCAGACCATAGGACATGGTTCCAGTAATCCATGTCCTTAGTCTGCTTGTCTTCAGCAAACTGCTTGCGGGCTTTCTTGTGCATCATCTTCAAAAGGGGCTTCCTTCTGGGACGACAGCCATGCAGACCAATTTGATGCAGTGTGCGGCATATGATCTGAGCACTGACAGGCTGACCCCCCACCCCTTCAACCTCTGCAGCAATGCTGGCAGCACTCATACAACTATTTTCAAAAGACAACCTCTGGATATGACGCTGAGCACGTGCACTCAACTTCTTTGGTCGACCATGGTGAAGCCTGTTCTGAGTGGAACCTGTCCTGTTAAATCACTGTATGGTCCTGGCCACTGTGCTACAGCTCAGTTTCAGGGTGTTCACAATCTTCTTATAGCCTAGGCCATCTTTATGTAAAGCAACAATTATTTTTTTTCAGCTCCTCAGAGTTCTTTGCCATGAGGTGCCACGTTGAACTGCCCAGTATGAGAGAGTGTGAGAGCAATAACACCAAATTTAACACACCTGCTCCCCATTCACACCTGAGGCCTTGTAACACTAACAAGTCACATGACACCGGGGAGGGAAAATGGCTAATTGGTCACAATTTGGACATTTTCATTTAAGGGTGTACTCACTTTTGTTGCCAGTGGTTTAGACATTAATGGCTGTGTGTTGAGTTTTTGAGGAGACGGCAAATTTACACTGTCGTACAAGCTGTACACTGACTACTTTACATTGTATCAAAGTGTCATATCTTCATTGTTGTCCCATGAAAAGATATAATAAAATATTTACAAAATTGTGAGGGGTGTACTCACTTTGTGAGATACTGTACATGCACTGGGTGAGTTGTACAAGCCACTGCTCCACACCGAGTTTCCTCATGGCCCACCAGATGACTCACCTGGGGACTCGGTCAAACGCCTTTTCCAGGTCAACAAAAGCCATGTACAGGGGCTTGTTGACATCGAGGTACTTCTCCTGTAGCTGGCGCACAATGAAGATGGCGTCTGTTGTTCCATGACCAGGCATGAACCCGAACTGCATGTCATCAATGCACACCTGCTGCCTGAAGAAGCTCTCGGCCACCTTCTCCAACACCTTCATAACCCAGTCGAGCAGCTTTAGGCCACGATACTTGCCTCACTCAAGTGCAACACCCTTGCCTTTGTAGAGGCCGACAATGGTACTCTCCTCCCAGTCAGCGGGGATCCTCCTGTACTTCATGATCGATGTGATAAGGTCGTGAATCAGCGTGGCACCATTGTTGCCAGAAGCTTTGAGCATTTCGGCGACAATCTGCGATGGGCCGACTGCTTTGCTATTTTTCATCTCACCAATGATCTTGGACACCTGCTCCAATAATATTTGAGCGGCAGGGCCTTCAACAGGAAGCTCCACTGACAGGGTGTCAGGATCCCAGTCGAACTCCACATTGGCCAAGGCCTCATAGTGCTCCTTCCAGGCTACCTTCCTCAACTCCTCATCCAGGCACATCTCACCCACATTGTTTAGTACAGGCTTCTCACTCTTGACATCTTGGTTCTCCCACCGCATCTGGTTGGCAAGATGGAAAATGTCAGAGCTGTTAGGGTTGATGTCTGTAAATGCAGCTTTCTCGGCCTGGAATTTGGCTAGGTAGATGGCACGCTTGGCCAGGTTCTTGGCCATGTTGTAATCAGTTCTGCTGCCACCCTTCTTCCAGGTCTTCCAGCACCTGCGTTTCTCCTTCACTGCATTGTCCACGACATCGTTCCACCACCAGGTCTGTCGACGCCACTGATGCTTCTTAGAGTAGCCACACACTTTTTCAGTGGCACCCAGCAGGCCAGCCTTCAGTCTGGCCCATGTCTCCTCAGTTGGACTGTCTTCCATACTTGCACTTGTGCCTTTTCCAGCAATGAAAACCTCATGGAACTCTTGTTTGACCATAGGGCACTTGATTCACCAGGTCTTGAGTCGTGGCACAAACTTACACTTGGGCTGCGCTGGGATGACAACCTTGAAGTCGCAGATGAGGGGACGATGTTGACTAGCACACTCTTCGCCAGGGATGACTTTGACATTCACCACCTGCCTCCAGAAGCTCCTGTGCAGTAGGATGTAGTTGATCTAGGTTGAGGCTCCGCCCGGCTGGTATGTGATCAGGTGACTAGGCCTCTTCCTGAAGCATGTGTTGCTGACAACCAGTTTGCAAGACATCGCAAACTCTAGTACTCACTCACCTTCCAGGTTTCTTGTACCCCAACCAGATCTGCCATGAATACCTTCATAGCCAGCTGCAGCTGCACTGACATGGCCATTCCAGTCTCCACACAGGATGGGAATCTCTGTAGCATGCACCTTTGTGACAGAGCTATGGAGCTGGTCGTAGAAGTGGTCTTTGTCAGCTTCACTGAGGCCGACTTGAGGTGCATAGACAGAAATGAAGGTGTACACAAGCTTGCCAATGACCATCTTGAGGCTCATGATCCTGTTTGAAATGCGCTGCACCTCGAACGCCTTCTCCACCCATCTCTCAGCCAGCATCATGCCCACACTCCCAGTGCCTTTCTGGTTGCCAGTCCAGTAGAACTTGTACTGGGAGTCCTTGCCAGTTATCATCCTGTTCTGACTTGGGAACAGTCCCCCTTTCCATCTGGTTTCCTGTAAAGAGCAGAGGTCAATTCTCCTTCTAGAAGCAGTCTCGACCACTTTACTCACTTTCTTCTTGAGGGTCCCCACATTAAGTAAGCCAACCTTGAAATGTTTTGAGTGCTTGCATGATTCGCCTGAGCGGCATGTACCCAACCCTGCAGCCCCACGCCCCCGAGCTGCCAAGCCGTGGGCATCACTGGTTCTTCTGCTGCTAGTACCACCCGAACGTGAAACTTGTTGAAATGTAGCCATAATGATGGTAAATGGTAAATGGCGTTCACTTATATAACACTTTTTCTCATGTCTAGATGACCAAAGCGCTTTACAGATCCTGCTATCCACCCATTCACACACACATTCACACACTGATGGTGGCAGAGCTGCCATGCACCGGCGCTGCCCTGACCCATCAGGAGCAACTAGGGGTTCAGTGTCTTGCTCAAGGACACTTTGACATGCAGACTACAGACAGAGCAAGAACTGAACCCCTGACCCTCAGATCAGTAGTTGGCCACACTACACCTGCGCCACAGCCACCCCCTTCAATAGAGATCGAAGTTTTTTTTTCACAGGGCTGCCCATCCTAGCTGACGCTCCAACTCAGACACTTGTGGTAGTAAGATAATCATCACCATTCCCTTCTAACTAGGGCTGTGTGCTTAGCTATTGTCACCACCAAGGGTGATACTCCGCCGAACCACATTGCTCCTGCACCAGAGCATCATTTTGTCGAAGAGTCTGCCACAGAAACTATTGCTACCCAGGCAGTAGCAGGCTATTTATGGGAATAGCTCCTGTTGGGGTGGGGGTGGGGATATAGTACAGACAAATACAGCCTTCGTCCACCTTCACAGCCGTTGAAAATTGATTCAGGGACAACGTCCTCTGTCTAATCCACCGTTGAGGACTTGATTCACCAGAGCCCCATTAACTGTCACATTTTCAGGGCTCCTGTTGAGCCTTCATGACTACCGTAGCGGTCACGGGGCACACAAAGTCCCCACTGTACCTCACCAGAACAGGCTATCCCCTACTTGGGCCGTTTCCAGGTGTCACTACGAGGAAGTAGGAGTTGGACTTTGACAACCCTTGACACTTGCTATTTATGTTTAAGTGTAGATTAGTATTGTTTTCAGCCCCTGTGCTGTTCTTTATTAAATCTTTTTGCAGTGGACATTACCTGGATTTTGGTCCATCTTCTCTGCCTACCTGGCATTAATCACAACAAAAACTCCACATGTAAAGACTCAAACCGGAAACTGTCTTGCTGGAGGCTTCAGTGCCGACTATTATGCCACCCTGTACAAATGATAGGAAATCTAATGTAAAGAAGATAAAGTTAGGGTACATAATCACCGGTCTGAGAAAAGACCTACATTTTTCCAATAATCCCACACTGCATAGACTTGATAAAAAATTTTTTTTTAAAAACTAAGCAAATAAGATTAGCCTAAAAAATATCATTATCATGAAATATAATTGTGAAAATAATACTTTTAAATTAATTATGTAAAGTATAACATAAATGGTCTGATGAATCTGTGGACTTTAAACGTGAATGCACGAGGGTAAATTAAATAAGAACAGTGCTGGCATTTTGAGCTGCTCACAAAACAATAATGCTCTGAAGTAACTTTTTATTTCTCTGAACCTCGGTTTCCTCAGGGCTTCCTTTTCTTCATTTATTATCAAATTATGTTGATGACTGTGTGTGAACTACAGTATATGCACACACCATGCTTAAAGCATTGACACACCCCTGACATGTCTGAAAAATCCTATTAGAAAAGCAGAAGTTTTACTGGGGTCACATAAACGGATGGCAGGCGTGGAATGGATGCAGGGCCATTACCTGCATTTTGTGAGCCCTGTGCAAGATAGTGTTTGGTGGCCCCTAATTTTGTAAAGCAGAGGAAGACAATTTGTGGCAGTGCCTCAATCTGGTACACTTCAAGAAGGAAACAGGCTAGATTTGTTAATCTAAAATTCAGATTAAAGATCTCAAGTTGACTCAAGCAATTTAAACCTACAGGAAAATATTTTGTGCATCTGAGTAAATTTGAATATTATGATTTGTAATTAAATGTAAAGAAATATAATCATAAAAATCAAAATTAAATAAAGGCTTTAATTAGAAAAGCACTCAGAGTGCATACCTCCACCAAGGTGGCAAGATATGGTCTTGGTGGAAGTTTGTGCTCATGGATCACCTCCAAAATGTAATGGGATTGTGTGTAGCCCAAGAGCCACCTCTGGTGAAAATTACATCAAACTCTGTCCAGTAGTTTTGGAGTGTTCTTGCTAACACACTGTGAGAAGATAAGCGCCTTGGCAGAGATATGCATTCTCGGATCATCACCAAAATATTATGAGTTCCTCTCTAGGCCAAGGACCACCTCTGGTGAAAATTGCATCCAAATCTATGCAGTATCATTTGTGTAATCCTGCTGCACAACTACAAACAAGGATCTTGCTGGAGCTCAGATCATCACCAAAATGAAATGGGTCCATCCTTAGGCCAAGGGTCATCTTTGGTAAAAAAAAAATTTCATCCAAATCCGTCCAGTAGTTTTTGCGTAATCCTGTTGAAAGACAAACAAACATTGATGAAAACATTACCTCCTTGGCAGAGGTAAATGTTTCACTGTGGGTGTAATGTATATTGAAAATATCAAAGTTTATCATTTTGGATTATTTTGCAAAAAACCTCTGACTTTCTTCCACACAATTCTAATGTACTGAAATGCACTAATAAAAGGTAAACATTGATTCTCTATGTCAACAAGCACAACGTATTTCCCTAAAAATGCTTATTCTAAATTCAGGAAATAAAGTTACTCAATACAAAACATAACAAAAATGCTTGGCATTTTGGCAATTGAACTACTACAGGTGTTTCAGGAGGTACAGAAGAATACTGTTCTGTCACTGGAGCTGCAATCAACTTCAGCATTTTACCTACAGACAAAGATTATTTGATTACCAAGCAAAAAGCAAATGCACATATTCATATACTATTATATAATATCAAATATGTCATACTCATACAGAAATTAGTTTTTTATTTAAATGTAACTAAATATTGCAAAACGGTATCCCTGAATAATGATACATCAGATACGTACAGTGGAGCAAAAAAGTATTTAGTCAGCCACCAATTGTGCAAGTTCTCCCACTTAAAAGATGAGGGAGGTCTCCAATTTTCATCATAGGTATACCTCAACTATGAGAGACAAAATGAGAAAAAAAAATCCAGAAAATCACATTGTCTGATTTTTAAAGAATTTATTTGCAAATTATGGTGAAAAATAAGTATTTGGTCACCTACAAACAAGCAAGATTTCTGGCTCTCACAGACCTGTAACTTATTCTTTAAGAGGCTCCTCTGTCTTCCACTCGTTACCTGTATTAATGGCACCTGTTTGAACTCATTATCAGTATAAAAGACACCTGTCCACAACCTCAAACAGTCAGACTCCAAACTCCACTATGGTCAAGACCAAAGAGCTGTCAAAGGACACCAGAAACAAAATTGTAGACCTGCACCAGGCTGGGAAGACTGAATCTGCAATAGGTAAGCAGCTTGGTGTGAAAAAAAATCAACTGTGGGAGCAATTATTAGAAAATGGAAGACATACAAGACCACTGATAATCTCCCTCGATCTGGGGCTCCATGCAAGATCTCACCCCGTGGGGTCAAAATGGTCACGAGAATGGTGAGCAAAAATCCCAGAACCACACGGCGGGACCTAGAGAATGACCTGCAGAGAGCTGGGACCAAAGTAACAAAGGCTACATCAGTAACACACTACGCCGCCAGGGACTCAAATCCTGCAGTGCCAGACGTGTCCCCCTGCTTAAGCCAGTACATGTCCAGGCCCGCCTGAAGTTTGCTAGAGAGCATTTGGATGATCCAGAAGAGGATTGGGAGAATGTCATATGGTCAGATGAAACCAAAATAGAACTTTTTGGTAAAAACTCAACTTGTCGTGTTTGGAGGAGAAAGAACACCATACCTACTGTGAAGCATGGGGGTGGAAACATCATGCTTTGGGGCTGTTTTTCTGCAAAGGGACCAGGTCGACTGATCCGTTTAAAGGAAAGAATGAATGGGGCCATGTATGGTGAGATTTTGAGTGAAAACCTCCTTCCATCAGCAAGGACATTGAAGATGAAACGTGGCTGGGTCTTTCAGCATGACAATGATCCCAAACACACCACCCGGGCAACGAAGGAGTGGCTTCGTAAGAAGCATTTCAAGGTCCTGGAGTGGCCTAGCCAGTCTCCAGATCTCAACCCCATAGAAAATCTTTGGAGGGAGTTGAAAGTCTGTGTTGCCCAGCAACAGCCCCAAAGCATCATTTCTCTAGAGGAGACCTGCATGGAGGAATGGGCCAAAATACCAGCAACAGTGTGTGAAAACCTTGTGAAGACTTACAGAAAACATTTGACCTCTGTCATTGCCAACAAAGGGTATATAACAGAGTATTGAGATGAACTTTTGTTATTGACCAAATACTTATTTTTCACCATAATTTGCAAATAAATTCTTTAAAAATCAGACAATGTGATTTTCTGGATTTTTTTTTTCTCATTTTGTCTCTCATAGTTGAGGTATACTTATGATGAAAATTGGAGACCTCTCTCATCTTTCAAGTGGGAGAACGTGCACAATTGGTGGCTGACTAAATACTTTTTTACCCCACTGTACATAGCGCTATTCAAGGCCACTCAAAGACACATTACAGTGGATGCAATATTCATTCACTCCACAGACAGACACTGATAGTCGTAAGCTACTGCTGTAGCCACAACTGCCCCGGAACAGACTGACAGAAACATGGCTGCCAATCAGTGACAATGGCCTTTCCGAACACCACCAAACATTTATACACAATCATACACTAGTATCATGCACACTGGAGGCAAGGTGGGTACACAGCAACAGGATAGCTTTGGGGGGAGAGGGATTCAAACCGCCAACCCTCTGGTTATTGGATGATCCACTCTATTTTCTGAGCCGCTGCAATCATTTTCACTGCATCTAATTTCAATGTTGTCACTGTTATGATTATTCTCTGCTTATATATCTTTAAAATATTAAAACAACAGTAATTTAGTAATACACACATAATTACAGAATTATCATAGATCATAGTGACAGAAGTAACTAGTGCATCAAGACACTACATGCAGCAACAATTAAATGATGTCTCAATTACAGTTTGTTTAAAAAATGTAATTATTCATTAAATGTAATTATTCATGTGAAGGTTTCCTCATTTATCACATTAGTCATTAATCACTAAATTATTCTAGTGCATCTCAGTAAACTAGAATATTGTGAAAGTTTTTTTTCTCAGTATAATTCTAAAAGGTAGAAGTTCATATATTTAATACAATAACATGAACAGGGAAAATTGTCTCTTCAGCTTTCTCCTCTCCACAAATATGAATAGTAAACGCCTCACCTTCATCCTGTGTGCATTTTTCTTGGACAGTTTTCTTCTTTTTTTTTTCTGCACCAGAGGGATAACGTTTCTTTCCTTCTGGAGCAGTTGTCAGCCATCCCCTGTACCAATCGATGATGTCACTCACTCCCACAGCCAGAATTTTGGTCTAATTACTCTCTAACAGCTTCTTTATCACTGCAGCTTAGGTTTCTTTATATTTTATATAAAATTTTAAGTCATTTTCTAAAAATATAATGACCTTATCATGTTAAAATGAACAGAGGTACTTAATATTGGAGCTCTATGAATGAACCACAATGAAAATGTTAAATGTTAGATAACACAACATAACAAAAATTATTTTTTTTGTAAGTTGTCTGTGTTTTTTCAACTGATTTAAGACAATTTTGCACCTCTGAATCCGAAAATGGCATCCGTTTCTCTCGATCAGGTCAGGTTTTTATATTGAGTTATAAGCAGTTGTACAGCAGTTGTACAGGTGTACTGTAAATTGAATAGTAGACATTGATACGAATAGTAAACGCCTCACCTTCATCCTGTGTGCATTTTTCTTGGACAGTTTTCTTCTTTTTTTTCTGCACCAGAGGGATAACGTTTCTTTCCTGCTGGAGCAGTTATCAGCCATCAGTAGACATTGATAAAGTAGACACTGATAAAGGTATCAAGACATTGATAAAGTAGACATTGATAAACTAGACATTGATAAAGGTATTGATAAAGACACTGATAAAGGTCAGTAGACATTGATAAAGGTAAGTACATGTAAATTGAAGGTTACGTCGTGTTCAAAATTCTGAGAATTTCAAGAAATAAAAAAGAATTTTGCATCATATAAAGCGAAAATACCCGTACATGTAAACAAAAACGTAAGAAAACATGTGGCCATAGTTCAAAAAGTTGACCTGATTGAGCAAAACCAATATGATTTTTGGATTCAGCACATCAAAATTGTCCTAAATCAGCTAAAAAAAAAAACTTAGACAATAAATTTGGTGTTGACCAGTGTAAGCATATTTTCCTGAGGCAAAGGATTTAAAGAGAAGTTAGACCGTCATTTTACTGTGCATACACTGTTTCTGAATATTTTATTATTATATTTATCATTTTATGTGACTTAATGTTTGGCACCATTAGTGTGAATGCTATGGAGGGGAAAGACCCTCACTTCATTAGTGCAAATGCAGAGCAGGGTGGAGCATGAATCCACCTTAAAGGAACGCAACAGCAGGGTGAAAACTAACTGCATTACTAAGGTCTGTGAATAACTAAGATGATGGTGAAGCTTATTGTTAAGCCATAGCGTTTGTACATTTGTGTACATTGCCCTGTGGAGGAAATGGCTATGAATGAATGCATGTACAAGCAAGAGTTTGAATGTGGTTGATTAATTTGAAAATAGTCATGCCCCCTATGACAAGAGGATGTGCAAACATATACGTTTCACCCTAGATATTAACTTTTCCACTCTCAAAGATTTTGTTTTTCTGATGAATTGTCGAAGTTATAGGTCATATATACAAAAATGTGGAAAAAGCTGTGAAATTCTTTATCTTGCCCTCATTCTGTCTGCATCACATAAACCTAGAATTTTACCATAGGTATGTTGATGTGTGACTGTGAGTATGTTCATGCCTTACATATACGTACATGTATGTGTGTGTGTGTATGTGTGTGTGTTTATTTTCTGGACATGTGCTGAACGCGTGCATGCTTGGCAGCAGTGGGATTAGGAATCAATTAAGAGGAAATTGGACTTCAGGGGGATGGAGGGGGGAGAAGAAGGGAGGAAAGAAGGATGATGGGGAGTCTGGTCTGCTCTGGCAGCAGCAGCAGCAGCCTGTGGCATGATTACAGCGTGCCTCCAGAGTGGGCCCGCCACCAGCTTGTTTGCAGAGGATTAGAGAGAGGAAAGAAATGAATCATATTTCTAAGTCCTGAGTGTATCTCTGTGTGTCTCTGTGCCTCACTGTCCATATGCTGCTGCTGAGGGATTACAGAAGGACTGCAGAGCACATCTATCTATCTATCTGTCTGTCTGTCTGTCTATCTTGTAACTGGGTAAAGGAACACCCAGTCAAGTCTCCTGTAGCCTGTAGTCTACTGCCCTTTGTTAAAAATGAGCTTCTTAGGTTAGCCAGTGTTGTGCTATGTTACCATGAGGCCGAACCCAGCTTTGTGTTCTCAGGCCAAATCCCAGTCAGAAGTCTCACTGTTACTGGACAACAACAAGCCAAGACAAACAGTACTACTTGCAATTTAGATCTCTAGAATTAAAATATTTGCCTCATTGTCATGACCAAAAAGCATTGGCAGGCAGTGTATTTGACACTTAAGCCTTCAGTGGGATCCGAATTCAAAAGAATATTGAGCAAGTTAGCACAGAACGTGGAGATACAGAATATTTACATGACTCGTCCTAACCCCATTAATTACACAGACTGATAAACGATAACAGTAATGTTGGTTGTACATATTAGGGGTTTTTCTCTTCACTCTTTTCTCTGTTGCAGCAATTGTATGAAAGGTTGCATTTTAAACATTTATTAACTCTAACTCTGTCACAATCTGCTCTTGTCTGTTTCTGTTCAATAAGCAAAAGCACATGACAAACACAAATTCCTCCACACATCAGCAGAATCCTGTTTTGGCAATGCAACAATGCATTCAAACCACTGCACAAATAAAAATTGCTACATTGTGGAGGAATAAGATCAGGCAAGATGGGACAAGCTGGCAGGTTGCAAAGTTTTATTTTCTTCCAACCTACTGTGCTTTACTGTGCTGCTGAGACATGTCACACAAGCTCTTTTATACAGTGATACAGAAAGAGAGAATGCATGGCACATTAGCATATCAGTCAATACACATGATTAGCATGACCAACTGGCGCACGGATGTCCTCTCTCTCATCCTGGAGATGTATGCACAACAGTCCATTGTTCTGATTGCCCAGGGGCTCTCTGTATGTGAATTGTCCTCTGTATGCAAATTGTCCTCTGCTTCCTCCAGACCTGCTGAGTGTGAGGAATGTCCTTGCAGAGTGTAGTGGGTCACCACAACATGACATTGGTTTGACTGAGAAGCATAAATTGGGCGTAACACAGCTTTACAAGTCTCTTCACTACAGTCACAGGTCTGCCGTGTACATCATCTCAAGCAGAAGCATCAATATTTACCTAATAAAATGACAAAAACATAAAAAATGTAAATAAAATACATTTTACTTACTAAAATTTATGCAAATGAGTTCCGGCACTTGATATGCGTTGGCTACAGTGATGTCGTGCTGAACATTTAAACCAGTGGTTGTCATGAACCGAGCTGGTTGTCTTAGGCTCGGTTCTGACCTACTGTGGCTCAGGTCTATTTGTGTATTGTGCTATCTCTTGAGTTCTTGTAGTTTCTTTGTCTCTAGTTTATTTTTTCCGTACCTGTAGCCACTGTTCTGGCCGGCAGCTGTGAGGCAGCCTCCTTTCAGGTTCAGGTTCAGGTTACTTTATTTATACCCGTAGGTAGATTTGTTTTGCGTCAGGTGACATCCATATTTACAAACCACAATTACATTCAACATGAACGCAAACACAGGCACTTATGAAGCTGACTATAAACATGATAAAAGTACTCAAGGCTCCACCAATCAGGACATAGGACAAAGAGATAAGAGAGAAAACAAAGAGAGAAGGGTCATATTAAAAAGTTAAAAACTAGTCAAAGAAGTTAAAAACTCAAAAGTCTAAAATCCAATAAAAGATATAGAACCCAAATAAAAAACCTACAAAAATAAGCAAATATAAAATAAAATTAATAAATAGGTAACTAAATTATGTGCAATATATTGCTACATCTTGTTCAACTCTTTAACAGCAGCAGGAACAAAGCTGTTTTTGTAGCGCTGGGTTTTACTTTTTGGGACAGCAAACCTCCGTCTGGAGGGAAGAAGCTGAAAGTGGCAGTGCAAAGGGTGGGAGTTGTGGAGAGCGTGAAATGAAGAGGCTGAATTTATTTCTCAATTCAGGTTTATTAATCATCTCACATCTCCAGCCCTCTCTCAAACAGGAAAAGAGAACGAACTACTCCAATCCCCCACTTTTATACCTGGGACATCAAAGTACAGAATCACATTGTCATTAAACCCCCCATCGACAATACCTCTCCCCCAGGCCTCTTCTTCCTCCACCTGACCCCAGGAGGTCAGGAAGTCCTTTCAGAGTCATTGCTAAAGGTACCTCCACCTCCTACTGTTATCCCTAGGAGGTCCAGACTTATTGTTCCTTCTAAGACATGAGGTTACAAAATACATATAAAGCCTTAAGCATCCAAAATATGTGTGCCACATAACCCCCTCAAACGTCGAAGATGAAACAATACAACATAGTCCACAAAACATGATAAAACCACGACATCAGTCCATATGCTGTCTGGGCTTCAACCGTCTTCCAAACTTGCTGTAGGCGGGCTTCGCAGCTCCTGCGGCGCCATCTTGCAGTGATTCTGCTATCTGAGGATGAGAACTGTTAGTTGATCCCTGCGGGGGGTCTGGGGCATGCTCCCTGGGGGGTCTGCCGCGTCGAGGAGCCCTCGCCACTCACACAGTCTCGTCGGCCATCACAAAAGCAGGCTTTAGTCTGTCTATACTAATTGTTTCCCTCCTGTCCCCCAAATCTAGCACAAAATGCTTATCACCTGTTTCCAGCACTCTATATGGGCCATCGTAGGGTGGACGCAGGGCTGGGCGCTGAGCCTCGTGCCTGACAAAAACAAACTCGGCATTTTTTAAAGATTTGGGCACAAAAACACGCGGAAAGGTGTGGTGAACGGGGCCCGGAAGCATGTCTGCTCCCGTGTCGATCAGTGACCACTGAGCAGGGGAACGCCCTGGCGCCGGATTATCTGGCAGAAACTCTCCTGGCAGCCGGAGAGGTTGTGCAAAAACCAACTCCGCTGGGGAGGCTTTTAAGTCCTCTTTAGGTGCAGAACGCAACCCTAATAAAACCCATGGTAGTCTGTTTACCCAATTTGCATCCGTAAGCGATGCTCTGAGGGCTGCCTTCAATGATCTATGAAACCGCTCGCATAAACCATTAGCCTGGGGGTGGTGAGCGGTAGTGCGGTGAATTGTCACACCTAAGCTGTGGGCCATCGCTGACCAAAGCTCAGACACAAATTGAGGTCCCCTGTCGGACGTAATATCTGACAGAACCCCGAAACACGCTATCCAAGCCGTTAAAAATGCACGGGCCACCTCTGTAGCTGTGGTTGATGCCAGTGGGACCACTTCCGGCCAACGCGTGGTTCGATCCACCATTGTCAAAAGGTGTGTGTACCCCTGCGACGACGGTAGGGGGCCTACGAGGTCGACATGCACATGATCAAACCTCTTGGCCGGGATGTGAAACGGCTCTAAGGGGGCTTTTGTGTGCTTGTGTATTTTGGCCCGCTGGCAAGCCATACAGGCTCGTGCCCACTCTTTAACGTGCTTGCGCAGGCCCGGCCAAACAAACTTTTCTGCTACCATTTTCACAGACGCGTGCACCCCTGGGTGCGCCAGGGAGTGAATCGAGTCAAAAACGCGGCGGCACCATGCAGCCGGCACTACTAGACACGGCCGTCCAGTAGAGATATCGCAGATTAGGGGGGGCATACCATTTTGCAGCCTCCTGTTCTCCAGCCTTAACCCTGTTGGTCCAGACTGGAGCACACATACGTCCGCATCGCTACCCTGATCTGCTGCCATGGCTGCATAGTCTATTCCCACGTGAACTGGGGCCGCGTGCGCTTCCGCGCTGTTATTTTGCTCAGCGGCTGCGGTAGTATAATCTACCTCTGCGCGGACTGGTGCGGTTATCGCGCGAGAGAGGCAGTCTGCCACTACATTGAGTTTACCCGCTACGTGTTGAATATCAGTAGTAAACTCCGAAATTGCGGCCAGCTGCCTCTGCTGCCGGCCCGACCATGGTTCTGAAATTTTGGCCATTGCAAAAGTGAGTGGTTTGTGGTCGACAAACGCGGTGAAACGCCGACCTTCTAGCCAGAATTGGAAGTGGCGAATGGCTAAGTGGAGCGCTAACAGCTCCCTGTCAAACGCGCTGTATTTTCGCTCAGCCTCGCGCAAGGACCTGCTAAAAAAGGCCAGCGGCTGCCAAAACCCGGCCACGTGCTGCTCCACTACCGCCTCTATGGCCACATCTGACGCATCAGTGGTGAGCGCTATGCGGGCCGTTGGGACTGGATGAGCCAACAACCCAGCGTCTGGAAAGGCTTTTTTTACCTCCGCGAACGCGCGCTCCCGCTCCGGGGACCACTTGATTGAATTGGAGGGTTTTTTCTTTTTAAGCGCGGCATATAATGGTTGCATGAGCTGCGCTGCGCGGGGGAGGAAACGGTTATAAAAATTCACCATTCCCAAAAACTCCTGTAGTGCTTTGACTGTTTGTGGCTGGGGAAAATCTGCCACTGCGCGCACTTTGTCCGGTAGCGGAACTGCCCCCTCTGGGGAGACGCGGTGCCCCAAAAAGTCGATCTGCGCCACCCCGAACTGGCACTTAGCTGGGTTGATTATTAACCCGTGCTCTCCCAACCTCCGGAAAACTTCCGTGAGGTGTTTTTCGTGTTCTATTTCGGATGCGCTGGCTACCAAAATGTCGTCCAGGTAGACGAACACAAAAGGGAGATCACGCAACACCGCATCCATCATGTGCTGGAAGGTTTGCGCGGCGCCTTTAAACCCAAACGGCATGCGTAAAAACTCAAAAAGTCCAAACGGAGTTATCACCGCTGTTTTGGGGATGTCCTCAGCGTGCACTGGGACTTGATGATAACCGCGGACCAAGTCTATTTTAGAAAAAATGCGCGCCCCCGCCAGATGCACCAAAAAATCCTGAATATGTGGGATTGGGTAGCGGTCATGCACTGTGGCGTTGTTTAACCTGCGGAAATCACCGCAAGGTCTCCACGAGCCGTCAGCTTTAGGGACCATATGCAGTGGGGAGGCCCATGGGCTCTTTGAACGCCGGATGATGCCCAACCTTTCCAGGTTGGCGAACTCCTCGCGCGCTATGGACAGTTTAGCTGCATCCAAGCGCCGAGCTTTCGCAAAAATGGGGGTGCCAGTGGTAGTGATAAAGTGCTCCACCACATGTTTCGCAACTGTTGCCGAAAAAGTGGGAACTGTGAGTGCTGGAAACTGAGTGAGGAGTGTGTGAAACTTACCGCCTGCTGTGGCGACGTTGGTCTGTGCCAGTGGCGGGGACACTCGAGCTGCACAAGGAATAGAGTAAAAGGAGAGTGCATTAACTAGGCGTCTATTGGAAAGATCAACTAACAACCCATGTGAGCACAGAAAATCAGCACCAAACATGTTGAAACTCACCGCCGCTATAATAAAAGTCCATTCATATGTACGGCCGTGCAAGGACAGAAGCAGAGTCCTTTCACCAAAGGTCTTAATGCTCGAGCCGTTCACTGCTGTTGCTCCGTCACCACGGGGGCCTGCCAGCCGGTCAGCGTAGGTTGGGGTGATGAAACTCACTTGGGTGCCCGTGTCCACGAGGAAGTGCCTCCTAGAGCGCTCATCCGTCAGGTAGAGCAGCTTGTTCCGTTCGCCGAGTGTCGCCGCTGCTAGCGACTCCCGGTCCTGGCGTTTCCTGAGCTCTTGAACTGGCACGGCGGTACACACTTGCGTGCCCTCTCTGTGAAACGACGATGGTAAAAGCAGAAGTCGTCTCCTCCGCTGCGTCGGGACTTCGCTGCCGCCATTGTTGGTGGGATCGCCTCCGTCGCCTCTGGCCCCCCGCTGCTCCCGGTCGCTGCGCCGAGATCTGCCACTGCTGCGGTGGCCGTGTGCTCCTCGCTGGAGTTGAGGATCCGCTGCGCCTCCTGGGCCAGCGCGCGGAAGTCGTGCTGGGTCACAAAATGAGAGCCTGCCAGGGTCGCCCTCGTCTGCGATGGTAGGGTTCTCAGGAAGATCTGCGTGAAGAGGAAATCGTCACTGTCTGAGCCTCTCAGCTGCAGCATGTCTTCCATCAGGTCGACAGGCGTGCGTCCTCCCAAGTCGTGCAGAGCTAGGAGCTTCCTAGCTCTCTCCTCGGCTGAGGGCGTGAAACGCTGGATGAGGGCAGCTTTCAACCCGCTGTATTTGTCGCCAGCGGGCGGGTGCTGCACCAGGCTCCGCATGTGTCGGGCTGTGCGGTTGTCGAGTTTGGCGATGACATGGTAGAATTTTGTGTCATCTGCTGTTATTCCCCCGAGTGCGAACTGGGCTTCGGCCAGGAGGAACCACGAGTCTGGGTTGTCCTGCCAGAACTCTGGAAGCTTGACTGAGACCGCGCTTGCTCCAGCGGTCCCTGGCGAGTCTGGCTCGGGGGAACTGTCTCTGGTCATTGTACGTCTTCAGGTCACCAATGTGAAATGAAGAGGCTGAATTTATTTCTCAATTCAGGTTTATTAATCATCTCACATCTCCAACCCTCTCTCAAACAGGAAAAGAGAATGAACTACTCCAATCCCCCACTTTTATACCTGGGACATCAAAGTACAGAATCACATTGTCATTAAACCCCCCATCGACAATACCTCTCCCCCAGGCCTCTTCTTCCTCCACCTGACCCCAGGAGGTCAGGAAGTCCTTTCAGAGTCATTGCTAAAGGTACCTCCACCTCCTACTGTTATCCCCAGGAGGTCCAGACTTATTGTTCCTTCTAAGACGTGAGGTTACAAAATACATATGCAGTCTTAAGCATCCAAAATATGTGTGGTACAGGAGTCATCATTTAAAATGGAGGTAGCAATCCTCTGTACCTGTCTGGTGTACAGGGATGTCAGGCTCAGCTGTGACTCACCAAGCAAACGACTGGACGATCTAACTACCTGATCCAAGGATTTCGTCTGTTTCAGTTTTGTCTGACCAAACCATGACACTAAAGAAAAGGATAAAACAGAGTCAATAAAAGCCCAATAAAACATTGTTATTATGGTTCAGTCAATTTGGAAGCGTGCAAGTTTCCTTAAACAATGCAAATGTTGCTGACCCTTTTTGCACACCCTTTCACAGTTCTCTTCAAAGTTTATATTACTATCAATAATCGTCCCTAGATATTAAGATAAGACAAGATAAGATAAGATAAGATAAGATAAGCCTTTATTAGTCCCACAATGGGGAAATTCCAGGATTGCAACAGCACAGGGATAGCAACACTCAGAGCAACAATCAGAAGGCAAGAAAAAAACAAGAACAGCTAGTATACATATGTACACATTACTATAAATATATATATATATATATATATATATATATATATATATATATATATATATATATATATATATATATATATATATATATATGTATATACTGTATATATATATATATATATACATACACTACCGTTCAAAAGTTTGGGGTCACCCAGACAATTATTTTGTGTTTTTCATGAAAAGTCACACTTATTTACCACCATGAGTTGTAAAATGAATAGAAAATATAGTCAAGACATTGACAAGGTTTGAAATAATGATTTGTATTTGAAATAATAATTTTTTCCTTCAAACTTTGCTTTCGTCAAAGAATCCTCCATTTGCAGCAATTACAGCATTGCAGACCTAACATGATTACACAAGGGTTTTCTAATCATCCATTAGCCTTCTGACGCAATGAGCAAACACATTGTACCATTAGAACACTGGAGTGATAGTTGCTGGAAATGGGCCTCTATACACCTATCTAGATATTGCACCAAAAACCAGACATTTGCAGCTAGAATAGTCATTTACCACATTAGCAATGTATAGAGTGTGTTTCTGATTAGTTTAAAGTTATCTTCATTGAAAAAAAGTGCTTTTCTTTCAAAAACAAGGAAATTTCTAAGTGACCCCAAACTTTTGAACGGTAGTGTATATATATATATATATATATACTGTATATATATATATAGAGAGAGAGAGACACACAGTGCGGAGCATTGTGGTTGGTGAATGTGCAGCAGAAAGTCTAAGCTCTCTCGTCCTCCGTGGGTGCAGCGGGCCAGCTGGATGTCTTTGGGCATGATGGTGGTGACCCTCTTGGCGTGGATGGCGCACAGGTTGGTGTCCACGAAGAGACCCACCAGGTAGGCCTCGCTGGCCTCCTGCAGAGCCATGACGGCGGAGCTCTGGAAGCGCAGGTCGGTCTTGAAGTCCTGAGCGATCTCCCTCACCAGGTGCTGGAAGGGAAGCCTACGGATGAGCAGCTCCGTGGATTTCTGGTAGTGACGGATCTCTCTCAGAGCCACGGTACCAGGCCTGTAACGGTGAGGCTTCTTCACTCCGCCGGTGGCTGGAGCGCTTTTTTCGAGCAGGCTTGGTGGCTAGCTGCTTCCTGGGGGGCTTTTTCCTCCAGTAGATTTACAGGCGGTCTGCTTGGTTCTTGCCATCGCTCTTTATTATTCTGTTATTCTAGCACGCCGCCTAAACTCCAGCCCGGCACCCGCGTCGTTTTCGCCACAGTTCCTCTGCATGTTGAGCTTCTCCATTAGCACCGGGTGGCGGTTGGAGCTAGCTAGCCAGCTAGCTAGCTCTTCCCTGCTGTATCGTCCCCCGCTGCAAACAGTGGCTCCGTCCGCCGACTCGGGAGACCCTTGGGGCGATCTGTGTGTCCGTGATATATATATAGAGTGAAAGGTGTAGAAAGAAGAAGGAAGATAAGAAAAAGGCAGTTGCAAAAGGCAGCCAACTCGTGTGGTGTCGCCGGTCCGGCGGAACCGGAACTGAAAAAAAACAAAAAAAAAATTTGTAGGATTGTACACATTCAGTGGTCTTATGGAAGTCAGGTTATTTCGCACCTCAGACAAAGACAATGAATACGCATGGGAGAACAATGCCCAAGAGGGTGTGAAGGGGTTGAATGAAGTGTAGTGTAAATATCATGCTGTGTATGAGGAAGTGCCTTGAAGCTTGTGAAGGTGACTTGTGATATAGAGAGGAGTGCTTGCTGTAACCCGTCAGTCTGTTCTGTGCTTGTGAGATGTGAGTGTGTAATAAATCATCTGACATGAAGCTGCTTCTTCATTTACACACTCCACACTGGTGACCCAAGACGTATTATGGAACACGAGGCGAGAACCCCGGAGCCAGCCCGGTCGGGAAGCCCCAGAGACGCAGCAGCCATTCCACAGACAGCCAGGACTGGAACCCCCAGCAATGCGTGTGCAGTTTCAGTCAAGCTACCGGATTTCTGGCAGCACAACCCGCGCTCTTGGTTCCACCACACCGAGGCCCAGTTCGCCCTCCGGGGAGTAACGGCAGACAACATTTTACCGCACAGCCCAGCAGGTAGCGAGCCTGCTTGATCAGCCACCAGCCTGCTCGATCAGCCACCAGCCAGCAGCAAATATGAGGCGCTCAAGGCTGCGCTCACCCGGCGCTACACGCTCTCGGAATGTGAGAGAGCGGAGAGGCTCCTGGCGCGGACCGAGTTAGGAGATGGGTCGGCCGTAGACCTGATGGAGAAGATGCTGGTGTTAAGGGGCACGGACGACGGGCATTTTCTGTTTGCCCACCTTTTCCTCCGGAACCTTCCAACAGTGGCGAGAGTGGTTCTGGCCAATTCGCCGTTGCTGGCCGCGCGTGACTACCGTGCGCTAGCCCAGGAGGCGGACCGGATCATCCTCACCACCAGGGCGATCACAGTCAACGCGGCAGCGGCGGAGCCCAGCGAGACGACCAGAGGAGGCGAGGAGCCACCAACGGTAGCAGCAGCGGGGGCCAAGGAGCGCCAGAGAGACACGCTCTGTTTCTACCATCGCCGCTTCGGAGAGAACGCACGCAGATGTGCGCCACCGTGCCAATTCAAGCTCTTGGGAAAACGCCGAGGCTGGCGGTCGGTAGCAGCTGAAGAGAACAAGCTGCTCTACTTGACGGACGCGCGCTCGGGGAGGCATTTCCTCGTGGACACCGGAGCCCAGAAGAGCTTCATCCTGCCGACCTACGCTGACCGGCTGGCAGGACCTAGTGACCCCGTGATGTTGGCAGCAAAAGGCTCGGAAATTAAGACCTTTGGTGAGAGGACACTGATCTTATCTCTACACGGCCGTACATACGAGTGGACTATTGTCGTAGCAGCACTGAATTACCATATCCTGGGGGCTGATTTTCTGTGTGCACATGGTTTACTGGTTGATGTTGCTAACAGGCGCCTGGTTAATGCACTGTCCTTTGACTCTCTCCCCTGTATAGCTCGAGTGACCCAGCCAACAGCACAAGCCAACATCACAGCTACAGGCGGTAAGTTCCACGCACTGCTCACTCAGTTCCTAGCACTCACGGTCCCAATATTTTCGGCGGCTAAACACGGGGTGGAGCACTTTATCACCACCACTGGGCCGCCCGTTTTTGCAAGACCTCGGCGCTTGGCCACAGCTAAACTGGCCATAGCGTGCGAGGAGTTCGCCAACCTGGAAAGGTTGGGCATCATTAGGCGTTCGAACAGCCCATGGGCATCCCCTCTACACATGGTCCCTAAGGCTGAGGGATCGTGGCGACCGTGCGGTGATTTCCGCAGGTTGAACAACACCACAGCACACGACCGCTACCCCATTCCCCACATACAGGATTTTTCCGTCCACCTCGCCGGAACACGCATTTTTTCCAAAATAGCCTGGTCCGCGGTTACCATCAAGTCCCAGTGCACGCTGAGGACATACCCAAAACAGCGGTAATAACTCCGTTTGGTTTATTCGAGTTCCTGCGCATGCCATTCGGGTTAAAAGGCGCGGCACAGACATTCCAGCGCATGATGGATGCAGTGCTGCATGGCCTTCCGTTCGTGTTCGTCTACCTGGACGATATCCTGGTAGCTAGTGCGTCCGAAGACGAACACGAAACCCACCTCAGGACGGTTTTCCAGAGGTTGGAGGAGCACGGGTTAATAATCAACCTGGCGAAATGCCAGTTCGGCGTGACGGAGATTGATTTTTTTGGGGCACCGCGTCTCTCCGGAAGGAGCAATCCCGCTGCCTGACAAAGTGCGCACCGTGGCGGATTTTCCCCGGCCTCAGACGGTCAGGGCGCTGCAGGAATTTTTGGGGATGGTGAACTTTTATAACCGTTTCCTTCCTCGTGCGGCGCAGCTCATGCAACCATTGTACACTGCGCTCAAGAGACAGAAACCCGCGGATAGGGTCGAATGGACCCTGGAGCGAGAGCGGGCGTTCTCAGCGGTTAAAGCAGCCCTGGCAAACGCCGCACTGCTGGTGCATCCGGACCCAGCGGCCCAGATAGTGCTCACCACCAATGCTTCAGACGTGGCCACAGGGGCTGTCGTAGAGCAGCGCGTCGCTGGGGCTTGGCAGCCGCTCGCTTTTTTCAGCAGAACTTTGCGCGACAGCAAACGTAAATACAGCGCGTTCAACAGGGAGTTGCTGGCTCTCCACCTGGCCATACGCCACTTCCAGTTCTGGCTGGAAGGGCGCAGCTTCACCGCGTTCGTGGATCACAAGCCACTAACGTTTGCGATGGCCAAGGTTTCAGAACCGTGGTCGGGCCGGCAGCAGAGAGAGCTGGCCGCGATCTCAGAGTTTACTACTGATATTCAGCATGCGTCGGGTAAACTGAATGTGGTGGCGGACTGCCTCTCGCGCATCGTGGTGGCCCCAGTCTATGTGGAACCTCTTAGGAACTAATGTTCCCAAGAGGTTCGACCATGTTCATGTGGACCTCGTGGGCCCCCTCCCGCCATCACAGGGGTGCACGCACCTCCTGACAATGGTGGACCGCACCACGCACTGGCCAGAAGCGGTCCCGCTGGCGGCAACCACGTCCGCAGACGTAGCGCACGCTTTTTTAACAGCATGGGTGGCGCGTTTTGGAGTCCCGTCGGACATTACGTCCGACAGGGGCTCTCAATTTGTTTCCGAACTCTGGTCTGCGATGGCCCGCAGCCTGGGTGTTACAATTCACCGCACAACCGCGTACAACCCACAGGCCAATGGGTTATGCGAGCGTTTTCATAGATCACTGAAAGCAGCGCTCAGGGCTTCATTGACAGATGCAAATTGGGTAGACAGGCTGCCGTGGGTTTTATTGGGGTTGCGCTCCGCACCGAAAGAAGATCTGGAAGCTTCCCCAGCAGAGCTCGTTTTTGCACAGCCACTACGGCTGCCCGGGGAATTTCTGCCAGATAATCCCGCGCCCGGCAGCTCCCCGTCTCAGCTTTTGCGGCGTAGCGCAAACACAGGCACGCTGCCGGGCCCTGCCCAACACAGTTTTCCGCGTGTTTTCGTGCGTAAAACTTTGAAGAGCGCGGAGTTCGTGTTTGTCAGACACGACGCCCACCGCCCTCCATTGCGCCCACCCTATGATGGACCGTTCAGTGTGCTGGAAACAGGGGATAAGCATTTTTTGCTAGACTTGGGGGGTAGGAGGGAAAAAATTGGCATAGACAGACTCAAACCCGCTTTCGTTGTGGCGGATGAGCAAGTGCAGTTGGCTAGGGCCCCTCGGCGTGGAAGACCCCCACGGAGAGCTCCCCAGGGAAACGATTCACCAGAGCAGCCACACGGACAGACCGAAGTGCCCCCCCCCCTAGCCACAGCCCACCCGCAGTCAGACACACTCCCAGCAGCCCCCCACTGGCACAGCAGCGCCGCGGAGGCGGTAAACCCCAGTTACAGCAGATACGGGAGGAGACGGAAGCCCAAGCAGCATGTGGACTGATATTCTATTGTTCTATCACAGCATGTGGACTGTTATTCTATTGTTCTATCTAAAATGCTGGGGGGGGGGGTAGTGTAGCACCTTAGGGGAGCCAGATTATCTAGCATCTCAGACAAGAGACAGTGGATAAGCATGGGAGAACAAAGAGCAGGAGGTTCCTGGTGAGATAGCAGGAAGGAGTCAAGGATGAAGGGGGATGAATGCAGTGTGATGCAAATGTCATGTTGTGTGTGATGTAAATGCCATGAAACTTAAGAGGAGAGTTTCTGCTTAAATGTTCAGTCTGTTCTTTGCTTGAGAAGTGTGAGCGTGTAATAAATCGTCTGAAATGAATCTGCCTCTTCATTTACACGCTCCACAGATGTACTGTTGATTCCTGGAGGCCCAAGACAGATTTCTTTGACCCCAACAACACATCATTGCTGACTTCCAACACACACACACACACACACACACACACACACACACACACACACACACACACACACACACACACACACACACACACACACACACACACACACACACACCACCAGAAGCAATGCAACCAAGAGGAAAGCTATACGAATTGAAGAGAATAGACTATTGAGAATAATTTAACACGTCCTCATGGAACAAATATAAGAATATAGGGTGTAATTGTAGGTCAGTGATGCTGATAGTATTGAGACAGCAGAGAAGGCCTTGCTGGTCCTGATGGCCTAGGCTTACCACTGCCAAAAAGATGGTTAAGTCTGGTATTGCTTGAAAAGTCCAAAGTACATATGAGGATGATGATAATTTGAGTTAATTTGTGGGAAATTTGGAAATAAAGATTGAAATAATCAATTTGTCTTCTTCATCTTCATAAGCATCATTATACTGCAGAGCTGGTCTGGGCTCCCGAATGAGAAAAAAAAAAAAAAAAAAAACTTTTAAACTTCTTCTATTTTTTTTTCCACAATATCTTTATTGAACCTTTTTTTTTTTTTTTAACAAACATGATACAAACAATCAAACACTAACACTAAAGTACTACAAAAAAAAAAAAAAAAAAAAAAATGCCCTAAAAACACCAACAACCACCAACAAAATCAAGTCTTCAACAATGCTCCTCTGTTTAGTCTAGACAATCCAATATATTAGTATACATATTATGTTCACCAGTTTGGAATTTACAAGGTCCACACACATCATTCACCTTCTTCTTCAAGAGTTATGTTTAAATTTTTTACATAATCAATAAAAGGTCTCCATATATTCTCAAACACAATTTCCTTTGATTTCAGTATATATGTTATTCTTTCTAATGGAAGGTTTGTTAACATCTGTCTTAACCACTGAGTCACATCTGGTCTATGAGTCTTTTTCCATAATAGTGCAATACATTTTTTGGCATTAAGCAAACTGAGGTCTATGAATGTTCTTTCACTTTTATTGAAATTATGCTTTTCTGGGTACAGACCCAACAAAAACAGTTTAGGATTCAATATGATTTGTTTTGAGATTATTTTTTCAATTGTTACCCTCACCTCCTCCCAAAACATTCTTATTAATCTACATTCCCATAAACAATGAAATAGGGTTCCTTTACTTTCCATGCATTTTGTGCATGTATCTGGTATATTTTTGTTATATCTATTTAACTCCTCCGGTGTAACATACATCCGCATTAACCATTTGAAATGTATCAATTTAAGGCGTGCATTTATTGATTTGGTTTGAGCTTCTGTACAAGCCAATTCCCACTGTTCCTCTGAAATTTCAATTTGCAGATCTTCTTTCCAGTAGTTTAATCTTTTCAGTGAATTTTCACTTGAAGATAGTGTCAATGAGTTATAAAACTCTGAAATAATACCCTTTCTTTTACTATCTTTCATCATCATTTTTTCCAAGGATGAATAAATAGGTCGAGTGAGAGCTTTATTTTGATTTGATCGAATAAAGTTTCTAAGTTGAAGATATTTAAAAAAATGTGTTCTATTGAGATTAAATTTGATCCTCAGCTCTTCAAAAGACATTATGTTATCTGCACATGGCAAATATAAATCCTGAATCTTCTGTATCCCTTTTAAATTCCATACTTTAAATACAGCGTCCGCTCTCCCTGGTTTAAAATATTGATTACCCCATATTGGACTAAATTGTGACAATAACTGTGGTTCTTTTAAATAGTTTTTAGCTTCACACCATATTTTGATCATATGCTTTACAAATGGATTTTTAACTTGTTTTTGTAATTTTTTTGCCGAATCTGAGTATATGAATATGGGAAGAGGTAAAGGTAAATTGTATGATTCCATTTCAGTCCAGTGAGGGAGATCATTTGATGAAAAATAATATGTCATAGACCTCAGTTGTGCCGACCAATAATACAACATAAAATTTGGACATTTCAGACCTCCACGATCAAATGGTAAATATAATAAAGACAAACGTAATCTAGCCCTCCTGTTGTTCCATATAAATTCCACTAACTTTTTTTTTATTCTTGAGAATAGATCTAAAGGTGGTGATAAGGGAATGTATTGAAATAAATAAAGTATTTTAGGTAAAATATTACTTTTAAGTATATTGATTCTCCCGATCATCGACATTGGTAGTGACATCCATCTCTGAGTTAACTCATTGATATCTGACATTAAGGCTTCATAGTTGACACTGGCGACTGATTCTAGCTTAGGCATAATTTGGATTCCTAAATATTTAAACTGATTTACAAATATAAGGTACAGACCCTCCCTTCCATCTGTTGTCATGGGAAATGTACGGTCGATACTGGGAAAGTTAGATGAGCTAGCGGCTATCTCCCGTTATGATAGCACATACCGGGAGTGCTCTCTCCTTTTGTTTACTGAGACGTGGCTAACTGAACTAGCAGCAGATGCTAACATTGAGCTGGAGGGTTTTCACATGATACGAGCTGACCGAACACCAGACAGTGGCAAGGCTAGGGGCGGTGGAGTGATAATGTATGTTAACAACAACTGGTGCAGACCGGGACATATCACTGTTAAACAACGACACTGCAGCAAAGACATTGAGTTGCTAGCTGTTAGCATGAGGCCTACATATCTCCCGAGAGAACACTCACACGTGATCTGCATTGTTGTTTATGCAAATCCGACGGCGAACGCTGGGACAGCACGTGACGTCATCCATTCAGTAACCAGCAGGCTGCAGACAGAACACCCAGATGCTCTTCTCCTCATCTCAGGCGATTTCAACCATGTTTCACTGTCTCCCATTCTACCCACGTTCACCCAGTATGTCACATGTCACACTAGAGACAATAAAACACTGGATTTATTCTACGCAAACACTAAGGAGGCGTACACCTCATCACAACTCCCCCCACTCGGGAGATCGGATCACAACTTGGTTCATCTCCGGCCGGTGTACAAACCCCTAGTGCACAGACAACCTCCGGCCATGCACACTGTGGAGTTATGGTCTGAGGAGACAATGGACACCCTAAAGGGCTGTTTTGAAGCCACCGCCTGGAAGCAGCTCTGCGATCCACATGGTGAGGACATCGATGGCCTCATTCACACCTTCACGGGCTACCTCAGCTTCTGTGTGGACAAATCCGTTCCCACCAAGACCATACGGCGTCACTCAAACAACAAACCCTGGATCAACCCTGAGATAAAAACACTTCTGAGAGAGAAGAAGAGGATCTTCAGGTCAGGGAACAGGGAGATGCTGAAGTCCGTACAGAGGGAGCTGAGGAGAAAGATCAGAGAAGGCAAGGACAGCTTCAGGAAGAAGATGGAGGACAAGCTGCAACAGAGCGACATCAGCGGGGTCTGGAGAAACCTCAAAACCATCTCGGGGCTCCAGAATACCTCCCCCCAGGCCACAGGGGGCAGGGAGTGGGCGAACAACCTGAATCTGTTTTTCAATAGATTTGACCAACCGCCCTCCCCCCTGACTGCACAACAACCACTGCTGCCTCTAAAGAAATCAAGTCCTGCTGCCCACTCCCCACTCCACCAACACCCCCCCACTCCCAACACACAGCCCCCCATCCTGACCCTGACCAGGACCCAGGTGAGGACGGAGCTGAGGAAGATCAAGGCGAGGAAGGCGCCGGGACCGGACGGCATCAGCGCAAAGCTCCTCAAGTCCTGTGCAGACCAGCTGTGTGGGATTGTGACGTATATCTTCAACATGAGCCTGAAACTGGGGAGGGTACCACAGCTGTGGAAAACATCTTGTGTGGTACCTGTACCAAAAACTTCCCACCCCAAAGACCTGAACAGCTACAGACCGGTGGCCTTGACGTCCCACTTGATGAAGACCCTGGAGAGACTGCTCCTTGCTCACCTCCGCCCCCTGGTGGAACCAGCGATGGATCCACTCCAGTTCGCCTACCAGCATGGCATTGGGGTGGAGGATGCGGTGATCTTCCTCCTTCACCGTTCTCTGTCCCACCTGGAGAAGCCCGGGAATATGGTGAGGATCATGTTCTTTGACTTCTCCAGTGCTTTCAACACCATCCAACCGATGATCCTGAAGGACAAGCTGCTGCGCGCAGGGGTGGACCAGCACCTGTCATCATGGATCCTGGACTACCTCACGAACCGGCCTCAGTTTGTGAGAACCCGGGACTGTGTGTCCGACACGATCATCAGTAGCACGGGGGCCCCCCAGGGAACGGTGCTGGCTCCCTTCCTGTTCACTCTTTATACTGCGGACTTCTCACACAACACAACACACTGCCATCTACAGAAGTTCTCTGATGACTCTGCGATCGTTGGCCTCATCTCCAATGGAGATGAAGCTGAGTACAGAGGGCTTATCCAGGACTTCGTGGACTGGTGCCATCGGAACTGCCTCCAGATCAACGCGAGGAAAACTAAGGAGCTGGTGGTGGACTGCCGCAGGCATGGGCAGCCCCTCACAGTACCAGTAAATATACAGGGAACAGACATCGAGATGGTGACATCCTATAAGTACCTGGGTATTCATCTGAACAATAAACTAGACTGGTCACACAATACTGATGCACTCTACAAGAAGGGACAGCGCAGGCTGTTCCTGCTGAGGAGACTCAGGTCTTTTGGTGTACAAGGGGCGCTGCTGAAGTCATTCTATGACACGGTGGTGGCATCAGCCATCACTTTTGGAGTGGTCTGCTGGGGCAGTGGCATTACTGCAGCCGATAGGAAGAGACTGAACAAACTGATTAAGAAAGCTAGCTCTGTCCTGGGGCAGCGCCTTGATCCGATGGAGGAGATAGGAGAGAGAAGGACGGTGGCTAAACTGTCATCTCTGCTGGAGTCCGAGTTCCACCCTATGCAGGACATACTGAATGCACTGAGGAGCTCATTTAGCAGCAGACTACATCATCCCAGGTGCACAACCGAGAGGTTTCGTAGGTCCTTCCTACCAACGGCTGTCAGACTGTACAACCTAAGCAGGGCTGCTCGCAGAGATAGCAAAAAGACGTAACAAACTAATAGTTTTTTGAATGCAAAAGATGCAATAGACTTACACAATGGTCCCCTCCGGCATACAACTAGGAACATACCGGTCGCTATGGAGGGTGAGAATATGTATGGGCACATAATCATACCATGTAGGATAACTAAGTAGACGGTTATGCTGTTTCATTCCATCTAGCAACAATGCTCTGCACTGTGTGTGTTTATATATTTACATATTTATTCCATCTAGCTACAATGCTCAGCACTGGGTGTGTTTATATATTTATATATCTACATATTATTCCATCTAGCTACATTGCTCCGCACTGTGTGTGTTTATATACTTGCATATTTATTCCACCTAGCTGCAATGCTCCGTACTGTGGGTGTTTATATATTTACGTATTTATTCCATCTAGCTACAATGCTCTGCACTGTGTGTTCATATATTCATATATTTATTCCATCCAGCTACAATGCTCTGCACTGTGTGTCTGTGTGTGTGTGTATATATATATATATTTTATAGTAATACGTACATATGTATATTAGCTGCTCTTGCTTGCTTGTTTTTTTCTTGCCTTCTGATTGTTGCTCTGAGTGTTGCTATCCCTGTGCTGTTGCAATCCTGGAATTTCCCCGTTGTGGGACTAATAAAGGCTTATCTTATCTTATCTTATCTTATCGCTATCGCTAAAGGTTCAATTGCCATAGTAAACAGTAAAGGTGAAAGTGGACAGCCTTGTCGACATCCTCTATTGATTTTTATTGGTTTTGAAATATTGTTATTTGTTAGGATTTCTGCTGTAGCATTATTGTATATTATTTGAACCCATTTTATGAAATTATTTCCAAGTCCAAACCTTTGTAGGACTTCAAAAAGAAAGGGCCATTCAACTCTATCAAAGGCCTTTTCGGCGTCCAATGATAGGAGAGCTGTATCCGGTGCTTCTTTATTAAAATAAATAATATTAAATAGTCTTCTTACATTATGGAAGCCTTGTCTACCCTTTATAAAGCCATTCTGATCTCGATTAATAATATTTGGTAAAATTTCTTGTATTCGTCTTGCTAAAATTTTACAGATTATCTTAAGGTCGGCGTTTAATAGGCTTATTGGTCTCATATTTTCACATTTATTAGAGGGCTTACCTGGTTTTGGCAGCAGTATAATTAAGGCATTATTTATGTATGATGGTAAATTATTATTTTGAAATGCTTCTAAAACCATTTCCAAAAAAGGTTTTATTAATTTATTCTTGAATTTTTTATAAAGGTCAACTGGAAGACCATCTGGTCCTGCACTTTTTCCTGATTTCATATTATCAATGGCTAGCCCAACTTCTTCTTGACTAATTTTAGACTCCAATATCTCCCTGTTTTCATTTGGAATACACGGTATAGATAGTTCGTTCAAAAACCCATTTAGTTTTGTTAAATCAGGTTCATTTTTGGTATCATATAATTTTTCATAGTAATCTCTAAAGGCTCTATTAATTTCTAAAGGATCTATAACTACCTGTCCCTTACTTATAATACTGGTAATTGGTGTTTTAATTTCCAATTGTTTAATCTGCCATGCTAATAATTTTCCTGATTTTTCACCTTGTTCATAAAAAGATTGTTTCAATCTTAGAAGACTCGAGGCAGCTCTATTCGCTGATTTTTTGTCGTATTCAGCTCTCAAAATCAGTAATTCATTCTCCAACCTTGGGTCACTTCCTGCATACACTTTTTCCTGAAGACTTTTTATTTTATGTTCCAATTTAGCTCTCTCCTCTCGAGTCTTCTTAGATTTTGATCCTGTATAACTAATAATATGTCCCCTAATAAAAGCTTTGAAAGCCTCCCACTTTACAC
The DNA here is from genome assembly GCA_020510985.1 of Pholidichthys leucotaenia. Lineage (NCBI taxonomy): Eukaryota > Metazoa > Chordata > Actinopteri > Cichliformes > Pholidichthyidae > Pholidichthys > Pholidichthys leucotaenia. Next base: position 118,078,029 of record CM035847.1, read on the forward strand.
ATGCTGATGTTTGTGTAGTATTGATGTCAAAGAACTCGTCTATCTGTTTTTCTATATACTTGACAAATTCCTCATCCTGAAGCCATTTATGCTGAAATTGCCATCTACCTGATTCCTTTGTCAATTTTTTATCTACATATATTAGACAACAGGGTGCATGATCAGAAATCACGATGTTATCATAAAAGCAGTTTTGAATCTTGGACCTTAATTCTGTGGAAATCAAAAAATAATCAATACGTGAGAATGTCTTGTAGGTACTGGAATAACAAGAATAGGCTTTAACTTGTGGTTTCATTTCTCTCCATATATCTAACAATCTCAATTCTTTCATAAAATGATTAATAGTCATCCTACATCCAATGTGCGTACAATCCAGTCCTGTTGATCTATCCACACCTGGATTCAATGTACAATTAAAATCCCCTGCTATTATATGTTGCCCTGTAAGTGATGATAAGATGAGAAATAAATTAGCAAAGAACTTCTGATCATCTATATTGGGACCATATAAGTTCACAAGATTTATATTTTCTAATAGCAAAGAACCTTGAATGATTACATATCTTCCAAATTTGTCTCCAATTACATTTTTCACCTGAAAAGGAACTGATTTATGTATGAGAGTCATAACTCCCCTGGCTCGGGATGAAAATGAAGAGGTGAATACACTTCCCTGCCATCTACTCCTAATTCTTTTAACATCCTCCTCTATCAGATGAGTTTCTTGTAAAAACACAATTCTTGAACCCATGTCCTTTATTTTATTCATAACTTGTTTAAGTTTTTTTAAATTTTGTAGACCTCTGCAATTCCATGAAGTTAAATTAAGATTAACACTTTGGTCCATGATCAATAGAGAGTTTGGGATTACCTTGCAGTGTAAACATGCTCATACAGAGAAGCAAAAACATGAGTGGTTGAACATTCATCCTACAAACTACACACAAACAAATTTCCCCTTCCCACACTTGTGGCAAACCCCCCAAAATCAAAAGAAAAATTCTGTCTCCCGATATAGCCATCGACCGTTCCACACCCACGGGGAACAGCCTAAGCCACTCCTTCTTCATCCTCCCAATCACCCTAACTCTACTGCTTTTAATGACGTAACATTAACTCTCCTCTGTAGTTTTCCAACTTAACTCCAAAATTTTTAACAACTTTGTACATCATAGTTTTTTTTTTGTTTGTTTTGTTTTTGTTTTGTTTTTTTAATATATAATACAATCTATATTTTGTAAACTTACTATTTACTTCAAGTCAGTCAGATGCCTGTGCAAATGCTTAATTATTCTACCTTATATTTTGTTCATGCTTAGCTCCCACCAGTCTCTTCTTCTTCTTTGATCTTCTTGATGAACTCCTGCGCCTCCTCTGGGGTCTTGAAGATGTGGGTTCTGCCCTCATACGTGGTCAGCAGTCTCGCAGGATAGATTACACCATGACGAATCCCAAGGTTGCGCAGCTCCTTACGTATGGGATCAAACTGCTTCCTCAATTGCTGGATTCCTGTGGCCAAATCTGGGTAGAACCGCACCTGCTGGTCCTGGTGTTTAATCTCTCCTTTAGCACGTGCAGCGTTGAAGATCTTCATCCTGTCTCTGTTGCTAAGAAACTTCATAATTAAGGTCCTCGGCGGTCCCTTGTCTCTCCGTGGGCCAATACGATGTGCTTTTTCCAGAACCACTGCTGATTGCAACTCCTCGCTGCCCAGCACCTCCGGAATCCACTTTTCCAGAAAGGAACATACGTCCCGACCTTCTGATTCCTCTGGAAGACCCACCAGCCTCAAATTATTCTGTCTCAACCGAGATTCCAAATCCAAAATATTATCTTCCAGAGATTTATTTTTTTTTTCCAAAGTGCGCACCTTTAATTGAAGACGGGTGACGTCATCTTCAGCACTAGCGAGACGGAGCTCCATCTGCGCCGTTCGTTCTACACAGTCACCCAATTCCTTTCTTATTCCTTCCAACGCTGTCATAATCCCATCAAATCTAGAGGAAAAGTCCGCTCTCATTGAACTCATGGCAGCCATCAGCGCATCTGCGCCTCTCCCCGCAGACATCGCACCGCCGCCAGCCTCCTCCGCCATATATGGAGTTTTGTTTGCTGCGTCACAGACCTGAAAGTCCGTTAATTTGGACTGTTTCGGCGGCTCGCTTTTACCTTTTCCTGGTTTTCCAGCCTTAGGCTTCGCCGACATATCCTTGCCCAAATGCTGGGATACGTTCTGTCCCAAATGAGAGAGTTATTTGCCGATTTTTTTTCTCCAGGAGCAGAGCAGAGCGAGACACGTCCGTCCTACGTGGCAGCCATAACCGGAAGTCAAACTTCTTCTATTTGATTATAATACTAAATATGTTTTTTTTAATTAATAAGTCCCATATAACTACAGAGCTTTTTAAATAACCTATCTTCATCCATAAATACCATTCATCCATGTTGTTTAAGGTTTAGACTTACCTATGCCTTTATTCATAGAATGGTGAACCTCCCTGGTAAAATAAAATAAATCAGCCAAAGCCCTCTGGCACCCATGGCAAAAAAAAAAAATAAAAAAGGAGAGAAGGAGGGAAATGGGAAAAGACAAAGGTAATGAATGAGAAGAATGAGTATTTTGGTTTGCATTACTGTTGTAGCAGTTTACTTAAGATGGTAAAAGGTTGCTAATTTAGTAAAAAGCTAGTGTTAACGTCAGTTATATGCCTTCAGTTTATGTTCATTAGACTGTTTAAAGACTATTCAGTTGCTCAAAATTGTTCTTTCTAAAGTGGAAGCTGACAACCTCTGTTATAGAACACAGTGTTGAGTCAAAAATATCATTCAAGTAGATTAGAAGTGTTATAGACTGATTACCAACCAGACAACCATCAAAAATGCTTTTGAAGAAGAACAGACTTTTGTATTTGTAGATCTACCATTAATACATTCACAGTATATTACTTTCAATACAGGAGTATCACTGCAGTGCTCTCAAAAATAATTAATAGCTTTACCTAGTCCAGTTATGTTATACTACATCATTTAGATTGTAAAAACTGAATTATGTGCTACCCCCTCCATGGGGGTGATGAAGGGGTTTGCATGCCCTAAACAATGCAATCAGAAAACTTTTCAGTGTGTGCATAGAAACAAGTGTTCATAATCACCATCTAATCTAATTTCCTTTGTAGTGTGCATTCATCGGATTGTAGGACCTTGAGGAAGTCAGATTATTTAGCATCTCAGAGGGAGACAGTGAATAAGCATGAGAGAACATTGCCCAGGAGGTTCCTGGCGAGATAGCAGGAAGGAGTCAGGGACATAGGGGGTTGAATGCAGTGTAATGTAAATGCCATGCTGTGTGATAGGAAATGCCATGAAACGTGTGAAGAGAGAGTGGAGTTAACTGAGGAGAGCCTGTTGAAATGATTCAGTCTGTTCTGTGCTTGTGAGATGTGAAGTGTGTAATAAACCATCTGTCCATGAATCTGTCTCTTATTTCACACACTCCACAGGATACTAAAAGAATTGGTTTGTTTCACCTTGTGGAAATGCTGTTTTTGTTAGGGGCAACTTGCCCCTATTATGTCTCCCAAGGCAAATTGGTCCTGGGTGAAGGACCAGACCAAGAGCGGTCCAGTGGATGTCTATGAAAAAACTTACAACAAGGACCCAGTGTGCTCTATGGAGCCACATGGGTCCGTCCTCCAGTGGGCTCACCACCTACAGGAGGGATCATGGTTCATGTGAACTAGGCAACAGTCTGGGCTACTCTGCTTGGAGTGCTGCCTCCACGACCTCAGAATCAGAATCAGAATCAGAATCAGAATCAGGTTTATTGCCATTGTTCATGTAGTACACAAACTAGGAATTTGTCTCGGTACAATGCTGCAACATTAAACATGATAAGATAAGAGAAATAAACTATACATGTAATAAAGTGTAGGATAAGATTAAGTGATACTGGTCAACAGTTAAAATATATATTAGCCAGCAGCAGATACTGTGGAGAACTATATAGTGCAGTCGGTAATGCAGGAAGAAAACAGTGATGATTGACATGAGTCTGGTTGAGCTGCTGTACATGGTGCACGAGAGTCACTTAGTGTTCAGCAGTCTAATGGCAGAGGGGAAGAAGCTGTTCATGTGACGGGAGGTTTTAGTCTGGATGGACCGAAGTCTTCTACCAGAGGGGAGGGGGGCAAACAGTACGTGACCAGGGTGTGAGGGATCGGCTATGATCCGGCCAGCACGCCTCCGGGTCCTGGAGATGTACAGATCCTGGAGAGATGGGAGCTTGCAGCCGATCACCTTCTCAGCAGTGCGCACGACGCGCTGCAGCCTTAGTCTGTCCCTGGCAGTGGCTCCTGCGTACCACACGGTTATGGAGGTGGTGAGGATGGACTCGATGATGGCTGTGTAGAACTGCACTAACATCTTGGTGGGTAGCTTGAGCTTCCTCAGCTGCCGCAGGAAGAACATCCTCTGCTGGGCTTTTTTGATGAGTGAGCTGATGGTCAGCTCCCATTTGAGGTCCCTGGTGATGGTAGTGCCTAGGAAGCGGAAGGAATCAGCAGTGGTGATGGGAGAGCCTGAGAGGGTGAGGGGGGGCAGAGGAGTAGTGACTTTCCTGAAGTCCCCAGACCTGGACCTCAAATAGAAGATGGATGGATGGATGGATGGATGGAATTATGTGCTATATGACTGTAATGACTGGACCTCCATTACTCAACTGTATTTAGTCCAACAATCCATATTTAGTAATGAATTAATAGATTAGGTAATGTTTGCTTTGGATGCCCAAAATTTCTTTAATAAGTATTTGTCATACAGATATCATCGGGACCTCAGCTTTTATACAGGCAGAATTTAAATCGATGTCTGATCCAAACAAACCTAATATCTTCTGACATGCTGTCAGTTGAATGATTATGGTTTTGACAGGAAGGTGAATTTTATGTTGACAGTCTTCTTCTTCTAATTATTATTATTATTATTATTATTATTATTATTATTATTATTATTATTATTATTTCAGCTGCTCCCTTTAGGGATTGCCACAGTGGATCATCTCCCTCTATCTCACCCTATCCCTTGCATCTTCCTCTGTAACACCAACCCTCTCCATGTCCTCCTTCACTAGGTTCATGAATCTTCTCTGTGGTCTTCCTCTTTTCCTTCCTACCTGGCAGCTGCATCTTCAACATCCTTTGTCCAATATATCCACTATCCCTCCGCTACACGTCCAAACTATCTCACCCTTGTCTCTCCTATTTTGTCTCCAAACTGCTCAACCTGAGCTGTCCCTCTGATATTGTGGAGAAAGGAAGCAGGCGAGGCAACGAGCTAGATGACACGTGAACTTTATTCCATCTCCAACATGCAGTACAGTCAAAAAAGCTCAAGAGTCTCTGTGCATTCCTCTTTTATACCTTTACTTCCATGCACTGACACCCGGAACTTCCAACCATAATACACTGTTTGGAACAAAGTCCTGTGTGGAACATTAACATAACATAACATAACACCGGCCCCGCTGCTCACACCCTTCTTTCTTCCAGCGGCTCCAGGAGTTCCTCCTCTCCCCATGGGGTGCATAGTCCATACTGTCCTGTTTGAGACCCCCCAGTGGCACTTCCTCCTCTGGTCCATTGTTCCCCCTTATCCCCGCCGCCTTCTCTAGGTGGAGAATCCCCCACCCGTGCCACCACAGTATACTCATTTCTTATCCTGTCCCTCCTAATCATTCCCATTGAGAATCTTATCATCTTCAACTCTGCCAACTCCAGCTCCACCTCCTGTCTTTTTTTCAGTGCCACCATCTCCAAACCATACATCATAGCAGGTCTCACTATTGTCTTGTAAATCTTCCTTTTCACTCTAGCTGCTATCCTTCTGTTGCAAATCACCCTTGACACTTGTCTCCACACACCCCACCCTACCTGGACCCTCTTCTTCACCTCACTTGTATATTTTCCATTGCTTTGCAAGGTGACCTCAGGTATTAAACTCATTTACCATCACTGCCTCTACTCCTTACATATTCACTATTACATCTGATCCCTTCTCATCCCCCCACACATATTCTGCTTTGCTTCTACTGACTTTCATTCCTCTTCTCTCCAGAGCATATCTCCACGTCTCCAGGTTTTCTTCCACCTGCTCCCTACTCTCAGTACAGACCACTATGTCGTCTGTAAACATCATGGTCCATGGAGACTCCTGCATGTCCTGATCTGTCAGTCTGTCCATCAGCATGACAAACAAGAAGGGGCTCAGAGTTGATCCCTGATGTAACCTCACCCCCACCTTGAATGTCATAAACCAGTCCGCCAGGGGTGGGAAAAAGACCCAAACGCTGAACTGTGAGTTGCTGACATTTAATAACAAAGACACAAAAATAAAACAAGACAAACACTTGCTTAAACTGGCATAACTAGGAGATAACGGCGTGTGGGAATGCCAGGAAAGACGTGAGGCTTACATCTGGAGAAAATGAGAGAACAGCCTGGACAGAACCAGGCTGAGACATGGAGCACACACTGGAGAGGAAAAATAAGATGGGGAACTCCCGTCTAAACACTCAGAAGGACGTTGCGCCGAGTAGCAGTGCAGCCATCCTTAAATAGGGCAAATAGAGATTAACACAGTGAATAACAGATGTGGGTCACAGGAGCAAAGATAATCAACTCAAATTAGTGACAGCTGTGATGAACTGTGAAACCGGCAAAAACAGGAAGTAAATAAAGATCACTGTCAGAATAAAGCATGGACCAGAATGAATAATGAATCATTCAGAGGATGAATAAAGAATGTACAAGGATAACTAACAAGAAGATGAATATACAATGATTGCAAAATGGGAACAGACTAGAATACACAAAGAAGAAATAATACAACCCCCAAGGCGAGGACAAGAAGAAATATAAACCAAGAGATGCAATACTGGAATACTAATATCAAAATACAGAAAGAGGACTGAGACTAAAGGTGAAGTTAGATTCATGTCAAAACGCAGATAATAATAGTAAAACAAAACTAGATGATCAAAGACACATAATGAAAATAGATGGGACTAGAAATAACTAACCTAAGGAACAGGAACTCCCATGAACAGACAGAAACAAAAGGCAAACTCAAATACAGAAAATACAAATACAGAAAATAATCAAACTGAATTTAAAGCATGAGCAGGGCTCTCCACCCGTGCTCAGCATCATGACATTGAATCCATCTGTTACTCCTACAGCACACCTCACCACCATCTAACTGTCCTCATACATGTCCTGCACCACCCTCACATACTTCTCTGCCACTCTTGACTTTCTCATATAGTGCCACACTTCCTCTCTTGGCACCCTATCACATGATGTCTCTATATCCACAAAGACACAGTGCAACTCCTTCTGACCTTCTCTATACTTCTCCATCAACACTCTTAAAGCAAACACTGCATCTGTAGTGCTCTTTCTTGGCATGAAACTGTACTGCTGCTCGCTGATTGTCACCTCTCCTCTTAAACTGGCTTCAACAACTCTTTCCCATATCTTCATAATGTGGCTGATCAACCTTATGCCTCTGTAGTTACTACAGCTCTGAGCATCACCTTTGTTCTTGAAAATTGATACCAAAACACTTCTTCTCCACTCCTCAGGCATCCTCTTACTCTCCAAGATTGTGTTAAACAATCTGGTTAAAAAGTCCACTGTCAACTCTAATCAACATCTCGATACCTCCACAGGTATGTCATCTGGACCAACTGCCTTTCCACTCTTCATCCTCTTCATAGCTGCCCTCACTTCCACCTTGATAATCCTCGGAACTTTATGGTTCATGGTCTTTCCTTCAGTCATCCTCCTCTCTCTCTCATTTTCTTCATTAATCAGCTCCTCAGAGCGCTCCGTCCACCTTCTCAACACACTCTCTTCACTCATTAGTACATTACCATCTCTGTCCTTAATCAACCTATCCTGCTGCACATCCTTTCCAGCTCGATCTCTCTGTCTCATCAAATGATATGGCCTATCGAATGGTAAACTGAGAGAAATTGTTGAATTCACAGAAGTTTGTGTGTGTGCAGAAAGGTCTTTCCACTTATAAAAATGTTTCATATATCCAATAGAAATCTAGGCTTGGTTTGGTTATGTGTTTAAACCAGTCTCTCTGGGATTCCTGTTCTTCTTTGGGACTCACTCTAACAACAGACTTATGCCCTGCTATTGCATTTTAATACAGATTAATCAATTTCTTCTATCTGAATTGCATAGCCTGCATTTTTATTCTTTTTTGTGACCACTTTAATTTTCCCTCTTATCCCTATATTTTTTATGAAATAGACGTCCTTTTAGCGGTGGCGGAGTGGTTAGCACTGTGGCAGCACAGTAACTCACCCTTCTCCTCCTGGGTCCGATCCCAGCCCCCGGCTAACAGTGATCTGTGCGGAGTTTGTATGTTCTCCCCATGTCTGCGTGGGTTTACTCCGGGATTTCTCCGGTTTCCTTCCACATGCCAAAAACATGCAAGTTAAGTTAATTGGCATCAAACTGGGGATTCTAAATTGTCCTTAGGTATGACTGTGAGAGTGAATGGTTTTCTGTCTCTCTGTGTTGGCCCTGCGATGGACTGGTGATCTATTCAGGGGGTACCCTGCCTCTCGTCCAAAGATGCTGGGATAGGCTCCAGCACCCCCCGCAACCCAAAAAAAGGATTAAGCGGAAGAAGATGAATGAATGAATGAAAGAGTTCCTTTTGAATTTCACTTAAGTAAAGACTTTGCTGTAAACTTAGCTGTTTATGTTGCTTCAATTTACTTGTCTGACTTATTTTATCAGATAAATTGCATACATCAGACTGACTTTTTGTGATTTTTCTTTTAAAAAATTCAACAAAGCTCATCATTGTACGTGAACAACAGTCCAAATCTCAGCCATTAAAAAACCAGACCAAAACAAACATTTTCTAATCGAGAAAATATATACCTATGTGTAACACAATGAATTTATTTTTTTTTTTAAATATCTCCTTCTTCAGGTGGAGGTGATACGCCACAGACGAGTTTCAACCCAGTCAACCATTAAGTGTGGCTTCATCAGTCTATACTGACAAGTTACACTAAACAGTCCAGATCTAAGTGATTCACCACAGCCTCCAGCTCCCTCTTTTGCCTTGAGTGGGGAATTTTTTAGTGACTAGACTGCAGTGACCCAAAACAGTGAAAAACCCTCCAACTAAAGTAGCTAGCTGTACCACATTTGCAGAAATGTATAGTTTTTCATACTGTTGATTGAAAAGAATGGGGGGAAAGCCATCACTGGCAATCTGTCCAGGGTGTACCCTGCTTCTTGGCCAAAGATGCTGGGATAGGCTCCAGTCCCCCAGCACCCCACCCCCACCCCGCGACTCGAAAAGGATTAAGTGGTAGAAGATGGATGGGTGGATGGATGGATGGATGACCGTGTTTAGCTAATTCCCCATGCCAACAATGAATCGTTGTGCAAGTCTACTTACGATACTAGCTTTCTTCTCAAACTACTGTCTTTGCTTTTAGGGTTAAGAAGCTGCCTGAGTTGAAGCAGCACATATAACCCACTCACTATGGATTCATCTTGTTGCTAACATATATTACAGATAGACATACCCACCATTTTTAAAGCCAAAGGTCAAATACTAACATCTAAGGCTAGCAAACGCCATCCATAACTGGATTCAATCACAGGTAATTTCTTTTTTTTCCCCCGTTTGTAGAGGATGCCTTTCACAAACGAGACTGAGTTTATTTCTCAGGGTTGGTTTATTGAGAGGTCACATCCTCCAACAAGAACAGAATCTCAGAAAAGAGGTAGAACAATCATCCTTCACAGTTCTTATACTCTCCAAAGACACAAAACCCCCAACATCAAATAACACACCCCCAACCCACAGTCCTTGAGCAAACATACAGCCCCCGAGGCTCCTTGGCGTCTCCATTGTCTCTCTCATCCTTCTAGCCTCCGGGGCTCCTGCTGGGACATTCTCTCCCACTTCTCGTCTCCTAAGCAACCAACTTCACACCTCCCGTAGGTCTCTGCAGGGTCAGGTCCTCTTTGGCCATTGAGACGTGAAGCTTCCAGAATATGCACCGTCAGGCCTACTAGGTATATGTGGGTGAATATGAATGCCATATATGCGCTCTAAATATGCGCCATACAGTATTTTTTATTGAACCTTTTTTTTTACAAACATAGCACAAACAGTCAGACACTAACACTAAAGTAATTTAAAAATTAAAAAAACACTAACAACAGCAAAAAAAATGTACTAAAAACAACAACAACCATTAACAAAAGAAAGTCAACAACAACGCTCCTCTGTTTAGTCTAGGTAATCTATTACATAAGAATACATAATATACATTCACCAGTTTGGAATTTGCAACGTCCACACATATCATTCACTTTCTTCTTCAGAAGTTATGTTTAATTTCTTTACATAATCAATGAAAGGTCTCCATATATTCTCAAACACATTTTCCTTTGATTTCAGTATATATGTTATTCTTTCTAGTGAAAGGTTTGTTAACATCTGTCTTAACCACTGAGTCACATCTGGTCTATGAGTCTTTTTCCACAATAGTGCAATACATTTTTTGGCATTAAGCAAACCAAGGTCTATAATGCTCTTTCACTCTTATTAAAGTTATGTTTTTCTGGATACAGACCCAACAAAAACAGTTTAGGGTTCAATGTGAATTGTTTTGAAATTATTTTTTCAATTGTTACCCTCACCTCTTCCCAAAACATTCTGATTTTTCTACATTCCCATAAACAGTGAAATAGGGTTCCTTGTGGTCTATATTAATCATATATCCCATAACCTACATATGTATAAGCATGTGAGAATGTTTGGTGATTACATATGTAAAGCGACTTCACACCTCAGAACAGGACAAAAGGTCTCAACCGCCAGTGAAGATCAAAGAGCATCCGAGGCGCTGCGGTGGAGACCAGATAGGTCGCCCTGACCTCCCAGGGCCAGGTGGAGGGGTACGAAGACAAAGGAGGGGGGTTAAGATAATGAGGGATGTCAGCTTTGATATGCATGTCTTTTGTTATGTGTGTGTATAAGTATGTAGAGCCGAATGTGTTCGATCTCTTACTTCTTCTGCTGCTGCACTAGATGAGACTTGTTAGAGGAGCGAAGCTGATAATAAACTTTGGTTTATAAGTCACATCGCCTCGTTATTCCAAGCTCTTCTACACTGGTGACCCTGACGCGAGGATGGACCAGAGGCGTTCCCCCACGATCGACTTATCTGTGGCGACCCAGGCAGACGCCGGCGCCCATGCAGACAGGGGAACAGATGGACGACGTTCCCCCACGGCAGAAGTGACAGAGAGGGCTCAACCGAGCACCAGTGCCGCTGCAAGAGCCGAAGGAAGGCACTCTCACCCTGCGGACACATCAGGGACGGCCCACACAAACGCCGTCACCGTCAAGCTGCCGGACTTCTGGCAGGAAGACCCGACCTCGTGGTTTCAGCAAGCTGAAGCCGAGTTTGCACTTGTGGGCATAACGGCTGACGATACAAAGTTTTATCACATCGTCGCCAAACTTGACGCCGCCACTTCGAGATGTGCGCGGAGCATAATCCAGCAGCCACCAGCCCAGGACAAATATAGAGAACTGAAAGCAACCATCGTGGCAAATTTCGTCCCCTCTGCCGAGGAGAGCCGAGAGGATCCTGGCGGTCTACGGCCAGAGAGGATGCAGACCCAAGGCCCTCATAGAGGACTTGCTGCAGCTCAAAGAAGAGGACAATGACAACTTCCTCTTCCAATTTATATTCCTCAGTACGCTGCCGCCACACATGAGAGGGACGCTTGCCAACATGCGATGCAGCACCCAGCAAGACTTCCGCACGCTGGCTCGCGAAGCGCAGCGACTCGTCAACGCCTGCAGTGAACAGACACCCACAGCAGCATCCGCAGCCCTCAACGCCGATGTCTGGAATGACGGGGAGCCACAAACCACTGAGCAGAATCCGCCCGCCATGGCAGCGACACGGCCAAGACGTAACAGACGGAGCGGCGTCTGTTATTACCACCACCGCTTCGCCGAGAAGGCTTACAAATGCGTTCCCCCCTGCAAATTCACGATTTCGGGAAAACGTCAAAGCTGAGAACCGTTAACAGCGGCGGTTCTCGGCGAAAAAAGCAAGCTTCTATATGTGACGGACGGACACGCCGGCAAGCAGTTCCTCATTGACACAGGAGCTCAACTGAGTTTTATCATGCCCTCCCAAACAGACCGGGCCATGGGCCCCCGCGGCAATGGAGCGATGGCAGCCAACGGCTCCATCATCGACACTTATGGCGAAAGGAACCTGCCCCTCCGCATCCATGGCCACAACTACAGATGGACATTTGTTGTAGCGGCGGTGAGTTTTAACTTGTTGGGCGCAGACTTTTTGTGTGCACATGGGTTATTAGTCGATCTAGCGAACAGACGCTTGGTTAATGCATTGTCCTTTGCTTCTATTCCCTGCTCAGCTCGAGTTTCTCCACCACCCATGCAGGCCAGCGTCACTACAGCAGGAGGTAAGTTTGATCAACTCCTCACCCAATTTCCAGCACTCACAATTCCCAAATTCTCAGCTACAGTGGCTAAGCACGGGGTCGAACACTTTATTCCCACAACGGGCCCACCCGTATTCGTCAAAGCTCGGCGCTTAGACGCGACCAAGCTCGCCATAGCTCGGGACGAGTTTACCACCCTTGAAAAACTAGGCATTATCAGGCGCTCAAAAAGCCCCTGGGCGTCACCGCTTCACATGGTCCCGAAATCCGACGGTTCTTGGAGACTGTGCGGCGATTACCGCAGATTAAACAATGCGACAGCGCATGACCGCTACCCAATCCCTCACATCCAAGATTTTTCACTACATCTGGCGGGTGCGTGCATTTTTTCAAAAATAGACCTGGTCCGCGGCTATCACCAAGTCCCCGTTCGAGCAGAAGACATTCCTAAAACAGCTGTAATAACCCCCTTCGGTCTTTTTGAATTTTTGCGGATGCCTTTTGGCCTCAAAGGCGCTGCTCAAACCTTTCAGCGGATGATGGACGCGGTATTACGCGACCTCCCCTTCGTGTTCGTCTACCTCAACAATATGCTGGTAGCCAGCTCATCTGAGGAAGAACACGAACAGCATCTCACTATGGTTTTTCGGAGACTAGAAGAGCACAGGTTAATAATCAATCCAGCAAAATGCAAATTCGACGTGTCACAAATTGATTTTTTGGGACAGAGAGTTTCACCGAAGGGGGCAGTCCCACTGCCAGACAAAGTTCACGCAGTGAAAAGTTTCCCACGGCCACAAATGGTCAAATCGCTGCAGGAATTTTTGGGAATGGTTAATTTTTACAATCGTTTCCTCCCCCGCGCAGCTCAGCTCATGCAGCCCCTATATGACGCGCTCAGAAAACAAAAACCTTCCAACGCGGTTGAATGGACCCCGGAGCGCGAATGCGCCTTCGCGGAAGTAAAAAGTGCCCTAACTAACGCCACATTGTTGGTTCGCCCTGATCCCTCGGCCCGCATTGCGCTAACCACAGACGCTTCAGACCTGGCCATAGGGGCGGTTGTAGAACAACACGTCGGCGGAATCTGGCAACCTTTGGCATTTTTCAGCAAATCGCTAAACCAAACTGAGCGTAAATACAGCACTTTTGACAGGGAGCTGCTAGCGCTTCATTTATCCATCCGCCACTTCCAGTCCTGGTTGGAGGGGCGGCGTTTCACAGCTTTTGTAGACCATAAACCGCTCACCTTTGCGATGGCTAAAATTTCCGAACCGTGGTCAGGCAGGCAACAAAGACAACTAGCTGCGATTTCAGAGTTCACCACAGACATTCGACATGTGGCAGGCAAGCTTAACGTGGTAGCAGACTGCCTCTCTCTCGCTGTGACATCGCCAGAGCGCGAGGAGACAGATCACACTACCTCAGCCGCAGAACTCTTCGCCAACGCGGACACATATGCAGCCCCAATCCATGTAGGGATAGATTACGCAGCCATGGCGGAGGAGCAAAGTAGTGACGCGGACGTGCGCGCACTCCTGTCTGGACCAACAGGGTTAAGGCTGGAGGAAAGGGGTTTACGTGAAGGTGTGCCCCCCCTAATATGCGACATCTCAACTGGCCGACCTCGCCCGGTAGTCCCAGCTGCATGGCGCCACCGTATTTTCGACTCAATTCACTCCCTCGCGCACCCAGGTGTGCGCGCTTCGGTTAAAATGGTTGCCGAAAAGTTTGTGTGGCCCGGCCTGCGCAAAAACGTAAAGGAATGGGCAAAGACTTGCATTTCTTGTCAGCGCGCCAAAATACACAAACACACAAAAGCCCCTCTAGAGCCTTTTCGAATCCCAGCTAGAAGGTTCGACCACGTTCATGTCGACCTCGTGGGACCACTACCTTCCTCCCAAGGTTTCACACACCTGTTAACAATGATAGACCGTACTATGCGCTGGCCTGAGGCGGTCCCTCTGGCGTCAACCACAGCGGAGGAAGTCGCTCGCGTTTTTTTTGACAAACTGGGTGGCACGTTTCGGCGTCCCATCAGACATCACGTATGATAGGGGGCCTCAATTTGTCTCAGAGCTTTGGTCAGCCATGGCCAGCAGCTTAGGAGCGACAATTCACCGCACCACCGCTTATCACCCTCAGGCTGATGGGTTATGCGAGCGTTTTCACAGATCTTTAAAGGCCGCCCTCAGAGCCTCACTAACGGATACAAATTGGGTAAATAAACTTCCCTGGGTTTTATTGGGGTTGCGTGCTGCGCCTAGAGAGGATCTAGACACCTCCCCAGCAGAATTAGTTTTTGCACAACCTCTCAGGCTCCCAGGTGAATTTTTACCAGAGAACCCAGAGCCAGGGCATCTTCCAGCCCCGAGGTTTTTAGGCAGCAACGGACCGGACTCTCTCCCCGGACTGGCACATCACTCTTTTCCGCGGGTTTTTGTTCCCCAAGCTTTAAAAAACGCTGAATTCGTTTTTGTTAGGCATGAAGCTTTAAAACCAACCTTCCGCCCACCATACGATGGACCATTCAGAGTGCTGGAACCTGGTGATAAGCATTTTGTGCTTGATTTAGGGGACAGAAAAGAAACAGTCAGCATTGACAGACTTAAACCTGCCTTCTTGTTGAGAGACGAGCCTGCACGGTTGGCGAGAGCACCTCGGCGGGGTAGACCCCCCCAAGAGAAAAGACTCAGCCCCGCTGCAGGGAACGAATAATCACTCTCCTACCCAAGCTGCAGATTCCTTACAGGAAGGTCCCACCAGGACGCCCAAGCGGACCCACAGCAGATTCGGGAGAAGATTTAAACCCAGACAGCACAGGGACTGATGCAAACTACTCAAAAGTTGTTCACTAATCGTGCTGTAACAGTTTAAGACTGACTTGTGATATTACTACGCTGTTATGATTACCACTGAACTCTCTACAGGAGAATAGCTGCTGGAAAGTTTCTTCCTTGTCAAGAGGTGTAGCAGTTAGTATGTCATAATAATTATCTTAAACTGTGAATTTTTCTATTGTCCTTTTCTTAGTCGTTTGGGGGGGGCTGTGGTCTATATTAATCATATATCCCATAACCTACATATGTATAAGCATGTGAGAATGTTTGGTGATTACATATGTAAAGCGACTTCACACCTCAGAACAGGACAAAAGGTCTCAACCGCCAGTGAAGATCAAAGAGCATCCGAGGCGCTGCGGTGGAGACCAGATAGGTCGCCCTGACCTCCCAGGGCCAGGTGGAGGGGTACGAAGACAAAGGAGGGGGATTAAGATAATGAGGGATGTCAGCTTTGATATGCATGTCTTTTGTTATGTGTGCGTATAAGTATGTAGAGCCGAATGTGTTCGATCTCTTACTTCTTCTGCTGCTGCACTAGATGAGACTTGTTAGAGGAGCGAAGCTGATAATAAACTTTGGTTTATAAGTCACATCGCCTCGTTATTCCAAGCTCTTCTACATCCTTTACTTTCCATACATTTTGTGCGTGTATCTGGTATGTTTTTGTTATATCTATTTAATTCCACTGGTGTAACATACATCCGCATTAACCATTTAAAATGTATCAGTTTAAGATGTACATTTATTGATTTGGTTTGAGCTCCTGCACAAGCCATTTCCCATTGTTCCTCTGAAATTTCAATTTGCAGGTCTTCTTTCCAATAATTCAGTCTTTTCTGTGAGTTTTCACTTGAGAATAGTGTCAATGAGTTATAAAACTCTGAAATAATACCCTTTCTCTTACTATCTTTTGTCAAAATTTTTTCCAAAGATGAATAAGTAGGTCGAATGAGAGCATTATTTTGATTTGATCGAATAAAATTTCTAAGCTGAAGATATTTAAAAAAATGTGTTCTATTAAGATTGAATTTAATCCTCAGTTCTTCAAAAGACATTATGTTATCTGAGCGTGACAAATATAAGTCTTGAATCTTTTGAATCCCTTTTAAATTCCATACTTTAAATACAGCATCCGCTCTCCCTGGTGTAAAATATTGATTACCCCATATTGGGCTAAACAGTAAGTGTAGTTCTTTTAAATATTTTTTGGTTTCACACTGAAGCGGATGATAAAATAAAGGCAGCGATGAGAGTTTTAAGCAGGTTTATTAAATCATACCGCCTTCACGGGAACTCGGCTCCAGCCCATAGTGTGAGCAGGCTGAAGCTGAATTCCTCAGGCTCTCAGAGAGGAGACACAGTGTGTGTCAGCAGCAGTTGCAGGAATCAGATTGAGAGGCATACATCACAATACGCAGATTGCTGGCCTCTGCTCCAGCTGCAGGACAAAAAGGTTACAAGGCACATCTACATATTGATCTCAGTCTCTAGGTCACAGTAAGGACAGAACGCATGAACACAATGCATGAAAGGCACATTAACATCACAGTAGTGAGCCAGAAGAAGCAGGGCTGCCTGTAGACATTAATACACACATTTCACTGTTCTGTTAATTGCTCTAGCCGAGTGCTGTGTCTGTCCAGTCTGCTGTGGGGGTTACACCAACCAGCCACACGCTCCCTCCCAGAGGGCTCGGCAGGCGGCCGAGGTCTCGATCATGCAGCTTGGGCAGCTTGGGCAGCGAGCAGGAGAAGCTCTGTGCAGGCGGAGGGGGGCGGGGGTGGTGGTAAGTGCCGGCCGGGAGCGGTGAAATCGTCCAGGCCGCACAAAAATTGCTTGATGTTCCGCGATGTCGAGGGGCTGTCCCGTTGAACTTGCGGAGATCACAAGAAGAAAAGTTAGTCTCTGACTCCTCTCGTGGCCATGAAGAAAAGCAGGAGTGGCTGTAAGAAAAAAAAAAAGGAACAAAAGCAGAGGGACTTGGCGTGTAGGAAAAGCTGACGCCTGAATCCCTTGTGCGCCGTGGCTGAGACCATTAGTGAATCCTGTGGGCGAGCTGCGAGTGTGTTTCAGGTGTGCGGGCAGCCCTGAAGGTTCCGAGGGTGGCGATCGGCCGTTTTTCTAGGGCATGTGCAGCGGCGGAGGACGATGGCGGTCTCTGGAGCCGTTATTGTCCCGTGCATGGTGTGCCGTCCTCGTAACTCCCCGGTGCGTGCGCCGGGGTTCTGTGATGGGTGGACCAGCTGGAGAGGAGAACCAGGGTCAGGAATCTTGGTGGAGATCGGCGCAGTCGGCGCCGATAAACATCTATGATGAGCTGTGGCTGCAGATTAGTCATGGTGCGTTGGAGCGTTGAGGGGAGATAGACGATCTTTGTTCCTCAGGCTCGGGTAGATGAGTAGGATCGCTGAGAGGGAGGAGTAGCAGTGAGAGGGAGAAAACGTTCTGTGTCCCTCGGCCGGTCCAGCGTGGACGTCCCGATCTCAGGCGAGGGGCACACCATGACGTTTTCTGGGCCGGGGACGGTGATGTCCGGAGAGCAGCTCGCCTGTGTTGGCTCCGCGTCGAGGTCTCCCTAAAGCCGAAGGGAGGGCAGATCATTTGCGTCAGGCTGCTGTGTTCGCTGGCAGCGTGTTTTTTTTAGCGTCGGGTCGCCAGCGTGGCCGTCCAGACCAGAAGGTTGCGTTGCACAAAGCGTGTGCATTCTCGGGGTCACCAGTGAAGCGGATGATAAAATAAAGGCAGCGATGAGAGTTTTAAGCAGGTTTATTAAATCATACCGCCTTCACGGGAACTCGGCTCCAGCCCATAGTGTGAGCAGGCTGAAGCTGAATTCCTCAGGCTCTCAGAGAGGAGACACAGTGTGTGTCAGCTGCAGTTGCAGGAATCAGATTGAGAGGCATACATCACAATAGGCAGATTGCTGGCCTCTGCTCCAGCTGCAGGACAAAAAGGTTACAAGGCACATCTACATATTGATCTCAGTCTCTAGGTCACAGTAAGGACAGGACGCATGAATACAATGCATGAAAGGCACATTAACATCACAGTAGTGAGCCAGAAGAAGCAGGGCTGCCTGTAGACATTAATACACACATTTCACTGTTCTGTTAATTGCTCTAGCCGAGCGCTGTGTCTGTCCAGTCTGCTGTGGGGGTTACACCAACCCGCCACAACACCATATTTTGATCATGTGCTTTACAATTGGATTTTTAACTTGTTTCTGTAATTTTTTAGCCGAGTCTGAGTATATGAATAAGGGAAGAGGTAAAGGTAAATTGTATGATTCCATTTCAGTCCAGTGAGGGAGATCCTTTGATGAAAAATAATATGTCATAGACCTCAGTTGTGCTGACCAGTAATACAACATAAAGTTTGGACATTTCAGACCTCCACGATCAAATGGTAAATATAGTAAGGGCAAACGTAATCTAGCCTTTCTATGGTTCCATATAAATTCCACTAACTTTTTTTTAATTCTTGAGAATAGATCTGAAGGTGGTGGTAAAGGAATGTTTTGAAATAAATAAAGTATTTTTGGTAAGATATTACTTTTAAGTATATTAATTCTCCCGATCATCGACATTGGTAGTGACATCCATCTCTGAAGTAACTCATTAACAGGGGCTGCACGGTGGCGCAGTGGTTAGCACTGCGGCAGCACAGTTTACCCTTGGCCGGGGGATTGTGGGGATCGTGGGATCGTGGGTTCGATCCCAGCCCCCGACCAACAGTGATCTGTGTGGAGTTTGCATGTTCTCCCCGTGTTGCGTGGGTTTACTCCGGGATTTCTCCGGTTTCCTCCCACATGCCAAAAACATGCATGTTAGGTTAATTGGCTGTTCTAAATTGTCCCTAGATATTTGTTTCCTATAGGCCCTTAGAATAGAGGGTTAGTATTAATGAAAGCGCTTTGAGTGGTCTTTGTGACTAGAAAAGCGCTATATAAGTGCAGGTTAGTTAGTTAGTTAGTTAGTAATATCTGTTATTAAGGCTTCATAGTTGGCACTGGCGACTGATTCTAGCTTAGGCAAAATTTGAATTCCTAAATATTTAAACTGATTTACAACATTGAATTGATTTACCTCAGGAGCTGGGTGATTTCTCTGGGTCTCATTTAGCATTAATATTGAAGATTTTGTTTTATTTATTTTATATCCTGATACAGTATTTCCCCAAAGTTCTTTATTAAATTTAACAAGGTCGGAATTGATTTTTTAAAATTCGACATTAACAAAATTATGTCATCGGCATACAGGGAGATTTTACGTTCTGTTGGTCCTACTTTAATTCCATATATTTGTGGATGTAAACGTACTGCCATC
This sequence comes from Pholidichthys leucotaenia, assembly GCA_020510985.1. Classification (NCBI taxonomy): domain Eukaryota; kingdom Metazoa; phylum Chordata; class Actinopteri; order Cichliformes; family Pholidichthyidae; genus Pholidichthys; species Pholidichthys leucotaenia. The sequence continues at coordinate 118,097,739 of CM035847.1, forward strand.
GCTAAAGGTTCAATTGCCATAGTAAACAATAAGGGTGAAAGTGGACAGCCTTGTCGACATCCTCTATTGATTTTTATTGATTTTGAGATATTGCTGTTTGTTAGGATTTCTGCTGTAGCATTATTGTATATTATCTGAACCCATTTTATGAAATTATTTCCAAGTCCAAACCTTTGTAGGACTTCAAAAAGATAGGGCCATTCGACCCTATCAAAGGCCTTTTCGGCGTCCAATGATAGGAGAGCTGTATCCGGTGCTTCTTTATTGGAATAAATAATATTAAATAGTCTTCTTACATTATGGAAGCCTTGTCTTCCCATTATAAAGCCATTCTGATCTCAGTTAATAATATTTGGTAATATTTCTTGTAGTCGTTTTGCTAAAATTTTACAGATTATTTTAAAATCAGCATTTAATAGGCTTATTGGTCTCATGTTTTCACATTTATTAGGGGGTTTACCTGGTTTTGGCAACAGCATAATTAAGGCATTATTCATGTATGGTGGTAAATTACCATTTTGAAATGCTTCTAAAACCATTTCCAAAAGTGGTTTTATTAATTTATTCTTAAATTTTTTTATAGAGGTCAACTGGAAGACCATCTGGTCCTTCTCTTTTTCCTGATTTCATATTATCAATGGCTTGCCCAACTTCTTCTTGACTAATTTTAGACTCCAGTATCTCCCTGTTTTCATTTGCTATACACGATATAGATAATCCACCCAAAAACCCATTTAGTTTTGTTAAGTCAGCTTCATTTTTTGTATCATATAGTTTTTCATAATAATATCTAAAGGCACTATTAATTTCGAAAGGATCTATAACTGCCTGTCCGTTACTTATAATACTGGTAATTGGTGTTTTAAATTCTAATTGTTTAATCTCCCATGCCAATAATTTTCCTGATTTTTTCACCTTGTTCATAAAAAGTTTGCCTCAATCTTAGAAGACTTGAGGCAGCTCGATTCCCTGATTTTTTGTCATATTCTGCTCTCAGAATCAGTAATTCATTCTCTAACTGTGGGTTACTTCCTGCATACACTTTTTCTTGAAGAATTTTTATTTTACGTTCCAACTGGACTCTCTCCTCTTGGGTCTTCTTAGATTTTGAACCTGTATAACTAATAATATGTCCCCTAATAAAAGCTTTGAAAGCCTCCCACTTTATACATGCCGTTGTTTGTGTAGTATTAATATCAAAGAACTCATCTATCTGTTTTTCTATGTACTTAACAAATTCCTCATCCTGAAGCCATTTATGCTGAAAATGCCACCTACCTGGATCCTTTGTCAATTTCATATCTACATATATTAGACAGCAGGGTGCATGATCAGAGATCACAATGTTATCATAGAAACAGTTTTGAATCTTGGACCTTAATTCTGTAGAGATCAAAAAGTAGTCAATACGTGAGAATGTCTTATAGGTATTAGAATAACAAGAATAGGCTTTGACTTGTGGTTTCATTTCTCTCCATATATCTAGCAATCTCAATTCTTTCATAAAATGATTAATGGTCATCCTACATCCATTGTGCATACATTCCAGTCCTGTTGATCTATCTATACTGGGATTCAATGTACAATTAAAATCCCCTGCTATTATATGTTGCGCTGTAAGTGATGATAAAGTGAGGAATAAATTAACAAAGAAGTTTTGATCATCAATATTGGGGCCGTATAAGTTCACCAGATTTATATTTTCTAATAACAAAGATCCTTGGATGATTAGATATCTTCCAAATTTGTCTCCAATTACATTTTCACTTGAAATGGGACTGTTTTGTGTATGAGAGTCATAACTCCCCTAGCTCGGGATGAAAATGATGAGGTGAACACATTATCTTGCCATCTTCTCCTACTTCTTTTTACATCCTCCTCCATTAGATGAGTTTCTTGTAAAAATACAATTTTTGAATCTATGTCTTTTATTTTATTCATAACTTGTTTAAGTTCTTTAAGATTTTGTAGACCTCTGCAATTCCATGAAGTTAAATTAAGATTAACGCTTTGATCTATGTTCAGTAAAGAGTTTGAGATTACCTTGCAATATGAACATACTCTTACAGAGAAGCAAAAACATGGATGATGGAACATTCATCCTACAAACTAAACAAAAACAAATTCCCTTTCCCCACATTCGTGGTAATCCCCCCAAAATCAAAAAAATTCCGTCTCCCGTTATAGCTAGTGACTGTTCCACACCTGCGAGGATCAGTCAAACCACTCTCTCTTTCTCCTCTCAATCACCCTGACTCTACTACTATTCTTATAACATTAACTCTCTTCTGTAGTTTTTTTCAGCATAACTTCAAAGTTTTATAGCAACGTTGTACATCATAGCTTTTTTTTTTTAAATACAGTCTGTATTTTGTAGACTTATTATATGTTTCAGATCAATCAGATGTCTGTACATACGCTTAAAAGTTCTACCTTTGTCATGTTCATGCTTAGCTCTCACCAGTCTCCTTTTGAATCTGCTTGATGAGCTCCTGCGCCTCTTGAGGGGTCTTGTAGGTGTGGGTTCTCCCCTTATATGTGACCAGCAGTCTTGCCGGATGAATCACTCCGTGACGAATCCCTAGGTTGCGCAGCTCTTTGCGGGCCGGGTCGAACTGCCTCCTTAATTGTTGTATTCCTGTAGCCAAGTCTGGATAGAACTGTACCTGTTGATCCTGGTATTTAATTTGCCCTTTAGCTCGCGCAGCATTGGTGACTGTCATCTTGTCTCTGTAGTTGAGGAACTTCATAATCAGCGTCCTCGGTGGTGTCTTATCATCTCTTGGTGGGCCGATTCGGTGAGCACTCTCTAAAACGACTGATGACTGCAGGTCCGCGTTGTTCAGCGCTTCTGGAATCCACTTTTCCAAAAAGGAACATGGGTCCCGTCCCTCCGCTCCCTCCGGAAGGCCCACCAGCCTCAAATTATTCCGTTGTGAGCGGGATTCCAAGTCTAGGACATTATCTTCCAGACGTTTCCATTTTAATTCCAGTGTTTGCAGTTTAATTTGCAGGCTGGTGACGTCATCCTCAGCGCTTGATATTCGGAGCTCCGCCTGCGATACTCGCTCCAAACAGTCGTTTATTTCTTTCCTCATACCTTCTATTGCTGCTATAATCCCATCAAATTTAGACGAAAACTCTGTTCTCATGGAGGTGATGGCAGCGAGCACTACGCTTGTCCCCTCCCCAGCAGTTCCCGCTCCGCCGCTGGCTCCATCCTCCGCCATTGCCTCTGGAGTTTTCCCTGCCTCGCCTTGAGCGTGGAAGTCCGTTAGCTTGGATTGTTTTGCCGAGTTGCCTTTTCCTCCACCTAATTTTCCAACCTTGGTCTTTACCATGTCCACGCCAAAACGCTGGGATGGGTTTTTGTTCCAATTGAGAGAGTTTTAGTAAAATTTTTAGTTTTACAAGCAGAGCAGTGTGAAACACGTCTTCCTACGTGGCCGCCATAACCGGAAGTCGGTAATTTCTAACTAGAGCTAGAAAACAAAATACATTTGTATCAGCTCATTCACCAAACTGAAGTGCTGTCTTTCTCATGGAGCTTTATAAAACAACAGGCATTATTATCAATTATTATCTGTTACAAACTCTTTGATCAGTCCATTTCTTTGATTTGCAGTCACGTAGGTCAAGAGCAGAAGACAGCGCTACACTACAGCTAGTATGTACCTGTGCCTCAAAACTGTCAATTTTTGTCCCAAATAATTAAAATGGCTACAATAATTGAATAATGACAGTTGGCCATTTATTCAAATACACGAGTAGGGATTGACATGATGGTGGTGTTACTGTCAAGTGTCCACTAGAGAAATTGCAAGTTCTGATTATTTCTTGTTTTAGCCTCTTGAGTTGCTCTTTGTTCTCCCAAATGGACAATGGGCCTCAGGCAAGAACCATTAGTACTAACAGATATATTTGTAAATGTGACGTACAATCAATTTATGTGAACTTGTGAGTTTCACCAATCTGTTAGCATCTTGAAATTTAGTACAGGAACAAACAAAATTTACGAGTGGTCCAGACCAGTTGTAAGAGCTTTGTGTAAATAGTTTGCTGTTATTCTATCCACAGTTTTCACTAAATGGCTCTATATTTTATTTGTCTGAATTAAGTATAAAAGTGTAAACACTATAGACTTAATAATTAGAGATTGAATACTTTAATTCAAGTTATAATTAAAATTAAAATAATTTGAAATAATGAAAGCTCTACCTGGGAGACATACAGGTACATCTCAATAAATTAGAATGTCATCGAAAAGTTGATTTATTTCAGTAATTCAATTCAAAGAAGTAAACTCATTACACACAGAGTGATATATTTTAAGTGTTTATTACCTCCGCCAAGGAGGTAATGTTTTTACCGGGGTTTGTCTGTCTGTCTGCCTGTCTGTCTTTTACCAACGTAACTCAAAAACTTATGAACGAATTTTGACAAAATTTTCAGGAAACGTGTGTAATGGCACGGGGAACAGATGATTAGATTTTGGTGATGATCTGAGAGTGCATACCTCCACCAAGGGCTTTGTTTGTATTTGTGCAGCAGGATTACACAAAAACTACTGGATGGATTTGGATGAAATTTTCACCAGAGGTGGTTCTTGGGCTAGAGAGGAACCCATTATATTTTGGTGATGATCTGAGAATGCATACCTCAGCCAAGGCTCTTATCTTCTCACAGTGTGTTAGCAACAATACTCCAAAAGTTATGAACGGACTTTAATGAAATTTTCAGGAAAGGTGTGTAATGGCACGGGGAACAGATGATTAGATTTTGGTGATGATTTGAGAGTGCATACCTCCACCAAGGCCTTTGTTTGTATTTGTGCAGCAGGATTACACAAAAACTACTGGATGGATTTGGATGAAATTTTCACCAGAGGTGGTTCTTGGGCTACAGAGGAAACCATTATATTTTGGTGATGATCTGAGAATGCATACCTCAGCCAAGGCTCTTATCTTCTCACAGTGTGTTAGCAACAATACTCCAAAACTGATGGACAGACTTTGATGCAATTTTCACCACAAGTGGCTATAGGCCTACACACAAACCCATTACATTTTGGAGGTGATCCATGAGAAATGGAAGGAGCCTTGGTGGAGGTATGCGCTCTATGAGTGCTTGTCTAGTTTCTTTTTATTTTGATGATTTTGGCTTAAAGCTCATGAAAACCCCAAATTTAGTATCTTAACAAATCAGAATATTACATAAAATTAATTTAAAAGAATTGATTTTTTTTTTTTTATAGAAATGTTGACAGAATCCATGTTGCTTAAAGGGGTCGTTGACTGAAAAATGGTGTGTTTGTAGGTTTTAACTGTCTGAAATGAGTCTACTGGTCACCTAATTATCAAAAAATTTTCAAAACATTCATTCTCTTAAAAACACACACACACACACACACACACACACACACAGCCTTTGTCTCCTTTTTCTCTCCCAGAAATGCCAGAAACATTTTTGACTATTCTGTCTAAATCAATAGTATACATCACGTTTAGAAAAAGCCAACCCACCACCGTCCTTGAGACCTTCCCATTGTTCTATTATTAGCCCACCTAGCTGTCTGTCATGTAGATGTAGGGGTGCTGAAGGTAGCCTATTAGCCCCTGAGCTATTAGCCCCCAAGCTAATACTGGTACCAAGAAACTCGAACCAAGCGCAGCTTATAATGTTATTTTCTTCAGATCTTAGTCACCCTAATAACCATCCCTGTTACCACCTGGTTCACTGGTCCACGGTCCAAAATATGCCTCACATTGCTGCAGCCCATCTCCCGGTGGTTTCAATTCAATTCAATTCAACTTTATTTATATAGTGTGGCGGAATAAGATCAGGCGAAATGCGGCAAGCTGGAAGGTTGCAGAGTTTTACTTTCCTCCAACATCATGAGACACACTGTAGCGCTGTGCGCTGTGTTGTGCTGTGTGTGCTGTGTGTGTTGTGTGTGTCCTGAGGCATGTCACACAAGCTCCTTTATCAGTGATACAGGAAGAGAGAATGCATGGCACATTCATCATCATCATAGCAGTCTGTCGTGGGCGACAATGACTGTTTCATTTAGGTCTGATCAGATTCCTCCACACAGCTCTGTCCTTAGCCTTCCGCTGCCAGGAACTCCTGTCTATGTCCAACTTCTTCAAGTTTCTTTTTACAGTGTCTTTAAATCTGAGCCTTGGTCTACCCTGATTGCGTTTGCCCTCGCATAACTGTGAGTAGAGTAACTGCTGAGGGAGACGCTGGTGGTCCATCCTCTCAACATGTCCCGAGCCATCTCAGGTTCATCTGTATTAGCATGTCCTCCATTGATGGTAGACCAGCTCGTTTCAACACTTCTATGTTGGTTATCTTGTCTTTCCATGAGATGGTCATTATGGCTCGAAGGTGTCTCATCATGTACGCGTGGAGTTTCTTCACCTGCACTCTGTAGACAGTCCAAGTTTCAGCACTGTACAATAGAGTAGCCAGTACTGTCGCTCTGTACACTTTGCATTTCACACGGATAGACACATGTCGATTGTTCCACAGTCTCTTCCTCAAGTTTCCAAACACAGCGCTCGCAATTCCCATTCTGAGAGATAGTTCATCCTCCAGCCTAGCTTTCTCTGAAACAGTACTCCCTAGGTACAGTACTTGAAAGTCTTGCACTTGACTAGTGCCTCTGTACCAATGCTGACCTCTTCTGGTAGTGATGTTGATAACTGGAACTTTGGTGGTTGATAAAGGCACTCTGTCTTCTTGATGTTGATTTTGAGGCTGAATTGGCTGGCTGCTCTTGCAAATTTTTCCACTAAAGATTGCATATCTTCCACGCTGTGTGCAACTAGAGCACTGTCGTCGGCAAAGAGCATTTCTCTTACTACCTTTATCGATGTCTTACTCTTGGCTTTAAACTGTGCCACATTGAACAAGTCTGCTTCTTTCCTTGTTTGAATGTATACTCCTTCTGAAGTGTCTTTGAAGGCCACCTCAAGCATGGCTGACAGATATAGCGAGAAGAGTGTAGGCACCAGCACACACCCTTGTTTCACCCCGTTGCTTACTGAAAAGTCTTCAGATACTGAACCACCCATTGCCACGTTTGCTTGCATACCTGTATGGAGTGCCTCGATCAGGCTGACAAACATCTCTGTACAACCATATTTCTTGAGTACCTGCCAAAGTCCTTGTCGTGAAACAGTATCGAAGTCTTTACTGAAGTCTATGAAGACTACATAAAGTGGCATGTTCTGTTCGATACACTTTTCTTGAACCTGTTTTAAGCAGAAAATCATGTCCATTGTGCTTCTTCCACATCTAAAGCCACACTGGGTTTCCAGTAGTACATTCTGTGAGATGTGTTCACTGAGTCTGTTAAGTAGTACACGTGAGAGAATCTTACCAACAGTGGCTAGCAGTGATATACCTCGGTAATTTCCACAATCTTTCCTGTCACCTTTCTTGAACAAAGGCACAATACTTGCATCCTTCCAGTCTTGAGGTACTTTCTGGGCATCCCATATCTCTTGGATGAGCTTGTGCAGGCAGCTGGTCAGCTGAACACCACCAAATTTCCACACTTCTGCTGGAATTCCATCCCTTCCTGGAGCTTTACCATCCTGTGTTGTCCTGATAGCTGCCATTAGTTCATCAAAATTTGGTGGTTCATCCAGACTTGATACAGCTGGTCGCTGCACTAGAGCTTCTTTAGCCTCTTCAGTGAGATCTCCAGGGTTGTTTAGTAGTTGGTCAAAGTGGTCTGCAAATCTGTCCAGGATCTTGTCTTTCTCCTGCAAAACCGTTTCACCATCCATAGCCTTTAGTTGGATCAATCCTCTTGGTTTAGGGCCGTAGATTTCTCTCAAACCTGTGAAGAATGTTTTCATGTCCTTTCTGTCTGCTGCAGTTTGAAGTTTCTCCGCTTTTTCATCCCACCAGTTGGACTTCATCTCTCTGGTGTACTTCTGTAGCTCACTCTGAGCCTTTGAGTATTTCTTCTTCTTCGACCTTGTGCTACACTGTAGGTTTTCCTGCCTAGCTGTATTCCTTGCTTCTAGTAGTTTCTTCAGGTGTTCATCATGCTCATCAAACCAAACTTGATGTTTCCTCTCAGGGTGGCCTAATACATCACTCGCAGTCTGATACACCGTATCCTTCAGTGTTGCTCATTTCTGTTCTGTGTCATTCTCTGAGTTGTTGCTGTCCCACTCTTTCAAATTTTCATCCATTTCCTGTGTAAATTCTTCCTGCTTCTTTTGGCCTTTCAGTGCACTAGTGTTTAGCTTCTGTGGTGGCTTCGCACCCATTATGCAGTGCTGTTTTCGTCTGCAAATCCTTAATCTAGATCTCAGCATAACATGATCAGTACCACAGTCCGCGCCTCTCATTCCGCTGGTGTCCAGTACATCCCTTATGTCTCTCTGCCTGACTATGATGTAGTCTAATAAGTGCCAGTGCTTGGATCTTGGGTGCATCCATGTCTTCTTGTATGTCCTTGTGCTTAAATAGAGTGTTGGTTATCACAAGGTTGTACTCTAAACATAGTGCAAGTAGAAGTTCTCCATTAGCATTGCACTTGCCTACTCCATGACTGCCTAGCACTCCTTTCCATTTCTCAGTGTCCGAACCAACTCTGGCATTGAAATCTCCAAGGAGTATCAGCCTGTCATCAGTCGGTACATGCCTGATAGTCTCACGTAAATCACTGTAGAACTCTTCCTTCACTTCCTCTGTGTTGGCCATTGTTGGGGCATATACACTGATGAGTGTGGTATACATCTTCCGCTGTAGTGGGAGTCTCATAGTCATTATCCTGTCGTTGATTGGCACCGGTTCCTCATCAATCATTGCTGCTATCTCCTTTCCAACTGCAAAACCCACTCCTGCTTCTCTCCTTTCTTGAGTTGATCTCCTGCTCCAGAAGATGTACCCATGGTCTTCCAAGCTGTCATATCCAGGCAATCTTGTTTCACTAAGTGTAGCTATGTCTACATTGTACCTGTTCATTTCCAGGGCCACAAGCGCAGTCTGTCTTTCTGGGTGCTGTGATGTTGTTCTGTCCAACAGAGTGTGTACATTCCATTCTGCTACACACAAGGCTGCTGTTTTCCTCTTCTTTTGTCTTCCTGCTCCTAGCTTACTTTTCGCTGCCTGTCGGAGTGTGAACAGATCAGCGCGGACCTTGTAAGCCTGGGTGACGGCCGAGCCGGTATGAGTTGCTTTCTGATTGACCATTTCATGAAACTGCTTGCAAAGTATTTGAGTACTGCTAGCTTATGCTGGACTAGCAGCACATTCTTGTCAGATAAAGGTATTATCAATGGCAAGGACAAGCCAAGACAAACTGACTCCAGTATCTGTTGCAGTGACTGACCAGATGATAGGTTTGTTTATCTCTGCTCTTTGTGTAGTGCATGTCACGATGCACCAACTGGCACAGTCCACCACAGACCTTGCGACAGATGTGTTTATCTGCCAGGATGTCCCGTCTCACCCTGTGTAACTGGGAGTAGTCCACCACAGACCTGTGGCAGATATTGTTTTTAGTTCTGCCAGGATGCCCTGTTTCACCCTCCACGCCCTCAGAAGGGCGGGGAGTCGCTGACGGCCCGACCCATGAGACAGGTAGTACCGGTTTTCATAGTTATCAGGTAGCAAGCAAGCCAATGCCTGACCTGACAAAAAAAAAAAAAGCACATTAGCATCACAGTAAATACACAATTAGCATGACATTGATTGGCTCTTTGTCCGTCTGTGCATTGTTCTCTGTATGCTAATTGTCTTTCATTTCCTCCACCCTTGTTGAGCGTGAATAAGAGTCAATCTGCATTGTGCTGGGTCACCACAATAGCACCATTTCACAACAACAGTCATTTCATAGCATTTTCAAACTGTAGGGGAAAACCCCACAATTGCAGAAAGATCCCAGCAATCATGTGATCCCCTGTGAGCAAGCACTTGGCGCTGGTGGAAAGGAAAAACTCCCTTTTAGCAGGAAGAAAACTCCAGCAGATCCAGGCTCAGGGAGGGGCAGTCATCTGCTGTGACTGGCTGGGGGCTGAGGGGATAGAGAAGAAGAGGAAAAGAACAGACATGTAGAGAGTAAACAGCATGACGGGGACTCAATCTATGGGAGAGAACAAACAGGTGTGAATGACCAGCAAAAATATTTCATTGACAGTGAAGAAAGGAGTGAAGCCCAGTGCACTGTTGGAGGTCCCCCGGCTGTCTAAACCTATTAGCAGCATAACTAAGAGAGGGTTCAGGGGCACTTGATTCCACCCTAAGTATAGGCTATGTCAAAAAGGAAGGTTTTAACCCCATTCTTAAAAACAGAGATTGAGTCTGACTCCCAAATCCAGATTGGCAACTGGTTCCAAAGGTGAGGAGCCTGATAACTGAATGCTGTGCCTCCCATTGTACTTTTGGAGATTCTAGGTGTTACAAGTCTTTTTCTGTTTGTTTGTTTCTTTATTTATTATGGTCTGTTGTATTTTATCTGTTTATTTTTGGAGTGTTTGTATTCTTGGTTTTGTCCTTATTGTCTTGTCTATTTATTGTGTGTTATTCTGTATTTATGGTGTTGTAGCACCTTGGGGGAGTCAGATTATTTAGCATCTCAGACAAGAGACAGTGGATAAGCATGGGAGAACAATGCTCAGGAGGTTCCTGGCGAGATAGCAGGAAGGAGTCAAGGACGTAGGGGGTTGAATGCAGTGTAATGCAAATGTCATGTTGTGTGTGGGAAAATGCCATGAAACTTGTGAGGAGAGATTTGGGTAAAAGAAGAGTGCCTGCTGAAATGTGTCAGTCTGTTCTGTGCTTGAGAGATGTGAAGTGTGTAATAAACCGTCTGCCATGAATCAGCATCTTATTTCACACACTCCACACTGGTGACCCAAGACGTATTATGGAACACGAGGCAAGAACCCCGAAGCTGGCCCGGTCAGGAAGCTCCAGCGAGGCGGCAGCCATCCCACAGACAGCCAGGACTGGAACCCCCAGCCACACGTGTGCGGTTTCAGTCAAGCTACCGGATTTCTGGCAGCACAACCCGCGCTCTTGGTTCCACCACACCGAGGCCCATTTCGCCCTCCGGGGAGTAACAGCAGACGACACCAGATTCTACCATGTGGTCGCAGCGCTGGACGCCTGCACAGCTCAGCAAGTAGCGAGCCTGCTCGATCAGCCTCCAGCCAGCAACAAATATGAGGCGCTCAAGGCTGCACTGGCCCGGCGCTACACGCTCTCGGACTGTGAGAGAGCGGAGAGGTTCCTGACGCGGGCTGAGTTAGGAGATGGTTCGGCCGTAGACCTGATTGAGAAGATGCTGGCGTTAATGGGCATGGACGACGGGCACTTTCTGTTTGCCCACCTCTTCCTCCGGAACCTTCCAACAGTGGCGAGAGTGGTTCTGGCCAATTCGCCGTTGCTGGCCGCACGTGACTACCGTGCGCTAGCCCAGGAAGCAGACTGGATCATCATCACCACCAGGGCGATCACAGTCAACGCGGCAGCAGCGGAGCCCAGCGAGACAACCAGAGGAGGCGAGGAGCCAGGGAGCGCCAGAGAGACATGCTTTGTTTCTACCACCGCCGCTTCGGAGAGAACGCACGCAGCTGTGTGCCACCGTGCCAATTCAAGTGCTCAGGAGAACACCGAGGCCAGCAGTCGGTAGCAGCTGCGACCCTCGGTGAAGAGAACGGGCTGCTCTCCCTGATGGACGCGCACTCGGGGAGGCGTTTCCTCGTGGACACCGGAGCCCAGGGGAGCTTCGCCCTGCCGACCTGCGCCGACCGGCTGGCAGGACCTAGCGGCCCCGTGATGTTGGCAGCAAACGGCTCGGAGGTTGGGACCTTTGGTGAGAGGACACCGATCTTATCTCTACACGGCCGTACATGTGAGTGGACTTTTGTCGTGGTAGCACTGAATTGCCATATCCTGGGGGCTGATTTTCTGTGTGCACATGGTTTGCTGGTTGATGTTGCTGGCAGATGCCTGGTTGGTGCACTGTCCTTTGGCTCTCTCCCCTGTGTAGCTCGGGTGACCTGGCCAACGGCACGGGCCAGCGTCGCAGCTCCAGGCGGTAAGTTCCACACACTGCTCACTCAGTTTCCAGCACTCACGGTCCCGACGTTTTCGGCGGCCATCGCTAAACACGGGGTGGAGCACTTTATCACCACCACCGGGCCGCCCATTTTTGCAAGACCTCGGCGCTTGGACGCAGCTAAACTGGCCATAGCGCGCGAGGAGTTCGCCAACCTGGAAAGGTTGGGCATCATCAGGCGTTCAAACAGCCCATGGGCATCCCCGCTACACATGGTCCCTAAGGCTGAGGGATCGTGGTGACCGTGCGGTGATTTCCGCAGGTTGAACAATGCCACAGCGCACGACCGCTACCCAATTCCCCACATACAGGATTTGTCCGTTCACCTCGCTGGAGCACGCATTTTTTCCAAAATAGACCTGGTCTGCGGTTACCACCAAGTCCCAGTGCGCGCGGAGGACGTACCCAAAACAGCGGTAATAACTCCATTCGGTCTATTCAAGTTCCTGCGCATGCCATTCGGGTTAAAAGGAGTGGCACAGACATTCCAGCTGATGATGGATGCAGTGCTGCGCGATCTCCCGTTCGTGTTCGTCTACCTGGACGATATCCTGGTAGCCAGTGCGTCCGAAGACGAACACGAAACCCACCTCACAACGGTTTTCCGGAGGTTGGAGGAGCACGGGTGAATAATCAACCAGGCAAAATGCCAGTTCGGCGTGACGGAGATTGATTTTTTGGGGCACCGCATCTCTCCTGAAGGAGTGATCCCGCTGCCCAACAAAGTGCGCGCCGTGGCGGATTTTCCCCGGCCTCAGACGGTCAGGGCGCTGCAGGAAATTTTGGGGATGGTGAACTTTTATAACCGTTTCTTTCCCAGCGCGGCGCGGCTCATGCAACCATTGTACGCCGCGCTCAAGAAACAGAAACCCGCGGATAGGGTCGAATGGACCCCGGAGCGAGATCGGGCGTTCTCGGAGGTTAAAGCAGCCCTGGCAAACGCCGCACTGCTGGCGCATCCGGACCCGGCGGCCCAGATAGCGCTCACCACCGACACTTCAGACGTGGCCATAGGGGCTGTCGTAGAGCAGCGCGTCGCCGGGGCTTGGCAGCCGCTCACCTTTTTCAGCAGAACTTTGCGCAACAGCGAACGTAAATACAGCTCGTTTGACACGGAGTTGCTGGCTCTCCACCTGGCCATACGCCACTTCCAGTTCTGGCTGGAAGGGCGCAGCTTCACCGCATTCGTGGATCACAAGCCACTAACGTTCACGATGGCCAAGGTTTCAGAACCGTGGTCGGGCCGGCAGCAGAGACAGCTGGCCACAATCTCAGAGTTTACTACCGATATTCAGCATGTGTCAGGTGAACTGATTGTGGTGGCGGACTGCCTCTCGCGCGCCGTGGTGGCCCCGGTCTGCGTGGGGATAGATTATACAGCCATGGCCGTGAAGCAGATTAGCGATGCAGACGTGCGCGCGCTCCAGTCTGGACCAACAGGGTTAGGGCTGGAGAGCAGGGTGCTGCAAGATGGCGCCCCCCCCCCCCCAAATCTGCGATGTCTCCACGGGACGCCTGCGTCCGGTGGTCCCGGTCGCGTGGCGCCGCGGCGTGTTTGAGTCGGTTCACACTCTGGCGCACCCAGGAGTGCGCGCGTCAGTCAAAAGGGTGGGAGAGAAGTTTGTCCGGCCGAGCCTACGCAAACAAGTAAAAGAGTGGGCTGCAGCCTGCATGCCAACGAGCCAAGGTACACAGACACACGAAGGCTCCCTTGGAGCCGTTTCGGGTACCGGCTAAGAGGTTCGACCATGTTCACGTGGACCTCGTGGGCCCCCTCCCGCCATCACAGGGGTGCACGCACCTCCTGACAGTAGTGGACCGCACCACGTGCTGGCCAGAAGCAGTCCCACTGGCGGCAACCCCGTCCGTGGACGTAGCACGCGCCTTTTTAACAGCATGGGTGGTGCGTTTTGGAGTCCTGTCGGACATTACGTCCGACAGGTGCCCTCAATTTGTTTCCGAACTCTGGTCCGCAATGGCCCACAGCCTGGGTGTTACAATTCACCGCACAACCGCATACAACCCACAGGCCAATGGTTTATGCGAGCGTTTTCATAGATCACTGAAAGCAGCGCTCAGGGCTTCACTGACGGATGCAAATTGGGTAGACAGGCTGCTGTGGGTTTTATTGGGGTTGCGCTCCGCGCCAAAAGAGGATCTGGAAGCTTCCCCCGCAGAGCTGGTTTTTGCGCAGCCCCTACGGCTGCCCGGGGAATTTCTGCCAGATAATACCGCACCGGACAGCTGCCCGTATCAGCTTTTGCAGCGTAGCGCAAACACAGGCACGCTGCCGGGCCCGGCCCACCACTGTTTTCCACGTGTTTTCGTGCCTAAAACTTTGAAGAGAGCGGAGTTCGTGTTCATCAGAGATGACGTCCACTGCCCTCCATTGCGCCCACCCTATGATGGACCGTTCAGAGTGTTGGAAACAGGGGATAAGCATTTTTTGCTAGACTTGGGGGGTAGGCGGGAAAAAATTGGTATAGACAGACTCTAACCCGCTTTCGTTGTGGCGGACGAGCAAGTGCTGTTGGCTAGGGCCCCTCGGAGTGGAAGACCCCCACGGAGAGCTCCCTGGGGAAACGACTCACCAGAGCAGCCACACGGACAGACCAAAGTGGGCCCCCCCCTCGTCACGGCCCACCCGCAGTCAGACACACTCCCAGCAGCCCCCCACCGGCACAGCAGTGCCACGGAGGCAGTAAACCCCAGTTACAGCAGATACAGGAGGAGATGGAAGCCCAAACGATGTGTGGACTGATGTTCTATTGTTCTATCTAAGATGCTGGGGGGGAGGTGTAGCACCTTGGGGGAGTCAGATTATTTAGCATCTCAGACAAGAGACAGTGGATAAGCATGGGAGAATGATGCTCAGGAGGTTCCTGGCGAGATAGCAGGAAGGAGCCAAGGACGTATGGGGTTGAATGCAGTGTAATGCAAATATCATGTGTGTGGGAAAATGCCATGAAACTTGTGAGGAGAGATTTGGGTAAAAGAAGAGTGCCTGCTGAAATGTGTCATTCTGTTCTGTGCTTGAGGGATGTGAAGTGTGTAATAAACCATCTGCCATGAATCAGCCTCTTATTTCACACACTCCACAGTATTAGTTACATCGTTTTGGGGTTGTGTTATCTTATTCTTGTGCCATCAATTAGTTTCCAGTCCATGCTTTTATTTTGACAGCACCTGTGCAGCTTCAGCCTGTCAAACTGTTTCGCGGGCTGCACAGCTGTCACTCGTTTGATTATTTTCTCACTCATGTACTTACACCTGTGATGCATTTGTCATCTGTGCATTCATCTATTTAAGGATACGGCAATGTTTCTCAGGTTGCCGTGTCCTACTGTTTATTCCCTCAGTAGTGTCAGTCATACTCTGAGTTACTGGTTTGCTGTTGAGGTGAACGGGTGTGCTCCAACCAGGTAAGTTTATCCTTTTTTCCATTTTCCTCAGTCGTGAGCCCCACTTCTCTCCGGGTGTGCTCCGGCTGAATAAATCTCTTTCCTCCCTGGCGCGTCTGAGCGCCTCAGCCGGTTTTCTCTCCCAGGCTGTCCTCTCCCTCCTGGTGTGAGCCCCGCTCTCCTCTGGCGCTTCCATCATTTCATTATTTGTAAGTTTAGTGTTTCATGTAATGTTCGTCTTTATGTTAATAGATGTGCAAACTCACAGCGTGCGTTTGGTGTCCTTGTTAGCCCTTTAAAAGGGGGGGGGGTTATGACAAGTATCTGTTAAAACTCTTGCTGCAGCATTTTGGATCAACTGAAGATTTTTTTAAAGATGTTTTAGGACAGCCTGATAATAAAGAGTTACAATAATCTAATCTAGAGCTCACAAAAGCGTGGATCAGTTTCTCAGCATCACTCTGAGACAAGATGCTCCTCATCTTGGTAATACTATGCAAATAACAGAAGGCAGTCTGAGAAACAAGTTTAATATGTGAATTAAAGAACAAGATCAAAAATAGCTCCAAGGTTCCTCACATTACTATTAAGAGAAAGAGTAACCACATCCAAACTAAGTTTGATTTGGAAAGGTATTTCTAAGGTTTTTTTGACCAACTAGAATTACTTCAGTCTTATCTGAATTTAATAGCAAGAAAATACAAGTCATCCAAGCTCTGATTTCCTTAAGACAAGCCTCTAATTTGGCAAATTGTCATATTTGCCCCTCCAGGGTATATAAGAGGACTCATTTGCAGGTCAAACTTTTAGCATACATCGGGGAGAATAAGTATTGAACAAGTCAACATTTTTCTCATTAAACATATTTCTGATGGGGCCATTGACTTGAGATTTTCACCAGATATCAGTAACATCCCAAGTAATCCATACATACAAAGAAATCAAGGCAACTGTGTTCCCAAATCAAGTTATATTCAATAAAGTGGAATGACACAGGGAATACGTATTGAACACGCTTGGTGAAACTGATTTAATATTTAGTAGAAAAGCCTTTGTTGGTAATAACAGCTTCCAGAATGTCTCCTGTATGGAGAAACTAGGCGCAGGCATTGCTCAGGAGTGATTTTAGCCCATTCTTCCACACAAGCTATCTTCAAATCTTGACGGTTCCGTGGGTGTCTTTTATGAACTCTGATCTTCAGTTCGTTCCATAGATTTTCAATTAGATTCAGGTCAGGTGACTGATTGGGCCATCCTAGCAGCTTTATATTCCTTCTCTGGGGCCAGTTGAGAGTTTCCTTGGCTGTCTGTTTATGATCATTGGTTTGCTGAAATGTCCACCCTCGTTTCATCTTCAGCATCTTGGCAGATGGCAACAGATTCTTATCAAGGATGTCTCTGTACATTTGTCCATTCATTTTTCCTTCAATTATATGAAGTCTGCCTGTAACATGTGCTGAAAAACACCCCCACACCATGATGGGATGTGCAATGCCATTTCTCCTCCAAACATGCTGTGTGTTGTGGCATCTAAAAAGTTCAATTTTGGTCTTGTGGAGATGCATATTGTGGGGGAATCTGCAGACAGCGTCTCAGTCAGGAGGCAGTGATTAAACATAAGAGAATAATAGGCAAGGGCGTCCTGGGGAGTTGGCAGGAAGAGGGAGCTGGGGGTTGAAGGCAAATGTATTGTGGAGCTGGATATCATGCAGTGTGATGTGAAATGTCATGCAGATGTGAGATGATCTGTGGAGTTTATAAGGAGAACCCTGGTTTGGCTGATTCATTGCTTTTCTGTGTATGAATGTTGAAAGTGTTAATAAATTTCGTCTGCTCGTAAACTGGCTTCCTCATTTCCCACACGCTCCACACTGGTGACCCTAGACGTATTATGGAACACGAGGCAAGAACCCCAGAGTCGGCCCGAACAGGAAGCCCCAGCAATGCGGCAAGCATCCCACAGACGGCCCGGAAGGGAACCTCCAGCAACGCGTGCGCTGTTGCAGTCAAGCTACCGGACTTTTGGCAGCACAACCCGCGTTCTTGGTTCCACCACACCGAGGCCCAGTTCACCCTCCGGGGAATAACGGCAGACGACACCAAGTTTTTCCATGTGGTTGCAGCCCCCAGCCCACAGCAGATACGAGGCTCTCAAAGCTGCGCTGATTCGGCGCTACACGCTCTCGGACTGTGAGAGAGCAGAGAGGCTCCTGAGGCGTTCCGAGTTAGGAGATGGTTCGGCCGTCGATCTGATGGAGAAGATGTTGGCGTTAATGGGCACGGACGACGGGCATTTTCTGTTTGCCCACCTTTTCCTCTGGAACCTTCCAACAGAGGCGAGAGCGGTCCTGGCCAATTCGCCGTTGCTTGCCACGCGTGACTACCGTGCGCTAGCCCAGGAGGCAGACCGGATCATCCTCACCACCAGAGCACTCACGGTGAACGCGGCGGCATCGGTGCCCAGCTGGATGACCAGAGGAGGCGAGGAGCCACCGACGGTAGTGGCAACGGGGGCCAAGGAGCGCCAGAGAGACACGCTCTACTTCTACCACCACCGCTTTGGAGAGAACTCACGCAGATGTGCCCCACCGTGCCAATTCAAGCGCTCGGGAAATGCCAGAGCCGGCAGTCGGTAGCAGCTGCGACCGCCGGCGAAGAGAACAAGCTGCTCTACGTGACGGACTCGCGCTCAGGGAGGCGTTTCCTTGTAGACACCGGAGCCCAGAAGAGCATCATCCTGCCGACCGGCTGGCAGGACCTAACGGCCCCGGGCTGGTAGCAGTAAACGGCTCGGACATTAAGACCTTTGGTGAGAGAACACTGGCTTTATCTCTACACGGCCATACATATGAGTGGACTTTTGTCATAGCAGCACTGAGTTTCCCAATTCTGGGAGCTGATTTTCTGTGTGCGCATGGTTTATTAGTTGATGTTGCTAACAGGCGCCTGGTTAATGCACTGTCTCGAGGGGCCGGGCCAGTAACACAAGCCAACGTCACAGCTCCAGGCAGTAAGTTCCACACACTGCTCACTCAGTTCCCAGCACTCACGGTCCCAACGTTTTCAGTGGCCATTGCTAAACATGGGGTGGAGCACTTTATCACCACCACCGGGCCATCTGTGTTCGCATGACCTCGGCGCTTGGATGCAGCTAAACTGGCCATAGCGCGCGAGGAGTTTGCCAACCTGGAAAGGCTGGGCATCATCAGGCGATCGAACAGCCCATGGGCATCCCCGCTACACATGGTCCCTAAGGCTGAGGGGTCGTGGCGACCGTGCGGCGATTTCCGCAGGTTGAATAATGCCACAGCACACGACCGCTACCCGATTCCCCACATTCAGGATTTTTCCGTTCACCTTGCCGGAGCACGCATTTTTTCTAAAATAGACCTGGTCCGAGGTTACCACCAGGTCCCAGTGCGCGCAGAGGACATACCCAAAACAGCGGTAATAATTCCGTTCGGCTTGTTCGAGTTTCTGCCCGTGCCATTTGGATTAAAAGGAGTGGCACAGACATTCCAGCGCATGATGGACGTGATGCTGCACGATCTCCCGTTTGTGTTCGTCTACCTGGATGATATCCTGGTAGCCAGTGCGTCCCTAGACAAACACGTAACCCACCTCAGGACGGTTTTCCAGAGGTTGGAGGAGCACGGGTTAATAATCAACCCGGCGAAGTGCCAGTTCGGCGTGACAGGGATTGATTTTTTGGGGCACCGCGTCTCACCGGAGGGAGCGATACCCTTGCCCGTCAAAGTGCGCGCTGTGGCGAACTTTCCCCGGCCTCAGACGGTCAGGGCGCTGCAGGAATTTTTGTGGATGGTTAATTTTTATAACCGTTTCCTCCCCCGCGCAGCTCAGCTCATGCAGCCACTGTACGTCGCGCTCAAGAGACGGAAACCCGCGGATGGAGTCAAATGGACTCGAGAGCGAGAGCAGGCGTTCTCTGAGGTGAAAGCAGCACTGGCAAATGCCGCACTGTTGGACTGTTGGCGCACCCAGACCCGGCGGCCCGGATAGCGCTCACTACCGACGCCTCGGACATGGCCATAGGGGCCGTCGTAGAGCAACGTGTCGCCGGTTCTTGGCAGCCGCTCGCCTTTTTCAGCAGGGCTTTGCGCGACAGTGAGCGTAAATACAGCGCGTTCGACAGAGAGTTGCTGGCTCTCCACCTGGCCATACACCACTTCCAGTTCTGGCTGGAAGGGCGTAGCTTCACCGCGTTCATAGATCACAAGCCGCTGACGTTCGCGATGGCCAAGGTTTCGGAACCATGGTTGGGCCGGCAGCAGAGACAGCTGGCCGCAATTTCGGAGTTTACGACCGATATTCAGCATGTGAAAACGATGTCTGCCACTGTAGTATTCTCTGGGCCCCTCCCCAATCTGACCAGTGATGACATGTTTAGCCGCTTGTCATCCTTGAACCGCTGGCTGTCTGTGTGGTGTCCTGCAAATAACGTGGGCTACATTGATAATTGGAGCTCATTTTGGGGAAAACCTGGTCTTATGAGACGAGACAGCATTCATCCCACTTTGGATGGTGCTTCTCATTTATCTAACAACCTGGCATCTTTTTTATCCAAATTTCCAAAACCTTGACAACTCAGAGTTGGGACCAGGAAGCAGAGTCGCAGTCTTACACGCCTCTCTGCAGCTCCTCTTCATCCGCCACCCCTCAACTTAGCCCCTGTCTTCCCCATCAGAGAATCATTGTCTGCTCCCTCCAAAGTAAATAAAAATATAATATATAAGCATCCCAAAGTGATTAAGCAAAATATTGGTAAAACTCAAATTAAACATAAAGCCTCTAAATTGAATGATTTGGCCTCTGTTCCTCCTCATAATTTAAAAATTAAATGCGGTTTATTAAATATTAGGTCTCTAACTCCCAAGTCTCTGTTAGTCCATGATCTGTTAATTGATCATCAGATTGATTTAATATCCCTTACAGAGACTTGGTTAGGACAAGAGGATTATGTTGCTTTAAATGAATCAACTCCCTCTGGTTATTTAAACTGTCAAAATCCCAGAAGTTCTGGTCGTGGAGGAGGAGTAGCAACAATTTACCATTCCAAATTACTAGTTAATGTAAAGCAAAAAACATGTTATAATTCCTTTGAAGCCCTGGTCCTCAGTATTGGGCACTTTAGCAATTTTAGGTTAAACCCAATTTTATTTGCCATAGTTTACCGTCCCCCATCAACCTACTCAGAATTTTTATCCGAATTTGCTGATTTCTTAGCTGATTTAGTACTGAAATCTGATAGAATAATTATAGTAGGGGACTTTAATATGCATGTGGATGTAAATAGTGACTGCCTTAATGTGGCATTTAATTCAATATTAGACTCGATTGGGTTTTCCCAGAAAGTAGGAAATTCTACTCATTACCTCCACCATACATTGGACCTTGTTCTGACATATGGCATAGAAATAGAAAATCTTGTAGTGTCTCCTCATAACCCTGTACTGTCAGACCATTGTCTGTTAACCTTTGATTTTACTATTTCTGACTATTTGGCTCCTAAAGAAAAATATTACTACAGTAGATGCCTCTCAGATGATGCTGTTACCAAATTTATGCAGATTGTTTCCTCTATGCCATGTGTCAACACAAAGGAAATAAGCTATAGACAGCTTGCTCCTTCTGTAATTGATAACATGGTGGATAGTGTTACAGCTTCTCTGCATCAGACTCTAGACTTGGTGGCTCCCTTAAAAAAGAAAAAGTCTAATCAGAGATTTCTAACTTCTTGGTTCAACACAGAAACTCGTAGCTTAAAACAGAAGACTCGTCAATTAGAAAGAAATGGCGCTTCACTAATTTAGATGAAATCTATTTAGCTTGGAGAAATCATCTTTTAATTTATAAAAAATCTCTTAGAAAAGCTAGAACGAGTTATTATTCTGCATTAATAGAAGAGAACAAGAATAATCCCAGGTTTCTTTTCAGCACTGTAGCCAGGTTGACAAAGAGTCAGGACTCTGTCAGTCCTAGAATTCTCTTAGAGCTTACTAGTCAGGACTTTATGAACTTTTTCAATAATAAAATTTCATCCATCAGAGGTAAAATCAATCAGATTCTTCCCACAGTTAACTTAAATACTGTAACTACTACAACTCCTTCAATTGATGTCTGTCTTGATGAGTTTACTCCAATCAACCTTTGTGAGTTAGACAAAATAGTTTCCTCATCCAAACCTTCAACTTGTCTTTTAGACCCTATTCCTACCAGGTTATTTAAAGAAGTCTTCCCACTTATTGGTAGCTTTATTCTTCATATAATCAATTCTTCATTAACTTTAGGCCATGTACCGCAGGCTTTTAAAACTGCTGTAATTAAACCCTTACTCAAAATGCCAATGCTAGATCCAGGAGCTTTAGCTAACTATAGACCAATCTCTAATCCCCCTTTCATTTCAAAAATCTTAGAAAGAGTTGTTGCTACGCAATTATTTGACCACCTGCAGGGAAATGGTTTACTTGAAGAGTTTCAATCTGGGTTTAGAATCCATCATAGTACTGAAACAGCCTTAGCAAAGGTCACTAACGACTTCCTCAGCTCATCTGATAATGGACTGGTTTCTATACTGACATATTATTCGGCCCAGGAAACACGCACGCAGGCTCAGGTAGATTTGAAAGCTTTATTTTCAACCAATGTAACGTGTTTGGATGCGTGTGTGTGATATGTGAATGTGTTGTGGGTGAAGGATGTAGGCCGGGACAGAGCAGCACGCCGTGCAGCCAGGCAACCCTATGAATGAGATGAGAGCAGGGGGTTAGCTGGGCAAACCACACAGGAGAGTAACAAGGCAATATGCTTACTTGCAGTAACTGTGGTGGCTGGCGTTGGCAAGATCCCAAGCCTGGGAGACAGCGTCCTGCTGTGCGTCCTAGGAGGAGCAGTGTAGCAGAGGAGTGATGAAGACGAGGGAGAGGATGTCCGCTGCCGGGGAATCCACCTGTGCACAGGGGAAGGCTGAGAGGACAGGTGAGACAAATAGACAGCTTACGTGTCTTGATGAAGATCAGCAGGCCTGGAGAAAGGAACCCGCTGAGGGTTAGAGCATGAAGGAATACAGACGGCTCCAGGCCGATGCTCAGGGCGAGGTGGAATAAGTAGCTGTGCACTAACGAGGTGCAGGTGTGCGCGCAGCTGAGGTGGATGCCCGTGAGCGGCAAGTGGTGACAGTACTCTCCCCCCTAGCAGCGCCTCCTGGCGCTGGCTTACCTGGGTGCGCCCGGTGAAACTCCGCGATGAGATCTTGATCCAACACCCACGAAGAGCGCACCCAGGACCTCCACTCCGGCCCATAACCTTCCCAATCCACCAGGTATTGTAGCCCACGACCTTGGCGCCAGGAGTCCAAGATGGAGGTAACACCCCACGCCGGGTCACCGTCGATCATCCTAGGAGCGGGAGGTGACCTAGGAGGGGGGCAGAGTGGATTGGAGAGAACAGGTTTAACCTTAGACACGTGGAAGGTGGGACACACACGTAGGGAGGGAGGGAGGGCCAAACGCACAGCCACCGGGTTGACAATTTTAGTGATCACAAAAGGACCGAGAAACCGCGGAGCCAGCTTCCTCTTCTCAGCTTTGAGGTTGATGTCTTGGGACGAGAGCAATCAGGAGCTGGTCTCCTGTGGCGATTAGCGGTGGAACTGTTGCACGCCACCGTGCGTAAAAGCGCACCCCTCGTCTTGGTCCACACACTTTGGCAGCGTCTCATGTGCGCCTGGACAGATGGAACAGCCAACTCACCCTCCTGCTCGGGGAACAAGGGGGGATCATACCCCAAGGACGCCTTGAAGGGAGACACTCCCGTAGCTGAAGACCGCGCCGTGTTGTGGGCATACTCCACCCAGGCCAAGTAGGAGCTCCAGGAAGATGGATTGGAGGAGGTCACGCAGCGCAGGGCAGCCTCCAACTCCTGGTTAGTGCGCTCGCATTGTCCATTGGACTGGGGGTGTTGACCAGAGGAGAGACTAACCGTGGCCCCCAAAGCGTTGCAGAAGCACCTCCATACCTGGGACACAAACTGAGGGCCTCGATCCGATACCACGTCCAACGGGATCCCGTGCAGTCTGACAACATGTTGGACGAGAAGGTCAGCCGTCTCACGTGCCGAAGGGAGACCCCGAAGAGGCACAAAATGGGTGGCCTTAGAAAACCGATCCACAATTGTCAGGACTGTGTCATAGGTGTTAGAGACTGGGAGGCCGGTGACGAAGTCAAGGGCGATGTATGACCAGGGCCTGCCCGGGACCGGCAGGGGCTGGAGTAGACCCGCAGGCGGAGAATTTTGAGACCTGCCGGTAGCACACTGGGGACAAGCCCGGACGTAGTTGGTGACGTCCTTCTGGAGACCCGGCCACCAGAACGAGCGTTGCAGGAGATTCACCAGACGGGAGATGCCAGGGTGACAGGCAAGTTTGGAGGTATGGACCCAGTGAATAACCTCTCCTCGAACCGCCGAAGGAACGAAGAGCCTCCCCTCTGGACCACCACCAGGGTCCGGTTCCATCTCCTGTGCCCTTTGGATCTTGTCCCTAATGGACCAGGAAACCGCCCCCACGATGCACGAGCTGGGAAGGATGGTGTGGTCCAACTCCTCCGGATCCTCAGGGGCGAACTGCCTGGATAAAGCGTCGGGCAACCCATTCTTCGAGCCTGGACGGTACGTGATGGTGAATTGAAACCGAGCAAAGAATAGAGACCAGCGCGCCTGGCGGGCATTCAGGCGCTGTGCTGACCTCAAATACTCAAGGTTCTTGTGGTCCGTCCAGACCACAAAAGGCTGAGCTGCCCCCTCCAACCAGTGATGCCACTCCTGCAGCGCGAGCTTGACAGCGAGGAGCTCCCTGTCGCTGACGTCATAGTTGCGCTCCGCCACAGATAATCGTTGCGAGAAGAAGGCGCAGGGCCGCTTGACTCCGTCCACTGGCGAGCGCTGAGAGAGCACCGCCCCCACCCCCGTGTCGGAAGCGTCAACTTCTACCAAGCACTGCAGCGCGGGGTCGACCTGGGTCAGGACCCGGGAGGACGAGAACTCCACCTGGAGAGTCTTGAAGGCGGCGGCTGCCTCCTCCGACCACTGGAAGGGCACCTTTGATGAAGTGAGGTGAGTCAGGGGGGTGACAATGGCACCGAAGTTGGGGACAAAGCGTCAGTAGAAATTTGCGAAGCCAATAAACTGCTGCACCTGCTTCCTGGAGGTAGGCGTGGGCCACTCGACCACCACTTTGACCTTAGCAGGGTCGGGGAGAATCTGGTTGTGCGAGATTCAATTCAATTCAATTCAACTTTATTTATATAGCGCCATTTCACAACAACAGTCATCTCATAGCACTATCAACTGTAGGGAGGACCCCCACAGTTGCAGAAAGAGCCCAGCAATCAGGCGATCCCCTGTGAGCAAGCACTTGGCGACGGTGGAGAGGAAAAACTCCCTTTTAACAGGAAGAAACCTCCAGCAGAACCAGGCTCAGGGAGGGGCAGTCATCTGCTGCGACTGGCTGGGGGGTGAGGGGACAGAGAAGAAGAAAAGAACAGACATGTAGAGAGCAAACAGCACGATGGGGACTCAATCTATGGGAGAGAACAAACAAATGTTAATGACCAGCAAAAAAAAAATATTTCATAGAGAGTGAGGAAAGGAGTGAGGCCCAGTGCATTACTGGAGGTCCCCCGGCTGACTAAACCTATTAGCAGCATAACTAAGGGAGGGTTCAGAAACACATGATCCCTCCCTAATTGTAGGCTATATCAAAAAGGTAGGTTTTAGCCCTATTCTTAAAAACAGAGATCGAGTCTGACTCCCGAATCCAGATTGGCAGCTGATTCCACAGGAGAGGAGCTTGATAACTGAAGGCTCTGCCTCCCATTGTACTTTTGGAGATTCTAGGTATTACAAGTAAACCTGCATTTTGGGAGCGTAGTGCTCTGTTAGGATGATACGGTAGTATCAGATCTTTTAAATAAAAAGGAGCCTGATTGTTTAGAGCTTTGTAAGTAAGAAGAAGGATTTTAAACTTAATTCTAAACTCTATGGGAAGCCAATGAAGGGAGGCCAGAACCGGAGAGATATGATCTCTCTTTCTAGTACCTGTTAAAACTCTTGCCGCAGCATTTTGGATCAGCTGAAGACTTTTTAAAGATGTTTTAGGACAGCCTGATAATAAAGAATTACAATAATCTAATCTCGAGCTAACAAAAGCGTGGATCAGCTTCTCAGCATCACTCTGAGACAAGATGCTCCTAATCTTGGCAATATTACGCAAATGATAGAAGGCAGTCTTAGAAACAAATTTAATATGTGAATTGAAGGACAAATCCTGATCAAAAATAACTCCAAGGTTCCTCACAGAGCTATTAAGAGAAAGAGTAACTGCATCCAAACTGAAAGTTTGATTTGGAAAGGAATTTCTAAGGTTTTTTGGACCAACAAGAATGACTTCAGTCTTATCTGAATTTAATAGCAGGAAATTACAAGTCATCCAAACTTTGATTTCCTTAAGACAGGCTTCTAACTTGGCTAATTGATTAGTATCATCTGGCTTCATTGACAGGTATAATTGTGTGTCATCTGCATAACAGTGAAAATGTATACAGTGCTTTCTAATAATGTTGCCTAACGGAAGCATATATAAACTAAAAAGAGTAGGGCCAAGCACAGATCCCTGTGGAACTCCATGACTAAGCTTTGAGCTGAGAGAAAACTCATCATTTACATGAACAAACTGGAACCTATCAGATAAATAAGATCTAAACCACTGCAACGAAGTTCCATTAAGTCCAACATAGTGTTCTAATCTATCAAGTAGCATATTATGATCAATAGTATCAAAAGCTGCACTAAGATCTAAAAGGACAAGTACAGAAACTAGTCCATTATCAGATGCAATGAGGAGGTCGTTAGTGACCTTCGCTAAGGCTGTTTCAGTGCTATGATGGATTCTAAACCCAGATTGAAACTCCTCAAATAAACCATTTCCCTGCAGGTGGTCAAATAATTGCGTAGCAACAACTCTTTCTAAGATTTTTGAAATGAAAGGGAGATTAGAGATTGGTCTATAGTTAGCTAAAGCTCCTGGATCTAGCGTTGGCTTTTTGAGTAAGGGTTTAATTACAGCCGTTTTAAAAGCCTGCGGTACATGGCCTAAAGTTAATGAAGAATTGATTATATGAAGAATAAAGCTACCAATAAGTGGGAAGACTTCTTTAAATAACCTGGTAGGAATAGGGTCTAAAAGACAAGTTGAAGGTTTGGATGAGGAAACTATTTTGTCTAACTCACAAAGGTCGATTGGAGTAAACTCATCAAGACAGAGATCAATAGAAGGAGTTGTAGTAGTTACAGTATTTAAGTTAACTGTGGGAAGAATCTGATTGATTTTATCTCTGATGGATGAAATTTTATTATTGAAAAAGTTCATAAAGTCCTGACTAGTAAGCTCTAAGGGGATGCTAGGATTGACAGAGTCCTGACTCTTTGTCAACCTGGCTACAGTACTGAAAAGAAACCTGGGATTATTCTTGTTCTCTTCTATTAATGCAGAGTAATAACTCGTTCTAGCTTTTCTAAGAGATTTTTTATAAATTAAAAGATGATTTCTCCAAGCTAAATAGATTTCATCTAAATTAGTAGAGCGCCATTTTCTTTCTAATTGACGAGTCTTCTGTTTTAAGCTACGAGTTTCTGTGTTGAACCAAGGAGTTAAAAATCTCTGATTAGACTTTTTCTTTTTTAAGGGAGCCACCAAGTCTAGAGCCTGATGCAGAGAAGCTGAAACACTATCCACCATGTTATCAATTACAGAAGGAGCAAGCTGTCTATAGCTTATTTCCGTTGTGTTGACACATGGCATAGAGGAAACAATCTGCATAAATTTGGAAACAGCATCATCTGAGAGGCATCTACTGTGATAATATTTTTCTTTAGGAGCCAAATAGTCAGAAATAGTAAAATCAAAGGTTAACAGACAATGGTCTGACAGTACAGGGTTATGAGGAGACACTACAAGATTTTCTATTTCTATGCCATATGTCAGAACAAGGTCCAATGTATGGTGGAGGTAATGAGTAGAATTTCCTACTTTCTGAGAAAACCCAATCGAGTCTAATATTGAATTAAAAGCCACATTAAGGCAGTCACTATCTACATCCACATGTATATTAAAGTCCCCTACTATAATTATTCTATCAGATTTCAGCACTAAATCAGCTAAGAAATCAGGAAATTCGGATAAAAATTCTGAATAGGTTGATGGGGGACGATAAACTATGGCAAATAAAATTGGGTTTAACCTGGAATTGCTAAAGTGCCCAACACTGAGGACCAGGCCCTCAAAGGAATTATAACATGTTTTTTGCTTTACATTAACTAGTAATTTGGAATGGTAAATTGATGCTACTCCTCCTCCACGACCAGAACTTCTGGGATTTTGACAGTTTAAATAACCAGAGGGAGTTGATTCATTTAAACCAACATAATCCTCTTGTCCTAACCAAGTCTCTGTAAGGGAAATTAAATCAATCTGATGATCAATTAACAGATCATGGACTAACAGAGACTTGGGAGTTAGAGACCTAATATTTAATAAACCACATTTAATTTTTAAATTATGAGGAGGAACAGAGGCCAAATCATTCAATTTAGAGGCTTTATGTTTAATTTGAGTTTTACCAATATTTTGCTTTATCACTTTGGGATGCTTATACATTATATTTTTATTCACTTTGGAGGGAGCAGACAACGATTCTCTGATGGGGAAGACAGGGGCTAAGCTGAGGGGTGGCGGATGAAGAGGAGCTGCAGAGAGGCGTGTAAGACTGCGACTCTGCTTCCTGGTCCCAACTCTGAGTAGTCAGGGTTTTGGAAATTTGGATAAAAAAGATGCCAGATTGTTAGATAAATGAGAAGCACCATCCAAAGTGGGATGAATGCTGTCTCGTCTCATAAGACCAGGTTTTCCCCAAAAAGAGCTCCAATTGTCAATGTAGCCCACGTCATTTGCAGGACACCACACAGACAGCCAGCGGTTCAAGGATGACGAGCGACTAAACATGTCATCACTGGTCAGATTGGGGAGGGGCCCAGAGAATACTACAGTGGCAGACATCGTTTTTGCAAAGTCACACACCGATTCTATATTAAGTTTCGTGACTTCCGACTGCCGGAGACGGATGTCATTAATGCCGGCGTGAATAACAATTGTGGAATATTTACAGTTACTTTTAGCCAGCATTTTCAAATTTGACTCGATGTCGCCTGCTCTGGCCCCAGGAATGCATTTGACTATGGCCGCTGGAGTCTCTAGGTTCACGTTTCTGACTACAGAGTCGCCAATGATCAGAGTTTTTTCCTCAGCGGGTGTGTCGCTGAGCGGGGAAAAACGATTAGAAACGTGAACAGGTTGGTGGTGAACCGGGGCTTTGCGACTAGGCTTCCTTCTCACCGTCACCCACCCAGTCTCCTCGCTGCTGAGGAGAGCCGGGGAACCGGTGACAGGGGGACCTAAGCTAGCTAGCTCCGCTGCAGCTAATGGGCGTCCGTCGAGATTAACTGGCGCAGACGGTGTTTCAATGCAGCGGAGCCGGGATTCCAAATCAGACAACCTCGCCTCGAGCGCCTCAAAAAGACAACATTTATTACATTTACCGTTATCACTAAAAGAGGCAGAGGTGTAGCTAAACATCTGACAGAGAGAGCACACCAGAGGAGGAGAGGAAAGAGAGCTAGTAGCCATAGCTAGTGGCTCGAGAGCTGGAGAGCAAACCACACAGGCAGACAGCAAAACAGGAAGTGACGATACGTTACCACAAGGAAGTGACAATCCTCCTTCCAAACCCCAGGAAGGAGGTGGTCCAGCCGTAGAACTCGTACTTCTCTGCCTTGATGTACAGTCTATTCTCCAGCAGCCGTTGCAGGACCCGCCTCACATGAGCCTGGTGCTCCTCCCATGACTTGGAGAAGATGAGGATATCGTCCAAATATACGAAGACAAAGACCACCAGGAAATCTCGTAGGACGTCATTTATGAGACGCTGGAAAACGGCAGGTGCGTTGGTGAGCCCAAACGGCATCACAAGGTACTCGAAGTGACCGCTGGGCTTCCTGAGGGCTGTCTTCCACTCGTCTCCCTCCCGGATCCGAATGAGATGGTAAGCGCTGCGGAGATCTACCTTCGTGAACCAGGTCGCCCCCTGGAGGGAGTGGAAGGCGGTGTCCATGAGCGGCAGGGTGTAGCGATCCTTGATAGTGATATCATTCAGCGCTCTGAAGTCAATGCAGGGACGCAGGGACCCATCCTTCTTGGACATGAAGAAGAAGCCCGCGCCGAGCGGTGAAGAGGAGGGGCGGATAATCCCAGCGTTGAGCGACTCCTTGATATACGTATCCATCGCCTCACATTCAGGAGCGGAGAGGCTGTACAGGCGGCCAGATGGCAAGGGGGCCCCTGGACGGAGGTTGATCGCGCAGTCATATGGCCAGTGAGGGGGAAGAAACATGGCTCTGGACTTACTAAAAGCTACTCCCAAGTCGTGGAACTCCTGCGGCACCAGGGTGAGGTCCAGAGGCTCGGAGACCGGCGCCGGCGGAGGAGAGGTCAGAGCACAAGCTGCAGACTGGAGGCAGGTGCCCAGGCAAAAGGAGCTCCATGAGAGGACACTGCCGGTTCTCCAATCAAGGACAGGGTTGTGCAAACGCAGCCGTGGATAGCCCAGGATGACACGGTCCGAAGAGGAGGGCAGGACAAACAGGGTCAGATCCTCTCAGTGGTTGCCAGAGATGATGATGGGAACCGGCTTGGTGCGATGCGTTACTACCCCCAGGGGAGAGCGGGAGAGAGTGACCAAGTTCAGGGGAGTAGACAGTGGCTGACAGGGTATGCCCCTCTTGGAAATAAAACTCTGCTCTGCCCCTGAATCCACCAGTGCGTGCGGGAAATGCCCGGTGGAGTTGTGGCAGAATCGTATGGGCAATGTGCAGCAGGATAGGGGATTTGACCGGTTAGAGTCCACGAGGCCCCCTACAGTGACTTGCGGACCTCCCCGTTTGGCTTAACCGGGCACAGCTCCACGGGATGCTGGTCATCTCCGCAATACATGCAGAGACCCCGTTCCCGCCGGCGTTGTCTCTCCGCAAGAGGGAGCCTAGTGCGCCCGATCGCTGTGGCCTCTGGCTCATCGGCGGACTCCGGAGCAGGTAATGCCAGGGGGCGAGACTGAGGAGAGCGGACGGAAGCTCCGCGTGAGCGGCTGACTGACTTCCGCCCCACGGCCCGCTCTTGCAGCCTATTGTCCAGGCTAATTGTGAGAGAAATCAGCTCGGACAGCCGCCCTGGGAGATCCCGACTGGCTAGCTCGTCCCTCAGACCAGAACTGAGGCTACGGAGGAAGATACTGCAGAGAGATGCCTCTCCCCAGCCCACCTCCTCTGCTGCCACCCGGAAGTCAACAGCGTGCTCCGCCGCCGACCGGCTTCCCTGTTGGAGACTAAGGAGCCGATCGGCGAGGACGCTGTCATGACGCGAGTGGTTAAATACCTCTAAAAAGTCTTGCACGAACCGGTCATAAGAGAGGTTTGCGTAGCTGGGCTTCGTCATAACAGCGTAAGCCCAAGCTAGTGCTCGCCCCTCTAAGGGATTAACCATGTACCCGATTCGGCTATGGTCTGAGGGGAAATCCCCGGGAACGCGCAGGAACACGGACTCACACTGCAAGATAAACCCCCTCGCTCCACCGAGTTTCCCGTTGAAGCGAGCGGGGGTCGGAATGGGTGTGAGTCGGGTCGGTGTTCCCGAGCTAGGCTGGCCAGCCGTGGAAGCGACCGGAGCCGAGGCGCCTCGAGGACCTGGGGGGAACGCCTGCTGGGGATCCAGGCGGTCTAACCGGTGAGTAATTATGGTTAACTGATTGAAAATAGCCTGCTGTTGGTGTGCAATCATATCCACCCGAGCCTTGAGGGTGGAAAAACGGCGTGCGAGCCCGCTGTCCGCTGGGCCGCTCTGCTGGAGCCGTACTGACATATTATTCGGCCCAGGAAACACGCACGCAGGCTCAGGTAGATTTGAAAGCTTTATTTTCAACCAATGTAACGTGTTTGGATGCGTGTGTGTGATATGTGAATGTGTTGTGGGTGAAGGATGTAGGCCGGGACAGAGCAGCACGCCGTGCAGCCAGGCAACCCTATGAATGAGATGAGAGCAGGGGGTTAGCTGGGCAAACCACACAGGAGAGTAACAAGGCAATATGCTTACTTGCAGTAACTGTGGTGGCTGGCGTTGGCAAGATCCCAAGCCTGGGAGACAGCGTCCTGCTGTGCGTCCTAGGAGGAGCAGTGTAGCAGAGGAGTGATGAAGACGAGGGAGAGGATGTCCGCTGCCGGGGAATCCACCTGTGCACAGGGGAAGGCTGAGAGGACAGGTGAGACAAATAGACAGCTTACGTGTCTTGATGAAGATCAGCAGGCCTGGAGAAAGGAATCCGCTGAGGGTTAGAGCACGAAGGAATACAGACGGCTCCAGGCCGATGCTCAGGGCGAGGTGGAATAAGTAGCTGTGCACTAACGAGGTGCAGGTGTGCGCACAGCTGAGGTGGATGCCCGTGAGCGGCGAGTGGTGACATGTAATTGTCCTTTTAGACCTTAGTGCAGCTTTTGATACTATCGATCATAATATTCTACTTGATAGATTAGAACACTATGTTGGACTTAATGGAACTTCGTTGCTGTGGTTTAGATCTTATTTATCTGAAAGGTTCCAGTTTGTTCATGTAAATAATGAGTTTTCTTTCAACTCAAAGCTTAGTCATGGAGTTTCACAGGGATCTGTGCTAGGCCCTACTCTTTTTAGTTTATATATGCTTCCGTTAGGCAACATTATTAGAAAGCACTGTATACATTTTCATTGTTATGCAGATGACACACAATTATACCTGTCAATGAAGCCAGATGATAGTAATCAATTAGCCAAGTTAGAAGCCTGTCTTAAGGAAATCAAAGCTTGGATGACTTGTAATTTCCTGCTATTAAATTCAGATAAGACTGAAGTCATTCTTGTTGGTCCAAAAAACCTTAGAAATACCTTTCCAAATCAAACTTTCAGTTTGGATGCGGTTACTCTTTCTCTTAATAGCTCTGTGAGGAACCTTGGAATTATTTTTGATCAAGATCTGTCCTTCAATTCACATATTAAATTTGTTTCTAAGACTGCCTTCTATCATTTGCGTAATATTGCCAAGATTAGGAGCATCTTGTCTCAGAGTGATGCTGAGAAACTGATCCACGCTTTTGTTAGCTCGAGATTAGATTATTGTAATTCTTTATTATCAGGCTGTCCTAAAACATCTTTAAAAAGTCTTCAGCTGATCCAAAATGCTGCAGCAAGAGTTTTAACAGGTACTAGAAAGAGAGATCATATCTCTCCGGTTCTGGCCTCCCTTCATTGGCTTCCCATAGAGTTTAGAATTAAGTTTAAAATCCTTCTTCTTACTTACAAAGCTCTAAATAATCAGGCTCCTTTTTATTTAAAAGATCTGATACTACCGTATTATCCTAACAGAGCACTACGCTCCCAAAATGCACGATTACCTGTAATACCTAGAATCTCCAAAAGTACAATGGGAGGCAGAGCCTTCAGTTATCAAGCTCCTCTCCTGTGGAACCAGCTGCCAATCTGGATTCGGGAGTCAGACTCGATCTCTGTTTTTAAGAATAGGGCTAAAACCTACCTTTTTGATATAGCCTACAATTAGGAAGGGATCATGTGTTTCTGAACCCTCCCTTAGTTATGCTGCTAATAGGCTTAGTCAGCCGGGGGACCTCCAATAATGCACTGGGCCTCACTCCTTTCTTCACTCTCAATGAAATATTTTTTTTTGCTGGTCATTAACATCTGTTTGTTCTCTCCCATAGATTGAGTCCCCATCGTGCTGTTTGCTCTCTACATGTCTGTTCTTTTCATCTTCTCTGTTCCCTCACCCCCCAGCCAGTCGCAGCAGATGACTGCCCCTCCCTGAGCCTGGTTCTGCTGGAGGTTTCTTCCTGTTAAAAGGGAGTTTTTCCTCTCCACCGTCACCAAGTGCTTGCTCACAGGGGATCGCCTGATTGCTGGGGTCTTTCTGCAACTGTGGAGGTTCCCCCTACAGTTGATAGTGCTATGAGATGACTGCTGTTGTGAAATGGCGCTATATAAATAAAGTTGAATTGAATTGAATTGAATTGAATTGAATGTGTCGGGTAAACTGAATGTGGTGGCGGACTGCCTCTCGCGCGCGGTAGTGGCCCCGGTCTGCGTAGGGATAGATTATACAGCCATGGCCGCAGAGCAGATTAGCGATACGGACGTGCGCGCGCTCCAGTCTGGACCAACAGGGTTAAGACTGGAGAGCAGGGTATTGCAAGACGGCAGCCCTCCCCTAATCTGCGACGTCTCCACGGGACGCCCGCGCCTGGTGGTCCCAGTCGCGTGGCGCCGCCGCATGTTTGAGTCAGTTTACGCTTTGGCGCACCCAGAAGAGCGCGCGTCAGTCAAAATGGTGGGAGCGAAATTCATGTGGCCAGGCCTGCGCAAACAAGTGAAAGAGTGGGCGGCAGCCTGCATAGCGTGCCAACGAGCCAAAGTGCACAGACACACGAAGGCTCCTTTGGAGCCGTTTAGGATACCGGCTAAAAGATTCGACCATGTTCACGTGGACCTCGTGGGCCCCCTCCCGCCGTTGCAGGGGTGCACACACCTTCTGACAGTGGTGGACCGCACCACACACTGGCCAGAAGCAGTCCCGCTGGCGGCAACCATGTCCGCGGACATGGCGCGTGCTTTTTTGACAACATGGGTGGTGCGTTTTGGAATCCCGTCGGACATCACATCCGATAGGGGCCCTCAGTTTGTTTCCGAACTTTGGTCCGCGATGGCCCGCAGCCTGGGTGTTGCAATTCATCGCACAACCGCGTACAACCCACAGGCAAATGGGTTATGCGAGCGTTTTCACAGGTCACTGAAAGCAGCACTCAGGGCTTCGTTGACGGATGCAAATTGGGTTGACCGGTTGCCGTGGGTTTTATTGGGGTTGTGTTCCGCACCAAAAGAGGATTTGGAGGCTCCCCTGGCTGAGCTGGTTTTTTCTCAGCCACTGCAGCTACCCGGGGAATTTTTGCCAGATAATCCCGCGCCGGACAGCTGCCCGTCTCAGCGTTTGCAGCGTAGTGCAGACACAGGCACGCTGCCCAGTCCAGCCCACCACTGTTTTCCATGCGCTTTTGTGCCAAAAACTTTGAAGAACGCGGAGTTCGTGTTCGTCAGACACGATGCCCACCGCCCGCCATTGCGCCCACCCTATGATGGCCCATTCAGAGTGCTGGAAACAGGGGACAAGCATTTTTTGCTAGACTTGGGGGGGCGTCGGGAGAAAATATGCATAGACAGACTTAAGCCCACCTTTGTAGTGGCGGACGAGCAAGTGCTGCTGGCCCGGGCCCCCCGGCGTGGAAGACCCCCACGGAGTACTCCCCAGGCAAACGATTCACCAGGACAGCCACACGGGCAGAGCAAAGTTTCCCCCACCCCCATGCCTTGGCCCACCCGCAGTCAGACACATGTTCAGCAGCCCCCTGCCGGCACAGAGACCCCAGTTACAGCAGATATGGGAGGAGACTGAAGCCCAAAAGACGTAGTGAATGAAACTCTGTCTGGGGGGGTGATGTGGAGATGCATATTGTGGGGGAATCTGCAGACAGCGTCTCAGTCAGGAGGCAGTGATTAAACATAAGAGAATAATAGGCAAGGGTGTCCTGGGGAGTTGGCAGGAAGAGAGAGCTGGGAGTTGAAGGCAAATGTATTGTGGAGCTGAATATCATGCAGTGTGATGTGAAATGTCATGCAGATGTGAGATGATCTGTGGAGCTTATAAGGAGAACCCTGGTTTGGCTGATTCATTGCTTTTCTGTGTATGAATGCTGAGAGTGCTAATAAATTTTGTCTGCTCGTAAACTGGCCTCATTATTTTACTGGCTTGCCCAAATGTTGTGCAGCAAACTTTAAATGAGCTTCAACATGCTTTTTCTTCAGTAATGGAGTCTTGTGAGGGCTCTCATGGCCAGCTCCCCCACCATCCTCCAGGGGTCCATGCGGCTCCACTCTACTCTCGCAGGCAATGTGGGGGAGCCGCTTCATGACGGGGCATCTCCCGGTTGGCCGTGGGAGAGAAGTGGAGTACTGTGGAGCAAGACATTG
Source organism: Pholidichthys leucotaenia (assembly GCA_020510985.1). Classification (NCBI taxonomy): domain Eukaryota; kingdom Metazoa; phylum Chordata; class Actinopteri; order Cichliformes; family Pholidichthyidae; genus Pholidichthys; species Pholidichthys leucotaenia. Next base: position 118,133,473 of record CM035847.1, read on the forward strand.
CCCTTTGAGATCCTGTGGTTCAGCGGCTCAGTCAGCGGCCTTGGGTTGTGGCGATCAGTGGGTTACCCGGTGTGTGGTGCTGGGGATCTGTTGTGGCATCTCGGTGGGGTTGTTGGGGGGGGGGGGGGGGCAGAGTGACGCGAGATGCACAAACAACTGTTGATTGGTAGACCAGCGCTGCTCATCCAAGCTAGGAGGCTAGAAGCTAGTCAGCTAATGGCTAACTGACATAAGAGGGAGGGCAGAGTTGAATAGTTAAAGCATGTTTGTTTAAGTGATAGGCTTTAAATCAGAGTGTTTCAAGAAAGCCAGGGGGGAAAAAAAACTAATTTGCTACAATAATTAAAAAATTAAAAATAGAATAGAATAGAACTTTGTCATTGTCACAAATACAATGAAATTTAAAGTGCCAGCCAGTCAGAGCATCACTCATAAAATATATAAGCTCAGTATACAAATGTATAAAAAGAAGCATAGACATACAAACACACACAAATGCAATCACACATTTCTGCCATTGCACAGTCCCTTTATACACCTTCAGCATCTAACTACTTTATACTACATTTATTATATTTATTGCAGTTGGGAAAAAAAAACTGTTTTTGAGTCTGTTTGTCCTTACTTTAATTGAACTGTATTGTCTGCCTGATGACAGCAATTCGTACAGGGAGTAACCAGGGTGGGAAGTATCCTTTATAATGTTCTAAGATTTTTTGAGACACCGGGAACTGTATAGGTCTTCCAATGTGGGGAGAGGGGATATGACCAAAATTTGTCACAAAGTGAACAAAGTATGATACAAGCACTTTATTAAGACATGAGTGAGCTGTGAAAATGTGGAAAAAGTGCAGTCGACCCCTTTACGGTCCAGTGTGAAGTTTCCACAGTCAGCGATGATTTGGTGAGCCATGTCATCTGCTGGTGTTTGACCACTGTTTTATCAAGTCTATGTTACAACCCGAGTGCCGGTTCCGTCCGCACTCAGATCTTTTATCATCATTTCCAGGCTTTGACAGCAGTGGGTTCCTTCTAGCTCCCCGGACTCTTATTGTGACAGCGCCCAGTGGAGCTCCCTGCTGTCAAAGTCAACAGCTGTGCTGCATTCGGGGTCATTAGTGACCAGTGTTAAAAGCGGGCGCTGAATGCACCCCGATGCAGCAGTCCCTGTTATGATACGGTCTGTTAGACTTCGTCTGTTATGTTTTCTGTTAAACTACCTTCTGTGAGACTTCATCTTCTTCACTACATCGTCTGACGCATCGGGCGTTCCCCGGCTCAGACGCTGTCCATTCATCACCCATTGTAAGTTATCCTGTGATTGTCCTACCCACACTGTTGTGTGTATTATTCTCTCTTCCTGCACTTCCTAATAAAACATCATTGCAACTCACTGGTGACTGCTGGCGTCTTATGGTGGCTCGTGAGGGCCACCGTGACAGTAGACTGTTGCCAGTACCTCCGGAGGGGGGCATCGCGCCGAGACGCCATTCACCGTGAGTTTAGCAGTATTGGACTGTTGCTCTTACCTGTCTGGGTACCGTTGCTGAAGCATGCCGTCGCGGAGGTCCCGCATTCAGAGTCCGAGCGATGTCCTCGCAGACGCCCTCGAGTGTGTGGACGAAATCCTTAACACCGCCTCCCTCCTCGACTTCAGCAGCGACGTGCACCGGTACCTGGACTAAGCTGAGGAGGTCCTCGACTATCTCCCCCGCTTCGCCGACCATCCCGAGGTGAGCGCAAGGAGGTTGGACATTGCTGCACAGCGTGAGATACTCCGCGGGCTGGAAGGAAATCCCGGCAGGAAGCCGAAGAGGAGGAAACGCCGTCCCTTGCTTCGGGATCCCGCTCCTGCCTCCGTTCCGGCCCGGGAATTCACACCATCCAGAGGTCTTTCTCCATTCAGCACGACGTCACTCGGGATTCCCCCGGAGGAGCTGCAGCTGACAGCAATCAAGGTCCGGGACCGAGTGGCTGCTGCTCGCTCCGCTGTGCATCCGTCTATAATCATTAAGCATGTGACGGCGGCAGTTAGACTGGTGGAGAGGAATCCAGAGCTGCGTGATTTCCCCGAGTTCGACGCCCTCCTCGCCTCTGTCTCCGCACAGGAGCAGCGGTTCCCGGACCTCACCTTCGCTTCGCCTTCCACCAGAGACCGTCGTAACCTCCATAACCCTCCTCAGCATGAACCCTGTCCGGATCCAGCTCCAGGTCGCCGCAAGGGCTCAATTCCTCGCACAGCTGCCTCTCCTGCGCCTCGTCAGAGGGGATTTCCCGCAGCCTCATCTTCCCCCGGGCCATCTCCCGCTCTCTCGTCAGCGTCCCGTGCCCGGCTCATTTCGGCTGTCGCCCTCTCCTACTCGACGCATTCCCCGGCCGCTGTGTGTACTCCGAGTCCAGCCCTGGCGAGTCCCGTCCCAGAACCATCTCCAGCGGATCCACCTCGTCCTTCCAGGAGGCCCGCTGTCACCGTCCGGCGGGGAAAGGGAGGATCAACGTCCGCCACAGCGGGCACCACTCAGTCTTCAGGAGACAGGCAAGTCCAAGTTCATTCACACTCTTATTATTGTGATTTGCTCTGTCAGACTCCTGGAGGTGGAGTTCGGGGTTCGCAGCTCCCCGGGCTCCCACCACCTGCTGTGGCTGAAATTATTAACCCCGCATCCTGTGTCTCCCTCCGCTGAGCGGTCCTCGACGCCAGGCCAGCGTCGCTGGATGAGGAGGGGGCCTGCGGTTCTGGAGAGCCTGGTTCCGGTTCCGCAGCCATGTCATGGGCGGAGGAGGAGGGCGAACTGCAGCGTGGAACCTGCGCTGATGAGGAAGTGTCCCCGGGTCTCCACAGACGAGCGGTCCGGTCCAGCGGGTCAAGGGTCCCCTGCCACTACGCCGTGCGGGCCGTCGGCGTGGGCTTCGTTGCCGGAGGATCCAGGAGCTGCGCACACCATCATGCCAGCTGCGGAGCCCGCCGTAGCTGAGTGGGAGCCTGAAGACGACCTCCTGCCGTCAGAGCCCGGATCGTCGAAGTCCTGGATGGCGTCAGAACTCGAGATCAGGCAAGGGCTCTGTTTTGTCTTTCTTTACTCCATCTTAGAGCATTTTTGCCTGTCTCTTGGGGAGGCGAGCCGGGTGCGGCCACCCGCTACATCCGAGCTTGTCTCGCCGGGTTCTGGTGCTGCCGGTGATCCTGATCCCGGTTCTTTTCTCTCTCCCGAGCCTTCTCCCAGGGTCGTCGGCACGGATCTGAATTCGTCCGCCGTGCCAGAGGTTCCGGGTTCGGGGTTGGAGGTCGGTCCTAGTGCGGCGCCTACCCAATCGGGGTCCGACGCGGACGCAACCGAGACCCAATCGGGGTCCGACGAGGGTGCGGCACCAGCAGTTTCCAGGTTCGGTGAGGGAGCTGCAGATCCCCTGCCGCCGGATACTGGACGGGCTCATCTCCATCATCTCAATCATCACCATCGTCACCCTCCTCGTTCTCCTGAGGAGCGCAACCCATCTCCACCTGGGGCCGTTGGGGTTCCGAACGCTCCGCCCGGTTCTCCCTCGTCTTTCCCTTCTCCAGCGAGACCGCCGGCTACTTCCCCCCTACGGTTCTGGTGGGCAAGCGATGCGGGTTGGCCGCCTGAAGGACTGCCGCGCCCATTTGGCTCTCTGGGCTGGCCTCCTGACCCACTGGACCCCCTGTTTGGCAACCTGGTCCGGCCGCCTGAAATTTACTGTTTCCAGGCATGGGACTTGGGTAGGCCGCCCGAACTGTCCTTTTCCCCCCTGCCTGCATTGTGGCCGCTTGATGCCGGATGGCCCCCCGAACTTTCAGCCTCCATGCCTCAGAGCCAGGACTGCAGTCATCCCAGGTTTTTTCATTGTATTCATGTCTGTAAACTTTTGGGATGCGCGAGGGGGGCCTGATATCTGTGATTTTGTATCTCACCTTTTTTTTTCCTGAGCTGTGATCAGTGCTTTTTCCCTCCTCTGTCTAATGTCCATTTATTGTTTAAAACTGATATATGTATTGCCTGTTGGGTTCTGTCCCTGTTACCCACACGTTAGGGAGTATTGGGTTTTTTTTTCTCTCCACCTGTCTCTGTAGTTGCTTTGTTGGTCCCCTGTTATCATTTTGTTCTTTTTGACTCTCTCCCCCCTGCCGGCGCCCCATCTGCCCACCCTAGGGGGGTGGGGTGGGGGTGGGGGGTTGGGTGTTATTTGGGCCGTTCAGGAGCTCGGCCTTGAAGGGGAGGTACTGTTACAACCCGAGTGCCGGTTCCGTCCGCACTCGGATCTTATATCATCATTTCCAGGCTTTGACAGCAGTGGGTTCCTTCTAGCTCCCCGGGCTCTTATTGTGACAGCGCCCGGTGGAGCTCCCTGCTGTCAAAGTCAACAGCTGTGCTGCATTCGGGGTCATTAGTGACCGGTGTTAAAACCGGGCGCTGAATGCACCCCGATGCAGCAGTCCCTGTTATGATACGGTCTGTTAGACTTCGTCTGTTATGTTTTCTGTTAAACTACCTTCTGTGAGACTTCACCTTCTTCACTACATCGTCTGACGCATCGGGCGTTCCCTGGCTCAGACGCTGTCCATTCATCATCCATTGTAAGTTATCCTATGATTGTCCTACCCACACTGTTGTGTGTATTTTTCTCTGTCCCTGCACTTCCTAATAAAACATCACTGCAACTCACTGGTGACTGCTGGCATCTTATGGTGGCTCATGAGGGCCACTGTGACAGTCTAAAGTCAGTGCAGCCGTTTACCAAGAGATTTTAGACCACTTCATGTTTCCCTCTGCTGACAAGCTTTTTTTTTCCTTGTCCTGTCAGGCAACTAGGTGAGCAGAACAGAAATCTGCTACTCTTATTGCGCCAAACAGATTTACTTTGCCAAAAGGAGCTTTGTACAATACATATATATGTACTGTATATTTTTGTAAACTCCTCTTGTAATAACTTTCAATACTTTATTTAAATTATTTTACCCATGAAAGACCCAACAGGAGGGGAACAGGGAGAGGAGGTGTGGGGAGGGGGAAAGAAAAGGGAGAGGAAGAGACAAAGAAGACAAACAAACCAACAACTAAAACAAACAAAAGACAAACTGCTTCTTCCACTGAAGAGATCTCAACACGAGTCTGGTATCTGCACCTGTTAAAGGAGAGACATATGTGTGTGTGCATCCATGTGCGCGTGAATGAGAGCACGCACAAAATAAGTGTGTGCATGTGAGTGGTTTGTCAGGAAACACACAAAATGGGTGGCCGGTCACAGCAACCCCCCTTCCCCCTGAAACCCCAAGCAAGCAGGACAATGACACCAACCCCCACAGAGCACAAATTTCTGAGGCCAACAAGCCCCAGGAGAGCCAGGCATCCACCCCAGGAGGGACGGCCAAGGGAAGCCGGACTGCCAATCTCAGACAACTGCCATAATTTGCCAGATGAGCCCAATTAAAGGAAAACTATTTAAGAAGGATGTTCCACATTATTAAGCATGCCACAGGTTTCAAGCAATATGGGAAAGAAAAAGGATCTCTCTGCTGCCGAAAAGCATTGAATAGTGCAATGCCTTGGACAAGGTATGAAAACATTAGATATTTCACAAAAAAATAAGTGTGATCATCATACCGTGAGGAAATCTGTGGGTGATTCAGAGCACAGATGGGTTCGTGCAGATAAAGGCATAATGAGGAAGGTTTCTGCCAGACAAATTCATCGGATAAAGAGAGCAGCTACTAAAATGCCATTACAAAGCAGCAAGCAGGTATTTGAAGCTGCTGATGCCTCTGGAGTCCCCCAAACCTCAAGGTGTAGGATCCTCCAGAGGCTTGCAGTTGTGCATAAACCTACTATTTGACATAATGCACGGCTCAGGAGACACACACGCAGGCTCAGGGTAGATTTAACAGCTTTATTAACAAACAGGGATGTGTGGCTGCGTGTCTGTGGAATAAGAATGTATTGGTGGTGGTGTCTGCGTCAGGCACGGGGGCAGGAGGCCGTACAGCCGGACAACCCTATGGGAGGAAGCAGAGGGAGAAGGGTAACGGGCACCACACCAATACAGAGGATAATGATGGTTAGATGGCTTACTTGGTTACGACAGGTGGCTGGCGTTGACAAGGGCGGAGCCCGGGAGACAGCGACCTGCAGTGCCTGTGGCAACAGCGTAGAGACAGCGGCGAGATGAGGGAGTCCGCCGCCGGGGAGTCCACCTGTGCACAGGGGAAAAGGCTGGAGAAGAGAGGTAAGGGGAGCTTACCCAGAATAATCTTGCTAGCAGGGTTGAGTACCGTAGTAGTAAATGGTGCCGAAGTTGAGAGACGGCTTCAGGCCGAAGCCCAGGGCAGAGTGGATTAAATACCTCGCCGCTGACGAGGAGCAGGTGTGCGCGCAGCTGGCGCCGCTGATGAGCGGCGAGACATGACAGTACTCCCCCCTCTAGCAGTGCCTACTGGCGATGGTTTCTCCGGGTGCGCTCGATGGAACTCAGCGATGAGGGACCGGTCCAACACCAGTGAGGAAGGCACCCATTGTCTCCAGTCGGGTCCATAGCCCTCCCAGTCCACCAAATACTGCAACCCGCGACCCCGGCGCCGGGCGTCCAAGATCTCAGAGACAGTCCAGGCCGGATGGCCACCAATCATCCGGGGAGCGGGGTGCGCTGCAGGTGGAGGGCAGAGGGGGTCAGAGACCACCGGTTTGATTTTGGAGACGTGGAAGGTGGGATGGATGCGGAGGGAGGAGGGAATAGCCACACGCACAGCCACCGGGTTGATAATCCTAGTTATGGGAAATGGGCCGATGAATCGTTGGGCCAGCTTCCTCCTCTCACCCTTAAGGTTGACGTCCTGTGTGGATACCCAGACTTGTTGTCCCACCTGGTAGGCCGGGGCAGGTCTCCTGTGCCGGTCCGCCGTGGATTTATTGCGCTCCGCCGTGCGTAAAAGCGCATTGCGCGCCGTAGTCCAAAGGGAGCGGCACCGCCTAAAGTGCGCCTGGACAGAGGGGACAGCCAACTCGCTCTCCTGCGCGGGGAGTAGAGGTGGATCATAACCCAGGGATGCCTTAAAGGGAGACATCCCGATGGCAGAGGAGCGAGAGGTGTTGTGGGCGTACTCCACCCAGGCGAGGTGAGAGCTCCAGGACGTGGGCTTGGATGTAGTAATGCAGCGGAGGGCAGCCTCCAGCTCCTGATTAGTCCGCTCACACTGCCCGTTAAACTGGGGGTGATGGCCGGAGGTGAGGCTTACTTTAGCTCCCAGGGCGTTGCAAAAGGACCTCCAGACGTCCGAAGAGAACTGGGGGCCACGATTGGAGACCACGTCGACCGGGATTCCGTGCAGTCTGACCACGTGTTGGATAAGGAGGTCCGCCGTCTCCAAGGCTGAGGGGAGTCCACGTAGGGGCACAAAGTGGGCGGCCTTGGAAAAATGGTCAACGATGGTCAGAACTGTGTCAAAGTTGTTGGAGACAGGGAGCCCGGTGACGAAGTCTAGGGCGATGTGCGACCAGGGCCTGCCAGGGACGGGCAGGGGCTGGAGCAGGCCCGCAGGGGGAGCGTTACCTGACTTACTGGTGGCGCAGACGGGGCAGGCCCGGGCGTAACGGGCGGCATCCTTCCGCAGACCTGGCCACCAAAAGGATCGCTGGAGGAGGTCGATCATCCGTGAAGCTCCAGGATGGCAGGTGAGCTTAGAGGTGTGGAGCCAGTGAATAACGTCCCCCCGGATGGCAGATGGCATGAAGAACCTCCCCTCCGGTCCACCGCCAGGGTCCGGTTCTGACTCCTGCGCCCTCCGGATCTTATCCTCTATGTCCCAAGAAACAGCCCCCACGACGCACGACCTGGGCAGGATGGTGTGAACAGCGTCTTCTGTGGCCTCCGGGGCAAATTGCCTGCAGAGGGCGTCGGGCAGGCCGTTCTTGGAGCCAGGCCTGTAAGTGATGTTGAATTTAAACCTTGCAAAGAACAGGGACCAGCGTGCCTGGCGGGCGTTCAGACGCTTGGCAGATCTTAGGTACTCCAAGTTCTTGTGGTCAGTTAGGACCACAAAAGGCAAGGCGGCCCCCTCCAGCCAATGACGCCACTCCTGAAGCGCAAGCTTGATGGCTAGAAGCTCTCTGTCCCCCACGTCATAATTATGCTCCGCCGGGGACAGGCGTCGAGAGAAGAAGGCGCAGGGTCGCTTGACTCCGTTGGCTGGAGACCGCTGGGACAGCACTGCCCCCACCCCCGTGTCCGAAGCATCCACCTCCACGATGCACTGCAGCGCGGGATCGACCTGGCTGAGGACCCAGGAGGAGGAAAACTCCGTCTTCAGCGCCTGGAAGGCCGTTGCGGCCTCTTCAGTCCACCGGAACGGGGTCTTAGGGGAGGTGAGGCGGGTCAGAGGCCCGACGATGGCTCCAAAGTTTGGGACAAAGTGGCGGTAGAAATTGGCGAACCCGACGAACTGCTGAACCTGTTTCCTAGAGGTAGGTGTGGGCCAATCCACCACCACTTTAATCTTCGCTGGGTCCGGAAGCACCTGGTCATGGGAGATGACGAACCCCAGGAAGGAAGTTGTTTTGGCGTAGAATTCACACTTCTCCGCCTTGACATATAGACGATTCTCCAACAGTCTCTGCAGGACCTGCCTCACGTGGACCCGGTGCTCATCCCTGGACCTGGAGAAGATGAGGATGTCGTCCAGGTAGACGAACACAAACAGGCCGATGAAATCCCGGAGGACATCATTAATGAGGTGCTGGAAGACGGCTGGAGTGTTGGTCAACCCAAACGGCATCACAAGATATTCAAAATGACCGTTAGGGGCGCGGAAGGCTGTCTTCCACTCATCTCCCTCCCGGATCCGGACGAAGTGGTAAGCGCTGCGGAGATCCAGCTTAGTAAACCAGGTCGCCCCCTGGAGGGAGTGGAAGGCGGTATCCATGAGGGGCAGGGTGTACCGGTCCTTCTCCGTGATGTCATTGAGCGCTTGATAATCAATGCAAGGACGAAGGGAGCCGTCCTTTTTTCCCACGAAGAAGAACCTTGCGCCTACTGGAGAGGAAGATGGTCGGATAATCCCAGCGCTGAGCGACTCCTTCAAGTAGGTGTTCATGGCCTCCTTCTCTGGCGCTGACAGACTATAGAGGAGTCCTGAGGGTAGGGGAGCCCCCTGGCGGATGTTGATGGCACAGTCGTAGGGCCGGTGAGGAGGCAGAGACATCGCCTTGGACTTGCTGAAGACTGCACCCAGGTCGTGGAACTCTGAAGGCACAAGGGTGAGATCCGGGGGCACGGTGTCCTTGGCTGTGAGAGGCGAGGACGGGGCGCAGGCAGCGGATTGGAGACAGGTGCCCATACAGAAGGTGCTCCAAGCTGACACTTTTCCAGTCTTCCAGTCCAAGGCGGGGTTGTGGAGGCGGAGCCAGGGGTATCCGAGAATAACAGGAGTGACCGAGGTGGGCAGGACATAGAAGGAGATATCCTCCCGGTGGTTTCCTGAGATGATCACCGGAATGGGAGAAGTTCGGTGGGTCACCTTACCCAGTGAGACTCGGGAGAGATTAACCAGGGCGAGAGGAGGGTCGAGGGGGTGACAACGGATGCCCAATCGGGTTGCCAGGCTCTGTGAAATAAAGCTACCCTCCGCGCCTGAATCCACCAGTGCATGTGTGAGGTGTCCTGTGAGGTTGTGACAGAAGCGGATGGGCAGTGTCAAATGTGTGAGGGGATTTAACTGATTAGCGTCCGCGAGGCCCCCTACAGTGACTCGCAGACCTCCTCATTTGGCTTCTCCGGACAATGCTCCACCGTGTGCTGGCTACCCCCGCAATACATGCAAAGGCCCAGATCACGGCGGCGTTGTTTCTCCGCCAGGGGGAGCTTTGTCCGGCCCGTCACCATTGGCTCCGACTCCTCGGAAACCTCCAGCGGCGGCAACGCCAGGTGGCGAGCTTGGGGCAAGCGCGCAGAGGCGCCCCGCGAGCGAGAAGGCTGCTTCCGCTCTGAGGCGCGCTCGCGCAGCCTGTTATCCGAGCTGATGGCTAGGGAAATCAGCTCCGCCAGTGTCTCCGGGATATCCCGGCCGGCCAGCTCATCTCTCAGACCAGAGTTTAGGCTGTGGAGGAAGATGCCGCAGAGCGCACGCTCTTCCCAGCCAACTTCCTCCGCGGTAACCCGGAAGTCGATCGCGTATTCGGCCGCCGATTGGCTCCCCTGTTGGAGGCCGAGAAGGCGGTCGACCTGGACACTGTCCAGACGCAAATGATCGAACACTTCCAGAAATTGTCGCACGAATTGGCCATAGGTGAGGGTGGCGTAGCTGGGCTTCACCATAATGGCGTAAGCCCAGGTAAGCGCACGACCCTCCAGGAGATTTCCAATATAGCCAATCCTGCTATGGTCTGAGGGGAAGTCTCCGGGAACGCGAAGGAACACGGACTCACATTGCATGATAAGACCCCGAGCTCCACCAAGCTTACCGCTAAAGCGAGCAGGAGTGGGGATTGGTGTGAGCCGTGCCGGCGCACCCGGAGCGAGCTGGACAGCCACCGGAGCAGCGGGAGCTGCGCCACCCGAACGAGCCGAGGGGAACGGCTGCTGGGGGTCCAAGCGGTCTAATCGGTTAGTAATAATTGTTAATTGATTTAGTATCACCTGTTGTTGATAGGCTATTGAATCCACCCGAGCCTCAAGGGTGGAAAGACGGCGTGTGAGCCCGCTGTCTGCCGAGCCACTCTGCTGAAGCCGTACTGACATAATGCACGGCTCAGGAGACACACACGCAGGCTCAGGGTAGATTTAACAGCTTTATTAACAAACAGAGATGTGTGGCTGCGTGTCTGTGGAATAAGAATGTATTGGTGGTGGCGTCTGCGTCAGGCACGGGGGCAGGAGGCCGTACAGCCGGACAACCCTATGGGAGGAAGCAGAGGGAGAAGGGTAACGGGCACCACACCAATACAGAGGATAATGATGGTTAGCTGGCTTACTTGGTTACGACAGGTGGCTGGCGTTGACAAGGGCGGAGCCCGGGAGACAGCGACCTGCAGTGCCTGTGGCAGCAGCGTAGAGACAGCGGCGAGATGAGGGAGTCCGCCGCCGGGGAAGTCCACCTGTGCACAGGGGAAAAGGCTGGAGAAGAGAGGTAAGGGGAGCTTACCCAGAATAATCTTGCTAGCAGGGTTGAGTACCGTAGTAGCAAATGGTGCCGAAGTTGAGAGACGGCTTCAGGCCGAAGCCCAGGGCAGAGTGGATTAAATACCTCGCCGCTGACTAGGAGCAGGTGTGCGCGCAGCTGGCGCCGCTGATGAGCGGCGAGTCATGACACTATTCAGCTACCCCTAACCAGTGCTCACAAGCAGAAACAATTGCAGTGGGCCCAGAAATACATGAAGACTAATTTTCAAACAGTCTTGTTTACTCATGAGTGTCGTGCAACGCTGGATGGTCCAGATGGATGGAGTAGTGGATGGCTGGTGGATGGCCACCATGTCCCAACAAGGCTGCCACGTCAGCAAGGAGGTGGCGGAGTCATGTTTTGGGCTGGAATCATGGAGAGAGTGCTGGTAGGCCCCTTTAGGGTCCCTGAAGGTGTGAAAATGACCTTAGTAAAGTACTGTATATAGAGTTTCTGACTAACCACTTTCTTCCATGGGGGGCAGTTTACATCAAAACAGCAGCTGTGGGAGGCTATTCTGACATCTTGCAAAGAAATTCAAGCAGAAACTCTCCAAAAACTCAAAAGTTCAATGGATGCAAGAATTATAAGGGTTATACTGTATCAAAGAAGGGGTCCTATGTTAACATGTAACTTGGCCTGTTAGGATGTTTTTGATTGAAATAGCTTTTGATTTCAGTAAATATGACTTCCTAATGCTGCAAATTCAACAAATGACCATTTTCAGTTCTTTACAACCAATACAGTGTTTTGAAACTCTGTTGTGCATAATAAAAACAATAGTTATCATTGGGAGGTTTGTTCAATAAAATTTGAATTATGCTTTAACAGTTGATGACTTTAAAATTATACTGACTGTCATTTGCATCAACTATTTAGGAAAATCAGAGACAGCTATCATTTGCATAATAATTTGGAATGCAGTGTAAATAAATAGCTGCACATGGGGCAGAAAACAACACAGGAATAACAGAAATGAACGATGATGACGCCAGACAGAGCACATGAACAAACTAACATAAACAGGGTAACTGATAATTGCAAACATGAGACAATGGGGAAACAACCAAGGGTTGAACAAAGCACACATGAGGGAGAGTGGCTATGGATACGGAAACATGTGAGACTGGAGACAATAGGTAGACAATTATACCACAACACCATAATAAATACACTAAAGACAAATGGGGAGACACAGAAGACAATAACTATCATAAATAGGCTAATAATAATAATAATAATAATAATTACAGAGGAACAGAAAATGAACAAAAGCATAGTTATGGACCCAGACCATGCCCAGAATCTGACAATATTCTTTTTTTTTTTTTTGAGAAATTGAATTTGGGGTTTTCATGAGGTATAAGCCATAACCATCAAAATAAAATAAAAAAACAACACTTGAAATATATCACTCTGTGTATAATTAATCTATACAATATAAGAGTTTAATTTTTTTTAATTGAATTACTGAAATAAATCAACTTTTCAATGACATTCTAATTTATTGAGCCACACCTGTAGTCTCTCCAGTGTGGCCTGGGTCTGTCCCATGGTCTTCTCCCAGTGGGAAATGCTCAAAACACTTTAAGTGAGAGGCATCCAGGAGGCATCCTGATCAGATGCCCAAACCACCTCAGCTGGCTCCTTTCGTTGTGGAGGAGCAGCAGTTCTACTCTGAGCCTCTCCTGGATAACTGAAGTCCTCATCCTCTTTCTAAGGGTGAGTCCAGCAACCCTACGAAGAAAGCTCATTTCAGCCCCTTGTATCCACAATCTCATTCTTTCGATCATTACCTAAAATTTGTGACCATAGATGAGGGTAGGAATGTAGATTGAGTGGTAAATCGACAGCTTTGCTTTAGAGCTCAGCTCCCTCTTCACCAAGACAAACTGGTACAACATCCACATCACTGCAGATGCTGCTCCAATTCATCTATCAATCTCCTGCTACATTCTCCCTACACTCTTGAATAACACCCTGACCTCGACGTCGTCCAAATCATATCAAATGCAAAATATATGATACTAAACATTGTTGCTGGGGCAACACAACGCAGTGGGAAGTATCTCAGGCAAAGTAATAGTGATCTATTAGGTTGATTGGTAAGTGAATTATCAATTATCACAATGCAAATCATATGGCTGTCATTCTGATTTTTAATGCTTTCATATGAAGTGTGGGCTTTATCTCTGGGTTAAGGTGCAGAGCAGGGTCCATTCAGATAAGTAATTTTGAGAAAAGACTAGGCTGCATTGTTATATAAACTAAGATTATACAGCGAAAATTGACAAAAGTCAACTTTTATGGCTTTTTTATACACACATTTTAATCCAAAATTGTTGGAATGTGTCATACTGCTCAGCACAGTGGGGCAGTTTCAGTACAGTGCACACAGGTGGCACAAATCACTAAAGTGCACTGCATTCATCTGTTTTCACATTGGTCACTGTCAAGAGGAACATCAGCAGCAACACAATACACTGAACTATCTCCTATAAATTCATAGATTCTGTCATATAGTGGTGTGAAAAAGTGTTTGCCCCTTCCTGATTTCTCATTTTTTGTATGCTTGTCACACTTAAACGTTTCAGATCATCAAACAAATTTAAATATTAGACAAAGATAACACAAGTAAACACAAAATGCAGTTTTTAAATGAAGGTGTTTATTATTAAGGGAAAACAAAAATCCAAACCTACATGGCCCTGTGTGAAAAAGTGATTGTCCCCCACCTGTTAAAACATAAATTAACTGTGGTTTATCACAGCTTTGGAAAGCTGAGTTCAATTTCTCTAGCCACACCCAGGCCTGATTACTGCCACACTTGTTCTCAATCAAGAAATCACTTATATAGGACCTGTCTGACAAAGTGAAGTAGACCAAAAGATCCTCAAAAGCTAAACATCATGCTGCAATCCAAAAAAATTCAGGAAAAAAAATGAGAAACAAAGTAATTGAGATCTGTCAGTCTGGAAAAAGGTTATAAAGCCATTTCTAAAGCTTTGGGACTCCAGTGAACCACAGTGAGAGCCATTATCCACAAATGGCAAAAAGATGGAACAGTGGTGAATCTTCCCAGGAGTGGCCACCCAACCAAAATTACCCCAAGAACGCAGCGACGACTCATCCAAGAGGTCACAAAAGACCCCACAACAACATCCAAAGAACTGCAGGCCTCACGTGCCTCAGTTAAGGTCAGTGTTCATGACTCCACCATAAGAAACAGACTGGGCAAAAATGGCCTGCATGGCACAGTTCCAAGATGAAAACTACTGCTGAACAAAAAGAACATAAAGGCTCATCTCAGTTTTTGCCAGAAAACATCTTGATGATCCCCAAGACTTTTGGGAAAATACTCTGTGGACTGACGAGACAAAAGTTGAACTTTTTGGAAGGTGTGTGTCCCATTACATCCGGCGTCAAAGTAACACAGCATTTCAGAAAAGGAACATCATACCAACAGTAAAATATGGTGGTGGTAGTGTGATGGTCTGGGGCTGTTTTGCTGCTTCAGGGCCTGGAAGACTTGCTGTAGTAAATGGAACCATGAATTCTGCTGTCTACCAAAAAATCTTTAAGGAGAATGTCCGGCCATCTGTTCGTGACCTCAAGCTGAAGTGTACTTGGGTTCTGCAGCAGGACAATGATTGAAAACACACCAGCAAGTCCACCTCTGAATGGCTTAAGAAAAACAAAATGAAGACTCTGGAGTGGCCTAGTCAAAGTCCTGACCAAAATCCGATTGAGATGCTGTGGCATGACCTTAAAAAGGCGGTTCATGCTTGAAAACCCTCCAATGTGGCTGAATTACAACAATTCTGCAAAGATGAGTGGGCCAAAATTCCTCCACAGCGCTATAAAAGACACATTGCCAGTTATCGCAAATGCTTGATTGCAGTTGTTGCTGCTAAGGGTGGTACAACCAGTTATTAGGTTTAGGGGGCAAACACTTTTTCACACAGGGCCATGTAGGTTTGGATTTTTTTTACTCGTAGTAATAAACACCTTCATTTAAAAACTGCATTTTGTGTTTACTTGTGTTATCTTTGTCTAACGTTTAAATTTGTTTGATGATCTGAAACATTTAAGTGTGACAAGCATACAAAAAAATGAGAAATCAGGAAGGGGGCAAACACTTTTTCACACCACTGTATTTTCTGGTCCTTCAATTCCACTGGTGATGCTACTTAAATTATATATTTCTCAGGAGTACTGCAATTTCACTTGTGAATTTTTTTCTGTGTGTTTTGTTTTGAGTTTTTTAGACTTTGAAGCCATTTTTGTGAAACTTTTATCATAGCCGAAGAAATGTGGTGTCGGTTATGTAAATCTTCAATTCTCGTGAATGCACACCCACTTACACACAGGTGGAATAATACACGCTGTCTACACACGTGTGGACATACAAGCGTTTGTTGAATCTGGAGTAGCTCGTTCATACTCACACAGCTTCCTAATAAAGTATGATTTACACATACAAACATTAACATGTTCCTGTATGAGGCCCAGTGATTCCATGTGGCAGTGATGAAAGGATAACCACATCAAAGGCTAAATCCAAATCTTGGCTTCTGTGTCCAGTTCCCAAAATTTTTCATCTGCACATAGAGAAATAGGATTTACAAGTCTTAAAGGTATTTTTTTTTACCAACAAGATGGTCTGTACCTTATAGGTATGTGCTCCTTAAAGGTACCAAGCCACTGTCGATGGTGACAGGTACACAGCACCCCTGATACCTTTGTTGTGTCACCCAGTTTTTCAACAGTCTGCTTTATGGCCAGTGACCTTGTAAAATGTATAGGTGAAATAATTTAGCTTGATTGACCACATATCACACTGATGAAGAACGGAACGTGAAGAAGGTACAAAATATGCCATTAGGTTACTGGTGAAACAAAGCATTTGAGCATTTTACCTGTACTTTGACCTCTCTGTGTGCGGTGACCTTCTAACAACCCCGGTGGAGCTCACCCTCTGGCCCATCAGTGGCAGGAACACACAGACACATTCAGCAACTCAAAATAATCTGCTCATGCATACTTCAGTTTGGGGCTGGCGTGGTGGTGAGACACAGTAATATACAGTAGTTTATTCTATTCTGTTTTCAGTCTTCTCTGCCCTGCTCCTTGTCATCTCTTGCCCTTTATACCCACTGAACCTCATGTGTGGATTAGTGGGATGCTCCCAGTCTTCTCTTTAAGATATCATGAACCTCACTGGTGGACTCAAAATGAATGAAAAATGAAAGAATATCAGTTTCCTTATTATCAATGAATTATGCTGTAGTCATTTCCCTTCTAGCGTGGGAAAATCTGATGATATATTGTAAAATCTGATCCTGAATCAGTGCCCTGTGGGTGCCCTTCTAATGGAAATGTGTGCCATTACGTCCACAGTACCCCTATGAGTGTCCTGCAGGGTGCCCTTTACAGTAGAGAAAATAGGATGCAGAAGTATTTAGCGTACTCCTATGTGAGAAAATATGATGAAGTGCCAAATTAGGTGTTCCCCTGATGGTGAAATGTCCCTCCAGTGGAAACGTCCCTACATTCTAAAGCATGTCCACATGTTATTTAGGAGAAATCCTGGAGGTGTTAGTGAAAAAAAAAAAAAAGTCAGTCTCGGTTTAATTTTCCTTAGCATGATGCATCACAGATTTTTACAGGCTGGTGGGGTCCAATATCATGCAGTGGTGGTGGTGGTGGTGGTGGGGGTGCTGTTTTTACATTGTTGCTCCTGCCCTTCAAATGGTCTAAGTGCACCCTCGATGAACCCCTATTTCATTTGGTAGGAAAAATAAGAGTAAGTACGCCAAAGTAAATGTTCAGAGATTAAGATGACAAATGAAAGATCACACTGGAACCCCAGAGATTTAATGAAGTCATTTAATGTTTCAGAAACATCATAACTATCTGGCATGGTAGTGGTGAGACCGGTCAAACACAGGAGACAAAAAAGAAATATACAAAATAATTCATGTCAGAAAAATCAGCAGAGATTATAACGCAAAAGATATAAGTACAATAAGTAATCGAGAAGCATAAATAGCATTGTGTCCTACTACTGCTACTTCTAGTAGATACAGTAAACCCCTGAGTTTGAAAAAAAAAAACAGCAGAAACCAGAAAAAAATTAAAAGTTGGCAGTTTTCTAGAACGAGAGAGAGAGAGTCTGTTGGGTGAAGTGCCTGTGTAACAACACTCTGTTGATACCAGACATGATTGCATTTTCAAGTTTTAATATTTACAAAACAACAACAACAAAGTATATTACCATTGTCCTCTCAGCTGAAGACATGACGATAATCATAATATTGATAGTAATATTAACCTCAAAACAAATGACCACAATTTTTACTTTAACAAATGCACAATTTTTAAAAAGAAACAGTATTGTTTAAATCTAGTGCGAAAAATATGAAAACATCAAACATATAAAGTGGTAGCCATCACAACTTTACAGGTTGGAATGGAGAGAGGCACCAAACTCTCTGTGCAAAAGGGGGGAGAGGGGCCGCATGAGGGCCCTGTCCCTTCCCTTTTCTCTGGTGCGGCCTTCCCTCCCACCATCAGTCGTTAAAAAAAGGTTCATCATGGAGTCATCTGCAGTTTTAAAGGACTGCTGCAACAACCTGCTTACTCCATCAACCACCGTGAGATGAAGCTGGGAAACAAAACCCCCGCTGTGGCAACAATGTCGCCATTGTTGCCCAAACTGATCGGAAGGGACCCTGTTAACCTGACGATGTATTACAGATTCCTCTAACGATTACAACCATGCTCAAAGGCAACATGTTTGAACTGCAGTCACTGGAGTAACCATCTCCACACCCCCCGCTGTTGCTCCACACACAGGCTGCAGAGGGTTGGTATTGTCGAAGGCTACTGGGAACCCTCAGCTTGTGTCTGCTGTATATATGTGGGTTTTTTTTATGTGGGGGCCACCCCTTTAAAGACACGTCCCTCTGGTGTCAGTTTGGGTCAGCTGAGTTGATTATAAAGCAGCTTGTTGGAAGAAAAAAACATCATCACACATAATACAAGTCTAGAAGGAAGAAATATCACAAACTTCAATTCCAAGGCTGTCTATGTTGGAAACTGGTGAGTAATGTATACAAACGATGTGTTGTAGCAATACAAAAATAAGTTATGCTTTATGATTTGGTCCAAATTAAGGCCATCTTCAGAATTTAAATCTTCATCAAATATAAACAATGGGACAAATGTGAAATGAAATCACTCAACAGCTACTGAGTCATCACGAAAGGATGTAGTCTCCTCCTTTGCTCCGTTTCTCTCTGGTCATGGTAACATGTTTCTGTTCCACATTAATCAGGACACATCCACTCACCGTGAAGATTAAAGCTTCTGTTCCCTGTGACTAACCAGATTTCTTCATACATAGTAAGTAAGTGGCCATGTCACGGCTGATTCCTACTGTCATCCTGTAGTAAATCCAGCCGTTGACGTCATTTGACTTTCAGAGACAAAACAAAAAAAGAAGAGGATACAGGTGATTCTTCAAAATCTGTTTCCTTTCTTCCTCACACACAAAAGTAATGCTGGCTTATTCACCTATCATTTTTTTTTCTTTTTTTCCACATTTCTCCCCCCCCCCCCCATCCCCAACCCCCTCCCTACATACACCACTCCTATTTATTTACAAGACCTGGAACTTCCAGGAGTTCTGGTCTTTGTAGTCCAGACAGTCGGCTGCATTGAAATTGAGCTTCCAGGCAGCTTGGTCTTTGTAGTCTAGACAGTCGACGGCCCCAAAGCCCAGCGAGGTGGCGGTGTAGCCCTGGGAGGAGAGTGAGGCGGGCGACTGGCTGAGGGGCCCGCCCATCGAGGAGCCTGTGATGGGGCTCAGGGCTCCGCCGGTGCCCGACAGCTGTGGGTGCATTGGCGACAGGTAGGAGCTGCAGTCCAGGCCGGTGAAGTAGGAGGAGGAGCCCGCGTAGCTCTGGCTGTAGGCCGGGGCCTGCGTGTAGGTCATGGGGTAGGTGGTGGTGCGCTGCATGCACGGGGTGGTGGAGGCCGACAGGGGGTCTGGCAGCGGCGAGATGGAGGCCGGGCTCCAGATAGACACTGTGGCACTGGCGGAGCTGGAGCTGGGGGTGATGGCGGTGCCCGGGGGAGGGGGTGGAGGGCTGTAGGGTCCATTGGTGGAGTTGGCACTGGCCTCGGTGGCGGCCTCACGGGTGGGGGACGCCTTCTTTTTGGGGGGCCTTGGTTTAGTCTGGCCCGTGCTCTGTTGCTGCTGCTGTCGGCACTTGGCACGGCGGTTCTTGAACCAAACCTTTTGGATTAAAAAACAAAACAAAACATTGACAGCACTTTAGAAAAAGTCAGGAGAAAATAAACTTTTAAAAAATGCCGCAGGAAAGAAACTTCTGCGCACACAGAAATACACACAACTGAACAAAAACATATAAACATTGAAAATATATGATATAGCAGCAGATATGGTGTTTTGTCGTGTGTTACCTGGACTCTGGACTCTGGCAGGTTGATCTTGAGGGCCACCTCCTCCCTCATGAAGATGTCCGGGTAGCGGGTTTTGGCAAAAAGGGCTTCCAGGATATCCAGCTGCGCGCGTGTAAAAGTCGTGCGCTCCCTACGCTGTTTACGTGGGGTGCCTGTAAAAATATTATTATTATTATTATTATTATTATTTCCTCGGCAACATCGGGACACTGAAAAACTAATTCATCATGTCCTTTAATGTAGAAATTAATTTAAAATAATTCAAAATACCATCTTTTAAACAAATTAATCGAAAAATCTTGCGTTTAGTGTTTTGGTTTGCATTTCCAGGGCCCACTGATTTTCATTATGAATTAAACGATTTTTTTTTCTTCTTCTTGGAAATGTTTAAACAATCTCACAGTTTAGCTCCGTGGATTTTAATAGTAGCCTCTTCATGTAAAACGTCTATTTCTGAATGCTTCCTCTGTTATCGTATCTGATAAATCAATAGCGACTTTAATAAGATTGATAATTGTAAAAGACAACGATTATGATCGAAATATATAAAGCGCATTAACGAAAAATCTGTTTCTTATCTGGAAAAAAAAAAAAAAAAAACTCTCCGCAAATTTCGCCAAGAAGGCCGCGACCATCATAACGAACCCGGGACTCATTTCATTCAAAATCGTTTTGTCCTTGATGACAGATGCTGATCAGAAGATGAAGCCTATTTATTCACATAGGAAAATTACAGCAAGGAGTGAAATACAATGACTGGCCTACTGTAAATGGGTTAGATACAGAGCAACAGCTTGAAGTTTGCTTTAATTCTGCGTGAGAACAAGCGGCCTTTCTGTTCTCACGTTTTCATTGTTTTTTGACTCCATAATCCGCTGAACTTGTAGGTCAAGTGAACACATGTTCAGACCGCTGAAGGACCGCAGAACTGCGGTATCTGCGCAGCACGACATCACCTTTGCCGCTAAACGCTGCTCTTTTTAGACAGGTTTTCACGCGTGCCATGCGCGACGACGTTTCCGCAGTTTTATTTCGTTTCAGCATCAGGTTGAGCTATTTATATCTACTCGACAGGAGCAGCAGAGGAAGCAGAATGTTTAAAAACACATTAGACACATGCAGGTAAAGGTCAAAGGCTTTTACTTACTGGGGTATCCAACGGCTGCTGCGGTGTGGAGCAGATCCATGCCCGGGCCGGACAGCGTTAACCCGTTCACGGCGTAATGGGGTTGCTTAATGTAGGACATCATGCCTGCTGCCGGCTTTAAAACACTCCCTCACTCCCTCACTCTCTCTCTCCTTCTCTCACACCGGGGGCCGGGTCTCCTAACTAGTCCCCAGGGGGGTGTCTCTCTTTCTCTCTCTCTTCCTCTCTCTCTCTCTCCTTTACAGCTCCCTCCCTCTGCTTTTTTTTTTTTTAATTCCGGGGTTGTTTGTCAAGTTGTTATTTCTATTTTTTAAGTTGTGGCCTTCTCCAAGTCCTCGTCAGGATGCTGTGATTTAGTGCCCTCCAGCAAAGTTACTTCACTGCGCTGCGCCTCTGCACCTGTTCCAACTCACACGTAAAAATGCAAGAAAATTTAAGGGTTTGTGGTATAGTTAAAGCTACTTCAAATGGGATTAAAAGACAAAACAGCACAAAACAACCAAAGACTACCAGTAAAAAAATAAATAAATATCAGAATAAAAATCGGTAGCTACTGACTAAACCAGGCCTGTACTCTAAAGGAGTCTCTCTGTAAGTAGTGCGTAATTGCGCTGCGCACTTAACTACCAAGTGCCAAAAACAGCGATTCTACCTGGTCTGGTCTGACCTGATGGCAGCTGAGAAATAAAGCACAGGGGCCCCTCTTGGTCCCTGAGAGGAGGACGTGGATCAGCGGGGTGGACAAGTGAGGCGAGAGAGAACAGACTGGCTAATTAGAAGTAACTTCTTACCCAAGTAGACACCCAGAGCCCTCCCTCCTCCTCCTCCTCCTCCTCCTCCTCCTTCTCCTCCCCCCTCTCTCTCTCTCTCTCCGTCTTTCTCAAGTGCCCAGTCATATTTACATATAATTTATTATGCTTTTCTTACAGTGTCCTAATGTTTATTTTAGGTCCACTGTGTATTTAAATTTGGGGGTATTTCAGGAAAAACAAATAAACAAACTTCATTATAGTAGCAAGCACTTGATGATATGGCAACACAAAAATAAACTCTAAAAAGTGGAGTTGCTTTTTTAAAATAAAAAGGCAAATAAGATGAAGAAGAAGAAAAGAAGAAAAAGAAGAAACTTATTCACAAAAGCACCTCACAATTTTATCCCACCACGTTATTAAAGAAGAGTAGTTCTTATTTTCATATATATATATATATATATATATATATATATAAGAAGAAGCTTTTATTGTAATGAATCATTTTCGAAATTGGCTTCCTGAAATAATTGTGCAGAGATGGAGGCTGAGCAATCGAGAAGAGAAGGGGGTACAGGCCGGATTAAAAGCTGCACAAAGACTGCATTGTTCTGCTATTAAATCCCCTTCTGATCCTCAACATGCTCCCTCTGGATCATTCACCCATTCATTCATTCGGTAATAATAATAATGATAATAATAATATCATGCTGGCCCACATTACTATATTTATTGTGACGATATTAATTAATCAGCAGCTATCTAAATTAGAAAATAAAACTTTATTTTAAAAGAACAGGCAACATGTCCGGGATCTCTCCACAGCCTGCAGTCTTTACGGCGTTGTTTCGTCGTTTTATATGTGCTGTGATCATTTGTTTCCCCATATATTTACGCGGGGACACAATTTCACAGCGTCCAAAACCGATTCTCTGCGCTTGTTAACTGAATGGGATTTCTGCAGAGGCAGCCAGGGCTTTATTCTGTAAAGCCAAAGCGGCATAACGACACACACAGGGCTACACAGTAGTTGACCGGGCCGGAGTTTCCAAATCTCTGAATAAAACTGCTTCACCTGCTGACGTGTGCGCGTCTCTGCGTGTGTGTGTGTGTGTGTGTGTGTGTGTGTGTGCGTGAGGCCTTCCTGTGTGAACGTGCGTTGACAGTGGACGTTTCGGCTGCTCCACATCCAGGTACGGCTACTTTTTTTTTTTTTTAAACTCACTTCCGTTATTTATCAGAGTGCTAAAGCTAAACTAGCAACATTGGGACGGCTAACACGTCACCAACCGACTGAAATTAGGGAAAACACGATATGACTCGCGAGACCTCAAATGTGGCATTGAGGGCACGTGCAAAGTAGCTGTGCACGCGGCCTCTCCCCGTCCTGCAGTTCAAGTTTAGACCACAAATTCACAGGGAAAAAAAAAAACTGTAAAAATTAACAAAACTAAAAGTGAAAATTTAATAATTTCTGTTAAATAAAAAACGTTAAAAAAACCTTCCAAGTAAAAGTCTCAAATTTAAGAGACTTCTACTCCCACACACATTTCTAATAAAAAATAGGATAATTTAAGGGGGGGGGAAGTCACATTTATAGGACAGAAAAGTTGCATATTAAAGAGGAAATTTATGCCAGTTTTATTCCTATCTCAGTTCTTAAATGTTTATTTTCTGACTCAAATATTTTTTATGGGCCCAAAGTGGCAAAATTTTAAGAGTCAAAACTCCAGGCCTCCCGCAACCTGAAAGGATTGGGTGGTTAAAAAAATAAAGGAATGAATGAGTTAAAACTAAATTTTAGGGGATGCACCGATATAGAGGCTTCACAGTATCAGCCTATATTCACCTGGTAAACTTACAGCCTATTTGGCAAATATGATGATTCACCAGTGGTAGTGGTAAATATTTATCTGGTGTCATGCTGGTGTGGAATTGATTTTGCAAATTCAGAATAGCGGTCCCAAGCCTGGGTAAATGGGGAGGGTCGCATCAGGAAGGACATCTGGTGTAAAATCCTTGCCAAATCGAATAATGCGGACCCATGATCAGTTGTGGTGACCCCGACTAGGGAGCAGCCAAGAGATATGTGTGAGAATATATCAGAGTTTTGCAAGTTATGTCAGTTATTTTTTTTTTCATAATAGCCACATAATTCTTTGTTTTGCTGGGGTTACAGGGAGAACTCACAACATCATAAACAAAAGAAACAAATGGTATCGGCTCAGCTATTGGCCAGCTTCATATTCTAAACATCCATATCAGTATCAGCCCAAAACTTCACAACTGGTGCATCCCTTCTAAATGTATGATTTTACAAGAAAAGTCAGCAATTTCCAAGAGAAAACTTTAAGAGGAAAACAAGTCCTGTATTGTTAATGTTTGCTTAACTTTCATTTTAAAGCTCTAATGTTTTGCCACCACACGCAGCTTTTTGGGGCCATGAATTTGGCTAAACTGTCTCTTTATATAGGGGCAGCATGGTGGAGCAGTGGTTAGCACTGTGACAGCACAGCAAGAAGGTCACGGGATCGATTCCACCCCTGACCATCGGTGACCCTTCTGTGTGGAGCTTGCAAGTTCTTCCCGTGTCTGCGTGGGTTTACTCCGGGTACTCCAGTTTCCTCCCACAGGACAAAGACATGCAGGTTAGGTTAACTGGCATCAACTGGGGATTCTAAATTGTCCTTAGGTATGGATGTGAGAGTGAATG
Organism: Pholidichthys leucotaenia; assembly: GCA_020510985.1. Lineage (NCBI taxonomy): Eukaryota > Metazoa > Chordata > Actinopteri > Cichliformes > Pholidichthyidae > Pholidichthys > Pholidichthys leucotaenia. The sequence goes on from CM035847.1 coordinate 118,157,736, forward strand.
GTTGTCTGTCTCTCTGTGTTGGCCCTGCGATGGACTGGCGATCAGTCCAGGGTGTACCCCGCCTCTCGCCCAAAGGTGCTGGGATAGGCTCCAGCCGCCCCGTGACCCGAAAAGGATTAAGCAGTGGAAGATGGATGGATGGATGTCTCTTTATATAGTGGAGGCTATGAAACTGTGACCTACACATTCTATTAAACATTGACACAAAAGAGAGGAAACAAAGAAAACCAGTGGTTTGCATTACATCTGTGTATCACCCAGGGAGAAGTATTGTTTAAAATAAGGGCAAAAAGCAACTTCTAAAGAGAAACTGATAGCCTAGTTAACCCTGAAGTATTTATTTTAATCATCCCCTTTTTCCTCTGGGTAATTTAGTTTGAAAAGTTTAATCTCATTGTTTGCTCAGCCACATAATTGCATAAGAATGTCCCCAGAAAAGTTATCCCGGGTAGTTTATATTAATGCGCATGATGAAGAAAAAGCAATTTATGATTGCATGGCAAGTCCTGTTTTCTGGGTTGTTTACATGGAAATTGTTCCATGACGCCGGTGGTTTGGGCGCGCTAGGACCCAGAGCTGAAGCAAATTAAGGACAGCCATCACATAAGAGGCTTAGGGCATCTAATCTACACACACACACACACACACACACACACACACACACACACACACACACACACGCACAGCATTTCATAAACATCCCATTTTGAAACAAGCACGCATACATGTCCCACAGGCAAACACCACCATTGTATTTTTCATTTAGTTTTCATTTTCTCCAAACTCTTTTATTCCCCCCCCCCCACACACACACCCGTTGACCTTAAACTTCCATCCCACTGTGTCAGAGAACATTTGTCCATATGCTCTACTATTTCTCTCATCCTATTTCATTAGCAAACGTCCTTCAATCAACTAAGAAGTCGAGCACAAATTCAGGGAAAAAGGAGAAAAAAAAATATTGCTGAGACATCTTTCATAGCAAATCAGCTGGGCAACCTGAAAACAGATCAAAAATGGAGAAAGGATTTAAAACTGGGAATGAAATTAAGTTTCTCTTTGGGATGGCCCCTGAACAGTCATGACAGTGGAATGGCTCTGAAGCCTTCTGCTGGCATAAAATAAAACAAAAAAAAAAAATAATTTGTTGTAAACAGTGATGTAAATTTCATGAACATCCCCGATAGGACAGCGCACTATTGTTTATTATTTTTGGTTACTGGATATGATTTTTTTTTTCCTTTGTGTGTGATATCATGATGAAAACACGACCTACTCACAAAAACATCCCAAAAGAGCCAAAACCCACTCACACCCGTGCTTGACGGGCACAAACCCTCTATACACACTCTTGCCCAGCTGTTAAGCACCTCTGACATCATATTGTTCGATACACACAGTGTATTTTTGTATGTCTGTGTGCACGCTGTGTGCTTATAGTGTGTGTGTGTGTGTGTGTGTGTGTGTGTGTGTGTGTGTGTGTGTGTGTGTGTGTGACAGTTACACACGCACGCACAGAGTTCAGCCGATTTATCATAATATGCTTTATCTGAAAAGTAAGTATCTTACCTCGGGATAAAGGGAGGAAAGAGGGGTTTGTGGCCAGATTGACAGAGGAAGGGTGGATGGAGAGAACCGAGCGCTCGCTGGACTGTAGCAGAGGGCAGGACGCTCATAACTGAGGCTGGATTGATCATTATTGATAAGGTAAACTGGAAGGGACGCAGTCGTGCGGACGGAGAGGGCTCACACCGCTGCATGTGTGTGAGCGTGGGAATGTGGCCGAGAGGGAGAGACTGGCAGGCTGGTAGGAATGGGAAGCAATGTGGGCTTTACTGTGAGGGACTGGTGGAGGTCACATCCTAACTGGAGGAAACTGGGCAGAAAGTTAGGGCCGATGGGGTGGGGTGGTGGGAAGGAAGAGTACAGGAGCGCGATGATCTAATGGGGCAGAAATAAGTGGAGGAAGAGAGAGAGGCAGATGGAGGGGGGGTATGGGAGGGGCGTTGGGACAGACCCACTGTGAGCTTTCTCAGGGTCTCTGTCAGCGCTGCACTGCTTTACATCGAGTTTTTCAATTATGTGTCAAAAAATATTGTAATAGCCTTCTTTTAAAATGTAATTTAAATGAGACTTTTTTTAAATCAACTTTTTAGATGACTGATTTAAAAAATATATGCATACAGTTGCAAATACTTATGTGTGTATTGAAGTCAGAGCGTGTGTGTGTGTGGGGGGGGGGGGGTGTTGACTCCCCATTTAAGTCATGTGAGGATTATGCAGGCCATGTGTCTATCTGTACAGTGCTTATATCTCTTGCATCCACAGCTGTCTATAGGTTATACTGAATGGTCCTGCTGTTACAGTGCTTTTACGTGTCCTTATTGTATGCCATGTATGCATATGCATGGGCTTGTGCACGCACGTCACTTCAGAGGGATTTGGGTTGTTGTTGGCCTAAAGATAAATTCTAGCAGTGGTGGCTTGCATAATGACGAACAACAAGCAAGTGTAGACATAACTTATATACAGCTCTGGAAATAAATAAGAGACCACTGCAAAATCTTCCCTAAATTAGCATCTCTTCATGTATGGCAGCCATTCAATTTGAGTATCTGTTGAATTCCAGCACAAGGACATCTCAATCTACTAATAACCCCTTCACACAGAGGTGGAGATGATTGTGAGATCAAAAGATCTGGCCAATTTTTGATCTTTCAATGATCTGCAGTGATCTCCACAGTTGCCACAGTCTCCTCAAAGTGTTGACTCAGTCCAAAACATCTCCCAAACGATCCCAAAGATAACTAGAAAAGCACTCGGAGAGCGCAGACCTCCGCCAAGCGCCACAGTTCCCCCCATACAGTGTTTGTGTGTACGTTTTCAGATTCCTTGACCATGAAAACATATGACTAGCAATTGGATTGACAATGATAGGATTAGTGGTTCAGTAGTTATTCACAAAAATGGCATTTTGCGTAATGGCGGTTTTCTTGTGGACAGTGATCCGGATCACCACCAAAATCTAATCATCTGTAGGATACCCCATTTCTGACAATCTGTGAAAATTTCATGAAAATCCGTCCATAACTTTTTGAGTTATCTTGCTAACAAACAAACAGACAGACAGACAGACAGACAGACAGACAGACAGACAGACAAACCAACGCTGATGAAAACATAACCTCCTTGGCGGAGGTAACAATGTGGGCCAATCTATCAACCATCTCCATACTGTGTAAAGGGGCGTTAAGGTGGTACTGATTAGATAACCAGTAAGATGCATGAAAGCTGTGAATAATAAAAATCAGAGTTATTCCACAAATACAGATTTCTGAGTTCTCCCTAAGTCAAAACTTAAGTATTGTAGTTTGTAAGAATGAACATGAACTTGTTTTCTTTGCATTATTTGATCTAAAAGCAACATCTTTTTTGTTGTTTTGGCCAGTTGTCATTTTCTGTAAATAAATGCTCTAAATGACAATATTTTGACTTGGAATTTGGGTGAAATGTTTTCAGTAAGTTAGAGAATAAAACAAAATTGTTCATTTTACTCAAATACATATTTATAAATAGTAAAACTAGAGTTTTGTCACAAAACAGGTAACTTTGGGAGACAAACGGACAGATAGATGGACATCCCCAAAACATAATCACCCTTTGTTTTGTGGCAGGCAGGTTATAAAAATGAATTTTGGTGTCCACATTACAATATATATGAGTATAGTTTTCCAAATTACAATGAATATTACATGATCTTATATAACAAACTCTGCATTGATAAGCATCATAAAGTGAGAATTTGACCATGTAATCATATTTTTCTGATAAATGCATGCACTCGTTAGGTAAATATGTGTCATTGGTTTGACCCCGAATAGTAGCTATACAAGAACAGCCAAATTATTCTCACATAGTTTATTTAAAGCAGGGGTGTCAAACTCATTCCATGGAGGGCCAAGACCCTGCATGTTTTACTTCCACCCAGTGCCTTCAGCAGGTGTTTTCACTCATCAGCAATCAGTTGGAAGAAATTTGGTGAAATCACCTGTTGAAGACACTGGGTGGAGGTAAAACCTGCAGGGTCTTGGCCCTCCATGGAATGAGTTTGACACCCCTGATTTAAAGTGTCTGAAAACAAGACAGTAATTCCCCTGAATGGATGTAGGGCAACTTTAATTTTAATAAAAAAAATCAAAACTTCTTTTTTCGGCTGCTTCCTTTTGGGATTGCCACAGCGTATCATCATGTGATATTGTGATGATCCACATATTTGATTTCGCAAGGATTTTTTTTTTTTTTTACCCCAGATGCCCTTCCTGACACAAAGAAAATGAGAGGGAGAGGAGGATGGATGAAGAAAAGATGGTGAACAAGGAAGTCCCAATGAGTAGCAAGGTAGAAGTGAGAGCAGCTTTGAAGAGGATGAAAAATGGAAAGGCGGTTGGTCCAGATGACATACCTGTGGAGGTATGGAGATGATTAAGAGAGATGGCAGTGGACTTTTTAACCAGATTATTTAACACAATCTTAGAGGGCGAGAGGATACCTGAGGAGTGGAGAAGAAGTGTTTTGGTACCAGTTTTCAAGAACAAAGGTGATGCTCAGAGCTGTAGTAACTACAGAGGAATAAAGTTGATCAGGCACATTATGAAGATATGGGAAAGCATTATTGAAGCCAGGTTAAGAGGAGAGGTGACAATTAGTGAGCAGCAGTATGGTTTCATGCCAAGAAAGAGTACTACAGATGCAATGTTTGCTTTAAGAGTGTTGATGGAGAAGTATAGAGAAGGTCAGAAGGAGTTGCACTGTCTTTGTTGATCTAGAGACATCATGAGAAAGGGTGCCAAGAGAGGAAGTGTGGCACTGTATGAGAAAGTCAGGAGTGACAGAGAAGTATGTGAGGGTGGTACAGGACATATATGAAGACAGCGAGACGGTGGTGAGGTGTGCTGTAGGAGTGACAGATGGGTTAAAGGTGGGGGTGGGGTTACATGAGCGACTGGCTCTCAGCACCTTCTTGCTTGCCATGGTGATGGACAGGCTGACAGATGAGGTCAGGCAGGAGTCCCCGTGGACCATGATGTTTGCAGATGACACTGTGATCTGTAGCGAGAAGAGGGAGCAGATGGAAGAGAACCTGGAGAGGTGGAGGCATGCTCTGGAGAGAAGAGCAATGAAAGTCAATAGAAGCAAGACAGAATATATGAGTGTGAATGAGAGGGAGGCAGGTGTAATGGTGAAGATGGAAGGAGTAGAGGTAGTGAAAGTAGATAAGTTTAAATACCTGGGGTCAACCATCCAAAGCAATGGAAAATGCACAAGAGAGGTGAAGAAGAGAGTGCAGGCAGGATGGAGTGGGTGGCGATGAGTGTCAGGGGTGATTTGTGACAGAAGGGTAGCAGCAAGAGTGAAAGGGAAGATTTACAAGATGGTAGTGAGACCTGCGCTGATGTATGGTTTGGAGGTGGTGGTGCTGACAAAAAGACAGGAGCTCGTGCTGGAGGTGGTAGAGTTGAAGATGCTAAAATTTTCATTGGGAGTGACTAGGAGGGACAGGATTAGAAATGAGTATATCAGAGGGACAGCTCAGGTTGAGCTGTTTGGAGACAAAGTAAGAGAGGCAAGGCTGAGATGGTTTGGACACATGCAGAGGAGGGATAGTGGATATATTGGACAAAGGATGTTGAAGATGGAGCTGCGAGGCAGGAGGAAAACAAGAAGACCATAGAGAAGATTCATAGATGTAGTGAAGGAGGACATGGAGAGGGTTGGTGTTACAGAGGAAGATGCAAGGGATAGGGTGAGATGGAGACAGATGATCCACTGTGGCGACCCCTAAAGGGAGCAGTGAAAGTAGAAGAAGAAGAAGCCCTTCCTGACACAACCCTCATGATTTTACCTGGGCTTGGGACTGGCACAGAGAGTATACTGGCTTGTGTTTCCCCCCATGGCTGGGTAAACAACTTTCCTTTCCCCATTCCATGATACTGAGTTATAAATAAAAATATATGTGCACTTGCTGCACCAATATGATAATATGGGAAGGGGGTTCTTTTCCCCCCAACCTTGATTTATGCCTATAGAAGGCAAGGCAAGTTTATTTGTATAGCATATTTTGTGTACAAGACAATTCAAAGTACTTTACATAAAGCATTCCAGCAAGTTGCAAAAGGAATACATAAGAATTTAAAAGCAAACTAAAAAGCAAATTAAAGAGAAACAAAAACAGGCTAAAATAGAATACGACAGAAATAAAAGTTACAGTACATTCTAGGCTACTGAAAGGCTGCGGAAAACAGGAGAGTTTTTAACCTGGATTTAAAGCAGCTGAGAGTTTCAGCAGCCCTGATGCCTTCTGGGAGTTTGTTCCATATGTGAGGGGTATAAAAATTAAATGCTGCCTCACCATGTTTGGTTCTAACTCTCAGCACAGATAGTAGGCCTGACCCTGATGACCTGAGGGCTCTGGGTGGTTCATAATGGACTAGCAGATCTGAGATGTATTTTGGCCCTAAACCATTCATTTATAAGCCAACAGGAGTATTTTGAAATCTATTCTTTGACAGACAGGAAGTCAGTGTAAAGATCTGAGAGCTGGAGTTATATGATCCACTTTCTTGGGCTTAGTGAGGACTCGAGCTGCAGCATTCTGAACCAACTGCAGCTGTCTGATGGACTCTTGAAGCCTTATTCATGCTGCATTTCCCCTCTAGACTGCTTTGGTCCGCGTGTGCTTTGGACGAGCCCAGCACGTACGCGATGCTGTTCATGCTAACTTTTTTCATTGACCCCGGCCAAGCGGTTGACGGATGCGTACAACCATTATTTGTAGTTTCACTCCCGCCCGATAGGTAGCGCCAATCTGCTGACGCGCCAGGATTTTCACCAACAAAGAAACACTGCTTGCTTTCTGCTGCTTGACTTCCCGGTTTTCACTCCTTTTCTACGAAGATGCTGCAGCTGCTGAAGTAGCTGTATGTATGAGCATGTATGATTCATGTATGTTTATTCTTGTCTTCCACTTCCTCGTTGTCTTGTTTGTCTACTTTGTCTTGGTATGCTGTGCTGACATTGCCACCTCGTGAATGGGACATTCAGTCTTGTGCATGCCCTTTTCAACGCGTTCAGGTTGTGGGCAGGCGGCGCGGTCACAAAATTTGGGCTGTCGGCGGTCATCCGCGGTCGAGCACTGTGGACACTACCGGAGTGGAGACGATGACGTAAATTTCATCACACGAGGTTTCCGGTTACATGTACATGGACAGCAGAGGTGCAGCATGAATCCAGCTTTAAGGAGACCTGTGAGGACAGCGTTAAGTAGTCCAGTTAACTGAAGATAAATGCATGGACAAGTTTTTCTACATCCTGCTGAGACATCAGACCTCTAATCCTCGCAATGTCCTTTAAGTGATAATAGGCTGACTTCACTACTGTCTTAATGTGTCTGTTAAAATTCAGGTCTGAGTCCAGAACCACACCCAGATTTCTGGCTTGGCTGTTGGTTTTTAGCATCATTGATTGAAGCTGAGTACTAGCTTTGAGTCTTTCTTCTTTGGCTCCAAAAACCATTATTTTGGGTTTGTCTTTGTTTAACTGAAGAAAATTCTGGCACACCCACTCTTTAATTTGAACAATGCATTTGATCAGGGTTTTAACTGGACCATAGTCTCCTGGTGAGATGGTTATGTAGATCTGTGTATCATCTGCATAATTATGGTAATATATTTTATATAATATAGAAGGTGAAATAGAGGGTGAATATAGCAATTTTTCAAATGTTGCACTTTGAGTAATTATCTATGCCATTTTAAAATATCTCAAACTGATTCCAGTTTTCTGCCAAAGCCAGTCGTGACCTTGGGTTTCACTAAATCATATTTGTAGCTGTTACAAGAGTAATTTCATTTTATTTTATACCACGTACGTTTTTGTATTCGGTTATTGTTACTACGCTAGAGGACTGGCATTGATTTCTGCCATGCTCCAGTCTCAAAAGGCAAAAAATATATGCGGCAAGGTTTTTTTTTTCCTGTCTTTGTGACGGATTCTGACTGATTCTGTCTGTAAATAATGTCTGGCCTGGCAATCTTGATCAATTTCACAGACTGTAGACCCCCTGATGTGTGCATGTGTGTGTCCTGCTGTCCACTGGGCAGACGGATCTCTAATCAACCGCAGACAGCAGCAGCAGGTGGGGACTCTGTGTGTGTGTGTGTGTGTGTGTGTGTGTGTGTGTGTGTGTGTGTGTGTGTGTGTGTGCACTGCATCATTTAGCCCCCCTCCTTGATCACTGTCTGGGATTGTATCATGTTAACACCTGTTCATGCCCTCATACTCATACACTGGTTGTAATAATATAATCTGAGATTTATTTTACTCTGTAACTGATTAAAAATAATTCCTATACATAACTGTCATTATATGCAAAATGGTATAACTGATTAAAAAATAGATGGAAGCAATAACATCTATAACACTATGTAACAAAAAAAAAATTCTTGCTTATTCCTAAAGTGGAAAAAATCCCTCAAACTGTGCTAACATTATAGTCATAAATCTTTAAAAATATATATATTTTTGTTCCTTTTTTTTGCAAACTTTAGTATAAATATATGTCAGTTTTGATTCATATAGTATATTGTTTTATTCAGATCCTATGTAAAAAAAATATGAGCAATTCTGTCTGTTTTTATAAGGAATATGTTCATTTCATTGTCCAAGGCACAAAAGCAATATGTGAAGGGAATAATAGCCATTTTCTACATTTTTACACCTTAAGCAATAAAGAAATAATACATTTGTACATTTGTGAACAAAATTTGTCTTACACTGTGTAGTTTGATATTAGGAATATCTGAAAGATAATACTACTACTACTAATAATAATAATAAGTTATTATTAGTCACATTATTTATTTACTTTGTGAAAATACTCTGTGTGCTGCATTAAAATCATTTAAAGCAGGCATCTAACTATAACTAGGTAATCATTTTGCAGCCATTTTGACATTAAGCAGTAGTGAACCACATGTGTTAACAATAGTAGTATCAGAGATTAGACCTATAATTGATGTGAATAGTTTAGCAGTTTTTCTGCAGTTTATATCAAAGTGGCAGCACTGGCTAAGGCCCATCGTTCTGACACAAACAGCTGCGCTGTTGCTGTTATCTTAATGTACTATTTTTTGGCCATAACCTCAAGTTGTCAAATCCTTAGCCAAATTAAGACAAAGACATTTTCATCATAAATCATAATGATCTAATCTAAAGGAAGTTGTTTTGTCTCTCAAAGGAAGTGGTTTACTGAAATAATGACTGTATGAACACATTCATCTTTTCAAATGTTTTTATTGCGTGCGTGCATTTTCATATGCACCCTGTGGGCATGTGTTTCAGGAGCATGTGTGCACTGGTGTGGTGGGGAAGGAGGACCTTGTTGGTCGAAGTGTGTGTGTGTGTGTGTGTGTGTGTGGTGGGGGGGGTAGCATCGTACTGTAGCATTAAACGCACCCCCTCCTCCACCCGCAACCCCACCACCCCATATGGCAGCAGACAGCAGTAGTAATCATGGAAGTGGAGCAACAGGCCCTGAGCCTCACTAATCCTCAGCCTCACTCCGACACGTGCCACACTGATGCATACGCCCTCCCTATGTGCGCACGCGCACACACACACACACACACACACACGTAATACAGCTATATAAAGACAACTTCTATTCATGCATACAGATTTAGCATTTATTACATGCAAACACTGCACCAAAGCTCTACTGGTGCATGAACAGAATCTTAGCTGCAGTATGTCATCACCATTACTGTGAGGTGTGAAAGCCTAAATAAGGCTGGAACTGGCATCTTCAGAGTCCTTGCTCCACCTGCTTCATTAACAACACCTCAGCACATCCACCACATTTCCACTGTACACAGTTTGTTCAATCTGAACCCACTGATTTAATGCTAATAGTGCAGCGCGCCGACGCAGAAACACAAAGACTCCCTTTTTCATCTGCGACACGCACCTTGCCCCTTACGCACACGCAAAAGCAACTGTGTGCGCTCAGTGCGACACGTACACACGCGCACATACATAAACACAAACCCTTTTAACTGTGACGCACAAGGAGACAGGGCCACAATGGCTCTCTTATTGCTAATTGGCCGTTTAATCCAGAGGAATGCGTGCGATTAGTACCCACTGGTGGGTCAGGGTCTTGCTCAACACTCTTGTTCACAATGGGCAGGCTGTAACAGAGATCTTGCACACACACACACACACGCGCGCGCGCCCAAACACGCACACGACGACAAAGGTGTGCACGTAGCGGAACATAATTTTCACAATGCAACACGCCAAAGGGCGCTGATGTGCACTTGCAACCAAAGTAACCAGGCATAGAGTAATATGTCTACTTATAGATAAAACTATCAAAATGACACCCAGAAGCTCCTCTGTAGTGTTTTATTTTTACACATTAAAGTGTTTAAGGAGTGCGAGTTAAAATGAATCGCCCATTTCCTTCTAATGAGCATACAGTGCAATTTACATATTGTATATCTGGTAATTTGCAGTGTTTATATCTTTGTATAGGCCACTGACTTTGAATAATTTTCTTTTTCTACGTATTCCTGGAAAAATTTCCTACCTAATACTATGGGCTTTTCCGAATACAAAAAAACAGGTATCTTCTTTTGCTGTTATTAATGGTCTGGTGAAGCTGAACTCTGTTGATGGGCTAAAATAGTCGACGCTCAGCATATATGTCACAGAGTCCAGTCTGTCTCTGCATAAAATGACCATAATGCTACAGGACACTAAAGTAAAGGGTTGATGGGATGTTAAGGCTTGTTACAGGTGGATACTTGACCCCATCTGTGCATTTGTGGCCCCTTGTGTCTGTCTGTTCTGTAGGAGGTCCAGGCAGGCCGCATCACTGCTGACACACTGCTGCTGGTAAATCCAGCTTAGTGTGTCTAAAACAGGCCTACGAAATCTGCCACAGGGCACCTAATGCTAGGGCCGCTGTCAGCCTCAATCACTCACACACACCTAATCCCCACGCTGTGACCCAACACACACACACACACACACACACACACACACACACACACACACACACACACACACACACACACACACACACGCCAATGGCTGGGGTCCATTCAGCAGTCAGTCCCAGTACCAGGAGACACCAGCCACAGGGTCAGCGTTTCAGCTGGTGGGGTGGAAGCAGGGGAATAACGGGGGAGAAGGGAGAGAAATGTGCTGCACAGGGGAATGAGGTGGAGGAGTTCAGGCATGGAGATGGAGTGGGGACGGGGTGTGTATATATACTGCTCAAAAAAAATAAAAGGAACACTTTGAAAACACATCAGATTTTAATGGGAGAAAAAATAAGCTGGATATCTACACTGATATGGACTGGATAATGTGTTAAGAATGAAAAGATGCCACATCTTTTGATGGAAATGAAAATTATCAACCTGCAACCTACAGAGGGCTGAATTCAAAACACTCCAAAACTTACTCAGATTAAAAAGTGTTCCTTATGGCTGTGTTGTGAGACATGTATATGTTGGACACTGCATATGTGATTTAACCACGATGAAGGAGAGCCAGCCCCCTGCGGTGCGGAGCCACAGAGCCTGGACCCCCTGCGGAGGACAGGGGACAGAAGACTTCCTGACCACTGAGGCTCGAGAGGAGAGAAGGGGGAGTTATGTAAATAAAAGGCTAATGAATGTGAATAAAGAGACTTTGATATAGATGTGTGATTTCCCCCGCGAGGGAAATGGTTTGATGTGAGAAGGTTTAAATGAGAGAACTTTGGTGTGTTCACTCTCTTTGTTCGCTGCTCAAGAATAAGAGCAGACAGTGGAATGATTTCTTGAATAAACTGAAATGGAAGACAATTCGGTTTCGTTATTCAAGTCTCCCCACATTGGTGACTGACGACGTTGAGAATGGACGAAGAAATTCTCAGGGTCCCGGACTCACAGCGCTCAGAGCTGGCGAGCGCAGTGGCCGTTAAGCTGCCTGATTTCTGGCAGGATAACCCACGGTCGTGGTTTCTGCAAGCAGAGTCGCAGTTCGCGCTCGCAGGAGTAACGGTGGATGACACTAAGTTCCACCATGTCATCGCTAAACTGGACAACAGCACAGCTCGGTGCGTGCAAAGCTTGGTGGAGCAGCCACCCGCGACCGACAGGTACGGCAAGCTGAAATCCACCCTCATCAAGTTTTTCACCCCCTCGGCTGAAGTGAGGGCGAGGAGGATCCTGTCTTTGCTAGACCAAGGTGGACACAGGCCGAGCGCCCTGATGGAGGAGATGATACAGCTGAGAGGTTTGGACAACGATGATTTCATTTTTCAGTTCATCTTCCTCTCCAACCTCCCGGCGCATGCGAGAAGCACGCTGGCCGGCAAAAAGTGTCACACCCTGGAGGAGTTCCGGGAGCTGGCCCAGGAGGCAGACGGGATCCTGGACGCCTGCGGCGGGCAAGCAACCACAGCAGCGACCCGAGACAGCGGGGAGCCAGAGGCGGCAGAACCAGACTGGCCGACGACGGCGGCAACACGGCCGCGACGAGGGGGAGCCAATAGCCCGGCGGCAGAGGCGCGGGCACGACACAGCGGAGGAGAAGATCTCTGCTTTTACCATCGGAGGTTCGCAGAGAAGGCACGCAGGTGTGTGCCGCCCTGCATCTTCAGGAGTTCGGGAAACGGCAAGACCGGGGGTCGCTAGCAGCTTCGACCCTCGGAGAACGCAACAAGCTGCTCTACATCACGGATGCGCGCTCCGGACGAGTGTTCCTCATTGACACCGGAGCACAAGTGAGCTTCATCACCCCAACATACGCGGACCGGGTGGCTGGACCCCACGGTGACGGAGCTACAGCGGCAAATGGCTCGAACATCAACACCTACGGGAGAAGGACCTTGCCTTTATGCTTACATGGCCGCACATATGAATGGACTTTTGTAGTAGCGGCGGTGAGTTTCAACATGTTGGGCGCGGATTTTTTGTGTTCACACAATCTGTTAGTTGATCTTGCTAATAGACGGCTGGTAAATGCACTCTCTTTTTACTCTCTCCCCTGTTCAGCTCGAGTGTCCCCGCCACCAGTACAGACCCACGTCGCTACAGCAGGTGGTAAGTTTCACACACTCCTCACCCAATTTCCAGCGCTCACTGTGCCCACTTTTTCAGCGACGGTCGCGAAGCACGGGGTGAAACACTTTATCCCCACTTCTGGTCCTCCCGTGTTTGCAAAAGCTCGGCGCTTGGATGCAGTTAAGCTCGCCATTGCGCGCGAGGAGTTCGCCAGCCTGGAGAGGCTGGGCATCGTTCGTAGGTCGAAGAGCCCGTGGGCTTCGCCGCTGCACATGGTACCGAAAGCCGATGGCTCCTGGAGACCGTGCGGGGATTACCGCAGGCTAAACAACGCTACGGCACACGATCGTTATCCCATCCCGCACATTCAGGATTTTTCGGTGCACCTGGCGGGGGCGCGCATTTTTTCAAAGATTGATCTAGTTCGCGGCTATCACCAAGTCCCGGTCCAACCGGAGGACATTCCTAAAACAGCGGTAATAACCCCGTTCGGACTTTTCGAATTTTTACGCATGCCGTTTGGTCTCAAAGGGGCGGCGCAAACATTTCAGCGGATGATGGATGCCGTGTTACGCGATCTCCCTTTCGTGTTTGTGTACCTCGACGACATTTTGGTCGCGAGTACTTCAGAGGACGAACACGAAACGCACCTCACAGCAGTTTTTAGGAGGCTGGGAGAGCACGGCTTAATAGTTAACCCAGCCAAGTGCCAGTTCGGCGTTGAGCGGATTGATTTTTTGGGTCACCGCGTCTCCCCGGAGGGAGCGGTTCCGTTACCAGAGAAAGTACGCGCGGTAGCGGATTTTCCCCGTCCACAAACGGTCAAATCACTACAGGAATTCTTGGGGATGGTGAATTTTTATAACCGGTTCCTGCCCCACGCAGCTCAAATCATGCAACCGTTATATGCCGCGCTCAAAAAACAAAAGCCGACCCAGGCGGTCGAATGGTCCCCGGAGCGGGAGCGCGCGTTCACAGAGGTTAAAAAAGCCTTGGCTGACGCTGCGCTCCTGGCCCACCCAGACCCTGCAGCACGTATCGCGCTGACGACAGACGCTTCAGATTTAGCCATAGGGGCCGTTATTGAGCAACAGGTAGCCGGAGTTTGGCAGCCTTTGGCTTTCTTTAGCAAATCTTTAAGCGCGGCTGAGCGAAAATACAGCGCGTTTGACAGAGAACTGTTGGCGCTGCATTTGGCTATTCGTCATTTCCAGTTCTGGCTGGAAGGACGGTGCTTCACCGCTTATGTGGACCACAAGCCGCTCACATACGCCATGGCCAAAATTTCAGATCCGTGGTCCGGCAGGCAGCAGAGGCAGCTGGCCGCAATCTCGGAATTTACCACTGACATTAGGCACGTCGCGGGCAAATTCAATGTAGTAGCGGATTGTCTCTCACGCGCGTTCACGACCCCAACACGCGCAGAGGCAGAACGGGCCACCGTGACCGCGCCGCAGGAGAGCGGCACGGTGGCGCGCGCAGCCCCGGTGCACGTGGGTATAGATTACGCAGCCATGGCAGCGGACCAGGGGGCGGACGCAGACGTGCGCGCGCTCCAGTCTGGACCAACAGGGTTGAGGCTGGAGAGCAAGTGTTTACAAACCGGTATGCCCCCCCTGATCTGCGACATGTCGACGGGGCACCCGCGTCCGGTGGTTCCGGCCACGTGGCGCCGCCGTGTTTTTGACTCGGTCCACTCACTGGCGCACCCGGGGGTGCGCGCGTCGGTGAAACTAGTGGCGGAAAAGTTTGTTTGGCCGTGCCTGCGCAAGCACGTGAAGGAATGGGCAAAAACCTGCATTTCCTGTCAACGGGCCAAAATTCACAGGCACACAAGAGCCCCGTTAGAACCGTTCCGCATTCCGGCCAGAAGGTTCGACCATGTGCACGTCGACCTTGTGGGCCCCCTACCGGCATCACAGGGGTTCACGTATCTTTTGACAATGGTGGACCGCACCACACGTTGGCCGGAAGTGGTCCCACTTGCGACGACCACGGCCGCGGAGGTGGCTCGCGTTTTTTTAACGGCTTGGGTGGCGCGCTTCGGGGTTCCGTCGGACATTACGTCCGATAGAGGACCGCAATTCATCTCTGAGCTGTGGTCAGCGATGGCCAACGGCTTAGGAGCCAAAATTCACCGCACTACGGCTTACCACCCTCAGGCTAATGGTTTATGCGAGCGTTTTCATAGGTCTTTGAAGGCAGCACTCAGAGCGTCGCTCACGGATGCAGATTGGGTAAATAAACTCCCATGGGTTTTATTAGGGTTGCGTTCTGCGCCTAAAGAGGACTTAGACGCCTCCCCAGCGGAGCTGGTATTCGCACAAACTCTGAGGCTGCCGGGCGAGTTTTTACCAGAGCACCCAGAGCCCCCACCTCTCTCTGCTCTGGGACCGTTAGTCGGCACGGGGGCAGACACGCTCCCGGGTCCGGTTCATCACGCTTTTCCACGAGTTTTCGTCCCCAAGGCTTTGAAAAATGCCGATTTCGTTTTTGTCAGGCGCGAAGCCCTTAAAGCAACGCTCAAACCACCTTACGAAGGGCCATTTCGAGTGCTGGAGGCAGGTGATAAGCAATTTGTGCTAGATTTTGGAGACAGAAAAGAGACAGTCAGCATTGACAGACTGAAACCTGCTTTTGTCATGAAGGACGTGTCTGTACCGGTCGCGGTGGCGCCTCGACGAGGCAGGCCCCCGCAGAGGGCAATTAACCACTCTCTTCCTCAGTCAACAGACCCGAAGCAGAACAGCACCGCAGGCAAGGCGGGGCCAACGCACAGCAGATTCGGCAGACGGCTGAAGCCCAAGCGGCACACAGACTGAATGTTGGTGTGGATTATTCAGTAGTGAGTAAGGTGCTATTAAATTTTGGGAATTAGTCTGTTCTTCATCGTTTGGGGGGGGTTATATGGCTGTGTTGTGAGACATGTATATGTTGGACACTGCATATGTGATTTAACCACGATGAAGGAGAGCCAGCCCCCTGCGGTGCGGAGCCACAGAGCCTGGACCCCCTGCGGAGGACAGGGGACAGAAGACTTCCTGACCACTGAGGCTCGAGAGGAGAGAAGGGGGAGTTATGTAAATAAAAGGCTAATGAATGTGAATAAAGAGACTTTGATATAGATGTGTGATTTCCCCCGCGAGGGAAATGGTTTGATGTGAGAAGGTTTAAATGAGAGAACTTTGGTGTGTTCACTCTCTTTGTTCGCTGCTCAAGAATAAGAGCAGACAGTGGAATGATTTCTTGAATAAACTGAAATGGAAGACAATTCGGTTTCGTTATTCAAGTCTCCCCACATTCCTTTTATTTTTTTGAGCAGTATATAAACCTCAATTCCAACGAAGTTGGAACATTGTGTAAAACATAAATAAAAATAGAATACAATGATTTGCAAATGCTTTTCAACCTATAGCCAACTGAATACACTACAAGACAAGATATTTAATGTTCAAACTGATAAATATTTTTTTTTTTTTGCAAATGTTTACTCATTTTGAATTTGATGCCTGCAACACATTCTGAAAAAGCTGGAACAGGGCCAGCAAAAGACTGAGAACATTCCACAGGTGAACACGTTAATTGGTAACAGGTGAGTGCCATGATTGGGAATAAAAGGAGCATCCCCGAAAGGCTCAGTCCTTCACTAGCAAGGATGGGGCGAGGTTCTCCACTTTGTGAACAACTTGGGCAGCTCGGTGGCGCAGTGGTTAGCACTGTGGCAGCACAGTAAGAAGGTCACAGGATCAATCCCACCTCGCCATCAGTGACCCTTCTGTGTGGCGTTTGCATGTTCTTCCTGTGTCTGCATGGGTTTACCCCGGGTACTCCGGTTTCCTCCCACAGGCCAAAAACATGCAAGTTAGGTTAATTGGAGACTCTGAAGTGGTGTGAATGGTGAAGGGATTGGCGTCGTACCGTGGCTGCCTCATCCATCCAGATGGATGCCCTGAATTTCCCTCTGGGGATTAATAAAGTATACAAAAAAAAAGATGCGACCCTTCAGCCTCCATGCTGCGGATCCCTGCAGTTATATCTCAAAACATATAGAAATTAATGAAGCTCATTTTAATTATTTTATTTTTTAAATTATTGTTTATTGCAATTGGATACATTTCTCAATGGAAATGCATACTTTTATGAACGTAAAATATATATTTTTTAAATTATTATGTTGTCAGCCATGTATGACTGTGTCACATCTGACAGCGGCTGCACAGAGAGCCGCTCAGCATCTCTGTCCTCAGTGCATGTGGAGAAGCACGGACAGCAGCTGCTTCCTGCCACTACTGGTAAGACATGAACATATCCAGAGAAAGTAAAATCACAGAGGAAAATAGAGTCTAATTCTGTGTGGACAGATCCATTTGTGTTCATGTATGGTTGTTGTGGAGAGAATTTCTCCACAAGAACAGAAACAAGGAGAAAAATAGCTGCCTCATTAGTGTCTACAGGTCCATAAAAAGTCTTAAATGTAATTATCTAAAATCAATGCCTTAATTATCCTTAAAAATGAGAAACGATCCTTGAATTCTTGCTCAATAACCTTATAGTCTCCTGCGCTATAAAAGCTGGATTCACCAGACATGACCGAAGACTGAATTAGTGTGAATTTATTTTCAATGTCACAGCTCAATACTTCCTGAGTGATGTAAAAATAAAAGCCCTCTACAGCGATTTAGTTTTCAGAAAGGTTGTTTTTGCTATTTGCTTTTATTATGAAATACCATTGACCAGACACACTTGTCTGAAATCACAGCCGACAGTTTTTTCTCACAATTTGTAAAGAAAAAAAGAAGGAAAAAAAAAGAGAGGAGATTCTGTGACAGTGCTGTAGAGGTAAGCCCTTTCTTTTAAGGACGTTTTCAGCTTTTTGTCTGTAGGATAACTGCTAGTTTGTTACCTGTGGGGTTTTGGACAGTGAATATATGTGCAGATTGTCTATTAGTGCCACACATTTTTTTTTTAAATTATAACCAATATTTAGCTCAGCAGAAGAAGATATTTTTTTAAAATGTTTTTTCCACTCTGTTGTAATTATTTCTAATTGGCTTAATTTTCACCAAATGATTTTGAAAGTTATATTAATTAGAAAGTTGTTTAGAATTCTTTTTGTTTTTTCCAAAATAAAGAAGAATATCAGACAACCAATTATCAGACAATCAATCTACTAGTTGTCAACTTGAGAGTCTGAAGAACAGGTGAAGGACACAGATTTATATTAATACATTTGAATAAGAAGCATTATGCACTGTGTCTTTGTGGATCTAGAGAAAGCATGTGATAGGGTGCCAAGACAGGAAGTGTGGTAATGCATGAGAAAGTCAGGGGTGGCAGAGAAGCATGTGAGGATGGTGCAGGACATGTATAAGGACAGCAAGACGGTGGTGAAGTGCGATGTAGGAGTGATGGATGGATTAAAGGTGGGGGTGGGATTACATCAGGGATCAGCTCTGAGCCCCTTCATGTTTGCCATGGTGATGGACAGGCTGACAGACAAGGCTAGGCAGGAGTCTCCGTGGACCATGATGTTTGCAGATGACACTGTGATATGCAGTGAGAGTAGGGAGTAGGTGGAAGAGAACCTGGAGAGGTGGAGGTATGCTCTGGAGAGAAGAGGAATGAAAGTCAGTAGAAGCAAGACAGAATACATGAATGTGAATGAGAGGGAGGCAGGTGCAATGGTGAAGATGGAAGGAGTAGAGGTAGTGAAAGTAGATGTTTTAATACCTGGGGTCCTCTCCCTTTTCTTTCCCCCTCCCCACACTTGCTTTCCTCATTCCCCATCCTGTCACGTCCTTCACGGGTAAAATAATTTAAATAAAGTATTAAAAGTTATTACAGGAGGATTTACAACAACATACAGTACATAGATAGGTACTGTATAAAGCTCCTTTTGGCAAAGTAAATCTGTTTTGGCACAGTAAGGGTAGCAGATTTCTGTTCTGCTCACCTAGCTGCCTGACAGGACAAGGGAAAGAAAAAAAAATACCTGTGGTCAACCATCAAAGCAATGGAAAATGCACAAGAGAGGTGAAGAAGAGAGTGCAGGGAGAGTGGAGCGGGTGGAGACGAGTGTCAGGGGTGATTTGTGAAAGAAGGGTAACAGCAAGAGTGAAAGAGAAGGTTTACAAGACGATAGTGAGACCTGCTATAATGTATGGTTTTTGGACGTGGTGCTGACAAAAAGATAGGAGGTAGAGCTGGAGGTGGCAGAGTTGAAGATGCTAAAATTTTCATTGGTAGTGACTAGGAGGGACAGGATTAGAAATGAGTATATCAGAGGGACAGCTCAGGCTGAATGGTTTGGAGACAAAGTAAGAGAGGCAAGGCTGAGATGGTTTGGACATGTGCAGAGGAGGGATAGTGGATATATTGGACAAAGGATGTTGAAGATGGAGTTGCCAGGCAGGAGGAAAAGAGGAAGACCACAGAGAAGATTCATAGATGTAGTGAAGGAGGACATGGACAGGGTTGGTGTTACAGAACAAGATGCAAGGGATAGGGTGAGATGGAGGCAGATGATCTGCTGTGGCAACCCCTAAAGGAAGCAGCTGAAAGTAGAAGGAGCATTATGAGGAAACATAAAAAGGATGAAAAGTAGCTTCTTCTAAATAAAACCTTCATCTCTAATTTATTAAAATATCAGGAACTAAAGCTGTGTGATCACTGCTGAAAGTAGGAAATGGATGATATTTTTCAGATTTATACAATTTATGAATATGCTGATAATTAAAAAAACTATACAAAAATTATTGTCAGATACAGTATTTAGAAATTTATTTTTCAGCACAAAACAATTTATAATATATTTCTAATACTTTTATTTCACAAATGAAGCTATATACAAAACTTGACAGTTTTTCACTGTTGTAGTATGAATTCATTAGTACCACATAATATTCAGAGCTATGTACGTACAGTATATATAAAAAACTTTATAAGCAGCATAATCGCAGATGACACCACGGTGATCGGACTCATCAGGGACAACGATGAGTCAGATTACAGGGCAGAGATTGAGCACTTGGCTACTTGGTGCGCTGACAATAACCTGCTCCTTAACACCAGCAAAACCAAGGAGCTCATAGTGGACTACAGGAAGGAGAGGGGAGAGACACATGACCCCATCCATATCAATGGCATAGCTGTTGAACGTGTCCCCAGCTTCAAATTCCTGGGGACCCACATCTCGGAGGACCTGTCCTGGTCAGTTAACACCACCAGCCTGATCAAGAAGGCTCATCAGCGCCTCTTCTTCTTGAGGACACTGAAGAAGAACCTTCTGTCAACTGACATCCTGGGCAACTTCTACCGCTGTGTGATAGAGAGCACCCTGACCAACTGTGTCACAGTCTGGTATGGGAGCTGCTCTGTCGCTGACCGTAAGGCGCTGCAGCGGGTGGTGAAAACCGCCCAACGCATCACAGGGACTCCACTTCCAGTTATAGAGGATGTCTACAGGAAAAGATGTCTGCGCCGGGCACGCAGCATTCTTAGGGACTCCAACCATCCTGCTCATGGACTGTTCTAGCTTCTCCCCTCCAGAAGGCGTTTCAGAAGCCTTCGGACTAGAACCAGCAGGTTTAGGAACAGTTTCTTTCCAACAGGTGTCACGTTATTGAACTTAGTTCCCCGCTGACTCTCTTACCATCATCTCTTACCATCCTCACCTGTACATAACTGCCCACCTAACTTATTGTACATTATTTGCACATAACGGTACTCTTGACTTTCTGCACTGCTGCATATATTTGTGTATATTTGCTTAAATTGCACATAACCGCATGGTTGGCGGTTCGAATCCCGCTCTCCCCAGATATCCTGCCGTTGTGTCCCTGGGCAAGACACTTCACCCCAATTGCTCCTGGTGGGTCTGGAAGCGCCATGTTAGGCAGCATGCCACCATCAGTGTGTGAATGTGTGTGTGAATGGGTGAATAGCAGGATCTGTAAAGCGCTTTGGTCATCAAGAGATGAGAATAAAAAGCGCTATATAAGTGAATGCCATTTACCATTTACCATACTGTCAATTACTGTATATACTGCACTGCTGTCCTTTGCACTTCTGATTGGATGCTAAACTGTGTTTCGTTACCTTGTATTCAAACGTGTAATGACAATAAAGTTGAATCGAATCGAATCGAATCTAATCTTTATTGTAAAGGTCAAATTGCCATTGCGGCCCTCAGCCACTTCTATTTTAGTCGGAGATGGGCAAAATGACTCTTTGGTTGGCAAAGGTTGCACACCCCTGACTTAGGCAAATAGTCCATCAGTATAAGGACAATGTTTTTCAATGTACAATTGCAAGGAATTAAGGGATTTCCTCATCACATGTCCACATGCGAGGACATGTGTGTGCAGACCAAGACCTTCTGCATATACAACAACAATAAACCCTGGTTCATTCCTAAACTGAAGCAGCTACGTCAGACCAAGGAGGAGGCCTACAGGACTGGTGACTGGACTCTGTACAAGCGGGCCAGAAACATGCTGACGAAGGAGACTAGGCTTGCTAAGAGGAGCTACAGTGTGAAGTTACAAAAAAACTTCTCAGCTAACAACTCTGCTTCTGTCTGGAGAGGCCTACGGAATATCACCAACTACAGGAGACCATCCCCCCACCCTGCGGAAAACCTCCAGCTGGCTAATGACCTAAACAGCTTTTACTGCAGGTTTGAAAAGAACCTACAGTTCTCACCTCCCACCCACACAAAAGGATTATCTGCAGCCCCAGGAACTCCATCCCTCCTCCACTCTGACCTCCCACCAGCACTAATGATCTGTGAAGAGGAGGTGCGCCGGGTCTTTCAGAGACAAAAGATCAAGAAGGCTGCAGGACCTGATGGTGTGTCTCCGTCCTGCCTGAGAGTCTGCTCCAACGAGTTGGCCCCCATCTTCACCCGGATCTTTAACAGATCACTGGAGCTGCGTGAAGTGCCTTCCTGCTTCAAACGCTCCATCATCATTCCAGTTCCCAAGAAACCCTCTATTACAGGATTAAACGACTACAGACCTGTTGCCCTGACCTCTGTGGTCATGAAATCCTTGGAGAGATTGGTGCTGAGCCACCTGAAGGTCATCACAGGCTCCCTGATGGACCCACTGCAGTTTGCCTACCGGTCAAACAGGTCAGTGGATGATGCAGTGAATATGGGACTACATTACATCCTGCAACACCTCGACTCCCCAGGGACGTACGCCAGGATCCTGTTTGTCGACTTCAGCTCAGCGTTCAACACCATCATCCCAGGCATTCTTCATCAGAAACTCCTCCAGCTCAAGGTGCCCCCCTCCACCTGCCAGTGGATCTCCAGCTTTCTGACTGACAGGTGGCAACAGGTGAAGCTAGGGAGATTTACATCCAGCTCCCGAAAAATTAGTACTGGCGCCCCCCAAGGATGTGTCCTTTCCCCACTGCTCTTCTCCCTCTACTCCAACGACTGCACCTCAGAGGACCCTTCGGTGAAGCTCCTGAAGTTTGCGGACGACACCACAGTCATCGGTTTGATCCGGGATGATGATGAGTCTGCATACAGGCGGGAGGTGGAGCAGCTGATCCTCTGGTGCAGCCAGAACCATCTTGAACTTAACCCAGCCAAAACGGTGGAGATGACTGTGGATTTCAGGCGACACCCCCCTTCATTCCCCCCACTCACCATCCTCAACAGCACAGTGTCCACTGTGGACTCCTTCAAGTTTCTGGGTACCACAATCTCCCGGAACCTGAAGTGGTCCTCCCATATTGACACTGTCCGGAAAAAGGCCCAGCAGAGGTTGTTTTTTCTGCGTCAGCTCAAGAAGTTTGATTTGCCTCAGGAGCTGCTGGTTGTCTTCTACACCGCCATCATCCAATCTGTCCTCTGCTTTTCCATCACTGTCTGGTTTGGATCTGCCACTAAACAGGACAAGACCAGACTGCAGCGGATCATTAAGTCTGCGGAGAGGATCATTGGTACCGACCTACCCTCCATTGAGAACTTATATCGGTCCATAACCAGGAAACGGGCGGGAAACATCTGTGCTGACCCATCACACCCCGGCCACAAACTGTTTGAACTTCTATCTTCTGGTCGTCGTTACAGATCACTGAAGGTCAAAACCACCCGTCACAGGAATAGTTTCTTTCCTCAAGCCATCACTCTGATGAACTCCTAACATTCACCTAGTCCTACCTGTTGCTGTACTCATGACTTTTCATCCATTATTACATTGCACATAACTCTCACACTGCTTTTTACTTCATTCACATTATATCACTGAATCTGAGTCCACATTGAAATACTGTGTGATTGTATATTTTTTCATATATTTCTGCAAAGTGTGGTTAGTCCGAGTAAATAACTGCATATATTCCTGTATATATTTGCATCCTTTTATAGAAACGTGGACAGACTGTAATTTACTGTACATACTCTGGTTGTCATTGAATCCTTATTTAAATCCTTCACCTGAACAACGAGAGCAAGTTTTTAGCCAAAGTCAAATTCCTTGTATGTGTTGTGCATACTTGGCCAATAAAGCTGATTCTGATTCTGATTCTGATTCTGATCTACAGTCCATAATATCATCAAAAGAGGCCAAAAACCAACACTGAATTCCCGTGACCTTCGATCCCTCAGGTGGCACTGCATTAAAAACCGACATCATTCTGTAAAGGATATTACCAAATGGGCTCAGGAACACTTCAGGAAGACCAGAATCAGTGACAAGGCCCAATCCACATACTACAAGGCTAATAGTGGCTAGCACTACATTAAGCAGCATAAATCCTATGATAAAAAGACTTACCGGTTTAAGGACATGACTGGCTGTATGCACAGTGGCCCAGGATAATGACAAACTGCATCGGTCTTTAAATGCAGTTTAATGATAAAACTCATCTTAATTTGGGTCGTTTTCAAAGCAACTAGCCCAAAAACGCTAACTGGCTGGATGCTAACTTCAGTTAGGCCAGAGAGTCTTGATTGGCTCAACACTACTCAGGTGCCAGTGGTTGTACACATATACATCACCAAAAACTCTCTGTTTCAACTTGCCTTTTTTGAGTGAAGTTGAAACAGAGGTGAAATTTTAAAGCAAAAAAAAAAAAAAAACAGACACGAGACATGAGTGATTTCACTGTTGATATGTCTTGTAAGTCATGAAAAACATCTTACAGACATGTAACAAGAAAAAAAAAACTTGATTTTTAGCGGAGTGTCACTTTGGTAAATATCACAGTGGTAAATATCCTCTGTCCCAGCTTTTTTCTAAAGTGCTGCAGGCATCAAATTCAAAATGAGTGAATATCTGTAAAAAACAATAATGTCTGTCAGTTTGAACATTAATTATATTGTTTTTGTAGATTATTCAATTGAATATAGATTGAAAGGGTTTTGCAAATCATTGTATTCCGTTTTATTTACACAACATCCCAACTTCATTGGAAATAGGGTTTGTACATGAACGAGTGAGGAAAAGGGGGAACCCCAATATGGACATGGAATGAGGGAGAGAGGTGTATAAAAGCACTAAAGTCGAGGTGTTTCTATATTACTGAGGGCCAACATGAGGGTGATAAAGTCAGGGCCTCGGCATTCATTTTAAAACTTTTTTTTCCTAAGTGAAAAAATATTGTATCTTATTTTTTAAAGCATCTAGCACGGATGCAGAGTAAAGTTTGTAATTTATAAAATAAACTTTTTTTTTCTCATAAATTGGAAATTACAACAGTATGAGGGCGTGGGATTGCAAATTTAAGACACTAGGTAAAAGATGTGACAAATTTATGAAGGGGAGTTACAAATGTAAGAACTTGGGGGGGAAGATGGAAAAAAGTCGCAAATTAGTGAAATTGGAGGAAAAAGTTGAATATTTACAAAACTAGGGGGAAGTAATAAATTTACTAAATTGGTAGAAAAAACTTGCAAATTCACAAGACAGAAAAAAGGCACACTTTAAAACGTGTGGAATGGGAGAAAGTGGCAAATTTATTAAAGTTAGCAAATTTAAGGGGGGGGGGGTAATTTTACAAAAGTGAAAAAACACCCAACGTCTGTCACTCCAAATCATCATTTTTTCTATCATGCAGGATAATTGTTATCCACCTTTTTCCTAGGCCCCATGATGCCTTGCGTGAATTATGGTAGCAACTTCTGGTACTAGTTTATAACATATGGTTGTCACTGAAACGAGACACTTTTCCTTGTTAAAAAACAATGACTTTGGCATCAGAAATGCGGGAACACGGCCTCTTGCACCTCAAAACAGTAACATAATCATACCACTTCCCACGACTATCAAGGGATGGAAAGATGATCTTTAAAAGTTGTCTTGTACATAGTAGCTCCGTTAGTTAGTGCCGCTGCTAAGATGGTAACGATGTTAACAATATTTTAGCTAGGTTGAAAACTCGCATTCGATCGGTCGGGAGTTATGTCTTCCACAAAAACATAAGTATTTTTAGAAAGTACAATTTCTAAGCTTTAAAATGATACCAGACACTCGGGGGTTTCCTGGGACTTTGCCGCTAGCAAAGAAAGAAAGAAAATCATGACTTTTCGTGCCTGTACAGCTCGTATTGGCACGGTGCACATTCAACACCATACTTGGACGTTTTAAATTTGGGGTAAAATGTCAGCTCTGTGACATTCATACAAGTGAAAACATACCTGGCTCTTGTCTTGGTGTCTGTCCTGTATCTGTCCCACCGATCTCA
This sequence comes from Pholidichthys leucotaenia, assembly GCA_020510985.1. NCBI lineage: Eukaryota > Metazoa > Chordata > Actinopteri > Cichliformes > Pholidichthyidae > Pholidichthys > Pholidichthys leucotaenia. The sequence goes on from CM035847.1 coordinate 118,183,556, forward strand.
CGAACAATCCTTTAGTTTTCAGTGCATGATCTAATCATTGCTGGTGAAGCCACAGATTGAGCTGTGCTTATCTCTGAGGAGCCTCACACACCACGAACAGCAGCAAGTACCAGAACTAAACATTCAAAAATACAAAAACTACAAGTGCTGAAATTAGCTGCCACTTGAGTGGAAAACACCTATGTGGACTATACATTAAAATGAATTTGAAAAACTTTTAAAAACGCTACTTTAAATACCCCCTAGACTCTACTCAAACTGACTGATTTTACACTGGGACAGTCGAAACCGGAAGTTCCGTCCATAATCGTTCCTACAGCGGCACCCCCAGGAATAACGTGGATAAGGGAACATATTTTAAAGGGGTCACTGACTGAAATTTTTTTTGTAGGTTTGTAGGTCATTGAAAAAATATCAAAACACTCACTTCTCTGAAAACAGCCTTATACAGCTTTTCTCTCCAAGAAGCATTTTAACTCTTCTGGGTTTGTTTCTGTATGTCACTTAAAGGTAAATGTCACTAGCCTTGATACCTGCCCACTGCTCTATTATTGGCCAGCCTAGCTCTGTCATGTAGATGAGAAGGGAGTCCAAGGCGTTAGCTTAAGAGCTAACAGTGGTACTAGTTATTTTCTTTCAATCTCAGTCACTCCATTTCCCCCGGCTCACTAATCCACAGTCGATAATATATCTTGTTTCATTCTGGCTTATTTTGTTCTATTTTTGTCATGATGCTACAATGAAAATCTTCATATAAAGAAAATTTCAAAAACAGTAAAAAAAAATCTGAACTGCTTTAAATTAATTAGATATTACATATCTTACGAAGCAGCTATACTGTATATGCATTCTATGGTTTTTTCTCATATATCATACTGTTTGACAGTCTGGGCTCAAGCAGCCCCTTCCACAATAAGACATATAGGTTCATTATATAATCAAACCCTAAAAATCTTGGACAAAAAGCCCATTAGGTGGCATCACTGTAATGTTTTAAAAAAATACAACCTATTGAGTTTTGAGAGTTTCATTGACCTCTGTTTTCTGAAATTAATGTTCAAATGTCTCCATAAATCAGCACCCGAGCCACTTGCTGGTTTCATTCAAAGACAGGACAGCAGCAGAGCCACCAGGAGTTCTGTTAACAATAACTGTAAAATATTCCACCGCAGAACCACATTTGGACAAACAGCATTCTCTATAAAGGGCAGTCACATCTGGAACACAATGCCAAATGAAATTAAAATAATAACGGACTTTAAAACATTCACTAAAAAGGTTAAAAACTGGCTGAAAAATAAACAAGAATGTACTCATGTATGAATTGATTGTCTACGAGGTGAGAGTGAATGAAGGGAAGGAATGAATGTGTTTGTTTATAGTGAGTGACGAAGGGAGGGCGGCCTGAAATAGGCAAATGTGAGTCAGGTTGTTATATTTGTGTATTTATAATATTTATAATATTTATAATTGTGTATTTATAGTATTTATAATATTTATAATTGTGTATTTATAATCTTTTTGCATTGATGTATGTGGTTATTGTGTATTTTCTTTATTTCTTTTCTTTTCTTTACTTGATTCTCTTTTCTAAAGCCCATCCAGGGACAAGAGTTGCAAATTAGCTAATAGCTATACACTCCATGTGCAACACATCAGATTGATTGTCATTGATTAATTGTCTATGTTTATTGCACTGTCCCTGTCAAATAAACTAATCTATCTAAACATTAGCATTAGTGCGGCTAGCCACATACAGCTACCCTCTGTGGGGAAGAGGTGACAGACAGGCCACCTGGCATTAGCTTAACTGTCAATTGCTGGTTTTGATTGCTTTTTTTTATAAATTCTATCAACCCCACTGGAATCTTTGTTTGTCTAACAACACTTGACCATATATTTCGTTCTTCATTCAGGCGGCTAGCTGAAGACTCTTGAAAAGAGACTCTTGACTCGACTCTTCAATTTAGCCACTCATTTGTGTGGGTGCGTTCCAATCGCCCGGTAGTGCCCTACGAAGTGGACTGCTTAGGATATGCATCCATATTAAGTAAAATTCCAAACTGTAGGGAGCAAACAGATGTTCACTTCAAAGGAAAATGAGAGTTGAGTAGGGAAGAAGTGAACTGTTCATCACTTCACGAGAAGTTGACAAGAAGATTACCCATAACTCATTGCACCTCAACTATGAGTAAAACTATCTTGTTAATAATGTTAGAAACAATTGTTTCCAACTGTTGATTATTGTTTATATCAATTAATATTAATAAAAATATATTTGTATTAATAATTTTTTAAGTAGTATAAAATGTCCACAGTAGTATAAGTCATCATCATCATAGCAGTCTGTCGGGGGTGACAATGACTGTTTCACTTAGGTCTGATCAGATTCCTCCACGCAGCTCTGTCCTTCGCCCTCCGCTGCCAGGAACTCCTGACCTTGTTAACCTGGGCAACGTCCGAGCTGGTATGAGTTGCTTTCTGACTGACCATTTCATCAAACTGCTTGCAAAGTATTTGAGTACTGCTAGCTTTTGCTGGACTAGCGGCACATTCTTGGCAGACAGAGGTATTATCAGTGGCAAGGACAGGCCAAGACAAACTGAGTATCTGTTGCAGTGACTGACCAGATGATAGGTTTGTTTATCTCTGCTCTTTGTGTAGTATATGTCATGATGCACCGACTGGCAAAAGTCCACCACAGACCTTGCAACAGATGTGCTTATCTGTCAGGATGTCCAGTCTCACCCCGTGTAACTGGGAGTGGTCCACCACAGACCTGTGACATATTATTTTTAGTTCTGCCAGGATGCCCAGTTTCACCCTCCACACCCTCGGGAGAGCAGGGTTGCCGGTTGAGTCGCTGACAGCCCGACCCATGAGACAGGTAGTACCAGTTTTCAACGTGTCCATGATTACCGTGGTAACACACGGAGGAGGGAGGTGACGTTGCAGGGTGTGTCAAATGGAGAAACTTTTTTAAGGGCAGTTCCAATAACTGAGGGTCCCTGAGAACCGGGCAGCACGGTGGTACAGTGGTTAGCACTGTTGCCTTACAGCTAGAAGGTTCCAGGTTTGAATCCCCAGGCTGGCAGGGGTAGGAACCTTTCTGTGTGGAGTTTGCATGTTCTCCCTGTGCTGCGTGGGTTTACTCCGGGGGCTCCGGTTTCCTCCCACAATCCAAAGACATGCATGTTAGGTTAATTGGTTGTTCTAAATTGTCCCTAGATATCTATCTCCTATAGGCCCTTAGAGTAGAGGGTTAGTGCTAGTGAAGTGCTTTGAGTGGTCTTTGAGACTAGAAAAGCACTATATAAGTACAGGTCCTTATCCCTTATCCCCTAACCAAACCGGGAGAAGTGAGTACTGTTGAATTATTTTATGCTTCTGTGCTTACTGTACTCCAGGGACCAGTCATATCCTATCATCCACTGAAATCACGCACCACTGTCCACCAGGGATGGTTTACCTTATTCATTCTTGAAGGCAAATACAGCAGGGGAAAAGTATTGAACACATCAACATTTTTCTCATTAAACATATTTCTGATGGAGCCACTGACCTGAGATTTTCACCAGATACCAGTAACAACCCAAGTAATCTATACATACAAAGAAATCAAGACAGCTGTGTTCACAAAACAAGCTATATTTAATAAAGTGAAATGACACAGGGAATAAGTATTGAACATGGTTGGTGAAATTCATTTAATATTTAGTAGAAAAGCCTTTGTTGGTAATAACAGCTTCCAGACGCCTCCTGTATGGAGAAACTAGGCACAGGCATTGCTCAGGAATGATTTTAGCCCATTCTTCCACACAAACTGTCTTCAGATCTTGAAGGTTCAGTGGGTGTCTTCTATGAACTCTGATCTACAGCTTGTTCCATAGATCTTCAATTGGATTCAGGTCAGGTGACTGACTGGGCCATTCTAGCAGCTTTATTTTCCTTCTCTGGAACCAGTCGAGAGTTTCCTTGGTTGTGTATTTGGGATCGTCTTGCTGAAATGCCCACCCTCATTTCATCTTCAGCATCTTGGTAGATGGCAACAGGTTCTTATCAAGGATGTCTCTACATTTGTCCATTCATCTTTCCTTCAATTATATGAAGTCTGCCTGTACCATATGCTGAAAAACACCTCCCACACCATGATGCTCCTACCTCTAAATTTCGCTGTTGGCATGGTGTTTTGGGGCTGGTGTGCAGTGCTATTTCTCCTACAAACATGCTGTGTGTTGTGACATTCATTCATTCATTTTCTTCCCCTTAATCCTTTTCGGGTCGCGGGGGTGCTGGAGCCTATCCCAGCATCTATGGGCGAGAGGCAGGGTACACCCTGGACAGATCGCCGGTCCATCGCAGGGCCAACACAGAGAGACAGACAACCATTCACTCTCACAGTCATACCTAAGGACAATTTAGAATCCCCAGTTTGATGCCAATTAACCTAACTTGCATATTTTTGGCATGTGGGAGGAAACCGGCGAAATCCCGGAGTAAACCCACACAGACACGGGGAGAACATGCAAACTCCACACAGATCACTGTTGGTCAGGGGCTGGGATCGAACCCAGGATCCCCTGGCCAAGGGTGAGTTGCTGTGCTGCCGCAGTGCTAACCACTCCGCCACCGCGCTGCCCGGTGTTGTGACATCCAAAAAGTTAAATTTTGGTCTCATCTGACCAGACTATATTCTCCCCGTATTTTACTGGCTTGCCCAAATGTTGTGCAGTAAAACTTTACACACACTTCAATATGCTTTTTCTTCAGCAATGGAGTCTTGTGAGGTGAGCGGGCATACAGACCATGTCCATTGAGTGCATTACTTATTGTTTTCTTTGAAACAGCTGTACCTGCTAACTCCAGGTCTTTCTGGAGTTCTCCATGAGTGGTCTTTGGCTCTTGGATAACTCTTCTGATAATTAGTTTGACCTCTCTGTCAGAAATCTTGCAAAGGGCTCCTGGTCGTGGCTAGTTTATGGTAAAAATGACCCTTTTTCCATTCCGAATGATGGCTCCAACAGTGCTCTGTTATGATCCAGCCTTTCTGTCCTCTCCCTCTGTTATTTTTAAAATGTTTGTCCAACTCTGTTATCATTAGTTTGTTTGGTTATCCCCAGTTTCTTAGTTCAGTTTTGTTTTCTAGTCTCTCCCGTCACCCTCTCATTCCTCTAGCCACTCGTGTGTTTTCATTTGACCTTAATTAGTTACCCAGCTGTCCTGTGTTTGTTAAGTTCTATGTCTCTATTTATACCCACTGTTTTCATTTCTCCCTGTGGCATCATTACATAACTTTCCCTCGGGTTCATCTTCATCATCTGGGAGTTATCTGGTTGTTTAATAAATCATTTTTTGCACTTTAAGTCCTACCAGCCTGAAGGAGTCATTTTCCTGCCTGCTGGAGGTTGCCTTCCGACATGCTCACTGTAACATTCAGCGGTTTAGAAATGCACCTGTAACCAATGTCATCATTATGTTTTGCAACAATAAGGTTGCGAAGGTCTAGAGAGAGAGCTCTTTGCTTCTGCCCATCATGAATTCTTTGTGGTGTGACAATCTGATATTCACAGACCTTTTTAAAGGTATTCATCAGGACTTAGCCAGCTGAAATTAATTTGCACTAATGGGGGATGGGGTGGCTTCCTAAATTCTGATGGATTTCAGCTGGTTTCTTGGCTTTCTAAGCCTTTTTGAACATTTTTCTTCATGTGTCCAATACTTCTTCCCTGTGCCATTCAACTTTATTAAATATGACTTGTTTTGTAAACACAGTTGCAGCATTTCTGTCTGTGTGTCTGTTCCACGCACTTCTCTTGAACCGTTCATCAGACTGAGCTAAGGTTTTATACGTGTTTTGCTAAGGTTACGAGGGTGTGCATCCCTGAGTATGGAGTTGCTCAGTCAAAATATGTAATTTTTAGCAATAAAAGTTTAGCCACCGCTCTGTGTCTCTTCATGCCCTGGCTTTAAGAAGTGTGGGCGGGTTTTCAGATTGACTCGGTGCTGATTGGATAATACGTGACATCATGCCCATGTTGATTGGATAATACAATACATTTCAGATCTCTTGTTTATTTGTTGGTCAGATCACTTACTGTATTTGTGTGATCTTTTATCACGTATATTTAAGATAATAGTGTATCTTGATAACCTCAATAGCATAGTCTATACCACATGATCATATCAAAAATCAGTGATAACATCCATAGCATAGTCTATACCACATGACAGATAGATAGATAGATAGATAGATAGATAGATAGATAGATAGATAGTTTATTTCAAACACAAAAATATAACAAATACAAGCAAATGGCAAATGCAATAAAGTAACATTATACACTGTTCGAAAGGGAGAAGGAAGAAGTGAACACTTATTAATTCCATCTCCTCTTTTCCATAGATACACCCATGTGAATTTTATACAAATTACCACCTTTAAGACCCCAAGTAAACAATTTACTGTATTTTTTACAAATCAACATTAACACCCATCCATTCTAACATACAATGATGTCCATACAACAAAACCAGCCTCAAACAACACAGATATACACAGTGCTGTCCTACCCACCATTCCATAGTGTCCCATAATATCCCAGAGTGAACATAATGAATCGTACATATACTGTAACTACTACCCTTCTAACATATACCCTTTCAGCAAATGAAGCTTATACCTCTTTTTGAATTGATTTCTGTTTGTACATAGTTTCAGTTCCGGCTCTAGACTGTTCCACAAATCCACCCCACAGACAGATATGCACATACTTTTCTTGGTAGTACGTATCTTGGGTTTTGTAAAGTTTAAGTCTCCCCTCAAATTATGATCATTGTCTCTTTTTTTAAATATTTTTTGTATATTAGTTGGTAGTTGATTATTAATTGCCCTGTACATTACTTGTGCTGTCTTAAATTTAACTAAATCGATGAACTTTATGACATGTGACTTTAAGAACAACGAATTGGTATGGTCTCTATATCCTGCATTGTTTATTATCCTTATAGCTCTTTTTTGTAATGTGCATATTGACTGTAGGTTGGTTTTGTAGGTGTTTCCCCAGACTTCTACACAGTAGTTAAGATAAGGTAAAAACAGTGAATTGTACAATAAGACCAATGAGTTATAGTCCAAGAAGTGTCTTGTCTTCCCCAGTATGCCTATACATTTTGCTAATTTGGCCCACATTAAAATTCAGTCTGTACGCCGTCTGGGCTTCAAACGTCTTCCAAATCTGCTGTAAGCAGGTCTCGCTGTCCCTGCGGCACCGTCCTGCAAAGAATCTGCAGACTGAGGAAGAGAGTGGTTATTTGATCCCTTCGGGTGCTCAGGGACGTGTTCCCTGGGGGGTCTACCACGTCGAGGTGCCCTCGCCACGGGTACAGACTCGTCGTTCATCACAAAAGCAGGCTTTAGTCTGTCAATACTAACTGTCTCTTTTCTGTTTCCCAAATCTAGCACAAAATGCTTATCACCTGATTCCAGCACCCTATACGGACCATCATATGGCGGACGGAGGGTCGGTCTCAGAGCCTCGTGCCTGACAAAAATGAATTCGGCATTTTTCAAAGCTTTGGGAACAAAAACGCGCGGAAAAGTGTGAGAACGGGGCCCGGGAGCGTGTCTGCTCCCGTGTCAATCGGTGGCCCCAGAGCCGGGGTGCGCCCTGGCTCTGGATGCTCTGGCAGGAATTCACCGGGCAGCCTGAGAGGTTGTGCAAAAACTAACTCAGCTGGGGAGGCATTTAAATCCTCTTTGGGCGCAGAACGCAACCCCAATAAAACCCATGGTAGTTTGTTTACCCAATCTGCATCCGTAAGCGACGCTCTGAGGGCTGCCTTCAAAGAACTATGAAAACGCTCGCATAAACCATTAGCCTGGGGGTGATAAGCGGTAGTGCGATGAATTTTCGCTCCTAAGCTGCCGGCCATCGCTGACCAGAGCTCAGAGACAAATTGAGGCCCTCTGTCGGACGTAATATCCGACGGGACCCCGAAACGTGCTACCCAGGCCGTCAAAAAAACGCGAGCCACCTCTGCAGCTGTGGTCGATGCCAGGGGGACCACTTCCGGCCAATGTGTGGTTCGGTCCACCATTGTCAAAAGATGTGTGATCCCCTGCGACGACGGTAGGGGGCCCACGAGGTCGACGTGCACGTGATCGAATCTCCTGGCCGGAATGTGGAACGGTTCTAAGGGAGCTTTTGTGTGTCTGTGAATTTTGGCCCGTTGGCAAGCCATGCAGGTTCGTGCCCACTCTTTCACGTGCTTGCGCAGGCTCGGCCAAACAAACTTCTCCGCTACCATTTTCACAGAAGTGCGCACTCCTGGGTGCGCCAGGGAGTGAACCGAGTCAAAAACGCGGCGGCGCCACATGGCCGGGACTACCGGGCGCGGTCGCCCAGTCGATACATCGCAGATTAGGGGGGGCATACCGGTTTGCAAACACCTGCTCTCCAGCCTTAACCCTGTTGGTCCAGACAGGAGTGCGCGCACGTCCGCATCACTACCCTGTTCCGCTGCCATGGCTGCGTAATCTATTCCTACGTGAACTGGGGCCGCGTGCGCTTCCGCGCTGCTATTTTGCCCTGCGGCTGCGGTAGTATAATCTGCCTCCGCGCGCACCGGTGCTGTGACCGCGTGAGAGAGGCAGTCTGCCACTATGTTGAGTTTACCCGCTACGTGCTGAATATCAGTGGTAAACTCCGAAATTGCGGCCAGTTGCCTCTGTTGCCGGCCCGACCACGGTTCTGAAATTTTGGACATTGCAAAAGTGAGCGGCTTATGGTCGACAAAAGCAGTGAAACGCCGACCTTCCAGCCAAAACTGGAAATGGCGGACAGCCAAGTGGAGCGCTAACAGCTCCCTGTCAAACGTGCTGTATTTCCGCTCGGCTTCGTTCAAGGATCTGCTGAAAAATGCCAGCGGCTGCCAAACCCCGGCCACATGCTGTTCCACGACCGCCCCTATGGCCAAATCTGATGCGTCGGTAGTGAGCGCTATTCGGGCCGATGGATCAGGATGAGCTAGAAGCGCGGCGTCAGCCAGGGCTTTTTTTACCTCCGCGAATGTGCGCTCCCGCTCCGGGGACCACTCGATAGGGTTGGAGGGTTTTTGTTTTTTGAGCGTGGCGTATAATGGCTGCATGAGCTGCGCTGCGTGGGGTAGGAAACGGTTATAAAAATTTACCATTCCTAAAAACTCCTGCAATGATTTGACCGTTTGTGGTCGGGGAAAATCTGCCACTGCGCGCACCTTATCCGGTAGCGGGATTGCCCCTTCTGGGGAGACGCGGTGTCCCAAAAAATCGATCTGCGCCACGCCAAACTGGCACTTGGCTGGATTAATTATTAACCCGTGCTCTCCCAACCTCCGAAAAACCGCAGTGAGATGTTTTTCGTGTTCTTCTTCTGAAGTACTGGCGACTAAAATGTCGTCGAGGTAGACAAACACAAAAGGGAGATTGCGTAACACGGCATCCATCATACGTTGGAATGTATGCGTGGCGCCTTTAAGACCAAACGGCATACGCAAAAACTCAAAAAGTCCAAAAGGGGTTATTACCGCTGTTTTAGGAATGTCCTCAGGACGGACTGGAACCTGATGGTAGCCGCGAACCAGGTCTATTTTAGAAAAAATGCGCGCCCCCGCTAAATGCACTGAGAAATCCTGAATGTGTGGGATTTGGTAGCGGTCATGCGCTGTGGCGTTGTTTAGTCTGCGGTAATCGCCGCAAGGTCTCCAGGAGCCGTCAGCTTTAGGGACCATATGCAGTGGCGAAGCCCAGGGGCTTTTTGAACGGCGAATAATGCCCAGCCTTTCCAGGCTGGCGAACTCCTCGCGCGCGATGGAGAGCTTAGCAGCATCCAAACGCCGAGCTTTCGCGAAGACAGGGGGGCCCACTGTAGTGATAAAATGCTCCACCCCGTGTTTCGCAACTGTTGCCGAAAAAGTAGGAACCATGAGCGCTGGAAATTGGGTGAGGAGTGTGTTTAACTTATCGCCTGCTGTGGCGACGTTGGTCTGCACCGGTGGTGGGGACACTCGAGCTGCACAAGGAATAGAATAAAAAGATAGTGCATTAACCAATCATCTGTTGGCAAGATCAACCAACAAACCATGTGAGCACAGAAAATCGGCATCTAACATGTTGAAGCTCACCGCCGCTATGATAAAGGTCCATTCATAAGTGCGGCCGTGTAAGGACAGAAACAGGGTCCTTTCTCCGTAGGTGTTGATGCTTGAGCCATTTGCCGCCGTTGCCCCGTCACCACGGGGGCCAGCCAACCGGTCGGCATAGGTTGGGGTGATGAAACTCACTTGGGCTCCGGTGTCTACGAGGAAGTGCCGCCCGGAGCTCGCATCTGTGATGTACAGCAGCTTATTTTTTTCACCGAGAGCCGAAGCTGCTAACGAATCCCGGTTCTGGAGTTTCCCAAGCTCTTGTAGCTGCACGGTGGCACACACCTGTGTGCCTTCTCTGCAAAACGCCGGTGGTAATAACAGAGGCCATCTCCTCCGCTGCGCCGGGGCCGCGTCGCTGCCATTGATGGTGGGGCTGGCTCCGCTGTCTCTGGCTCTTTGTTGCCTCGTGTCGCCGCACCTAGGTCTGTCGCTGCCGCTGTGGCCGTCTGCTCGCCGCAGGAGTCGAGGAGCCGCTGCGCCTCTCGGGCCAGCGCACGGAAGTCCCGCTGGGTCACACAAGGCATGCCGGAGAGGGTCCCTCTCATGTGTGACGGGAGGTTGCTTAGGAAGATGTGCTGAAATAGGAAGTTATCGTTGTCCGAGTCCCTCAGCTGCAGCATGTCTTCCATCAGGGTGACTGGTCTGCACCCTCCCTGGCCGTGCATAGCCAGGAGCCTCCTAGCCCTCTCTTCGGCTGAGGGCGTGAAACACTCGGTGAGGGCAGCCTTCAACTCGCCGTATTTATTGTCAGCGGGTGGCTGCTGTACCAGGCTCCGCATCGAGCTGTGCGGTTGTCGAGTCTTGCGATGACATGGTAAAACTTAGTGTCATCCGCCGTTATTCCTGCGAGCGTGAACTGTGCCTCAGCCTGGAGGAACCACGAGTCTGGGTTGTCCTGCCAGAATTCCGGCAGTTTAATGGAGACGGCACTCGCTCGGGCAGACTCCGACGAGTCTGGATCATGGGAATCATTTCCCGGCATTCTCAAACGTCTCTGGTCACCAATGTGGGGAGCGTGAAATAACAAGACTGAATCATTTCTCAGTTCAGGTTTTAATGTCGTGTTCACATCCCCAGCTATCTCTCAAGAACACAAGAGAGAGAGCTGAGTCAAAACCTTCTCTTTTATACAGCCAAGGACAAAGGAAGAATCACATATCACCGTCAAAACCCCCTATTGACAATAACTCTCCCCCCGCGCCCTTCAGTCCTCCGCCTGGGCTCCAGGAGGTCAGGAAGTCCTTTCAGCTCCTTCTCGCCGTACCTCAGTCTTCTTGTTGTTATCCCCAGGCGGTCCAGACATATTGTCCCCTCTAAGACGTGAGGTCAATCCACACATGCAATCACAAGCATCCCATAGTGCTTATACATATGTAGGTAAAAATACATGAGCTACAGCTAATATTGGATGTCCCATTCATTTTCAGTATTTAAGTATTCTGTAAGTAATATTCACACAATCAAATAAATCTTGGTGCCATTTACTCCCTTTTCTAGTTGTCAAAGTCTAATATGTGATTGCCTACATACAGCATACACCTCTGTGTATTCCACTTTCAAACACAGTCTACATTTGGGCCTGTAAAGCCTGATTGGGATGCCTGTTTCAGACAGGAATACTTGTGTTCTACGAGCAATGCACTAGTATGTTTAATGAGAAAAATGTTGACGTGTTCAATACTTATTTTCCCCACTGTATGTTAGTTGGTTAAAGCGTACCTCTGGTGGTCGTGAAGACGCATTTAACTTGAAAACATTATGAAAAAGTATTTCTTATTTTGGTAAATAATTCTTGCCAGCCATATACCACCAGACATATATTCAAATAGGACCTTGGCCATGGGCAGCCAATGAAAACTGTGGGCGCAGCCATGACACTTGCGGATGTGACGTCACTTCGTGGATACGAAAAGACAATAATCAGCGTTTCCCCGCGATTACGGTGCTGTTGTCCGTTGTTTTTGTTCTATTATGGCCGAATTTTCTGACTGTGCGGAAGAATTCGGGCGACATGGCTACATGTTTGAGCCAGAAAGGTCTTCTGAGGGTTAAAGTGACGAAGTGGTCCTCACACACAATGCAATTTCGTCTGAAATTATTCGTCTGTGCCCTGTTTCCGCTCCGATCTTCTGACAAGGTGAGCTGGGTTTGGGTTCACAAAAAAAGTGTTTCTTTGTTTTTTTCGCTTATTATTCAGACATCCAAAGGCTTTACATTCCGCCATGTTGCGATATCCATATCGCATTGTATGTTTTTGTTTTTACAAGAGCACCGAGTGTCTGCTGCTCTGTATATAGTTTTAGAATCATCTTCCGTGTTGCGGCAGTTAGGAGCTCAGATCAGATGATACAAGCCGCTGAATTTAAGCATTTATTTATTTATTTATTTATCTACTCATTTCAGTTCTGCATTTAATATGAACCCTGCTTTTTAGAATCATCGGCCTTTACGAGCTCAGATCACAAAAGACGGCCCGCTGAATTTAAGCATTTATTTATTTATTTTCTACTCGTTTTAGTTCTGCATTTAATATGAACCCTGAGTTTGAAATAAACGTTTGAATTTGAATTTGAATATCCCCAAAGCCGCTGCACATCCGGGTACTCGAGGCTCAGCCAATACTGATCCAGATCGCGGTAGCCACGAAATTACGTCACAGGAAGCGTCCTGGAAGTCCATGTAGCCGCTAGTATGGCTGTACCCATGTTTTGCTGACATAGCTGAACCAGCACATCAGCAATGGATTTATATCAAATTGCTTTGAACGTGAATTTCAACTTAAACTTGAACTAGAACGTGAGACAGGGGCTCTATATAATATCTTTTTTTTCACGACCACCATAGGTACGCTTTAAGGCTCAGTGGGAGCTGGTGGCTAAGATGAACAATAATGGCGTAAGGGGGCACAGAGTTAAATGTGGTCTTAGAGAATTAAAAAGACATGCACTGAAACCAACCATTCTGATAAAAAAGGATCCAAAATAGGATTCACAAGGATGCTTCAGTAATTATTTTTTTTAAATGACCAAAATATGTCATAAACATTTCATCAAGAACTGCATGAGCTGTTAAAATGTGGAAAACGTGCAATCAATGACCCCTTTAAACGAAACCAATATCTTTCTCAAAACATAACACAGTAGTTGTAATGCCCAAACCTCAGTAAATAAAAGAAAAAAAACTACTGAGAAGGACAAATTGGCACAATAAAAAAGCACTTGTAGCTCTATAGGCACCAGTGCCAAAGGATGCCTTGTGTGTTACAGAGACTAAAAGGCAGCATCTGACAAAACTGCATACGACTCCTTGGTCAGAAAACACAGGTTTAATATGTTGTTTCTGTGGTTATTTATACTCTGATGTATTTATTAAAGTGGCTACCTTTAAATTTTAAGATTTACATCAAATATATCTTAAATTAAATGTGAAAAGCAGTGTTATAGTTTAAGAAGAGGAAATCCTTAAAAGTATATAAAAAAAAACTGCAGTTATATTTACTGTATCTGCCCTGTAACAAAATATTCAACTACCCTGATATTTGTTTGTTAAATTGGTATTTGGTTTTCAAATATGGAAATGGCCATTCACCTTTTTTCTTCTAGCAGCATGATTTTAACAAAGGTTTATTGCCAAAGCTAAATATATTATGGAAGATAAGACAGTCTGGAGTCAGAGTCACAGCCTTTATAGGTGTCAAGAGTGACATTTCAACATGACTGTGTCTCCTTCAGAGTCACAATTATGTGTGAAGAAGTTGATTGGCTGTACTGGAGGATCTCGATGAATTAGAACAACATTCTAGTCTATAGGGATGCAATAGCAGATGAGTTAGGGGTTCAGTCAACCATATATGATTGCTTGCTTTCTTTCTTCCTTGTGATCTGACATTTGTTTACTTTCATCTATCTTGTGCACTGAGGAATGCAGAACTTTGGTTCTGCGTAAACTTGTATGAAAGTGTGCTGGTTCTCCAGGAAGCACCAAGGTGCTGAGACCCAGCAGCCATAGTGGGCAGGATTATGCAGCCTTTGAAAACACTAAAAACAGTACGGCTCTTGTCCATTTTAGGCTCAATGTCGCACTGTCTTGGCAAACAGGGACACATGAAAAGAAGAGACTATGTAATTGTTGAGTTATATCTGTATTATAATGTTTGCTTTAACTGGTCCATTAGAGAAAAAGGCTGCTGATCTTAAAGATTCTCCTGTTTTGTTTTGTTTTTTCAGGTTGCTGTGAGGGCAGAACCACTAATGAGGATGAAAAATGGGACAAGTTCAATGCACCAGCTGAAATACCAGCCTTCATTTTTGCCAGAGTGATTTTCCCCCTCTTATTTCCAGGCCTGATCAAAACAACACTGACCCAAAGGTAGCTGTCGGTGTGCGGTTAAGAAGGCCAGGAGACTTTATGTGCCATGATTTGTACATTCATAGGCAGCCGTTCTTTATCTGGGAGAACACCGAATACTCTGGGCTGAAAGGAAATTGAAGAAGAGACTGTAAAACGAATTAGGAAGCCTATCAACGTAACTTGGAACCAGCTTGATCTAGTAGCTTTAACAAGACTAGCTGGGATTTTTGATGCTTTCATTAAGAGTCAGTGAAATACGCCTCACAGTGAATCTAAATCCTTATTGTGTCTGAAAGGAAAAAGACGTTCCATTCTCCAAATATCTTCCAGAAGTCTAGTGACCAGTCATGTTTATATAGTCCTGCAGTCTTTGACTTACCCTTTAAAATTAGTAGCAGAATTTGGGAGCTAAAACATACATCATCTTCCATTGTGTTAAATTTACAACACAAAATATTGATCTGCTGCCTTTTAGGTAAGTAAAATTGTAAAGTCTGTTGGTGTGAGACAGAGAATATTATAATTATCGTTTTTAAACCTTGAAAAAAGTAACAAAATTGTGTAAACTTGCAGCATATTTCTGTAATTTGTTACACAATAATCTTAAAGTAAAAGTATAATCTTAATGCCTTCTTTGGTAGCATATGTGTTTTTTAAAATGCAGATCACATTAGGGCAGTGACACGTATGTTTAGGCACACAGGCACACATAACAGGATTGAATTCCCACAATTGGCTATGTGACACACATAGAAACACACATACATCAAAGACTCAGATGCATAATTGTTTACAAGAGTGGAAATAGACTTCCTTAAATAGAAAAGTACAAAGAGACACCTGCAGTACAGTAGAAGCTGTTATGAAAGCTGGTGCGATATGCCAGCTCAATATTGCCCTCTGGTGGTCACAGGCGATAAGAACATTCAACAGCAGAGAGCTTTGTGGTGCAGCGGTTTCTGCACGACACAGGCCACAAGTCTGGAGCCACATGTGATTCTTTTATCCACAGCCAGTGCTCTTTAAGGCCCACAGAATAAACTCAAAACTTGCAGCAAAAAGAGGGCACAGATTTGTGAGGAAAAAAATGTAAACTTATTAGAAAAATAACAAATTTATAAAAAAAAAAAAAGCTGGAAATTTATTCCAAAAATACAACAAATTTGCAAGAAATAGTAAAAAAAAAATTATGGGTGGAAAAAAACACAAAGTTACTTGAAAAGTTGTGATTTTTGAGAATAATGTTGCAATTTACGTGATAACTGCTGCAAATTTACTTGAAAACTAACAAATTTACAATGTATGACAAATTTAGTGGGGAAAAAAGTTGCAGTCTTATGGGAAACACTTGCAAATTTACAGAAAAGCCCCACAAAATTTCTCAAAAAGAAATCATAAATTTACTGCAAACATATTTTTACGAGAAAAAACCCACAAATTTACATGGAAAGAGGCTGCAGTTTTATCTGAAAAAACAACAACTAAAGAAAAATATGACAACCAAAAATATTGTGACAAAAATCTCACAAATTTTGGAAAAAAAATGTATTTTATGAGAAACAGGATTGATGGTGTCAGACTAGTTTGAACTGGTAATTGCCGTTTTACTTTAGTTTTCGGGCTCAGATATGTTTTGAGGCTCCATGTAGATTTTGCTCTTCAGGAATCTCAAAATGGAGCCTGCTTCTATCAGGCTCCTCAATTGCTCTTAGGATTGTACAGTAGTATGGTGATCCTAACATGTTTTTAAATGTTCTCTTTGTTTGCTCATGTTTTAAATTTGTTTTTATGAATATGTGCAATAGGGGCAGTGTGCAATATACTGTATGTCAGCGGATGTCTTGCTATGATGTGATGCTTTGTGTTTTGATGTGAAGCAGGTTTGTGTCAGCACTGAGTCCACAGCAAATTTCCCCAAGGGGACAATAAAGTCTATTCTATTCTATTCTAAAATGATTCTTTGCATAGTAGAAGTTGCCAATCTCTGACAAAGGCTGATAATTACTCAATTATAATGACTTCTTTTCAAGATTAAATCATAACTGAATGCATGAGGATATATGATACTTCCATGGCTCTTCACAATAACACACTGCTAATTGAACTGCTAGATTATGATCATAACAGGGTGTTTGGTTGGAATAGGTTGGATTAGGTTCTTGAGATATTCCACTGAAATATTCTTTGAGATATTAATAACAAAAAACGAGCACTGGGGCAATAACAAACATGCTACCTGTTATGCCAAACATGCTGTGAACCCGATATCTAGGGATGAGAGGGGAGTAACATATGTAACAGAACTGTGTTTTATATGCTTAAAACCATTATCACTATCATTAAATTAATGGTAAATGACACTAAATGACACCACCTCAGGAGTGCAGCAGGGATGTGTCTCCGCGCCAAACCTCTTTAATGCCGTGGTTGACTACTGGATCAAGAACATGACAGAACACTGCCCCAATCTGAGCTGACTTCCACTCCCACTTCACAGACCTGTGCTACACGGACGACGTGGTGCTTTTCGCCACGCAAACAGACATAATCGCTGAGGTACTGGAGCTGCTTGCAGAGGAAGCATCACCCCCCTGGGCCTCACCGTCAGCTGGGCAAAGACAAAGATCCAGTCGCTGTCAGACTTCTTGCCACCACCACCAAAAGTCATCACCATCAATAATGAGCTGATTGAGACTGTCAGCGACTTTGTCTACCTCGGATCTAAGATCACCAGCTCCTGCTCGTCAGACCCAGAGATGACGCGCCGCCCGCAGCTGTCTCATAGTGCTTTCAGTCACCTCCAGAGTGTCTGGTGGTGTGCAAAGATCCGCACGTCCACAAAGCTGCAAATCTTCAACATCTGTGTGGTCACTCTCCTCCTTTACAGGTGTGAGACCTGGACCCTCTCCACCACAACCACCCGCCATCTGGATACTGCCTCCGTAACATCCTCGGCATCCGATGATTCCACCACATCACAAACGAGGTCTACAGAAGGGCTGGCTGCCCCATCTCCACCATCATCAGAAGAGGGAGGCTGCAGTCCCTCGGCCACATGGCCAGGTTGGATGATGGGATTCTGGCCAAACAGAAACTTTCCGCCAGCACTCGCCCCCCTCCCCCTCCAGGGCTGGCATCGCCCCCGAGGTCAGCCCAGACTGTCCTGGACGACTCAGGTCACAACGATAAGACCTCTGGCTGACCTCATTGCCCTAGCCCAAGACCGCCCTGCCTTCAGACGATTGGCCACAACGGTCACTTAAGTGGCCAGGTGATGACTAAGTAAGTAAGACACTAAAATAACACTGTACTGAAGTGAATTGGAAAACTTAAAAAACATCTATAACCTGTATCAGTCAAACCAGTCATAAAGCAACATTATATAAGCGTTTCATCTTAAAATGATGTTTCCAAAGTAATTATGATGTTATGTCAGCCTTTGACCAGATGAATGTCACTTCCACCATAGCCTGACGGGGCCCCGCATTGCCTGCAACAGCTCTGTTCTTGGTAGGAAAACTGAGACGACTACAAATGGCACATTTACAGCCTGACTTCCATTAGCCAATCATAGGACATGACGTTAGCCACCAACTAACAAACCACCCTCTGACTGGCTATTGGAACTCAGGCCGTAAAATGTGCCAGTTGTAGTCGTCTCAGTTTTCCTACACAGTGCTTCTTTAAAGTCTGAAAATAAAAGGGTTTCAGTAAGGATTTGTGTCAGTCTTTGTTGAAGGAAAAAGACTATGAAGAGCAAACTCTTTACCAGGCTTTGCTCTGATCCAAGTGTTCACAGAACAGAAGGCATCAGGAAAATATGATAATTTTGTTCTTTTGGTGTCTTTTCATCTGTATTGGTGCTACAATTCAGCCATTAATAAAACTGCCTAGATCTGCATCTGATACTGCTCATAGTAAAGTTACTGTTACCATTTTTATTGAACAGCTTTAGTTCATTTCATTTAGGCATTACTAGCACCTAGTAATAGTACCTCAAATACAGGTAAAACTAGCAACTTTTTCATGCTAATTATTAGGCAAAAATATCTTTACAAACCCATTATCTGTTTCATAATAAGAAGCATCACAGGACACTTTAAATTTCTTTCTGTGCTGTTTTAATGTAAGAGCTGGTTTAAGTTTGTAAAAAGTCCCATAGACACTTAAATTGGTATTGGTGTTATAAACATACAGTATTGTAAAAACTGTATAAACATCCACTTTCTTCCTTATTACATGTGGAAATATGTTACAAATCATAAAGTTTCTTTATGTCAATGCTTACACTGCTGTTTTGTGTACACCAAAGATGATTCAATGTTTAACACTATAATATACATTACATCACTGGTTTATTTAAAATTTTAATCACTGTTAAACTCCTATTAATTACAATTTACATTATTTTAAATGGAGTTTGTTCATTTGGTGTATATGATTATTTTTCCTCTGTAGCGTCATCTTCGGGCTGATGGCAATATTATTAAACTAGGCTAATTCAAACTGTAAATGAAATGCTCTGATGAATCTGTGCACCTCTATTCCCGCTCTGCTATGGCAACCAGGTGGGCTTCAATCTCAGCTTCTGACAGCGTCCTGCAAGAAGAGGGAGCGCAGGAAAAGATGGATTTGGAAATAAGAAGAACGGGAAAAATAAGAAGCGACAGATCATATCATATTACTATCACAAAAACATGAATCAAAAAAAAAATCACCCAAATGGAGAGTGAAGTTACCTGAACTTGGGTTTGTCTTTAGTAACTATGCCCACCTCCAGCTCACTAGACTTGAAGTCCAAGGACAGGACAGAGGACAGGCAGGATATGGCCAGCTGAAAAATAACAAGGGCCGAGTTAACCAAGTAAAACTTTATTTGTGTAGCACTTTTCAAAACAGTTGTTACAAAGTGATTTACATTATAAAACAACATAGGCAATTCAATACAGTGTAATATTCAAACTAACAAATATAAAGGGCATAATATACGTATTAGGTTAAAAGCACATTGAAAAAAAGAGCTTTAACTCCCCCAACACACACACACACACACACAAACAGTTCGCTGACCTGGCCTCCAGGGGGAGACTATTCCACAGCCTGGGACCCAAAGTCCTCCTGTCTTTAGCCATGAGGGAGGTACAACAAGAAAAACTTGCTCAGAAGACCTGAGGGGCCTCGCGGGAGTATACAGTGTTAGGAGTTCTGTAATGTATTCTGGAGCAAGATTATTCAGGGATTTGTAGATGAGAAGGATGATTTTAAATTTTGCTCCAAAACTGACTGGTAGCCAGTGAGGCAAGTGCAGAACTGGAGTGATATGACAATAGACTGGGGTTTTTGTGAGTAACCTTGCTGAGGAATTTTGGACCAATTGTAGACAGCTGATGGCATCTTCACTGACACATGAATATAGAACATTACTGTAATCTAGAAGTGATATTAAAAAGACATGGATAACAGTCTTGAGCTGTTGGTAAGAGAGCAGTGAACACATTTTGGGAATATTTCTTAATTGGAAGTAGCAGGGCTAACAAATAAAGAATATCAAAAGATTCAAAATTTTTTATTTGTCAGTACTTCTATACGTACAGCACATAGAGGAGAATTGAAATTCCGTCTCTCTCTCTCTTAGTAGTGTGCACAATATATAAGAAAAGAAGGAATAAGAATGAAAAACAGCAACAGCAGTCTATGTACAGTAATGTTACCCGTGGTGCAAATAAATATAAACGATAAAACCCAGCAGTCCTATATACAGAAAAAGTGGAGCCATAATACTCGTAATTGCAAGTTCAGTGTGGTAGCATAGGTGCAGACAGTGACAGATTGGACTGCACATGATCAATATTTCAATAACAGACAGATAGCAGCAGGTATGGCATTTGTGCAAATGGTTGGAGTAAGGTGCAGAGACATACAGCAGCAGATGTATTACTGTTGGTGTGTCAAGTCTTTCTATGCAAACAGCTGAGGTAGTTATTGTGTGGGTGAATGTGTTACGGTCCAGGGGTGGGGTGGGACAGGTGGGGGGAGTGGGCAGAGTTCAGAGCCTGATGGCCTGGTGAACTAAGCTGTTTTAGCAGTCTTGTGGAGCGGGCCCGAAGGCTCCGGTACCTTTTCCCCAAGGGTAGGGGGCTGAAGAGGGAGTGTGAGGGGTGGGAGGTGTCATCTGCGATGATGATGGATCTGTGGACGAGGCGGGTATGGTAGATGTCTGAAAGGGAGGGCAGAGGGGCACCATTGATCTTGCTGGCTGCTTTCACTGTGCGTTGTAGAGTATTCTGGCAGGAGGCGGTGTAGCTTCCGTACCGCACCGTGATGCAGCTGGTGAGGATGCTCTCAATGGTACCCTGGCAGAATGAGCACATGATGGGGGGTGGGACTCATGCTCTCCTCAGTTTGTGGAGGAAATGGAGGTGAGTTTGAGCCTTCTTGGCCAATGATGTGGTGTTGTTGGACCAGGAGAGGTCCTCGGAGATGTGCATCCCTAGGAACTTGGTGCTGCTCACCCTCTCCACTGCTGCTCCATCGATGATCAGAGGGGGATGCTGTGTGTGTCCTCGCCTGAAGTCGACCACAATCTCCTTGGTTTTACCCACATTCAGGAAGAGGTTATTGTCTTTACACCACTGGACCAGTTGGCTCACCTCATTTCTGTAGTTGGCCTCCTCGTTGTTGGTGATGAGGCCCACCACCGTCATGTCAACTGAAGTCCAAGAATAGCATTCACACATAGGAGTTCTTTGAATCCAGGTGGGTGAGGGCTGGATGGAAAACAGCAGCGATGGCATCTTCTCTGGATCTGTTTGACCTGTATGCAAACTGAGATGGGTCGTGGGAGGGAGGATGAACTTGATGTTCTGCATGACTAGCCGCTCGAAGCACTTCATTATGATGAGGGTCAGTGCTACGGGCCAATAATCATTGTGGCTGGATGGGACGGGCTTCGTTGGGACTGGTATTATAGTAGCAGTTTTGAAACACGTGGGAACAACAGCTGGACTCAGGGAGATGTTGAAGATGTTGGCCAGGACATTATTGAGCTCCTCCGCACAGTTCTTCAGGACGTGACCTGGTATGCGGTCTGGTCCAGCTGCCTTGCGTGGTTTAATCCTGGAGAGGGTCATCTTCATGCTAGCCAGACCCAGACTTACAGTCTGCTCATCTGGGGTAGGAGTGGTCTTCTACGCTGATGTGCTGTTTTGTGCTTCAAAGCAGCCAAAAAAGTCATTTAAGTTGTTAAGCAGTGTGATGTCACTCGCACAGGTCTGAGGTGGAGGTTTGTAGTTGATAAGGGTCTGTATGCCACACCAAAAACAATGTGCATCTCTGGTGTTGCTGAAGTGGCCGGATATTTTCTTGCTGTACTGTCGTTTTGCCTCCTTGATACCACGGGACAGGTTGGCCCTAGCTGGTAGTCCAGCATTGTCACCAGCCCTGAAAATTGTGTCCTGAGCCCCCAGGAGCCTGTGGACCTCTGCTGTCATCCATGGCTTCTGGTTAGCACGAACAGTGCCAGTTTTGCTGTGAGTGGCATCATCAATGCATTTAGCTATGTATGCTACAACAACTTCAGTGTACCCCTCTATGTTTGTGTGTCCATTGCGGGTGGCTGCATGCTTGAAAGTGTCCCAGTCTGTAGTGCTGAAGCAGTCTTTCAGAGCATCAGAGGTCCCCTCTGGCCACACATGTACCTGCTTTTTTGTTGGTCTGATGGCTTTCACTCTGGGTCTGTATGCAGGCCTTAGCAAGATGGTGATGTGATCGGAGAGACACAGATGGAGGAGGGGGGAGGCTCTGTATGCGCTCTTGTGAGCTGTGTACACCAAGTCCAGCAAATTGTCTCCTCTTGTCGGAAAGTCCACATGTTGGTGTAGTTTTGGTAGGAGGGCCTTTAAATCTGCATGGCTGAAGTCCCCTGCTGTGATGAGGAATCTGTCTGGATGTGCTGTCTGTGTCACACTGAGGGCCAGATAGAGTTCATTTAGTGCTTTACTCCTCTCGCTGATGGCGGTGGGCAGGACATACAGTACATGGCAACTAGCAGGATAGATGTAATTTCCCTCAGTAAGTAGAAGGGTTGGCACTTGATGATCGTAAACTCCACCAATGGAGAACAGTGTTTGTGCACAACAGTCGCATCTCAGCACCATGCATCACTGATGTAAACAGACACCCCTCCTACACGGGTCTTCCCTCCTGCCATGTGTTTATCAAATTTCATTTTTGATTGGATAAAACACCAAGTTTTTTTGGAGCAGGCTGCTATGTTGGGAGCTAATGGACTGAGGTGTTGGCAGATGTGAGTACAGACCTGATCAGGGGTAAAAATCTAAGATAAAAGAATTTGTGTTTTATTGTGGTTTAGTTGAAAAAGGTTTTGTGACATCCAATTACTGATTTCTGTCAGACATTTATGAAGAGCAGTGATATTTGAGAAATCACCAGGTTTAACTGATAAGTATAGTCAAGTGTCATCTGCATAGCAGTGATATAACATGTCATGAAATCTACTGATTATGTAACCTAAGAAGAGCATATAGGTTGTGACTATGCCAGTGAAATACAGATACAGTATACTTACTAAAATCCAAAAGGCCATTGCAGGGCCAACACAGAGAGACAGACAACCTTTCACTCCCATTCATACCTAAGGACAATTTAGAATGCCCAGTTGATGCCGATTAACCTAAAGTGCATGTCTTTGGCCTGTGTCTTCAGTCACACTTCAGAAGTCTAGCTTTTCTTGGTCTGCAACCTAAACTACAATTCCTGACTTAGCGACGTCATTCACTAGTGTCTTGGCAGTTGGTCTGGGGTCTTTAAACGTGTCTCTCACTGGTTTTCTTTCCAGTCTTTGGAATCTTTCACTTCCTACCTCTGGCAGACTTGTTCTATATTGTGTGGCTGTCTTTGAATTTCTTGTCTTTAGAAAGCATAAATTATTCTACTTTGCACACAGAAACAAAATTATTTCACAAAAAACAAAAACTACCAAGGTCAAAATTATAAGCTCCTGAAAAACTAATATTTTATTGTGCCATAGCACAAACCACTGCTGTGCAATGATGCGCTTTAAAGGTCTGATGACACAATTTTGACTTCATCTAATTTTGCAACACATAATTTCAATATGACGAAATAGGTTGATCTGTGCAGTTCTAAGTCAAATAGGCCTTTTTCACGCAAATATCCGATGTTTTCATGAGCGCCACGTCACAAATTGCGTCAGTGGTTGGAAAAAACCCCGGCCATGTTGTGACATCAGCGACAGAACACAGTGCTTGGCTGCCCATTGTACACGCAGGATGGAAGCGGTAGAAAACATCAACGATGGTTCCAGCACATGCAGTCTGGAATTGGTTTGTGTTGTCTAATCTTCAGTCGATTATAGCTCAGAAGAATGGGATGACAATGAAGAATCTGGGGGCAGTCAGACTCAGAGTGATGGTGGTGAGGCACACATTCCCGCCGCAGCAGCAGCGACAAACACATAAGATAAGATAAGATAAGATAAGATAAGATAAGATAAGCCTTTATTAGTCCCACAACGGGGAAATTCCAGGATTGCAACAGCACAGGGATAGCAACACTCAGAGCAACAATCAGAAGGCAAGAAAAAAACAAGCAAGCAAGAGCAGCTAATATACATATGTACATATTACTATAAAATATATATATACACACACACACACACAGACACACAGTGCAGAGCATTGTAGCTGGATGGAATAAATATATGAATATATGAACACACAGTGCAGAGCATTGTAGCTAGATGGAATAAATATGTAAATATATAAACACCCACAGTATGGAGCATTGCAGCTAGGTGGAATAAATATGCAAGTATATAAACACACACAGTGCGGAGCAATGTAGCTAGATGGAATAATATGTAGATATATAAAAACACAGTGCGGAGCATTGTAGCTAGATGGAATAAATATATAGATATATAAATATAAACACACCCAGTGCAGAGCATTGTAGCTAGATGGAATAAATATGTAAATATATAAACACACACAGTGCAGAGCATTGTTGCTAGGTGGGATGAAACAGCATAACCGTCTATTTAGTTATCCTACATGGTATGATTATGTGCCCATACATATTCTCACCCTCCATAGCGACCGGTATGTTCCTAGTTGTATGCCGGAGAGGACCATTGTGTAAGTCTATTGCATCTTTTGCATTCAAAAAAAAAAAAAAAAAAAAACATGGCAAGGGAACACCGAGTGGCATGCTTTTGTTACAGATATTGCAACAAATTATTTGTTCATAAATATAATTTATTTAAACCCGATTTTTCAATAAAATCATAGCAGTGTATTTATAATAAAATTGAAACATCTACCTGATACTTTCAACGCCCCCCCCCAAGTAAACAAATCAAAAGATACTATTTTTTATTTTTGCAGGTGCCAGTGTGGTCTGTGTGTGTGAGCATGACAACAGAGGAGGAGAGTATTTGCTGTCAGGAGCAGGAAATGTCATGACCCTCCGTGCGCTCTTATGCAGGGCACGAAGAGGGAGGATGAAATAACGAGGATTTACATGCAGGGTTCACCACAACACATTTAATAAAGAAAGACAGACAGTTCCCAAAAAGGTGAAAACGTACAAAAAACAGAAACACACTTACTGATGGCGTTCAGGGGCCGGCATCGCCCAGCAAACGAATGAGAGGAGACGTGTTAGCCACAGGTGCACCCCAGAGCCGACATTGCTTCAAGGACGCACGAGAACCACGGCGAACATGGAGTGGCTAACACGTCATGAGAGTGCTGAAAATGCTGGCAGACTAACAGCACGGATGACAACCCTATGGACCAGCAGTGTGTGACTGGCAAACGGCCGCTTAAGTACACACACTGCTGGTGATGATGTGATGAGAAGCACCTGAGCGAGGACCAGGAAAGATGATCAGCGAGTTTGAATCAGCTAGTGATAATGATAGAGGGGATGTGGCCGGACCGGCAAGCGTCAGTATGCGCTCACAGAAAGTAGGTCAAAGCTGCGTGTAAATCCATTCATCCTTCCCCTCCTCGTGTGCTCCTCATGCACTTTTACGCAGGAGGAGCGCACGAGGAGGCTTATGACAGTTGGAGCTGAAGCGTGTGATGTGGTCTTTCACGGCCTGCTGTTTATCTAAGCCTGCGACACAACGCAAAGGCATAGCCGTAAAACTAAGACAAGAAACCAGAGAAACTGTGTGCTACAAAGCTGCTGTCATTTCAGTCAACAACACCGGCGTCCATTCTGTCGCTGACGTCATTTCAGTCTCCTCCTTCATTCGGTGGGCAGCACCACAGTCCAGTCAGTGGCTGCGGTTTTTTGATGATAACTATGTTGTACAGGTGCGGTTGTAAATATTATATTGATCATCGACAATGACTTTTGGGTTTACACAACATGCTAAAAATGTCAAAATCGTGTCATCAGACCTTTAACCCTTTGAGTGTGTATGGTGCAGAACTGCGACGTAACCCCTAGTGGTCAAGAGTAGTAAATATTTTTTGTCAATAAAATAGTTCAGATTTCCAAGGCTATAACTTGAAAGTGGTAAGAGATAATGACTTACTGTCAATTAGAAAGATGTAAAATATGATCCAAAGTTTCAGATAGGAATAAATTTATGCATCTAATTTGCATAATGTCACAGCATCTCTTTAAATTCCATAACTCAGTCAAAACTGGATTTTGGACGTATTTACACAAAAAAATGGTTCAGTCTTTTGACACAGTTTTTTTTTTGTACAGCGGTACCTCATCATCTTATCTTCAAAGTATATGAACAAGAAATCAGTACATTAAAAAAAACACAGAAATTTCTCACTTACTTTTGACAGAGTGAGAAGGCAGGCGCAGCCAGTGCCGTGCTCTGCCACTAGGGGCAGGCAAATTCATTCATTCATTCATTCATCTTCTTCCGCTTAATCCTTTTTGGGTCGCAAATTCTCACACTCAAAGGGTTAACTTTGTAATGCTCAAAACTTATAAAATCAAGTTAAAACTGAGGGTTATCTTCCAATTTACACACAGTATAAAACTTCAGCTTTTGAGCTGTCACTTGAGAAAGCATCATGCCAAAAGCAAGAGAAATCAGTTTATACTTGAGAAAAAGAATTGTTGATGCTCGCAAAGCAGGAGATGGATATACAAAATTATCAAGGTGTTTCCAAGAACAAGAACTGGAGTAAGAAGTATCATCAACTAGGGATGTACCTAACAAGTACCTGGGTGTTCACATGAACAATAAACTGGACTGGTCACACAACACCAACGCGCTCTACAAGAAGTGGCAGCAGAGGCTGTTCCCCCTGAGGAGACTCAGGTCTTTTGAAGCGTGAGAGGCACTCCTGAAGACCTTCTATGATTCTGTGATGGCATCAGCCATTTCGCAAGAAGTGGTCTGCTGGGGCAGTAGCATCACAGTAGCCAACAGGAAGAGACTGAACAGGCTGATCAAAAAAGCTAGCTCTGTTCTGGGGCAATGCCTCAACCCAGTGGAGGAGATAGGAAAGGAGAATGGTGGCTAAGCTGTCATCTCTGCTGGAGTCCGAGTCCCACCCCGTACGGGACATGTTGATCGCACTGAGGAGGTCACTCTGCCGTAGGCTGTGCCATCCTAAGTGCTCGAGGGAGAGATTCCGCAGGCCCTTCCTATCTACAGCTGTCAGACTTTATAATCTAAATACTCCTCATAGAGGCCGTATTAAACATCACAACTCTGCAAAATAAAGCTCTTCCCCTCCAATACACAACTAAGAATATTACAATTATTATCGAGGGTGGCAACAACACTGTTTATTCAGTGTGAAATATACTGTCTGGGTCGATATTTATACTTTGCCGGGTAATTTAACTAACTGTAATGTTGTTGATACCATCTAACTGCAATGCTCCTGCACTGTGTACTGTATATAGCTGCGTACATATGCATATATTTATTTACTGCTTTGGCTAACCTATTCTTATCTTATTATCTTATTTACTGTTGCTCTGAGTGCTGCTGTCCCTTTGCTGCTGCAATCCTGTAATTTCCTCATTGTGGGACTAATAAAGGCTTATCTTATCTTATCTTTTTTTATCTTATGTTTGGAAAAGCTGTACTTGAGAAATACTTTAAAAAATGCAATTTCTATAGCATGAACCTTTCTGACCCAACCATCCTCTGTTATAATGAATATTTGGGCTAAACATGCTGTGCTGCATCAATAATTCACAACAAGTGCTTTTTGCAAGCTTTCAGTTTACCTGCACAGTCCTGTCATGAGTCAGTTCTGGCTTTTTCTTCAGTTTCTTTTCCAGATAGCTGTTAGCCTCTGTCTGTTTGGCCCCAACCGCTGTGGCTCTGAAGCCACAGTAATAGCCTGCTGGGTCACACTTGTACAGGACCGGGCCCTGCTGTGGGTCAATTGCTACCATCATCATACCTGGAAGACAGAGAGATAAGCAATTTTATTTAAAAAATGTGCTGGAAATTTAGTGCTTTAAGAAAGATGTGGTATAAAAATAAGACTTTAGGTTGACGTAAGCCTGATGTTTGTACAAATTCAAACATTTAAGCCCATTTCCTACTGGCCAAAAAACCCAAACAAACCTGAAAGCAACTTTAGTGTATGTATAGCATATTTCCTTTCATGATCTGTAAAGGTGAGGATTAAAATACTGGTGGCTGCCAATGGTGCCCCGCAACCTCTTTCTTTGTTGCTGAGATATAGTTTATATGGTATTCTGACCTTGACCTTTGACCTTGCAATCCCAAACCCAAAGTCACAGTTCAGGGTCACAAGGTGAGAATGTGTACAAAGTTTGGAGACTGTAGTTTTACTCGTTCTATAGTAATGGAGCATTGGGAATGCTAACCTTGACTTTTAACCTTTTGACCCCAAACCCATAGTCAGAGGTCAGGGTCTAAGCTGTCCAAGAGTTGTCTTAGATACAGCAATATTGATTTGAAAAGTCTGCATCATGTCTTTCTGTAGTAATCGTCTTTACGAGATTTAGGGAAAAACGAAAAACTGACCTCTGATCTTGACCTTAAGATCAGAGGTCATCCAAATTCAAACTCGTCCAAGATTTTTCACAGATTACACTATAGTATCGATTTGAAAAGCCTATGTCATTTCTTTCTCTAGTTATCACGTTCACAAGGAAGGTGTTGACATTGCCACTGCCCCCGCCCATCTGCTCCTTGGGGTGACAACATTACTCCTTCAGCCTTTTAGAGGCTGAGGGATGACAAACTTAATATTTACAATGACAATAAAAAATAGTATAAAAGCTCTACATTAAAACAAGGTGTGCGAAAGTGACAACAGAAAATAAAACCTAATCACTTACAGCAGCCTAGAGGTCTCATTTCAGCATTTTGCGTGTAGACCTGTGAGATATCAGCCAACCTACGACACAACATATCTGATGTGATGTCGTAACCAAACTTATATTTCCATTCCCCAGCTTCCACTCGGGCCCGGTGAACCTGGGAACGACTGTCCGCTGCACGAAACAGAACAGGAGGGTACCATTAAATGTACACCATGTACATGTAGACTATGAAAAATCAGCTGTGTAAATACATAAAACAAACCACAAACAGATGTGACATTATGGCATGACAGTGATTTTGGACAATGATAGAAAGTTAACATACCATTGTGGCCAGTCATCACACAGCCGATGCAAGACGTTAGTTTGAACATGTTTGTGACAGTGGACGAGTCCAGCAGCTTGTCCTGCACTCAAAAAAAGAAGAGATAATTTACGGTTGTTACTGCTCTGACAATAGACCTTATGTTCGTTTTATTTTGTGTTCTGATAACTGATGCCTATTCTAAACAGTTTTCAGAAAACTGAAGGCAATCACTATAAACCAAAACATCAGACTGTGAATTTTTCTAAAGAAGTGGCTTCAGACAGTTTGTTCTACTCTTGGTTCCGTACAACGTGAGTGAAGACTAGACAAGTCAATGTAGATTCCCTAACTTACCTGCCAAAATATCAATACACATTAAGTGGCACTTTTTTTTTTACCTTGGTTGCAGCACCAACATGTTATGACTTTCTATTTTCGTCAAAAAATGTTGATTTATAAATGAGTAAGGTTACGTTCACCTTGCTATCAGCATACAGTGATACAAATCTGATTTTATTACCCCAGTGTGACACAGATCTGATTTTCAGGGCTGTCTGATTACACAAATCTGATCTAAAATCTGATCTTCCATATCTGATCTGAGATCCTTTGATATGTGGCCCTAGATCCGCTGTCTATCCAATACATGGTCATTTGACTTTGAGAATGGTTAGGCCAAAATACATGTGACTTTTCACCTCTCAGCAGGGGTAGATTACTGATCTCTTTAGTTAGCACTGTTGTTAGCAGTTAGTTGTGCCCTGCAGACCTCCAAAGCAAAATCCCAAGCACATCTTTACTAAAAAAAAATGCATCTGTTCTCTGTTTTAAGTGAACAAATGTCAGCAGGAATGACATCATTTTTTGCTGATGATATGATGGCATATTGATGCGCATGTCGAAGAACAGACACTTTCAGGTAAAAGTCACCTGCAATGTGAACTGTCATGACAGGTAAACCAGATCTGACCAAAATACGAAACGGAACAATCTGGCTTGCAATGTGAGTGTAGCCTAAATTTCACATTTTGACCATCCAAGGTCAGCTGAAGCCATAGAAAACCTAACAGAAATCCTCTATACGACTTCCTATACAGTCATGCGAAAAAATTAGGACATGCCTTAAAATATTCAGTTCTTTATTAAGAAGTGTTCATGTATCTATGTCTAACCTTGTTTTTGTTTCTATTTGCATTTTTTAACATTTATTTTAGTCACTGTAAGTGGGAATGAATGTGGGGGTGTCCCAAAAAAGATGGGGGGTGTCCTAATTTATTCCTCACTATTTGTTTAGAATTACATTTTACAGAAAATTTGAAAAAAGTCTTTAATTCATTTTTAATTGTTTAGTTACATTACATGAATCTCCCAGTATTTTAAACATTGGCATTAAATATCCATATGTCTGAATATGTAAAAAAACAAACACACACAGGCTTATACAGGGTGTCCTAATTTTTTCACATGACTGTATGCGTCCACAGAGGTGGCCATCTTAAATTACAGTATATCATGATAAATTATGCAGTGCAAATGCCCTTATCAAGGAACATTCCCACGGAATTTCAGAAGAATCTGTGGCGTTGGCAGCACACACTTATACTACATGCAGACCACCGACATAACGACAAGACGTCAAAGAAAATCCTCAGTGACTGAAACATGCCAAGAAGGTAATGCTTGTTTTTATAACCCTGGGCTGTGTTTCGGGGGTGGTCTAGATTTAATTAACATCCAGTCTTTAGTTTTAAGGAAATATTTTAGGATAGAAAGGACTTAAAGACAGAAGAATATAAATACTTATTTCAGACAACTGAGGGACTGCATGACGGATTAGTGTACAATAAACAGAGACTGTTTGGAAGTGAGAATAATACATAGCTATTTTAATAATATCCAAGAATAAGAACATGAAGCTGGAATTGAGCATAACAGGTCCACTTTAGTCTTTGTCATATGTTACATTTTAGGTTTTCCAGCCTCATAAATCTGTTAACTTAGAGTAGACTCCCTTACATCCAGATTTTGTCCACCTCAGTACTCTGTGGTGTGGTAATATGAGTAATGAAGTGTTTTCAAAAGCATTTCCGCTGACACGCCTTTACTCTTGCTTGGCGTCAGTGTTTGGCTTCAGTTCACAACATCATGTTCCCACTGTGTGTGACACAATATCTTACCAGCACTTTCTTTTGCGTGACCACCACAGCACTGTCTGTCCCTCTGACCCCCACAGAGGTCAGCCCACTCTGAGAGATGGCTTTGAAGGCATACTCTGCACAAAGGTGCAAAAGGCACATGGAAGGAGAACAGAAGAGAATATTTTGAGAAGTTTGCATTTTTATGAGTTCAGCAGATTTGTGCTCATGCATCTTTTATACAAGTTATCCTTCAAAATTAATCTTAATGATAAGCAAAACTGTATCTAATAATGATAATAATAATGATAAAAATTTATTTCATTTATAATGCACTTTACACTTTACTTTAAAATCTCAAAGTGCTACATAAATAGGATGAAGAGCAACAATAAAGAGCAGTGCCAGAAAAAACAGTTCTATGTTGAAGGCGATAGAAGAAAATATTATGATCAACCATGTCAAAAGGAGCAGTGAGATCCAGGAGGATAAGGAAAAATGGAGAGTCCTGGTCAACAGCCATCAGGAGGTCATTGGTGACCCTGACCAGAGCAGTCTCTGTACTGTGAGAGGGTCGGAAACCAGACTGATATTTTTCAAACAGACTGTGTGTTTTGAGGTGGTCCTGAAGCTGGGCAGAAACAACCTTTTCCAAAACCTTTGCCAAGAATGGCAGGTTGGAGATTGGACGGTAGTTTGCCATAACCTCAGGATCCAGGGAGGGTTTTTTTTCCAGTGGTGGGCCCTCAGGGCTAGCAAAGCCTTCTCTGCTGGCCTAAACACTATCAGAAATTCATTTACAACCTACATTCTAGAGATAGAATAGCGATATTAAGGTAGAAGCTAATGCAATTTCAGCCTGTTATGCTTTACCGAAGAAAGATAACAAAACAAAGAAATCAATTGTGATGCGCTTTGTGAACAGAAGGGTAAAGAATGACATACTGAGGCAGGCCAGAAAGGTACGGGGAACACAAGTTTACCTAAATGAACACCTGACAAAAACAAACGCTGAAATAGCACGGCAAGCACGGATGCTGAAAAGACAAAATAAGATACAGGCAACCTGGACAAGAAATTGTAGAATTTGGATTAAACTAAATGGAACACCTGAGCAAGCAAAGAGTATAATGATCAGAGATGCTACTGACTTAGATAAATACAGATGAACACTGATTAAGAAAATTATGAGTCAATGATAATCCATATTCACACACACAGTAAGAATAGTTCTTTTGATACACCATGCCAAAGTACTTTAAAAAAAATAAGCAAAACAAACAAAAATTTATGACTGACTTGAGTAGACATCAATTATCCCCAGTTGGAGGAAGTCATTTGACACAGAGTGAGGAAACTCAAACTCTGAAAATATGCCATTATGCTGAACATAAACCACAAGAGATGGAGAATGATATTGATCCTGATAACCACTTTTTCAATAATATTCATAACCATTGTGAATATTACACTGAAAAGCAATTCAAAAGCCAAGTGCAACTAGATGGTAAACTATCAATAATACACTTCAACAGCAGAAGTCTTAACAAAAACTTTCCACAGATTCAGGACTATTTAAAACAGCTAGACAGAAAATTTACAGCTATTGCAGTCTCTGAAACCTGGCTTAATGAAGAGCAGGCTCCCCTGATGGCAATAGAGGGATATCAGATGTTTCATATTAACAGATCTCAAAAAAAGGGTGGTGGTGTTGCACTGTATATTGATGACCTGTATAGGTGTAAGCTTGTAAATGGAATGTCCTTTGCACTACCAGGGATCTTGGAATGTGTTACTGTTGAGATTGACCAAGATAAAACAAAAAATCTAATTATAAGTTGAACTCTGGGAACTTGCATTGAGACATTCAGAGATAAATTAGTCGAGCTGTACAATAATATTACTAGTAAGAAAATGGTAGCAATTTGTGGAGATTTCAATATTGATTTACTGAATCCACATCAACAAAATGTAATTACAGAGTTCATGAACTCTATGTACAGCATGAGTCTATATCCCACAATAACACATCCCAGTAGAATCCCAGTTCACACCGCTACACTTATTGACAACCTGTTTGTCAATGTTATTGATAAGAAAATAGAAAGTGGATTATTGATAAATGATATAAGTGACCACTTGCCAACCTTTGCACTTATCCATGGCCACACGGGGGCCAATACAGAAAAAATCTCAAAATCATTCAGATACAAATCTCCAAATGCAATCAGTTCTTTTAAAGAGGACTTGCTGAAGCAAGACTGGACAGAAGTCTATGTATCAGATGTAAATGAAGTCTATGACACATTTATAAACATTGTAACCACTCTTTATGAAAAAAACTGTCCATTAGTAAAAAAAAAGCTTAAACATAAATTTGCCGATAAGCCATGGTTAACCAAAGCACTACAAAAGGCGTGTAAAAAGAAAAATTTATTATATAAAGCTTTCCTAAAGAAAAGGACAAAAGAGGCAGAGCAGCGGTATAAAACATACAAAAATAAGTTAACATATATAATAAGATGTGGTAAAAGAGACTATTACAGTAAAGAACTGGAGAAAAACAGACAATATTAAAAATACATGGACAATACTTAACAGTATCCTTGGAAATAAAAGCAGAAATACAAGCAACCCAACCAATATTGCAAAAAATAATAAAACGACTCAGAGTGTGAATGTAGCCTCACCTGCAGATGAATTTAATAACTTTTTTGTTAACATTGGTCCTAATTTGGCTTGAGAAATACCCACTACGGTGCCTACAGGTGATACAATATGCAATAACACTGCTATAAAAGACTCCATTTTCATAAAGAACACAGACGAAAGAGAGGTCATTGAAATTGTTAAATCGTTTAAAAGTAAAACATCTACGGACTGTGATGGTATTGACATGCTCTTAGTGCTTAAAACCACTGACGTATATCTGTAACCTGTCTCTCCAAACAGGTATATTTCCCAATGCAATGAAAATAGCTAAAGTAATTCTGATATACAAGATGGGTGACAGAGGGGAATTCTCAAACTATAGACCAATTTCACTATTACCGCAGTTTTCCAAGATACTTGAAAAAATATTCTATGAGAGAATTGACAACTTCATACTGAAGAATAATTTATTGTGTGAGCAGCAATATGGGTTCAGACACAAGAGGACAACTGCATATGCTCTAATGGAATTTATAGAAAAAATATCAACAGCCATTGAAAATAAAGAGTATTCATTTGGAGTATTCCTGGATCTTAAAAAAGCATTTGATACAGTGGATCATAATTTATTATTAAAGAAACTAAAAAATTGTGGTATTAGAGGGGTAGCACTGTCCTGGTTAAGTAGTTACTTAAAGAATAGATATCAGTATGTATGTGTTAGTAACAAAAACTCACAGTTACTGAAGGTTACTTGTGGAGTCCCACAGGGTTCAGTTTTGGGGCCATTATTATTCAATATGTATATACTGTAAATGACATATGTAAAGTTTCAGAAAAAATGGACTTAATATTGTTTGCCGATGACACTAATCTATTATGCAGTGGAAACAATTTGGAACAACTTCTGGATACACTCGGAAAGGAATTAGGAATTAGCTTAAACTGTGGTTTGATTCAAACAAATTAATGCTCAATTTAAGTAAGACAAAATTTATAGTCTTTAACAACCATCACAACAACTCAGTACCTAAACTCAGTGTAAATGGTGTAGAGATCGAAAGGGTATCTGAAACTAAATTTCTTGGAGTAATAATTGATAATAAACTGTGTTGGAAGTCACATATTAATTATATTAAAGGTAAAGTATCCAAATCAATTGCAATATTACACAGAGTGAAATATTTGCTTAATCAACCCACACTATACACCTTGTATCATTCATTAATACTCCCATACATGACATATTGTAATGAAGTATGGGGAAATACATATAAAACAAACATATATCCACTCTTTATGCTTCAAAAGAGAGCTATTAGAATAATAAACAAAGCAGCTTACAGGGAACCAACAAACCCACTTTTTCTTAAACTAAAAGCTCTCAAGTTGAAAGATCTGGTTGACTTTAAAACTGCAATAATAATGTTTAAAGTGAAGAATTTATCACTGCCCGCAAATATCCAAAAGTTGTTCCAAATAAGGGAGAAACAATATCACTTCAGAGGAACATGTATATTTCAAAAGCCTACAGTGAGAACAACCACCAAGCAACACTGTGTTTCAGTGCAAGGAGTCAGATTATGGAACGATTTTGGACCTGAATTAAAATCATGTACAACGCTTGGGCAATTTAAACAAAAACTAAAGGAAGAAATACTCCAAACATATATGCAAGATGACATGTAAAATCACATAAGGATTGTCATATCCAGCCTGTGCTGTGTTGTTGCCTAGTTTTTTTTTGTTTTTCTTTTGTTTTTTTCTTTTGTCACATTTGGTCTTAGCTTTGTTCTGAATTGTAATCGCTCTTGTTTTGTTTTCTTTTGAATTCTTGGATGGAATATGGGTGGGCAATATAAGCTGCGGCTTCAGCCATCACCCATTTCGGATAACTTTTGTTGAACTGTATAATCAGAGGAGTTACTGTCTAATTTGACCTTGTTGGATTTTATTCCCCCTTTTGCTATACTATTCAGTTCCTTTTAACCTGTACTATCCGAAATAAAGATTCATTCATTCATTCATTCATTCATTCATTCATTCTTATATTTGTTCCATGAGGATGTATTAAATTATTCCCAATTGTCTATTCTCTTCATTTTGTAGCTTTTCTCTTGGTTGCACTCCTTCCAGTAGTGTAATGCATGTTAGAGTTTTTCTGTCCAGTCATATTTCAGCCATCTGTGTTGCCAGGGTCAAGCAAATCTGCCTTGGGCCTTCACGAAGCAACAGTGCAGCTCTGTAGGTTAAATTCACTGTTAAACTTATCCTATTGCTTTAACCAATCAGATGTCTTCTGTACGTCCAGGGGTACACATAGAAGGTATCCGAGAACGTTGGCATTTTTACGTCTTTTGATTGGATGGTTACAACTCCTTCAACCACACTGCAGAGGATCCTAGCTAGCAAAATGCACATGCAAGGACTTGCTTAAGCAGCTACAATATACTATATCTGTTTAAATATAATAGTTGTGACTTCCGGTTATGGCGGCCACGTAGGAAGACGTGTTTCACACTGCTCTGCTCGAAAAACTAAAAATTTTACTAAAACTCTCTCAATTGGAACAAAAACCCATCCCAGCGTCTTGGCGTGGATATGGTAAAGACCAAGGTTGGAAAATTAGGTGGAGGAAAAGGCAACTCGACAAAACAACCCAAGCTAACGGACTTCCACGCTCGAGGCGAGGCAGGGAAAAACTCCAGAGACAATGGCGGAGGATGGAGCCAGCGGCGGAGCGGGAACTGCTGGGGAGGGGACAAGCGTAGTGCTCGCTGCCATCAACTCCATGAGAACAAAGTTTTCGTCTAAATTTGATGGGATTATAGCAGTGATAGAAGGTATGAGAAAAGAAATAAATGACTGTATGGAGCGAGTATCGCAGACGGAGCTCCGAATTTCAAGCGCTGAGGATGACGTCACCAGCCTGCAAACTAAATTTCAAACACTGGAATCAAAATGTAAACGTCTGGAAGATAACGTTCTAGACTTGGAATCCCGCTCGCGACGGAATAATTTGAGGCTGGTGGGCCTCCCGGAGGGAGCGGAGGGACGGGACTCATGTTCCTTTTTGGAAAAGTGGATTCCAGAAGCGCTGAATAACGCGGATCTGCAGTCATCGGTCGTTTTAGAGAGAGCTCACTGAATCGGCCCACCGAGAGATAATAAGACACCACCGAGGACGCTGATTATGAAGTTCCTCAACTACAGAGACAAGATGACAGTCACCAATGCGGCGCGAGCTAAAGGGGAAATTAAATACCAGGATCAACAGGTGCGGTTCTACCCAGACTTCGCCACAGGAATTCAACAATTAAAGAGGCAGTTCAACCCGGCCCGCAAAGAGCTGCGCAACCTCGGGATTTGTCACGGAGTAATTCATCCGGCAAGACTGCTAGTCACATATAAAGGGAGAACCCACACCTTCAAGACCTCTCAAGAGGCGCAGGAGCTCATCAAGCAGATCCAAAAGGAAACTGGTGGGAGCTAAGCATGAACATGACAAAGGTAGAACATTTAAGCATATGTACAGACATCTGATTGCTCTGAAACATATAATAAGTCTACAAAATACAGACTGTATTTAAAAAAAAAAGCTATGATGTGCATAGTTGCTATAAAACTTTGAAGTTATGTTGAAAAACTACAGAAGAGAGTTAATGTCATGTCATAAGAATAGTAGTAGAGTCAGGGTGATTGAGAGGAGAAAGAGAGAGTGGTTTGACTGATCCTCGCAGGTGTGGAACAGTCACTAGCTATAACGGGAGACAGAATATTTTGATTTTGGGGGGATCACCACGAATGTGGGGAAAGGGAATCTGTTTTTGTTTAGTATGTAGGATGAATGTTCTATCATCCATGTTTTTGCTTCTCTGTAAGAGTATGTTCATATTGCAAGGTAATCTCAAACTCCTTATTGATCATAGATCAAAGCGTTAATCTTAATTTAACTTCATGGAATCGCAGAGGTCTACAAAATCTTAAAAAACTTAAACAAGTTATGAATAAAATAAAATACATAGATTCAAAAATTGTATTTTTACAAGAAACTCATCTAATAGAGGAGGATGTAAAAAGAATTAGGAGAAGATGGCAAGGTAATGTGTTCACCTCATCATTTTCATTCCGAGCCAGGGGAGTTATGACTCTCATACACAAAACAGTCCCATTTCAAGTGAAAAATGTAATTGGAGACATATTTGGAAGATATCTAATCATCCAAGGATCTTTGTTATTAGAAAATATAAATCTGGTGAACTTATACGGCCCCAATATTGATGATCAAAACTTCTATGTTAATTTATTCCTCACTTTATCATCACTTACAGGGCAACACATAATAGCAGGGGATTTTAATTGTACATTCAATCCCAGTATAGATAGATCAACAGGACTGGACTGGACGTACAATGGATGTAGGATGACCATTAATCATTTTATGAAAGAATTGAGATTGCTAGATATATGGAGAGAAATGAAACCACAAGTCAAAGCCTATTCTTGTTATTCTAATACCTATAAGACATTCTAACGTATTGACTACTTTTTGATCTCTACAGAATTAAGGTCCAAGATTCAAAACTGTTTCTATGATAACATTGTGATCTCTGATCATGCACCCTGCTGTTTAGTATACGTAGATAAGAAATTGACAAAGGACCCAGGTAGGTGGCATTTTCAGCATAAATGGCTTCAGGATGAGGAATTTGTTAAGTATATAGAAAAACAGATAGATGAGTTCTTTGATATTAATACTACACAAACAACAGCATGTATAAAGTGGGAGGCTTTCAAAGCTTTTATTAGGGGGCATATTATTAGTTATACAGGTTCAAAATCTAAGAAGACCCGAGAGGAGAGAGTCCAGTTGGAACGTAAAATAAAAATTCTTCAAGAAAAGGTGTATGCAGGAAGTAACCCACAGTTAGAGAACAAATTACTGATTCTGAGAGCTGAATATGACAAAAAATCAGCAAATAGAGCTGCCTCGAGTCTTCTAAGATTGAAGCAAACTTTTTATGAACAAGGTGAAAAATCAGGAAAATTATTGGCATGGGAGATTAAACAATTAGAATCTAAAACACCAATTACCAGTATTCTAAGTAACGGACAGGTAGTTATAGATCCTTTAGAAATTAATAGTGCCTTTAGAGATTATTATGAAAAACTATATGATACAAAAAATGAAACTGACTTAACAAAACTAAATGGGTTTTTGGGTGGATTATCTATACCATGTATTCCAAATGAAAACTGGGAGATACTGGAGTCTAAAATTAGTCAAGAAGAAGTTGGGCAAGCCATGATAATATGAAATCAGGAAAAAGAGCAGGACCAGATGGTCTTCCAGTTGACCTCTATAAAAAATTTAAGAATAAATTAATAAAACCACTTTTGGAAATGGTTTTAGAAGCATTTCAAAATGGTAATTTACCACCATACACGAAGAATGCCTTAATTATACTATTGCCAAAACCAGGTAAATCCCCTAATAAATGTGAAAACATGAGACCAATAAGCCTATTAAATGCTGATCTTAAAATAATCTGTAAAATTTTAGCAAAACGACTACAAGAAATATTACCAAATATTATTAACCGAGATCAGAATGGCTTTATAATGGGAAGACAAGGCTTCCATAATGTAAGACTATTTAATATTATTTATTCCAATAAAGAAGCACTGGATACAGCTCTCCTATCATTGGACGCCGAAAAGGCCTTTGATAGGGTCGAATGACCCTATCTTTTTGAAGTCCTACAAAGGTTTGGACTTGGAAATAATTTCATAAACCTTTAGCGATGGCAGTACGTTTACATCCACAAATATATGGAATTAAAGTAGGACCAACAGAACATAAAATCTCCCTGTATGCCGATGACATAATTTTGTTTATGTCGAATTTTAAAAAATCAATTCCGACCTTGTTAAATTTAATAAAGAACTTTGGGGATATATCAGGATATAAAATAAACAAAACAAAATCTTCAATATTAATGTTAAATGAGACCCAGAGAAATCATCCAGCTCCTGAGGTAAACCAATTCAAAGTTGTAAATCAGTTTAAATATTTAGGAATTCAAATTTTGCCTAAGCTAGAATCAGTCGCCAGTGCCAACTATGAAGCCTTAATGACAGATATTAATGAGTTCCTTCAGAGATGGATGTCACTACCAATGTCGATGATCGGGAGAATTAATATACTTAAAAGTAATATCTTACCAAAAATACTTTATTTATTTCAAAACATTCCTTTACCACCACCTCCAGATCTATTCTCAAGAATTAAAAAAAAGTTAGTGGAATTTATATGGAACAATAGGAAGGCTAGATTACGTTTGTCCTTACTATATTTACCATTTGATCATGGAGGTCTGAAATGTCCAAATTTTATGTTGTATTACTGGTCAGCACAACTGAGGTCTATGACATATTATTTTTCATCAAATGATCCTCTTCACTGTACTGAAATGGAATCATACAATTTATCTTTACCTCTTCCCTTATTCATACACTCAGACTCAGCTAAAAAATTACAGAAACAAGTTAAAAATCCAGTTGTAAAGCACATGATCAAAATATGGTGTGAAACCAAAAAATATTTAAAAGAACCACACTTACTGTCACAATTTAGCCCAATATGGAGTAATCAATATTTTACACCAGGGAGAGCGGATACTGTATTTAAAATATGGAATTTAAAAGGGATTCAAAAGATTCAAGACTTATATTTGTCACGCTCAGATAACATAATGTCTTTTGAAGAACTGAGGATTAAATTCAATCTTAATAGAACACATTTTTTAAAATATCTTCAGCTTAGAAATTTTATTCGATCAAATCAAAATAATGCTCTCATCCGACCTACTTATTCATCTTTGGAAAAAATTTTGATGAAAGATAGTAACAGAAAGGGTATTATTTCAGAGTTTTATAACTCATTGACGCTATTCTCATGTGAAAACTCACAGAAAAGACTGAATTATTGGAAAGAAGACCTGCAAATTGAAGTTTCAGAGGAACAATGGGAAATGGCTTGTGCAGGAGCTCAAATCAAATCAATAAATGTACGTCTTAAACTGATACATTTTAAATGGTTAATGCGGATGTATGTTACACCAGTGGAATTAAATAGATATAACAAAAACATACCAGGTACATGCACAAAATGTATGGAAAGTAAAGGAACCCTATTTCACTGTTTATGGGAATGTAGAAAAATCAGAACGTTTTGGGAAGAGGTGAGGGTAACAATTGAAAAAATAATTTCAAAACAATTCACATTGAACCCTAAACTGTTTTTGTTGGGTCTGTATCCAGAAAAACATAACTTTAATAAGAGTGAAAGAACATTCATAGACCTCGGTTTGCTTAATGCCAAAAAATGTATTGCACTACTGTGGAAAAAGACTCATAGACCAGATGTGACTCAGTGGTTAAGACAGATGTTAACAAACCTTCCACTAGAAAGAATAACATATATACTGAAATCAAAGGAAAATGTGTTTGAGAATATATGGAGACCTTTCATTGATTATGTAAAGAAATTAAACATAACTTCTGAAGAAGAAGGTGAATGATATGTGTGGACCTTGCAAATTCCAAGCTGGTGAATGTATATTATGTATTCTTATGTAACAGATTACCTAGACTAAACAGAGGAGCATTGTTGTTGACTTGTTTTTGTTAATGGTTGTTGTTGTTTTTATTACATTTTTGTTGTTGTTGTTAGTGTTCTTTTTAATTTTTAAATTACTTTAGTGTTAGTGTCTGACTGTTTGTGCCATGTTTGTAAAAAAGGTTCAATAAAAAATATTGTGGAAAAAAAAAATATATATAATAGTTGTTTTTCCACCCACAATGACTGACAGGAGAGAGGAAAATGATGTGGTTGTTGATATTTTAAAAAAAATCCATTTTCCAGACGGACTTTTCAAGAAAAGCTGGTATCGTATTTTTCAGACTATAAGGCACACTTAAAATCCTTTAATTTTCTCAAAAATCAACAGTGCGCCTTATAATCCGGTGCACCTTATGTATTAATTTTGGTTGTTGTGCTTACTGACCTCAAACCGATTTTATGTGGTACACGGCACTCAAAAATCTGTCAAAATGTTTTAGTACGACTTTGGTAAGCTACGAAGCCGCGCCACTTGATGGATTGTCGGAGCATTACGGCTACCGTAGTCAGGAGCCTCACGGAGTAATATGTGCTTCAACATAATATTACGGTGTGTGTATAAGGACCCCAAAATGGCACCTGTTAAGAGACATGCTTACGAAGCGGATTTTAAACTCAAGGCTATCAGTCACGCAGTAGTACATGGGAATAGAGCGGCTGCGAGAGAATTCAACATTAATGAATCAATGGTACGGAAGTGGAGGAAGCAAGAAAATGACCTGCGCCAAGTAAAGAAGACCAAACTGAGTTTCCAAGGGAACAGAGCAAGATGGCCACAGTTACAGGATAAAATTGAACAGTGGGTTATTGAACAGAGAACAGCAGGTAGAAGTATCTCTACAGT
Source organism: Pholidichthys leucotaenia (assembly GCA_020510985.1). Taxonomy (NCBI): domain Eukaryota; kingdom Metazoa; phylum Chordata; class Actinopteri; order Cichliformes; family Pholidichthyidae; genus Pholidichthys; species Pholidichthys leucotaenia. Next base: position 118,226,053 of record CM035847.1, read on the forward strand.
CTCTATTCGACTCAAGGCAACAGTGGTAGCACATGACATGAAGATCAACGACTTTCGAGGAGGTCCTTCTTGGTGCTTCCGTTTTATGAAAAGGCGTAATCTCTCCATCTGCACAAGAACTACCATCTCGCAGCAACTGCCAAAGGATTACGAAGAAAAGCTGGCCATTTTCCGCACCTACTGCAAGAACAAGATCACTGGAAAGAAGATCCAGCCAGAACACATCACCAACATGGACGAGGTCCCCCTCACCTTTGACATCCCCATGAACCGTACTGTCGAGAAAACAGGGACCAGTACAGTATCTATATGCACCACAGGGAACGAGAAGTCATCCTTCACTGTAGTTCTCGGTTGTCAGGCTAATGGCCAGAAACTACCACCCATGGTCATTTTCAAGAGGAAGACTCTGCCAGAAGAAAAGTTTCCGGCCGGCGCCATCATCAAGGCTAACCTAAAGGGCTGGATGGACGAGGAGAAGATGAGTGAGTGGCTGAGAGAAGTTTACGTCAAGAGACCGGATGGCTTTTTCCACAAATCTCCGTCCCTAGTGATCTGCGACTCCATGTGCACCCATCTCACCGATACTGTCAAAACCCAAGTGAAGCAAACTAATTCGGAGCTTGCCATCATTCTCAAGAGTGAATATTGAGGGAAACAATTAAAGATTTATTGTAATAAATGTACATAGAGGAAACCATAACGGACAAAAATGCTTCTGGAAGTAGGACAAATTTAACCAGAAAAAAAAAATGAAGCAGAATTTGGATATGGGATAAATACAAATAAATGTACAGTGGATATAAAAAGTCTACACACCCCTGTTCAAATGCCAGGTTTTTGTGATGGGAAAAAAATGAGACCAAGATAAATAATTTCAAAACTTTTCCACCATTAATGTGACCTATAACCTGTACAACTCAACTGAAAAACAAACTGAAATCGTTTGAGGGGGGAAAAAAACTTACAATAAGCTGTGTGCACAAATATGCACACCCTTAAACTAATACTTTGTTGCAACACCTTTGGCTTTTATTACAGCACTCAGTGTATTTGGGTAGGAGTCTCAGCGTTGCACATCTTGATGTGGCAATATTTGTCCACTCTTCTTTGCAAAAACGCTCCAAATCTGTCAGATTGCAAGGGCATCTCCTGTGCACAGCCCTCTTCAGATCACCCCACAGATGTGATTCAGGTCTGGACTCTGGCTGGGCCATTCCAAAACCTTAATCTTCTTCTGGTGAAGCCATTCTTTTGTTGATTTGGATGTGTGCTTTGAGTCACTGTTGTGCTGAAAGATGAAGTTCCTCTTCAGCTTTATAGCAGAAACCTGAAGGTTTTGTGCCAACGCTGACTGGTATTTGGAACTGTTTATAATTCCCTCCACCTTGACTAAGGCCCCAGTTCCAGCTTAAGAAAAACAGCCCCAAAGCATGATGGTACCACCACTATGCTTCACTCTAGCTATGGTGTTCTTTTGGTGATGAGCAGTGTTGTGTTTGCGCCAAATATACCTTTTGGAATTGCGACCAAAAAGTTCAACCTTGGTTTCATTGGATTATAACACATTTTCCCACATGCGTCTGGGAGATTTCAAATGTATTTTTGCCAAATGTAGCGGGGCTTGGATGTTTTTCTTTGTAAGATACTGTAAGGCTTCTGTCTTGCCACCTTAGATGGAGATTGTTGTCACATGTATTAAACAGCCAGTACTTGCCATAAATTCCTGCAACTGTTGACCTCTTGGCAGCCTCCCTGACCAGTTTTCTTCTTGTCTTTTCATCAATTTCGGAGGAATGTCTAGTTCTTGGTAATGTCACTGCTGTGCCATATTTTCTCCACTTGGTGATGACTGTCTTCACTATGTTCCATAGTGTATTTAATGCCTTGGAAATTCTTTTGTACCCTTCTCCTGACTGATACCTTTGAACAATGAGATCCCTCTGATGCTTTGAAGCGCTCTGCAGACCATGGCTTGTGCTGTAAGATGTGACTACAAAAATGTCAGGAAAAGCCTACTAGAACAGCTGAACTTTATTTGGGGTTAATCAGAAGCACTTTAAATGGTGGCAGGTGTGTGCTGACTCCCATTTAACATGAGTTTGAATGTGATTGGTTAATTCTGAATACAGCCACATCCCCAGTTATAAGAGGGTGTGCATATTTATGCAACCAGGTTATTGTAAGTTTTTTATTTTTCCCCTCAAAAAATTTCAGTTTGTTTTTCAATTGGGTTGTACAGGTTATAGGTCACGTTAATGGTGGAAAAAGTTTTGAAATGATTTATCTTGGTCTCATTTTTTACATCACAAAAACCTGACATTTGAACAGGGGTGTGTAGACTTTTTATATCCACTGTACATTCACTGCACTGATATGGTGATGAAGGGGCATAGCTCAGCTTTTTTTTCAGGCTGCCCCCTTGATTTGAACCTATGCCTATGCTAAATGTGATTAAATTACTTTGAAGTGTCACTGAGTTAAAGAGAAAAAAAAGTTTATATATAAATGAGGCTTCAAAAAGCAAGAGTCAAAATTGTGTATCCAATAATGTTGCTAACCGCTTGAGCTAACCATAGACCAGGGATGGGCAACTAGCGGGCTGTGGCCACATGCGGCCTCCGACATCATCTACTGAGGTCCGCCAGTCCATTTCCAAAAATCAATTATTTATTTATATCCCATTTGAACATATATGGAACTGCATTCTTAAATGCAGTTATAGAGTCCGCCAGCAGGGAGCTCTAATCGAAACATTGGTGCCGCTGTGCCAGTGGTCCAGTGAGAGTGAGGGAGCCACAGACAGAGAAAGCAGTGTAGTGATGGAATCCACAGTTCATTAAAATGTACTGAATCACTTCAGTTCATTCACTAAAAAAATCTGTTCTAAAGATTCATGCACCGAATCACCCAGTGCTGTACCTCTAACTCTAGAGGTACGTGGAGCTCTAACTGCCTGCCACTCATTGAACTGAAAAATGCGGCTGAACTGAGCAGGCAGGACTCGCTCCTTGACTGCTCTTCAGTACATTTACTGACTGAACTGATGAGAACATGAGGGAGACAGCTGCTGTATGAATCAACTGGTGTGTCGGTCTCTGCTCCACAGTACACGTTCATGTACTGACAACGTGCACCAGGCTGCTGTACGAATCAGCAGCCGGGCAAGGCGGCTTGGATTTGTGCTGTGTGTTAAAGCATAGTAAACAGATGTAACGGATTATTATTATTATGCTGAATTATTTTAAGAGTATATCTAATCCTTTTATTTTAGTACTTGGGGCTTTTATGCATTTTATTGGTTTTAATTGAGTTTGCTGTTTTCCTTTTTTTGCCGGTTAATCTGTTGCATGTTATTATTATTGCATGTTTTGTTGTGGTGTTTTAGTGGTGTTTTTTAAAGGATAACTAAAAAACAGCGATTGTAAACTTAACTTCACTCCTGTATATAGCCTGACAGCGATTGGTAATAAGCCTTGTTTAATACTACATACTGTTCCTTACTGAGGTGCATCACCCAAACAAGGAGTTCTGTTGTTCAGGGAGCTTTTGCCGCAGTGACACCATTTATGAGTCTGGCATTTTAGAGGTTTGCTTGATAATTGTTATGTATAACTACAGTTTTTATTGTGATTTTTAAGCCTTTTTAACTGATCTGGATCATGTGCTTAGACTTGCTAAGTTGGATTTCAGCAGCAGCTGTCTCAGTCACAGCTCACAGTATGTCGTTACCTTGCATTTAAGTTTGCTTATCATCATATTACAGATTTTACCATGGAGTGTAAATAGGGAATGAGGTGATATCAGAGAATACATACTTTTTAAGTTTACATAATGGCTGAAAGAAAACCACTCTAGGGTTTTTTTGTTTGTTTGTTTTGCTCTGGTGCTCCCCATTCATTATCTACGTGGAAAACTTTGTGGTGCATTTCGATCAGGTCACGCATGATCCTTTTCAGCTGTTGAACTGTGTCAACTAAAAATTTTTAAAGAAGCAGATGTGTCATAAAAACAGATTCAGCAACTAAACAATATATTTCTCGCTTCAAAACCACTTTCGCTGTTTCATTTCGTTGTGTTGAATCCATCCATTGTTTACTTCCTGATTCCTGCAGACCAGCCAGGAGGAGCCGTTCGTGAACAACTCATGCAATAAAAGCAGCTCCTTCCAGAGCTCCAGGTTTGCAAAGCTGTAGAAGGCTAGGAGAGCTACCAGTCAATGACGTGTACGTGATTCAGAAGCGGGGGATGAAATGGCCGCCATTTCCTAAATGATTTGTTCAGTTATGGTAAGTGATTCAGTACAGTTCATTCACCCAAAAGAACTAGTACACTTGAACGAATCGTTCATGAACATTCTAATTGTAGAGCAGTGTGCCCCGGAGTATGTCTAAAGGTGTCTTCACACCAAACGCGAACAGGTGACTTTTTTGACCAGCATGAATACATTATAACTCAATGTAAACACATGACATGAATTCACTGTCTGAGTGAGATGCAGACAGGTGAAGTTGTCATTATAATTTCTAGAGCAGTGTTCAACCTGCTGTCGAAATCCCCCAAATAACATCATGCTTAGGTTTACATTATCCGACGGGGGGGGGGGGGGGGGGTCACCTGAAAAAGTTGTCCCTACCTCCAAAACTTCACAAGATGGGTGTTTACAATGTTAGCTTGCCAGCCTTGTTAGCATGTCCGGGGCAGGAATCCGTGGGTAAATAACTCTGTCATCCTGATTCAGCTGAAGAGCTCGCGGTCCTTCTGTCTCCAGGTGAGTGGCAGTCTCATTTTCAAACTAGTTTATTCTCCAGTGTTGATACTTTTACTCCGGTGACGGCAGTAAAAGTACCAACGTCCGGCACCATCCCTTGGACATGAACGTGCGAATGCGCAATTTCGTGTGTGCTCGCCTCTTTCCATTGACTTTGTATGGATTTGCGCTGCCCGTTTGCGTTTGGTGTGAAGGCACCTTTATGGTATGTATGTGTTGCATGCTGAGACCGCATTAATAGGCTGTGAACAGCAGTAAATGCACAGTAGTAGGCTGCTTTCCTTTTCTTCTTGGTTTTTTGTTAATTCCGGAATTTCTCTTTGCTCATCATTTTGATGGAGAGTTTTAAAAATTAGGTCATGCTATAATTTTATCAGTAATTTTAATAGGATAAAACACTGAGTAGCTTTTATTTTCATTTTTAATTGTGTCATTTTTGACTTTGAGGACCCCCCCCCCCCCTTCCCCCTCGAAGGTTCCCGTGTAACTCTGGCCTTGGGGAAGTGAGGGAATCGCGCTTGTGGCCCTCACGCCACCACGGCCGCCCATCCCTGCCACAGACTGCGGCCGCCTTGTGTAATCCAGGTGCTGTCGATATCTTCGTCACGATCCTGGTAAAACCTGTAATAACAGCCTTCAGGTGAACACTCAGCACGCTCCAGTGCATTTTTTTTTTTATTACTATTATCTTCACAAAAAAGAAAACTTTCAGAGGCGCACGAGGTGAAGGCAGAAGGACAAATAAAACTGCACGGGAATAAATGGGAGACGGAAACAAACTGCTCTGTCATTGTAATGTGCGCGCTAGCGTGGAACAATAAAAGCAGCTAAACAGCGGGGAATGTGGACGTCTCTTACCGACTTGGTAGAGGCGGCCCTCCGGTGAAAAAATGGTGATGTGTCGATCGAACCCTGCGTTGGAGCCGCGGGACATTTTCCCCGGTGACCTTAGGTGAACTTCAGGTGTATATGATCAACAAAGAGCGGAATCGTGGCTGTTCTGGTGGTTCTTAAGAGGGTGCCGACATTAATCTGCCGCATGTACTGCTGCTGCTGAACTAACAGGGTAATGGAGAGACTTCCCTGTTAAAATAGTTTTTTTTACTTTCTCTTTCAGTTGCGTTTCAGCCGCGGCCGACTCCTGCTGAGGATACTTTGGACCGCAGCGCCCCTCAGCGGACGATTTCCTCTTCACAAAAATGAGCGTCAAGAATTCTGAGGACTAGATTTATTTTTTTTTTTAAATTGAATTGTTTTATTATAATTTTTATTTTATGAAACAAAGTTACAGGTGGCTGCATAAATTCGGTAACGAAGCCCAACTAGCCTGCATGTTAGTATCAGTCAGATGCATTCAAAGTCAGCCATGTCCACTCAAAAGCTGTCCACAGATGCAGACCCACGCCCTGAATGGCCAATCACTTTTTGAGAAACAGATTATAAAATATATAGAACATGTAAATAAAACTAATAGCGATTTTTTTTACCTTGTGACCTTGGCCCTTTGACCTCAAAAGCAATGGCTTTCCAACAACATCTCTGAAGGGAACCTGCCAGAAACACAATGTGGATTCCGCCCAAACCGCAGCACCGTGGACTTGATCTTCTCCGTCCGCCAAGTGCAGGGGAAATGTCGAGAACAAAACATGGACTTATATGCGGTCTTTATCGACCTGACTAAGGCCTTCGACACGGTGAACAGGGAGGCCCTCTGGCTCATCCTAGGTCTACCCCGTACCAAGTTTGGTGATTGTATCTTCAGCTGGTTGTGTTGCAGCAAAACATGCATACAGACACACATTTAAAGGGCTCATTGACTGCACTTTCTTCCACATTTTAACAGCTCACACGTGTCTTAATTGCATGATAGGATTTTTTTTGGGGGGTGGTGGTATAGCAGGGCTACAACTTCAACAGAAAATCAAAAGTAAATAAATCAAAACCAGCTAAATAAAGCTAAACTTGTAAAACAACTTGATAGTGTAGCACTATTGTTTCGCAGTAAAAAGGTCATGGTTCAAATCCGCCATCCAGCAGGGTCTATCTGTGTGGAGTTTGCATGTTCTCCCCATGCTTTCCTGGGTTTAGTCCAGTTTACTTCAACATTCCAAAAACATGCAAGTTTGGTTAATTGGAGACTCTAAAGTGGCCCTGGGTGTGAATGTGTGTGTGAATTGTGAAAGGAATTACTGTACATCAGCCAGGTTGAATTTCCCTCTGGGATTATTAAAGTATAAAAAGAAACAAATTACCTTACTGTGGTGTATGTAAAACGGAGCAATGCACTGCGCTGCAGGAGCATGCATGCACAAGTGACGTCAGTGCGCCATAGGGTATATTAGGCAACTGCCCAGAGCCAGTCGTCCTCTTTTCCTGCCTCTTCCTGCGCCCTAAGCCATACGATGCTCTTTACTATTATGTTCTTACCCCAATAAAGCTAATATCAGCACATGGTCATATCCGCCCATATTTTCAGACATAACACTGGCGACAAGGATGACCCATGCAACATTGAGGATGGAGGCTTTACTTGCACCTTGGACCCACAGAAACACACGACGACTGTGCAGCTTTGGTGGCTGGCCATTTTGTTTCCCCACCGAGCGGAATGGTCCAAAGAATTAGGTTTCGCCAGTGCTGACATCCAATGGTACTTAGTCGACCTCCGCTGTTTGGCTAGCATGTGCGGATTTGGACCCTTGGAAAATGAGATGGTCTGATTAGCGGTGCACACCATGAATTCAAAGCCACGGGAGAAACTACTGGTGGTGCTGGATGACCTCCCATTTGCCAAGGCGATGGAAATGGCGTCTCGGCTAGAAGCGGCTACCCCGTTAGCATTGCAGCTAGCGGGCCCAGACCCACATTCCCCATATTCAGCTCTGCTGGTACAAGCCATTGCCCAGGCTGTTCAGCCCTTCGACCCCACGTCTCCTCACAACGGCCCCGAGGTAAAAGTCACGGGACAGCAAGGCACCATAGTACACCGACTCTGCGGTAACTGTGGCTCTCCCTTGTGCCACACACACACACCTGCCTGCCCAGGACAAAGGTGCCAACACTGCGATAAGCTCAATTTGACCAATGACGGCCCGACGTAGCCACTCCCTGCTTCACACCGCACACTGAACAGAACCCTGTAGAACCAGAGCTGATCCTCACGCAGCACAAGCGTCCTCAAGCTACTGCCTTCCCACAGGAGCTCCAGACCACATCCACACAGACCACCGCTCAGCTAGGACCAGCTGCCTTCCTTCTGACTGATGGGTCATGATAGCACGCCAGCCGCTGCAGAAGGATGACACCACCTCCCGCTTCTGATCAAGAGACCACAACTGAGTCAGCCCATCCAGACTGGGACTTCACCGATGAGCGGGTCTCAGCCCCAGCAGAGTGCCCTCCGGAACCACCTGAGCCAGCGTAGCCATGGCCTTGCCCAGCCTGGGCCTGACGAAGACCCCGTCAAGTTCAAGAACTATGTTACTGACTCTAAAGTTCATAAAGTAGCTAGAGCATGGTCTGGTATGTGGCAGAATAACCCACCTGGCCATGCGGGTACACCGGCAGTCTACTCGGTTGCCCGGTTAGTACAGTAAGGTTGTAATTGATATGCTTAAAATGGTTCTTTACACCGGCCTGTTCCACCCAGTCATGTGTTTAGCTTTACATTAGCCGATATGCTAATAAGTACAGTATTGCGGCGGATGATAAAATAAGGCAGCGATGCTGAGGTTTTAAGCAGGTTTTATTAATCATACCGCCGTCACGAGCTCCTCTCCCGGCGCCGTGCGTGCGCGCCGGGAGCGAGCCCACGGCTCTCAGTGAAGAGGGGACACAAAGTCTGTGTCCTGCAGCAGAGGTTGAAGTGAGAGAATGAGAGGATGAACATGAGATTCAGACAGCTTATATACTCAGCTACAACAATACATCAAAGCATTCACATGGGTCGATATGAGCATTTGCATATGAGAGGCACAGACAGGATGCATGAACACAATGCATGGATGGCACATTAACCTCACAGCAGTGAAATGCATAAATGGCAGATTAGATCACAGCAGGCAGCGGAAAAAACCCATGAGTAGCGAGCTGTCTGTCCCTGTGTGTTGTGGGGTTTTTCCCAAACCGCCACAGCTCCCCCCCCAGAGGGCTCGGCGGGTGGCCGAGACCTCGATAGTGCAGCTTGGGCAGCGAGTAGGGAAAAGCTCTGTGCAGGAGGGGGTGGAGGGGGTGAGGGGTAGTAAAAGCCGGCCGGAGACGATGAAAACGTCCGGGCCGTGCAAAAATTGCTTGTGGGTCCGCGATGTCGAAGGGCTGGTCCCGTTGAACGTGCAGAGGTCCACAAGAAGAAAAATTAGTCACTGGCTCCTCCCGCGATTAAGTCCTGCAAGGATTAATAGCGGCCATGAAGAAAAGACGAGACTGCATGGCGGCTGTAATGAGAGCAGAGGGACTGGCGTGTTGACTTTAGGTTCAGGCGTAACCCTAAAGCCTCGGGAACCGCAGACAGCTGAATTCCCCTTGTGTGCCGTGGCTAAGACCATAAAATCCAGTGAGCAAGCTGCGTGCCTCAGGTGAACGAGCAAGCCTGAAGGGCCAGTGTGCAGCAGAAGGAAGGCGGTCAGAAGAGCCGTATTTGTCCCGTGCGTGGTGTGTGCCATCCTCGTAACTCCCCGGTGCGTGCGCCGGGGTTCCGTGATGGGTGGGCCAGCTGGAGAGGAGAACCAGGGTCAGGGAGCTTAATCATCCCTGTTCAGTGTGTTGGAGCGGTGAAGGGAAGTAGACGCTCTGTCACTCGCTCGGTCATGGTGCGTTCAGGTCCACGTGTGTTCCGTCGGCCATGGGGATCGCCGTCGTGGAGAGGGGACGAGGTGCATGCGCTCTCGTGTGGAGGAGCTGTGAGCGCGGCCGGTCCAGCGTGGATGTGCCGATCTAGGCGTGCAGATCTCACCATGAAATGTTGCTCAGCTTTCCCGGTCGTGGGTGTTCTCCGGAGAGTTTCGCCTGGAAACTCCGCGTTGAGGTCTCCCTGAAGCAGAAGGGAGGGCAGATCAGTCAGGCTGCCGCGTTCGGTGGTCGTCGGAGAATCACCGCCGGGCGTTGCGTTCGCTGGCAGCGTGTTCGTTTCAGCGTCGGGTCACCAGTGCGGCGGATGATAAAATAAGGCAGCGTTGTTGGAGGTTTTAAGTAGAGTTTTATTATCATACCGCCGTCACAAGCTCCGCTCCCGGCGCCGTGCAAGCGCGCCGAGAGCGAGCCCACGGCTCTCAGAGAAGGAGGACACAATGTCTGTGTCCAGCCGCTGTAGTTGCAGAAGTGAGATTGAGAGGATGAACATGAGATTCAGACAGCTTATATACTCAGCTACAACAATACATCAAAGCATTCACATGGGTCGATATGAGCATTTGCATATGAGAGGCACAGACAGGATGCATGAACACAATGCATGGATGGCACATTAACCTCACAGCAGTGAAATGCATAAATGGCAAATTAGATCACAGCAGGCAGCGGAAAAAACCCAGGAGTAGCGAGCTGTCTGTCCCTGTGTGTTGTGGGGGTTTTCCCAAACCGCCACAAGTATGTGCTTATGTCAGCCTGTTCCTGCTAAGCCAGTTGTGTGTGTAAATGTTCTGAGCTTTCTCAGTGGTGGAGTAAATGTGGTGTATGTAAAACGGCGTGGAAGCACACACACACGAGTGACATCACTGCGCCCCAGGGTATATTGAGCCACTGCCCAGGGCCAGTCATCCTCTTTTCCTGCCTCTTCCTGCACTCTAAAGCAGTTTGTGTTAAAATGTTAAATCCCATTAAACTCTAACCCACAGGTGTCCAATCATGTGTCATGGAGGGCCAAGACCCTGCAGGTTCTCTCTTCTACCCAGTCTCTTCAGCAGGTGTTCTCACTGATCTGCAGTCAGTGAAAGAAGTTCAGTGGAATCTGCTGTTGAAGACACTGGTTGGAGGTAAAGTCTGCAGGGTCTTGGCCCTCCATGGCACATGATTGGACACCCCCGCCCAAACCCATTATGATGAAGAGTAGATGCTAATATGGCCCAGAATTCCTCCATATACTGGTACTGTCACTAAAGTATGCAGGGTCTTCTGCGGTGGCACATCCAACAATACAGTCTTCAGTTAATAAAATAATTGTTTTGGTTACTTTTCTTAAAAATGAGCCATTATTTTCAAGGTCACCCATTAATGGTTTGTACTATTGACTCTTTTCCCACCAGTGTATTAACAGACAAAAATAGAAATCATGATGCAAACACATAAGTCACTAAATTGTTTATTACAATCAGCAGCAAATTCCAGATTATTCAGAATGTGCAAAATTCAAACTGTAAGACTGGGTCACTCAGCAGCTGGGATGTGCAGCTCACACTGGTCCCAGATCAGCAGATCTTAGGCATGCATCTCTGTAAATAGTGACACAAGGTCCAGTTTGGGGTGGATCGTTTACCTCTTGCCTAGACAAAAGACAGAAATGGGTGGTGGTTAAATAAAGGAACTTTAAAACATATTTGGGAAATACACTTGTTGCTAAAAGCCAGTGGTGGAATGTGAATGAATGAATGAATCTTTATTTCGGATAGATTAAAAGAAAATAGAATAATATAACAAAGGTGAAAAAAAATCTAACAAGGTTGAATTAAACAATAACTCCTCTGATTATACAGTTCAACATAGGTTATCTGAAATGGGTGATGGCTGAAGCTGCAGCTTATATTGCCCACCCATATTCCATCCAAGAATTCAAAAGAAAAACAAAACAGGAGCAATTCCAATTCCAATGTGACAATAAAGTACTTCGTTGTTGTATTTAACCACAATTTGCATGTAGCTGCACTGATGTAAAGTCGATTTTACAAGGGCTGCGTTACATTTAAAATCATCTGTTTTTACTGTGGCCTCAGCAATCAGAATGAATTAATACATTCACTTGAATGGAATATAGTACTTTAACTGAAGGTGTGCATCTCCGAGTATGGAGTCGCTCAGTCAAAGTATGGAGTTTTTATCAATAAAAGTTTGTCTTGAATGTAAATGTGTCTCTTCTTGCCCTGGCTTCAAGTGTGGGTGGTGTTTTGTACTTTTATTGCTAAAATATAAAAGGATGTACTACAATGGGTCTCAAATATTTGTAATGTGTCCTGTTACTACATGAGTTTATTGATGATAAGACTATAAACTACACATATAAACTAAATTATATTGATGACTGAACAACTGCCATTCCCCAAAAGATACAGTTATGAACATAACTCACAAAGGATAACACAAGTGATCTGACAAAAAAATAAATACATTAACAAGTGGTTTATTTTACAGTTGATGTGCCATTCTTTTTCAATTATTCTGTAATTAATATTCACACAATCAAATAAATCTCAGTTCAGTCCCTTTTATATTAAGTGGAAATTGTACTACTTTGGTTTTGACACTTTACCTATAAAAGCAAAGGATTTCAGTACGTTCCACAGTGGCGAGGTCCGTTGTTGAGCGGCTGCTTTTCCTTTCCTCCTGCCTAGACGAACGACAGAAATGGATGGTGGTTAGTTTCAAGCAAGTTTAACACATATACAGGCACATCTCAAAAATTAGAATATCATGAAAAAGTTCAATATTTTTGTCACTCATTTCAGAAAGTGAAACCCATATATAGATTCATTACAGGGACAGTGATATATTGAAAGTGTTTATTTTAATATTGATGATTACGGCTACAGCCCATATTAACCAACACCTCAGCGGCCAACATTTATATTTAAAAACTATTTTTTAAAGTTAATTTATGTAATATTCTAATTTTTTTGCCAAATTGAATTTGGGGTTTTCAGGGGTTGTAAGCCATAATCATCCAAATTAAAATAAATAAAAGCTTGAAATATATCACTGTCTGTGTAATGAATCGATATAATATACGGATTTCTCTTTCTGAAATGAGTGTCAAAAAATATTGAAGTTTTTCATGACATTCTAATTTTTGGAGATGTACCTGTATTAGGGAAATACACTTGTGAAAGTCAGTGGTGGGATGTGACAAAAATGCTTCGTTTCCCTGACCAACACCGCAGGATCCACTCTGTACAAGTACATTATCAATCCAGGGATTTATGGTGGAACAGTACAACAACACTGTTCCAACACCTTTTATGGAAAATCCACAGAATAGGTGTGTGGGTCTATTCTGATGCTTTAGAAAATTATATGAATGACTTTATAAATCACTGGTTTGAAAAAGCACTTTTATATTGTTGATATTTCGGCTCCTGTGGTCCATTTCACCAGTATCCACAATATAAACACTGAGGAAGGCTAAACCCTGGCATGTGGAAACACATTCTAAGTGCAGCACGTACACAAACCAGGACTTTAACCAGGATTAACATATTTCATCGTTTTGCTCTCACAAGCGAATACTTAGGAGAAAACAAGCGCGAATCAGCAGTTGGTACTAGCTAGCTACTAGCTAAAACTCATTAGCCAGCATGCTCAAAAAAAGTGAGCTTACCACCAACAGGATAAATAAGCGAATAGATGCACATTATTACAAATCATTCACCATCGATGGTTCTCTTGTGTTCGTCTTCAGCTTGTCCGTAGTCCGGTTCTATGCTGGGCTGCATCTGTATCGGTGCGGGTTGCTCCTCTCACTGTGGATCTGCCATCAAGCAGAGAAAACCCCGCACCTCTTCGTTGGACCACGGTGTAGATTTCCGCAAAACCTACAACGCTGTCTGTATTAATATCGTATTTACTCCGTGACCGAGTTAGTCCGTGAAATATTGCAAATGGCGGTCGTATAGATTCCACTGAAGACGGATGCTTTCGTGACGTTACGCCCTGACCAATCAGCGGCTCGCAGTCTGTTGACGTCACATCTCGGCGCGCTTCAGCACGGTTGTACCCTGCCCTCGAACAGCACCGAAAATAGCACCTGTTAAACTGTGCTGGGTACAGTGGAAAAAGCTAGAAAGCGAGTTGAGTAGAAGTGAGTAAGGCCAAAGCGATACTAGTGGAAAAGGGCCATAAGCCACATGATGCTCTGTACTATTATGTTCTTACCTCAATAAAGCTAACATCAGCACATGGTTGTGTCCGCCCATATTTTCAGACATAATGCTTACTGTTTGAGCTGAAGCTGAGTGAGAGAGAGAATTTTTGATAAAGAGAAGAGGAAAAACAGCTTGGCCGAAGCTATGTTTTCTTCTCTGCCAAGATTTGTTTTCAACCAGCGATACACCTTCAAGGCCCCCGGACATATCTTGGTTCATCAGAGGGAGCCCCCATGCTTCCCTGCTCTGCATGCCTATCCAAAACTCATGGGAAATGTCGCTGTCCAGCCCAGTCGGACTTCCAGGAGCTGTGGATCGCTCTGGTTCATAAATACTGGGGTTATTTTTATTGCTCGAAACACAAGCTTTCTGCTCGGGCACAAAATTTCTTTCCCCAGCATTCCACCTCACCACTGTTGTGACTTTGAATTGGTAAATTTTTAACATACCTTTGTTTGGAGGGGAGAGGTTTTTTTTTTTTTTTTTAAATTTCATTTTTACAAGGGCTTGAACTACGCCGCATCACAAAAACGAGACAGAAAAGAACAGTGCACGGGGCCCCCCAAAAAAGCTAGAAACGGCCCTGTGGACAAAGCAGATAGTGTTCCATTATTATTGTTATTGCCTCATTCAAACTGAACTCTTGGATCATATATTGTATTTTCTGTCCAGTTGACTTGGGCAGCACTTCGCTGACAAAACATTTGCAATGCATGTGACATGTTGACTCACCTTTGTGACTGGATGGCAGCAGAGAGCAGGAAGTCATTCCACTTTAACCAGTCAGACTGGCTCTCACAGTACTGACGGCTGACTCTCATTATGCACGCCGATCGAGCTCTGTCGGAGTGCAGGAGTTTCTAGACTCGGGGATGAACTGGTCAGGGAGAAACGGAACCCTGTCTGCGTATCCGTGCTGTCGCCACGCAGACAGGGGCCTCGTGCTGGGCCCCAGGGTGGGCTTGTGGCTCAGCGACAAGAAGCGCAGGAGGATGAACGTGGAGGCGTTTACGCAGTACTGTGCGTAAGTTCGCTTTTTCATTTTTCAAAATCAGTTAGACGTGGACGTTGTCACAGCCGGGCTGAGCAGGGGAGCCAGGCCTCTGTAGCTGCTCAGAAAAGTACTTCTCTTCTATGACGGCAGGTAGATGGTCAAAGCTAGAGTAGGCTCCAGAAAAGTTATTTGAGTATGAAAGCATTTACCAGAAAAAGTTACTTGAGTAGTGAGTGACAATTCGTCAGGTAAATAAATTTGCTATTTCACAAATTTGCACAATTTTCCAATAAATTTACTTTATGTCCTTGTAAATTTTCTTGTACATTTCAGACTTTATTCTGATAATCATATGAGGTTTTTTTACTTTTGAGAAAAAAAAACAATTGTTGTGAATTTTTTTATGAGGTTATGAATTTTGAATAATAAATTTGTGACTTTTGCTGTAATGAATTTACAGTTTTATTTCTCATAATTTGAGGCTTTTTGTGGTAAATTTGCAACATTTGACCTAAATTTCCAGTGACTTTATAAACATTATTTGTCCCACCTCTGCACCTTCCTGTTTGCAACGTTACCCTCCACAGTTTGAAAGTTATGAGTTAGTCTGAAGAAAATCGACGATTCACGTGCACCCTCTAATATAATCCAAATGTTCAATTATCTTGAAATATGAATAGAGCAGGGACATATAAACATTGTACTGTATGAATACATTAACGTGTTCAGATACCTTTCTGCTATTTTCACTGCATAATTAATAGGTAACTTTATCTACCTTATGGTTGCTTATTGAATGCTGCACAGAGGAAACTGGTTAGAAATATTCTGGTTTATACTAGTTTATAACCTCTGCTTTTTACTTGAGTACAGTGTCTGGATACTCTATACCTCTGTTGAAAGGTAAATTGTGTCCTGTAAATAAATTAAAATAATAATAATGATAATAATAATAATAATCTAAAGTTGTATGCTTTGTGGCTGCTAAACTTGAATCTGCCTGTTATGAGTAGTTCACCAATTTTTTTTTTTTAAAGTTCATTTTCACCTGGTTTAAAATTTGTTAATATCAACAATAAGTGAACTGTCTTTTGACACACCTGGCTGTAGAAATCCCTTTGTGTGTCAGTCTTCTCCTTTCCAGAAAGATTTTTTTCTTGTTGTGTCTGTCCTTAGATCCATATGTAGTTATCCCACATCACCAGGCCATTATATTCTTCTTAAAATGAGGATAGTACTGTGTAAATATGTAGAATACTATCACATGTCATTTAATGAAAGCACTTAGGAATAAAGACTTCTAATAACCAGTTCTGTTTGCAACATTGGTAATCCTGCTTTATATCAGCAATTTATTGGTTACATAAAACCACACAGGATTGCACTGCATTTTCCTATAAAATAAGAGTTTAAATGCTTTTCCTGCAGGGTGCATGGAGTGGAAGTGGTGGAGGTAAGTGGTGATCACTGAAACCAGTGTGGCTCTGTGTCAAATAGTTGTTGTTTTTTTTTTAAAGCTCATCCTCTTCAGTCAAATGTGGTTCACCATTTACCTGAAAACATTCCATGCCATTGCAGATCCTTATGTTTTCAGTGTAGAAGCTTTAACAGGCTGAAGTTTTAATAAAAATGGAAAGTTTGATGGCAAATTCAATTAAAAAAGACTTATGAAATGGTTCACAGTGTGACAAAGCTCATGTTGAGTTTTTGGTAAAGAAGAGACAAACCAGCCTCCTGTCAGTCTGTGAGAAAATAAATAGGTCTGACCAACCTTAAAAGTGCCAAACATGGAAAAACTTGAAGGCACTCAGTGGAAGTGCTGACCTACAGCGACCCTATGATCTTGACCATTTACATTTTGACCTAAAAATAAATGCATGTTTAGAACTTTGCATGTACTATTCTTGTGCAAAGTTATGTGTTGATATCTGTAGTCATTCTCATTTTGAAGTTTTTTAGAGTTTTACCACCCTACCCACAACTGTGGGCATGTGCAAAAAGGGGAAGCTGTGTTTGTTATGCACTCATATTTAAATCAGCGTCAATGTGAATGACTATTACCAGTATGATGGTGTCTGTGGCTAGTGCAGGACACACACACACACACACACACACACACACACACACACACACAAACCCGCATGTCAAGTACAGATGCCCATGACATTAGTCATCGATGCCACAGCCACCTGTAGCCACCTCACTAATCTGTTTCTAGCAAACTTATCAGTAATGACTGCTTCACTTTTAGCCATTTAACTGCCTGTAAATATCTGGACAAGACCTCTGAAGTAACCCTTTACACTGGATTTAATATTGTAAGATAATAAAGTCATAAGTTTGAGGAACCTGCAGCTAATGCATGTCTAGGTCTGCACTATATAGATTATGGTAGGGGAGATTTCTAATTTTATTTTAAATATAAAATCCTAGTGGTCTACAAAAAAATGTGAAACTTATTGTTATGTCCAGAAACCTGGAATGACCAACGGAGAGTTGAGCTGCATTGGAAGAAGAACTTTAATACAGCAACTGTTAGTTATACAGTACAGGTTATGACTGTGCGCTGTCTTCTATATAGCCTGGAATCGAGAGAGCTGAGAGACCCAAGATGGCCAATCCTCTCCTCTTTACCATCCGGTGTGATGACGCCACCCACATGACTGCGTCACCACGCCAGCTCTTGTTAACCCCTGTAGTGCCACACTACATTCACCTGCCCCCTTGGAAAAACACAGAACATTATACATAATCAAATCTATCTTCCTCAGTTTGGTGTTACATAGAACCCCAAAACTAGCTAGGGCTAGTGGGTAGACAACCGCGTAGCCCAGCGTGGCTGAGTGGTGGTTCTGCCACTATCAGCTGACACCCGCACCCCTAGCTAGACAGTCTCTTTTTCTTTCGCTCCTGCCATGGGGAAGGCAGTCCTGTTGGAGGGGCCTTGCAGCGAGCCCGTGGTAGACGCGCCTCTGGCAGTGTGGACCGGGACCATCACCTACAAAACTCCAGTCCGGGTCCCACACTGTGCAAGCTGTCTCCCACAGAGCCTCGTCCTCCAGAGTTGTCACACAAACTCGACGGAGACGGTTGGCATGCCACACCGAACCATCTGTCAGCTGGAAGGTCGCTGGTCCCAGCTGCGCAGCAATCCTTATAGGTGTCAGTGGTGCTGGAGGTTGCATTGTAAGTGACTGTGGGTCTGGTTGCTTGGTTTTGCGGACCCGAACCCAGTCCAACACCGCAAATGGCATTTTGTTCGGCTGCACGTGTCGCTGCGGTTGCGGTGATGTAGTTTCCACGTCTGTCGTGGGGCGTCTGTCAGGTTGTAATGGCTCCGCTGTTACGTGGTGGGTCACAGACTCTTCATCCTGCATCACTGCAGTGGCCCCTGGAGGCATATGCTGGTTGTGGATTTGGAAGACTTCCAGTGACTCTACTGTGTCTTGTATGATAATGGACTCTTCATCCAGCGGCTCAGCTGCGGTCCTTATAGGCTGGCACTGCACGAGGATTCGGAAGCAGTCCGGTCCCTTCTCTCCTTCACCTTGGAAATCTGGTTGTTGTGATGTGTCACTATTATTGTTGTTTGGATCTACGCCGGGTTGTTGTGTCCCAGGATACTCGGGAGGCATGGACTCCTTCTCCTGCAACTCCACAGCGGCTCACGTGGGCTTATGCTGGGCAAGGGTCTGAGGCGAGTCCGGTCGCTGCCCCCCCTCCGGGCAGTGTTCTTCCTGTGTGCACGGGATGGCTGTACTTTTATCATCGTCATCCTGTTGTGTCTCGTCCCACTCATCGTCATTGCCATCGGGGTATGTTGCATCCCAACCATCTTAATCGGTCAAACGGAGTCCATTACTGTCACGGATGGAGAAGCCCAGTTGGTAGAAAAGGTCACATCCAAGTATGTTGTCTCCATGCATGGTCACTTGAAACACGAAGTCAATAACGGCGCTTGACGTGTAGCGGATTGTTAACATGATGGTCCCTACATTGTGTTATGTATGTAACGTGGTGATGAATGAGGCAAGATGAGGTAGCGTCGAACACAGCTTTATTGATGTTGCTAACAGCAGTTACACGGCAAGCACCTGGCGTGGGCATCCGGCGCAAGAGGCCGAGCTATGCCGGCTTGCCCTGCTATATAGGGCAGTGCAGTGACGTGACAGGAAGTCGACATCACCACACTGCACTTCACAATGAAGTGCTGCCATAACATTTTCTCCCCCCTTTAGAAAGTCCAAAACCACTCATACAATCCAAACCCACCCAAATTTAGAACCCGAATCACGCACTAAAATAACAAAAGTTAGTGTACTCAACTCAACTAACACACTCACACAAAATGACCTAAAATAGGGCTGGTGGGTGGACTGCCACACAGTCCGCACGGCATGGTGGATTATTCTGACACCAAATAAACTAAAAAGTCCTTTGTTAAACTAAAATCACTGCCATGGACTTCCGGTTATGGCTGCCACGTAGGACGGACGTGTCTCGCTCTGCTCTGCTCCTGGGAAAAAAAAAAATCGGCAAATAACTCTCTCATTTGGGACAGAACGTATCCCAGCATTTGGGCGAGGATATGTCGGCGAAGCCTAAGGCTGGAAAACCAGGAAAAGGAAAAAGCGAGCCGCCGAAACAGTCCAAATTAACGGACTTTCAGGTCTGTGACGCAGCAAACAAAACTCCATATATGGCGGAGGAGGCTGGCAACGGTGCGATATTTGCGGGGAATGGCGCAGATGCGCTGATGGCTGCCATGAGTTCAATGAGAGCGGACTTTTCCTCTAGATTTGATGGGATTATGACAGCGTTGGAAGGAATAAGAAAGGAATTGGGTGACTGTGTAGAACGAACGGCGCAGATGGAGCTCCGTCTCGCTAGTGCTGAAGATGACGTCACCCGTCTTCAATTAAAGGTGCGCACTTTGGAAAAAAAAAATAAATCTCTGGAAGATAATATTTTGGATTTGGAATCTCGGTCAAGACAGAATAATTTGAGGCTGGTGGGTCTTCCAGAGGAATCAGAAGGTCGGGACGTATGTTCCTTTCTGGAAAAGTGGATTCCGGAGGTGCTGGGCAGCGAGGAGTTGCAATCAGCAGTGATTCTGGAAAAAGCACATCGTATTGGCCCACGGAGAGATAAGGGACCGCCGAGGACCTTAATTATGAAGTTTCTTAGCAACAGAGACAGGATGAAGATCTTCAACGCTGCACGAGCTAAAAAAGGAGAGATTAAACACCAGGACCAGCAGGTGCGGTTCTACCCAGATTTGGCCACAGGAATCCAGCAATTGAGGAAGCAGTTTGATCCCGTACGTAAGGAGCTGCGCAACCTTGGGATTCGTCATGGTGTAATCTATCCTGCGAGACTGCTGACCACGTATGAGGGCAGAACCCACATCTTCAAGACCCCAGAGGAGGCGCAGGAGTTCATCAAGAAGATCAAAGAAGAAGAAGAGACTGGTGGGAGCTAAGCACGAACAAAATATAAGGTAGAATAATTAAGCATTTGCACAGGCATCTGACTGACTTGAAGTAAATAGTAAGTTTACAAAATATAGATTGTATTATATATTAAAAAAACAAAACAAAAACAAAACAAACAAACAAAAAAAAACCTATGATGTACAAAGTTGTTAAAAATTTTGGAGTTAAGTTGGAAAACTACAGAGGAGAGTTAATGTTACGTCATTAAAAGCAGTAGAGTTAGGGTGATTGGGAGGATGAAGAAGGAGTGGCTTAGGCTGTTCCCCGTGGGTGTGGAACGGTCGATGGCTATATCGGGAGACAGAATTTTTCTTTTGATTTTGGGGGGTTTGCCACAAGTGTGGGAAGGGGAAATTTGTTTGTGTGTAGTTTGTAGGATGAATGTTCAACCACTCATGTTTTTGCTTCTCTGTATGAGCATGTTTACACTGCAAGGTAATCCCAAACTCTCTATTGATCATAAACCAAAGTGTTAATCTTAATTTAACTTCATGGAATTGCAGAGGTCTACAAAATTTAAAAAAACTTAAACAAGTTATGAATAAAATAAAGGACATGGGTTCAAGAATTGTGTTTTTACAAGAAACTCATCTGATAGAGGAGGATGTTAAAAGAATTAGGAGTAGATGGCAGGGAAGTGTATTCACCTCTTCATTTTCATCCCGAGCCAGGGGAGTTATGACTCTCATACATAAATCAGTTCCTTTTCAAGTGAAAAATGTAATTGGAGACAAATTTGGAAGATATGTAATCATTCAAGGTTCTTTGCTATTAGAAAATATAAATCTTGTGAACTTATATGGTCCCAATATAGATGATCAGAAGTTCTTTGCTAATTTATTTCTCATCTTATCATCACTTACAGGGCAACATATAATAGCAGGGGATTTTAATTGTACATTGAATCCAGGTGTGGATAGATCAACAGGACTGGATTGTACGCACATTGGATGTAGGATGACTATTAATCATTTTATGAAAGAATTGAGATTGTTAGATATATGGAGAGAAATGAAACCACAAGTTAAAGCCTATTCTTGTTATTCCAGTACCTACAAGACATTCTCACGTATTGATTATTTTTTGATTTCCACAGAATTAAGGTCCAAGATTCAAAACTGCTTTTATGATAACATCGTGATCTCTGATCATGCACCCTGTTGTCTAATATATGTAGATAAAAAATTGACAAAGGAATCAGGTAGATGGCAATTTCAGCATAAATGGCTTCAGGATGAGGAATTTGTCAAGTATATAGAAAAACAGATAGACGAGTTCTTTGACATCAATACTACACAAACATCAGCATGTGTAAAGTGGGAGGCTTTCAAAGCTTTTATTAGGGGACATATTATTAGTTATACAGGATCAAAATCTAAGAAGACTCGAGAGGAGAGAGCTAAATTGGAACATAAAATAAAAAGTCTTCAGGAAAAAGTGTATGCAGGAAGTGACCCAAGGTTGGAGAATGAATTACTGATTTTGAGAGCTGAATACGACAAAAAATCAGCGAATAGAGCTGCCTCGAGTCTTCTAAGATTGAAACAATCTTTTTATGAACAAGGTGAAAAATCAGGAAAATTATTAGCATGGCAGATTAAACAATTGGAAATTAAAACACCAATTACCAGTATTATAAGTAACGGACAGGTAGTTATAGATCCTTTAGAAATTAATAGAGCCTTTAGAGATTACTATGAAAAATTATATGATACCAAAAATGAACCTGATTTAACAAAACTAAATGGGTTTTTGAACGAACTATCTATACCATGTATTCCAAATGAAAACAGGGAGATATTGGAGTCTAAAATTAGTCAAGAAGAAGTTGGGCTAGCCATTGATAATATGAAATCAGGAAAAAGTGCAGGACCAGATGGTCTTCCAGTTGACCTTTATAAAAAATTTAAGAATAAATTAATAAAACCTTTTTTGGAAATGGTTTTAGAAGCATTTCAAAATAATAATTTACCATCATACATAAATAATGCCTTAATTATACTGCTGCCAAAACCAGGTAAGCCCTCTAATAAATGTGAAAATATGAGACCAATAAGCCTATTAAACGCCGACCTTAAGATAATCTGTAAAATTTTAGCAAGACGAATACAAGAAATTTTACCAAATATTATTAATCGAGATCAGAATGGCTTTATAAAGGGTAGACAAGGCTTCCATAATGTAAGAAGACTATTTAATATTATTTATTTTAATAAAGAAGCACCGGATACAGCTCTCCTATCATTGGACGCCGAAAAGGCCTTTGATAGAGTTGAATGGCCCTTTCTTTTTGAAGTCCTACAAAGGTTTGGACTTGGAAATAATTTCATAAAATGGGTTCAAATAATATACAATAATGCTACAGCAGAAATCCTAACAAATAACAATATTTCAAAACCAATAAAAATCAATAGAGGATGTCGACAAGGCTGTCCACTTTCACCTTTACTGTTTACTATGGCAATTGAACCTTTAGCGATAGCGATACGTTTACATTCACAAATATATGGAATTAAAGTTGGACCAACAGAACATAAAATCTCCCTGTACGCCGATGATATAATTTTGTTTATGTCGAATCTAAAAAAATCAATTCCAACCTTGTTGAATTTAATAAAGAATTTTGGGGAAATATCAGGATATAAAATAAATAAAACTAAATCTTCAATATTAATGCTAAATGAGACCCAGAGAAATTACCCAGCCCCTGAGGTAAATCAATTCAATGTTGTAAATCAGTTTAAATATTTAGGAATCCAAATTATGCCTAAGCTAGAATCAGTCGCCAGCGTCAACTATGAAGCCTTAATGTCAGATATCAATGAGTTAATTCAGAGATGGATGTCACTACCAATGTCGATGATCGGGAGAATCAATATACTTAAAAGTAATATTTTACCTAAAATACTTTATTTATTTCAATACATTCCCTTATCACCACCTTTAGATCTATTCTCAAGAATAAAAAAAAAGTTAGTGGAATTTATATGGAACAACAGGAGGGCTAGATTACGTTTGTCTTTATTATATTTACCATTTGATCGTGGAGGTCTGAAATGTCCAAATTTTATGTTGTATTATTGGTCGGCACAACTGAGGTCTATGACATATTATTTTTCATCAAATGATCTCCCTCACTGGACTGAAATGGAATCATACAATTTACCTTTACCTCTTCCCATATTCATATACTCAGATTCGGCAAAAAAATTACAAAAACAAGTTAAAAATCCATTTGTAAAGCATATGATCAAAATATGGTGTGAAGCTAAAAACTATTTAAAAGAACCACAGTTATTGTCACAATTTAGTCCAATATGGGGTAATCAATATTTTAAACCAGGGAGAGCGGACGCTGTATTTAAAGTATGGAATTTAAAAGGGATACAAAAGATTCAGGATTTATATTTGCCATGTGCAGAAAACATAATGTCTTTTGAAGAGCTGAGGATCAAATTTAATCTCAATAGAACACATTTTTTTAAATATCTTCAACTTAGAAACTTTATTCGATCAAATCAAAATAAAGCTCTCACTCGACCTATTTATTCATCCTTGGAAAAAATGATGATGAAAGATAGTAAAAGAAAGGGTATTATTTCAGAGTTTTATAACTCATTGACACTATCTTCAAGTGAAAATTCACTGAAAAGATTAAACTACTGGAAAGAAGATCTGCAAATTGAAATTTCAGAGGAACAATGGGAATTGGCTTGTACAGAAGCTCAAACCAAATCAATA
Source organism: Pholidichthys leucotaenia (assembly GCA_020510985.1). Taxonomy (NCBI): domain Eukaryota; kingdom Metazoa; phylum Chordata; class Actinopteri; order Cichliformes; family Pholidichthyidae; genus Pholidichthys; species Pholidichthys leucotaenia. Next base: position 118,250,119 of record CM035847.1, read on the forward strand.
AATGCACGCCTTAAATTGATACATTTCAAATGGTTAATGCGGATGTATGTTACACCGGAGGAGTTAAATAGATATAACAAAAATATACCAGATACATGCACAAAATGCATGGAAAGTAAAGGAACCCTATTTCATTGTTTATGGGAATGTAGATTAATAAGAATGTTTTGGGAAGAGGTGAGGGTAACAATTGAAAAAATAATCTCAAAACAAATCATACTGAATCCTAAACTGTTTTTGTTGGGTCTGTACCCAGAAAAGCATAATTTTAATAAAAGTGAAAGAACATTCATAGACCTCAGTTTGCTTAATGCCAAAAAATGTATTGCACTATTATGGAAAAAGACTCATAGACCAGATGTGACTCAGTGGTTAAGACAGATGTTAACAAACCTTCCATTAGAAAGAATAACATATATACTGAAATCAAAGGAAATTGTGTTTGAGAATATATGGAGACCTTTTATTGATTATGTAAAAAATTTAAACATAACTCTTGAAGAAGAAGGTGAATGATGTGTGTGGACCTTGTAAATTCCAAACTGGTGAACATAATATGTATACTTATGTATTGGATTGTCTAGACTAAACAGAGGAGCATTGTTGAAGACTTGATTTTGTTGGTGGTTGTTGGTGTTTTTAGTGCATTTTTTTTTTTTTGTAGTGCTTTAGTGTTAGTGTTTGATTGTTTGTATCATGTTTGTTAAAAAAAAAAAAAGGTTCAATAAAGATATTGTGGAAAAAAAAAAAAATCACTGCCATGCTCCTAAACTAAAACAATAATATACACCCCATAACATAACATGCACACAAAACACATGAACTACAAACATATTTCTATAGCACAGTCACTTGAGTGGGAGAGGTAGAACCGGCATGGGGGGAGCCAGGGCAGCCCCTCAGCAAGCGTGCCCCTGGAAGCAGCAAGCCCCTGGGACAATGGCTGATCTTCTGAACAATGGAGCCCAGTTTCCACACCTCCAACACGGACTCCCATCCAGCCTCGTCACCCAGAGCGTCCTCCTGGACACGCCAAAGCTGATTGGCATGCCTTGATGAGCCATCAGACAACCAAAAGTATGCTGCGCCCAACTTCGCCACTATCCTCAGACATACTGGGTGTTTTGCTGACTGTCGTTTGGCCCATCTTTGCTGTTGTCGTTCATCACCCCGAACCAAGTCCAAAACCCTCAGTGGGGCCCGGCTTGGCCTGACGTGCTGCTGCTGAGCATGCGGTAACACCATTCTCGTCGGTCTGGCCCTGCCCTCTTCTAAAACTGTCGTAGCGGTCACCGTCGTAATTGCAGACCCTCCATCCCCCTGTGGCCAAGCTCCAGAGGCATCTGGGGCTAGCATGATGTCACTCGCCAACGCAGGTGCCTCACCGCCACGCTCGGTACCCTCCTCTGCCATGTCCCAAGCGCCGGCACTGAGACTTTCCTGCGCCGAACCTGAGTGAGGCTGGTCCTGCTTGACCGCCGGAGTGTCTGTTAGCCCTTCGTCCCACACAACGTCCTCTTTGACTGCCGGAACCGGAGGGTTCCAGCGGCCACAACCCGACCATTTGTTCCCGACACCGTCTTTAATGGCGAAACCCAGTCCGTAAAACAGGTCACAGCCAATGATGTTATCGCCTCGAGCTGTCACGTGGAATGTGAAGTCAACCATCTTCGCAGACTTGTAACGAACTCGTTAACTCCAGAGTCCCAACCGTGCCCAGCCTGCCACCCCCATAACCATACAACGGCACCGGGTTACCTTTAATCCTGTAGTGGGGGAAAAACTTCTTCACTGTGGCCCAGTTCAACAACGACCCCTCCACCGCCGTGTCGAGCAGCAGTGGTACCTCGACGCCATCCAACTCTACTGCACAATACGTGTACTCATTTGTGCTGGGGGACACTGTATGGATGGTTGTCGGGGGCAAGCGGAGTGATTTCTTCCGTGGGCTCTCCGGCTCAGATAATGTACATGTCATACTCTAGCATAATGGTTCAAGCGTCCACATCTGCTACGTTTTCCTCTTGCTGGGCATTCCTTCACCTTATGTCGGTGCGTCGCGGACCTACAACCCTTACACGGGGGTCTTCCCGGGGCAGACCTTCAGCTGGCAGCATTGGTTTCTGTAATGTCGTCATCCAAGCTATCCTCGCTGTCTGAGTCCGCGACATTTGCTGTGGCAGGTGGCTCTGGCAGCCGCTGTAACTGACGCCAGTTTAGCTCTGAGGTTAGCTTGTCTGTGGCCTCCTACTGGAGAGCTAGCTCGACAGCTCTGGCTAATGTTGTCATTCAGCGCCGTAAGTAGCCTAGCCCACAATGCAGCGTTGCACGTGTGCACTGCTAGCTGGTTGTGCACCATTTCATCTTCCAACTATCCAAAGTGGTACTCACGCGCTAGATGCCTCAAGTCGGCGAGAAACTGGTGGATGGGCTCACCTACCCATTGATGTTACTGCTGAAAACGAATCCTCAGCACAGTCACGCTGTCGGGAGTGTGAAAATGGTTGGCTAGCAGCTCCAGGATGTTCTCAAACGAGTCCGATGCGCCGAGCGTCCGCAGGACTCGCTGGTCCTCAATACCCAGGTTATGGACGAGAAGCGCACGTGCCCTTAGCTTGTCGAGCTGCCCAAGGTCCAGTGCGCTGATGTAGGTTTGAAAAGCCTCGAACCAGCGTGGCCAAGGCAACGGTGGTTCGCCTGGGAGCTCGAGGAAGGGACGGAGTGGTGTTATGCACGCTTCCATGAGTTAATCCTTGATGGCCAAATGTTATATATGTAACCTGGTGATGAATGAGGCAAGATTTGGTAATGTCAAACACAGCTTTATTGTTGTTGCTAACAGCAGTTACACAGCAAGCACCTGGCGTGGGCATCCGGCGCAAGAGGCCGAGCTATGCCGGCTCGCCCTGCTATATAGGGCAGTGCAGTGACGTGACAGGAAGTCGACGTCACCACACTGCACTTCACAATGAAGTGCCGCCATAACACGTTGCTAACTCTGTAGCCACCATACCCATACAGTGCCGTTGGATTCTTGCCATTCGTGCGGTTAGGGAAAAACTTCCTCACTGTAGCCCAATTCAACATTGACCTCACTGCCGTGGTGTTGAGCAGGAGCGGCAAGTTAACGTCGTACATCTCCACAATGCAGAATGTATACGCCGCGCTTCTGGACCCTACCATGTGGATGGTTGTCGCGGGTGGGTCCAGCTGACACATACGCCTCTAAAGCATTGAGCCAGCGTGGCCAAGGAATGGGTTGCTCACCGGAGTACTCCAGAAATGGTCTTAGTGGCCTTAGGCATGCTTCCATGGTTTTCTCTCGTCGCCAAGTGTTATGACCGGAAAACCAGAATGACCAACGGAGAGTTGAGCTGCCTTGGAACAAGAACTTTATTACAACAACTGTTAGTTATACAGTACCCGTTATGACTGTGCACTATGCTCTATATAGCCTGGAATCGAGAGAGCCGAGAGAGACCTAAGATGGCTGATCCTCTCCTCTTAACCATCTGGCGTGATGGCATCATCTTGATGATCTGCATTCCGTAAAATCTCAACACCCAGTGATACTGAAATCTTTGTATGCACTATGTTAATCCTCACAGGCAGGCACACGACTGGGGTGTAAGCTGACCAGCTCAACCTGTTCAAACCTTTCGCGGGGAGGCTAGTCAGAAGAAAGATGCATGAAGAAATAATATCCTTAAATCAGGAGGAATTAAAGAGGATTATATCAGGCCAGTTGGGGTTGTGCCAAGAATGAGATGGTTTCTTTAAGTGGTTCATTATATGTTCATTATGTATTTCACTGGAATGGCGTAAAACAAGTCCCAGCATTATCTCCATGCCCAAAGCAGATTTGTAATTCATCACTGAATGTCACTGTCATCCAATCATCCACAGTCCATGAATGTTTCTCTTCAGCACACTGTAATCTTGTTTTCTTCTGTTTATGTGTTAATAATGGTTTACATTTGGCTTTTCTTTATGAAAATCACATTTCCTTCAGTTGATTTCTTACAGTTTGGCCACAGACATTGGGCCTTATACAGTAACGTCAGTATAAATAAATCCCTCCTCCCTCATACTTAGTAAGTCACATTAGCACAACCGAGCCACTCCAGATTTAACAAACACAAATACAACCTACAAAATTCAGGAAACGGCCGATGTAAAAGTGAGGAATTCTAACTGTGTGTAAGGCTACTGTCACACTGCAGGTCTTAATGCTCAATTCTGATTTTTTGCCGAGATCTGATTTTTTTGTGTGGGCATTCACGTTATAATTTAAATGCAACCCCTATCAGACTCCAGTATGAATGGTCTACAGCTTTGAAGTGACCCGCATGCACAGAAGAAAACGTAACATCAGACACAGCGTTGTGTTTATGGAAGTAAATATGAGCCCTGAACGACTGAGGAGGACAGAACTTCTTCACCTTGATGCAGCGCAGCAAAATAAAATGTTAAAATCATTCAGTAAATGATTATGCACAAAATAAATGAGACCAGCTTCATTCCTCTACACACCAGATGACGGCTGTGATCAGCTCTGCTTTAACAGAACTGATCGATTAAACAGCTCTCTTGAAAATGAGACCCCGTGTCTCAATGGGATTACCTGTATAAATAAGGCTAATAATAAATAATCCTAGCGATTACAATAGGGCTCTTGCCCACTGACTTTGTCAGTGGCTCGGGCCCTAAACAGCGCGGCTTGTACCAGCGGCACCAGTCCCATACAGAAAGGAGAAGCCACCAGACTCCCCTCTCCTGTATCCCGCTATCTGGCCATTCCGCTCCACAGTCATGTCAGTATTAACTTTACATTTTAGATATTACAGCGGCCAGGACACACGGTGTGCTGTTTACAGGGAAAAAGGAATTTGCAGCGTCCAGTAAAAAGGACCGTAAATGTTCCGTTACTGTGCGCCTGCTTGTCTGACGATTTCATCCCCGACCCCCCACCCCAATGGAAATTTTGAAGTTGTGCAGTCAGAGTCGACAAAATTACGATCCAGTGATAAAGAGAAGAAGATTTATTAAAAAGAGAGCACAAATCAGCTGTGTCTGCCATGCTTGCTGCATCCTCCACCGCAGAATTGTCACGTCTGTCTCACTTCAATGAGGGAAAAGTCGGATGACATGTGACATGACCGTTCATACTGAGGTCGCTTTGGAAAATATCAGATACGTGTCCGAATTAGGACCACATATGAAAGTGGCCTGGGTCTGGTGTGAAGATATTGGATCTGTGCCATTCAAATGGTCATTAAAAAATCGGATATGGGTCACATTTGTGCAAAAAAAATCAGAATTGAGCATTAAAACCTGCAGTGTGACTGTAGCCTTATGAGCACCTGTTCATGAGACTCAAGATTTGCGTAAATGACACCCTAATACTCCCATATTTGTGATGCAGCAGCACTGGTGTCTGATTAATTTAATTATGATGCCATATGGTTCTGCAGGTCCTTCCTACCTACGGCTGTCAGACTTTATAATCTAACCGGTGCTTCTCATAGAGGTCGTATTAAACGTACTAAATGCCACATCTTTGCACAATAGAGTTTGTTCCCTCCAATACACAACTAAGACAATTACATTGAGGGTGGCAACAACACTGTTGATTCAAATGTAAAATATACTGTCTGGGTCCATACTTATATTCTGCCGGGTAATTTAATTAATTATAATGCTGTTGATACCATCTAACTGCAATGCTCCTGCACTGTGTATACAGTATAACTGTGTACATATATATATTCATCTACTGCTTTGGCCAACCAGTTCTTATGTTATTATCTTATTTACTATTGCTCTGACTGCTGCTATTCATTTGCTGCTGCAATCCTGTAATTTTCCCATTGTGGGACTAATAAAAGCTTATCTCATCTTATTTTATCTAAAGACATTTAGAATTATTACTTGAATCAAAATAAGCCTTTATTAGTCCCACAGTGGGGAAATTCCAGGATTGCAACAGCACAGGGATAGCAACACTTGGAGCAATAATTTAGCGATAAGATAAAAAGAGTAGTGAATATACATATGTACACATAAATATATAAATGTATATACACAGTGCGGAGCATTGTAGCTAGATGGAATAAACAGCATAATGGTCTGTTCAGTTACCCCACCTAGTGTGAATTTGTACCCATACAGCATATTTCGTATTTGAGTCAGCCTAGTTGTCACCCTCTGTAGCGATTTATATTGTCCTAGTTGTGTAATGGAGGGGACCATTATTGTGCAAATTTGTTGCGTCTTTTGCATTCAATGCTTATTAGGTCATAAAGTTGTTTTGTTTTTTTTTTACAACCTCTACGAGCAGCCCTGCGTAGGTTATAAAGTCTGACAGCCGTAGGTAGGAAGGACCTGCGAAACCTCTCGGTCGTGCACCTAGGATGATGCAGCCTACCGCTAAATGAGCTCGTCAGTGCGTTCAGTGTGTCCTGCGTGGGGTGGGACTCGGACTTCAGCAGAGATGACAGCTTAGCCACCATCCTCCTCTCTCCTATTTCCTCCACTGGGTCGAGGCGCCGCCCCAGAACAGAGCTAGACTTCTTAATCGGTCTGTTCAGTCTCTTCCTGTCGGCTGCCGTGATGCCGTCGCCCCAGCAGACCACTCCAAATGTGATGGCTGATGCCACCACCAAATCGTAGAAGGTCTTCAGGAGCACCCCTTATACACCAATTCATACAAATGAAATATAAGACTATAATATAAAAACTAAGGTTAGAATAGAAGCATGTCTAAATCTTACAACTGGTCTCCACCGCTCACATATTTTGTTAGTACTAATACAAAAATTTTAAAAATATTAAGGTTGGTGAATCTCACAAGTTCACTTAAATTCATTGTACATTACCAGTCAAAAGGTTGGACACATCTACTTATTAAAAATGAATGTCTAGGTGTGTGCACTTTTGACTGGTAGTGTACATCAGTTACTAACAAATCTGGTAGTACGCTTGGTTCCTGTGTGTGGCCCAGTGACTCCTCTTTCTGCCCATTTGTTTTTCATTTCTTTTGGTGTACATTTTCTATTCTGAAGTCATATTGCTTTGAGTTTTCTGTCCTGATACTTAAATCTCCTCCTTGGTCTACCTGTATGTTTCGCCTTTTACAAGCTTCCCATTTTTAGCTCATTTCCAGCTAAGCGAAAAGGAGGTAATGCAGTGGTGAAGCGTCTGTCGTCCATCCGTCCATCTCGATGTCCATCCACATTTCATGGGAATCGCTATTCCTCCTAGGTAGTTGCCCTGATAGTCGCCAAACTCACAATGATCATCATGTGGGCCTGCACCCAAATTGTGTGAAAGGTCAAGGTCAAAGGTCAGGAAATCTGAGCACTTTTATAATTATTAGAAAAATCACTACTCCTCCTAGACAATTGCCCCAGTCATCACCAAACTGGGACACAATGATCCTCAGGTGGGTCTGCATCCAGGTTCAGGTCAGGGTCAAAGGTCAGGAGATCTGGGCATATATGATTTTACAAAAATCATTAATCCTTGTTGGCAATTATCCCAGTGTTCGGCAAACTCCTGCACAATGATCCTCAGGTGGGTTTTGATCCAGGCTGTGCTCAAAGTCAGGCTGGAATGAGCTACGCCGTCACTGATGGTCTCGTCTTTATACAGTTAGATACAGCTGACTGGTAACAACCAACATCTTTTGCCACACTTTGTGCTGAATTACCATCTTGAAAGAATTTATTAATCCTTTCCATTGTTTTTACTGACAGCTCCCTTGGGTCATGTTTCCTGTCAGTTAGCTAGGTGCAACAGATCATTAAGGTTTGTAAGGACTCTCTTAACTGCAGACTAATGTGTATATTTAGATTTGTGCAAGTATTTGTTTTATTAATGGAAATCACAAGATGATTCCATAATTTTTTAGCCCATTGTGGCAAAGTCAAAAGGAGCTAATGCGATGGTGTGGCGTCCGCCCTCAATCTGTCCATCCGTCCGTTCACATTTCATGGGAATCGCTACTCCGCTTAGGCAATTGCTCTGATACTCACCAGACTCATTCACAATGATCCTCTGGTGGGTCCGCATCTAGGCTGTGCTCAAGGCCAAAGGTCAGGAGATAATTTCATGGAAATTTACTCCTGCTATGCAATTGCCCCAGTGTTTGGCAAACATCCTCAGACGGGTCTGCATCTAGGCTGTGCTAAAGGTCAAGGTCAACCATCAGGAGATCAGAGAGCTCTTTGGGGGTTTCATCAGGTCGGAATGAGCTACTCTGTCAGTGATAGTCTGGCTTTATCAAAATTGAATTATTCCATATTTCTAATTTGTTTGGGAATATTGGCAATAATTACAGCAATTTTATTTATTGTTTAAAGATATGTTTTACAAAGGCAGACTGTTCAGCTGTTGAATAGAAATAGTTTAGTGTCATAACTGTAATTTTTGCTTCTACAAATTAAAACATCTGAATTGATATTCTCGAAGACTTGTGAGTTCATAATTTTTGCCATTGCAGCGTCTCTAGTCTTACTTAGTACCAGCTCCACATTTTCACTCTTGGATTTTACTTAAAGATTGAAATGTTTGCAAATAACTAAACTAATTTCCATGGCCACTGATGATATGGAGTTGCATGTCAAGTAAAGGACCTGTGGTGATGACAGTTTTTACCTGCAGTAAATGCTCAGGTGGACATTAAATTTTTGACACTTTTCTCATCCCGTCATTCAAAAGTAAGTTTGGTGATGACAAAGTTATTTTTCAGGATGAATATGTATTGTGCGCAGAGCAAAGCGCATTAAAACTTTTCTTAGGTTAGACATACAGTATCACTTAAATGACATTGATAGTAAACAGTCTGAATCCTAATCTGATGAAAAATGCATGATGTAAACTGAAGAAAATGGTCCACGACAGGGCTCCAACCTGCAAAGCTGCTCTGTCTACCGCTGCATGATAAAGTTGGAACCTGATGGATGAACAATATTTTTAACAATGTTTTTCATTATTGACATCCATGCCTCCAATAATTTAAACCAGAGGTGCAACTAAGTGCTAATGGTGATGTTTTGGGTTGATGATTCCATAATTCTTCCTTCTACATGATTTACAAAAATATTAATTACAGCAATATCATTTACAATTTTTAAAGGTAGGCTTTATAAAGGTAGAATGTTCAGCTGTTTTGATTTTTATACATATATATATTAAAACGGCTGAATGAACATTCTGGAAAACTCTTGTTTCAGTAATTTTTGCATGAGGTAGTAAATATAATTAGAGAGAGCTCGGAAAGTGCAAACCTCCACCAATACTAAAGTCACATTCAGATTTTTACTTTGATCCACACTATATTCTACTCACTCCTAGATATTTGTATCTTATATATGCCTGAATTTTATTCACTATCCTCTTGCATAGGATGTGAACGGAGCTGCAATCGCCGGGGGGTGTTGGTGAAGGAGGGCCCACACATGCAAATCAGTTTCATTTGGACAAGTGATTTTGAGGAAAGAGTAGGCTATGTTTTCATGTGAACCATTTTTTTGAAAATTACAAAAAAAAACAACCTCATATTTCCACCATTTTTACAAACACAATTTAAGACCAAATTGTAATTAAAGTGTCATACAGCTTGGAAAAGTGGGACACAGCCAAGATTATATTCACCCCATTTTCCTCTCTTTTTACTTTGAAATGTGTCAGACTGCCTCCGATTAGACATGTTGAGCAAATTGGAAATGGTTTAACTTACGTGTATCACACACAGACAGCACACCTGACCTTGTGCTGCGTACAGTTCGGCCCAACGCCTGTCTGTTCTCACCTTGTGCAACACAGACAATGAATGTGTTTAAAACCAGAGTACAGCACCCACTGCATCCCATGTGAAAGCAGCCAAACTCCTTCCACCAAACTTAACTGAAATTACATCAATAGTTTTTGCGTAACAGAGAGACAATCCTCCTTAGTGAGGGCAAAGATTTGTCCTCTCAACTTGCAGAAAAATGTCACTATCTTGAGGGTTTTATTAAAATGATTATTAGGTCAACATGTCAAACAGGTCAAACATGCTATGGCTACGTACCTTAATTTTCTCTTGCAGATTGATTTCACTAAGTCCTTAGTGCCTCAGGGACCTTTTGACATCATCATCCACAAGTTGTCTGATGTCATCGTGGAGGCCGAGCACGACAGCCAATCACAGCAGCTCCTTGATAACCTCCAGGTAATTCTGCCCAGCCACAGGTCAAATTATTCCTGTTTTAACACATACAGTTCTGTGAAAAAGTATTTGCCCCCTTCCTGATTTCTTTTATTTTTGCATATTTGTCACACCTAAATGTTTCAGATCAAACAAATTTTAATATTAGACAAAGCTAGCCAGTAAATACAAAATGCAGTTTTTAGATGATGGTTTCATTTATTAAGGGAAAAAAAAGCTATCTAAACCTAGGTGAAAAAGTAATTGCCCCCTAACTGCCCCCTAAATCTAATAACTGGTTGTGCCACCATTGGTGCCAACAACTGGCAATGAGTCTTTTATATCGCTGTTGAGGAATTTTGACCCACTCTTCTGTGCAGAATTGTTTAAATTCAGTCACACTGGAGGGCTTCATGAACTGATGGCCAGACATTGTCCTTCAGGATTTTTTGGTAGAGAGCAGAATTCATGGTTCTGTCAACCAGGGCAAGATGTCCAGGTCCTGAAGCAGCAAAGCAGCCCCAGACCATGACACTACCACCACCATGTTTGACTGTTGAGATGATGTTCTTTTTATGAAATTCCGTGTTAGTTTTATGCCAGATAAAACAGGACACATGTATTCCAGAAAGTTCAACTTTTGTCTCATTAATCTCCAGAATATTTTCCCAAAAGTCTTGAGGATCATCTGGCAAATGTGAGCTGAGTCATTGTGTTCTTTTTGTCCAGCAATGGTTTTTGTCTTGGAACTCTCCCATGGGTGTCATTTTTGCCCAGTCTCTTTCTTATTGTTCCATCGTGGACCAGTGTCCAAACTGAGGCAAGTGAGGTCTGCAGTTCTTTAGACATTGTTCTGGGTTTTTGTTTCTCATCTGTTTTTGAATTTCTTTAGATCACAGTCGGATGTGTTTCTTTTTGAGATATTTTAGCCTACTTCAGGTTGTCAGACAGGTTCTATTTAAGTGATTTCTTGATTCAACAAGTCTGGTTGAATCAGGATTGGGTGTAGCTACTGAAACTGAACTCAGCTTTCCAAAAATATGGTTAATCATTGTTAATTCATGATGTAACAAGAGGGGCAATTACTTTTTCACATAGAGCCAGGTAGTTTTGGATAGTTTTTTCCTTTGATAAATGAAATCATCATTTGAAAACTGAGTTTTGTATTTATTCAGGTTATCTTTGTCTGATATTAAAATTTGTTTGATGATCTGAAACATTTAAGTGTGACAAATATGCAAAAATAAAAGAAATCAGGAAGGAGGCAAATACTCTTTCACAGCACTGTATGATTCAGCAGGATTTAGATTCACCTGCAAGTCCTGAAGGTGAATAGAGTCATACATGTTTATTAATGAGCTGCTGTCTGTGTCTCACGCATCTCAGAGTTACGTGTCCTCTCGACCCAACACAATCTTGCTGGACCCCTTGCCTGCAGTGGCACAACTACTGGACCGCTTTACATCCTACCGAATAATGAGCAATCTACACAGTTCACTCCAAGGTATGCCTTGGCTTTTTAGTGTTAATACAGTTCCTCACAGCCTTATTTAAGCTCGCAACACTTTGTGTGCTATTTTGTTTGACAGACTGGCACGTATGCAGTCCTCCTTACTTGGAGATTCTCAGCAGCAGTGATCTGACATCCATTCAACAGGCTGTGAGGACTCAAAAGCTAAGCTTCCCACTCAGTCAGTCCTTTTTCTCGGTGTTAAAGTTAAAATACATCTACTCTGATCACTTTTTAGCTCTAGAATTGGACTCTCTTATTGTACTTTTGTATTATAGACAGAAGGTTCAATCTGTTTCATAAGATTTTGTAGTCCCAGTGCATGAAATGAAAAACCTAAACCATGGTGGTGGTGGTGGGTGTGTGTGTGTGTGTGTGGGGGGGGGGGGGGGGTGCACAAGTCAGTGCACTCCTAGTCCTGTGTCAGGAAGGGCATCCAGCTTAAAATCTTCACCACATCAGCCATGCGGCTCGTGACAAATGACACTTCCATACCGGGCTGGTCAAGGCCTGGGTTAACAATGACTGCCGCTGGTGCTGTTAACTGATAGGGTGGCAGTAGAAACTGGGTCACTGTTGGTCGAAGATCATGGAGGAGGAAAGGGGGAAAGCGTGTTTGGAAGCTTAGAGAAAAGGAAAGGTAGGATTGTGGAGGTGAGAGTAGGGACTTAAAATGTAGGGACTGTGACTTGGCTGATATGATGGAGTGAAGGAAGGTAGATATACTGTGTGTACAAGAAACTTGATTAAAGGGAAGGAAGGAGCTTTGAAGGTGGATTTAAACTGTTCTGCAAATGTTTAGCTAGGAAGAGGAATGGAGTAGGGGTAATCCTGAAGGAAGAGTATGTGACAAGCATCCAGGAGATAAATAGGGAGTCAGACAGGATCATGAGTTTGAAGCTAGATATAGAAGTTGTGATGTTGAATGTCTGTGAGTGCGTATGCCCCACAAGTTGGATGTCAGGTAGAAGAGAGAGGAATTCTGGAGTAAGTTGGATGAAGTGGTAGAGAGTATTCCCATAGGGAGAGAGTGGTGATTGAAGCAGACTTTAATGGGAATGTAGGTGAAGAGAACAGAGGTGATGAGGAGGCTCTGGGTAGGTATGGTCTTAAGAAGAGAAATGTGGAAGGACAGATGGTTGTGAATTTTGCCAAAAGGATGGAAATGGCTGTGGTATACACATACTTTAAGAAGAGAGGGGAACATAGGGTGACTTACAAAAGTGGAAGAAGGTGCACAAAGGTGGACTACATCTTATGCAGAAGGAGAAATCTGAAAGAGATATGAGACTGCAAGGTGGTGGCAGGGGACAATGTAGCTAGACAGCATTGGATGGTAATCTGTAGGATGACTTTGGAAAACCAGAAGAGGAAGAGAGTGAAGGCAGAGCTAAGGATTAAATGGGGGAAGTTACAGATAGAGGAAAGTCGCACAGAGTTCAGGAAGGAGTTGATACAGGTTCTGGTAGGGAAGAATTACCAGAGGACTGGGCAAGTACAGCTAAAGTATTGAGGGAAATGACTAGAAAGGTATTTTGTACATCCACTGGACGGAGAAAAGAAGAGGGAGACTTGAAGAAAAGATGATGGAAATGAAAAAAGTAGACAGGAGTACTTGGAGTCTTGTCTAGTCTTTGTGTATGGCAAAGAGAAAGGTAGCAAAGGAAAAGGCGTATAGTGAGTTGCATGAGAGGCTGGACACTAAGGAAGGAGAAAAAGACGACTGGCTAGATGGATCAAGCTGGAGGGGATGTGCAGCAGGTTAGGTTGGTTAAGGACAGAAATGGTAATGTACTAACGAGTGAGGAGAGTGTGTTGAAAAGGTGGAAGAAGTACTCTAAGGAGCTGATGAATGAAGAAAATGAGAGAGAGGATGGATGTAGGAAGGAACCAGGAAGTTCAGAGGATTAGCAAGGAAAAAGTGAGGGCAGCTATAAAGAGGATTAAGAGTGGAAAGGTGGTTGGTCCAGATGACATATCTGTGGAGGTATGGAGATGTTTAGGAGCGATGGCAGTGGACTTTTTAACCAGATTGTTTAACACAATCTTGGAGAGGGAGAGGATGCCTGAGTAGTGGAGAAGAAGTGTTGTGGTACCGATTTTCAAGAACAAAGGTGATGCTCAGAACTGTAGTAACTACAGAGGCATAAAGCTGATCAGCCACATTATGAAGATATAGGAAAGAGTTGTTGAAGCCAGGTTAAGAGGAGGCTGACAGATGAGGGCAGGAAGGAGTCTCCGTGGACCATGATGTTTGAAGACAACATTGTGATCTATAGTGATAGTAGAGGACAGGTGGAAGAGAACCTGGAAAGGTGGCGGTATACACTGGAGAGAAGAGGAATGAAAGTCAGCAGAAGCAAGACAGAGTGCATGTGTGTGAATGAGAGGAAGGCAGGTGTAATGGTGAAGATGCAAGGAGTAGAGGTAGTGAAGGTAGATTAGTTTAAATATCTGGGTCACCCATCCAAAGCAATGGACAGTGGACAAGAAAGGTGAAGAGAGTGCATGCAGGGTGGAGTGGGTGGAGATGAGTGTCAAGGGTGATTTATGACAAAAGGATAGCAGCTAGAGTGAAAGAAAAGGTGTACAAGACAGTAGTGAGACTTGCTATGATGTATAATTTGGAGACGGTGGTACTGACAAAAAGACAGGTGTAGCTGGAGGTGGCAGAGTTGAAGATGCTAAGATTCTCAATGGGAGTGACTAGGAGGGACAGGATTGGAAATGAGCTTAGCAGAGGGACAGCTCAGGTTGAGTGGTTTGGAGACAAAGTTGGAGAGGCAAGGCTGAGATGGTTTGGACATGTGCAGAGGAGGGATAGTGGATATATTGGACAAAGGATGTTGAAGATGGAGCTGCCAGGCAGGAGGAAAAGAGGAAGACCACAGAGAAGATTCATGGTTGTCAAGTCAAAGTTTTATTGATGGAGCACATTTAAAAAACACCCTCAGTTGTGAAGTAGTGAAGGAGGACATGGAGAGGGTTGGTGTTTATTTATTTATTTAGCGAATGCAAAGTCCTTAAGCCAAGCAGTTGCCTCCTGGTTTGCTGTATGGAGGGTGTGTAATCCTCCTTCCAGTCTTTGGAGCGGGCAAGCCTCTATGATGTGTTCCATTGTTTGCTCCTCTCCACATGCGCACAGTGGGCTAGGGCTACTGCCCCATCTGTGAAGGCTGGCCAAGCAGGGGCCATGTCCAGTCCTGAAGCGATTGAGTGTAGACCACTGTCTCCTTGGGAGGTTGGTGCCCGGGACCTGTTGGTTGGGGTTTATCACCAGCTGTTTGTTTGGGACCTCCTTGGTCTCCCATTCCTCTTGCCAAGCTGTCTGGATGGTAAAGTCAGCTGGGGGAGGGTTTTTCCAAATCGGCCGTCTGGATGAAAGTCGGGCAGTGGGTGGGGTGTAGATATCTGCATGGATTGGTAAGTGAGGAAAATCTTTAACTTTTTGGAGCATCCTTTGAGTTAATGCTGCTCGCCGGATGTGTGGAGGGGCTATGTTTGACAGTACAGAGAGCCAGGGAAGTGGTGTTGAGCGGATTGTTCCAGTTATAGTTCTCATGGTTGAGTTGAGCTGGGTGTCTACATGGTGTGTGTAAGATGACCTGGACCAGACAGGGGCACAATATTCAATATTCTGCTACAGAGTATGAAAGGGCCAGGGTTGGTGTGAGAGAAGATGATGCAAGATATGAGATGGAGGCAGATGATCCACTGTGGCAACACTAAAGGGAACAGCTGAAAGAAGTATAATATATGACCCGTGCTGGCAAAATGAGTCCCTCTGAGGAAATTATCAAAACTGAGGTAACGGTTTTTTCCATATTCTGTATTGAAAGACCTTTGAAATGATATTTAATTTGTAGGAAGTGCGCAAAAACGGGCACCGGAAAAAGCCGATTTGTTTCTATTTTGGCAAGGTTTAAAACTCGCGTTCAATCGGTCGTGAGTTATGTCTTCTGCAAAAACATATGTATTTTTAGAAAGTATGTTTTCTAAGCTTTCCAATGATACCAGGCACACATGGGTTTTTTCCCGGGACTTGCCGCTAGCAAACAAAGAGAGTCATGATTTATGAATTCTCGTGCTTGCAGCTCATAATGACGCAGTGCGCATTCCGACTCATTTTGCCAGCACGGGTCACAAGTTGACTTTGGCTATGCTTAGATCTTGATCTGGAAATAATAATCAGTTTTCATGGATACAAATCTATCCTTTTAGTGTCTGAATGAAACGCGGGCTCATCTGCTTCACTATAAAAAGCAAACAGATGACAATAAACCAGGGACCAGCAACTACTACTCTGAAAAGAGTCAATGTGAGGAATTTTTGCTCCAGAAATCTGCATAGAGCATGACAATGTCTTTAACAATTGAAAAGGCAGAACACTGTATGAACTGGGCTGCAGAAATAGGGGAGGGTTTTTTCTCTTAAGGACTGAACTTTTTTCTCAGTAACTGGTAATTTTTTTTTTCTTCGAATTAAACCTGTTTTTGGTGACTTCTTTCTCATAAATATACTGCTTTTCTCTCATAAATTTGTTCTTTGTTAAAAAAAAAAAGGTTCATTTGATTTTTTTCAAGTTTTTCCTTCACATTTGCATGTTTTCTCATGACTTTTTAAATGTAAATTTGTGACATTTTTTGTACATTTCCAACTTTCATCGTAATAAATTTGCTTTTACTTTTAATCTATCCTAAATAAAGATTCATTCATTCAAATAAATTTGTAAAATTGTTTTTTTTTTTTCTTTTTTAAGCTGCAGGATCTATTGGTTATGAGTAAAAGAGCCACAGTTTGCAGACCCCTGCCATAAACAGATAACTCAGGAGTGGGTTTGTGGGTATTTTAAGCCAAAATCAAACCAAATATTTGGATGTCAAATGGCTTAAATCATGAATCCATCCTGAAAAGTTTATCATTATGCCTGTACAAACTCAAACACTTCCCTGTTTTTCTCTGTTGACCCAGTTTGTAAAACCAGACTGGCTCATGGCTCATTTTCCCATGAGGTAGGTTCTTTACCTTTTTCTTCTTCCTCAACTTCAGAATTTTAAAAGTGTTCCTTGATCATTCAGTTTTCCTCCTGCCGGTGTGATCTGTGTGTACTGCAGATGTGTCTGATTTTCAGTGCGAACAGCCTGGCTGATATCCGTCCTCCTTGCGTGCTCCAGAGCTTTGTGAACCATGGAGCTCTACTGCACAAGGTCTATGTGGTAGGAGACAGGCACTTCTGTGTGGAGAGGCCCTCGCTCAAGAACTTTCCTTCAGGTCCCTGTGGTCAGTCTGTACCCTACCAGCGTGGAAGATGTTTTTTTTTTTTTTTCTCTTGATTTATCTTCCTTTTTTTTTTTTTTTTTAACTTTCCTGACTTTCTCCATTATTGAGCTTTGCTCCCTGTAAACTGCCCCCAGACAGGAAGACCATCTTCTTCAACAGCAATCAGGTGTCCAAACCAGAGGCGAGCTCTGATCTTACATCTGTGGGTGCTTTTTGAGTGATGTTTAAAACAAACGATTAAAGAAGTCACATTGATTGCTTTGTGGCTTTCACCACTAAATCCCATTTTCTCCTCTCATACTCCAAGCTGGACGAGCAGATGTCGTGTGTGCCTCCTCCCAGCTCTGAGGCCGTGGCTGCTCTGGTCAAGGAGCTCCGAGATCAGTTGGGCCTGGCTCTGTTTGGTGTGGACGTCATCATCAATATTAATACGCACGCTCTCATGGTCATCGACATCAACTACTTTCCTGGTATTGCGCATACAGACACAGAAATGCAGCTGACAGAACATGTGACGATGAGGTTGCACTTTAACCATGTATATAAAAGTTTAATGAACACATCAAGCATTCATCAACAGTACTGGTTAATTTTAGGGTAATTATGACATAACCCAGTTAGTACTGGGTAATTTCTTAGGTACTTACACATAACATCAGTTGAATTAGTAAACTTATCTGAAACATGGAAACTACAGGGTTCTTATAACGATAAAGTATTTATAGGCAAGTACAGAGTGTTTACATAGTGTATGGTTCATAAAGGGTAACAACAGAGTACTTTTACAGTGAAAACGGGGATGTTACTATGTTATTACCCTGAGCCAACACTGTACTTACACCAGAAGTACATAGCAATTTCAGAATTCTTTATTTGGTGTTAAAAATGTATTTAGATGGTTATTTCCTGTGCTGGTCCCAAGCCCGAATAAATGGGCAGTTTTGTGTCAGAACGGGCATCCAGCATAAAAATAGATAGATGGATAGATAGATAGATACTTTATTTCGAACAAAAAAGTATAACAAAAACAAAACAAATGACAAATGCAATAAAGTAACAGTATACAGTGTTCGAAAGGAAGAAGTGAACACTTATTAATTCCATCTCCTCTTTGCCATCTCCTCAAAATCTTTGCCAAATTAACATGTGGCTCATCGCCATAGGTGCCATCAGGTGATGATCCGCTGTGACGACCCCGAAAGGGATTAGCCGAAAGGGAAAGAAGAAGAAAATGTATTTAGATAAATTATAGGGTTCTAATGAGCAATTGTTATGACAGAAATAAATGCAGAGTACAAATAGCCGCAACTGTCCAAAAATTAGTGATCTGAGAAATAATTTTTTCTAACAGCATCTTTCTTTTTCTTATTCATTCTTCCTTCCTTCCATCCTTTATTTATGTTTTAAACAGTCATGACTCTACAGGAAACACATTTAGAAATGATGCCTTTCTGGCTTCCTTCTCTGGTGTGCCTAATTAGTTACGTAATTAGTTCCCCTTAATGTCTGGCATCCTGCTGTTTGGGAACAGCAGACACATGAATATCAATTTACAGTGAGGCACACTAACATGATCACAGGTGGAATAACAAAACTGTGTGGTGGGCACATGTCATGAATCCAACACTTTGATGTATTCTCTGAGCAAAGATGATCACATTTATACTTTTTTTTTTTTTTTGAATGTGGCCGGTGAACGTCTGATTCTTTCTTTGCCAGGCTACGAGGGCGTGCCCCAGTTTTTCTCCTCCCTGCTCAGCCACATCACGTCAGTGTTGGACAAACGTGCTCCGGCTGCTGAGTCAAAGCATGCTGCAGGCCATTCTGCTGCTGCAACAGCTGGTGATTGTTTACTCAGGAAGTGATCAGTGTTTTATTTAAAGACACACTCCAGTGGATTAAAAAAAAAAAAACCCTATTAAAACAAATGTACATTGTTTAAAATGGTATTTTATGCCCTTTTTTCTACAAAAAACTTTCGTCTTACAGTTTCATGTCAAAATCTTTTCACCCCCCCCCCCACCCCCCAAAAAAACGCCAGAATCTGTGATTACTAGGTCCAACCATATGCCACAAGGGTAATAGTAGCTAGCACTATATTATCAAAATAAAGCCTGTGATAAAAAGACTTAACAGTTGAAGGACATGCCCAGTTGCATGCACGGTGGCCCAGGATAATGACTGAAACTGCATTGGACCTTAAAAGCCGTTTAATAGTAAAACTCATCTTAATTGGGTCAAGTTTTCAAAGATGTTTTTTTGTTTTTTTTTTTTTTATAAATGATAACTAGCCTGGAGGATAATGTCAGTTAGGCCAGAGAGTCCTGATTGGCTCAACACTACCCATGTGCCAGCACCACGAATAGTTACGTCACCAAAAAAGTTCCATTTCAACTTGCCTTTTTGCAGGGGGCGGGCTTAAGTGAAACTTCACAGCAAAAAAACAGATGAGACATTTGCGTGATTTCGCTCATGATACAGTGGGGGTGAAAAAAGTATTTAGTCAGCCACCAATTGTGCAAGTTCTCCCACTTAAAAGACGAGAGAGGTCTCCAGTTCTCATCATAGGTATACCTCAACTATGAGAGACAAAATGAGAAAAAAAAAATCCAGAAAATCACATTGAAGGATTTCTAATGAATTAATTGGTAAATTCCTCGGTAAAATAAGTATTTGATCAATAACAAAAGTTCATCTCAATACTTTGTTATATGCCCTTTGTTGGCAATGACAGAGGTCAAACGTTTTCTGTAAGTCTTTACAAGGTTTTCATACACTGTTGCTGGTATTTTGGCCCATTCCTTCATGCAGAGCTCCTCTAGAGCAGTGATGTTTTGGGGCTGTCGCTGAGCAACACGGACTTTCAACTCCCTCCAAAGATTTTCTATGGTCTTACGAAGCCACTCCTTCGTTGCCCGGGCGGTGTGTTTGGGATCATTGTCATGCTGAAAGACCCAGCCACGTTTCATCTTCAATGCCCTAGCTGATGGAAGGAGGTTTTCACTCAAAATCTCACGATACATGGCCCCATTCATTCTTTCCTTTACACGGATCAGTCGTCCTGGTCCCTTTGCAGAAAAACAGCCCCAAAGCATGATGTTTCCACCCCCATGCTTCACAGTAGGTATGGTGTTCTTCAAACACGACAAGTTGAGTTTTAACAATAAAGTTCTAGTTTGGTTTCATCTGACCCTATGACATTCTCCCAGTCCTCTTCTGGATCATCCAAATGCTCTCTAGCAAACTTCAGACGGGCCTGGACATGTACTGGCTTAAGCAAGGGGACACGTCTGGCACTGCAGGATTTGAGTCCCTAGTGGCGTAGTGTGTTACTGATGGTAGCCTTTGTTACTTTGGTCCCAGCTCTCTGTAGGTCATCACTAGGTCCCCCCGTGTGGTTCTGGGATTTTTGCTCACCGTTCTCGTGATCATTTTGACCCCACGGGGTGAGATCTTGCGTGGAGCACCAGATCGAGGGAGATTATCAGTGGTCTTGTATGTCTTCCATTTTCTAATAATTGCTCCCACAGTTGATTTCATCACACCAAGCTGCTTACCTATTGCAGATTCAGTCTTCCCAGCCTGGTGCAGGTCTACAATTTTGTTTCTGGTGTCCTTTGACAGCTCTTTGGTCTTGGCCATAGTGGAGTTTGGAGTCTGACTGTTTGAGGTTGTGGACAGGTGTCTTTTATACTGATAGAGTTCAAACAGGTGCCATTAATACAGGTAACAAGTGGAGGACAGAGGAGCCTCTTAAAGAAGTTACAGGTCTGTAAGAACCAGAAATCTTGCTTGTTTGTAGGTGACCAAATACTTATTTTACCGAGGAATTTACCAATTAATTCATTAAAAATCCTTCATTGTGATTTTCTGGATTTTTTTTTTCTCATTTTGTCTCTCATAGTTGAGGTATACCTATGATGAAAATTGGAGACCTTTCTCATCTTTTAAGTGGGAGAACTTGCACAATTGGTGGCTGACTAAATACTTTTTTCCCCCACTGTATGTCTTGTAAGTCATAAAAACATGTTACAGACATGTTAAGAAAAAAACCCTTGATTTTTGGTTGACTGTCACTTTAAGGGGAAATAGAAGTCCTGAACACAAGACTTCGTAGAAACATTTTGCTGGGCGATTTTTTGCATTACTCATAGGATGCTGTTTCATGTTAAATATAAATACATTACAATGAATGACACTTAATAAAACAAGGCAGGCCCTACCACATGCTTTAGTACGCTTTCTCTTTATTGACTGACAGGTAGCATAGAAGAAGATACAGCAGGCACAAAATACAGCACTCTGGCCAATAATATTAAAAATCTTGTTTTTTAACAAATTTTTTTAACTTGTTTTTTGAGTCCTCTATGCCTGGTGTGCCACCTCCCTGCAGACATTTTCTACGGCTTTCTCACTGGCTTATAAGATAAAACACTGCACATGTCTAGAAAAAGAAACTACATTCAGTACTCAAGTGAACAAATGTCTCCTCTTTGGAATCGACAGTAACAAGCTCCTCATTGTTGTCAGATTATTACTGTGCGTTTACATAAGTCCACCGACTTCTTTGCCAGTGTTCAATTACATTAATGTATTGTATATCGTGGCTTTCTTGTATAAAAAAGGAGAAATATATGTAATGCGATTGCTGTATGATGATTAAATATTTAAATACATTACATAATTCTGTATTTGGCTAATTATTGCATTCACATGTGCTCTTGTCTATACTGTGTTATTGCACTGATGTGGACCTCCAGTAGAAACCCTGTTCATCCTGCACTGTGTGCATGCATACTCGGTGTCCTCTTGGGGGCAATGTTGCATCATATTTCCTATGACCTTGGCTTACAGACCACATACAGTGGATATAAAAAGTCAACACACTCCTGTTCAAATGTCAGGTTTTTGTGATGTAAAAAAGATGAGACCAAGATAAATCATTTCAAAACTTTTTCCACCATTAATGTGACCTATAACCTGTACAACCCAATTGAAAA
Organism: Pholidichthys leucotaenia; assembly: GCA_020510985.1. NCBI lineage: Eukaryota > Metazoa > Chordata > Actinopteri > Cichliformes > Pholidichthyidae > Pholidichthys > Pholidichthys leucotaenia. The sequence continues at coordinate 118,272,101 of CM035847.1, forward strand.
ACAAACTGAAATCTCTTAAGGGGAAAAATAAAAAACTTACAATAACCTGGTTGCATAAATATGCACACCCTCTTATAACTGGGGATGCAGCTGTGTTCAGAATTAACCAATCGCATTCAAACTCATGTTAAATGGGAGTTAGCACACACCTGCCACCATTTAAAGCGCCTCTGATTAACCTCAAATAAAGTTCAGCTGTTCTAGTAGACTTTTCCTGACATTTTTGTAGTCACATCTTGCAGCAGAAGCCATCGTCCGTAGAGAGCTTCCAAAGCATCAGAGGGATCTCATTGTTCAAAGGTATCAGTCAGGAGAAGGGTACAAAAGAATTTCCAAGGCATTAAATATACCATGGAACACAGTGAAAACAGTTGTCATCAAGTACAGAAAATATGGCACAACAGTGACATTATCAAGAACTGGACATCCCTCCAAAATTGATGAAAAGATGAGAAGAAAACTGGTCAGAGAGGCTGCCAAGAGGCCGACAGTAACATTGAAGAAGCTGCAGGAATTTCTGGAAACTACTGGCAGTTTAGTACATGTGACAACAATTTCCCGTCTTCTTCATATATCTGGGCTATGGGATAGGGTGGCAAGATAGAAGCCTTTCGAAAAAAAAACAAAACATCCAAACCTGGCTACATTTAGCAAAAACACATTTGAACTCTCCCAAACGCATGTGGGAAAATATGTTATGGTCCGATGAAACCAAGGTTAAACTTTTTGGCCATAATTTCAAAAGGTATATTTGGCGCAAACACAACACTGCTCATTACCAAAAGAACACTATACCTACAGTGAAGCAAGGTGGTGGCAGCATCATGTTTTGGGGCTGTTTTTCTTCAGCTGGCACTGGGGCCTTAGTCAAGGTGGAAGGAATTATGAACAGTTCTAAATACCAGTCACTGTTGACACAAAACCTTCAGGCTTCTGCTAGAAAGCTGAAGATGAAGAGGAACGTTATCTTTCAGCATGACAGTGACCCAAAGCACACATCCAAATCAACAAAAGAATGGCTTCACCAGAAGAAGATTAAGGTTTTAGAATGGCCCAGCCAGAGTCCAGACCTGAATCTGATCGAACATCTGTGGGGTGATCTGAAGAGGGCTGTGTACAGGAGATGCCCTCACACTCTGACATATTTGGAGTGTTTTTGCAAAGAAAAGCGGGTAAATATTGCCACATCAAGATGTGCCACGCTGATAGTCTTTTTGGGTAGGAGTCTGAGTGCTGTAATAAAAGCCAAAGGTAATTAACATAATAGTGAAAAAAGTAATTGAAGGAATTGTTAAGCCACTTACCCACATCTGTCATTTCAAACTGGTAAATTTCCAAACAAAATGAAAATAGCAAAAGTAATACCTCTATACAAAACAGGAGACAGTCATTGATTCACAAATTACAGGCCAGTCTCTTTACTCTCACAATTCTCCAAAATACTTGAAATAATCTTCACTAAGAGACTGGATGATTTCATTGAAAAACACAACCTCCTTACAGATAGCCAGTATAGTTTTAGAGCAGATAAATCTACATCTTTGGCACTGATCAAACTTATAGAAGAAATTACTAGTTGTATAGATAAAAAAAAAGGTTGCTGTAGGAGTATTTATAGATTTAATGAAAGCTTTTGACACCATTGACCACAGAATACTACTAAGGAAAGTGGAAAGGTATGGGATAAGAGGGGTAGGACTGAGTTGGGTGGAAAGTTATTTAAGTAACAGACAACAATTTGTACAAATTGGTGAGCACAAATCACCCTTCAAGGACATCACTTGTGGTGTGCCCCAGGGGTCAGTTTTGGGACCCAAACTCTTTATTTTGTATATAAATGACATATGCCAAGTATCAAAAATTCTGAAATTTATTTTGTTTGCGGATGACACAAATATCCTTTGCACTGGTGAGAATTTGCAGCAGGTTTTAGAGGTGGTCACAACTGAAATGAAAAAGTTAACGCAGTGGTTCAACAAAAAATAAATTATCTCTAAATCTAAAAAAAAAACAAAGATTATGTTGTTTGGAAATTATAAAATAAATCATGAAATAATGGTAACCATAGATGATACCAGAATAGAAACAGTACAGGAAAATAAGTTTCTGGGGGTGACGCTAGACAATAAAATCTGCTGGAAGCCTCACATCAGTCACATCCGGGCCAAGTTAGCAAAATGTATAGGCATACTGGAGAAGACAAGACACATCTTGGACTATAAATCATTGGTATTACTGTACAATTCACTGTTTCTACCTTATCTTAACTACTGTGTAGAAGTCTGGGGAAACACCTACAAGACCAACCTACAGTCAATATGCACATTACAAAAAAGAGCTATAAGGATAATAAATAATGTAGGATATAGAGACCACACCAATTCGCTGTTTTTAAAGTCACATGTCAAAGTTCATCGATTTAGTTAAATTTAAGACAGCACAAGTAATGTACAGGGCAATTAATAATCAACTCCCAACTAATTTAATTACCAGCAAATCGTCAAAGGACCCACCAGGATAACCAAACAATCCAGAACACTTATTGACATGGTATTTACTAATAAACCAGAACGAATAACCAGAACCTATAATCTTGTAACTGGTCTCTCAGATCATAACATGGTTCTTGCTGTCAGGAAACTTACTAAAAAGCGACTACAGTATTTTGGGGGAGTCGATATTGACAAATCAAATTTTATTATCCCCAAATCAAAAAATGAGGAGTTTGAACATTACTTAGAGAATCAAAATTGGGAGCAGCTCATGTCAACATGTGAAGTAGATGATTGTTGTAATTTTATAACTGCAACAATCACAAAGTCTATAGAAAAATTTTCAAAGCAAATTAAAAGTAGACAACAGAAGATTAGCCTACCATGGTTAAATAATGAAATAAGAAAACTTATGAAGAGGCGAGACTATGCACTGAAAACATCACTAACCTCCAAACTACAAAATGATCACCTTGTGTACAAAAGTTTAAGAAATAAAGTGGTACATGAGCTGCGAAAATCAAAAATATCTTATTACAATAAACTGATAGATCATGCAAAGGGTAACAACAGTTCCCTATGGAGGCATTTAAATAACTTAACTAATAAAAAAAACGATCAGAAGGGGGTAAAGGAACTTAGAATCAATGGCAAGACCGTCAGTGACAAGGCTACTTTGGCAAATGAATTTAATTCACACTTTGTGGGCTCTGTGGAAGACTTAACAAAAATTTTTGTGCTGCCAAATGTGCTCAACAACACAAATTCCATACTTCCAACAGATACTTTTCACATCAATGAGGTAAATGAGAAGTTAATTGCTGGTATTGTTAAAACACTGTCAAACTCAAAAACTAATGATATCTACAATATGAGCACCTCCTTTCTCAAAATGCACAGCAAAATATTAATCAAACCACTGACCCATCTCATTAATCTCTCCATTAGGTCTAGTACATTTCCATCTGGCTGGAAAAAAGCTGTCGTCATACCAGTTCATAAATCAGGCAGTAAAGACGATATATGCAATTACCGCCCAATCTCTATCTTACCAGTCCTATCTAAGGTTCTTGAAAAAGTTGTAGCTACACAGCTGATAGACTACTTACAAGACAGTCAACTTCTTCATCCACATCAATTTGGTTTTAGACCAGGATACTCAACAGAAACAGCAAATTGTTGCCTTATTGAAAACGTCAAACAGTCCTTGGACAGGGGTAATGTGGTAGGAGCTGTTTTTCTAGATCTCAAAAAGGCTTTCGATACTGTAAACCACAGTTTGCTTTTATCCAAAATGGTATCTTTTAACTTCTCCCCAAATACATTAGAATGGTTTGCATCTTATCTCCAGAATAGAGAACAGTGTGTAAAAGTTCACCAGGATAAATCCTCATTTTTAAACAACCGCATGGGTATCCCACAAGGGTACATTCTTGGTCCTTTACTTTTCAGCATTTTTATTAATGACTTGCCGTTACACTGCTCAGCTGCAACATGCCAACTTTATGCAGATGATGCAGTTATTTACACAGCTGCCAAGACTCCAGCACAGGCTGCAGATGTACTGTCTACAAGTATGGTTGATGTCCAAGAGTGGCTCCTCAAGAACCATCTATTGCTGAACCTTCAGAAAACAGTCTCAATGTGCTTTTCAATCAAAAAATGTAACCTGCAACATTTTAAAGTTAATATACATGATCATGACATCAGTTTAGCTACAGAATTCAAATACCTTGGCATTGTACTAGATCCTCAACTCAAATTTAATCTTCATATAAAGAAAATTTCAAAAACAGTAAAAAAAAATCTGAACTGCTTTAAATTAATTAGATATTACATACCTTACGAAGCAGCCGCACTGTATATGCATTCTATGGTTTTTTCTCATATATCATACTGTTTGACAGTCTGGGCTCAAGCAGCCCCTTCCACAATAAGACATATAGGTTCATTATATAATCAAACCCTAAAAATCTTGGACAAAAAGCCCATTAGGTGGCATCACTGTAATGTTTTAAAAAAATACAACCTATTGAGTTTTGAGAGCTTCATTGACCTCTGTCTTCTGAAATTAACGTTCAAATGTTTCCATAAATCAGCACCCGAGCCACTTGCTGGTTTCGTCCAAAGACAGGACAGCAGCAGAGCCACCAGGAGTTCTGTTAACAATAACTGTAAAATATTCCACCGCAGAACCACATTTGGACAAACAGCTTTCTCTATAAAGGGCAGTCACATCTGGAACACAATGCCAAATGAAATTAAAATAATAATGGACTTTAAAACATTCACTAAAAATGTTAAAAACTGGCTGAAAAATAAACAAGAATGTACTCATGTATGAATTAATTGTCTGCAAAGTGAGAGTGAATGAAGGGAAGGAATAAATGTGTTTGTTTATAGTGAGTGACGGAGGGAGGAAGGCCTGAAATGGGCAAGTGTGAGTTATGTTATATGTGTTGAATGTGAGTCGGGCTGTTATATTTGTGTATTTATAATGTTTATAATATTTATGTTAAATGTGAGTCAGGCTGTTATATTTGTGTATTTATAATATTTATATTTATAATTGTGTATTTATGGTTTTTCTGCATTGATGTATGTGGTTATTGTGTATATTTTTTATTTTTTTTTTCCCATCTTTACTTGATTCTTTTTTCTAAAGCCCATCCAGGGACAAGAGTTGCAAATTAGCTAATAGCTATACACTCTATGTGCAACACATCAGATTGATTGTCTTTGATTAATTGTCTATGTTTATTGCACTGTCCCTGTCAAATAAACTAATCTACTACTACTACTACTATATACAAAAAATATTTAAAAAAAAAAAAGAGACGATCATAATTTGAGAGGAGACTTAAACTTTACAAAACCCAAGATACGAACAACCAAGAAAAGTATGTGCATATCTGTCTGTGGGGTGGATTTGTGGAACAGTCTGAAGTCGGAACTGAAACTATGTACAAACAGAATTCAATTCAAAATGAGGTATAAACATTATTTGCTGAAAGGATATATGTTAGAAGGGTAGTATTTATATATACATGATTCACTATGCTCACTCTGGGACACTATGGAATGGTGGGTGGGACAGCACTGTGTATATCTGTGTTGTTTGAGGCTGGTTTTGATGTATGGACATCAATGTATGTTAGGATGGATGGGTGTTAATGTTGATATGTACAAAATACAGTAAATTGTTTACTTGGGGTCTTAAAGGTGGTAATTTGTATATAATTCACATGGGTATATTTATGGAAAAGAGGAGATGGAATTAATGAGTGTTCACTTCTTCCTTCTCCCTTTCGAACACTGTATACTGTTACTTTATTGCATTTGTCATTTGTATTGTTTTTGTTATACTTTTTTGTTCGAAATAAAGTATCTATCTATCTAAAGGTGCTGCAACAAAGTATTAGTTTAAGGGTGTGCATATTTATGCAACCAGGTTATTTTTAAGTTTGTTATTTTTCCCCTTAAAAGATTTCAGCTTGTTTTTCAATTGGGTTGTACAGGTTATAGGTCACATTAATGGTGGAGAAGTTTTGAAATGATTTATCTGGGTCTCATTTTTTTACATCACAAAAACCTGGCATTTGAACAGGTGTGTAGACTTTTTATATCCACTGTATGGTAGCTGAAGACAGTATTTACACAAATGACACAAAACAAGTGATGTAACATGACTCAACATTATTGTCAGTGCTGCTGTTACAAAAGGTTAACAAATGGCTTTAGTGTCTCTCCCCTCCTTCCTCTGACTCCTCCTTGGCTTGTTGAGTTAAGAGTGCAAAGCTGGCTGAGAACCCGAAGTGACACTTTTAGACCTTGTAAGCTGTCAGCAAATCCATTCTGCACCACCACCATCCACGCAAAAAGACAAGCTGTGTGTGTGTGTGTGTGTCTGTGTGTGTGTCACTCCGGATAGTCACAAACAGTCTGGTTTTAACAGTGCGCGAGCCAAATGAAACGCAACCCACTTTTCTACTTTGTCAAAGAAACGAAGAGGAAATAACAACTCACTCCCTTGTAGAAACATCAAAATTACGTGTCGTTAACAGCTGGAACAGCTTACACATGGTTATCGATTATTGCACAAAATATACGGTACATTTAATACACTACGTACTAACAGCAGGGAACCTCTTCCCCTTCAAATACATATCGTCACAGATGATTCCTTCAGAGGAAAGAAGCACTGATTGACAGTTTTCATGGTCTGCAATCAAAATTAACATTTGAATGAAAAGTGCTGAATGCTCTCCATCCAGGGTGTAGAGTAACATCACCTGCCTACCCAACAAAGCAGCTTTTACAGGGACTCAAGACAGGGACACCTGATATGGACACAAGATTTTTAGATCGTTTGGAAAACTTTACTTTAACAGAATGGTGAAAGGTTTTTCCAGACAATCTAAAAGCAGAAACAAAGCAACAATATGTACAGTTCACAACATCTACAAACATCCGTTTACAGAGTTCTGAGTGTTGAACGGATTTGAAGGCTGAAGTGTGAGCTCAATGTGTGACTGCCAATGGAACAAATGGATTTGTAAGTCTGCTGCATGTGTGTGCTTCTGTGTCTTATCCTCTGCGAAGCGCCCTCAGCTCTGCAGCAACTTTGCGCAACTCTGCTTCAATCTCCAGCAGCTCCTGTGGTTAAAAAAAAAAAAAAGAAATAAATGATGTAATGGAAACGTGTGAAGCCTAGACATCAAATGCTTCAAAGACCTAAAAGGAAGCAAAATATCCCGCTAGTTTAACCCTAGGAGGGTTAACTAGGGTGACATCAACAGTGATGTCAAGGGCCCAGTGATCAGGAGCCTCTACTATATTGCCCTACAAAGTCAAAGTGCAGTATCTGCAAAAATGCCACACTGAGAAAAACTGCTTTTTGTGTTTTTCTTTCACAAAGCAAAAGCATCAAATTAAATTTAACTACCTATTTAATCATACACTTGGTAGTTACCTCCGCAAAGGGAGGACAGAGGTAATGTTTTTAGTGGCGTTGGTTGGTTGGTTGGTTGGTTTGTCTGTTAGCAACATAACTCAAAAAGTTATGAACAAATTCTGATAAAAAATTTCAGAAAAGGTGTGTAATGGCATGGGTAATAGATGATTAGATTTTGGTGGTGATTCGGATCACGATATGGATGCAGGAATTTTTTAAATATTATTTTATATATTAATCTGGCGCTTTTCATGTACTGCCCCTTTAAGATGTGCCCACTGAGTTACTTGTGTGGTGACGCCATAGGGTCATGTGCCTTGACAACCCGAAGGCCAAACACTGCAGAAAAAGTATTAGGGGGCGTGTCCACCAAACTCATTTTTTCTGCTGTGGGCGACTATTGTACTATGACTATGGACTACACACAATACCCGATAATGACAATATGAAAAAAAGTTGTTTTTTTTTAAAAATTTATTAAAAATGAAAAACTAAGAAATCACATGTACATAAGTATTCACAGCCCTTCCTCAATACTTTGTTGATGCACCTTTGGCAGCAATTACAGCCTCAAGTCTTTTTGAATATGATGCCACAAGCTTGGCACACCTATCTTTGGGCAGTTTTGCCCATTCCTCTTTGCAGCACCTCTCAAGCTCCATCAGGTTGGATGGAAGCGTCGGTGCACAACCATTTTCAAATCTCTTCATAGATGTTCAATTGGATTCAAGTCTGGGCTCTGGTTGGGCCACACAAGGACATTCACAGAGTTGTCCTGAAGCCACTCCTTTGATACCTTGGCAGTGTGCTTAGGGTCGTTGTCCTGCTGAAAGATGAACTGTCGCCCCAGTCTGAGGTCAAGGGCACTCTGGAGCAGGTTTTCATCAAAGATGTCTCTGTACATTGCTGTATTCATCTTTCCCTCTATCCTGACTAGTCTCCCAGTTCCTGCTGCTGAAAAACATCCCCACAGCATGTTGCTGCCACCACCATGCTTCATTGTAGAGATGGTATTGGCCTGGTGATGAGCGGTGCCTGGTTTCCTCCAAAACATGACGCCTGGCGTTCACACCAAAGAGTTCAATCTTTGTCTCATCAGACCAGAGAATTTTGTTTCTCATGGTCAGAGTCCTTCAGGTGCCTTTTGGCAAACTCCAGGCAGGCTGCTATGTGCCTTTTACTAAGGAGTGGCTTCCGTCTGGCCACTCTACCATACAGGCCTGATTGGTGGATTGCTGCAGAGATGGTTGTCCTTCTGGAAAGTTCTCCTCTCTCTACAGAGGAATGCTGAAGCTATGACAGAGTGACCATCGGGTACTTGGTCACCTCCCTAACTAAGGCTCTTCTCCCCTGATTGCTCAGTTTAGACAGCCGGACAGCTCTAGGAAAAGATCTGGTGGTTTCGAACTTCTTCCATTTACGGATGATGGAGGCCACTGTGTTCATTGGCACCTTCAAAGCAGCAGAGATTTTTCTGCACCCTTCCCCAGATTTGTGCTTCGAGACAATCCTGTCTCAGAGGTCTACAGACAATTCCTTTGACTTCATGCTTGGTTTGTGCCCTGACATGCACTATCAACTATGGGACCTTATGTAGACAGGTGTGTGCCTTTCCAAATCATGTCCAATCAACTGAATTTACCACAGGTGGACTCCAGTCAAGCTGCAGAAACATCTCAAGGATGATCAGTGGAAACAGGATGCACCTGAGCTCAGTTTTGAGCTTCTTGGCAAAGGCTGTAAAAACTTATGTACATGTGATTTCTTAGTTTTTTATTCTTAATAAATTTGCAACTATCTCAAAAAAACTTTTTTCACGTTGTCATTATGGGGTATTGTGTGTAGAATTTTGAGGAAAAAAATTAATTTAATCCATTTTGAAATAAGGCTGTAACATAAAATATGGAAAAAAGTGAAGCACTGTGAATACTTTCCAGATGCACTGTATAGATGTCTTGACAAAAATCTCTGAATCTTTGAATCAGCATTATTCATACGTGATTTTATTCCCTTTTTAATGTGCAACGTGTTTTATATTTTCTTTTATTTACATGGTTTTTGTGAAAATTTGTGTTTTGTTCCTCAATATACCGTGATTTTCGGACTATAAGGCGCACTTAAAATCCTTTAATTTTCTCAAAAATCGACAGTGCGCTTTATAATCCAGTGCGCCTTATGTATTAATTCTGGTTGTGCTTACTGACCTCGAACCGATTTTATGTGGTACACGATGCTCAAAAATCTGTCAAAAATGTTTTAGTACGACTTTGGTAAGCTACGAAGCCACACTGCTTGATGGATTGTCGGAGCATTACGATAGTCAGGAGCCTCGTGGAGTAATATGTGCTTCAACATAATGGCTGGATGGCTTTTTCCACAAATCTCCGTCCCTATTGATCTGCGACTCCATGCGCGCCCATCTCACCGATACTGTCAAAACCCAAGTGAAGCAAACTAATTCGGAGCTTGCCATCATTCCGGGTGGATTAACCAAAGAACTCCAACCGCTAGATATTGGTGTCAACAGGTTGCTCAAAGTTAAATTGCGAGCGAGTTACGCCACTATGTGCCAATGGATCGTGGATGCCTGGGTTAAGGTATCAGTCTCAAGTGTCGTCCGAGCTTTCACAAAGACCGGAATCATCACTGAACAGCTAAATAACAGCAACGAGACTGACTCGGATAATGACGAGAGGGATCCAGGCATGCTTGATGCCGAAACTGCCCAACTGTTAAACTCAGCTATGTTTACATGGACACAAGTAACCGGATTAAAAGCCTGATTGGAACAAAAATGCTTCATGTAAACATGGCAGTCTGAATATTCTAACCCGATCATGCTCATTCAGATCAAAATTTCATTCCGATCGAGAGGGGTGGGTTATGCCGATTGTTAATCGGAATGGTGCGCATGAAAACACTTATTCCGAACATAGGGCAGAAAGTGTGTTTACTGTGCATGTCTGTACACCAGCCGCACGTCGACGTGACGGATTTCCGCTTTAGCAGCATCTCGCGGAAAACAGCAGGAGTAAAACAAAACTGGTCTGTATCGTCCTGCTGTCTCCCTCTGTTCATCATATGCAGAAGTATGTACTTGTAGCTTCATTACGGAGACCAGCAGAAGCAAACGTACAGTCTGAATAACACAATACAGGTCAATTTCGACACAAAGCGGGGCTTGCTAACACCGGAAGTTGCTTCTTCTACTACTATTTTTGGAATGTCGAAATGTCGACGTGCACATGTCAAAATGATTTATTCCATTCAAACGACTTAATGCGCCTTATAATCCGGTGCGCCTTATGTATGAAAATAGACCATCAAATAGACCGTTCATTGAAATTGCGTCTTATAATCCAGTGCGCCTTATAGCCCCAAAAATACGGTATTTTTTTACTTGCACATCTGCATTTTTCCCCTCATAAATGTGAGATTGTTTTCTTTTATATTTTTAACATCTCAAAGCGCTTACAGTGAGTCCGTTATTCATCCTCTCCACAAACAACGGTAGTGGTAAGGTACTACTGTAGCCACAGCTGCCCTGGGGCAGACTGATGGAAACATGGCTGCCAATCCACGCCAATGGCCTCTCCGACCACTACCAAATATTTTTACACATTCATACCCAGTATCCCAGACACTGGAGGCAAGGTAGGTAAAGTGCCTTCCCAGGGATGCAACAGGAGGATGGCTGGGAGAGCGGGATTCGAACTGCCAACCCTCTGGTTATTGGACAACCCGCTTTATCTCCTGAGCCACTGCCACCCACACTTCCTTCCTCCGTTCCATTTTTGCTGAGCACCAAGCTGGACGGCAGGAAGTTCCATTTTTATATGGTCTTTGGCATGACCCGGCCGGGACATAAACCCCAACCTCCCGGTTGTGGGGCAGATGCGCTACCTCTCGGCCACCACTCCATTTTCTTGTAAATGTGTGACTGTTATGTTATGTGACTGTTATTTACATGCATTTAAACTATTTTTCCTATAAATATTTAACATGTTTTCCCTTAAAGCAGCAATATGTAACTTTTCTTCTCCTTGTAGTGACACTGAAAAGACTACAACTGGCAGTCACATTGTGCTTTGTTAGTTGGTGGCTAAAGTCACACTGTGGGCACATATGGGCACATATGTTGGTTATATATGCTCCACAAATATATTGCTGTGTGTTTATTGTGTGCTGCACGTCTCAGGGAACAAAAGGACTGAGTCCCCAAGAGACAACGAGAGAGTGTGAGATTTGGCCTTTGTTTCAGGGAGATGACCTGGGGAGATGTCCGGACCACCAGAGACTAAAGGACAATGGTGTGGAAGATCAAAGGGGTTACAATGTGACTGTATGTTTGCTTAAACACCATGTGACTTCAATTTCGATGTCCGGGGTATAAAAAAGGAGTTGTGAGATTATTCTTCCTCTTTTCCTGCTTTGAGATTGTTGGAGTACGTGATCTGTGAATAAAGCTGAACCTGAGGAATAAACTCAGTCTCATCCTTGTGCACATTCTCCACAACACCCTATAATTCGATAATGGGACCCAGACTGTAAAATGTGCCAGTTGTAGTCGTTTCAGTGTTCCTACCCAGAAAAGGAAAGCTGCATAGTGCTGGTACAGACCTACTCAGGCTATGGTGGAAATGACATTCATACAGTCAAAGGTTGATGTACCATCAAATTATTCTGAAAACATTTGAAGTGGAAAATCTTACATAGTGTTGCTTTAAATTTGAAGCATTTCACGTACATCTGCAAGTTTTTTCATGCAAATTTGAGAGTTCTTTGTCAAAGCCACCTATGGGCAAAAGAGACATGTTTTGTGAACCTTTGTTGTCTTAAATTAATTTTCAATGATATAAATGGTCTTGCCTCAGAACCTTTCCCAAGATTCATTCAACAACAACACAGCAGTACAGCAACCAGAAGCATACTGAATGAAAAAGGTGTAGTATGTGGTGTACCAATATGGCGTCCTGTATACCCTGGGTGTAGTTGGGGGTGACGGCCCCGCCCTTCCGGTTCCACCGTCACCAGGGGTATAAAGGGCAGACGCGGAAGAGCTCTTCCTCTTTCACCGTCGACCCCTTGACCTGTACGGAGCACCTGTAAATTCATTGTTTGATATAATAAAAGTTATGTTCACTGTACCTCCAGCCTGGTTATTCATCATACGAGTTATGGACATAACATTTGGCGACGAGGAAAAAGGTATGGAGTGAGCTGTTTCCACTTTTCGGCCGTTTTTGGAAGTTCCGGGCGAGCCGCCAGTTCCCTGGGCTAGGTGATTTCCAGAACTATCTGGTGGCCCTTAACCTCGGTGAGCTCAAGAAACTGCGTGTGAGGGCTATGCTGGGCCATAATCTTGGCATGGAGGGTCAAAGAATCCTCGGCACATTAGGAGGGGCCGATACTTTTGAAGACGTGGTTGGGCTAATGGCGCACTACTTTTGCGCCACGGAAACCGTCATAGTCCAAAGAATACAGTTTCGGCAGCACCACCAGCGGACAGGAGAGTCGGTGCAGCGCTATGTTGCAGACCTACGTCAGCTAGCGGGAGAGTGTCAATTTGGAGCCCTAGATGAAGAGATGGTCCGTGATCAACTAGCAGAGCACACTCTTTGTTCTGCGACACGATCAAGGCTCCTGACCTACCCAGGTGAACTGATGTTAGCCATGGCTATTGAGATAGCGCAGCAGTTTGAAGCAGCGGAGAAGATAGCGAAGGATCTCGGTGAGAGAACCACACCGACACACACCGAACCACATCTGAAGGTGCTGGCTGCGGACTCGGACAGTGAAGACGGTGTGAATGAAGAGGAATACGCTGCCTCTGTGAAAATTAGGCCCGCCCCGGGTACGCCAAGATGCTATGGCTGCGGGTCCGCCAGTCACCAGTACAAGGCAAGTGAGTGTCCGGTGAAGGGCAAACGTTGTGGCAAGTGCGGTCTTCTACACCATTTAGATAGATAGATTTGTTTATTTGACAGGGACAGTGCAATAAACATAGACAATTAATCAATGACAATCAATCTGATGTGTTGCACAGTGTATAGCTATTAGCTAATTTGCAACTCTTGTCCCTGGATGGGCTTTAGAAAGGAGAAACAAGTAAAAAGAAAAAAGACTCACCAGAGTCTGCAAAAATTTTGAGCAAGGGGACCGAAAACGTGAGGCGGACGCCCTCGCAGCGACTCCTACAGTTGTTCATACCATCTCCCCAAACACAGATGGGCGGATTTACTGCGACGTTTCGCTGGACGGCGTGAAAGTGCCATTGTTGGTAGATACGGGATCAGCGATCTCCCTGTTGAACTGGCCCACTGTGAGGAGTCTGTTCCCACATTACCATGTGAGAGACCTGTCGACACCGTGCTTCGGCTATGGAGGAAGCAGGTTATCCGTCATGGGTTTGTTGGAATTGACGGCGAGGTACAAGTCGGCAATGATGTTTAACGTCCAAGTCGTGGTGACCGCTGGTGGGTCAAACATCATAGGATGTGACATGTTCTACGGTCTGGGATTCGCGATCACCTGCGGTGTCGGAGAGGAGTGGTCAGGCTGCGGTTTGTGGGACCGACCTGCTCTGCACATGGAGGACGATGCAGTTTGGGACAGTGACTGGCCTGGTATTATGGGAGGAGTGCAAGATCAGCAACATGGAGCGCCATCTGAGGCAGGTTCCGATGCCAGTGTCCAAGTTGCCCTGGATGTAGGAACTGGACGGCACAACAGAACACCCAGGATGGCTGATGGAGCCAAGATGCCAGCTCCCTCGACTTCTGGAGTTGGTCCTGGTGATACTGTGAAGCGAGGAGCTGCAGGGCTTGTGCCGGCGTTTAGAACGAAAGAGAGCGGGGCAGGACCAGCAGGCGCAATTCTACAATGCGCCAAACAACAACACCGGAGATCAAGGAGAACTCTGGATTGGGTCGGTGATGAGGTTTAGCCCTGGGCGGGAGTCCGGTTACAATATGGTGGTCATCGGAAGCTCAATAGAGCTCCTCTGCGCATCGGTGAAGAGGTCCAGCTCAGGGTAGAAGCTCAGGTGAGGGGCGTGCATGAGAAAAGAAAGCGACAAGATGACCAGGGGCGGCTGCGGGTGGTGGCTGCCCGGGAGGACGGCTACTTGAGACTGTCCGAGGAATCGTGGAGACACCCTAATGAGCTACGGCGAGTAGATGAGAGCAAACACCAACGTGGTTCGTCCCCAGAGATGAAGAAGCGAAGGTACTCTGAGAGGGACCCGCCAGACGGAAATCCATGGGATGGGTCTCCCATTGGGACTATAAGGTGACTGTGGGGGGGCTATTAGCATGGTGTGGTGGTGTTGCTGGTATGCCATTTTATCCTAAGGTCACATAGTTAATATGTACTAGTTGCATTTTGCCCTGTGTTGTTAAAAAAAAAAAAAACAACTCAACACTGTTTGTATTATATTAGATATGTTGTTTGTGTGAAGTGCCCAAGTTATGGGGTGAGTGTATTGGGGGTGGGGGCTGGCATCAAGTGGTGAGTGTACATATTAAGTGTTTGTGTTTTGTTAAGGAAGTTCTGATTGTATATATATATATATATATATATATATGTGTGTGTGTGTGTTTAATCCAAAGACATGCATGTTAGGTTAATTGGTTGTTCTAAATTGTCCCTAGATATCTGTCTCCTATAGGCTCTTAGAGTAGAGGGTTAGTGCTAGTGAAGCGCTTTGAGTGGTCTTTGAGACTAGAAAAAGCGCTATATAAGTACAAGTCCTTATCCTTATCCCTTTAAGGGATTGTTTTAGTTTTCAGGAACACGGCCATTTTATTTTATGGACTCCCATTATTTCAAAGACGGCAGAATAACCCATCTAGCCGTGTCAAGGTGGGTCAGCAGTCTACCTGGCCCTCTCTAGTTTATGTCGTGTGAATGGATAGGCCTGTATATATACTGTATATACAGTATATATATATTTATACACGGAGCCGGCTCGGACGGGGGCCGGCGGCGGCGTATATATATATATATATAATATACAGTATATTTTGTACATAAATGTCATTTTTACTAGCGCGTGAATTGGGTTTAAATTTGGGAGGGCCTCATCGATGTGTTTGGCATTTTTCTACAGGGGAAGGGGGGAGGGATGTGGTGTATCAATATGGCGTCCTGTATACCCCTGGGTGTAGTGGGGGGCGACAGCCCCACCTTTCCGGTTCTGTCGTCATCAGGGGTATAAAGGGCAGACGCGGAAGAGCTCTTCCTTTTTCGCCGTTGATCCCTTGGCTTGTACGGAGCACCTGTAAGTTCGTTGTTTGATATAATAAAGTTACGGTCACTGTACCTCCAGCCTGGTTATTTATCATACGAGTTAAGGACATAACACAGTATTCACCTTATTCAACTGAGGGCGCTGCTGTAGAAATGATTATGGGTGCAACTTCCGGTTTTGGCTAAAGTAGTGTTAAATCAGTCAGCATGAGTGGAGTAGTGGGGCATTTAAAATAGTGTTTTTAAAAGTGTTTTAAATTTGTTTTAATGTGTAGTCCACATACCTGTTTTGCAGTCAAATGGCAGATAATTTCAGCACTTGTAGTTTTCATATTTTTGAATGTTTTTACGTAGTTCTGGTACTTGTTGCTGTTCATGGTGTGAGGCTCCTCACAAATAAGCACAGCTAAATCTGTGGCTTCAACAGCAATGCATAGATCATGCACTGAAAACTAAAAAGGACTGTTGGTGTGATCGGTGGTACAGACACAACAGCACCAGGTATGTTTTCACTTGTATGAATGTCACAGATGCAAGGCTGCATGAAGTAAATAATAAATAAAAAAAATAGTAACAGTTTGCTTCCTAAAGGTGCGTTCAGACCAAACGCGAACGGGTGGCGCAAATCCATACAAAGTCAATACAAAGAGGCGAGCACACGCAAAATCACACATTCACGTTCGAGGGATAGCACCGTCATCTGAATAAAAGTATCAGAATTGGAGAGTAAACACAATTTGAAAATGAGCCTGACACTCACCTGGAGACAAAAGGACCAGGAGCTCTTCAGCTGAATTGGGATGTCGGAGTTATTTACCCACAGATTCCTGCCACAGACGTGCTAACAGGGCCAGCAAGCTAGCAACAGAAACACCCATCAAGTTTTCGAGGCAGGGACAGCTTTTTCAGGTAAGCCCCTCATCTGATAATGTAAACTGAAGCATGGCATTATTTTGGGGATTTCAACAGCATGTTGAACACTGCTGCAGAAGTTATAAAGGCAACTTCGCCTGTCTGCATCTCACCCAGACGGTGAATTCATGTCTGGTCATGTGTTTACATTGAGTGTAATTGTGCTGTGTGAAAAATTCGCCCATTCGCGTTTGGTCTGAACTTACCTTAAGGCTCAACAATTTAAGAAAGCTATCAAATAGGTGGGGTTTTTTTTGGGGGGGGGGGGGTTGCATTTGTTGCACTGCACTGGAATGATATGGACTTGATATTAGCAGCTTTAGCATGCATTAATTTTTAAATTATCACAAAATATAGATCAGTAAAATTTTGAACAACTGTCAGAAAAGGTCTGCAGGTGTTAAGTTGAATAACAAGCATTCAGGGCATGACAGCAGCATAAGCATTTTAATTTCGGGATTAAACGAACAGCTGGAGCTGTCTGTTTTACCCCAACATTAAAACACCCAAGCACGATGTTGTGGTTCTTTGTGGTTCTGACTAGATTCTAAGTCTGCTCTAAGGTAAATTTGATTATGTCCAACATCTTTTAATAAAATGCATCCGACTTTATTGCGGTGGAAACATTGATATATCTCAGAGCTTTTATTTGTTTACAGCGTTAGCATTTTAGCAGTGGAGCTAACTAATGGAGCTACTGTCTGGCAGGTCACTTTTTAAGGTCATCTTCTCATCCCTCAATAGTCGTGGGAAGTGGTATGATTGTATTACTCTTTTTGAGGTACAAAAAGCCGTGTTCCCCCATTTTTGATGCCAAAGTCATTGTTTTTTAACAAGGAAAAGTGTCCCGTTTCTGTGACAACCCCACTTTCTAAACTAATACTGGAAGTTTTTTTTTTTTTTTTTTTTTTGTTACTTATTTGTACCCGTAGGTAGACTTGGTTTGCAGTCTGGTGACAAGCCACCGGCTGCTGGTCACTGCGTGCGCGAGCGCCCTAAACCTACATGTTTTTGGTATGCGGGAGGAAACCGGAGAAATCCCGGAGTAAGCCCACGCAACACGGGGAGAACATGCAAACTCCACACAGCTCACTGTTGGTCGGGGGCTGGGATCGAACCCACGATCTCATGATCCCCGCGATCCCCCGGCCGAGGGTAAAACTGTGCTGCCACAGTGCTAAACCACTGCGCCACCGTGCAGCCCAATTGCAGTTGCGCCCATAATTCACGCAAGGCATCATGGGGGCTAAGAATAAGGTGGATTACATGCTAAATCTATATTTGGGCAAAATACATTTGCCGTTTTGGGTGGTTAGTTCATAGAAATTAAATACCGTAAAGGTTAAGGGCTGGCTAAAAGCAAAATAAACCTGTATCCATTTAAATTAACTACATTTTTGCTTATTTTATGCAAATATATTTGCATGTACAGTATATAAACTTTACCGCTGGGTTTGCGAAGACCAACCAGCTATAAACTCTCTAAGCATTCACTTAAACTGAAATTTCATTATTAAAGACTGGACCTAAACCTGAATTATTTGGGTTTAAGGAATTTGTCAATTCAAATTTGGGAAATTTTAAGGAAATTTAAAGTGTTTTTTCCTCGTATTTCTTGAAACAAAGGGCTAAGAGCAAAGAGTTTAGCAATAAAAACCTAGTCTGAACATTAAAAGGCATTGAGGGTTAAGTGTATTGCAGATTTTTGCAGGCTGTTCAGATATACTGGAGGTATTTTCATTTGTGTCTTATTTGTTCTAACTTACCTCTCCTTCATCCCCTTCAGTGCCTTCTTCTTCTTCTTCAGCCTCATCATTGTCCTCCTCTTCCTGCCCCTCTTCATCCTCTTTGATGTACTCCTCCTCCCCTTCCTCCTCATTATTTTCATCGTCATCTTCCTCCTTGTACCTCTCCCGGTCAAACTGTCGCGTGGCCTCATCGCTTGCTTTCTCCATCACTCTCTTCTGCTGAGGCTCCTTCACCTCCACCACTCCCTCTTCCATCTTCTTTACTTCATCCTCAGTTTTCTCATCTGATTTCTTTTCTCCGTCTTCTTCTCCCTGCTTCTTTTCACGCTTTTCCTCAACAGACTTTTTCTCCACCTCCTTCTTCCCATCCTGCGCCTGCTGCTCGTCCTCCTCCTGCACCCGTTTCATCTTCCTGACAAGTTCATCCAGTTCCTCCTGTTTCTCCTTCCTCTCCCTCTCCTGCTCTGGCTTGCTCTTGCTGTCCTGCTCTCTGAGCAGCTCCTTTAACTCCTTCTCCACCTTCTCCTTTTCCATCATCAACTCCACCTCATTCTTCCTCCTTTCCTCAATCCACTGCTTCTCCAGGTCCTCGGCGGTCTCCTCCCCTCTCTCTTTGTCCTGCTTTTTCTTCTTCTTCTCCTCCACCTCCTCAACTTTGGAGCCATTCCTTGTCTCTCTCTCCTTCACTGCCTCATATCGCTTCTTTTTCAGCTCTTTCAGCAGTTCTTTGAGCTCCTCATCGTTCTTTTCTTCCTTGCCTTTCTTGGTGATCTCCTCAGCAAGCAGCTCCTCAAGCTCCTTGGCTCTCTCCTCTTCATCGTCCCTTTCTCTGTCTTCAATGCGTGGCTCCTCCATTATCTTCTTGTTGGCATTGCCATTTTCTGCCTCATCTTTTTTGGTTGCCCCACTCTTTTTTGGAAGGTCACTCACATCTTTTTCATCCCTTGCCTCTTCCTCCTCGCCTTCTTCCTCCTCCTCCTTCTCCCACTGTTCAGGGTCACTCTCATCATTGGACAGATTGTACTCATACCACTCTCTTTCATCCTCATGCTCCTTTTTTCTCTCTGGAGAAGTTTGTCAACAATCATTGTGATATTCCAAGAAAAACAAAAAACAAACTGAATTAGTTATGGCAGTGATGTGTTAGAAAGAGCCAAACACTGAGTAATTGTGATTCCATGTGTACCATCTTCCGCCAGCTCCTGCAGCTCCCTGAGAAGACCCTGATGTCTCTGCACCTCATCAAGTTCCTCTGCAAAATAACAGGACACAAACATGCCTAACTGATACCAAATCAAATCATTTCCACAGCTCTAAACATGAACTCTAATATTATCTGAGTAATAATGAGATTATTATTACTGATGTTTACCTACCTACTAGCTGTGGGCCACAATTACTCTGAGATCCATTTTCCTTTAGTGTCTCCTGAATAATACATTCAACCTAGTGACGATACAAAAAAAAAAGCAATTTGGTAGAGTATATTTAAGGATTTGTATATGACATTTAAAAGAACATTTCTCACCTCGGCATTGTTAAGGGGTGAGGTTACTGGCCGGCTTCCCACTGAAACACAGAAGAAAAATAATATACAGATCAACATCACTTCAGCTACATCAGTCACAGAACCACAGATGAACTAAATGTTTACTTGGTAAAGTTTATCTGGAGCTTTTATCTCGTTACCTCAACCAAAGGGGACGTTAGCTCATTACAGACAAGGTGAAATGAGCTTATGCTATGGCACTGCACCCATCTGTCCGTCAACAATCTGTAGGACTCGCTACTCCTTCTACAGTGCTGTAAAAAAGTATTTGCCTCCTTCCTGATATATTATACTGTATTTGTCATAGTTAAATGTTTTGATCATCATTAAAGTTTAATATTAGACAAAAATAACTCAAGTAAATACAAAATGCAGTTTTTAAATGATGATTTCATTTATTAAGGGAAAAAAAGTTATCCAAACCTACCTGGCCCTGCGTGAAAAAGTAATTGCCCCCAACCCTAATAACTGGTTGTACCACTCTTGGTGGCAGCAACTGCAATCAAGCGTTTGTGGTAACTGGCAATGAGTCTGTTGAGGAATTTTGGCCCACTCGTCTTTGCAGAATTGTTTTCATTCAGCCACACTGGAGGGCTTGAGCTTGAGGTCACGGACTGATGTCTGGACATTCTCCTTCGGGATTTTCTGTTGGAGAGCAGAATTCATAGTTCCATCCAAAACAGCAAGTCATCCAGGTCCAAGTTCATCTAGAAGCCGCAAAGCAGCCCCAGACCATCACGCTACCAACACCATGTTTGGCTGTTAGTATGATGTTCTTATGAAAATCTGTGTTAGTTTTACACCTGATGTAAAAAGATGTGTGCCTTCCAAAAAGCTCAACTTTTGTCTCATCAGTCCACAGAATATTTTTCCAAAAGTCTTGGGGATCATCAAGATGTTTTTTTTGGCAAATGTGAAATGAGGTTTTGTGTCCTTTTTGGTCAGCAGTGGTTTTGGCCTTGGAACTCTCCCATGGATGCCATTTTTGCCCAGTCTCTTTCTTATTCTTGAATCATGGACCAGTGTCCAAAGTGAGGCCTGCAGTTCTTTAGATGTTGTTCAGGGATTTTGTTTCTCATCTGTTCTTGAATTTCTTTAGATCTAGGCATAATGTATTGCTTTTTTATATCTTTAAGCCTACTTCACTTTGTCAGGCAGGTTCTATTTAAGTGATTTCTTGATTCAACAGGTCTGGCAGTAATCAGGCCTGGGTGTGGTGAGTGAAATTGAACTAAGCTTTCCAAAAAATGTGGTTAATCATAGTTAAGTCATGATGTAATTGGGGGGAGATTACTTTTTCGCCCCACTGTTTTCTTTTTCTTTATTCCTTTAATGTCCATTTTTTCCACCGCTAGTGGGTTAGATGAGTTGTTATGGCAGACATCGCCGTATCTGCCATATCCTTACAGTTGAAGCTTGACTTTTTATGCCGGATGCCCTTCCTGACGCAAACCTGCCCATTTTATCCGGGCTTGGGACTGGTGCAGGGAGTACACTGGCTTGTGCACCCCCTGTGGCTGGGTAACCAACGTTTTCCCTCCTCCGTCCCATTATTGCTGAGCACCAAGCTGGATGGCAGGAAGTTCCACTTTTTTACATGGTCTTTGGCATGACCCGGCAGGGATTTGAACCCTGGCCTTCTGGTTGTGGGGCGGACACTCTACCTGTAGGCCAGAGGTCATCCCACTACTGTGGGGCTAATAAAGGATTATCTCATCTCATCTTACCACAAGGTAGATTTGGATAGCTTTTTTCCCTTAACAAATGAAATGATGATTTTAAAAGCTGCATTTTGTATTTACTTGGGTTAGCTTTGTCTAATGTTAAAATTTGTTTGACCATCTGAAACATTTAAGTGTGACAAATATTCAAAAATTTAAGAAATCAGGGAGAGGACAAATACTTTTTTCACAGCACTGTAGGCAATTGCCTGGATGTTCACTAAACTCACACACATGCACATACTGTATACCTATAAAGAGGGAAACAAAGTCTCTCCAGGACCTTGATGTGTTCCTCAGGCCAGAGTGAGCTACGCCATCAATTGTCTGGTGTCTTCACTGCCATCTGTTTGCCTTTAAACAGGATTATGAAAAAAATCTAATAGATTTGTATGAAATTTTTGTCAGAGCGCCCCACCACCACCACCAAAAAAATATAAATCAATCAGTAAAAATCTGCAGTGTTCAGGGCACCACAATCCAAAGTGCTACCACAGAGATTCTTTTTAAATATTTTCTGTGGGGGATTTTCTCTTTTAATTGGACAGAAGCAGTGAACAGAGAGAGAGGAAATGAGGTGAGAAGTAAAAAGGATCAATGGGCAGTTGGTTTTTAATGGTATTTAACTGCCAGGGCACCAGACACCCTATACATTCATTTTAAGATGATCTCTAACTGTATCTTTTCCAAATGATGGGTTGCAGCAACAGATTTGACCTTGGCAAAGGTATGCTCTCTCTGATTTCTCTTGCTGTGTTAATGAGCTTGGTAAAGTGACACAGCAAAGAAGCTTAATCCCCTGTCCTCTTCCTCCTCTCTCTCTCTCTCTGTAGGATGCAGACTTTCCCAGCAGCTTTAGGTAGTTTCCCGCCAGAGCTAAATAAGTCACAAATCCCACACCTGCCTGTACATCGTTAAAGTCACACTACACAGCTCTCTCGGTGGCTTTTCTCATGGAGACGTGTCACATTGAACAATGTACTAGATGTCACCATAAATGACAATTTCAATTCAGCCTGGAGCTTGTAACCTTTGACTACACAGACAGTGTGAAGTCAGGCAGAAGCCTGTCAGAAAGCTGCCATTGTGGAGGCATAACATAAGTGCAGGCGGACACGGCAAGCTGAAGGTTTAAGATGTTTTATTCCTCCATCATGAAACACACTCAGCGCTGTGTCAGTGATGCATGCATTCAGTCCCATCTGACTGTCTCCTGTGGTTCTTCTGTGCCAACCAATGTCATGCTAATCATATGTATTGACTGTTATGTACAGTGGGGTAAAAAAGTATTTAGTCAGCCACCAATTGTGCAAGTTCTCCCACTTAAAAGATGACAGAGGTCTCCAATTTTCATCATAGGTATACCTCAACTATGAGAGACGAAATAAGAAAAAAAAAAATCCAGAAAATCACATTGAAGGATTTTTAATTAATTAATTGGTAAATTCCTTGGTAAAATAAGTATTTGGTCAATAACAAAAGTTCATCTCAATACTTTGTTATATACCCTTTGTTGGCAATGACAGAGGTCAAACGTTTTCTGTAGGTTTTCACAAAGTTTTCACACACTGTTGCTGGTATTTTGGCCCATTCCTCCATGCAGATTTCCTCTAGAGCAGTGATGTTTTGGGGCTGTCGCTGGGCAACACAGACTTTCAACTCCCTCCAAAGATTTTCTATGGGGTTGAGATCAGGAGACTGTCTAGGCCACTCCAAGACCTTGAAATGCTTCTTACAAAGCCACTCCTTCGTTGCCCGGGCGGTGTGTTTGGGATCATTATCATGCTGAAAGACCCAGCCACGTTTCATCTTCAATGCCCTTACTGGTGGAAAGAGGTTTTCACTCAAAATCTCACGATACATGGCCCCATTCATTCTTTCCTTTACACGGATCAGTCGTCCTGGTCCCTTTGCAGAAAAACAGCCCCAAAGTATAGCGTTTCCACACCCATGCTTCACAGTAGGTATGGTGTTCTTTCTCCTCCAAACACGGTAAGTTGAGTTTTTACCAAAAAGTTCTATTATGGTTTCATCCGACCATATGACATTCTCCCAATCCTCTTCTGGATCATCCAAATGCTCTCTAGCAAACTTCAGACGGGCCTGGACATGTACTGGCTTAAGCAGGGGGACACGTCTGGCACTGCAGGATTTGAGTCCCTGGCGGCGTAGTGTGTTTCTGATGTAGCCTTTGTTACTTTGGTCCCAGCTCTCTGCAGGTCATTCACTAGGTCCCCCCACGTGGTTCTGGGATTTTTGCTCACCGTTCTCGTGATCATTTTGACCTCACGGGGTGAGATCTTGCGTGGAGCCCCAGATCGAGGGAGATTATCAGTGGTCTTGTATGTCTTCCATTTTCTAATAATTGCTCCCACAGTTGATTTCTTCACACCAAGCTGCTTACCTATTGCAGATTCAGTCTTCCCAGCCTGGTGCAGGTCTATAATTTTGTTTCTGGTGTCCTTTGACAGCTCTTTGGTCTTGGCCATAGTGGAGTTTGGAGTCTGACTGTTTGAAGTTGTGGACAGGTGTCTTTGATACTGATAACGAGTTCAAACAGGTGCCATTAATACAGGTAACGAGTGGAAGAAGTGAAGAAGTTACAGGTCTGTGAGAGCCAGAAATCTTGCTTGTTTGTAGGTGACCAAATACTTATTTTACTGAGGAATTTACCAATTGATTCATTAAAAATCCTTCAATGTGATTTTCTGGATTTTTTTTTTTTCCTCATTTTGTCTCTCATAGTTGAGGTATACCTATGATGAAAATTGGAGACCTCTCTCATCTTTTAAGTGGGAGAACTTGCACAATTGGTGGCTGACTAAATACTTTTTTGCCCCACTGTATATCAGTATGTAAATGTGCTTGAGAGATGTGAAGTGTGTAATAAACCGTCTGCCATGAATCTGCCTCTTATTTCACACACTCCACACCATTTATAAATCTAAATGTCAGCCTTTAGTCTCAGGATTTAAAAACTTCCAGTATAGCATTACCTTAATATTTACTATCAAGCCACATTTGCTTTCACAGTACCAACTTGTGACAATTAGTGCACATGAATTGGTATTGCAGGTTTTGATTTGTTTGAGCTAGTTGCTTTTTGGCTGTTTGTCTGTCTACAACACAAATCGAAGGCTTTTCCAAGGAGGGATATCGCAGCTGGCATGCTCATGCAGCTTCACATTCTGGTGTTCGTAGTGAAAACCAAGTGTCCTTTACCACTTGTGAAAAACAATATCCTGAATAGTTATTTCATGTATTATTTCATGTAGGGTTACCCAATATCAGCCCGGAGAGACATATTGTAACAGTCACGTGGTTTAATTAGCAGTCTGATATGTATCAGATGGATGGGTTAAATAAGTGTTCTTTTACCATTACTGGAACATCAAACAAATTCTAGTTCAGAATATCGTATATTGATCTTTGTACAAAATACCATAATATGAAAATCAACTTCCTCAGTGCAGTGGAGCTGCATGAGCAACAACTATAACTATTAAAACTATTTTCACTTGTTTATTTAATTTTTTAAAAATTCTCTCAGTACAATTCAGTTTACCGTGTTCATCAATGGAACAATGTAATATTCTTTCTAAAAAGTGGTTATTATCCTGGTAAACTCAGACAAACATGGCTTCAAAGGTATGCTTCACAAACTAGAACAGACATTGACAGACACAGTAATGATTTCATGTCTACATGAAGCTGCTGACGGCATTAATCCTGGTAGTCTGTGACAGCACACAGTTGACCATCAGCAGAACCGTGATCAATAGGACTGACACCACTGGCCTGTAATGAACCCCTGATACAGTGGGGTAAAAAAGTATTTAGTCAGTCACCAATTGTGCAAGTTCTCCCACTTAAAAGATGAGAGAGGTCTCCAATTTTCATCATAGGTATACCTCAACTATGAGAGACAAAATAAGAAAAAAAAATCCAGAAAATCACATTGAAGGATTTTTAATTAATTAATTGGTAAATTCCTCAGTAAAATAAGTATTTGGTCAATAACAAAAGTTCATCTCAATACTTTGTTATATACCCTTTGTTGGCAATGACAGATGTCAAACGTTTTCTGTAAGTTTTCACAAGGTTTTCACACACTGTTGCTGGTATTTTGGCCCATTCCTCCATGCAGATCTCCTCTAGAGCAGTGATGTTTTGGGGCTGTCGCTGGGCAACACAGACTTTCAACTCCCTCCAAAGATTTTCTATGGGGTTGAGATCTGGAGACTGGCTAGGCCACTCCAGGACCTTGAAATGCTTCTTACGAAGCCACTCCTTCGTTGCCCGGGTGGTGTGTTTGGGATCACTGTCATGCTGAAAGACCCAGCCATGTTTCATCTTCAATGCCCTTGCTGATGGAAGGAGGTTTACACTCAAAATCTCACGATACATGGCCCCATTCATTCTTTCCTTTACATGGATCAGTCGTCCTGGTCCCTTTGAAGAAAAACAGCCCCAAAGTATGATGTTTCCACCCCCATGCTTCACAGTAGGTATGGTGTTCTTTCTCCTCCAAACACGACAAGTTGAGTTTTTACCAAAAAGTTCTATTTTGGTTTCATCTGGCCATATGGCATTCTCCCAAACCTCTTCTGGATCATCCAAATGCTCTCTAGCAAACTTCAGATGGGCCTGGACATGTACTGGCTTAAGCAGGGGGACACGTCTGGCACTGCAGGATTTGAGTCCTTGGCGGCGTAGTGCGTTTCTGATGTAGCCTTTGTTACTTTGGTCCCAGCTCTCTGCAGGTCATTCACTAGGTCCCCCCGTGTGGTTCTGGGATTTTTGCTCACCGTTCTCATGATCATTTTGACCCCACGGGGTGAGATCTTGCGTGGAGCCCCAGATGGAGGGAGATCATCAGTAGTCTTGTATGTCTTCCATTTTCTAATAATTGCTCCCACAGTTGATTTCTTCACTCCAAGCTGCTTACCTATTGCAGATTCAGTCTTCCCAGCCTAGTGCAGGTCTACAATTTTGTTTCTGGTGTCCTTTGACAGCTCTTTGGTCTTGGCCATAGTGGAGTTTGGAGTCTGACTGTTTGAGGTTGTGGACAGGTGTCTTTTATACTGATAACGAGTTCAAACAGGTGTCATTAATACAGGTAATGAGTGGAGGACAGAGGACCCTCTTAAAGAAGAAGTTACAAGTCTGTGAGAGCCAGAAATCTTGCTTGTTTGTAGGTGACCAAATACTTATTTTACCGAGGAATTTACCAATTGATTCATTAAAAATCCTTCAATGTGATTTTCTGGATTTTTTTTTCTCATTTTGTCTCTCATAGTTGAGGTATACCTATGATGAAAATTGGAGACCTCTCTCATCTTTTAAGTGGGAAAACTTGCACAATTGGTGGCTGACTAAATACTTTTTTGCCCCACTGTAGGTACGTGAACTCTCCACAGTCTTATGGGGTGCCACATGTAAAGGAGCACATGCTGAATTTGAAAGAAACATTTTTGCCACATTCACCTCTGCACAATGTCAAATATAAATCTAAATGTTAAATATCTAAATGAAAATATAAAGCTAAATGTTAACTCTAAATTCTGAATGTGAAGACTAAACACTTGCCCAATAGGGCTGTGTGATATGGAAAAAAATTCATATCACGATATAAGCCATCTTATATCATGACGATATTTATCACAACATACATTTTCTGTAAATTCTACAGTTTAGATAATCATATAAAAAGGACCATTGTAGAGGCTGGGTTAATCATCTCAGACTGGATGCAGAGGGTAAACAGAGAAGGACAATAGGGATGGAGATTATGGTGAGGTAGCAGGAAGAAGGAGTTGGGGGGAGAAGGGATGAATGTATTGTGATGCGAGATGTCATGCAGATGTGAGATGGGCGGTTGATATAGAGGAGAGCCCCTGGTGTATTGAGACAGGCTTTTTCTGTGCATGACTGATGTGAGAGTGAATAAAGTCGTCTGCTGCATAAATCTATTTCCGTTATTACACTCGCCACACTGGTGACCCCTTGACGAATTATGGAACACGTGGCAAGAATCCCGGAGTCGGCCCGGACGGGAACCCCCAGCAACACGTGCGCTGTTTTGGTCAAACTACCAGACTTTTGGCTGCACGACCCGCGGTCTTAGTTCCACCACACCGAGGCTCAGTTCGCCCTCCGGGGAATAACGGCAGACGACACCAAATATTACTATGTGGTCGCAGCGCTGGACGCTCACACGTCTCAGCAAGTAGCAAGCCTGTTCCAACAGCCTCCAGCCCACGATAAATACGAGGCTCTCAAGGCTGCGCTGACCTGGTGCTACACGCTCTCGGACTGTGAGAGAGCAGAGAGGCTCCTGAGGCACTCCAAGTTAAGAGATGGGTCGGCAGTCGAACTGATGGAGAAGATGTTGGCGTTGATGGGCACGGATGACGGGCATTTTCTGTTTGCCCACCTTTTCCTCCGGAACCTCCCAAGAGAGGCGAGAGCGGTTCTTGCCAATTCGCCGTTGCTGGCCACGCGTGACTACCGTGCGCTAGCCCAGGAGGCAGATCGGATCATCCTCACCACCAGAGCCCTCACAGTGAACGCGGTGGCGTCGGAACCCAGCAAGACGACCAGCGGAGACGAGGAGCCGGCGACGGTAGCGGCAGCGGGGGCCAGGAAGCGCCAGAGAGACACGCTCTGCTTCTACCACCGCCGCTTTAGAGAGAACGCACGCAGATGTGTGCCACTGTGCCAATTCAAGCGTTCGGGAAACACCAAGGCCGGCAGTCGGTAGCAGCTGCAACCGCCGGTGAAGAGAACAAGCTGCTCTACGTGACGGACTCGCGCTCGGGGAGACGGTTCCTCGTAGACACCAGAGCCCAGAAGAGCATCATCCTGCCGTCCTACGCCGACCGGCTAGCAGGAGCTAGCGGCCCCAGGCTGGTAGCAGTAAACAGCTCGGACATTAAGACTTTTGGTGAGAGAACACTGACTTTATCCCTACACGGCTGTATGTACAAGTGGACTTTCGTCATAGCAGCATTGAGTTTCCCAATCCTGGGAGCTGATTTCCTGTGTGCACACGGGTTGCTAGTCGATGTTGCTAACAGACGCCTGGTTAATGCAATGTCTTTTGATTCTCTCCCCTGTACAGCTCGAGGGGCCGGGCCAACAACACAAGCCAACGTCACAGCTCCAGGCGGTAAGTTCCACACACTGCTCACTCAGTTCCCAGCACTCACGGTCCCGACGTTTTCGGCGGCCATCGCTAAACACGGGGTGGAACACTTTATCACCACCACCGGCCGCCCGTTTTCGCACGACCTTGGCACTTGGACGCAGCTAAACTGGCCATAGCGTGCGAGGAGTTTGCCAACCTGGAAAGGTTGGGCATCATTAGGCGATCGAACAGCCCATGGGCATCCTACATGTGTATGATGCCCATGGGCATCATACACATGGTCCCTAAGGCCGAGGGATCGTGGCGACCGTGCGGAGATTTCCGCAGATTGAATAACGCCACAGCGCACGACCGCTACCCGATTCCCCATATTCAGGATTTTTCCGTTCACCTCGCCGGAGCACGCATTTTTTCTAAAATAGACCTGGTCCGCTGTTACCACCAGGTCCCAGTGCACGCGGAGGACATTCCCAAAACAGCGGTAATAACTCTGTTTGGCTTGTTTGAGTTTTTACGCATGCCCTTCGGATTAAAAGGAGCGGCACAGACATTCCAACGCATGATGAATGCGGTGTTGCGAGATCTCCCATTTGTGTTCATCTACCTGGATGATATCCTGGTGGCCAGCGTGTCCGAGGACAAACACGTAACCCACCTCAGGACAGTTTTCCGGAGGTTGGAGGAGCACGGGTTGATAATCAATCCGGCGAAATACCAGTTCGGCGTGACGGGGATTGATTTTTTGGGGCACCGCGTCTCACCGGAGGGACTGATACCCTTGCCCGACAAAGTGCGCGCCGTGGCAAATTTTCCCCGGCCTCAGACGGTCGGGGCGCTGCAAGAATTTCTGGGGATGGTTAACTTTTATAACCGGTTCCTCCTCCGCGCAGCTCAACTCATGCAGTCATTGTACGCCGCGCTCAAGAAACGGAAACCCGCAGACAGAGTCGAATGGACTCCGGAGCGGGAGCAGGCGTTCTCTGAGGTTAAAACAGCCCTGGCAAATGCCGCACTGTTGGTGCACCCGGACCCGGCGGCCCGGATAGCGCTCACTACCGATGCCTCGGACGTGGCCATGGGGGCCGTCGTAGAGCAATGTGTCGCCGGTTCTTGGCAGCCGCTCGCTTTTTTCAGCAGGGCTTTGCGCGACAGTGAGCGTAAATACAGGGCGTTCGACAGAGAGTTGCTGGCTCTCCACCTGGCCATACGTCACTTCCAGTTCTGGCTGGAAGGGTGCAGCTTCACCGCGTTCGTGGACCACAAGCCGCTAACGTTCGCGATGGCCAAGGTTTCAGAACCATGGTCAGGCTGGCAGCAGAGACAGCTGGCCACGATCTCGGAGTTTACGACCGATATTCAGCATGTGTCGGGTAAACTGAATGTGGTGGCGGACTGCCTCTCGTGCGCAATAGTGGCCCCGGTCTGCGTGAAGATAGATTATACAGCTATGGCCACAGAGCAGATTGGCGATACGGATGTGTGCGCACTCCAGTCTGGACCAACAGGGTTAAGGCTGGAGAGCAGAGTACTGCAAGACGGCAAGCCCCCCACTAATCTGCAACGTCTCCACGGGACGCCCACGCCCGGTGGTCCCAGTTGCTTGGCGTCGCCACGTGTTTGAGTCAGTTCACGCTCTGGCGCACCCAGGAGTGCGCGCGTCAGTCAAAAGGGTGGGAGCGAAGTTCGTGTGGCCAGGCCTGCGTAAACAAGTGAAAGAGTGGGCTGCAGCCTGCGTAGCGTGCCAACGAGCCAAAGTACACAGACACATGAAGGGTCCTTTGGAGCCGTTTCGTATACCGGCAAGAGGTTCAACCATGTTCACGTGGACCTCGTAGGCCCCCTCGCGCTATCGCAGGGGTGCATGCACCTTCTGACAGTGGTGAACCGCACCACACACTGGCCAGAAGCAGTCCCGCTGGCGGCAACCACGTCTGCGGACGTGGCATGCGCTTTTTTGATGACATGGGTGGCATGTTTTGGAATCCCGTCGGCCATCACGTCCGATAGGGGCCCTCAGTTTGTTTCCGACCTCTGGTCCGCGATGGCCCGTAGCCTGGGTGTTGCAATTCATTGCACAACCGCGTACAACCCACAGACCAATGGGTTATGCGAGCGTTTTCATAGGTCACTGAAAGCAGCGCTCAGGGCTTCGCTGACGGATGCAAATTGGGTAGACCGGTTGCCGTGGGTTTTATTGGGGTTGCATTCCGCACCAAAAGAGGATTTGGAGGCTTCCCCGGCGGAGCTTGTTTTTTCTCAGCCACTGCGGCTGCCCGGGGAATTTTTGCCAGATAATCCTGCACCGGACAACTGTCCGTCTCCGCGTTTGCAGCATAGCGCAGACACAGGCAAGCTGCCCGGCCTGGTCAACCACTGTTTTCCACGCGCTTTTGTGCCAAAAACTTTGAAGAATGCGGTGTTCGTGTTTGTCAGGCACGATGCCCACCACCCTCCATTGCGCCCACCCTACGATGGCCCGTTCAGAGTGCTGGAAACAGGGGACAAACATTTTTTGTTAGACTTGGGGGGTCGTCGGGAGAAAATATGCATAGACAGACTTAAGCCCGCCTTTGTGGTGGCGGACGAGCAAGTGCTGTTGGCTCAGGCCCCTCAGCGCGGAAGACCCCCACTGAGAACTCCCCAGGTAAACGATTCATCAGAGCAGCCACACGAGCAAGTCGACGGTTCCCCCCCCTCGCCATGGCCCACCCACAGACAGACACACCCCCAGGAGCCCCCCGCCAGCACAGCAGCGCCGTGGAGGCGGTAAACCCCCGTTACAGCAGAAATGGGAGGAGACTGAAGCCAAAAGGATGTGAGGACTGAAACTCGGTCTGAGATTGTGGGGGGGGGGTGTAGAGGCTGGGTTAATCATCTCAGACTGGATGCAGAGGGTAAACAGAGAAGAACAATAGGGATGGAGATTATGGTGAGGTAGCAGGAAGAAGGAGTTGGGGGGAGAAGGGATGAATGTATTGTGATGTGAGACGTCATGCAGATGTGAGATGGGCGGTTGATATAAAAGGAGAGCCCCTGGTGTATTGAGACATGCTTTTCTGTGTATGACTGATGCGAGAGTGAATAAAGTCGTCTGCTGCATAAATCTGTTTCTGTTATTACACTCTCCACACCATCTTTTTTTTTTTTTTTACATGTACCATTTTCCCTCATAATTTTGCAGTGTTGTTATAAAATAGTTTAATGTGCATTTGAGACTTGATTCTCATAAATTTCATTTTTTTCTTCTAAATCATATATGAATAAAAAGTAAACATTAATAAGTTAAATATTTCCTGAGCCAGAGGAGAATGGCAAAACAAACAAACCACAACATAAAAAATGTCTGAAAATGAGAAAATTACCCATGGCTGCCATCTACAGATATAAATTAGCTGTTAGTTTAAATCAGTGAAAACTTAAGTGTAGACCAGCAGCCTAAAGACTGCTATTCTGGCCTGATTTAACCTGTTTGCTCCTTAGTAAAAATAAATACATGTGATGACTTTAACTTTATTCATTATCACTACTTGACTAATTAAAATGATTAGAAATCAAATAAATTACATTAAGAGCCAACTTGCTCCTCTGACCCATTTTAATGTATTTATTTTGTGTGTATGTGCCACCATCATACACTTTAATAAAAAAAAAATTCAGACAAAACTAAGAAACTCAGCAGCAATTTAAACCCCAAAAAACGGTGGGTTTTGGAAAACGTAGATGGTCTGCTACGGTTTCCAGTTAGCACAACTTAGCATCATCATTTAGCATTTTATAATTAGACAGGGTGTTAATGTTACTTACCTCCTATTAAAACAAGATTAGCGAACTATCCTCTCTGACGCAGCACGATGAAAAACGGTCCCACGTCCCTGGCAGACAGAAGTAGCAGCTATCTGAACCGGTAGTTTGGAGTTAGCATTAGCAACCACTGGACTGAAGCCTAGCCACCCACGACACACATGTTCCGCTGCGTGCAGTCGCACACTGTGGGGAAGAGACGGGGCGCTGCAAGTAGTGGGGAGGTAGGAGCTTTACTGAATAAATGGGGTTATGCATTTCAAATACAATATGAATGATGGAGTATGCTATGAAATGATAGACGTTTTTATATTGCCATCCGATATACAGTATATCATCATATCGCACAGCCCTATTGCCCAATATGTCTGAATCAGAAGTTGCTTTAATTGAATATCATCTGTAACTGCCAGATTTTTATTTTTTTTTTTTGCAATGACAGAACAATCTGAAGGATGGCTGTCTGCCTTTTTGACAGATTACACTGACTATGATCTATTGTAACTTTTACATTATTTCCTACCTGTGGCGCTGACAAAAAGACAGGAGGCGGAGCTGGAGGTGGCAGAATTGAAAATGCTAAGATGCTCACTAGGAGTGACTGGGACAGAGTTTGAAATGAGTATATGCGAGGGACAGCTCAGGTTGAACAGTTTGGAGACAAAGTAAGAGAGGCAAGGCTGAGATGGTTTGGACATGTGCAGAGGAGGGACAGTGGATATACTGGACAAAGGATGTTGACGATGGAGCTGCCAGGCAGGAGGAAAAGAGATTCATGGATAGTGAAGGAGGACATGGAGAAGGCTGGTGTTACAGAGGAAGATGCAAGATGGAGGATCTGTTGTGGCGACCCCTAAAGGGAGCAGCCAAAAGAAGAAGACGATGACTTGCAATTCCCACCTGTCCACGTTTATGGTGCATATTACAACAATGACCCACAGTCTCTGTTCATCAGTTCAATTAATAAAGAAATAAATGCATAATCTGCATGCTGTATTTCATGATTAAAACTGAACAAAAACATAAGCTATCCAGGCATCTTGCGTATATGAAAAAAAAATGACAGGCAATAGATGATAGAATTTTTATGAACCTGTCTGTAAAAAAATACTGATAGGCAACAAGAGAGTATCTGCTCTGAATTTATCATTTAGTGTACACATTTAGACTTATTTTTAACATTCAGGTTTAATAATTAACATTTAGATTTTAAAGTCACATTATTGTTGCTCCCATTTAGAAAAATCACAAATATTGCTGCAAATCTTGTAAAAAAAAAAAAGTGGCTTTGAAAAACGTCTCCATTTTCAGTTTGTGCAGAAAATGTGGCAAAACTGTCCCTGTTAAATTCAGCATGTGCTCCTTTACAATCTGCCACTCATGCAGTTTGGGTTTGTAAAACTAAATTTCAATGTGAGATATCAGTTTAGATTAAAAAAAAAAAAAGATGGTGTGTCGAACTGAGGCGGGTATTGTCCTGAAATGAGTTGGGGACGTCAACAGCCGTAGCAGTGGATAGATGCAGCAGTGTGGACGCTGTCGTGATACCGGGTTACAGCATAATTTAAATGTATTGCCTACAATTAGTTGAATTACCCAGAGCCCAATTACACTGGAAGTGTTGAGGCGGGGTTATGCGGCAGAACTCGAAACCGGTCTATAACCCCTCTTCAATCTTTGCAGTTTATGTTCTGCAGCACTGCGCCTCGAGAATAACGACAGGCGGGGGGGGGCGCGACCCGCTCACCTGCTTTAATTGATGAGTGAGCACGGGTGACAGGCACGCGCGCATCTCGTTCCGCTCACCTGCGCCGGTTTTCAAACGAGCGTTTGCTGTTGCCGTGGGGCTCGTTGGACGGTATTTTGTGCGGGTAAACGTCCCTAAATAAGGCAGCAGCAGCATCTTGTGTGTCTAACAGAGAGGTGGGCGCTGAACATTATGTAACCACGCCACTGTTTAGCCTATTAGTCTTAAACCCCGCAGCTTTCGCCATTGGGCTAGCATGGAGCAGCTCTGTTTGTGCCGCGTTTGTTTTTGGTTCTGTGTTGATAAGAATAAAAAAAAAAATTAGCCTATACAGCTGAGTTAAGTACTACGTAAATGAGAGGTGAGACTCGTGTTCAGCATAGCCTGCCGGGAATCACAATTGTAAGAATAAAGCTGCCAGCGCTTCATACATATATTGGCCATTTATAGAATGCGATTAACACTTACCTCCGACTGCAGCCCAGAGAAGAAGTGCGGTTATCAGAATTCCCATAGGATCCGAAAAGTGGGGCTCCTGCAGGAGATAACCTTGAAAGAACGGGCTGGATCTTCTTCGCGCACACACACACGGGGAGTGAGGTGGAGCCAGTAGGAGCAGAGGCTGGTGTGGTCAGATGACAGATTAAAGCCCACATAATTAGGTTCTACACTTGGCAAACTGTTTCACATTTATTAATGTGATAACAATTACTGCATCCAGATCTCTTCACAGCCAAGTGGAATTAAATTCACTTAGACTCTATTTTTAGGTCCCAATGCAGAACCCTCAGAGGACGCAACTGGCATAAGCCATTTCCTCCATAGGCCAGTGGGCACATGCTATGGATATGGACCCGAGTGACTGAGGGGACCACTAGTGAGCTACAAATGTAGTCTTATCCAAAGTAAGTATCAATCGTTAATGTTACGAGGGAATGGGACGACACAGAGTACACTTAAAGGGGTCAGTAGCCATGTTTACATGGACACAAGTAACTGGATTAAAAGCTTGATTGGAATGAAAATGCTTCATGTAAATACACCAATCTAAAGATTCTGACCCAATCACACTCATTTGGATCAAAATTTCCTTCCTATCAAGACGGGTGGGTTATGCCAATTGTTGATCCGATTGGCGTGCATATAAACACTTATTCTGAAGTTTGGGGAGAAAATATGTTTACTGTACGTCCAGCCACACTTCGACATAACGTATTTCCACCTTTACAGCAGCTAGCCGAAGACATGGCGGAAGTAAAACAGAACTGGTCTGTATGGGCCTGCTGTCTCCCTCTGTTCGTCATATGCAGAAGTATGTACTGATAGGCTTGTAGCTTCACTATGGAGACCAGCAGAAGCAAAAGTACAGTCTGAATAAAACAATACAGGTCCATTTCAAAGAGGGAGACACACGAAGCAGGGTTTGTTTACATCAGAAGTTGGTTCTTCTAGTTACGGAATGCCAGACAATTCTGCGCATGTCAAAATGATTTAGTCCATTCAAATGTGTGACGCATGTAAACGCATGTCATAATCGGATCAGCTTTTTGATTGTCCATGTAACCAGTTCTGATCTGAACTGTAATCAGATTGAAGAAATTTTGCGCATGTAAACATGGCTAATGACTGCACTTTTTACACATTTTAACAGCTCTGTCTTAATGAAGCACTTGTGACATTTTGCTCACATTTTCTTTAATTTCTTAATTAAGTAAATATTTTTTTCTTGGCTTTCTTCAAACGCTCTGATTCATAGCCTGTCACTTTAAGAAACAGACTTCAGCTGTTCAACTCCGCCCTCCCTATTACATCAGTTAGCCATTAGCTAAGTAGCTTCTAGCCGGCTCCTTCCAGCTTGGATGAGCAGCACTAGTTCACAGATCCGCAGTCATTTGTGCATCTCACGTCATCCCGGCCCACCCACCCCCCAACAACTTCCGAGATGCCACATTAAATCGCCAGCACCACGCACTCCACCAATTGCTGTAAACCAAGGCCGGTGGCCAGGCCACGGGATCTCAAAGGGCAATGTCTCTCTCCTCACTCACAGCCAGCTGGGGGATGACCCGTCACGAAGCAGCTCACCCACACTACCCATGAGAGTATGCCCGGAGGATGGTGGGAGAGCTGATCCAGTAGCTCCAGGCAGCATTCCTGGGTCGCAGAAACTGCCTGCGCCGCACCCCACGTGCCAGTGTAGGCAGTTGTTGCAAGCTGGGGATGCTGCCTGGAGCTACTGGCTCTCAGCTCCCCGTGATCGGTATGCTGGCACCCTGCCGTGAAAACACCGGGAGAGGGGCCGGAGCGATGCAAGGCACATTATGGACCGTGGACTGGTGAACCAGGTGGTAACAGGGATGGTTATTAGGGTGACTGAGATCTGAAGAAAATAACAATATAAGCCTCACTCGGTTTGAGCTTCCTGTTACCAGTGTTAGCTTAAGGGGTAATAGGCTACCTTTAGCACCACTTCCATATACATGACAGATAGATGGGCCAAAAATAGGAGCAGTGGGCTGGTCTCAAGGACGGTGGTGGGTTGTTTTTTTTTCCCCAAACGTGACGTTAACGATTTCCACAAAAGTCATAAGTTTCTGGTGTTTCTGGGAGAGAAAAACGAGATAAAGGCCATGTGTTTTTTCTAAGAGAATTGACTGTTTTGAAAAATTATGGATAACTAGGTGACCAGTAGACTCATTTCAGATAGTTAAAACCTACAAACACATCATTTTTCAGTCAATGACCCCTTTAAACAGCTTTCAAACTACAATTGGTGAGCCACAGGCATGGGTTCCATTTGTATGAACGAACATCTCAACAATCCTCCATGCCTTTTTTCAAACTTCAAGGAGCCATGGGTCTGATCTCTCACAGATAACAGTGCATTTCTCCAGTGTGTCAAGTTTCATGTTCTCACATTGCTGATGTCACATGAACGCACCAGTCAACTTGAAAGCTGGTGATGCCGGCCACTATTGAGAGTTACTGGCATTTTTACAAGTCTTAATTTTGTCACCACGTGTCAAACCCAGTGCAGATCAGTGGTAAATATAGGAATGCACTACCACATTCTATATAGTTCAGTGGTTGCTGCCCTTTGTTCTCCATTACAATGAAGAGGATTGCAAAATGCACCCGACATTTTACAGAATTGCCATCATTTTTTTGTCATATCAGCAATGAATAGTTCATATTTACAAGAAGACACACTGTGGGTGTGTGCGCACACAGACTCACTTATTTGGTGAGAACGTGTGTTTGTGTTGCATTTTGTGTTCAGCGCCACACAAAGCGGGACACGTTTTATTTCATAGAGGGCTATCACGGGAAAAACAACAGCAGCAGAGGATGTTCTTTTCCCTGTCATGTCTAGCAGCTAGGTAAGCAGAACAGATATCTGCTTCCCTTAATGTGCCAAACAGATTTACTTTGCAAAAATACTGTATATAAATAGTATTTATACACTCCTCTTGTAATAACTAATACTTTATTTAAATTGTTTTACTTTTGATGGACCTGACAGGGGAAGGGAATTGAAAAGATTTGAAGTGGTCAGAAGGGGTGGCAGGTGGGGAGGGGGAGAAAAAGAGGAACAGACTATGACACCTGACAAAAGCAAAAATTGTTTCTGCTTCTGAAGAGGTGTCATCACAAGCCCGATATCTGCACCTGTAAGAGAACAGAGACGTGTGTGTGAAAGCGTGTGTGTGAATGGTGTGCCAGGAAACATAAAAAGAGGGTGGCAGACTGCAGCTCCCCCCCCCCCCCCTCCCCGAAATCACGAGCAAGCAAGACAGCACTACCAACCCCCAGGGGGTGCAGCTGCAGCCCCCACAGAGCACAAATGTCCCAAAGCCACCAAGCTCCCGGACAGCCAGGCAGCTGCCCCAGGAGGAATGGCCAGAGAAGGCCAGGTCACCAAGAGGCTGGCATGCCCCCTCCCCCCCCAAGCGGGGCCAACAGCACCCTCAAGCACCAGGCACCGGAAGGCCACCTCCCCTCCCCCCCGGGCCAGACAGCAGCCCCCTGGGCACCCCCCCAGCACCCCGGGAGCCACAAGGCACCCACGCCCAGGGGACGTGGGAGCGGGGAGGGAAGCCCCCCTCCTGGCGGAGGGAGCCCACGCTGGCAGGAGGTACCATTTGTGCATTCACATCCGAGGGATAGCGCTATCCTTGAGATTCTGCCATCACCAGAGTAAAAGTATCAACATTGTTGAGTAAACTAGTTTGAAAATGAGACAAACACTCACCTAAAAACAGATGGACCGGGAGTTCTGCAGCTGAATGAGAGTGTCGGAGTTTTTGTCCACGGACTCCTGCCAGGGATGTGCTAACAAGGCTAGCAGGCTAGCAATGTAAACAACCCATCATCCAGGGGAAATTTTAGAAGCAGGGACAATTTTTTCAGGTGAGACCCCATCAGATAATATAAACCTAAGCATGACGGTGTTTTGGGGATTTGTATAGCAGGTTGAACACAGCTGCAGAAGTTATAAAGGCAACTGCACCTGTCTGCAACTCGCTCAGATGGTGAATTCATGTTTATGTGTGTGCTTACATTGAGTTATAATGTAATCACGCCACGCGAAAAATTCACCTGTTCGCATTAGGTCTGAACGCATCTTTACACACACAGGAGCAGAGGATAAGTTAATGCAGGGTAAATCTCAGATGCATGATTGAGCACAGAGTAGAGCTGAACAGAGAGATTGTCCCTCTCCGAGGGAGAGCCATCACATTATAGTCCCATCCTGAAGAATACCCTCCTTTGCAGTCCTTTTGGACTACTTGAGAGCATAATTTACAAAAGGAACAAAACATTTTATTGGATAAGACTTGATACTACTGATCAAAAACACAAATGAGTCAGGAAACTGTTTACTCAAAGCATGGAGGCAGGAGGAGAAGAGTTATTTTTTGTTCATCACAATCAGATGACTTTTTGCAAGAACAATGTTCAGACTTTACAATCTATTGGAGCTATACAGCCATTCCTTTTTTCCAAGTGTTGAATTGGTTTCTGCCACAAGTGCATGTATACATGGCTGATGTCAGTTTTTAAGTGTCATCTGGTTTTCGGAGCTGGTCTGGGTGGCTGAAAGGGCTGGTTGGGTCCGATGTACTTCAGTGGAGAGTACTGTGGCTTCTCGATCACCTCCAAACCTAAGTAAGGCTGCAGGGCTCTGGGTACACGTACTGTTCCCTCCTAAAGACAAAGATTGCAATCACATCTTCATATGTATTTTTTTGGGGGGTGGGGGGTGGGGATTCAAAATCTCTTAACCCTTTAACTGCCCTGATTAAATGGATGGGTCGCGCGCCCCCAGTGGCACAGCGCAGCAACAGCACGTGTCAACTTATTGACTGAGTTATGTAATTTATATAGCTGCCGTGACATTATGCAAATTAGATGTGTAAATTTATTCCAATCTGAAACTTTGGATCATATTCTACATCTTTCTAATTGACAGTAAGCCATTATCTCTTGTAACTTTCAAGTTATAGCCTTGGAAATCTGAACTATTTTATTGACAAATGTTTTACCACTCTTGACCACTAGGGGGAGCCTTCAGCTGCCTTGCATTGCCCCAGGGGCCACATGACACCTTGGGCAGTTAAAGGGTTAAATATGAGTTTAAAAAAAAAAGTTAGTTTTAAATGGTGCGTCCCATGGACTGATGAAGACAGCTTTGACAGAGAAATTGAGAAGCAGAAACTGTTCTGCAATATGGTACAATACTGTAGTATACATTTGCCATTATTATTGTGCAATTATAATAAAACACATGAGTACAAAAATAGTCTGAAGGCACAAGGACAACCACTTCCAACACACACAAAAATTTAGAAAATAGCAACTGCTTTTCAAAAAAATGCTCTACTTGTTACGTATCAGTCTTTTAATTAAACATAAATGGTATTGAAACGTTGGGGCTGTGATAAGGGGCAGGGGATTCTCCCGGTATGCTTTGCGCCACAGGGTATTCAAAGACTGTTATAATTCTTGTGTTCTGAGTGTTATTGTTGTAGTGTTAATTGTGTTATAAGTCTGATTGTGATAGTGTTGTTTTCCCTGCGTGTGAGAGATTACTTATCTGTGTCACCCTGCCTGAAGTGTGTGAATTACCTCCCCTCTGTTCTGCGTAATTTGTCAGTGAAGAAATAAAGGCCTATTAGGTTCCAAATCCTCTCTCATTATTGTGTGAACACTTGAAATGTCACACTGGTGTCAGAAGTGGGATTATGGAGATATGGAAGCAAGGATCACGGCAGAGATTCGACAGCTTGAACAGCTCATTGCCTAGATGGAGAAGGAAAGCACAGCAAGCACGCCAGTCCCCAGAGCTGCTCGCCGCAAAGAATGGGGAAGCGGGCCAGACGGAGCAAGCGTGTCCCGTGCCCCGCCTTTTTCAAGGCAGAACGGGGAGTGCCAGCAGGGAACCTACAAGTCAGTGATCCCACTGCAGCCGAGGGCAGTGATCAGCACGGAGGCAACCGTCCCAACCCCAGTACCACCAACCCAAGCTTACCCAATTTGGTGGCGAAACCTCGCTGGGCGACTACCTCATCACGGTTAACTGGCCACCACGATCAACGGCTGGACACCTGAAGAGACAGCTGTGCAGGTTGCACTGGCTCTAGAGGGCGGAGCTCTCTGCACGCTGTCTGATCTCCGGCCTGAGGAACGGCACAGCTGGCCAGCACAACAGGAAGTACTTCGGAGGTGGTTGGGGAGGATGACCCACACTGACCACGCCCGGGACCACCTAGCCAGCTGCCAGCGATGCAACCAAGACAGCCTGGGGGATTATGCCGCAGATGTCCGGCTGATGACATAGCGCAGCTACCCGGACTTCGAGCTGGAGGCGGTGAAGAAGCTCGCCCTTCAGAGTTTCATCCAAGGACTCCGCCGGGCCTGGCTCTGAGAACACATCCGGTTTCAAAGCGCGAGCAGCTGGGAGACGACCGTGGCAGAGGTGGAACGGGTGGAGCCAATGCTGGAGCACACGGCTGACATTTCATCACCAAGACAAAGAGCTTTCCAGACCATGGCTGAGAGCGAGGACGAGGAGCTGCGCTAGACCACAGCTGCACAGCTGGCAAGAGTACAACAGTGACATGAGGAGGGATGCTTCCACTGCGGGGAGTTGGGCCACGTCGTGTGCCACTGCCTTCCACCTGCCATGCGACAACCAGCCCCCTCACCAGCTTTAAACTAGAGCGAGGTGGCACAGACGGGGACCTACCGCCTCTCAGACATTTTCCCCAATGAACTCTCACCACGTCTGGGCTGACTTAAGACACTCGCCAGGGCTGTACCTGCAGTGCAGCCTGGACAGCACTCCGATCCAGGCCCTGATCGACACTGGTTCCACCATCTCCCTGGTCTGACCTGGGGTGCTGCCCGGTACAGATGAACTCAGACCGCAGGGGTGGGAACCCACCAGGTGCAGCTTCACCACAGCCACCAGTGAGCACCCCAGATTGGGAGGGCGACGAGTCCTTGTTGTGGGAGTGGCCGGTCAGAACACGAACCACCCGTTCTGGCTGGCTGACATCCAAGACCCCTGCATCATCAGACTAGATCTGCTCACAGCATGGGGCGCAAAGATTGACAACGCCAGCTCTTCTCTCCTGGGGGCCAAGACCATCACGTTCTCGGGCAAGAGCCAGATGGGGAACCAGGAAACTCGCATGGTTGAGGGGCCGTCAGCGCAGGCTGAGCTGACGGGATCACCGCCAGAACCAACTGCTCCAGCACCACCAGCATGACCGGAGGGATCGTCATCACCGCCAGAAACGGCAGCGACGGGACCACCAGCAGAAGGAATCATCATGTCATCAGAAACCCAGAAGGCAGTCGAGGAACTGTTTCAGTGGAGCTGCAGGGGGTTAGAGTCGGGGTAGAGACGCCAGCTGTGGGAGCTGCTATGTCGATGTCTTCGCTGCCAGGGATGACGCCAACTTGGTACAGCACCAGAGCGACACCAGTGAGAACAGGCCAATCCGGCTCTGCCCCCGCTATCTGCCTTTTCCAAGGGAGGCAGCGGCAGAGCAAACAATTCAGGAGATGCTGGAGGCGGATGTCACTGAACCCTCGAGCAGCCCCTGGGCAGCACCGGTGGTTCTGGTCAAGAAGAAGGATGGTTCATGGCGGTTCTGTGTGGACTACTGGCGCCTGAATGACATCATCCGTGAGGACTCCTACCCTCTGCCCCACACTGACGAAGCACTGGATTATATCACCGGCTCCAGCTGATTCAGCTCACTCGACCTCCGCAGCGGCTATTGGCAGGTGGAACTATCACCAAAGGCCCGCTAGAAAGCAGCCTTCTGCATTGGACAGGGACTGTGGCAGTTCAAGGTGATGCTGTTTGAACTCTGCAATGCCCTGACCACCTTTGAACGCCTGATTGAGCGAGTGCTGGCTCACATCCCCTGGAGCTGCTGCATTATTTCTCTTGACAACCTACTGGTTCACGCAGCTGATTTTGGTGGTGCCCTGTCCAACCTCCGGGAGGTGTTGGACACCATCCGCTGGGCTGCGGCTTTACCCTCGGAAATGCCACCCGTTTTAGCAATACCTTCCTGGGCCACGTTGTCAGCGCTGCAGGACTCACCACCGACCCAGAGAAGGTGGCAGCAGTGAGAAACTGGCCTGTCCCGCGGGACATAGGAGAACTGCGGAGCTTCCTTGGACTGGCCTCCTATTATAGGAGCTTTGTGAATCGCCAGTCTGCTGCATCAGCTGACACAGAAGGGCCACATGTTCGAGTGCAGCAAGGACTGTGCTGCTTCTTTTTCCCAGCTCCGCTCAGCACTCATCAGAGCCCCCATGCTGCAGTATCCTGACCCAAACCACCCCTTCATCGTGGACACAGACGCTAGCAACCAGGGCATCGGGTATTATCCCAGGAGGGAGAACACGGGGAGCAGATGGTTTCCTTTTTCAGCCGCACTCTCAGCAATGCTGAAAGGAATTATGGCATCACCTGCTGAGAGCTGCTGACAGTCATCCAAGGGCTCCGCCATTTCCACCCGTATGTTTATGGGGGGAGGTTTAAGCTCAGGACGGACCATGCTTCCCTGACCTGGCTACTCAACTTTAAAGAGCCAGATGGACAGTTAGCGAGATGGCTGGAGGCACTGCAGGATCATGACTTTCAGATTGTGCATCAAGCAGGCCGCCTCCATACCAATGCTGATGCACTGTCTGAGCGCCCCTGTAATGTGGAGGACTGTCGGCACCACCAGCAGGCTGAGGATCGTAACCCAGCATTCTCACAGACATCTCTCGGGTCCAGCAGTGGCTGGACACAGACCAGCAGCCCACCTGGGAGGCTGTGTCTGCGCTGGACCCAGAGACCAAGGCCCTGCATTCCCAGTGGTCCAAACTCTGCTGTCGTGAGGGTGTCGTCTACCGGCAGTGGCAGTCTGCAGCTGGGCAGCGTCATGTCTGGCAGCTGGTCTCCCAACGGCTCCGCCCCAAGATGCTTCAGTTGGTCCACAGGTCAGTGGGGGCGGACCACTTCAGGGTGACGAAGACCCTGCAGCGTCTTCAGGCCCGGTTCTACTGGCCAGGGTGTTGTCACAACGTGGAGCTCCATGTCCACCGCTGTGACACCTGCATGACTCAGAAAGGGCTGACTCAGCGCTCCCACGCCCCCTTGCAGCAGTACCAGGTAGGGGCACCCATGGAGCATGTAGGGGTGTACATTCTGGGCCCTTTTCCGACAATAGATTGGGGGAACCATTACGTTCTGATTGCAAAGGATTACTTCATCAAGTGGCCAGATGTGTACGCGGTCCCTGATCAGAGCACCACCACCACAGCATCAAAGCTGGTGGATGAGATGTTTTGTAGGTTTGGCGCCCCTGAGAAGCTGCACAGGGACCAGGGACAGAACTTCAAGGCAGAGGTCTTCGGGGAGGTCTACAGGCAGCTGGGCATCCAGAAGACCTGGACCACCCCACTGCACCCACAGAGTGGCGGCCTGGTTGAATGCTTTAACCAGACCCTGACCACCCAGCTCGCCGTCCTAGTGGACCAGCGACAGCAAGACTGGGACCTGCACCTGCCGCTGGTCCTATGAGCATACTGGACAGCAGTTCAAGAATCCACCTGGTGAACCCCGGCAGCGCTCATGTTTGGACACACGAGCTGCACATCCCAGTGGACTTGGTGTTCAGACCTCTCCCGGAGTCGGAGGTGGAGGGCAAACCGGGGTTGGATTATTTGTTTTTCTTGAGAGAACAT
The DNA here is from genome assembly GCA_020510985.1 of Pholidichthys leucotaenia. Classification (NCBI taxonomy): domain Eukaryota; kingdom Metazoa; phylum Chordata; class Actinopteri; order Cichliformes; family Pholidichthyidae; genus Pholidichthys; species Pholidichthys leucotaenia. The sequence goes on from CM035847.1 coordinate 118,316,685, forward strand.
CTTCACATGATGCATGAACTGGCTTGGGAGGCCCTAGTAACAGAGAGGAGTTGACAAAAGCGAGCATATGACTCCCGCTGCCAGGGGAGAGACTTTGCACCCGGGGATCAAGTCTGGGTTTTCTGCCTAGAGTGGAAAAAGGGACTGTCACCAAAGCTGGTGAGCCACTGGTCGGGACTGTGCGTGGTCCTACAGAGACTGTTGGCTGTAGTGTACAGGATGAGGCTGCAGAAGAGGAACCGGGTAGTGGTGCTTCACTTTTACCGCCTCTCCCCATACCAGCCAGCTGCTCCGCAGGTGGCCAAGTCAGAGGCCCCATCCCGACTGGAGACCCCAGCCAAGGGTCAGATGGACACTACGGGCCCATGCGTGCCAGCCGCTGATGACGGCAGGCGCCCGAATGCCTGGACAGGTTCGTATTGGACTTTTGAGTTGGACTTATTGTTTTGGGGATAGAAACCAGTTTGGGAGCGGACAGTGTAACGTCGGGGCTATGATAAGGGGTGGGGGATTCTCCTGGGATGCTTTGTGCCGCAGGGTATTAGAAGATGATCATAATTCTTGTGTTCTTAGTTATTGTTGTAGTGTTATAAGTCTGATTGTGATAATGTTGTTTTCCCCGCGTGAGAGATTACGTGTCTGTGTTACCCTGAGTGAAGTGTGTGTGTGTGTGTGTGTGAGAGAGAGAGACTTGCCTCCCCTGTGTTCTGCATAATTTGTCAGTGAAGAAATAAATGCCTGTTACATTCCAAATCTTCTTTCATTATTGTGTGAACTCTTGAAACGTCACAGTATATTTGCTTTGCTCCTGATACATTATTACCATTACAGTTATTGGTGGAACACATTCCTGATCAAAATCCTAAGACTGGGGGAAAAATTATAAACATTCACATTTCTCGCTGGTGGATGGTCACCAGGTTGTAGGTAGAGCTTCAAAATGCAAAAAGAAGAAACAAAATTCAAACAGGTTGTTCATCAGCTAATCAAAAGTTTAAGAACAAACCTCCCCCCGGTCCCCTCCCCAAAAAACAGAACTAAAAGTATCAAAAAAGGACTCGGGGGGGGGGGGGTAGCCCCACCATTCTTGTTGATCACTTCAAAAATTTGTTCAGGTTTGCTTGATGCGAGTGTTTTCAGGGGGCTGGTGGGAATGTTGCTTCATGTGGTGCAGATGGCTTCATGAAGGACATCCATGGTCTGGAACTGATGGCCGTTTTTGTAAACTTTCCTTGCAATCCATTCCCAAACATTTTCAAAGGGATCGAGAGAGTCCAAAAGAGCTGACCTGGCGGATCCAATGGGCTGTCTATGAAGACACAGGCCGATTCTCGACCCAGATTAAGGGCCTTACTAATACTGACTGCAGCCCAATCTACAAAAGAAGGGCTTCAAGAACAAACCAGACTGTCAGTGATGGAGTAGATTATTCTGGCCTGAAGAAATCACTCCAGGAGTGTTCAGATCTCCTGTCCATTGACCTGAAGCCTAAATACAGACCCATCTAGGAGATGCTTAAAGTCAAGGTCAATGGCTTAGGACAGGGATCGGCAACTTTGCTAGTAGTTTAGTCTATTGGTTTATTTGTCAGGGACCATGTACAGAAAAAAAACATTAAACACAGGGTAAAGATGCTCTGTACCAGATTATAGCAATCTCACTAATTTCCATCTGTAGTCCCTGAGGCAGGCAAGAAGATATTAAAAGAATAACGGCACATATAGAAAGCAATTCAGGTCGAGTTTCAGAAACTGTTGACCCTGAAACAAGCAGGGAGTAAGTTTAAAAGGTAAAAAGATAAGAGAAATGGCACACATAAAACTATTTAAGAGAACAATTTCAAATCCCATTTAAAGGAGCAAGTCAATGCTGGCAGGCTTGATTAATTAAAATTCATTTTTTTAGTCTCTGTGGAAAAGTCTCTGTAATTTGTTCTGGTCTTCAAAGCAGTGGGGAGCTTGTTCCATTCGATTATAGCTTTGTATGAGAAGGCTGATTGTCCAAAAACAGTTTTACGTAGGGGGATGCAACAATGCCACCTAGAGTAAGTCCTTGTTATTCTGGTATTTTGTTAAGTTAGGTACACAAGCCTTAAGAGGTGGGAGTGCAGAACTATGGATAATTTTAAAGGCCAACTGTATATTTGCATATGTGATCATATTTTCAAAGCTTAAGATCTTGTGGTTCACAAGTACACTACAATGGTGACACTGTTGTGTCTTCTAATCCAAGGGTTTCAGAGTCGTACTACTGGCTTGCGATCAGCATGAGATGCAATAGGAGAAATGTGTCAAAATCATGGCATTCAGAGAGGTTTTTGACCCTTTCTGAGTAATTGAGTTTCTGATGCATCGAAAGTTTGCAAGGTTATATTTCTGAGTGCGGCTCATCCGTTTTATGTGCTTTTTAAAGCTGAGCACGGGATCTAATGTGACACCCAAATACTTAAACTGTTACATTTTCTATATTTACTCCATTTACAGTTATACTCAGTGCATATGATTTTGTTTGTTAGTAAAATACATGGTAGCCGTTTTCCCTACGTTCAGAGTGAGGCATGATTGATTAAGTCATTTTGATACTTTCTCCATTGCTATCATTAACTTAGCCACTTGTTTGGCATCCTTCCCATGTGTGTAGATGACTGTCATCTGCATACATCTGAATTTTTACCACATACTGATGGTAAATCATTAGTATACAAAGTAAACAGCAGTGGGCCTAAAACTGAACCTTGTGTTACTCCCATGGTACATGCCTTTCATTGGGATACAGCATTGTTTATGCACACACACGGAGCAATCAGATAAAATTTTAACCAGCTAAGGGTATTCATGGACAGTTTATATCCTGATAGTTTAGAAAGAAGGACTGAGTGACTGACCGTATCAAAGGCTTTACGTAAGTCTAAAAAGATGGCTCCTACCACCCTCCTTTTGTCCAGATTTTCTTTAATCGTTTCAATAAAGTAACAACATGCAGTCTCCATTGAGTGGTTCGGCCTGAAACCAAACTACATGGGATGCAGCAGCTGGGCAGATTTGAGAAGTTCTACCAGTTGGTCTACTACTATCTTTTCAATGGCTTTTGACAAAACAGGAAGTATACTTATCAGTCTATAATTACTAATTTCCTGTTTGTCTCCAGCTTTGTGTATGGGGGTTACAACTGCAGGTTTCAATGCATCAGGAAAGATATTTTCATGTATTGATTGATTTATTAGTTCTGTAACTGGAATTATTAAAGTATCTTTGTTTTTTCAAGAATACAGTGTCTAGTTTATGAATATCCTTAGCTCTGGAACTTGATTGAGATGATGAAATTTTGTTAAGCTTTACCTCATTTGTGGGTTTAAAGTTTAGATCAGTTTCATGATTTATTTTAATTTGGTGCAGACATGTCTGGGTAAAATTCAGACCCAGTTCTTGTACCGATTTGATAAAATACTCATTAAAATTGCTGGCTATAACCAAGCTATCTGGGTGGTTTTCCATTCAAATTGTGTTGTATGACTTCACTTGTTTTGTATTTTTCCCTGAGTTTATCAATGCATTCCCAGAGTTTTTAGTTGTTCCCTTTTGCATTTTTGATTACGTCTAAGAATAAATTTACTTTTCCTTTACAGAGCTGCATGGTGACTTCATTTCTGAGGCTTTTAAAAATTTGTACTTAAATCAGTTTTTAGCCATTTTTTAAGAGCTAAATCCCTTTTTTCCATGAGATTCCATAATTTTTCATTTAGCCAAGGTAGATCCTGTTTTCTCTCGTGCATAGATGGTGTTATTTTATATTTTGAGGCAATCTGTTTGATTGCTGATATCATATTTTCACGTCTGTTCACAATTTGTATCACAATTTATTATTTGTTTATATATTTATATGTACATATGTATATTCGCTGCTCTTGTTTTTTCTTGTCTTCTGATTGTTGCTCTGAGTGTTGCTATCCCTGTGCTGTTGCAATCCTGGAATTTCCCCATTGTCAGAATCAGAATCAGAATGAGATTTATTGCCATTGTTCATGTAGTACACAAACTAGGAATTTGTCTTGGTGCAATGCTGCAACATTAAACATGGAGTAGCACTAAAGATAAAAATAAAACAAAAAAGAACTATGCATGCAATAAAATGTAGAATATGAATGAGTAATACTAATCTATGCAATTTTTAAATATATTAACAAGCAGCAGATATTGTGGAGTTCCACATAGTGCAGTCGGTAGTGCAAAAAGAAAACAGTGATAATATCATGAGTCTGGTTGAGCTGCTGTACGTAGTGCACGAGAGTCTAATAAGTCACTTAGTGTTCAGCAGTCTGATGGCAGAGGGGAAGAAGCTGTTCATGTAGCGGGAGGTTTTAGTCTGAATGGACCAAAGTCTTCTACCTGAGGGGAGGGGGGCAAACAGTGCGTGTCCAGGGTGTGAAGGGTCGGCTATGATCCGACCTGCACGCTTCCGGGTCCTGGAGATGTACAGGTCCTGGAGGGATGGGAGCTTGCAGCCGATTACCTTCTCAGCAGCGCGCATGACGCGCTGCAGTCTTAGTCTGAACTAACTAATTGTGGGACTAATAAAGGCTTATCTTATCTTGTCTTATCTTTACGTGCTGTAACTCATTTTCAAATGATTCTGTTTTTCTTTGGTATGTACGAGATATATTTATAACAACAATAACAACCTGCAGCTGAACGCTCTGAAGACAGTGGAGATGATTGTAGACTTCAGGAAAGTCACTACTCCTCTGCCCCCCCTCACCCTCTCAGGCTCTCCCATCACCACTGCTGATTCCTTCCGCTTCCTAGGCACTACCATCACCAGGGACCTCAAATGGGAGCTGACCATCAGCTCACTCATCAAAAAAGCCCAGCAGAGGATGTTCTTCCTGCGGCAGCTGAGGAAGCTCAAGCTACCCACCAAGATGTTAGTGCAGTTCTACACAGCCATCATCGAGTCCATCCTCACCACCTCCATAACCGTGTGGTACGCAGGAGCCACTGCCAGGGACAGACTAAGGCTGCAGCGCGTCGTGCGCACTGCTGAGAAGGTGATCGGCTGCAAGCTCCCATCTCTCCAGGATCTGTACATCTCCAGGACCCGGAGGCGTGCTGGCCGGATCATAGCCGATCCCTCACACCCTGGTCATGTACTGTTTGCCCCCCTCCCCTCTGGTAGAAGACTTCGGTCCATCCAGACTAAAACCTCCCGTCACATAAACAGCTTCTTCCCCTCTGCCATTAGACTGCTGAACACTAAGTGACTCTCGTGCACCATGTACAGCAGCTCAACCAGACTCATGTCAATCATCACTGTTTTCTTCCTGCATTACCGACTGCACTATATAGTTCTCCACAGTATCTGCTGCTGGCTAATATATATTTTAACTGTTGACCAGTATCACTTAATCTTATCCTACACTTTATTACATGTATAGTTTATTTCTCTTATCTTATCATGTTTAATGTTGCAGCATTGTACCGAGACAAATTCCTAGTTTGTGTACTACATGAACAATGGCAATAAACCTGATTCTGATTCTGATTCTGATTCTGATATTTTCCACCATCAGTAGTCTTTTTGTATCATGATTTTGACAATTTCCGAACTACTAAAGTGAGATTATGGTCAGACATGCCAGTAATTAGATTGTATTTTTTTGTTATGTGGTCAGGTTTGTTTGTAAAGATGAAATGGAGAGTTTGAGATGAACGAGTGAGGAGATTTAAAAGAAGCACATGCAGAGCCTGCCAGTCTGCGTGTGCGTTCAGTGGCCATCTTGCCAGATTTTGGCCACAAAATTTTTTCCTCACTTCCTGAGCACCAGATTTATATGCAAAGTTTAATGTTTATTTGAAAGGGACATTACATACTTATGAACATTAATACAAATGCAAGTATGCCAGATTTAGCGATACTACTAATTTGCATCTGTAGTCCCCCAGTGGGTCACAAAAACACACAATCATACACAAGAAGAACATCTGCAAGAAAACTGTACAAAGTGGATATGCAAAAGTGCAAGAGTTAAGGTGCTACAAAACATTCAAATGTTACACGAATGAAGTGCTGTGTATGCATACACACACACATGCACCCAAACACCTCACAGCAACAACAAATGAGAGGCGGGGCATGTGTGTGTGACACACGAGGACATCTGCACATGCCGCAGAGCAACCACTAGTCATGGGTACAGTTTTGGTTGTTTAAAAGCCAATTTTTTACAGTGAGTCTTAAAAGTGCTTAGTGTGGTACGTTCTCTGATTGCAGGTGGTATATTATTCCAGATTTTGGTGCCCCTCATTGATAGCACAGATTGAGCAAATGTGAGTCTGTGGGGGACCTCACAGTTTCCTCCAGTGATTGCTCTGGTGGTTGTGCCGGTGACAGTCCCCAGTTTAACATATTCTCTTGGGGGTGGTGCATAGCCATTTAATATTTTATAAAATGAACAGGCAAATCTGAGAGTTTTCAATTTTCAGAAGACAGAAAATTGTATTTCTTGTAAATGTGACAACAATGACGTGGGATCTTTCTTATCAAAGGTTTTTATGGCTTTTTTGTATAAAGATTTAATGGGTTTGATTATGGTTACACCAGTGAGTGACCAGTTGGTAAGACAGTAATTGATGTGTGAGAAGATCATTGCATGCAGGAACACTTTGGCCACACTGTCTGTCAGCAATGGTCTAATTTGTTTAAAATTTCTCAGATTGAATTTGATTATGTTTGAGATTTTTTTGATGTGTTTTTTTAAATGTTAATGAGGAATAAAAAAATAACGCAGAGGTACTTAAATTCCTCGATTCCTCCCCTTCTAAGAAAATGTTTGTGTTTGTAATATTTGATCGTTGTTTGGTAAACATCATGCCAATAGTTTTTTTAGTGTTTAGTAGGAGACATGAATTATTAAGCCAGTCATGGATTTGAGTCATTGCTGTTGTAAGAATACAGGCAGCTTCTTGTGTTTTTTGCAGGTGTGAATACTGCCATGTCATCTGCATACATTTGTATGTGAATGTTTCTGCATGCATTTGGTAAATAATTTACAGTATGTATAAGGAGAATAATATTGGTCCAAGTATGGAGCCTTGTGGGACACTCATTTGACATTTCAAAAATGGCAATTTGACACTGTTGACCATTACACATTGCTGTCTGTCAGTTAAATAGGATTTCATCCATTTGATACATTTCAGCGTGTTCTGAAAAATTAAAAAAATTAAACCTTCAGTAGCATAAGCGTATTAATATGTCCAGTCTTTTCTGAACTTCTATTTCTGACATGGGATTGTAACAGTGACAATGTTCATATGTACACAAATAAACTGGTTATGATTAGATTTCTGGAGTTATCCGATTATTCAAATGGCCATGTAAACAGAATAATCCAATTAAGGCTATGTAACTGAGGTCATTAACTCCAGTTGTTTACCCTCCAATAATCTGTTTATTCTGTGCATGTAAACATGACAAAACTGATTATCGCCAATATCGGTTTATTCCCAGTAAGCAATTTGTTGTGACCATGTAACAGGGTCATTGTCAGTGCTTCAGTCATGCTCTTGAGAGGTTGTCATGGCTTCATTTGGCCACCAGATGTCACTGTTCTTAGAGTGAAGCCTCAAAGCTTTGAATCTTTTTCAGCACAATTAGAAGGAAAGCCTCAGAGCTTCATTGCAGCTTCACCACTGAAGAGCATTTACTGTTGTTTAAAAGCAGCCTACCTTGACCAGGCTATGTCTTCTCCCACGTCACAAACTTGCCCGTTTGGACTTTGCAAGGGAGCACCAAACATGGGACATTGAAAGGCGCAAGAAAGTTTTATTCTGATGAGAAAATTTTTAACCTGGATGGTCCTGATGGTTTCCAACATACTAGCATGACAATGGAGATCCCACTGGAGAGGTTTTCTAAGCAGCAGAGTGGAGGAGGCTCCATCATGATCTGGGGTGCTTTTTCCTTCAATGGAACAATGGATACTCGGGTAAAGAGAGGTGCAGAGCTGTCAACTGATCACCACCTGGCGGTGAGTTGGATCCGATGGCAGGAGTGGATGCCATTCAGATCTGGTAGACCCAAATGTATAGTGAGGGTGTGCTGGGAACATCTGGCTGAGGCCTCTGTCCGGGAGGTCTTCAACTTAAGGTGCTTACTGAAGTGAATGAGGTCAAGTATCTAGGGATCATTCTAGACAGGAACCTGCGATTCGACAAGCAGGTGCATTACATTTGTAAGAAGGTCAAACCCAATTTAAATTGCTTCCGTCTCATTAGAAGGGATTTGTCTTTCAGAACTGCTCATACATATATGCACGCGATGATTCTTTCACATCTGTCATACTGTATCACATCTTGGTCACAAACATTTCAAATTACACTAAAACCCGTAACTGCAATATATAAACAGGCTATAAAAATCTTAGACCGCAAACCAATGCGGTGGCATCACTGTGGTATTTTAGTCAAGCACAATCTTTTTACTTTTGAAAATTTTATTATCTTCTGTAATATCAGACTGGTTTTTAAATGTCTATACAATCTTGTTTCACCTCCTTTTTCTGGTTTGGTGGCTAGACGCTCGAGCTCTAGTAGAGCAAGCACACGAGCTTCCATCAATGGTGACTGCATTGTCACCATGTCTAGAACTTCATTTGGTCAGTCTGCTTTCTCCATAAAAGGGGCAAACTTATGGAACTCTCTGCCAACTCATTTAAAATTGGAGACAAATGCCAACCTCTTCAACAGAGGTGTTAAAGATTGGCTAAAATCCCATCAGTAATGTGTACATATCTAGTCTGAATTATTATGTTTGTTGTGATCATGGATCTCTTGCTCTATTTATAATTTGTAATGTATTTGTAATTTTAATTAGCTTATAAATTTTGTATGTATAGGCTAACTTATGACCTATATAAGCCACCTATGGACTGGTGTTGAGAATTAACACTTGTGCTATATACACCTATGCAAAACATCTGGTCTCTCCTTGTGATTGTACTAATGTAATTTGTTATGTCCATATTAAATAAAGAGTAAAAAAAAAAACAACAACAACTCCCACCTCCGGAACAACTTTGACCACATTTCAAGGGAGTCTGGAGACATGGAGTCTGAATGGGCCATGTTCTCCACCTCCATTGTTGAAGCGGCTGCCCAGAGCTGTGGCCACAAGGTCATCGGTGCATCTCATGGTGGCAACCCCCAAACCAAATGGTAAACGCCAGTGGTGAGGAGGGCCATTAAGCTGAAGAAGGAGTCCTTTCCAGCTTGGTTGGCTTGTGGGACTCCCAAAGCAGCTGAGGTGTACCGGCAGGCCAAGCGGAGTGCAGCTCAGGTGGTTGCTGAAGCAAAAACTCTGGTGTGGGAGGAGTTCAGTGAGGCCATGGAACAAGACTTTCGGTCAGCCTAGAAGAGATTCTGGCAAACTGTCCGGTGGCTCAGGAGGGGGAAGCAGCTCCCTGTCCACACTGTGTATGGTGTGGATGGGGCGCTGCTGACTTCGACTGGGGGATATCATCAGGCAGAGGAAGGACTACTTCAAAGATCTCCTCAATCCCACTGACACGCCTTTCACAGAGGAAGCAGGGCTTGTGAATGATGGGGACAACTCGCCCATCACAGGGGCTGAGGTTGCCAAGGTGGTTAAAAAGCTCCTTGACGGCCAGGCCCTGGGGGTGGATGAGATTTGCCCTGAGTACCTCAAGGCCCTGGATGCTGTAAGGCTGTCATGCCTCTGCAACATTGCGCAGAGGTCGGGGACAGTGCCTTTGGCATGGCAAACCGGGGTGGTGGTTCCTCTCATCAAAAAAAGGGGACCGGAGGGTGTGCTCCAACTTTAGAGGGATCACACTCCTCAGCCTCCCTGGGAAGGTCTATGCCAAGGTACTGGAGAGGAGAGTCTGGCTGTTGGTCGAACCTCGGATTCAGGAGGATCAATGTGGTTTTCATCCTGGCCATGGCACATCAGACCAACTCTTTACCCTCTTGAGAATCCTCGAGGGTTCGTGGGAGTTTTCCCAACCAGTTTACATGTGTTTTGTGGACTTTGAGAAGGCACTCAACCATGTCATGTCATGTCCTGGGGTTGGGGCGGCAGTGGCTCAGGAGGTAGAGCAGGTTGTCTAATAACCCGATGGTTGGCGGTTCGAATCCCGCTCTCCCCAGATATCCTGCCGTTGTGTCCCTGAGCAAGACACTTCACCCGCATTGCCTCCAGTGCCCATAACACTGGGTATGAATGTGTATAAATGTTTGGTGGTGGCCGGACAGGCCGTTGGCGCGGATTGGCAGCCACGTTTCCGTCAGCCTGCCCCAGGGCAGCTGTGGCTACAGTAGTAGCTTACCACTACCGTTGTCTGTCTGGAGTGAATGAATAATGTATCTACTTGTAAAGCGTCTTTAAGTGTCTATGACAAAGCGCTATATAAATCTGATGCATTATTATTATTACTATTATTATTATTATGTTCGACCAGGTTTTTTGTGGGGGAGTGCTTCGGGAGTATGGGGTATCGGGCTTGTTGTTACAAACTAACCGGTCTCTATATGACCGTTGTGAGAGTTTGGTTCGTATTGCCAACACTCGGTCGGACTCATTCCCAGTGAGAGCTGGACTCCACCAGGGCTGCCCTTTGTCACTGATCCTATTCATTATTTTTATGGACAGGATTTCTAGGCGCGGCCAGGGAATGGAGGGTGTCATGCTTGGTGACCACAGGATCTCATCTCTGTTGTTTGCAGAAGATGTCCTGTTGGCTTCATCCAGCAATGACCTACAGGTTGTACTGGGACGTTTTGCTGCTGAATGTGAAGTGGCTGGGATGAGAATCAGCACCTCCAAGTCCGAGTCCATGGTCCTCAGTCGGAAAAAGGTAGATTGTCCTCTCTAGGTTGGGGACAAGCTCCTGCCCCAAGTGGAGGAGTTTAAGTATCTCGGGGTCTTATTCATGAGTGAGGGGAGAATGGAGCGAGAGATTGACAGACTGATTGGAGCAGCATCTGCAGTGATGCGGACGTTGTACCGGTCTGTTGTGGTGAAGAGGGAGCTAAGCTCTAAGGCAAAGCTGTTGATTTACCGGTCAATCTATGTTCCTACCCTCACCTATGGCCATGAGCTTTGGGTAATGACCGAAAGAATGAGATTGCGGATACAAGCGGCTGAAATGAGCTTTCTTCGTAGGATTGCTGGAGTCATCCTTAGAGATAGGGTGAGGAGCTCAGTCATCTGGGAGGAGATCAGAGTGCATCCGTTGCTCCTCTACACTGAAAGGATGCAGCTGAGGTGGTTTGGGTATCTGATCAGGATGCCTCCTGGACGCCTCCCACTTGAGGTGTTTTGGGCACGTCCCACTGGGAGGAGACCCCGGGGCAGACCAGGACTCGCTGGAGAGACTACAGTGGTGTGAAAAAGTGTTTGCCCCCTTCCTGGTTTCTCAGGTTTTTGTATGTTTGTCACCCTTAAATGTTTCAGATCATCAAACAAATTTAAATATTAGACAAAGATAACACAAGTAAACACAAAATGCAGTTTTTAAATGAAGGTGTTTATTATTAAGGGTAAAAAAAAAAATCCAAACCTACAATGACCCTGTGTGAAAAATTGATCCACCCCCCCACACACACACTTTAAAACATAAATTAACTGTGGTTTATCACATCTTTGGAAAGCTGAGTTCAATTTCCCTAGCCACACCCAGGCCTGATTACTGCCACACCTGTTCTCAATCAGGAAATCACTTGAATAGGACCTGCCTGACAAACTGAAGTAGACCAAAAGATCCTCAAAAGCTAGACATCATGCTGTGAACCAAAGAAACTCGGGAACAAATGTGAAACAAATTCACTGAGATCTATCAGTCTGGAAAAGGTTATAAAGCCATTTCTAAAGCTCCACCATAAGAAAGACTGGGCAAAAATGGCCTGCATGGCAGAGTTCCCAGACAAAAACCACTGTTGAGCAAAAAGAACATCAAGACTCGTCTCAGTTTTGCCAGAAAACATCTTGATGATCCCGAAGCCTTTCGGGAAAAAAAATCTGTGGACTGACGAGACAAAGGTTGAACTTCTTGGAAGGTGTGTGTCCTATTACATATGGCGTAAAAGTAACAGCATTTCAGAAAAGGAACATCATACCAACAGTAAAATATGATGGTGGTCGTGTGATGGTCTGGGGCTGATTTGCTGCTTCAAGATCTGGAAAACTTGCTGTGGTAAATGGAACCATGAATTCTGCTGTCTACCAAAAAACCCTGAAGGAGAATGTCCGGCCATTTGTTCCTGACCTCAAGCTGAAGCACACTTGGGTTCTGCAGCAGGACAATGATCCAAAACACACCAGCAAGTCCACCTCTGAATGGCATGAGAAAAACAAAATGAAGACTTTGGAGTGGCCTAGTCAAAGTCCTGACCTGAATCCAATTGAAATGCTGTGGCATGACCTTAAAAAGTCGGTTCATTCTCGAAAACCCTCCAATGTGGCTGAATTACAACAATTCTGCAAAGATGAGCCAAATTGGGTTGGGTCAAAATTCCTCCACAGCGCTGTAAAAGATTCACTGACAGTTATCACAAATGCTTGATTGCAGTTGTTGCTGCTAAGGGTGGCCCAACCAGTTATTAGGTTTAGGGGGCAATCACTTTTTCACATAGGGCCATGTAGGTCTGGATTTTTTTTCCCCTTAATCATAAACGCCTTCATTTAAAAACTGCATTTTGTGTTTACTTGTGTTAACTTTGTCTAATATTAAAATTTGTTTGACGATCTGAAACATTTAAGTGTGACAAAAATACAAAAAAAATGAGAAATCAGGAAGGGGGCAAACACTTTTTCACACCACTGTATGTCTCCCAGTTGGTCTGGGAACACCTTGGTATCCTCTCTGAAGAGCTGGAGCACGTGGCCGGCGAGAGGGAAGTCTGGGCTTCTCTGCTTGAACTGCTGCCTCCGTGACCCGGACCTCTGGAAAAGTGGTAGAAAATGGATAGATGGATGGATGGAACAATGGTGCTGCAGGTTGTGCAGGGGAGTCAAATGGTAGCCGGCTATGCGGAGATGTTGCAGTGGGCATCCCTCTTGACCGAGGGCCCTCGTCTGTGCAGTCATGACTGGGTCTTTCAACAGGACAATACCGCAGTTCACATTGCCCGCCTAACAAAGGACTTCCTCCAGGAGAATAACGTCCGTCTTTTGGACCGTCCTCCATGCTCCCCTGATCTAAATCCCACTGAGAACATTTAAGAATGGATGGCAAGGGAACTTTACAAAAATGGAAGTCAGTTCCAGACCATGGATGCCCTTTGAGAAGCCATCTTCACCACATAGTGCAATGTTTCCACCAGCTTCCTGGAAACACTCTCATCAAGCATGCCTAAATGAATTTTTGAAGTGATCAATAAGAACGGTGGGGCTACTCACTTACTAGTGAGTCCTTTTTTGATACTTTTAATTCTGTTTTGGAGTTTTTTGGACCATGTTCTTACACTTTTGATCAGCTGATGAACAGCCTGTTTGAGTTTAAATGCAGTTTTCAGCAAAGTGCCTACTGTTTTTTTGTCCCTTGCTCCTGTTTATTCATTCTTCATTCTGAAGCTCTACTTACAACCTGGTTACGATTCACCAGGACGAAATGGGAATCCTTGTAGTTTTTCCTCAAGTCTTAAGAATTTGATCAGGAGTGTATACTGTATGACCTGTCTTCAATGTCATAATGAGTGAGGTAGTGCTGGCATCTTACTCTGGTCTGGTGAGTCTCCAGAATAGCGATAATGGTTCTGGGGATGGCACATGCTGTAGCATTCACCTGCAACAAAGAGACAAAACAAACAAAAAGGCAGGTGGTGTATTGCTGTAATCTAAAGCAGCAGAAATGTTCAGCAGTGCTGCCTCATCTGCAGTCTTACTGTGTGGGCGTACTGCAGGGTCCCATCTTGTCTCTCATAGATGATGTTGAGGCGTCTGCTCTGGTAGTCTGTACAGTTGGAACCACTAGAGATCTGACACAAAAGGACATCAGAATCAAGAATACAGTAAGTTATGTTCATGATGCCAGGGGGTGATTTCCTAATGCAGTAGTCACCAACCTGTGGGTCACAGAGAATTTTTTTTTTTTTACTCTGTTCCTCTATATTGACTATTATGTATTGACTATACTATATTGACTATACTGTATTCTCTTTCAGCCCGCTCCGTGGATCACCACCTTATTGTGGTGGAGGGGTTTGCGTGCCCTAAAGATTCCAGGAGCTATGATGTCAGGGGCAACTTGGTCCTGACATTACAGCAGTCCAGCAGATCTCTATGGAAAAAGTTACATCAAGCACCCAGTGTACCCAAAGTTGCCACATGGGTGCACCCTCCAGTGGGCTCAGCTGCAGGAGAGCTCATGGTGCTATGTGAACTAGGTGGCAGTTTGGGCTACTCCGCTTGAACTGCTGTCCTCATGGTCTGGACCCCCAGATAAGTGGTAGAAGACTTCCAGCTTGACTTCCTGCCTGTCGTGTCTGCGCGGTCTTGACACATAACTATTTCAGCAGTTAGCGGTGAAGTTTGCTAGCCAAAACAAATTAAAACTAGAGGGCACTCAGAATGCATACCTCCACCAAGGCTCCCTCCCTCCATTTGTTCTCCCATATCGCCATCCATCTGTACATTGCAAGATAGGGCCTTGGCGGAGATATGCACTCACGGATCACCTCCAACATGTAATGAGTTTGTCTCTGGGTCAAGGGCCACCTCTGGCGAAAATGTCATCCAAATCCATCTGTGAGTTTTTTCGGGATCCTGCTAACAGACAGAGAAACGGCAAAAAAAAAACCAACTAGAAGAGCACTCTGAGAGCGCAGACCTCTGGCAAGCAGCTCATTTCCCCCAAATCAGTGGCGGACCGTGTATTTTACAACTCGGCCTTCAGTGGTGATCTACCCAATTTAAGTGCCATTCATACCAAGCACCATAAAAATAGCCTATAGGGCCGTCCACACAAAGCATGTTAAAGATAACTATAAAATTATAGTTTTGAAAATCTTTACCTTTTCATTGTGGAGCTCCATTTCCCTGTGCACTTATTCATTGAGCTGCAGATCCCCTCTTGTTTCCCCAAAGGTTTAAAAGTACTGTTGCTTGCAAGTGTCCGGGCTGGTGTCTTGCTGCTGCCTTGGTTAAGGCCCTGTCACACCTAGACGATTTAGACAGCTAAAACGTATGAAAAATTTGGAGAATACGGTGGCGTACATCAAATCAGTTATGGCTAAGTTTTGTCTAAGTTAAGAGCACGCTGAAGAATGCTGAGTTCGCTGAGCTCCTCTAAAAATTAATTTTCAGCATGCTGAAAATTTTCCAACGTATCCAGCGTATGGCTGATACGTCCTGCATTCATGGAGCAAATGGCATATTTGCAGCGTTGGTTTACAGGAAAATCCTGTGCAGAGCTCTCTGCCTGCAGCACACACACACACACAGACACTCTCTCTCTCTCTCTCTCTCTCTCTGGTTGGTTTAACGGGAAATGTCGGGGTTTATTCCATTTGACTGAAGTGTGTACCATCAGCTGTCCAGTGCTGTTCTGATAGATATGCCAAAATGTCAGAACACCGAGTTTGATGGATCCAATCAGCTGATTGCCTAAAGTGCAGAGCGCAGCTGTTTTCCATGATAAATCACACTTTGCTGTTGGCTGCGCCTCCCAGCAAAAGCACACTCCATGCATTATCTTGTTTTTTTTCACTTTACTGAAAATAAACCTTTTTATCACCATCAGTTCGCGTGCCTTTGAGCCAGGTTGCGACAACTGTTATCTGATGTTCCTGACGTGTCACATCAGCTGTTGTTAGGCATGACTGACCTGACAGATTTGATAGCTTGGTCGGTCACGCCCCCCACCGTTGTCTTTGGAGGGGAGAATCATCTCAGTTGAACACAGATGATCTCTCCCACACCTAGGATTCATGGATCGGGAGGCAACAGCAGTTTGGGATGACTGCGCTATGCAGAAGTTATACTATTGTTGCGCATAAGTTGTGAATCTCGGCAGCACGCTAAGCATGAAGCTGGACTCATACTGCACCTCTGCTGTCCGCATATGTGCAACCGGAAACCTTGTGTGACGAAATTTACGTCATTGTCTCCAGTCCGCTAGTGTCCGGAGTGCTCGACCGCAGACGACCACGTGCAGCCCAAATTTTGTGACCGTGCCGCCCGCCCACGACCTGAACACACTGACAGCGCATGCCAAGACTGAATGTCCCATTCACGAGGTGGCAATATTGACACAGCATACAAAGACAAAGTAGACGAAGAAGACAACGAGGAGGTGGAAGACGAGAATAAACATACTTTTTGGAATTGTGCTGCAGAATATAGTAACAGCAGCTACTCTTCTTCTCGGTGACGGTTAAATGATGCCATTGTTGTTGATGTGTGTTGCTCTTGCGTTTTGCTCTCGTTGGTGAAAATCCTGGTGCGTCGGCGCATTGGTGCTACCTATAGGGTGGGAGTGAAACTACAAATGATGGTTGTGCGCATGCGTCGACTGCTTGGCCTGGGTAGATGAAAAAAAAGTGAGCATGTATAACGCCGCGTGTGCACTGGGCTCGTCCAAAGCGCACGCAGACCAAAGCAGACTAGAGGGGAAATGCAGCATGAATAAGGCTTTAGTTGGTTTAAGTTACTTATAAGTTATGGAAATATTCTATATAAGTTACTAATACGTTATGTATATGTCCATGTCGTTATAGATATGCGACACATACGGCTAAAAAGTGAAAATTTCAGTGTATCCCAGCATTTTAGACCAATTTTTATACGTTTGGCAAATGCTGCCTAAATTGTCATGTGTAACAGTAGATGGCTCAAGTTTGCAAACCCTGTCTGGCTCCAAGTATCAACTCGATCAGTTCCAAACAACAGGCATTCCCAGCAAGGTAATTTGCAGCACTCTTCGGAAACTGTAATCCAAGGATACCACTCATTGCTAATATGGAAGTGACGGACAAATCCTTTCCCCGGCTGGGACAAGCCTGTTAGATTCAGGGTTGGCTGACTTCTCTTCATAATGACCAGCTTTTCTTGAAAAGTCCGTTTGGAAAATGGATTTTTTTTAAAAATATCAGCAACCAAATCATTTTGCTCTCCCCTGTCAGCCACTGTGGGTGGAAAACCAGCTATTATATTTAAACAGATACAGTATATTGTAGCTGCTTAAGCAAGTCCTTGCACTGGTGTTTTGCTAGCTAGGATCCTGTGCATTGTGGTTTTGGCTGTGGTTCACACAGGCCAGAACTGTTGTTCTGGCCTGTGCACTGTGGTTCTAGCATTGGTTCTGCTAGAGGTTTCTTCCTTCCAAATGGGAGTTTTTCCTCTCCACTGTCGCTTAGTGCTTGCTCATAGGGGATCGTCTGATTGCTGGGTCTTTCTGTGACTATGTTTTTTTTTTTTTTCTCCTCTCTGCACTGTGGTGCCACGAGACGGCTTTTGTTGTGATGTGGCGCATTATAAATAAAGCTGAATTGAATTGAATTGTGGGTGGAGGAGTCCAACCATCCAATCAAAAGACGTGAAAATGCCGACGTTCTCGAATGCCTTCAATGCGTACCCCTGGACGTACAGAAGACATCTGATTGGTTAAAGCAACAGGATAAGTTTAACAGTTGATTTAACCTACAGAGCTGCACTGTTGCTTCCTGAAGGCCCAAGGCAGATTTGCTTGAACCTAGTAACACAGACGGCTGAAATACGATTGGACAAAAAAACTCTACATGCATTACGCTACTGGAAGGAGTGCAACCAAGAGAAAAGTTACAAAATGAAGAGAATAAACAACTGGGAAAAATTTAATACATCCTCATCAAACAAATATAAGAATGTAGGTTGTAAATGTAATTCTGATCATATTTAGGCCAGCAGAGAAGGCTTTGCTGGCCCTGAGGGTCCACCATTGCCCCAAATGACATTGTTTGAAACGCAGCAGTTTTCTAAATGCAACATTTCTGCATTTGATATTGATGATAAATACTAATTCAAGTTTCCTTCTATAAGATTTATTGAAATAACAAATAAATGGCGTTAGATAACTTAACTACAGAAATTCTGGTGTACCAGCAAAAGTAAAAACTGACCAAGTTGATACTGATTTTTCCTAAAAATTCCTGGATTCAGGTGGTGATCCAGATCATCACAAAAATGTAATCATTTATTCCCCATGCCATTACACAACTTTGCTGAAAATTTCATCAAAATCCGTTCATAAATTTTGGAGTGTTGCTACGAGACAGACAAAGTAATACCGGTGTCATGGTAAAAAGTGATCAGCTGCCAAAAATTGATCATAAGGTGCCATGTTGTAGTTACGGGGTTATATTAGCCGTAAAATATAGGCAGTGGCTATGGATACATAAGACGTAGCCATAGAATGTTTTTTACAGATACGGCTCGAATCTGAATGGCCAGTTAGTGTCATGTGATTCTGCATGCCATACCTCATTCACAAAAATCTGTGAATACGTTCTATTAATGCTGTGTCTTCTGCGTGAGCGGCTATGGATACTGAACCGTACTTGTAGAATTGCTCGCTCCAGATACGGTTCGAATGTGATTGTGTCATGTGACATACCGTACTGCATTCACAAAAATCTACAAATACCGTATTTTTGGGACAAGAAGGCGCACCGGATTATAAGATAAGATAAGATAAGCCTTTATTAGTCCCACAACGGGGAAATTCCAGGATTGCAACAGCACAGGGATAGCAACACTCAGAGCAACAATCAGAAGGCAAGAAAAAAAAACAAGCAAGCAAGAGCAGCTAATAAACATATGTACGTATTACTATAAAATATATATATATACACACACACACAGACACACAGTGCAGAGCATTGTAGCTGGATGGAATAAATATATGAATATATGAACACACAGTGCAGAGCATTGTAGCTAGATGGAATAAATATGTAAATATATAAACACCCACAGTACGGAGCATTGCAGCTAGGTGGAATAAATATGCAAGTATATAAACACACACAGTGCGGAGCAATGTAGCTAGATGGAATAACATGTAGATATATAAATATATAAACACCCACAGTACGGAGCATTGCAGCTAGACGGAACAAATATGCAAATATATAAACACACACAGTGCAGAGCATTGCCGCTAGATGGAATGAAACAGCATAACCGTCTACCCAGCTATCCTGCATGGTATGATTATGTGCCCATACACACTCTCACCCTCCATAGCGACCGGCATGCTCCTAGTTGTATGCCGGAGAGGACCACTGTGTAAGTCTATTGCATCTTCTGCATTCAAAAAACTATTAGTTTGTTACGTCTTTTTTGCTATCTCTGCGAGCAGCCCTGCTTAGGTTGTACAGTCTGACAGCCGTTGGTAGGAAGGACCTACGAAACCTCTCGGTTGTGCACCTGGGATGATGTAGTCTGCTGCTAAATGAGCTCCTCAGTGCATTCAGTATGTCCTGCATAGGGTGGAACTCGGACTCCAGCAGAGATGACAGTTTAGCCACCGTCCTTCTCTCTCCTATCTCCTCCATCGGATCAAGGCGCTGCCCCAGGACAGAGCTAGCTTTCTTAATCAGTTTGTTCAGTCTCTTCCTATCGGCTGCAGTAATGCCACTGCCCCAGCAGACCACTCCAAAAGTGATGGCTGATGCCACCACCGTGTCATAGAATGACTTCAGCAGCGCCCCTTGTACACCAAAAGACCTGAGTCTCCTCAGCAGGAACAGCCTGCGCTGTCCCTTCTTGTAGAGTGCATCAGTATTGTGTGACCAGTCTAGTTTATTGTTCAGATGAATACCCAGGTACTTATAGGATGTCACCATCTCGATGTCTGTTCCCTGTATATTTACTGGTACTGTGAGGGGCTGCCCATGCCTGCGGCAGTCCACCACCAGCTCCTTAGTTTTCCTCGCGTTGATCTGGAGGCAGTTCCGATGGCACCAGTCCACGAAGTCCTGGATAAGCCCTCTGTACTCAGCTTCATCTCCATTGGAGATGAGGCCAACGATCGCAGAGTCATCAGAGAACTTCTGTAGATGGCAGTGTGTTGTGTTGTGTGAGAAGTCCGCAGTATAAAGAGTGAACAGGAAGGGAGCCAGCACCGTTCCCTGGGGGGCCCCCGTGCTACTGATGATCGTGTCGGACACACAGTCCCGGGTTCTCACAAACTGAGGCCGGTTCGTGAGGTAGTCCAGGATCCATGATGACAGGTGCTGGTCCACCCCTGCGCGCAGCAGCTTGTCCTTCAGGATCATCGGTTGGATGGTGTTGAAAGCACTGGAGAAGTCAAAGAACATGATCCTCACCATATTCCCGGGCTTCTCCAGGTGGGACAGAGAACGGTGAAGGAGGAAGATCACCGCATCCTCCACCCCAATGCCATGCTGGTAGGCGAACTGGAGTGGATCCATCGCTGGTTCCACCAGGGGGCGGAGGTGAGCAAGGAGCAGTCTCTCCAGGGTCTTCATCAAGTGGGACGTCAAGGCCACCGGTCTGTAGCTGTTCAGGTCTTTGGGGTGGGAAGTTTTTGGTACAGGTACCACACAAGATGTTTTCCACAGCTGTGGTACCCTCCCCAGTTTCAGGCTCATGTTGAAGATATACGTCACAATCCCACACAGCTGGTCTGCACAGGACTTGAGGAGCTTTGCGCTGATGCCGTCCGGTCCCGGCGCCTTCCTCGCCTTGATCTTCCTCCGCTCCGTCCTCACCTGGGTCCTGGTCAGGGTCAGGATGGGGGGCTGTGTGTTGGGAGTGGGGGGGTGTTGGTAGAGTGGGGAGTGGGCAGCAGGACTTGATTTCTTTAGAGGCAGCAGTGGTTGTTGTGCAGTCAGGGGGGAGGGCGGTTGGTCAAATCTATTGAAAAACAGATTCAGGTTGTTCGCCCACTCCCTGCCCCCTGTGGCCTGGGGGGAGGTATTCTGGAGCCCCGAGATGGTTTTGAGGTTTCTCCAGACCCCGCTGATGTCGCTCTGTTGCAGCTTGTCCTCCATCTTCTTCCTGAAGCTGTCCTTGCCTTCTCTGATCTTTCTCCTCAGCTCCCTCTGTACGGACTTCAGCATCTCCCTGTTCCCTGACCTGAAGATCCTCTTCTTCTCTCTCAGAAGTGTTTTAATCTCAGGGTTGATCCAGGGTTTGTTGTTTGAGTGACGCCGTATGGTCTTGGTGGGAACGGATTTGTCCACACAGAAGCTGAGGTAGCCCGTGAAGGTGTGAATGAGGCCATCGATGTCCTCACCATGTGGATCGCAGAGCTGCTTCCAGGCGGTGGCTTCAAAACAGCCCTTTAGGGTGTCCATTGTCTCCTCAGACCATAACTCCACAGTGTGCATGGCCGGAGGTTGTCTGTGCACTAGGGGTTTGTACACCGGCCGGAGATGAACCAAGTTGTGATCCGATCTCCCGAGTGGGGGTAGTTGTGATGAGGTGTACGCCTCCTTAGTGTTTGCGTAGAATAAATCCAGTGTTTTATTGTCTCTAGTGTGGCATGTGACATACTGGGTGAACGTGGGTAGAATGGGAGACAGTGAAACATGGTTGAAATCGCCTGAGATGAGGAGAAGAGCATCTGGGTGTTCTGTCTGCAGCCTGCTGGTTACTGAATGGATGACGTCACGTGCTGTCCCAGCGTTCGCCGTCGGATTTGCATAAACAACAATGCAGATCACGTGTGAGTGTTCTCTCGGGAGATATGTAGGCCTCATGCTAACAGCTAGCAACTCAATGTCTTTGCTGCAGTGTCGTTGTTTAACAGTGATATGTCCCGGTCTGCACCAGTTGTTGTTAACATACATGATCACTCCACCGCCCCTAGCCTTGCCACTGTCTGGTGTTCGGTCAGCTCGTATCATGTGAAAACCCTCCAGCTCAATGTTAGCATCTGCTGCTAGTTCAGTTAGCCACGTCTCAGTAAACAAAAGGAGAGAGCACTCCCGGTATGTGCTATCATAACGGGAGATAGCCGCTAGCTCATCTAACTTTCCCAGTATCGACCGTACATTTCCCATGACAACAGATGGAAGGGAGGGTCTGTACCTTATATTTTTTGTCCTCCGCCTTACTCCAGCCCGGCAGCCGCGGCGTTTTCGCCTCAGTTCTCTCGGTATGTCGAGTATTTCCAATGGGACCGGGTGGCGGTTGAATGCTAGCAGCTGTTCTCTGCTGTATCGTATCCTGCTATAGACAGTGGCTCCGTCCACCGGCTCAGGAGACATTTAGGACGATCTGTGTGTCCGTGATATAAGTGGGGTGAAAAAAAAAGACGGATCAAAAGAGAGAGGAAGGGAAAAAGACTCGGAATCGAGCCGCTGTTGCAAAAGGCAGCCGACTCGTGTGGCGCCGAGAGAAAAAGGCGCAATATCAATGAACGGTCTATTTGATGGTCTATTTTCATACATAAGGCGCACCGGATTATAAGGCGCATTAAAGCGAGGTAGTCGGAGCTGGGAAAAAATTTTTTTTGCGTGCATGGAAAGAAAATCCTATCTATAGTCATTATAGACACATATAGCGCGATTGTCTGCGAGTGTGAATGACTTATTCCACGAGCAGGCGGAACGTTTTTGGTCCGTGGCTGTTTACATCGCCATATTGGCCAGGATACTCACTCGGTACTCGATACGGCTCACTCTCCGGCGGCGGCCCTGATAAGTAAACATATGCCGGGACGCTTGAATTCTTTCGTCCCAAAAATATTATTTTTGAATATTTAATTACAGCTAAACGGGAGCAGTTTTGATGCCAAAATTTCACATACAAATCCTAATATACGTGTTCTATACACCATCGGCTTTTGGGTATCGACTACCTCACGAGGTAGTCGGATGTGGGAATTTTTTTTTTTTTTTTTGCGTGCATGGAAAGAAAATCCTATCTATAGTCATTATAGACACATATAGCGCGATTGTCTGCGAGTGTGAATGACCTGTTCCATGAGCAAATGTACGTTTTTTGGTCCGTGGCTGTTTACATCGCCATATTGGCCAGGATACTCGCTCGGTACTCGATACGGCTCGCTCTCCGGCGGCAGCCCCGAGAAGTAAACAATGCAAACAAATGCTGGGACGCTTGAATTCTTTCGTCCCGAAAATATCATTTTTGAATATTAATTACAGCTAAACAGGAGCAGTTTCGATCCACGATCTATTGGCACATAGTGGCGTAACTCGCTAGCAATTTAACTTTGAACGACCTGTTGACACCAATATAGCGGTTGGAGTTCTTTGGTTAATCCACCCGGAATGATGGCAAGCTCCGAATTAGTTTGCTTCACTTGGGTTTTGACAGTATCGGTGAGATGGGCGCGCATGGAGTGGCAGATCAATAGGGATGGAAATTTGTGGAAAAAGCCATCCGGCCATTATGTTGAAGCACATATTACTCCACGAGGCTCCTGACTACCGTAATGCTCCGACAATCCATCAAGCGGTTCGGCTTCGTAGCTTACCAAAGTCGTACTAAAACATTTTTGACAGATTTTTGAGCGCCGTGTACCACATAAAATCGGTTCGAGGTCAGTAAGCACAACCAGAATTAATACATAAGGCACACAGGATTATAAAGCGCACTATCGATTTTTGAGAAAATTAAAGGATTTTAAGTGTGCCTTATAGTTATTGTCATAGCCAGGAGCGGCACTGGGGTTAAGCTCCCAGTGCTCATAAAATGCTCCTTATGGCGTGCGTCTCGAAAAGCCTCTGACAACTAAGTCCAACTCCTAGCCTGCCCGTGTGGTTTAGTCTCTAAGCCCGGCAGAACTGCTTTTACTAATAGGAGAAGGGGCGAGGGCGGATCACTGGCGCCTTAAAACCAGATGCTTCGGGTAGATGGTGGCTCGTCAACCTGGGAAGGTAGCACATCTAGGGGAAGGTAAACCCTGATTTCAAACCTCCGCTGCCTTGCGGCACACCCGGTCACGGGAAAGGCTTCGGGAGTCAACCCTGAGGAAAAATCCGGAGTCGGAGCCCCTAAGGCAGTTCTCTGTTGTTCTCAACATTGTTCTGGCAGCTCCTGCGACGGCGCTGGTGCGAAACTGTAGCAGCCCTGCTGTTCCTTTGGAATCATCAGTGACATGGAGAGGGGGGACATGCTGCATGGGCAACATCTTGTCCTCCATATCTTCCTGCCCAGGCTTGAATCCTACCAACGCCCAACGCTGGAAGCTAGAACACCGGATCACTGGAGAGGACACTCCAGCTCCGCCTACGGCGTAGACAAAGCACGGGGAATGACAGTTACCGGTTATAAGCCACCGCTTAATTGGCGTAGAGTGCGGCGCCAGGGGTTGTTCCCGACGGTGGGAGGGATCATCGGATCTCACTGGACAGCTACCGCCCGCCTCAAGCTGGGCAGCCCCCAGCCAATAAGGTGTTGTCCCGCCACAGCTTGCTTTCCTCATTGGATGCATGGGGATGAGGAGAAGTCCGAACAGCTGAGAACCTTTGCACCAGGCAAGACAACAAAACAAAAGAGACCAACTCTAAAACTGGAAACTTGGAACGTCCGCACTATGATGACAGGACTCGCTGCTAACCTCAAGGACATCATCGACACCAGGAAGACTGCCATCATCAATAATGAGCTGAAGAGCCTGGGAGTGGATATCGCCACTCTCCAGGAAACATGGTCGGCTGACGCAGGCACACAGAGAGAAGGACTACACGTTCTACTGGCAGGGAAAGGGCAGTGACGAACACAGGGAACACGGAGTGGGCTTCGCAGTGAAGAACTCCTTGCTGAAGATGGTGGAACTGGGCAGCAATGGCTCTGCACGACTCCTCACCCTCCGCCTGAACACCACTCAAGGCCCAGTCACCCTCGTCAGTGTGTATGCCCCAACACTGACAGCCACACCAGAGGCAAAAGATGAGTTCTACGAGAATCTCGCAACAATTGTCAGGATCATCCCCAACTCTGAACAACTCATTCTCCTTGGAGACTTCAATGACAGAGTGGGTGCTGACCACGACTCCTGGTCCTCCTGTCTTGGACCATTTGGCGTGGGCAGAATGAACGACAACGGACAGCGGCTGCTCGAGTTCTGCACATATAATGATCTGTGCATCACAAACTCGTTCTTCAAGACCAAGCCCCAACACAAGATTTCCTGGTGACATCTGCGCTCAAAGCACTGGCACCAGCTGGACTTGATCCTGACCAGGCGCACCTCACTGAAGAACGTGCTCATCACCCGTTCGTTCCAGAGTGCAGATTGCGACAAAGACCATTCATTGGTGTGTTGCAAGGTCAAGCTGCAGCTGAAGAAATTCCATTGTGCTAGACAGCCTGGAAAGGCACGGATTGACACCAGCAAGATGGCCCAATCAGAACTTGTTGAGCAGTTTGCCTCCACCTTTGAGAAGGAACTTGGTGTACCACAAGAAGGAGAATCTGCAAAGCAGAAGTGGGAAGAGCTGCAAAACATCATCCACCGCACAGCCATGGCTATCTTTGGGAGGAAGACCTTGAAGTCACAGGACTGGTTTGATGCCAAGTCGTCCGTGATGACCCCCGTCATTGAAGCCAAGCGCTCAGCACTTGCTGAGTACAAGAAGTACCCAAACGAGAAGAATCTCCAGATCCTCAGGGCTGCGAGAAGCAAAGTTCAGCAGACTGCTCGGCGCTGTGCCAACGAGTACTGGACTCAGCTCAGCCAAGACATTCAAACCGCTGCCATAACAGGGAACAACCGTGGTATGTACGACGGCATCAAGAAAGCACTTGGTCCGGCTCAGAGCAAGACGGCCCCCCCTCAAATCCTTCACTGTGGAGATGATCACAGAAAAGAACAAGCAGATGGAGAGATGGGTGGAGCACTACTCTGACCTCTACTCCAGACAGAACACCGTGACACCGTCAGCCCTTGATGCCATCGATTGCCTGCCATCCATGGATGAACTTGACGCCGAGCCAACCATCAACGAACTCAGCAAGGCCATTGATAGCTTGGCCGCTGGCAAGGCACCTGGCAATGACGGCATACCGCCCAACCTAATCAAGCACTGCAAGACCGCCCTAATGCTGCCATTGCATGACGTCCTCTGCCAGTGCTGGAAGGAAGGTGCCGTACCACAGGACATGAGGGACGCCAAGATCATCACCCTCTACAAAAATAAAGGGGAGAGAAGCGACTGCAACAACTACAGGGGCATCTTCCTCCTCAGCATTGTTGGCAAAGTCTACGCACGAGTTGTTCTCGTTCGTCTACAGAAGCTTGCCGAACGTGTCTACCCCGAGTCTCAGTGTGGCTTCCGCGCTGGGCAATCAATGGTGGACATGATAATCTCCATCCGCCAACTCCAGGAGAAGTGCAGAGAACATAACATGCCCCTGTACGTCGCCTTCATCGACCTCACCAAAGCGTTCGATCTGGTAAGCAGAGAGGGCCTTTTCAAAATCCTGCCAAAGATAGGAAGCCCACCAAAGTTGCAAAGCCTCATCGAATCGTTTCACACCAACATGCAGGGGATGGTGCAGTACGACAGCAACGTCTCAGAGCCATTCAATATACACAGCGGAGTGAAACAGGGCTGTGTACTTGCACCAGCCCTCTTTGTTATTTTCTTTGCTATGCTCCTGAGGCATGCCTTCAGCACAGCAACAGAGGGAATGTACCTGCACACAAGATCTGACGGCAGGCTTTTCAACCTCGCCTGCCTGAAAGCCAGAACCAAAGTACGTGAGGCTCTAATCAGAGATATGCTGTTCGCAGACGACGCTGCAGTCGCGACCCACACGCAGCAGGAGCTTCAGACCCTGATGGACCGCTTCTCCCAGGCATGCATGGACTTCGGGCTTACCATCAGCCTGAAGAAGACTAACGTCTTGGCGCAAGGCACGGAAGCACCACCAACCATCACCATTGACAACTACGAGCTGGAGGTCATGAATCAGTTCACGTACCTGGGGTCCACGATCAGCAACAACCTCTCCCTTGATACAGAGATCGACAAGAGGATTGGAAAATCAGCCTCCACACTCGCTTGCCTCACCACACGAGTGTGGGAGAATCCCAAACTCTCTGTCAAGACGAAGATGGCAGTGTACAATGCCTGCGTCATCAGCACACTGCTCTATGGGAGTGAGACGTGGACAACATACGCCCGGCAGGAAAAGAAACTGAATTCTTTCCACTTGCGCTCCATTCGCCGCATCCTGGACATATCCTGGCAGGACAAAGTGCCCAACACAGAAGTCCTGTCTCGCCACGGCCTTCCCTCCATGTTCACTCTACTCAGGCAGCGCAGGCTCCGCTGGCTAGGTCATGTTCACCGTATGGAGGATGGTAGAATCCCCAAAGACGTCCTCTACGGAGAACTGGCGACTGGCAGGAGAGACGCTGGCAGCCCACAGCTGCGCTTTAGAGACGTCTGCAAGAGACATGAAGGCCCTGGAGATCAACACAGAGTGCTGGGAGGATCTCGCAATGGACCGCTCCAAATGGAAAGGCACCCTGATCAGACAGCTCAAGGCGGATGAAGAGAAACTGACTGCTGCAGCAGATGAAAAAAGGACCCGCAGGAAGGACCGCCACAGACCCAGCAGCACGGAGACCATCCACAAGTGTGGCCTGTGTGACAGGGACTGCCATTCGCGCATCGGCCTGTTCAGCCGCAGGCGGTGCTGCTCCAGCAGAATAGACATCTAGGATTCTCTTCCATGGTCATCATAGACCGACAGAGGCCGACAACTTCTTAATGTTAATTTAGGGTTCTAAATTCCATCTCACGTAAAAGTAAAGGGCTGTTCAGAGTCCCTCCAAGGGGATAATGTTTGCATACTGTAGACTGCATTTGTTCATCCATCCATCCATCCATCCTTTTTTGGAGGTCCGGGTTGCAGAGGCAGCAGCTCAAACAGAGAAGCCCAGACTTCCCTGTCCCTGGCCATCTGCTCCAGCTCTTCATAGAGGATACCAAGACGTTCCCAGAACAGCTGGGGGACAGAGTCTCTCCAGCGTGTCCTGGGTCTGCACCAGGGTCTCCTTCCAGTGGGACATGTGCAAAACACCTCAAGTGGGAGGCATCCAGGAGGCATCCTGATCAGATTCCCAAACCACCTCAACTGGCTCCTTTGAATGTGGAGAAGCAGCGGTTCTACTCTGAGCCTCTCCCGGATGACTGAGCTCCTCACCACTATCTCTAAGGATGAGTCCAGCAATCCTATGGAGAAAGCTCATTTCAGCCGCTTGTATCCGCAATCTCATTCTTTCGGTCATTACCCAAAGCTCAAGACCATAGGTGAGGGTAGGAACATAGATTGAACAGCAAATCGACAGCTTTGCTTTAGAGCTCAGCTCCCTCTTCACAACAGACTGGTACAACATCTGCATCACTGCAGATGCTGCTCCGATCCATTGGTCAGTCTCTTGCTCGATCCCAGCCCCCGACCAACAGTGATCTGTGTGGAGTTTGCATGTTCTCCCCGTTTTGCGTGGGTTTACTCCGGGATTTCTCCGGTTTCCTCCCACATGCCAAAAACATGCATGTTAGGTTAACTGGCTGTTCTAAATTGTCCCTAGATATTTGTTTCCTATAGGCCCTTAGAATAGAGGGTTAGTATTAATGAAAGCGCTTTGAGTGGTCTTTGTGACTAGAAAAGCGCTATATAAGTGCAGGTTAGTTAGTTAGTTAGTTGCTCCATTCTCCCCTCACTCGTGAATGAGACTCCGAGATACTTAAACTCCTCCACTTGGGGCAGGAGCTTGTCCCCAAACCAGAGAGGACAATCTACCATTTTCTCGCTGAGGACCACGGACTCGGACTTGAAGGTTTGTGTACACGGTAATATTCAGAATTGTTTTTGAACCACTGCAGCTACCGTTCAGCAGCCGCATTTTGTGCATGCGCAATGAGAGTAAATTTAAACGTTTTAACCTTAACACAAAAGAAGTAGACAGGACGGATTTTGAGAAAATGTGACACCTTGAGACATTTTTTGTTAAAAGTTGGTAACCTGGTGTTTTAACACAATTTGAGTATGCTGAACATGAATACAATGGTTACAATCTTGAATTTTTGGGTTTAAGCACTGAAAATACAAATTTAAAATAGACCCCTAAAATTTCTTAATTTTCATCTTGAAGTAGCTTAAAGGCCAAATGTCACGTAATTTTTTTTTCTAAATGACAACGAATTTAGATAAAATACACATAGCTTAAACCAAATATTCATACCGGAGACCATATCACCCACCTGTATTTACATAATTGCACAAAATACACCAGGTGAAGGCCCCACCTTGCTTGCTGGCTTGTGACAGCCAGTCCAGACCACGCCCATGTTTTTGACATCACCAGTTGTACCCTGGCTGCCCTGCCTATCCACATTCACACTTATCAACATTGGACAATCATGACGGAAAGTGACAGCGATTGTGAACAAATTAGTTTAGTTTTGTCTTTTTTTTTTTTGTCTTTTTTTTTTGTCAGTGGTTCAGACAGTGACAGAGGCATTGAACCTTACAGGTTCGAGCCGTCCGAGACGGAATCAGATGCTTTGTCTGATGACAACAGTTCCAACGATGACCAGAGAGCAGAACCAGTGGAAAATGTCATTGAACTGGACATTAATCGCCTCCAGAATTGCGAAGCCGAAGGGGGTCTGTCGAGGACGCCCCATAAATATTGATTTTTCGGAAGCCATTATTATTACAGTGGAGGAGAGCCGCTGCTGTCAAGAAATAGACCAGATCAATATGAAAATGGAGGCGCATACCTGTCAAGTGAGACGTTTTCGCCGTATTTTGGTGCCAAGCGCGGCTGTGGGGGACGGCGGAGTGGTGGGGGACACTTTTCTGGGAAATGTTTTAAATGTAGTTCGTGTTGTTATTGTCAAATATTTTAAGGAAAATACGGGGAAAAAAATTGAGTGTGTTGCGGAGCACGTCCTGTGTGTGATTCCCCCACAGCTGGTGCTGGCAGATGGCTCGGCGGGAGCTATTATCACTACAATGAGAAGTGTGGAGTCAATCATTAGTCAGATTGTCGGGGCGGGCTGATCGCTCAGCGTGAGCTATTCTCACTACAATGAGAAGTCATTAGGACAATGGTTTAACACGTTCAGCTGTGCAGCGGTTGCGGAACAGAGAGAGATCGCCTGACAAATACAGAATTCTGCTTTTTTTTTTTTATTTTGCGCCGGACGCTGAGTTGTGTTGTTATTGTCAAATATCCATGAATCCTTAAAATATTTGACAATAACAACACGAGTTGCATTTGGGGCATTTCCCAGAGAGGTGTCCCTTGTTGCTCCGCCGTCCCTTATAGCCGCTTTTTACGGTGTTGAAGTACGGCGAAAACGTCTCACTTGACAGGTATGAAAACATTTCCCAGAGAAGTGTCCCTTATTACCCAGCTGTCCCTGATAGTCCCGTTTTAAGGTATGGGTGAAATATCCAATTTTTTCTTTCTTGTTGCTCACTTCAACCTTCCAGTCTCCATATAAACAATCAATTGAAATACCCCAAGCATCAAACTAGGGTACAATCGATTTCATCACTTCCGCCTTCTTCCCCAGGCGATTCCAGGGGCCGTGTCAGGCCAAGCGCGGCAGTTTTAAATTAATGAATATTCCGTTGTTACTGAAGCATATGCACCAAGACCCGAACGGATCGGTTCCCTTTTATATCTAGTTTCAAGATATTTAAAGTACCCTGTTACGTGACATTTGGCCTTTAAATTCCAAATAAGGGAAATTACTAATTTTCTGTGATGCATTAAATACCACTTTTTATAGTACCCAGTGGTTTTAAAACAAAACTGGAGTGAATAAAAAAACGTAAGGACCACTCCACTAAAAATCAAATTGTTTTTTAACATGTCTGTGACATGTTTTTTGACTTACAAAACCTATCGAGCGAAATCACTCAAATGAGCGCCTAAGTCACACCTCCTCTATTTCCACATATGGGACCTTAAATTGGAAAAAATCTCCATTGAAATGAATGACAAGAACGAAATTATCTTTTGATCCCGATCGAATTTCGAGTTACACATGTGATGTAGCACACATGGCAGCTGGCACGTGGGCAGTGTTGAGCCAATCAGGCCACTCTGGCCTAACTGAAGTTATCCTCCGGGCTAGTTAGCATTTTTTAACAAATTACTTTGAAAATGACCTAAATTAAGATGGGTTTTACCATTAAACTCCTTTTAAGAAGCAACGCAGTTCCAGTCATTATCCTGGGCCACCGTGTATACAACTGGGCATGTCCTTCAACCGGTAAGTCTTTTTATCACAGGATTTATTCTGATAATGTAGTGCTAGCTACTATTAGCTTTGTGGGATGTGGATGAGCCTAGTAATCACCAATTCTGGCATTTGAGGGAGAGGGGAAAGTGAAGATTTTTACATGAAATTGTAAGACAATAAAAGGTTTTGTTTGTAGAAAAAAAGGGACATAAGATACCATTTCAGACTATGTAGATTTATTATTGTAGGGGATTTATACTCACTGGAGTGCATCTTTAAAGCATCAGTCACAGCAACTGGTATGTTATGTCCAACACTATTATTTTTTTAAATTTCCGATCCACATCCAAATCAAACTGTGAATGACTTTAAGAAAACAAATACCCTATAAACTTTGTTTAAATAACTGCATGATAAAGTGGGAATATACGTATTTTCATCAAATATACAAGGTTACATTCCATACAGTTTCAGGACTCCGATAGTCATGTCTTTATTGAATTATGTTTCAATCTGTTTCAGACGATTGTTCATTTGCTCAGTTGTCACTAAACTTTTAAATGTCTGGTCTGTTAAATGATCACTTAAGAATTTTACACTTTCAGACATATTTCAGCTAAACGTTTGTGCACTTAGCCTGAACGCAAATGGTGGCTCCAGAACAGTTTCTGATGAGGATCTGCTAAGCTACTTCAGAATTTGGAATTGAATATGGAACATATTTTTAATTTTGTTCAGTGATAGCAATGTGGATTATATGGCGTATACACTACTCACAAAAAGTTAGGGATATTTGGCTTTTGGGTGAAATTTATGGAAAATGTAAAAGGTTCACGCTACAGTGATATAATATCATGAAAGTAGGACATTTAAGTAGAAGCATGCAATGGTGATTTCCTCATCTCAAACAATTTATTGAAATAAAAGCAAACAATGGTGGGTATACCACTACAAAAAAAATATCAATGTCTCAATAACTTATGTGCCCTTGAGCATCAACTACAGCTTGACAACAACGTCTCATGATGCTCACAAGTCGACTTATTGTCTGCTGAGGCATGGCATTCCACACTTCTTGAAAGGCGGCCCTCAGGTCATTGAGGTTGTGGGTTGCAGGGTTACGAGGCTCTACATGGCAACTCAGCTGATCCCATTGGTTTTCTATGGGATTCGGGTCTGGAGAAAGTGCAGGCTGGGGTACCTCCATTTGAGGTACCCCAGCCTCCAGCAACCGTTCCCTAATGATACAACCTCGATGAGCTGGAGCAATGTCATCTATGAAGATGAAATTAGGCCTGTGTTGTTCATGCAGTGGCACAATGACTGGATTAATGATGTTATTCAGGTAGTATCGGCTTGTCACTGTACCATTCACAAGGTGTAGGGCAGTTCTGTATGGACTAGACACACCTGCCAGGACTGTAACACCACCACCACCAAAGGCTTGTGTGGTGACAACAGTGGCTGATGCATAGCGCTCTCCTTGACATCTCCAACATCATTGGCAGCCATCATTTCTGCTCAGTGTGAATCAACTTTCATCAGAGAACAGCACTGAGGCCCACTGGTCCCTTGTCCAGCGTAAATGCTCCCTGGCCCATGCATGATGATGATGCCTGTGCCTGGTGGTGTGGTCAGGTATCCTTGCAGGTCATCTAGCATGCAGATCACACTGATGTAAACAGTACTGAATGGTCTGATGTGACACTTGGCTGCCTCCCACCTCCCTTAAATGTGCCTGGACTTGAGCGGCATTCATCATCCAGTTCTGCAGGGCACTGTTCACAATGAAGTGGTCATGAGCGTGGGATGTGGCCAAAGGGCATGCACTTCTATGCCTTTCTGACTCTTCCAGTCTCTCTGTATCTCTGTTGCAACCTGCTGATGACACTCTGACACTAAGCTCAGTGGCCACTTCCCTCTGAGAACATTCTGTTTGAAGCCTCGCCATGGCGAGGTACTGTTGATCAATTATTAGGTGTCATCTTGGTCTCATGATGTCAAAATGTGAATAGCATGATGAAGAGGACTGTTTAAATACAAATTGAGATTTGAGATTGAGATTGAGATTCAACTTTATTGTCATTACACATGTAAGAATACAAGGTAACGAAACGTGACTTGGCATTTGGGCACGCTCTGCAGAGCGCATCCAAGGCCGGGGCAGCCGCTAGGCGCCAGTCATAAAGAAGAAAGGAAAAAAAGAAAAGAAATGATATGACACAATAGGCGAGAGAAAAAAACATGTTTTATCAAATTGATGCTTAATGAGTAAGCGAAATTTTGATTGCAGGCAAAAAAAACCTCAATGCATATTTAGCAGACATTTAGTGGACAAATCACACAGCAGAGGGAGAGCAGTGTGTGTATATATGCATGTAGTGTTGTATGCATTGTGTAGTGTAAATGTAACAGTTGTTAGTGAGCAGCAGAGGGCGCCTCCTGGCAGTGGATAGATGTTATAATCATGTGACTTATAAACAAGTCCAGAGTCCAGAGTCTCTCTCTCTCTCTCTCTTGCTTGCAGAAGGCACATGGGCATTGTCCTTGAGAGTCCAATCCGCTGACGACAAACAACTGATTGTTGATTGTATGGGTAGACATAAGAGCCGGTTCTTCCGCTAATCTCAGTCAGGAGGAATGTAAACACGGGGCAAACAAGGTCAAATCAAATCAAATCAGCACAGTGCACTCAGAGAGTAGAATTTGTCCTCACCCGTGTAATTCTGTGCTTCCATTATATATGCAGGCTTAAACTGTTTTTCCATAGAGAGCACAGGGCTTCAGATGTATTCCTTCACTGAATCACTGTCATTCAGTTCACCGTTTGCCGCTACTCGTGCCCTCCCCAACTGGTCGAATTTAATGAAGGAGCTGGCCGGGTCCGCTTTGAACAGCTCTCTCACTTTCCTTCAATTTCTGATGCATCAGGGAACTCCACAGCCAAAAATAGAAGTCCTGAGATCATAACCAATAATGTTTCCATAGATGCATGGATTCCAATGTCCATGAGTCTCTCGTAGGTTCCAATTCTTGGGCTCCCCCTTGGCCCAATTCTTGTTGAAAAATAGTGACAATAGCACATTTAAGCCGCTTCCAAATCCATAATTTCCGTTTAGATTAAGATTCAGCAGAAGAAGAGCGACTAAACACAGACAAAAACGCAACATTGCAAAAGCTGGGAATAGATCAGGAAGGCAGGGGAGGAGGGAAGAAAAATGCGACTGCTCTCTCTCAAGGCAAGAAGGAAGAATGTCATTCTTCCTTTCCTGGTTCAATTCTAATTGAACCAGGAAATTTAATGGTCGATTCATGGATCAAACACCTATTGTGAATTTTTTTAAGCACCTTGTTAGAGAACAGCAAGTTATGCAAAAAGTACTGAAACACTGAACAGTTGGAAATGTGCATTCACACGGTTAGAGAAGATCAAATTAAATTCATCTGTAAAGGTTGTAGTGCATTTTAGGTGCATCCAGAAATTTCACCCGAAAGCCAAATATCCCTAACTTTTTGCAAGTAGTGTATATGCCTCTAAGCCAAAATATAAAAACCACACAAAATTTTTAGGAAAGAGACCGATAGTATCTATTTGAATGGCCTACAGTTCATCCTTCTTGAACTCTTGCTTTGAACATGTAGATCTTGATGCCTGCCTGACAACAACCCTTCAGCCTTTCTAGCTGAGGGGCAAAAACCTATTTGACTGGTTTATGATTTCATAAGATACAAGTAAAGCCTTCATCATTTTAATCAGGGCAACGACTACTCTAATAACTCAAATAATTCAGTTACAAAAAATTCTCGATTCAAAATTTGTGTCGACATGTCATTTAATGTAGCACTTCCGGTCTATACGACCTTCTTCCAGTCACACTACCTAAACAAAATGCAGATTTGTTTAACAGCGCCATGTCAGAGTGGCATAGTGACAGGCCGGCAAAGATAAAGAAAATTTTTAAATAAAATGACAAAAGTATCTCAAGTCTGGAATCACTTCAAGCTCAAATTGAAGAAAAACATTATGCAGTGCATACATGGTAAAGCTGAGCAGTGAGCTAGCATGCTACATCGGCTGTTACAGTGTCTCGGCACAAAGCATCCCACATCATGCACAGCCAGCACACCCGAGACAAGGTGTGTGATTGAGATTTAAAATTAAGATGAATAGAATGTAGTCAGCTATGCTAATTATGCTTATATGACAAAAGAACATATAGCC
Organism: Pholidichthys leucotaenia; assembly: GCA_020510985.1. NCBI lineage: Eukaryota > Metazoa > Chordata > Actinopteri > Cichliformes > Pholidichthyidae > Pholidichthys > Pholidichthys leucotaenia. The sequence continues at coordinate 118,352,112 of CM035847.1, forward strand.
ACCGCCGTTAGCATCTGGATCCTAATGGATGCTAGCAGATGCCAAATGCTAGCAAAAGGAAGTTTATGGTGAAACGTACCATTTAAAGTTACGTTCTATGCAATAAACATTGCAATAAGTATTGCAATAAATAAAGTTTATATACTCATATATTTATTCCATCCAGCTACAATGCTCCGCACTGTGTTTATATATTTATATATCTATCCCATCTAGCTACAATGCTCCGCACTGTGTGTCTATATATATACGGTGGGGCAAAAAAGTATTTAGTCAGCCACCAATTGTGCAAGTTCTCCCACTTAAAAGATGAGAGAGGTCTCCAATTTTCATCATAGGTATACCTCAACTATGAGAGACAAAATGAGGAAAAAAAAAAATCCAGAAAATCACATTGAAGGATTTTTAATGAATTAATTGGTAAATTTCTCGGTAAAATAAGTATTTGGTCACCTACAAACAAGCAAGATTTCTGGCTCTCACAGACCTGTAACTTCTTCTTTAAGAGGCTTCTCTGTCCTCCACTTGTTACCTGTATTAATGGCACCTGTTTGAACTCGTTATTAGTATAAAAGACACCTGTCCACAACCGCAAACAGTCAGACTCCAAACTCCACTATGGCTAAGACCAAAGAGCTGTCAAAGGACACCAGAAACAAAATTGTAGACCTGCACCAGGCTGGGAAGACTGAATCTGCAATAGGTAAGCAGCTTGGTGTGAAGAAATCAACTGTGGGAGCAATTACTAGAAAATGGAAGACATACAAGACCACTGATAATCTCCCTCGATCTGGGGCTCCACGCAAGATCTCACCCCGTGGGGTCAAAATGATCACGAGAACGGTGAGCAAAAATCCCAGAACCACACGGGGACCTAGTGAATGACCTGTAGAGAGCTGGGACCAAAGTAACAAAGGCTACCATCAGTAACACACTACACCGCCAGGGACTCAAATCCTGCAGTGCCTGGCGTGTCCCCCTGCTTAAGCCAGTACATGTCCAGGCCTGTCTGAAGTTTGCTAGAGAGCATTTGGATGATCCAGAAGAGGATTGGGAGAATGTCATATGGTCAGATGAAACCAAAATAGAACTTTTTGGTAAAAACTCAACTTGTCGTGTTTGGAGGAGAAAGAACACCATACCTACTGTGAAGCATGGAGGTGGAAACATCATGCTTCGGGGCTGTTTTTCTGCAAAGGGACCAGGACGACTGATCCGTGTAAAGGAAAGAATGAATGGGGCCTTGTATCGTGAGATTTTGAATGAAAACCTCCTTCCATCAGCAAGGGCATTGAAGATGAAACGTGGCTGGGTCTTTCAGCATGACAATGATCCCAAACACACCGCCCGGGCAACGAAGGAGTGGCTTCGTAAGAAGCATTTCAAGGTCCTGGAGTGGCCTAGCCAGTCTCCAGATCTCAACCCCATAGAAAATCTTTGGAGGGAGTTGAAAGTCTGTGTCGCCCAGCGACAGCCCCAAAACATCACTGCTCTAGAGGAGATCTGCATGGAGGAATGGGCCAAAATACCAGCAACAGTGTGTGAAAACCTTGTGAAGACTTGCAGAAAACGTTTGACCTCTGTCATTGCCAACAAAGGGTATATAACAAAGTATTGAGATGAACTTTTGTTATTGACCAAATACTTATTTTACCGAGGAATTTACCAATTAATTCATTAAAAATCCTTCAATGTGATTTTCTGGATTTTTTTTTTCTCATTTTGTCTCTCATAGTTGAGGTATACCTATGATGAAAATTGGAGACCTCTCTCATCTTTTAAGTGGGAGAACTTGCACAGTTGGTGGCTGACTAAATACTTTTTTGCCCCACTGTATATATATATATATATATATATATATATACAGTATATACAGTATATATATGTACATATGTATACTTGCTGCTCTTGTTTTTTCTCTTGCCTTCTGATTGTTGCTCTGAGTGCTGCTATCCCTGTGCTGTTGCAATCCTGGAATTTCCCCATTGTGGGACGAATAAAGGCTTATCTTATCTTAAATCTGTACCTGTGTTATTGAGTGTTTGGTACAAATACTACTGCTCTTTAGGAAAGAGAGTTCCGCAAATGTTGGTCAATGCAAGTTTCCTGAAAAAAAAAAAGTATCAGATTATTCAAGTAATCTTCGATTAGAGTAGGTGATTACCCGAGCTGTAAAATAGTTGGTAACTGCAGCCCTAATTTTAATTATCATTCCCCAAAATTATTCTTAATGTATTTTGTTTTTTAGACATTTCTAGATTCATTTTCTGTGACATTGAACCACTGATGGCTGGTTAATAGAGGGTGCTGCTAGAGAGGCAACCCCGTCTAAATGGCAGCAAAAAATATACTTAAATATTAAAAAAGATTATGAAAGGACTTCCGGGAAGATGGCGGAGAGACATAACACTTAAACAAAGAGCTCTCCCTAGCCGGATTAAAAATCATCGGTAAATGGCCAACTCGACATAAACGAATCAATAAACTAAGGGATGAAAACACGAAGGAACCAGACACAAGGACAAAAACAGGGTAAAATTGAAGAATTCCTCTCCAACAACGCAGGAAAAACCGCTGTACGCAAAGCCCAAAAAAACGAGATGTCCACAGCAGAGAAAATGGAGGACACCAGACTCGACAACATGAACGCTGGCATCGCCAGTTTGGGTGAAGAGTTGAGAGAATTCAAGCGACAGCTACAACAGGATTTAGCGGCTCTTAAGGAGGAACTGAAAAAAGAAATTAAGGAGGAAATCATGGACCTCCGAAGAGAAATGGAGCGTAAATTAACGGAAAACATGGAGGAGCTGCGCTCCCAGCGGGCGTGTATGACAGAAGCGCAGACCCGAATTTCGGAACTAGAAGATTGGAAAAGCGAGGCAAACGAACAACTACAGACCCTGACGACGCAAACGCAGAGGATGCAGGAGAAAATAAACGACTTGGAGAGCAGATCCCGACGAAGCAATATGCGCATCTTTGGAATTCCGGAGGGCATTGAAGGCAACTCGATGACAAAATTCATGGATCAGTTCTTAAAAAAAGAACTGGAAATACACGGAGAAACGGATCTGCAGATTCAACGGGCGCACAGAACACCGGCACAGAACCCGAAAACAAACTCTCCACCCAGGTCAGTTGTGGTAAACTTTGTGAAATATGACATAAAGGAAAGAATCCTGACGCAAGCATGGAAAAAAAAGATACGAATCGGCGACAAACAGGTATTTTTTGACCATGACTACCCGACAGAAATCGTGCAGCAGCGGAAGAAATATGCCAATATTAAAAAAACGCTGAAAGAGAAAAAAATTAGATTCCAAACGCCGCTAACGAAAATGAGGATTCATTGGGAGGAAGGCACAAGAACCTACAACACGGCCGAAGAGGCAGCGCGGGATATGATGGAGCGGGGCCTTGAGGTGAGCGTGCCGAAGGAGACGGCTGGAGCAGCGGCGGCCCTGAACGCACCACGACAGACGGAGTGGAGACGAGTGAACGGCGGAAGAAGGGGGAGAGACGTAGAGCAGCGGGCCCAGGACAAGCTACAAGGCTTTCAACTGAAAGCCTAGATCATAACAAAGATTAAGAAAGGCACAGAAGAAATGAAGGCCAAGAAGACAAGGTAAAAGAGAAACAGACGGCTAGGAGAGGTTTAAGTGATATTTGTTGGACATTTCTAGACTTATGACTATTACTTTGATAGTAATTAGAAGTCTAGGGAGGGCCCTTCACTCTGTGAAGACAAACCCCCCACCCACCAACAGGGACCAGTGGGCAGAAGAAAGGCCCAAAGTACGGAGGTCGAGTTTTTTTAATGTGTTTTTATATAAATATGTGTTATTTTTGTTGTTAAAGGGGCTAGGAGCACAAGTTAAAAAAATGGAAAAACATGAATATGGGTAAAAATCTTAAGATAATGACACTAAACGTGAATGGTCTGAACTCACCTGTTAAAAGGGAAAGAATAATAAGAAAATTCAAGAAGGAAAAAGCTGAAATTATATTTATGCAAGAGACACATTTGAGCAAGGCAGAACATGTGAAACTAAAGAGATTTGGCTATAAGAACTCCTACTACAGTTCATTTAAGGGAGGAGCAAAAAGGGGGGTTATGATACTAATCTCAAACAAAATACAGTTTGAAAGTGAACAGGAAATCCAGGATAAAGAAGGCAGGTATGTAATAATAAAGGGAAGAATAGATGGTATGCAGATCACATTAGTGAACATCTATGCCCCACCAGAAAGTGACAAGGGTTTTTTTCAACATCTGTTTGATCTCATAGCAACACACAGTGAAGGAGTCCTAATTTGTGGAGGAGACTTAAATGCTGTCATGGATCATGAAGTTGACACAACAAGTGTTAAGAAGACAAAAAAACATGTAACAAAGTTCATAAGAACCTCACTGGCAGAAATGGGTATGGTAGACATATGGAGGGACCTACACCCACTCGAAAAAGACTATACACATTATTCAGCAGCCCATAAAGTACACTCTAGAATAGATTACTTCCTTATGAATGAAGGTGACAGACACAGGGTGAGAAATTGTTGGATTGGAGGGGCAGAAATATCAGATCATAATCCTATATACATGGAAATATATTTAAACAATAGAAAACGACAAACAACATGGAAACTTAACGTAGGACTGTTAAATGATGAGAAAATGAAAGAAAGAATAAAAATAAACAAACGAATATATCCAAGAGAATGACAATGAAGAAGTGGACCCAACAATACTATGGGACGCACTAAAAGCCGTGTTAAGGGGTAAATTAATTGTTGAAACAGGAAAAGCAAATAAGACTAAACTGGAAGCGTATGAACAAAGATGTGAGAGACTGAGGGAATTAGAACGTAAACATCAAAGCACAAATGATCCAAAAATATATCAAGAAATTAAAGAAGAAAAAACAAAGATAAAAGAAACACAAATGGATGAAATTGAAAGGAAAAATAGATATCTAAAGCAAAAATATTATGAAACGGGGCCAAAAGCCACAAAACTGCTGGCAAAACGGTTAAGAAAACAACAAACAATGAATAATGTATACAAGATTAAAGACCCCACCACAAATAAAACCACAGTTAACCCAGAAAACATCGAAGAAATTTTCCATAATTTCTACCAAGAACTATACTCGCAACCTGAAGAAACAAATACTAAAGATATCAAAAAATTTCTAGACACATTGGACTTGCCATCAATAGGAAATCAACAAAATGAAAAACTAACAGAAATAACAACACAAGAGATCAGAGATGTGATTAAGTCACTTAAAAATGGTAAATCACCAGGTAGTGATGGATACCCCTCTGAGTTTTATAAACTGTTTATAGAAGAACTCACGCCACAACTCCTAAAGTCATTTAATTGGACGCTGAACAACAACAAAATACCTCCAACATGGAACGAAGCAATCATTTCAGTTATTTTAAAACCAGGGAAAGATAAAGAACAATGCGGAAACTATAGACCAATCTCTTTATTAAATGTAGATTATAAAATATACACAACAATTATATGTAAACGAATAAAGACATTCTTGACGGAATTGATAGAAGATGATCAAACTGGATTCATAGAGGGACGCCAAACACATGACAATATCAGGAGAACAATACATATAATTAACCAAATACATAAAGAAAAGAAAAGCGCAGTAATAATGAGTTTAGACGCAGAAAAAGCATTTGACAGGGTTAACTGGAAATTCCTATATAGTGTACTGGAGCGCTTTGGATTTAACGAAAAATCAGTACAATGCATAAGGACGCTATATCAAGAACCTGTGGCAAGAATCAAGATAAACGGTAGCTTAACAGACAAAGTAAATATACAAAGATCAACTAGGCAGGGATGCTGCTTATCACCCACCTTGTTTGCTCTGTTCATAGAGCCATTGGCTCAAGCGATAAGACAAAATAAGAAATTAAAAGGTGTAACAATAAAGGGGGCGGAACACAAGATTGGGCTATTTGCAGACGATATTATAGTTTACCTTGAACAACCAGATAAATCAATAATGGAAATGATGAACTTGATAGAAAATTTTGGAAAATTATCAGGATACAAGATAAACATAACAAAAACACAAATACTGACATTCCACTATAACCCTCTAAACCAGATAACTGATAAGATCAAACTAAACTGGAAGCAAAAAGAAATAAAATACCTTGGAGTGAACATACCTAAAGACCTAAGCAAAATATATAAAGCAAACTATGATAGGTTGGAACAAGAAATAAAAAAAGATATTGATAGATGGTCAATCTTAAATATGGATCTGAATTCAAAAATTGAGACAGTCAAAATCAGCATACAACCTAGATTACTTTACCTCTTCCAGGCTATACCAACAGAGATTCCAGATGCCCAATTCTCAAAGTGGGACAGGATGATATCGAGATTTGTTTGGGAGGTAAAAAACCAAGAGTGAAATATAAAACCCTCCAATTACCAAAAGAGAAAGGAGGCATGGGCCTACCGAGTCTAAAGGAATATTACTACTCAGCACAAATAAGATATATCATATGTTGGTGCGACGAGGGATATGAGGCAAAATGGAAAGAAATGGAAAAGGAAATTGAGGGACTCCCAGTACAAAGCATAATAGGGGATAAAGATGCATATAAGCAAATCAAACAAATAGACCCAATCACTAAATTTACTTTAGAACTGTGGTATAAAATAGTACAAAAATATAATATAAGGGAAGACATAAAACTATTGAAATGGGTAGCATTTGACAGTCAGTTTGAACCGGCAAAACAAGATAGGGGATACAAAAATCTGGTGAACAAGGGAATCACAGCATGGGGCAATATCGGAAAAAAAGATCTCGGGAGCTTTGTAAATATCAGGAGAAAATTTAAATTAGAAAGATCGGAATTTTTCAGATATCTGCAGATGAGAGATTACTATATGAAGAAGATTAGGCATAACCTCCAAACAGATGTGAACGAGATTATACAACTTATTTTAAGCTCATATGCAGGAAATAAAATAAGAATTATTTCAAAACTATATCAGAAACTTATGACAAACAATCATACAAGTAACTATATAAAGGAGAAATGGGAGAAAGAGCTCAATTTAAACATAACAGAAGAAAGCTGGCAGGAAATATGGAAAACACGACACACATCAACAAATTCAAGGGCATGGAGGGAATTTGGATGGAAAAACCTGATTCGCTTTTTCATTACACCACAGATTCAAGGAAAATATTCAAATACCCAATCTTTATGCTGGAGGGGATGTGGGGCTCAAAATGCAGACCACTCACATATGTTTTGGAAATGCTACAAAATATCATCATTTTGGAAATCTATGCATGTGACAATACAGAGGATATTAGGATATAATATACCAATGAACTGTAACCTGATGTACTTATGTGATCTTAAAAAAGACAGTGTTATACAGGCTGAGGACAGATATCTAGTTAAAATCTTGTTGATTGCATGTAAAAAAACTATCACAAAAAAATGGCGATCAGAAGTTCTTCCTGACCAAGAACAATGGACTGACATTGTTGAGGACATACGTATGATGGAAAAACTAACATATCGACGAAGAATGCAAGAAGGAATATGGGAGAAAAAATGGCGGAAATGGACACACTACAAAGTGCAACAACGAGGCAGAAATTGAAAGAATAACCAAAGACACTGAAAAAACCAGAAGAATTAAGAGATGGAAACTAAAAACTTGATGCTCCAACATTTGTCCCCCCCCCCCTTTTATTTTTTATTTTTTATTTTTATTTTTTTTTATTTTTCCCTACCCTAACCCCTTTGTTTTTTAAATGTAGAATGTGATCTGAATGCATTATATATGATGAAAAATGAATAAAAATCTAAGTTACAAAAAAAGATTATGAAAAAAATTGTGGAGGGCATAATAAGAATTAATCGTGACTAATCACTATTAATCATGATATTTATATCCATCTATAAAGACAAGCTAAGATGAGATAGATAAGATAAGCCTTTATTAGTCCCACAATGGGGAAATTCCAGGATTGCAACAGCACAGGGATAACAACACTCAGAGCAATAATTAAGAAGATACGGAAAATATAAATAAGAGCAGTGGATATACATACACTACCGTTCAAAAGTTTGGGGTCACTTAGAAATTTCCTTATTTTTGAAAGAAAAACACTTTTTTTCAATGAAGATAACTTTAAACAAATCAGAAATACACTCTATACACTGCTAATGTGGTAAATGACTATTCTAGCTGCAAATGTCTGGTTTTTGGTGCAATATCTAGATAGGTGTATAGAGGCCCATTTCCAGCAACTATCACTCCAGTGTTCTAATGGTACAATGTGTTTGCTCATTGCATCAGAAGGATAATGGATGATTAGAAAACCCTTGTGCAATCATGTTAGGTCTGCAATGCTGTAATTGTTGCAAATGGAGGATTCTTTGACGAAAGCAAAGTTTTTTTTTTTTTTTTTTTTATTTAAGTTTTTGTAAAGGGTATACAGGTCGTTACAGCAATGCATTGTTTACATTTTCATCACATGTTCCCTTATTTTCTGATATCTGACAACATTGGAAGATTAATTCTTACAAGACCCCCCCTTTTTTTTTTTTTTAAAGTGAAAGAAAAAGTGAAATTAAAGAGAAAAAAAAAACAAAAAACAAATAACAAAAAAACAACAAACAAACCAGTAAAAAACAAACAAAAAGAAAAAGTAAGTAAATAAAGATAAAAGAGCATCTGAGTAGCTTTGGAACAAAGAGCGGAACCATTATTGAAATGGTATTTGTCAAAGATTAGATCTAATGGAAGACACATATGCGGTCCAGGGTTGCCAAAAGTTCATGAACCCATCCATGTCCTGTCTCAGTGCGAATGTCAACTTTTCCATCGAGTAAATGTCTTGGATCACGTTAGTCCAATCTTCAGGTGTAGGACAGTCCTTCAACATCCATTTTTTAGTTAGAGCTTTTTTGCTTGCCAATATTAAAACATTGAATAAGTATTTTCTAACCTTTTGGCAAGGATAATGGTAAAAAGCTTATAGTCCTGATTTAGTACACTGATTGGTCTGTAGTTGGAGCACTCTAGTTTATCCTTTTCAGGTTTAGGTATAACTGCAATGACCCCTTCTCTCCAGGAGGGGGGGATTTCCCCTGTGTGGAGGACATAATTAAATGTTTTCAGGAGGAGAGGAGATAGTTGCTGTTTAAAGGTTTTGTACCACTCTGCTGTATAGCCATCAGCTCCTGGGGATTTGTTAGCTTTAAGTTTCATAATTGCTTTTTCCAATTCTTTAGGATGTATTTCTGACAGTAGTGTTTTATTTTGTGACTCCGTAAGTTGGGGAAGGTTTAATGTGTTTAGGAATGCCTCGGATGCGTTTTTATGTTTTTTGTGGGAGTATAAGTTCTTATAGTAATTCTCGAAGTTTTTAAGAATATCCTGAATTCTGAATTTTATTTCCTTTGATACTGGGTCTCTGATTTTGTAGATTGCTCTTTCTGTTTGATGTTTCCTCAATTTATAGGCTAGCAATTTTGCCGATTTACTGCCTGCTTCATAGTATTTTTGTTTCAGAAATGTAAGTTTCTTCTGGATTTCTATTGTGTAGATCTCATTTATTTGGTTTTTAATTTCCTTAATCTTGAGCGAGTCAGTAGAATGAGTGTTGCCTTTGTGTTCTTTTTCTAGGTTCCTAAGTTCTGACTCTAATGTGGATAGTTTTTCTTGTCTTAAGTTTCTTTTGGGTTGCCAGTTTTGCAATAATCTTTCCTCTTATTACAGCTTTGCATGCATCCCACAGTATTAAAGGGGATACTTCTCCATTATCGTTATCTTCCAAATATCTGAGAATATCTGATTCCAATTCATCTTTCAATGGTCCTTTCAGGACATTTGAGTTTAACCTCCAAGAAAATGTATTATTTGTGTATTTTTGGATATTTAAGTCCATGTAGATCGGACTGTGGTCGGAGAGATCCATCAGTCCTATTTTACATGTTTTTACTCTTCCAATGTCTCTATTAAACATAAAAAAATAGTCAATCCTTGAGTAAGATGAATGTGGAGTTGAGTAAAATGTATAGTCTTTTACACTGGGGTTGAGTTCCCTCCACACGTCACAGATTCCCAGTTCTTTTAGTAGCATCCGAGTCTTCCTGTTTTGGGTGTTATTTTGATGTGGGGAATTACCAGAAGCATCCCAGTATGGATTCAGTCTAAGATTGAAGTCCCCACCACATATCACTAAACCTTGAGCTTTAGTTATCATTAGGTCGAATACATTTTTATAAAATTTCCAGTTAGCCCCTGGGGGAGCATACACATTCAGCAGGGTGATATCTTCTCCCTCTAGCCGCCCAGTTACCAAACTGTATCTCCCTTCTTTATCTTTGTGTTCTGATTTTTTTTCAAATGTAATTTTGGTTGATATCAATGTCGCTACTCCCCTCCTCCTCCCTGATTTATATGAAGATGAAGAGATCATTTTAAACCCTTGTCTACTGAGTTTATTGTGTTCCACGTCTGTTAGGTGGGTTTCTTGTAAAAATATTATTCCTGCTTTGTCTTTTTTCATTTTGCCTAGAATCTTGGATCTTTTAACTGGATTCAGGATTCCTTTTACATTATATGAAATTATTTTGGTTACACCCTCTTTCTCCATTGTGTTGTTTTGTTTAGTATAACTGTGTGGTGGCCCTCTTTTGTGCTACTCAGAAACTGAAAGAACATTAAAAACAAGAAAAACATTAAGAACATAGTGTAAAAAACTTTAAAACAAAAAGCTGTCATAAGAACTTCCTGAGCTGAGGTCTTTTTAAAGACCCTGTAAGAGCCTTGATGGAGTGAAGGCCCTGAGGGAAATTCCTCAAACTCTGTTACGTGTTGAGGGCCCTCTCTTACCACTGAAAGTAGTCCCATGCTTTTAACGTGAGTTTCAGAACCCAATCCAAACTTGTAATGATTTTTTTTTTTTTCCTTTTATGCCTCAACCCTGTGAAATTGTGTGCACCCTCCCACCCCCATCACATCAAACATTCACGCAAAAACAGTATTTGTTAGTATGAGGAGAACATGTGGATTATTGTCACATTTCTATTTTAACAAGTTTTTTTTTTTTTATTACAAAGACTTATTTGTTTCAAATAATATGATTGTTCCATGAAATGTTTTACCACATGCTGAATATGCATCTCCTTTAAAGTTTGTTACCTTGTATGAGGGGGGTTGGATGTGCGGATTGATTCAAGAGGAAGGGAAAAAAAAAAAAAAAAAAAAAAAAAAGGTCGCTATTCCAACCTGAAAACGGATAGTTTATCCGCGACGCTCTGGTGCTGGGTTTCCCGCTGCTGGTCCGTGGATTTTGAGGGTCTTTGTGTTGTCCATGTTTGCGCTTTGATCTTCTCACTCGGGTCTGCTGCGGGTTTAAATACCGTTACCGGGAGCCCTCTTTTCGCCATGTCAGCTGTTGCTTCTTCCGCCGAATTATAGAGACACGTTTCATCGCCGTAGAAGACCCTTAACTTCGCAGGAAATGGTGTCTGAAAGCGCAATTTCTTCTCTCTTAACACCTTTTTCGCGTCATTGTATTCCCTGCGCTTTTTAAGGACCTCCGGGGCGTAATCGTGTTCCACGTAGACTTTTCTCTCCTGGTGCATAAATCCTTTTTTCTGCCAGGCCAGTCTTACAACCTCTTGTTTTATTTTGAAATTGGAAAATCTTACCAACACCGAACGTGGGGGCGCTTCCGCCGCCGGCCTAGCGGCTAATGAACGATGTGCCTTTTCTATCTTCAGGTCGGTGGTTTGTGGAATATCCAATTTCTCTCTTAGTAAGGATTCCACGCATTCTGCCATTGAGTTAAAACCATTTTCGGTACCTTCTATCAGACCATGAATTCTTATGTTGTCTCTTCTCTGTTTTCCTTCTTGGTCGGTTAGCTTAGCCTCTATAGCTGCTTGTCTTTTGCGTAGGTCTAGCACAGAATCTTCGAGCACTTTTATTCGATCCTCTGTTTCCAAGATTCGGTTCTCGGCCTGGTCCACTCTGCTGTTTGTCCTTTTCAATTCTTCTCTGAATTCCCGAAATTCGGCCGTAACTTCTCGGCGAAAACGTCGTAGCTCCTCAAATAGTGATTTCAGGCTAACCCTTTTGTTAGCTATCACCAGTTCCTCGTCTTCTGAACGGAGATCTTCCAGTTCAGATTCTCCGGCCGATACGTGTCCTGGCCTGGAGAATTTCAGTTTCTTCTGTTTTCCTTTAGACATGATGATTTTGTCTTTTTTCACTCCTCCAAAAATCCGTTAAGTTTGATTTTCAAGGTGTTATCCTGGATTGGGTCTGAGAGCTTCAGTGTTAAGCTGCAGTCGCCATGGCGTCCAGACGAAAGCAAAGTTTGAAGGAAAAAATTATTATTTCAAATACAAATCATTATTTCTAACCCTGTCAATGTCTTGACTATATTTTCTATTCATTTTACAACTCATGGTGGTAAATAAGTGTGACTTTTCATGGAAAACACAAAGCAATTGTCTGGGTGACCCCAAACTTTTGAACGGTAGTGTACATACACATAAATATATAAATATATATACAAAGGGCGGAGCATTGTAGCAAGACGGAATAAACAGCATAACCGTCTACTTAGTTATCCTACATAGTATGAATATGTACCCATATATATTGTCACCCTCCGTAGCGACTGATATTGTCCTAGTTGTATACTGGAGGGGACCATTTGTGTAAGTCTGTTGCGTCTTTTGCATTCAATACTATTAGGTCATCACGATTTTTTGCTATCTCTGCGAGTAGCCCTGCTTAGGTTATACAGTCTGACAGCCGTAGGTAGGAAGGACCTGCGAAACCTCTCGGTTGCGCACCTAGGATGATGTAGCCTACTGCTAAATGAGCTCCTCAGTGCATTCAATATGTCCTGCATAGGGTGGGACTCGGACTCCAGCAGAGATGACAGTTTAGCCACCATCCTTCTCTCTCCCATCTCCTCCACTGGGTCAAGGCGTTTCCCCAGGACAGAGCTAGCTTTTTTGATCAGTTTGTTCAGTCTCTCCCTATCAGCTGCTGTAATGCCGTTGCCCCAGCAGACCACTCCAAAAGTGATGGCTGATGCCACCACCGTGTCGTAGAATGTCTTCAGCAGCACCCCTTGTACACCAAAAGACCTGAGCCTCCTCAGTAGGAACGGCCTGCGCTGTCCCTTCTTGTAGAGTGCGTCGGTATTGTGTGATCAGTCTAGTTTATTGTTCAGATGAACACCAAGGTACCTGTAGGATGTCACCATCTCAATGTCTGTTCCCTGTATGTTTACTGGTGCTGTGAGGGGTTGTCCTTGCCTGCGGCAGTCCACCACCAGCTCCTTAGTTTTCCTTGCGTTGATCTGGAGGCAGTTCCGATGGCACCAGTCCACAAAGTCCTGGATAAGTCCTCTGTACTCAGCTTCATCTCTGTTGGAGATGAGGCCGACGATCGCAGAGTCGTCAGAGAACTTCTGTAGATGGCAGTGTGTTGTGTTGTGTGAGAAGTCCGCAGTATAAAGGGTGAACAGGAAGGGAGCCAAAACCGTTCCCTGGGGGGCCCCTGTGCTACCGATGATCGTGTCAGACACACAATCTCGGGCTCTCACAAGCTGTGGCTGGTTAGTGAGGTAGTCCAGGATCCATGAAGACAGGTGCTGGTCCACCCCTGCGCACAGCAGCTTGTCCTTCAGGATCATCGGTTGAATGGTGTTGAAAGCACTGGAGAAGTCAAAGAACATGATCCTCACCGCATTCCCGGGCTTCTCCAGGTGGGACAGAGAACGGTGAAGGAGGAAGATCACTGCGTCCTCCACCCCAATGCCATGCTGGTAGGCGAACTGGAGTGGATCCATCGCTGGTCCCACCAGGGGGCAGAGGTGAGCAAGGAGCAGTCTCTCCAGGGTCTTCATCATGTGAGACGTCAGGGCCACTGGTCTGTAGCTGTTCAGATCTTTGGGGTGGGAAGTCTTTGGTACAGGTACCACACAAGATGTTTTCCACAACTGTGGTACCCTCCCCAGCTTCAGGCTCAGGTTGAAGATGTGCTCCACAATCCCACACAGCTGGTCTGCACAGGACTTGAGGAGCTTCACGTTGATGCCGTCCGGTCCCGAGGCCTTCCTCGCCTTGATCTTCCTCAGCTCCGTCCTCACCTGGGTCTTAGTGAGGGTCAGGTTGGGGGGCTGTGTGCTAGGAGTGTGTGTGGGGGGGGGGGGTGTTGGTGGAGTGGGGTGTGGACAGCAGGTCTCGATGACTTCAGAGGCAGCAGTGGTTGTTGTACAGTCGGGGGGGGAGGGCGATTGGTCAAACCTATTAAAAAACAGGTTCAGATTGTTTGCCCACTCCCTGTCCCCCTGGCCTGGGGGGAGGTATTCTGGAGCCCAGAGATGGTTTTAAGGTTTCTCCAGACCCCGCCGATGTCGCTCTGTTGCAGCTTGTCCTCCATCTTCTTCCTGAAGCTGTCCTTGCCTTCTCTGATCTTCCTGTAGAACCCAGCGCTACAAAAACAGCTTTGTCCCTGCTGCTGTCAAAGAGTTGAACAAGCTATAAAATTATATTGTACATATTCTATATTTACCTATTTTGTAAGATGTGTGCCTGTGTTTGTGTCTATGTTGAATGTAATTAGTGGCTTGTAAATATGGATGTCACCAACTGCAAAACAAATCTACCTACGGGTACAAATAAAGTAACCTGAACCTGAACCTGAACCTCCTCAGCTCCCTCTGTACGGACTTCAGCATCTCCCTGTTCCCCGACCTGAAGATCCTCTTCTTCTCTCTCAGAAGAGTTTTTATCTCAGGGCTGATCCAGGGTTTGTTGTTCGAGCAACACCGTATGGTCTTGGTGGGTACGGTGTTGTCCACACAGAAGCCGATGCAGTCCGCGATGGTGTGAGTGAGGCCATCAATGTCCTTACCATGTGGATCGCAGAGCTGCTCTGCGATCCACATGATATAAATAAATGCAGCATATCTCTGTCTGTTTGTGTGTGTCTTTGTCTGTGTGTGTGTGTTCCTTAGATAGCGCTCAAACCGCTGGCCAGACTGGCCTCAGATTTTATAAGTGCTTTGCTGAGGTTACGAGGGTGTGCATCCCCGAGTATGGAGCTGCTCAGTGAAAATACGTAATTTTTATCAATAAAAGTTTAGCCACCACTTTCTTCATGCCTTGGCTTCTAGAAGTGTGGCCGGGGCTTCGGATTGACTCCTTGGATAATAGGCATCATGACCAGTCACCAGAGCGCTGCACAAACAAAACAAGGAAGTGAAAAGCAACAAACCAGAAAAAGAGAATACTGATGATTTAGTGCTTAAAGAAATACTATAATGCTGCCGTGATTACGTAGCTCTAAAGGATAATTCAGCATATCGATGGCTGAAATGCAAAACCTATCTGCAGGATTATTTTTTCCCCTTGTCCTGTCAGGCAGCTAGGTGAGGAGAACAGAAATCTGATACCCTTATTGTGCCAAAACAGATCTACTTTGCCAAAAGGAGCTTTATACAGTACCCTACTATGTACTGAATATTGTTGTAATCTCCTCCTGTAATAACTTTTAATACTTTATTTATTTATTTATTTTACCCATGAAGGGCCCAACAGGATGGGGAATGGGTAAAGGAAGTGTGGGGAGGGGGAAAGAAAAGGGAGAGGGAAAGACAAAAAAGACAAACAAACCAACAACTGAAACAAACAGAAGACAGACTGCTTCTTCCACTGAAAAGGTCTCAACACGAGTGGTATCTACACCTGTTAAAGGGAAGACATTTGTGCGTGTGCATCCGTGTGCGTGTATATGAGAGTGCGCGCAAAATAAGTGTGTGCATGTGAGTGGTTTGTCAGTAAACATACAAAGTGGGCGGCCGGTCGCAGCAACTACCCCCCTCCTCCGGAAACCCCCGAGCAGGCAAGGCAGTGCCACCAAGCCCCACAGGGCACAGATGTCCGAGATCAGCAAGCCCCAGGAAAGCCAGGCATCCACCCCCGGAGGGATGGCCGAGGGAGGCCAGGCCAACAGGCGGCCGACGCAACGAACCTACACCCCCGGGCCCCCCGACCCCCCAGTGGGGCCAACAGCAGCGCCTGAGCCCCAGGCGCCGGGAGGCCAGTGCTTCCACCCTCCGGACCGGAGACCGGCCCGCAAGCCCCCCCCAGCACCACTGCCGCACACCCCGGGGGCCCGCAAGCCCAAAGAAGCCCCCCCCCCCATCCAGGGGAGCCCACGTAGCCGAGAGGTACTACCCCCTCAATCCAGCACCTCCCGACTAGCAGACACACCCATTCCCACACCGTCACACCCTCGTGCTCTCATACCCGCACCCACATGCACTCACTCACTCTCACTCCCCCACACAGTCCCACATTTGCACTCCCGGACCCACCCATTCGCTCTCACTCCTGTACCCACTCAATTTCACCCCCTTTCGCCCTCAGGGTCACCCATACACGCACTCTCACTCACACTCTGACCTACTCACATCCATTCGTGCTCTCCCCCACACACTCACCCACCCTCATTACTTAGGGTGACCGCGATGCAGCAAGCCTGAACACACACCAGCACCCGGCAGAGGCCGGGGAGACCACCGGTGCAGGCCAGCAGCCCCCCCCCCCCGACCCACTCCAGGGCAGCCACAGCCACAGAAGCAGACCCACACCCCCAGTGCCCACCCGAGCAACTGATCAGCAGACCATTGCAGGCACTCCGACACGCAAAGCGCCACACAAAACCGACACACCATCACCATCTCCACTCATCGCTCCCTTACTCAAGCTTACTCTCTTGTTCAATCCCTCTCTCACTCCCTTTCTCGCATCTCTTCATTCGGCAGCACCCAGGGATTTTGACAACCTGACGGGTCCCAGGCCCCCCACCGGGCCCCCAGGCCCTCGGCAGAAGGAGGGCAACAGGGGTGGGGGAAGACCCCCACCCCCCCTCCCCCTTGCACAAATTATGATAGGTGTGTGTCGGTTGCATGATGTGATTGTGTACAGGTGTGTGAACTACCATAGTGCATTTAAAATTAGGGGGATGGTGGTTGGAGCACCACTAGCCACTGAGATGGGCAATGGGGCGGGCCCCCCATCCCCTCAAGCCCTCAGTGTCTAAAATGCAATTGAAATTGAGGTGAGGGCAGCCCCACTGCGCAGCAGAGGCATTCCCTTCACCGACACAGTGCGGCACACCCCGCCCCAAAACCCTAAGTGTATCCAAGAAGATGTATATTCCACCCAGAATTGGGGGAGGGGGCAGGAAATAAGACTGGGAGGGAGGCGGTCCCAAAGGGAGGCTGCCCCGCCCCCCCCAGAAGCCAGCTCGCAAACTGGTTCAGGAGGCCATCCACTTCCCCCAAATCCCAACCCAGGGCGAGGGCCGCCAGGCTCGAGCAGCCCAGGACCCACCAGCGTCGCGCCCTGGCGCTCCCAGCACCACAAACATGATGGAGCAGCCACATCCAGTCCCACTCATCTTGCACACATGAACATGCACAACAACAATAGTCACAATAGTGAACAATGGGCTGGACCCATACGGCGTCCCACACGCCAAACGGCACCCCCGAGCGCCCATCGCAAGCCCACCAACCATCCTCCCCAGACATACACCGACAGCAGCAGGCCACCCCACAGCCTCAGCCACCCCGGAGCAGCCCGACAGCAACACGGCCCCCCCGTTGCAGGATTTTCTGATGGACAAGGAAGGCTGCTCATATCTGTCTGCAAGACAGTCCCGCCCTTTATTGCGACAGAAAATTATTCTGATGAAAAAAAAAATAGCACAGCATTCTGCAAGAAAACAAAAAGTTTATTTTTAGTTTTCTCAAAAAAGTGCATTTTTCAGATAGGAGGTTTGGCATGTCAGCCATCGATATGTGGAGAATACGAGCTGCACGGGGAAAGGGGAGGGGGGCAAGCAGCTGGACTGGCTGATCGCAGTCCATCCCAGGGAGCCAAGACCAGCCTGCCTGATTAACGGGACAGAGTCTCGGCTGCTGTTTCACCCATGCCACTGCTGTCCTTTGTGGCACCATGGGTTCAACATAGCTGTGCACCAGGAGGAGCGCTATCGATGAATTAAAAGTTAATAATAATAATATACCACCATGATTGTGCAGCGGAATAGCTAGATCAATTGCATATCATATGCGGACACATACACACACGCTGACTAAACAATGACCGTGACAAAAACCACCCAAATAGCGAAATAAATCATTCTTTATTGACTGACAAATGGGCAACACTGATGCAACAGATGCAGCCAAACCGGTCGTTCTTCTGAGTATAATGTTTGGTGTTTTGTACTTATAATATTGCTAAAATATAAAAGGATGCACTACAATGGGTTTCAAATATTTGTAAACGTGTCCTGTTATAGTATTACATGAGTTTATTGATGAGTATAAACTACACATGTAAACTAAAACAATTATAATGGTGACTGGACAACTCCCATTCCCCAAAGTGCAAGATACAATACTTATGAATATAACTCATAAAAGATCACACAAATAAGTCTGACAAACAAATAAACATTCATTTTCAATAATTCTGTAATCAATATTCACACAATCAAATAAATCTTAGTGATCAGTCCCTTTTATATTTGTCAAAGTCTAACATGTGGGATTGCCTACATATAGGCTACACCTCTTTGTATTCCACTTTCAAACACAGCCTACATTTGGGCCTGTAAAGCCTAACTGGGCTACATGTTTTCAAACAAGAATACTTGCTTTCTACAGGCAGGCACTAGTATGTATACATTAGTGGTATGACAAATCAGTACAGTGACACTGAATTCCTTGTAGCAAACATTTTTTCTATATCAGACAATTAAAGTGGTCTAATATCATCTGAATATGATGCCTTGTGTGCTTTACAAATAATCTGCATATAAATTCTTGTTTTAACACACATGGACTGCTTTTGTTTATTTACACTTCAGATTGTATAATTTGGGGAAAAGCATAGTCTAAGTTGTCCATAAACTACTGCACAAACTATGAACATTTAAAGTAAATCTAAACAACATATGCTCCACCATTTTTCATTGAGAACAACTAGTTCATGCAACTGTTGGTATGATAATACCTGTATGTCATTCATGAATTGCCCATGTTTGCATCATATATGGGTAACCATTTCAAATTCAATTTTCAGGACTTCTCAAAATTGTGATTGGTAACCATTGGATTCATGATCAGCACACCCAAAGTTGTGTTAAAACACCTTGTAACCAACTTTTAACACAAAATGCCTCAACTTTCTTTAAAATGGCCCTTTTCTGATTTTCTGTCCTGTCTGAAGAGCTCGGTGGAGGAGGTTTTTAAACTTTTAGTAATCTGTGGAGTCTCAGATATACAGTATATTTACCATAAAGTGACTGAAACAATTTTCCCCAGCCTCAAAGCACACCTGTAGAAGCTGCTGTCACAAGCTACGGAGAAACACAGCAATGAAACAGGTAGAAATATCATTTACTGTTTTGGTGTTCTGGGTGAAAAATTGACAGATGAGCCACCTCACAGTAGAAGAATGCACAACATTTATTTTGAGGTTATGTGAAAAACATGTTTTAACAGCAAAGCACATGCACGTCTGTTTACCCTCACCAATACTTCCCCGTCTGGGATGACAGGAGTTTCCTGGCGCATGTGCAGTTCACTGCGACCACTGCGTTCTTGTACGTGTGGTCACTTTTTGGGGCCTGCATGCGCTTGGTCAGCGCTCACCCTCTGCATAGGGTTTGCACACGAATGTGTCCACTGTGATCGCTTGTGCACCAGCACCTTTTTGCCACTATGAACTGGGCTTAAAACGGTATTTGTTTATATAGCTCTTCTTTTTTAAAAAAATCTCTGGATGACCAAAGTACTTAACAGATTCAGTTATCTACCCATTTCCATGTACAGTGGTGTGAAAAAGTGTTTGCCCCCTTCCTGATCTCTCATGTTTTTGTATGTTTGTCACACTTAAATGTGACAAAAAAAAATAATCCAAACCTACATGGCCCTGTGTGAAAAAGTGATTGCCCCCTAAACCTAATAACTGCTTGGGCCACCCTTAGCAGCAACAACTGCAATCAAGCATTTGTGATAACTGGCAATGAGTCTTTCACAACGCTGTGGAGGAATTTTGGCCCACTCATCTCTGCAGAGTTGTTGTAATTCAGCCACACTGGAAGGTTTTTGAGCATGAACCACCTTTTTAGGGTCATGCCACAGCATCTCAGTCAGATTCAGGTCAGGACTTTGACTAGGCCTCTCCAAAGTCTTCATTTTGTTTTTCTTAAGCCATTCAGACGTGGACTTGCTGGTGTGTTTTGGATCATTGTCCTGCAGCAGAACCCAAGTGCGCTTCAGCTTGAGGTCACGAACAGATGGCCTGACATTCTCCTTCAGGATTTCTTGGGAGACAGCAGAATTCATGGTTCCATTTACCACAGGAAGTCTTCCAGGTCCTGAAGCAGCAAAACAGCCCCAGACCATCACACTACCACCATCATATATTTCACTGTTGGTGTGATGTTCCTTTTCTGAAATGCTGTGTTACTTTTACCTTCCAAAAAGTTCAACTTTTGTGTCATCAGTCCACAGAGTATTTTCCCAAAAGTCTTAGGGATCATCAAGAGGTTTTCTGGCAAAACTGAGAAGATGTTCTTTTTGCTCAGCAGTGGATTTTGTCTTGGAACTCTGCCATGCAGGCCATTTTTGCCCAGTCTCTTTTCTTATGGTGGAGTCATGAACACTGACCTTAACTGAGGCAAGTGAGGCCTGCAGTTCTTTGGATGTTGTTGTGGGGTCTTTTGTGACCTCTTGGATGAGTCATTGCTGCGCTCTTGGGGTAATTTTGGTCGGCCAGCCACTCCTGGGAAGATTCACCACTGTTCCATGTTTTTGCCATTTGTGAATAATGGCTCTCACTGTGGTTCACTGGAATCCCAAAGCTTTAGAAACCTTTTCCAGACTGACAGATCTCAATTACTTCGTTTCTCATTTGTTCCTAAATTTCTTTGGATGGCAGCATGATGTCTAGCTTTTGAGGATCTTTTGGTCTACTTCACTTTGTCAGGCAGGTCCTATTTAAGTGATTTCTTGATTGAGAACAGGTGTGGCAGTAATCAGGCCTGGGTGTGGCTACAGAAATTGAACTCCGCTTTCAAAAGATGTGATAAACCACAGTTAATTTATGTTTTAACGGGGGACTGGGGGGTGGAAATCACTTTTTCACACAGGGCCATGTAGGTTTGGATCTTTTGTTTACCCTTAATAATAAACACCTTCATTTAAAAACTGCATTTTGTGTTTACTTGTGTTATCTTTAATATTTAAATTTGTTTGATGATCTGAAACATTTAAGTGTGACAGACATACAAAAAAATGAAAAGTCAGGAAGGGGGCAAACACTTTTTCACACCACTGTATATCACATATTCACGCACAACATTACAAAGACAGCAGACGGCGAACCCCTCACCTTCTGATCACAGTACACTACACTCTTCCCCTACACTATAGCAGTGGCAGTGAGGGTGAGCTGATCTGAAAAGGTTTTGTCAGACTGATCAACTCTTCTGTAGCAACAGACAATGTGTATTTGGCTCCGGCTTACGTATTCATAGACAGTGCGTAAAATAAATATTTCAACAAGTAAACAGTACTGAGGAGGTATAAGATATATTTAACACTTATGATGCAGGGCAGCACGGTGGCGCAGTGGTTAGCACAGTGGCAGTACAGCAAGAAGGTCATGGGATCGATTCCACCCTTGACCATCGTGGGTTTGATCCCACCCCCAGACCATCGGTGACCCTTCTGTGTGGAGTTTGCATGTTCTCCCCGTGTCTGCGTGGGTTTACTCCGGGTACTCCGGTTTCCTCCCACATGCCGAAGACATGCAGGTTAGGTTAATTGGCATCAACTGGGGATTCTAAATTGTCCTTAGGTGTGGATGTGAGAGTGAATGGTTGTCTGTCTCTCTGTGTTGGCCCTGCGATGGACTGGCGATCTGTCCAGGGTGTACCCTGCCTCTCGCCCAGAGATGCTGGGATAGGCTCCAGCCCACCCCCCCCACCCCGCCGCGACCCAAAAGGATTAAGCGGCAGAAGATGGATGGATGGATGGATGGACTTGTGATGCATTTTGAACCAGAAACAAGCTTGATGTAGGATTAAAAGCAATTAAAATAATGCAGTCACAAGGCTACATGGAAAAATACACAGATTTACTAGATATATACATGTAGATACTGTATAAATAAGTATTTTATGCATCAGCAATGGACAATTACAGTGTACTTTTTGGTACAACACCGGCAAAAACACTCCCTTCTCCTCTTGGCAGAGGTAACTAGAAGAGTACTCGGAGAGCGCAGACCTCCGCCAAGCGCCACAGTTCCCCCCATACAGTGTTTGTGTGTACGTTTTCAGATTCCTTGACCATGAAAACATATGACTAGCAATTGGATTGACAATGATAGGATTAGTGGTTCAGTAGTTATTCACGAAAATGGCATTTTCCGTAATGGCGGCCACAGTTCCCCCCATACAGTGTTTGTGTGTACGTTTTCAGATTCCTTGACCATTAAAACATATGACTAGCAATTGGATTGACAATGATAGGATTAGTGGTTCAGTAGTTATTCACGAAAATGGCATTTTCTGTAATGGCGGCCACAGTTTCCCCCATACAGTGTTTGTGTGTACGTTTTCAGATTCCTTGACCATGAAAACATATGACTAGCAATTGGATTGACAATGATAGGATTAGTGGTTCAGTAGTTATTCACGAAAATGGCATTTTGCGTAATGGCAGTTTTCTTCTGGACGGTGATCCGGATCACCACCAAAATCTAATCATCTGTAGGATACCCCATTTCTGACAATCTGTGAAAATTTCATGAAAATCCGTCCATAAGTTTTTGAGTTATCTTGCTAACAAACAAACAGACAGACAAACCAACGCCGATGATCACATAACCTCCTTGGCGGAGGTAATAAAAATGAAACATTGTCCAGTGCTGTATGTTTACATACCATGTGGGTAACGTGTCTCACAAGACATCCCTAGCTTCTCTGCCGGTACTCTGTTCCTCATGTCATTACACACCTATCCTGAAAATGTCATCAAAATCCATTCATAAACCGCACAGTTTGTTTGCTTTTTCTTGGTGTCTTCAGATGAAAAAATTATGTCAACCATCACATACTGTGTATGGGTGTGGAGGTGAACAACTCCGTGGGCCCGTTTTAAAGGGGTGGACACGTCTTAAAGGGGAAGCTCAATATTATTATTGTTTTCCCCCAAAAAAAATCCTGTATGCACATCGTGATCCAGATCACCACCAAAATCTAACCATCGGTTCCCCACACCATTACACACCTTTCCTGAAAATTTCATCAAAATCCATTCAGAAATTTTTGAGTAATGTTGCTAACCAACCAACCAATCAACCACCCACCCTGGTAAAAACATTACCTCCTCTGCAGAGGTAAAAAAAAAAAAAAAAAAAAAAAGTCATTGTTAGAGAGTTTGAGTGTTATTTCTGACAAAGAAGTCTGTCTGTGATCTTTTTATGAGCGTGTCACGTTGAAAATGAGTGTGTGATTTGTTTTTATTTTGATATACCCCCCCCCCCCACCACCACCTCCCCGAGGCCAACAAGTTTTGAGACCACTGCTAATGCATCTTTATGTTGGAGAAGGAGGTTTTGGGGTAAAAGTATAATACTCATTTGTAGGACTGACCTCTCCATAGCTGTTCCTCCCAGGCATCCATGCTTCAATGTCATACTTTCTGTGTGCTGAAGGACCCAGTTCCTGTGTTGGCATGTCCAGTACTCTGAAAGAAAGCATACACACAAGAGATTCCTCACAAAACAAAGCCAGCAAACCTGTTGAATTTAACTAAAACAAGACAAACTCCAGCAACGATACCAGTGTGAACCTCTAAGTAATCTCTTGGTCTTGACCCAGACAAGCTAAAAGATAGACATTCTAAAATCCAGGGGTTAAACATTTTAACAGGATTTGTTGACAGTTTCTGCCTCAAGATGGTGCTAACAAGTCATGCTATTGATTATATCTATGTCTGTCAAAACATTATTATTTATCTTTTTTAATTAAAATAGTTATTACTTATTACATCTGTGTAATTATAATGCTGCAATTAAAACATGAACACTGACAGAAATTTCTGACATAGCATTTATAAAGATGTAAACAAAAAAGCAGTGGCACAGAAACTTCTTGGCACCACAGTGGCTATTTCAGGTAAGTTTACATTTATTAAATGTATTTGTTTTGATAAATTTTATTAAACACAAAAACATCAGGACAGTCAGTTCACTACAACATTTTCATCAAATATACAAATGGAATCCATTCATAGGTTTCGTGATCAGCCTCTGATTAGGGCCTGCACATGTTATGTATGAGACACTGGCACATGCGCGTTAACAACATCTGCAATATGCAAAAACAGCTTGAACACCAGTAGCAGTATATTTTTCATGTGCTTATGCATTTATGTGCTACTGTTTTGGAGCAGCATTTGGTGGTACTGCACTTTAATGCAGAAGAAGAGGCAGGGTGGATGTCAATTGCAGAAGAAGGAGGAAGAAGTTATGAGCATCAGGGCTTCCTCTGGTAACATTTCTGTGTGGCGGCCCGCCACCCTGAGGAAGTATGCCGCCACACCTATGATATATTAATTTAAGAAAAATTAAATATGGAAAAAAAAAAAAAACTCCGCAAGCGCACACATGAACAACGTGCATGACCGTCATCAGCGCGGAAATGCTCTGCCCGCCCACATGACCATTTGTGCAGGCAGAGAGTGTCTCTCTAGCATTGCTGTCCGAGAGAAACATGAGCTTATTAAAGTACTTTAAATGTGGAAAAAAGTAGAAGAGATAAGCAGTGGAGGCATTTATGGTGGTTTTAACCCACTGGTAACTGGAACAACAGTGAGGAATGGCTTAGCTAACAGGTCTGGTTAGGCTTCATTGCAGGGAAAGGCAACAGTGACTGATGAATCGTTTATTTCACCAGCTACTGCAATACTGACTAATAATTTATGTTCATTATTACGTACCTGGCAAGTTAAGATGACCAAAATTCACAAAGTTAATGACTTTAATCCGTCAGCAGCCTTGAGACAAACTAAACGTGCCAAGATTTGGATTTCAAAATAAGGGAGGTTTTTCCTGCCGTCTGGTTGGTGAGGCGATTTCCAAAAACACTATAAATATATAGAAATATTATAACAGAAATAACTGCATCTTTGGTCATGTAATTTATTTCTTTAAATATAATTTTAATAATTATATTTCTTTGAATTCAAAGTTAAAATTATTGTTCTGTTCTGGCTCTACAAAATTATGGTCAAAAGTTTAAATTGTATGAGGAAAAAGTAAAAAAATTGCCACATTCTGTTTCAAATTTATTTTAAAAAACCCAGTAATTTTATAATAATCTGCCTCTGACCATCAGACAGGCCTCTTCACTGTCCAGTTTTAAAACTCCGCTTAAAAACCATTTTTATTCTGGGCTTTTGACCCAGTTTGAGACATTGATTTTATTTGTTCTTATTGTCTCTATTGCATGACTATTGTTTTGTTTGTGCTGTTTGGTACTTTAGCTGTATTTTATTGTTTTTATATTTTATTTATCGATGTACAACACTTTGTGTCAAATGTAGTTGTCTTAAAAGAGGCTGGAGTGTGGTGAGCATCGTGATGGCTGAATGGATGGAGACGGGAGGAAAATATGGGCCAGGCAGAGTGACATTAACATGGTATATTTAAGTATTTGTTTAGATACTGCAAGTCACATATTGCAAAATTCTATTTCATGTTACTGCTTTTCCAAATAACAAAAAAAAAAAAAATCAGCTCTCACTGTCATTCATATGACCCTGGTACTAAACCAGGTTTTAGTGACACCTTTGGTTTGGCATGCTAACTACAGCCCCATTCACTCCATTCCTACAGTGCATCTGGAAAGTATTCAAGGCACTTCACTTTTTCCACATTTTGTTATGTTACAGCCTTATTCCAAAAGGGATTAAATTCATTTTTTCCTCAAAATTCTACACACAATACCCCAAAATGACAACGTGAAAAAAGTTTTGGTTTTTTTTAAGATTTTTCCAAATTTATTAAAAATAAAAAAACCTAAGAAATCACATGTACATAAGTATTCACAGCCTTTGCCATGACGCTCAGAATTGAGCTCAGGTGCATCCTGTTTCCACTGATCATCCTTGAGATGTTTCTACAGCTTAATTGGAGTCCACCTGTGGTAAATTCAGTTGATTGGACATGATTTGGAAAGGCACACACCTGTCTATATAAGGTCCCACAGTTGACAGTGCATGTCAGAGCACAAACCAAGCATGAAGTCAAAGGAATTGTTCTGGAGACCTCCGAGACAGGACTGTCTCAAAGCACAAATCTGGGGAAGGGTACAGAAAAATTTCTGCTGCTTTGAAGGTCCCAATGAGCACAGTGGTCTCCATCATCCATAAATGGAAGAAGTTTGGAACCACCAAGACTCTTCCTAAAGCTGGCCGGCCATCTAAACTGAGCAATCGGGGGAGAAGGGCCTTAGTCGGGGAGGTGACCAAGAACACGATGGTCACTCTGTCAGAGCTCCAGCGTTCCTCTGTGGAGAGAGGAGAACCTTCCAGAAGGATAACCATCTCTGCAACAATCCACCAATCAAGCCTGTATGACAGAGTGGCCAGACGGAAGCCACTCCTTAGTAAAAGGCACATGGCAGTCTGCCTGGAGTTTGCCAAAAGGTGCCTGAAGGACTCTCAGACCATGAGAAACACTATTCTCTAGTCTGATGAGAAAGAGTGAACTCTCTGGCGTGAATGCCAGGCATTATGTTTGGAGGAAACCAGGCACCGCTCATAACCACACCAATGCTGGTGGCAGCATCATGCTGTGGGGATGTTTTTCAGTGGCAGGAACTGGGAGACTAGTCAGGATAGAGGGAAAGATGAATGCAGCAATGTACAGAGACTTCCTGGGTGCAAACCTGCTCCAGAACACTCTTGACCTCAGACTGGGGCAACGGTTCATCTTTCAGCAGGACAACAACCCTAAGCACACTGCCAAGATATCAAAGGAGTGGCTTCAGAACAACTCTGTGAATGTCCTTGAGTGGCCCAGCCAGAGCCCAGACTTGAATCCAATTGAACGTCTCCGGAGAGATCTGAAAATGGCTGTGCACCGACACTTCCCATCCAACCTGATGGAGCTTGAGCAGTGCTGCAAAGAGGAATGGGTGAAACTTTCCAAAGATAAGTGTGCCAAGCTTGTGGCATCATATTCAAAAAGACTTGATGCTGTAATTGCTGCCAAAGGTGCATCAACAAAGCATTACGCAAAGGTTGTGAATATTTATGTACATGTGATTTCTTAGTTTTTTATTTTGAATAAATTTGAAAAAAATCTCAAAAAAAGTTTTCACATTGTCATTATGGGGTATTTTGTGTTGAATTTTGAGGGGAAAAATGAATTTAATCCCTTTTGGAATAAGGCTGTAACATAACAAAATGTGGAAAAAGTGAAGCGCTGTGAATACTTTCCGGATGCACTGCACACCACACAGATGCTTTGACAGGGAATCCAGCCCACAGTCCTTAATAGAAATGACAGGATGGCTGAACTGTTAACTGTTGTTCAAGTTATCCATATGTGTGTGTGGAACTCGCAAAGCTCAAATATTAGGAGATACAATTTGGGCTTTTATCATAATATGCAAGTACACAGAAATGGGTTTATTTAAGCACTGACCTGTAGTGGAGTTCTAGAGCAGAAAACATCTCTTTCTGCAAAGAGACAAATTCCTCAAGTAGCTGAGCGCTTTCTTCTCCAGTTTCATCAGCTGTCACTCCAAACATCTCTACCTGAACAGAGCCCATACAAACACACATAGTTAACACATTTTGATCATCTCCATACAGTTCAAAAGTTACTTCAGCTAGATTTCTACAATGCATCTGTAAAACTAAAACAGTTGTATGCAAAAATTTGGCCACCACTTGACAAATAGTATACATAATGACAACTTTGTCAATCCATACAGCCAATTATGTACAGTAGAACGAAATTATGCTTCTCCTATCTACAGTGTCCGTCACATCTAGAATTGGAGGGGCCACTACCATGCAAGTCACTGCTGCAAACAACTTTCCTTCCCCTATTCTATTATGCTGAGCACCAAAGTAGAAGGTAAGAAGTACCATTTTTATATAGTCTTTGTTATTGGGTGGTGGGCTGAGTGGCTCTAAG
Organism: Pholidichthys leucotaenia; assembly: GCA_020510985.1. Lineage (NCBI taxonomy): Eukaryota > Metazoa > Chordata > Actinopteri > Cichliformes > Pholidichthyidae > Pholidichthys > Pholidichthys leucotaenia. Next base: position 118,380,468 of record CM035847.1, read on the forward strand.
TGCTTTAGTTTTTGAGTTGATTGATCCCCATGGAGGGAGTAGCTGATTTTCACAGATACAGTATTCTAAGGCGTATTCTTCAAAACATGAATCTGTTTGTTGGCAGGCTAAGTATATTCATATCTTTATGAAAATTAAATTTTAGTTACAAAACCTGATAAGGCAGCTCTGAGACGAACACTAAGGACCACTATAGGCTTAACTAATCAAATCAGAACTGAATTCGACCAATGAGCTGCATCACTGTTGGAAGTGCATGTGAAAGATGGGCTGACAAGGCTGCATGTTCGTCAGCTAGGTAAGCATAATCATGTTATATTTCTGTCCCTGTATCTTCTTTTTGTGTTACAGATCTCCATAGTTAATATTACAACCAAATGCATGCTCACTATTGTCCCTTATCTTGTGTAGCATATTACTAAATAAATAAATAATTCCACGTCCTTGGCGTTGCTATCCTGTTAATATGAAAGAATCCCTGCTAAAAAAACAACAACAAAAAAAAAAAGAAGCATCAGACCAGCATCAAAGCTGTTCTGTGTTTTATGTTTTACATCAGTGTCTTTTTTCCATATTGTTCACCTTTTTCCGCTTTAGTTCTTGTTTTATAGATTTTTTTTGTAATAATTTGTAAAAAGCTTAGTAAAAAAGGTGTATCTACTACAGTATAACAATGATCTAACATTTATTACAGATGTGGTGCTTAGGCAGACTGGAACCCGTTTTTGTTGAGCAGAGACCCCAGTTTGGTTGGGCATTTGTATCTGAAGTATGTGGTTGCTTATCTAAAATATTGTAAAGGAGGCAAAATTGGGTGGGAAGCTTAATTATGGACAACTACACTGTATGAAAGCTCAGTTAAGTCAACTGTATTCTTTTTTTTTTTTTTTTTTAAATGTGAAGCATTTCATCATTCATCCAATTCACCATTCAGAGTAAAAAAAAATCCTTGAATCCAGCTGACTAGACTGAGCTTTCATACAGTATACTTACCCACCCGGATGACTGAGAATCTTCTTCAAAGTGTGGACTATGTCATTACTGTATGAATGTTCATTCTAAAGATAACTAGCTACATTGTGTTAACATTTTCTCTTCTGTTCTCCAGGTAACTCCAGGTGCTCAGACATTCCTGACATCTCCTGGACTTGTCTTGTTTGTCTTAAATTGACTATTAATGTTTAGTCATTAATGTACATGGTCAGTTCAACTGGAGTTGATCAGATTAAAGCTGCTTACCATCACTTGCTTAAGCTGATTTTTCTCTCATTTTTCGGGCTCAATATTTCTTGTTAGTATACAGCATGTAGCATCGTCTATGAAAGCCTATGTGGACTGGCACATCTGAAGTGTGGCTATCAAGCAGCTTATATTTTTATATGTCTTTTCAGTTATTTTGCTTTCCTTTGTATCTAGATTCACAAAGTCCAGAGAACGCTTCTATCTGAATATTGAATTGTATTTACATATGCAGCACACCACAGATCACCCTGCTGACATTCACAGTAACTAATGAAAACGTGGGTCTGATTTGACATAAGAGTCATTACCAATAAAGATAGGGCCAAATCAAGGCAGTAAACTGGGAGGCAGAAAAAGAGTGAGACAAAGTAGTTTTTTTTGACATTCTGATCAGATTTAAATACACAAATGATGCTGGTGTAATAGTCAATTATGAATCAATATTAAATTTGATAAAGATGTTGTGATACAATAGTCTTGTGGTATGGTTTTTTTTTTTTTTCAAAGAATAAACTGTATCATCTATGTAATGATCTGAGGTAATGAATCAGGGCTTTTTTTTTCCCCCACAATATTTTTTATTGAACCTTTTTTTTTTTTTTTTTACAAACATGGCACAAACAATCAAACACTAACACTAAAATAATTTAAAAATAATAATAAAAAAAACCACTAACAACAAAAAAAAAAAAATGTACTAAAAACACCAACAACCACTAACAAAGGCAAATCAACAACAATGCTCCTCTGTTTAGTCTAGGTAATCTATTACATAAGAATACATATTATACATTCACCAGTTTGGAATTTGCAAGGTCCACACATATCATTCACCTTCTTCTTCAGAAGTTATGTTTAATTTCTTTACATAATCAATGAAAGGTCTCCATATATTCTCAAACACATTTTCCTTTGATTTCAATATATATGTTATTCTTTCTAGTGGAAGGTTTGTTAACATCTGTCTTAACCACTGAGTCACATCTGGTCTATGAGTCTTTTTCCACAATAGTACAATACATTTTTTGGCATTAAGCAAACCGAGGTCTATAATGCTCTTTCACTCTTATTAAAGTTATGTTTTTCTGGATACAGACCCAACAAAAGCAGTTTAGGGTTCAATGTGAATTGTTTTGAAATTATTTTTTCAATTGTTACCCTCACCTCTTCCCAAAACATTCTGATTTTTCTACATTCCCATAAACAGTGAAATGGGGTTCCTTTACTTTCCACACATTTTGTGTGTGTATCTGGTATGTTTTTGTTATATCTATTTAACTCCACTGGTGTAACATACATCCGCATTAACCATTTAAAATGTATCAATTTAAGACGTACATTTATTGATTTGGTTTGAGCTTCTGCACAAGCCATTTCCCATTGCTCCTCTGAAATTTCAATTTGCAGGTCTTCTTTCCAATAATTCAGTCTTTTCTGTGAGTTTTCACTTGAGAATAGTGTCAATGAGTTACAAAACTCTGAAATAATACCCTTTCTCTTACTATCTTTCGTCAAAATTTTTTCCAAGGATGAATAAGTAGGTCGGGTGAGAGCATTATTTTGATTTGATCGAATAAAATTTCTAAGCTGAAGATATTTAAAAAAATGTGTTCTATTAAGATTGAATTTAATCCTCAGTTCTTCAAAAGACATTATGTTATCTGAGTGTGACAAATATAAGTCTTGAATCTTTTGAATCCCTTTTAAATTCCATACTTTAAATATAGCATCCGCTCTCGCTGGTGTAAAATATTGATTACCCCATATTGGGCTAAATTGTGACAATAAGTGTGGTTCTTTTAAATATTTTTTGGTTTCACACCACATTTTGATCATGTGCTTTACAATTGGATTTTTGTCTGAGTATATGAATAAGGGAAGAGGTAAAGGTAAATTGTATGATTCCATTTCAGTCCAGTGAGGAGGATCATTTGATGAAAAATAATATGTCATAGACCTCAGTTGTGCAGACCAGTAATACAACATAAAGTTTGGACATTTCAGACCTCCACGATCAAATGGTAAATATAGAAAGGACAAACGTAATCTAGCCTTCCTATTGTTCCATATAAATTCCACTAACTTTTTTTTAATTCTTGAGAATACATCTGAAGGTGGTGGTAAAGGAATGTATTGAAATAAATAAAATATTTTTGGTAAGATATTACTTTTAAGTATATTAATTCTCCCGATCATCGACATTGGTAGTGACATCCATCTCTGAAGTAACTCATTAATGTCTGTCATTAAGGCTTCATAGTTGGCACTGGCGACTGATTCTAGCTTAGGCAAAATTTGAATTCCTAAATATTTAAACTAATTTACAACATTGAATTAATTTACCTCAGGAGCTGGGTGATTTCTCTGGGTCTCATTTAGCATTAATATTGAAGATTTTGTTTTATTTATTTTATATCCTGATACTTCCCCAAAGTTCTTTATTAAATTTAACAAGGTCGGAATTGATTTTTTTAAAATCCGGCATAAACAAAATTATGTCATCGGCATACAGGGAGATTTTATGTTCTGTTGGTCCTACTTTAATTCCATATATTTGTGGATATAAACGTACTGTCATCGCTAAAGGTTCAATTGCCATAGTAAACAATAAGGGTGAAAGTGGACAGCCTTGTCAACATCCTCTATTGATTTTTATTGATTTTGAGATATTGCTGTTTGTTAGGATTTCTGCTGTAGCATTATTGTATATTATCTGGACCCATTTTATGAAATTATTTCCAAGTCCAAGCCTTTGTAGGACTTCAAAAAGGTAGGGCCATTCGACCCTATCAAAGGCCTTTTCGGCGTCCAATGATAGGAGAGCTAAATCCGTTGCTTCTTTATTGGAATAAATAATATTAAATAGTCTTCTTACATTATGGAAGCCTTGTCTTCCCATTATAAAGCCATTCTGATCTCGGTTAATAATATTTGGTAATATTTCTTGTAGTCGTCTTGCTAAAATTTTACAGATTATCTTAAGATCAGCATTTAATACTGAACCCGCGCAAGGCCCCCGGCCCAGACGGCGTGTCTCCCTCCACCCTGAGACTCTGTGCGAAACAGCTGGCTCCTGTATTCACAGACATTTTTAACACCTCCCTTAAGTTATGCCACGTGCCATCCTGCCTCAAATCCTCCACCATCATCCCTGTCCCCAAGAAGCCACGGATCACTGGACTTAATGACTACAGACCTGTAGCGCTCACCTCTGTAGTCATGAAGTCCTTTGAGCGCCTGGTCCTGTCCCACCTCAAGTCCATCACCACCCCTCTCCTGGACCCGCTGCAGTTTGCCTACCGAGCCAACAGGTCTGTAGACGATGCAGTCAACCTGGCCCTCCACTCCATCCTGCAGCACCTGGACTCCCCGGGAACCTACGCCAGGATCCTGTTTGTGGACTTCAGCTCCGCATTCAACACCATCCGCCCCGCTCTGCTCCGGGACAAGCTGTCCCTGCTCAACGTGCCTGACTCCCTCTGCAGGTGGATCATCGACTTCCTGACGGACCGGAGGCAGCATGTGCGGCTGGGAAAGACTGTCTCAGACTATACTAGCATCAGCACCGGATCACCCCAGGGCTGTGTACTTTCCCCCCTACTCTTCTCCCTTTACACCAACTCCTGCACCTCCAGCCACCAGTCTGTCAAGTTGATCAAGTTTGCGGACGACACCACCCTCATCGGGCTCATCTCCAACGGCGACGAGTCCGCCTACAGGAGAGAGGTGGCCCAGCTGGCGTCCTGGTGCAGCAATAACAACCTGCAGCTGAACGCTCTGAAGACAGTGGAGATGATTGTAGACTTCAGGAAAGTCACTACTCCTCTGCCCCCCCTCACCCTCTCAGGCTCTCCCATCACCACTGCTGAGTCCTTCCGCTTCCTAGGCACTACCATCACCAGGGACCTCAAATGGGAGCTGACCATCAGCTCACTCATCAAAAAAGCCCAGCAGAGGATGTTCTTCCTGCGGCAGCTGAGGAAGCTCAAGCTACCCACCAAGATGTTAGTGCAGTTCTACACAGCCATCATCGAGTCCATCCTCACCACCTCCATAACCGTGTGGTACGCAGGAGCCACTGCCAGGGACAGACTAAGGCTGCAGCGCGTCGTGCGCACTGCTGAGAAGGTGATCGGCTGCAAGCTCCCATCTCTCCAGGATCTGTACATCTCCAGGACCCGGAGGCGTGCTGGCCGGATCATAGCCGATCCCTCACACCCTGGTCACGTACTGTTTGCCCCCCTCCCCTCTGGTAGAAGACTTCGGTCCATCCAGACTAAAACCTCCCGTCACATGAACAGCTTCTTCCCCTCTGCCATTAGACTGCTGAACACTAAGTGACTCTCGTGCACCATGTACAGCAGCTCAACCAGACTCATGTCAATCATCACTGTTTTCTTCCTGCATTACCGACTGCACTATATAGTTCTCCACAGTATCTGCTGCTGGCTAATATATATTTTAACTGTTGACCAGTATCACTTAATCTTATCCTACACTTTATTACATGTATAGTTTATTTCTCTTATCTTATCATGTTTAATGTTGCAGCATTGTACCGAGACAAATTCCTAGTTTGTGTACTACATGAACAATGGCAATAAACCTGATTCTGATTCTGATTCTGATTCTAATAGGCTTATTGGTCTCATGTTTTCACATTTATTAGGGGGTTTACCTGGTTTTGGCAACAGTATAATTAAGGCATTATTCATGTATGGTGGTAAATTACCATTTTGAAATGCTTCTAAAACCATTTCCAAAAGTGGTTTTATTAATTTATTCTTAAATTTTTTATAGAGGTCAACTGGAAGACCATCTGGTCCTGCTCTTTTTCCTGATTTCATATTATCAATGGCTAGCCCAACTTCTGCTTGACTAATTTTAGACTCCAGTATCTCCCTGTTTTCATTTGGAATACACGGTATAGATAATCCACCCAAAAACCCATTTAGTTTTGTTAAGTCAGTTTCATTTTTTTGTATCATAGTTTTTCATAATAATCTCTAAAGGCACTATTAATTTCTAAAGGATCTATAACTACCTGTCCGTTACTTAAAATACTGGTAATTGGTGTTTTAAATTCTAATTGTTTAATCTGCCATGCCAATAATTTTCCTGATTTTTCACCTTGTTCATAAAAAGTTTGCTTCAATCTTAGAAGACTCGAGGCAGCTCTATTCGCTGATTTTTTGTCATATTCAGCTCTCAGAATCAGTAATTCGTTCTCTAGCTGTGGGTTACTTCCTGCATACACCTTTTCTTGAAGAATTTTTATTTTACGTTCCAATTGGACTCTCTCCTCTTGGGTCTTCTTAGATTTTGAACCTGTATAACTAATAATATGCCCCCTAATAAAAGCTTTGAAAGCCTCCCACTTTATACATGCTGTTGTTTGTGTAGTATTAATATCAAAGAACTCATCTATCTGTTTTTCTATATACTTAACAAATTCCTCATCCTGAAGCCATTTATGCTGAAAATGCCACCTACCTGGGTCCTTTGTCAATTTCTTATCTATGTATACTAAACAGCAGGGTGCATGATCAGAGATCACAATGTTATCATAGAAACAGTTTTGAATCTTGGACCTTAATTCTGTAGAGATCAAAAAGTAGTCAATACGTTAGAATGTCTTATAGGTATTAGAATAACAAGAATAGGCTTTGACTTGTGGTTTCATTTCTCTCCATATATCTAGCAATCTCAATTCTTTCATAAAATGATTAATGGTCATCCTACATCCATTGTACGTCCAGTCCAGTCCTGTTGATCTATCTATACTGGGATTGAATGTACAATTAAAATCCCCTGCTATTATATGTTGCCCTGTAAGTGATGATAAAGTGAGGAATAAATTAACATAGAAGTTTTGATCATCAATATTGGGGCCGTATAAGTTCACCAGATTTATATTTTCTAATAACAAAGATCCTTGGATGATTAGATATCTTCCAAATATGTCTCCAATTACATTTTTCACTTGAAATGGGACTGTTTTGTGTATGAGAGTCATAACTCCCCTGGCTCGGAATGAAAATGATGAGGTGAACACATTACCTTGCCATCTTCTCCTAATTCTTTTTACATCCTCCTCTATTAGATGAGTTTCTTGTAAAAATACAATTTTTGAATCTATGTATTTTATTTTATTCATAACTTGTTTAAGTTTTTTAAGATTTTGTAGACCTCTGCAATTCCATGAAGTTAAATTAAGATTAACGCTTTGATCTATGATCAATAAGGAGTTTGAGATTACCTTGCAATATGAACATACTCTTACAGAGAAGCAAAAACATGGATGATAGAACATTCATCCTACATACTAAACAAAAACAGATTCCCTTTCCCCACATTCGTGGTGATCCCCCCAAAATCAAAATATTCTGTCTCCCGTTATAGCTAGTGATTGTTCCACACCTGCGAGGATCAGTCAAACCACTCTCTCTTTCTCCTCTCAATCACCCTGACTCTACTACTATTCTTATGACATGACATTAACTCTCTTCTGTAGTTTTTCAACATAACTTCAAAGTTTTATAGCAACGTTGCACATCATAGCTTTTTTTTTTTAAATACAGTCTGTATTTTGTAGACTTATTATATGTTTCAGAGCAATCAGATGTCTGTACATATGCTTAAATGTTCTACCTTTGTCATGTTCATGCTTAGCTCCCACCAGTTTCCTTTTGGATCTGCTTGATGAGCTCCTGCGCCTCTTGAGAGGTCTTGAAGGTGTGGGTTCTCCCTTTATATGTGACCAGCAGTCTTGCCGGATGAATTACTCCGTGACAAATCCCGAGGTTGCGCAGCTCTTTGCGGGCCGGGTTGAACTGCCTCTTTAATTGTTGAATTCCTGTGGCGAAGTCTGGGTAGAACCGCACCTGTTGATCCTGGTATTTAATTTCCCCTTTAGCTCGCGCCGCATTGGTGACTGTCATCTTGTCTCTGTAGTTGAGGAACTTCATAATCAGCGTCCTCGGTGGTGTCTTATTAATAGAATTTTTATTTTACGTTCCAATTGGACTCTCTCCTCTCGAGTCTTCTTAGATTTTGACCCTGTATAACTAATAATATGCCCCCTAATAAAAGCTTTGAAAGCCTCCCACTTTATACATGCCGTTGTTTGTGTAGTATTAATATCAAAGAACTCATCTATCTGTTTTTCTATGTACTTAACAAATTCCTCATCCTGAAGCCATTTATGCTGAAAATGCCACCTACCTGGATCCTTTGTCAGTTTCTTATCTACATATATTAGACAGCAGGGTGCATGATCAGAGATCACAATGTTATCATAGAAACAGTTTTGAATCTTGGACCTTAATTCTGTAGAGATCAAAAAGTAGTCAATACGTGAGAATGTCTTATAGGTATTACAATAACAAGAATAGGCTTTGACTTGTGGTTTCATTTCTCTCCATATATCTAGCAATCTCAATTCTTTCATAAGATGATTAATGGTCATCCTGCATCCATTGTGCATACAGTCCAGTCCTGTTGACCTATCTATACAGTGGTACCTCTACTTACGAATTTAATTCGTTCCGGAAGAATTCTCGTAACGTGAAAAATTCGTAAGTAGAGGCGTGTTTTACATGTAAATGCCGTAATCCGTTCCAAGCCCCCAAAATTCGGGCATAAATTTTTTATAAATCGTAAAAACGCATCAAAACATGTAACAAATACATGTTACAATTAGATTACTGCACAATAAACATAAAATGAGAGTTTAAAATGAGAGAAAGAATAATAAAAGAGAATAATAAAAGAGAAAGAATAATAAAAAATTATGTTCATTTACCCTTTAACTGCTATCGTCGTCGACGTCGTCACCTTTTGCCTTCTTTGGTTCATGTTCTGATCCAAGGACGTTTGCTTTTGTCGGCTTGTAAGTGCTTCGTTTTGTTTTAATACCGTGCTGATCGTTGATGTATTACGGCCATATTCTTTGGCGAGATCAACCAAACGCATCCCCTTTTCATACCTTTCGATTATCTCCTTTCTTTGTTTGTATGGACAAAAAAACTCTCTTCTTTTCTCCTTTTCCACTTATCTCCGTCACTTTCTTGGGGCCCATAGCGAATAAATGTTAATTCTGTACTGTACACACACATAAAACTTTCACCTTGTTCTTAATAAAGTTTTGGAAAAAAAAACAAAACTTCGTGGCCAATGGGATACCAGGAAGATGCTAGGCGATAGCCAATGGCAGAGCAGCTACAGGTATGTTTACGTTTGGTAAACTACGGAAGCTGCGAGGAGCGCGTACTTTTTTGCCTTTTGTATCCTGAAATTTCGTTCGTAACTAGAGGCAATATTTTCCCGTTGAGGCGTCTCGTAACCTGAAAATTCCGTATGTAGAGACGTTCGTAAGTAGAGGTACCACTGTACTGGGATTCAATGTACAATTAAAGTAGAACTGAACTCACCTTTTTGCCAAAAAAGTTAATTCCTTATTACCTATTGTATTTTTCAACACATAAAAGAAATTTTTAGGCCGTGCGATGGCCAAGCTATAAGCAGATAAACTTTTGCCTCTGGCTGGCAGTGCCGAACAAACCGGAAGTAGTGCAGACGACGCTGCGTGACGTCACGAGTGTGACCCTTATCAAAACAACAATGGCAGATGATAGCAGTTACAGCAGTCAAGAACACCAGAGTTTTCAGAGTGAAGAGGCATTCAGGATCGGTGACAAGACAGAGGAGGATGCAGGAGTGTCAAGTGAACAGGAAGAAAGCGAGGGAGGCATCGAACCGTACAGATTAGAGCCAGAATTTTCGGGGGATTCCAGCACCGACTCAGACCGCAGCAGTGATGGGGAGGAGAGTTGCTTATTGAATACAGAATGGTGAGTCTTTACTTTGGCATGTTTGGGGTGTCAGGATAAGGAAAATTAACAATAAAAAAGAAAGGGAAAAAAAAACATCAGCATTTTTCCAACTTATTACAGTTATCCCTCACTTATCGCGTTTAATGCGGTCTTCCTTTGCTGGGTATAGGCGCTCGGCAGGGAGCGAAGCTGGGTAAAACGTCTCCGCCAATCAGCTTGCGAGATAAAACGTCTCGGCCAATCAGCTTGCGAGGTAAAACGTCTCGGCCAATCAGCTTGCGAGATTCCCGAGCGGGCTGGGGAGCCGGGGAGAGCGGGCTCTCCGTGTTGATACCTGATGTTCTAATGAGAAGGCAGGGAGACTACATTAGAACATCAGGTATCAACACGGAGAGCCCGCACAGCTCAAAACAGAATCAGAATCAGAATCAGAATCAGAATCAGAATCAGGTTTATTGCCATTGTTCATGTAGTACACAAACTAGGAATTTGTCTCGGTACAATGCTGCAACATTAAACATGATAAGATAAGAGAAATAAACTATACATGTAATAAAGTGTAGGATAAGATTAAGTGATACTGGTCAACAGTTAAAATATATATATATATTAGCCAGCAGCAGATACTGTGGAGAACTATATAGTGCAGTCGGTAATGCAGGAAGAAAACAGTGATGATTGACATGAGTCTGGTTGAGCTGCTGTACATGGTGCACGAGAGTCACTTAGTGTTCAGCAGTCTAATGGCAGAGGGGAAGAAGCTGTTCATGTGACGGGAGGTTTTAGTCTGGATGGACCGAAGTCTTCTACCAGAGGGGAGGGGGGCAAACAGTACATGACCAGGGTGTGAGGGATCGGCTATGATCCGGCCAGCACGCCTCCGGGTCCTGGAGATGTACAGATCCTGGAGAGATGGGAGCTTGCAGCCGATCACCTTCTCAGCAGTGCGCACGACGCGCTGCAGCCTTAGTCTGTCCCTGGCAGTGGCTCCTGCGTACCACACGGTTATGGAGGTGGTGAGGATGGACTCGATGATGGCTGTGTAGAACTGCACTAACATCTTGGTGGGTAGCTTGAGCTTCCTCAGCTGCCGCAGGAAGAACATCCTCTGCTGGGCTTTTTTGATGAGTGAGCTGATGGTCAGCTCCCATTTGAGGTCCCTGGTGATGGTAGTGCCTAGGAAGCGGAAGGAATCAGCAGTGGTGATGGGAGAGCCTGAGAGGGTGAGGGGGGGCAGAGGAGTAGTGACTTTCCTGAAGTCTACAATCATCTCCACTGTCTTCAGAGCGTTCAGCTGCAGGTTGTTATTGCTGCACCAGGACGCCAGCTGGGCCACCTCTCTCCTGTAGGCGGACTCGTCGCCGTTGGAGATGAGCCCGATGAGGGTGGTGTCGTCCGCAAACTTGATCAACTTGACAGACTGGTGGCTGGAGGTGCAGGAGTTGGTGTAAAGGGAGAAGAGTAGGGGGGAAAGTACACAGCCCTGGGGTGATCCGGTGCTGATGCTAGTATAGTCTACCTCTCAAAATCTACCTCTCTGACCACCGCTCCACTCCTCTCCGCCCACCTCTTCACCGCTCGGGAATCTCGCAAGCTGATTGGCCGAGACGTTTCACCTCGCAAGCTGATTGGCCGAGACGTTTTACCCTGCTTCTCCCCCTGCAGAGCGCCTTCTTTATCATTCGTGTTGCTTAGTGGCACTTTTCGATGTTCTCTTGTGCCTTTTTGTGCAAAATAGTGCTTGTGACGCCCTTGGGGGGGGGGGGGGGGTGACGCTACTTCGCGGTTTTTCACTTTTCGCGGTTGGTTCTGGTCCCCATTAAACGCGATAAGTGATGGATCACTGTATATCTAGAAATGCATCGCTTCCCGGTCGTTTTTCCTCCCCCTTTCTTTTCTTTCGTCGCCATGACAGCTTTCCTTGGCCACTGAACAGATCTTCCCAGGTGTTGGAAGTGTTTTGTAGTCGACTATCATGACAAAATGCACCAAAAACAACCAGTGTCGACGTGCTCGCAATGGTAAACATGAGGACTGGGTCACACTCATGACGTCACGCGGAACTCCGGCTGCGCTTCGGCAGATTTGTCTGATTTTTCAGGGCGGGAAATTCTAAATCGCAATTTTCTCCAAGATTCCGGGATTTGTGGAGGGGGTGCCAATGATAAATTATCTTTATAATTGTATGTACTATCACCCAGTGCCGTTCAATGCCGTTCAGTTCAGTTCTACTTTAAAATCCCCTGCTATTATATGTTGCCCTGTAAGTGATGATAAAGTAAGGAATAAATTAATTAATTAAGAAGTTTTGATCATCAGTATTGGGGCCGTATAAGTTCACCAGATTTATATTTTCTAATAACAAAGATCCTTGGATGATTAGATATCTTCCAAATTTGTCTCCAATTACATTTTTCAGTTGAAATGGGACTGTTATGTGTATGAGAATCATAACTCCCCTGGCTCGGGATGAAAATGATGAGGTGAACACATTTCCTTGCCATTTTCTCCTAATTCTTTTTACATCCTCCTCTATTAGATGAGTTTCTTGTAAAAATACAATTTTTGAATCTATGTCTTTTATTTTATTCATAACTTGTTTAAGTTTTTTTTAGATTTTGTAGACCTCTGCAATTCCATGAAGTTAAATTACGATTAACGCTTTGATCTATGATCAATAAGGAGTTTGAGATTACCTTGCAATATGAACATGCTCATACAGAGAAGCAAAAACATGGATGGTTGAACATTCATCCTACAAACTACACAAAAACAAATTCCCCCTCCCCACATTCGTGGTAATCCCCCCAAAATAAAAAAAAATTCTGTCTCCCGTTATAGCTAGTGACTGTTCCACACCTGCGAGGATCAGTCAAACCACTCTCTCTTTCTCCTCTCAATCACCCTGACTCTACTACTATTTTTAATGACATTAACTCTCTTCTGTAGTTTTTTCAACATAACTTCAAAGTTTTATAGCAACTTTGTACGTCATAGCTTTTTTTTTTTTTTATAATACAGTCTGTATTTTGTAGACATGTTATATGTTTCAGATCAATCAGATGCCTGTACAAATGCTTAAATGTTCTACCTTTATCATGTTCATGCTTAGCTCCCACCAGTCTCCTTTTGGATCTGCTTAATGAGCTCCTGCGCCTCTTGAGGGGTCTTGAAGATATGGGTTCTGCCCTTATATGTGACCAGCAGTCTTGCCGGATGAATCACTCCGTGACGAATCCCGAGGTTGCGCAGCTCTTTGCGGGCGGGGTCGAACTGCCTCCTTAATTGTTGAATTCCTGTGGCCAAATCTGGGTAGAACCGCACCTGTTGATCCTGGTATTTAATTTCCCCTTTAGCTCGCGCCGCGTTGGTGACCGTCATCTTGTCCCTGAAGTTGAGGAACTTCATAATCAGCGTCCTCGGTGGTGTCTTATTATCTCTCGGTGGGCCGATTCGGTGAGCTCTCTCTAAAACGACCGATGACTGCAGGTCCGCGTTGTTCAGCGCTTCTGGAATCCACTTTTCCAAAAAGGAACATGGGTCCCGTCCCTCCGCTCCCTCCGGGAGACCCACCAGCCTCAAATTATTCCGTCGCGAGCGGGATTCCAAATCTAGAACGTTATCTTTCAGACATTTCCATTTTAATTCCAGTGTTTGCAACTTTGATTGTAGGCTGGTGACGTCATCTTCAGCGCTTGAAATTCGGAGCTCCGCCTGCGATACTCGCTCCATACAGTCGCTTATTTCCTTTCTCATTCCTTCTATCGCTGCTATAATCCCATCAAATTTAGACGAAAAGTCTGCTCTCATGGAGCTGATGGCAGCGAGCACCGCGCTTATCCTCTCCTCAGCAGTTCCCGCTCCACCGCTGGCTACATCCTCCACCATAGTCTCTAGAGTTTTTTCTGCTTCGTCACGAGTGTGGAAGTTTGTTAGTTTGGATTGTTTTGTCGAATTACTTTTTCCTCCGCCTAATTTCCCAGCCTTGGTCTTTACCATATCCGCGCCTAAACGCTGGGATGGGTTTTTGTTCCAATTAAGAGAGTTTTAGCCAACTTTTTATTTTTAGGAGCAGAGCAGTGTGAAACACGTCTTCCTACGTGGCCGCCATAACCGGAAGTCCCGAATCAGGGCTTTTTAATAAATATATTATGTTCTATAATTTTACACTTGTCTGGTTGTTTATGTAACCAAGTGGACAGCCAACCAAGCCCCAACTGGCAACATCCAACCAGGGGTTTCAAACTCACGACCTCTGGCTTCAGAGTCCAGCACTCTACCTGTGTCACCAAGAGGGTTGATCCACTTGGCAAGCCAAGTAGGAATGCTTTTACTGACACTGCTACATATTTCCCTGCAATTTTTTACATCATCCCAATGTCAGAGGTGCATTTAAGCTTTCAGGCTCCGTGGCCACCTTCTGACATGAGCGGGGGATATGGAGAATGGAACTAATACGCTGCCAGTAAGTCCTGCCAACAACGCCAAGTGTAACCGAGTGGACAGGCAACCAAGCCCCAACTGGTGATGTCCAACCGGGGGGTTTGAACTCACAACCTCCGGCTTCAGAGTGCAGCACTCTACCTGTGTCGCCAAGAGGGTCGACCCACTTGGCAAGCCAAGTAGGGGTGCCTTTTTTTTTTTTTTTTTATTGACACTGCTACATTTACTTCAACCAATGTAATACTTTTTTTTTTTTTTTTTAGCTAGCTCTGGACATTCTTATATTTTTTAAACTTTATTGAAGAACAAAGTACAAAAAAATCAGTACATACACATAATCAGCTAAGATTATGTACAATGGAATACAGGGAACAGATTAAAAAAAATAAACTAGAATCAAATAAATACGTAGAAAAAAGCAGGGAAGTAAAATCAGCTCAACAGTTTTAAAGGAGGTGCAGATCGTTACAGTCTTTACTGCTTTGGGTTTTTTGGGAAACTAATTCTTATTAATAAATCAGCTGTCAGAAAGACCGGTATACTTTACCCTCGGGGTCCTGATTAAGTTGAATGTAATTGGTGTATGCGGTCACCTGGGGGACAAAACCGCAACCTGATTGGTTTGTTAGCTAGTACTACTCTGAAAGATGCCGGAGAGGACTGACGATAAAAAAGTACATTTATTTTGAAAAAAATGTGGTCAAACCAAGGCTGCCAACAAATTTTCTCAGATTTACAAAAAATAGAGAAGACTCTATTTAAAAAATGGCATACTCCCCTGATGCGGATCGATCAATGACACGAAAAATGCACTCGGCCCACCACCTATATGACTCAACCAGGACTTGAACCCATGACCTGGCTCTGGGGCGGACGCTGTACCACAAGGCCACAACTCCAGTAGTGATTTTTTTTTTTTTTAATTGAAAACTAATTACTGAGTGTGTAGATTTCCAAATACAATTGTGCAGGCTTTTATGTCCTCCAGACATGCAGCTGATCCACAGGCACAAAGACTTCCAGTTTCATCACTCCATAGAACATAATCCCAAAACCTCTTTGGTTTATTTATATAGTTATGAGCAAACTGAAGTCGACTTTCCGAGCCAATGGATCAGCAATATGTCTGGAGGAAGAGGAATGAACCATATGCTGAAAAGAACACCCTGCATACGGTGAAGCATGGCAGTGGCTCAGTGATGTGCTGGGGCTGCTTTGGTTCCTCTGGCACTGGAAACCTGCAGCGTGTGGAGACCAAGATGGATCAAGTATCAAGAAATTCTGGGAGAAAATATCATGCCGTCCGTGAGAAACCTGGTGCTTGTCTGTCATTGGACCTTCCAACAAGACAATGACCCCAAGCATACCTTAAAGTCCACCAAGGCTTGAATTCAGAAGTAGTCCTGGAAGACACTGGAGTGGCCATCACAGTCACCTGACTTGAACCCCACTGAAAATCTCTGGTGGGATTTGAAAAAGGTGGGTGCAGCACACAAACCAAAAAATGTTAGTGAACTGGAGCCCTTTGCCCATGAGGAATGGAAAAAGATTTGCCATGAATGGTGCCAGAAGCTGGCGTCTGGTGATGCATCACATTTGCAGCAGGTCATAACAGCAAATGGTGCTCGACTAAGCACTAAAGATGCTTTCATGAAGGGGTTGAATAATTTTGAAACTGCAGTAGTCATGTAATTTCCAATTGTGGGACTAATAAAGGTTTACCTCATCTTAAAAGTGGAATTTTGTGATGAATTTGGAGAAACCATTTGTAATATTAGTTGTGTTGAACTACTTAAACTGTTCTTGTATGGTATGTTTATTGCAAACAGCTGCTAGTTTGTACATTTTGCCAATAAACCTGATTTGCAGTGGGAGTGAATAATTTCAATTGCAACTGTATCATAATTGTGGCTTTGTCCAGGACTCCCTCAACATGGCTATCAAGCTAACTAGGATCCAGCAAGAGTATCATGACCCACACCTGTGTGAAATGACAATAAGCCTTTTCTATTTTATGTTTCAGCCATCACCGCAATGATATACAGTGGGGTAAAAAAGTATTTAGTCAGTCACCAATTGTGCAAGTTCTCCCACTTAAAAGATGACAGAGGTCTCCAAATTTCATCACAGGTATACCTCAACTATGACAGACAAAATAAGAAAAAAAAAATCCAGAAAATCACATTGAAGGATTTTTAATGAATTAATTGGTAAATTCCTCGGTAAAATAAGTATTTGGTCAATAACAAAAGTTCATCTCAGTACTTTGTTAAATACCCTTTGTTGGCAATGACAGAGGTCAAACGTTTTCTGTAAGTTTTCACAAGGTTTTCACACACTGTTGCTGGTACTTTGGCCCATTCCTCCATGCAGATCTCCTCTAGAGCAGTGATGTTTTGGGGCCGTCGCTGGGCAAGACGGACTTTCAACTCCCTCCAAAGATTTTCTATGGGGTTGAGATCTGGAGACTGGCTAGGCCACTCCAGGACCTTGAAATGCTTCTTACGAAGCCACTCCTTCGTTGCCCGGGCGGTGTGTTTGGGATCATTGTCATGCTGAAAGACCCAGCCACGTTTCATCTTCAATGCTCTTGCTGGTGGAAGGAGGTTTTCACTCAAAATCTCACGACACATGGCCCCATTCATTCTTTCCTTTACACGGATCAGTCGTCCTGGTCCCTTTGCAGAAAAACAGCCCCAAAGTATGATGTTTCCACCCCCATGATTCACAGTAGGTATGGTGTTCTTTCTCCTCCAAACACGACAAGTTGAGTTTTTACCAAAAAGTTCTATTTTGGTTTCATCTGACCATATGACATTCTCCCAATCCTCTTCTGGATCATCCAAATGCTCTCTAGCAAACTTCAGACGGGCCTGGACATGTACTGGCTTAAGCAGGGGGACACGTCTGGCACTGCAGGATTTGAGTCCCTGGCGGCGTAGTGTGTTTCTGATGTAGCCTTTGTTACTTTGGTCCCAGCTCTCTGCAGGTCATTCACTAGGTCCCCCCGTGTGGTTCTGGGATTTTTGCTCACCGTTCTCATGATCATTTTGACCCCACGGGGTGAGATCTTGGCTTCATCCAGCAATGACCTACAGCTCTTGCTGGGACGGTTTGCCGCTGAGTGTGAAGCGGCTGGGATGAGAATCAGCACCTCCAAGTCCGAGTCCATGGTCCTCAGCCGGAAAAAGGTGGATTGTCCTCTCCGGGTTGGGGACAGGCTCCTGCCCCAAGTGGAGGAGTTTAAGTATCTTGGGGTCTTGTTCACGAGTGAGGGGAAAATGGAGCGAGAGATCGACAGACGGATTGGAGCAGCATCTGCAGTGATGCGGACGTTGTACCGGTCTGTTGTGGTGAAGAGGGAGCTTAGTTCTAAGGCAAAGCTGTCGATTTACCAGTCAATCTACGTTCCTACTCTCACCTATGGTCACGAGCTTTGGGTAATGACCGAAAGAACGAGATCGCGGATACAAGCGGCTGAAATGAGCTTTCTCCGTAGGATTGCTGGACTCACCCTCAGAGATAGGGTGAGGAGCTCAGTCATCCGGGAGAGGCTCAGAGTAGAACCGCTGCTCCTCCACATTGAAAGGAGTCAGTTGAGGTGGTATGGGCATCTGATTAGGATGCCTCCTGGACGTCTCCCACTTGAGGTGTTTCAGGCACGTCCCACTGGGAGGAGACCCCGGGGCAGACCCAGGACTCGGTGGAGAGACTATGTCTCCCAGCTAGTCTGGGAACGCCTTGGTATCCCCTCTGAAGAGCTGGAGCAGGTGGCTGGGGAGAGGGAAGTCTGGGCTTCTCTGCTTGAACTGCTG
The DNA here is from genome assembly GCA_020510985.1 of Pholidichthys leucotaenia. Lineage (NCBI taxonomy): Eukaryota > Metazoa > Chordata > Actinopteri > Cichliformes > Pholidichthyidae > Pholidichthys > Pholidichthys leucotaenia. The sequence continues at coordinate 118,398,802 of CM035847.1, forward strand.
CCTCCGCGACCCGGACCTCCGGAAAAGCGGTAGAAGATGGATGGATGGATGGATGGGGTGAGATCTTGCGTGGAGCCCCAGATCGAGGGAGATTATCAGTGGTCTTGTATGTCTTCCATTTTCTAATAATTGCTCCCACAGTTGATTTCTTCACACCAAGCTTCTTACCTATTGCAGATTCAGTCTTCCCAGCCTGGTGCAGGTCTACAATTTTGTTTCTGGTGTCCTTTGACAGCTCTTTGGTCTTGGCCATAGTGGAGTTTGGAGTCTGACTGTTTGAGGTTGTGGACAGGTGTCTTTTATACTGATAACGAGTTCAAACAGGTGCCATTAATACAGGTAACGAGTGGAGGACAGAGGAGCCTGTTAAAGAAGAAGTTACAGGTCTGTGAGAGCCAGAAATCTTGCTTGTTTGTAGGTGACCAAATACTTATTTTACTGAGGAATTTACCAATTAATTCATTAAAAATCCTTCAATGTGTTTTTCTGGATTTTTTTTCTCATTTTGTCTCTCATAGTTGAGGTATACCTATGATAAAAATTGGAGACCTCTCTCATCTTTTAAGTGGTAGAACTTGCACAATTGGTGGCTGACTAAATACTTTTTTGCCCCACTGTATTCACTGATACCCTCTCATGTAATATTGCTTAATTGTTAGAATATTCCTTCCAGAACAACCTTCTGTGTGTCTGTCGTATTGACCTTACTGAAGTGATGAACTCTGTAGAGGCCCCACGCCTCTCTGCCTGTGTCCGTCTCCACTCTATAGCATGTGCTGCTGCACACCGTCCTGCAGTGAGACACAATAGCTTACATCAGTTTTAGCTTCTCCGATATCTAAAAGCAAAACAAGCGGGAAGGAAGAAGGCGCCTAACCTGACAGGCAGGTCCTTCCAGCTTACTGCATGATCCATGAAAAACCCTGAGGGAACGAGACAAGTTAATTCATCACTCTATTTTATTGATAAACAGACAGGAACAAATGTGATTAATTTACTCTATGTTGCATAAGCTAATTTGATAATATTAGACTAAAAAGTTTACAACCAACAATAGCAGCTTTTCTAGGACAAGCTTTATTTAAGCAGGGAATGAAATGCAGAAGACTTGGGGCTCTATTATAATGATCCAGTCTACAGTCTGTTGTCTGAGACGCAGAGTGCAGGTGTGTCCAAGTTCATTTCACGATTACAAAACAAATTTTGCACCTGGCACAAAGTGCAAAGAGGCTGTCTTAATGCTCTTAATTATTCAGAGGTGTGTTTTGGGCATAATGTGAAATAAACCAATCACTGCCTTTGCTCTCATTCCCTTTAATAATTAGGTGCAAGATCCAAGGCGCAATACTAATATCACAGAACAAATCCATTTTGGGCTTAGAACAATCCAGGCTCGTTCACAAAGTGAAAATGAGTTTAAGGGCAAAGAGCTTAAAATGTGCTTTTTCATTAATGGAAGCAGTAACTGAGATGTCTTAATTTAATGTTGATGTGACCAAAATAAATCAATCACAAGAGCACTCTGAGGCGAGTGCAATATCCCCCACCCAGGGTTTCCTCTGGTAACATTCCCGCAAGGCGGGTCGCCACCCTTGAAGTTATGACGCCACGCTAATAGGAAATATAAATTTAAGAAAAATAAGGAATGACGCTCCGCAAGCATGCACACGAACAACACGTGACAGTCATCCGCCCATCGGAGTTTGGAAGCATGCCACGCGCGTGACCGTGAGTCGGCAGGCAAAGTGTCTCTCTAGCATTGCTGTCCGAGAGAAGCATGAGCTTATTAAAGTACTTTAAACGTAGAAAAAAGCAGACGAGGTATGTAAGCAATGGAGGCATTTATGGTGGTTTCAACCCGCTGGTAACAGGAACAATAGTGATGAGTCGTTTCGCTAACAGGTGTGGTTAGGTTTCATATTGATGGTCGAAATGCAAAACCTATCTGAAAAATGCACTTTTTTGAGAAAATTTAAAAAAAAACAAAAAAAAAAAACTTGTTTTCTTGCAGAATGCTATTTTTTAAGGATACCCAGTACATAATACACTGTTTTTGACTATATTACTATATTATGTGTTAACAATACCACCTCTTATCTGCACTTTGCAAGGCACTAATGCCAAAGTGCATTTTTCAGATAGGTGGTTTTGCTTTTCAGCCATCGATATGCAGGGAAAGGCAAGAGCAACTAAACTGCTGAGGATTTACAGTGCTGTGAAAAAGAATTTTCCCCCTTCCTGATTTTCTTATATTTTTGCATATTTGTTACACCTAAATGTTTCAGATAATCAAACAAATTTTAATATTAGACAAAGATAAATACAAAATGCAGTTTTTAGATGATGATTTCTTTTATTAAGGGAAAAAAAAGGTATCCAAACCTACCTGGCCCTATGTGAAAAAGTAACTGCCCCCAAACCTAGTAACTTGTGCCACCATTGGTGCCAACAACTGGCAATGAGTCTTTTACATTGCTGTTGAGGAATTTTGACCCACTCTTCTGTGCAGAATTGTTTAAATTCAGTCACATTTGAGGGTTTCATGAACTGATGGCCAGACATTCTCTTTCAGGATTTTTTGGTAGAGAGCAGAATTCATGGTTCTGTCAATTAAGGCAAGTTGTCCAAGTCCTGAAGCAGCAAAGCAACCCCAGACCATGACACTACCACCACCATGTTTGACTGTTGATACGATGTTCTTTTTATGAAATTCTGTGTTAGTTTTATGCCAGATAAAACAGGACACAAGTCTTCCAAAAAGTTCAACTTTTGTCTCGTCAGTCCCCAGAATATTTTCCCAAAAGTCTTGAGGATTATCTAGATGCTTTCTGGCAAATGTGAGATGAAATGTGAGAGAAGTCTGTGTTCTTTTTGTCCAGCAGCAGTTTTTGTCTTGGAACTCTCGCATAGATGCCATTTTTGCCCAGTCTCTTTCTTATTGTTCCACCGTGGACCAGTGACCAAACTGAGGCAAATGAGGCCTGCAGTTCTTTAGATGTCTGAGTTTTTATTTCTCAGCTGATCTTGAATTTCTTTAGATCACAGTGGGATGTGTTGCCTTTTGAGATCTTTTAGCCTACTTCAGGTTGTCAGACAGGTTCTATTTAAGTGACTTCTTGATTCAACAAGTCTGGTAGTAATCAGGCTTGGGTGTAGCTACTGAAATTGAACTCAGCTTTCCAAAAATTATGGTTAATCACAGTTAATTCATGATGTAACAAGAGGGGCAATTACTTTTTTCACATAGGGCCAGGTAGGTTTGGATAGGTTTTTTTTTTCCTTTAATAAATGAAATCATCATTTGAAACTGTATTTTGTATTTATTCAGGTTATCTTTGTCTGATATTAAAATTTGTTTGATGATCTAAAACATTTAAGTGTGACAAATATGCAAAAATATAAGAAATCAGGAAGGGAGGAAATACTTTTTCACAGCACTGCATTTCACCATCCACTACAATATTAACTAATTTATGTTCATCATTATGTACCTGGTAAGTTGAGATGACCGAAATTCACAAAGTCAGTGACTTTAATCAGTCAACCTTCAGACAAACTAAACATGCCAACATTTGGGATTTCAAAATAAGGGAGTTTTTTTCCTGCTGTCTGGCTGGTGAGGAGATTTCTTCTTCTTTTAGATTTGATTGGCGGTTGGCAACCAGCTTACAGATGCATTACCGTCACTGACTTGATTATCATCACTCTATCTTTGTATAAGGAGTTCTTATAAGGAGCTCTGAACAACTCCTTATGTGTGAAAAAATTATCCGTCCTTGGACTGTATCCTCGGTGGTGTCGACCAGCTGGTCGGACTCATTCTAAAACACTATATAAATTCAAGATCTGTCTGTATGTGTGTGTGTTGACGGTTCATCCCGACTGCTGCTTCATTGTGGAGCGGAATAACCACATCAACTGCATATTACATGCTGACACATGCTTTGACTAAACGACAGCAAGACGCAAAAATGTCCAAATAATGAAATAAATCATTTTTATTCAAATATTTACAGACAAATGGCCAACACTGATGCAAAACTTGCAGCCAAATGGGTTATTCTGCTGTGTGAGTGAGAGTGAGAGTGAGAGTGAGAGAGAGAGAGAGAGAGAGAGAGAGAGAGAGAGAGAGAGAGAGAGAGAGACTTTGACTTTAAAAAAAAAGCCTTTATTGCACAATTCAAAAAAAATGTAAGCGCACCATCATTCCACCAAGTGTCTCACATTGGAAAAAGTGCAAACATAAGTCTTCCCCCCCCCCCCACACAACACAGAGTATTCCTTGCAGTCCACCTATTCCACATTGGCAGTGGCAGTAGTGCGAGTCCTCCTCGTAGTCCGTGCAAAGACGAGCCAGAGGCCCCCAGTTCTTAAGCAAGGCCAAGTCCCCTTCCTCCGGCAGCAGAGACAGCGCTGTGTGGCCGCAGCCAGTTCTGTTGCACATCCCAGAGACAGTTTCCTCATCTCAGATGGATTGGAGTCCTTAGACTATGCGGGATTTTCAAGCAAGTCATCTGTGCAGCAGGCTCGTCCAGAGTGTAGAAAAAAAACGGTGGGGCATCCATGCCCTGCACGTAAAGATCCAGTTCCGTGACAGTCAATTACAGTCAATTAGAAACGTCATATAAAAGTCTGATCAAACAATATCCCAAAAATGTGTAAAACAGGCAGAGGAACGACTGCCATTTATTCCTCCTGTCGGGCGCGCTTGACCCCTGTTCTCCCTGCTGCTTTACGCAGGGCAGTGAGGTGTTTGAGGCGAAAACATTTCCTTTCATCCAGGAGGTCAAGACCAACCTGCCTTAGCACATCAACAGACTTAATGAATTTATCAGTGTCACTGAAGTAGTCAGTGAGAGAGAGAGAGAGAGAGAGAGAGAGAGAGAGAGAGAGAGAGAGAGAGAGAGAGAGAGAGACTGGTGAAGGGATTGACGCTGAACCATGGATGCCCTGAATTCCCCTCTGGCGATCAATAAAGTAAACAAGATACAAATACAAAACAAAAAATAATAATAATAACGTTTGGTGTTTTGTATTTATAATATTGCTAAACTATACAGTGGTGTGAAAAAGTGTTTGCCCTCTTCCTGATTTGTCATTTTTTTGTATGTTTGTCACACTTGAATGTTTCAGATCATCAAACAAATTTAAATATTAGATAAAGATAAACCAAATAAACAGAAAATGCAGTTTTTAAATGAAGGGTTTATTATTAAGGGTAAAAAAAAAATCCAAACCGATACGGCCCTGTGTGAAAAAGTGATTGCCCCGCAATGTTAAAACCTAAATTAACTGTGGTTTATCAAATCTTTGAAAAGCTGAGTTCAATTTCTTGAGCCACCCCTAGGCCTGATTACTGCCACACCTGTTCTCAATCAAGAAATCACTTAAATAGGTCAGTTCCATATGCAAAGTTACTGTACAAAATTTAAAAAAAGAAGAAATAATAGTATGAAATTAACATTAGGGATGATTGGTTGTACAATACTTAATATGGTAAGTTCCATATGCAAAGTTACTGTGCAAAATTTAAAATAAAAAAAAGAATAGTATAAAATTAACATATTGTGGTTACAATAGTGTCATGTGCCCCCCCCCCCCCCCCCGGAAAAATATGTTGCCACCGCGCCAAGGTCTTTAAGCCAGAGGAAGCACTGCCCCGCCTCCATTTTCTGTGAAGATCCAAATACATTCTGGAAGGAAAGCAGTTTTCAACTTTTTTCATATAATTATTGAGGCAGAGCCAAATTATGATATGCCTATCATCCATGAATATACAACAAAAATAGTTGTATACAACCCATAATTGTAGGTCTGGATCCCAAGGTGAACCTGTGCAGCAAGTTTGGTGACCCGAAAGAGCTTTACTTGTTCTATAGTAATAGTGCAAAGGGAATGTTAGCATTGACCTTTGACCTTTTTACCCCAAACCTGTAGTTAGGGGTCAGGATCCCAACGTGAGCCTGTGTACAAAGTTTGGTGGCCCAAGCTTTCTTTGTTGTTGAGATATAGCCTGTGTGTCAATTCAGGTTCTGCGACCTCCAAGTACACATTTGAAGACCGGATACATCACTGCACTGCATCGAAGGCTGTCCCATTCCATGGGCTCCTTCACATACGGCTGACAAATGCAGCCTTCAAAACCCCAAAAACGAAGGATACATTTAAAGTATCCTTGTGGTCCTGACATACACTACTCACAAAAAGTTAGGAATATTCAGCTTTCGGGTGAAATTTCAGGATGAACCTAAAATGCACTATAACCTTTACAGGTAAACTTAATTTGATCTTCTCTAACCTTTTGAATGTACATTTCCAACTGTTCAATGTTTCAGTACTTTTTGCATAACTTGCTGTTCTCTAACAAGGTGCTTAACAGCAAAATTCACAACAGGTGTTTGATCCATGAATTGACTAATAAATGTTCTGGTTCAATTAGAATTTGTATTTGAACAGTCCTCTTCATCATGCTGTTCACATTTTGACATCATGAGACCAAGACAACACCTAACAACTGATCAACAGTACCTCGCCACTGCGAGGCTTCAAACAGGATGTTCTCAGAGGGAAGTGGCCACTGAGCTTAGAGTGTCACAGAGTGTCATTAGCAGGTTGCAACAGAGATACAGAGAGACTGGAAGAGTTACAGAAAGGCATAGAAGTGGACATCCTTTGGCCACATCCCACACTGATGACCGCTTCATTGTGAACAGTGCCCTGCGGAACCGGATGATCAATGCCACTCAACTCCAGGCACATTTAAGGGAGGTGAGACGCACCTAAGTGTCACGTCAAACCATTCGAAACCATTTACATCAGCATGGTCTGCATGCTAGACGACCTGAAAGGGTACCTGACCACACCACCAGGCACAGGCGTCATCGTCTTGCATGGCCCAGGGAGCTTTACGCTGGACAAGAGACCAGTTGGCCACAATGCTGTTCTCTGATGAAAGTCGATTCATGTTGAGCAGAAATGATGGGCGCCAATGATGTTTGAGACATCAAGGAAAGTGCTATGCATCAGCCACTGTTCTTATTCTTCTTCTTTTAGATTTGACTGGCGGTTGGCAACCAGCTTACAGGTGCATTACCGCCAAGTACTTCACTCTATATCATCACTATATATAATTCCAGAAATCTCTGCACCAGAAGAGCCTTTGGTGGTGGTGGTGTTACAGTCTGGGCAGGTGTGTCTAGTCCATACAGAACTGCCCTACACCTTGCGAATGGTACAGTGACAAGCTGATACTACCTGAATAACATCATTAATCCAGTCATTGTGCCCCTGCATGGACAACACAGGCCTAATTTTATCTTCATGGATGACAATGCTCCAAGCTCATCGAGGTTGCATCATAAGGGAATGGCTGCTGGAGGCCGGGGTACCTCAAATGGAGTGGCCTGCACTTATTGCAGACCTGAATCCTATAGAAAACCTCTGGCAGGCCTATTCAGTTAGCCGTCCAGAACCAACCTCTGAGTGACCCAGGCCCAGTGGTCCAGCCACAGAAGCAAAGGCACAGTTTCCTCTGGTAGCATTTCCATGTGGCTGGCTGCCACCCTTGAAGTTATGCTGCCATGCCAAGGAAATATAAATTTGAGAAAAAAATATGAAGGAATGGCAGTCTGCAAGCGCGCACACGAACAACGCGTGTGACCGTCATCCACGTGGACTTCAGAAGCGCCCTGCCCACATGACCATTCCAGTCGGTAGGCAGAGTGTCTCGCTAGCGTCACTGTCCGAGAGAAGCATGAGCTTATTAAAGTGCTTAAAGCACGGAAAAAAGAAGCAGAAGAGTTACAGTGGTGTGAAAAAGTGTTTTCCCCCTTCCTGATTTCTTATTTTTTGTATGTTTGTCACACTTAAATGTTTCAGATCATCAAACAAATTTTAATATTAGACAAAGATAACACAAAATGCAGTTTTTAAATGGTGTTTATTATTAAGGGGAAAAAAATCCAAACCTATATGGCCCTGTGTGAAAAAGTAATTGCCCCCTAAACCTAATAACTGGTTGGGCCACCCTTAGCAGCAACAGCTGCAATCAAGCATTTGCGATAACTGGCAGTGAGTCTTTTACAGCGCTGTGGAGGAATTCTGGCCCACTCATCTTTGCAGAATTGTTGTAATTCAGCCACATTGGAGGGTTTTCGAGTATGAACCACCTTTTTAAGGTCATGCCACAGCATCTCAATTGGATTGAGGTCAGGACTTTGACTAGGCCACTCCAAAGTCTTCATTTTGTTTTTCTGAAGCCATTCAGAGGTGGACTTGCTGGTGTGTTTTGGATCATTGTCTGTCCTGCTACAGAACCCAAGTGCGCTTCGCCTGAGGTCATGAACAAATGGCCGGACATTCTCCTTCAGGATTTTTTGGTAGACAGCAGAATTCATGGTTCCATTTACCACAGCAAGTCTTCCAGGTCCTGAAGCAGCAAAATAGCCCCAGACTATCACACTGCCACCACCATATTTTACTGTTGGTATGATGTTCCTTTTCTGAAATGCTGTGTTACTTTTACGCTGGATGTAATGAGACATACACCTTCCAAAAAGTTCAACTTTTGTGTCGTCAGTCCACAAAGTATTTTCCCAAAAGTCTTGGGGATCATCAAGATGTTTTCTGGCAAAACTGAGAAGAGCCTTTATGTTCTTTTTGCTCAGCAGTGGGTTTTGTCTTGGAACTCTGCCATGCAGGCCATTTTTACCCAGTTTCTTTCTTATGGTGAAGTCATGAACACTGACCTTAACTGAAGCAAGTGAGGCCTGCAGTTCTTTGGATGCTGTTGTGGGGTTTTTCGTGACCTCTTGGATGAGTTGTCACTGCACTCTTGGGGTAATTTTGGTCAGCTGGCCACTCCTGGGAAGGTTCACCACTGTTCCATGTTTTTGCCATTTGTGGATAATGGCTTTCACTGTGGTTTGCTGGAGTCCCAAAGCTTTACAAATGGCTTTATAACCTTTTCCAGACTAGCAGATCTCAATTACTTTGTTTCTCATTTGTTCCTGAATTTCTTTGGATGGCAGCATGATGCCTAGCTTTTGAGGATCTTTTGGTCTACTTCACTTTGTCAGGCAGGTCCTATTTAAGTCATTTCTTGATTGAGAACGTGTGGCAGTAATCAGGCCTGGGTGTGGCTAGAGAAATTGAACTCGGCTTTCAAAAGATGTGATAAACCACAGTTAATTTATGTTTCAACAGGGGGGCAATCACTTTTTCCACACAGGGCCATGTAAGTTTGGATTTTTTTTTTAACCCTGAATCACAAACACCTTCATTTAAAAATTGCATTTTGTGTTTACATGTGTTATCTTTGTCTAATATTTAAATTTGTTTGATGATCTGAAACATTTAAGTGTGACAAACGTACAAAAAAAATGAGAAATCAAGAAGGGGGCAAACACTTTTTCACACCACTGTATGTAAGCAGTGAAGGCATTTATCATGGTTTTAACCCACTGGTAACGGGAACGATAATGAAGAGTTGCTTAGCAAACAGGTGTGGTTAGGCTTCATATGCAGGGAAAGGCAAGCGTGACTGACGAATCGCTGAGGATTGACTTCACCAGCCACTACAATATTAACTAATAATTTATGTTCATTATCATGTACCTAGCAAGTTAAGATGACCGAAATTCACGAAGTCAACAGCCTTCAGACTAACTAAACGTGCCAACATTTGGATTTCAAAATAAGGGAGGTTTTTTCTGCTGTCTGGGTGGTGAGGAGAGTTCTGAAAAGCTATAAATATATAGAAATGTTATAACAGAAGTAACTGCATCTTTGGTAATTTAAGTTAATTTATTTCATTAAAGGGCCTATATCATGCTATTTTAAGCCTTTCAGAGTAAACTATATGCATGTATGTGATAGTATATTACCTTTGGTACACTGGAGAATGAATTTCTTATGAAATATGAGTTATTTTCGCGAGCCCGGAAGTAAGATGCCTCGATCTCTGAGGCTCTGCCTCTCCTTCTTGTGGCTGCTGCCCATTTCATGACGTAACCCCTGAGCCGGCTGCTGCAGCGTGTCGCTGGGTTCCGCCCACGAAAACAAGGAAGGCTGAACAAACTCCTAAATCTCTCACAGCCAAAGACACATTTACGCCACTTAGAAGACATTGTCTTACGTAAAAAAGCAAACAGTTGTTGTCACTGAGCAGATACTGTAGGTGCAAGAGGAACTACTTCTTCACAGCGTCAATGCTAAAGTGAAAGAGTTTTGCCGATCACCGCTCCGTTAGCTGCGCGGAGAAAGTGGGTGTGTGCGTTAGCCTGGGGGTGGTGCTGGCAGCACAGGCACTTCCTGGAGTGGGCGGCTCACCCACGTTCATACGTATGAATGTGGGGACCCAGTCATTATCAGGGACAGGGCGGAGCAGCAGCTCAGAGAGCAGGGTTGAGGAGGAATACTCAGATGCGTGAATGGAGCAAAATACCACTTTGGGGGTGTTTTTGGTGAGGAATTAACATTATAACATGCTTAAAAGCTCAAAAAAGTCGATTTTGCATGATATAGGCCCTTTAAATATAATTTTTTTTTTTTCTTTGAAATCAGAGTTAAAATTATTGTTCTGTTCTGGCGCTAAAAAATTATGGTCAAAAGTGTAAATTGTATAAGGAAAAAACGTCAATTTTACCACAATCCGTTTCAAATTTATATATATTAAAAAAAACAGTAATTTTGTTTAAAAAAAAAGACAAAAATTAGCCATCGAATAATTCACAAATTTATAATAAAGTCTCAAATGTACCAGAAAAGTCAATTTTACAAGAGGAAATTACAAATTTTAGGAAAATGGTTTCAAATTTAGATAAATTTACAGAGAAAAGTAGAAAACTACAAGAAAATTGTTATAAACTTTGGAGAAAAACCTCAAACTTTCAAGACTGAAGTTATTACTCAAGTTTTTAAGTAGGTGCTTTTTGCATCCTTATCTCTACTAGAAATTTTGGGTTGTCTACTTTTAATTATTAATTTCACAGCATTGCTTTTACATAAGCAGAATTTCTGACTACTGTACCAACCTATGATCATATAATTTAAGTATGCATAAGTAAATTACTATTATTGATGCTTTTTTCCCCTTCCCTCTTTCTCAGTGGGGGGAAAAAAACACTACAATAAAATACAAAAAGAGTACACGTTTTTGTCATTTATGTAAACCATGACAAAAAAAGTCCTGCAGGACAAAATGTGACACTTGATATTTTCTAAAACCTGCTTCATGCTGCATTTCCCCTCTTGTCCGCTTTGGTCTGCGTATGCTTTGGACGAGCCCGGCGTGCACGCGGCGCTGCACATGTTCACTTTTTTCCATCTACCCAGGCCAAGCGGTTGACGCATGCGCACAACCATCATTTGTAGTTTCACTCCCACCCGATAGGCAGTGCCAAGCCGCTGACGCGCCAGGATTTTCACCAACGAAGAAACGGCAGACTTCTTCACAAAGTTTCTCTTCAAATATAGTCTATTTCTGCTGTTTCACTTCGCGGTTTTCACTCCTTTTCCACAAAGATCCTGCTGCCACTGTGAAAGAATGTATGTACGATTCACGTATGTTTTTATTCTTGTTTTCCGCCTCCTCGTTGTCTTCTTCATCTACTGATGTATGCTATGTCGATATCGCCACCTCGTGAATGGGACGTTCAGTCTTGCGTATGCACTTTTCAATGTGCTCAGGTCGTGGGCAGGCGGCATGGTCACAAAATTTGGGCTGCACGCGGTCGTCCGCGGTCAAGCACTCCGGACACTAGTGGAGTGGAGACGATGACGTAAATTTCGTCACACGAGGTTTCCGGTTACACGTAGGTGGACAGCAGAGGTGTAGCATGAAGCAGGCTTAAACTGTTTTATGCCAACATACACAGAGAGAGAACCTGAATTAGACAGGGCTCAGAGAGGGCAAGATGAGACTGACAAGAGGATCCAAGGAGAGGAAAGTGTTCAGGCAGAGGGGCCAGGAGAGGTGAGAGCAGAGGGAGGAGAGAAGGATAACACTAGTAAAAAGTTCAAACACAGAACGTCTTGGTGGGACCCCAACTGGCCCAATTTTCCAAGATTCAAGCCTTGATTGTACAATACTTCAAATGGTCAGTTCCATATACAAAGTTACTGTGCAAAATTTAAAAAAAAGAGAAAGAAATAGTATAAAATTAACATTAGGGATGAGCCGATACCACTTTTTCAAGTCCAATACCAATACTGTGACTTTGTATCGGCCAGTACTGATCCAAACCCAATACAGTCTCTCTTATTTAAAACAACAAAAGTACAGAACATACTTTGTTAATGACGAGTTGCATTTTGTACACATAAAAACAGAAATCTAAAAGTCAAAAAATATATTACAAATTTGACTCAGTCCAGCAATGCTGCTGCTTTTTTATTTTAACCTCTTGCACTCCGGGATACTGCGGGCGGTCATGTCTCTGCGTCCTAGGGCGCACTGAAAAAAAAAAAAGCTGCAGACACAGCCGCTAACAGAAAGCCAAAGGAGTGCTTTGATTGGTTTAGATTTGATTGGCCTCTCATTCGACTAATAAGAGCCTTGAATTGGGTTTCTGAAACCTTGAAGAACCAATGACTGAAAACCTAGCAAGAAGGACCCGCCTACCAACGGCTGCGAATGCAGCGAGCCAATTGAAGCAGAGAAGTTCCATGATTGAAAGCGTGCGTCCCGTGCGTAAAATCTGTTTTGGGTAAGCCGCTGGGTGACACACACGCGTTCGCCAGTCTTTTTTTCTTACTACTGTTCTTATTTGTTTTGAAAAATCGTTCGCCAAAACCGCAATCATGGAAGCGCAAAACCGCAATAATGGAATTATGGTTTGACCGGGTCGCGTGACCAGAACCACGAGTCCGTAACAAGCAGACCAGCGTCATGTTCATCTGACAATGAGGAAGAGAAGTTCGCCAGCGACACTGCTGTTGTGGACAGGTAAGTGTTATAAGCTAAATTATTCTTTATCCCTGAAAACTGTAATCAAAATGACTTTTGACCGATCGGTAAATTACAACTGTGCGTCATCACAACATGACGGACCGGTCCGTGCGCCGCGTCCGGACCGTGAACGCCCCCCCCCCCCCCCCACTACTCTTCTGTAGCGGATTGCAGATATTATTGCAGTTATTTTAGTACAACTGTGCGTAGTAGACCGCGGCGCACCGTCCCCGCGGTCGGTCATGTAGCGATGGGCGATGTCCGTCCTCTGTACCGGGGGGGGGGGGGGGGGAGTTATCTTCTACATTACAGATATTTTAGTATAATTTTTAGTGCACTGTAGGTTATTTTTTCTTGTAAAAAAGCCACACATTTTTTACGTGGCATGCTTCTTTGTGTGTGGGGGCTTGTTTGTTCATTCATTCATTCATGAATGAATAAACAACCCACAAACACACACACACAGAGCCCTGAGTGTCACCTTTCATTAGAGCCCAACATCAAGCTTCTATATTGAATCGTTCAAAAGTTATAGACGTTTTTCCAGACTGTGCCATTTGGCACAATTTGGCACAGTTCAAAAACGCCTGGGAACAACCTGTGAAGAAAGCTATGTAATATATTCATTTTTTGTGGTATTGTTTTTTTTTTTCTCCACAATATCTTTATTGAACCTTTTTTTTTTTAACAAACATGATACAAACAATCAAACACTAACACTAAAGTACTACAAAAAAAAAAAAAAAAAAAAGATGCACTAAAAACACCAACAACCACCAGCAAAATCAAATCTTCAACAATGCTCCTCTGTTTAGTCTAGACAATCCAATACATAAGTATACATATTATGTTCACCAGTTTGGAATTTACAAGGTCCACACACATCATTCACCTTCTTCTTCAAAAGTTATGTTTCAATTTTTTACATAATCAATAAAAGGTCTCCATATATTCTCAAACACAATTTCCTTTGATTTCAGTATATATGTTATTCTTTCTAATGGAAGGTTTGTTAACATCTGTCTTAACCACTGAGTCACATCTGGTCTATGAGTCTTTTTCCATAATAGTGCAATACATTTTTTGGCATTCAGCAAACTGAGGTCTATGAATGTTCTTTCACTTTTATTAAAATTAAGCTTTTCTGGGTACAGACCCAACAAAAACAATTTAGGATTCAATATGATTTGTTTTGAGATTATTTTTTCAATTGTTACCCTCACCTCTTCCCAAAACATTCTTATTAATCTACATTCCCATACACAATGAAATAGAGTTCCTTTACTTTCCATGCATTTTGTGCATGTATCTGGTATATTTTTGTTATATTTATTTAACTCCTCCGGTGTAACATACATCCGCATTAACCATTTGAAATGTACCAATTTAAGGCGTACATTTATTGATTTGGTTTGAGCTTCTGTACAAGCCAATTCCCATTGTTCCTCTGAAATTTCAGTTTGCAGATCTTCTTTCCAGTAGTTTAATCTTTTCAGTGAATTTTCACTTGAAGATAGTGTCAATGAGTTATAAAACTCTGAAATAATACCCTTTCTTTTACTATCTTTCATCATCATTTTTTCCAAGGATGAATAAATAGGTCGAGTGAGAGCTTTATTTTGATTTGATCGAATAAAGTTTCTAAGTTGAAGATATTTAAAAAAATGTGTTCTATTGAGATTAAATTTGATCCTCAGCTCTTCAAAAGACATTATGTTATCTGCACATGGCAAATATAAATCCTGAATCTTTTGTATCCCTTTTAAATTCCATACTTTAAATACAGCGTCCGCTCTCCCTGGTTTAAAATATTGATTACCCCATATTGGACTAAATTGTGACAATAACTGTGGTTCTTTTAAATAGTTTTTAGCTTCACACCATATTTTGATCATATGCTTTACAAATGGATTTTTAACTTGTTTTTGTAATTTTTTTGCCGAATCTGAGTATATGAATATGGGAAGAGGTAAAGGTAAATTGTATGATTCCATTTCAGTCCAGTGAGGGAGATCATTTGATGAAAAATAATATGTCATAGACCTCAGTTGTGCCGACCAATAATACAACATAAAATTTGGACATTTCAGACCTCCACGATCAAATGGTAAATATAATAAAGACAGACGTAATCTAGCCCTCCTGTTGTTCCATATAAATTCCACTAACTTTTTTTTTATTCTTGAGAATAAATCTAAAGGTGGTGATAAGGGAATGTATTGAAATAAATAAAGTATTTTAGGTAAAATATTACTTTTAAGTATATTGATTCTCCCGATCATCGACATTGGTAGTGACATCCATCTCTGAGTTAACTCATTGATATCTGTCATTAAGGCTTCATAGTTGACACTGGCGACTGATTCTAGCTTAGGCACAATTTGGATTCCTAAATATTTAAACTGATTTACAACATTGAATTGATTTACCTCAGGGGCTGGGTAATTTCTCTGGGTCTCATTTAGCATTAATATTGAAGATTTAGTTTTATTTATTTTATATCCTGATATTTCCCCAAAATTCTTTATTAAATTCAACAAGGTTGGAATTGATTTTTTTAGATTCGACATAAACAAAATTATGTCATCGGCGTACAGGGAGATTTTATGTTCTGTTGGTCCAACTTTAATTCCATATATTTGTGAATGTAAACGTATCGCTATCGCTAAAGGTTCAATTGCCATAGTAAACAGTAAAGGTGAAAGTGGACAGCCTTGTCGACATCCTCTATTGATTTTTATTGGTTTTGAAATATTGTTATTTGTTAGGATTTCTGCTGTAGCATTATTGTATATTATTTGAACCCATTTTATGAAATTATTTCCAAGTCCAAACCTTTGTAGGACTTCAAAAAGAAAGGGCCATTCAACTCTATCAAAGGCTTTTTCGGCGTCCAGTGATAGGAGAGCTGTATCCGGTGCTTCTTTATTAGAATAAATAATATTGAATAGTCTTCTTACATTATGGAAGCCTTGTCTTGCCTTTATAAAGCCATTCTGATCTCGATTAATAATATTTGGTAAAATTTCTTGTATTCGTCTTGCTAAAATTTTACAGATTATCTTAAGGTCGGCGTTTAATAGGCTTATTGGTCTCATATTTTCACATTTATTAGAGGGCTTACCTGGTTTTGGCAGCAGTATAATTAAGGCATTATTTATGTATGATGGTAAATTATTATTTTGAAATGCTTCTAAAACCATTTCCAAAAAAGGTTTTATTAATTTATTCTTAAATTTTTTATAAAGGTCAACTGGAAGACCATCTGGTCCTGCACTTTTTCCTGATTTCATATTATCAATGGCTAGCCCAACTTCTTCTTGACTAATTTTAGACTCCAATATCTCCCTGTTTTCATTTGGAATACACGGTATAGATAGTTCGTTCAAAAACCCATTTAGTTTTGTTAAATCAAATTCATTTTTAGTATCATATAATTTTTCATAGTAATCTCTAAAGGCTCTGTTAATTTCTAAAGGATCTATAACTACCTGTCCATTACTTATAATACTGGTAATTGGTGTTTTAATTTCTAATTGTTTAATCTGCCATGCCAATAATTTTCCTGATTTTTCACCTTGTTCATAAAAAGATTGTTTCAATCTTAGAAGACTCGAGGCAGCTCTATTCGCTGATTTTTTGTCGTATTCAGCTCTCAAAATCAGTAATTCATTCTCCAACCTTGGATCACTTCCTGCATACACTTTTTCCTGAAGACTTTTCATTTTATGTTCCAATTGGGCTCTCTCCTCTCGAGTCTTCTTAGATTTTGATCCTGTATAACTAATAATATGTCCCCTAATAAAAGCTTTGAAAGCCTCCCACTTTACACATGCTGATGTTTGTGTAGTATTGATGTCAAAGTACTCGTCTATCTGTTTTTCTATATACTTGACAAATTCCTCATCCTGAAGCCATTTATGCTGAAATTGCCATCTACCTGATTCCTTTGTCAATTTTTTATCTACATATATTAGACAACAGGGTGCATGATCAGAGATCACGATGTTATCATAAAAGCAGTTATGAATCTTGGATCTTAATTCTGTGGAAATCAAAAAATAATCAATACGTGAGAATGTCTTGTAGGTACTGGAATAACAAGAATAGGCTTTAACTTGTGGTTTCATTTCTCTCCATATATCTAACAATCTCAATTCTTTCATAAAATGATTAATAGTCATCCTACATCCATTGTGCGTACAATCCAGTCCTGTTGATCTATCTATACCTGGATTCAATGTACAATTAAAATCCCCTGCTATTATATGTTGCCCTGTAAGTGATGATAAAATAAGAAATAAATTAGCAAAGAACTTTTGATCATCTATATTGGGACCATATAAGTTCACAAGATTTATATTTTCTAATAGCAAAGAACCTTGAATGATTACATATCTTCCAAGTTTGTCTCCAATTACATTTTTCACTTGAAAAGGGACTGATTTATGTATGAGAGTCATAACTCCCCTGGCCCGGGATGAGAATGATGAGGTGAATACACTTCCTTGCCATCTATTCCTAATTCTTTTTATATCCTCCTCTATTAGATGAGTTTCTTGTAAAAACACAATTTTTGAACCCATGTCTTATTTTATTCATAACTTGTTTAAGTTTTTTTAAATTTTGTAGACCTCTGCAATTCCATGAAGTTAAATTAAGATTAACACTTTGGTTTATGATCAATAGAGAGTTTGGGATTACCTTGCAGTGTAAACATGCTCATACAGAGAAGCAAAAACATGAGTGGTTGAACATTCATCCTACAAACTACACACAAACAAATTCCCCCTTCCCACACTTGTGGCGAACCCCCCAAAATCAAAAGAAAAATTCCGTCTCCCGATATAGCCATCGACCGTTCCACACCCACGGGGAACAGCCTAAGCCACTCCTTCTTCATCCTCCCAATCACCCTAACTCTACTGCTTTTAATGACGTAACATTAACTCTCCTCTGTAGTTTTCCAACTTAACTCCAAAATTTTTAACAACTTTGTACATCATAGTTTTTTTTTGTTTGTTTTGTTTGTTTTTTTTTAATATATAATACAATCTATATTTTGTAAACTTGCTATTTACTTCAAGTCAGTCAGATGCCTGTGCAAATGCTTAATTATTCTACCTTATATTTTGTTCATGCTTAGCTCCCACCAGTCTCTTCTTCTTCTTTGATCTTCTTGATGAACTCCTGCGCCTCCTCTGGGGTCTTGAAGATGTGGGTTCTGCCCTCATACGTGGTCAGCAGTCTCGCAGGATAGATTACACCATGACGGATCCCAAGGTTGCGCAGCTCCTTACGTATGGGATCAAACTGCTTCCTCAATTGTTGGATTCCTGTGGCCAAATCTGGGTAGAACCACACCTGCTGGTCCTGGTGTTTAATCTCTCCTTTAGCTCGTGCAGCGTTGAAGATCTTCATCCTGTCTCTGTTGCTAAGAAACTTCATAATTAAGGTCCTCGGCGGTCCCTTATCTCTCCGTGGGCCAATACGATGTGCTTTTTCCAGAACCACTGCTGATTGCAACTCCTCGCTGCCCAGCACCTCCGGAATCCACTTTTCCAGAAAGGAATATACGTCCCGACCTTCTGATTCCTCTGGAAGACCCACCAGCCTGAAGTTATTCTGTCTCGACCGAGATTCCAAATCCAAAATATTATCTTCTAAACATTTATTTTTTTTTTCCAAAGTGCGCACCTTTAATTGAAGACGGGTGACGTCATCTTCAGCACTAGCGAGACGGAGCTCCATCTGCGCCGTTCGTTCTACACAGTCACCCAATTCCTTTCTTATTCCTTCCAACGCTGTCATAATCCCATCAAATCTAGAGGAAAAGTCCGCTCTCATTGAACTCATGGCAGCCATCAGCGCATCTGCGCCGCTCCCCGCAGATTTCGCACCGTTGCCAGCCTCCTCCACCATATATGGAGTTTTGTTTGCTGCGTCACAGAAGTCCGTTAATTTGGACTGTTTCGGCGGCTCGCTTTTTCCTTTACCTGGTTTTCCAGCCTTAGGCTTCGCCGACATATCCTCGCCCAAACGCTGGGATACGTTCTGTCCCAAATGAGAGAGTTATTTGCTGATTTTTTTCTCCAGGAGCAGAGCAGAGTGAGACACGTCCGTCTTACGTGGCAGCCATAACCGGAAGTCCTTTTTTGTGGTATTGTTACAAAATTTTTTACCTCAGCTGGATAACACTTGGTTCTACATTTCTGTTGCATTTTCCAGCCTGGATCTGACAACTGTGTGTTATTTGCAAGCATCTGTATCCAAAAAAACACCCAGGCGAAATTTATTTTCTTCAAGTTCAGTATGTTTAGATGACTGTTACTCAGTGGCAGGAGCACTTAGAGAGATTATGACTGTTTTGCCAAAAAATTCCAAGTGTTTTCTTTTAAATGAGACCAACCCCATGAAGATGCTGCAAAGGGTTGAAGAACAGCTTTTGATTTACTTTGGGTATGTTATTTTTAGGCGTTTTTAGGGAAATTGACCAGAGTGCAAGGGGTTAAACTTTGCAACACTGGCAGCATTTTACTGGCCAGCGCCATGTAAACATGCATTCTGAAGTTTTAAGTGCAAGTTTATACAAAACATTAAAGCTGAATATTTAAGTAAACATTCAGATGAAATTCAAAGTGCCACTTTATGCATGAGGTAAAAAATGCTGTAGTTCTGAAAATAAATTAACTAACCCTTTAAGTTGTATTTTTGACATTTATTATTATCATAAGTATTCTCCTGATCCTCGGTTTACTTAGTAGTGTTTCTGATATTCTCTGTTCCTTCTTAGATTTTAGGTTTGCTCTTATTTTGAAGTCATTCCTGTTCATGTAGCCTTGCACCCTCTAGGATTAACAAAGTATACAAAATACAAACAAAAAAAAAATGCTTATGTTCCTGTCACCTACCTCTCATCAACTGTTAACTCTCCCCCAAAGGTACATTCCAGTCTGGTTTTTACTTTCAGTTTCAATTTTTTTAGGTTTCATTTTTAGCTTCCAGCCTCCCGAGCTGGAAAAGCAGCAGCAGCAGCTGCTGCGCGACACACTTCCTTCTGCTCGGTTCTTGACAGAATTCAGCATGCTCCCTCATCATGATACTTTTGCAAGTGTTTTATTAAGTTGGTGGTGTAAAATTGTAAATGCTAGTACCACATAGCAACAGACCGAGGCAAGTCCCACAGACAGGCTCCAGTGATGTGACACTCGTTGCCTGTGCTTACAGAAGCCATGCATAGCGTGGCTGAGAACATTATTGTGCCTTCATTTTGTTATTATTAATGTGTAAGATCGGTAAATTACTTTTATTCTTTACCGATCCAGCCATTTTGCCTGGATCGAACCAGATACCGATATGGCGGATCGGATCATCCCTAATTCACATATTCCGGTTACAAAAGTGACATGTGCCCCCCCCGGGAAAATATGTTGCCACCGTGACAAGGTCTTTAAGCCACAGGAAACACTGAAAGGCCAACACGTTTCACTGCTACAACTACGTTTCTCTTACTACAGACCATAAATGCAACACGCCGCGTAGCCTAGCAACCATCAACCCACAATGCAGCATATTTGTTTTGAAGTGTAGGCTCTGTGACTAACAGGGCTAGTGGCAAGATACCAAACCTACACCAAATGAGAATGGGTGGCGCAAATGCATACAAAGTCAATAGAAAGAGGTGAGCACACGCAAAATCGTGCATTTGTGTCCAAGGGATAGTGCTAGCTTTTAGATTCTGCCATCATCGGAGTAAAAGCATCAGCACTGAAGAGTAAACTAGTTTGAAAATGAGACTCACCTGGAGAAAGAAGGACTGGGGGCTCTTCAGCTGAATCGGGATGTTGTTATTTACCCATGAACATGCTAACAAGGCTAGCAACATCAACGCCTATCATCTCGTGAAGTTTTGGAGGCATGGACAACTTTTTCAGGTGAGCCCCCCGTTAGATAATGTAAACCTAAGCGTGACATAATTTGGGGGATTTCAACAGCAGGTTGAACACAGCTGGAGAAGTTATAAAGGCAACTTTTCCTGTCTGCATCTCACTCAGATGGTGAATTCATGTCTATTTGTGTGTTTACATTGAGTTATAATGCAATCGCGCCACGTGAAAAATTTGCCTGTTCACATTTGGTGTGAAGGCACCTTAAAACATGTCACTGTCAACTCTAAAGTATAAAACTGATGATGAAAATCATAGGTTTAACCCTGCCTGGTCTGACATATGTGTGTATTTTTTTTTGTATACTTTATTAATCCCAGAGGGAAATTCAGGGCATCCACATGGATGGATGAGACAGCCACGGTATGGCGCCAATCCCTTCATCATTCAGACACACATTCACACTTAGAGCCACTTTAGAGTCTCCAATTAACTCAACTTGCATGTTTTTGGCCTATGGGAGGAAACCAGAGTACCCGGGGTAAACCCACACAGACACGGGGAGAACATGCAAACTCCACACAGAAAGGTCACCAATGGTCCGGGGGTGGGATCGAACCCATGATGGTCAGGAATGGAATCGATTCCATGACCTCCTTACTGTGCTGAGACGGTGCTAACCACTGCTCCACCGAGCTGCCCAAATGTGTAATGGTAAATGTGTAAACTTTGTCTGATTTTGTAATGGAATGTGTAGTTACAAAAAGAGGTTCCTATTCACACATGGTGATTTAAAACAAAACAAACCACAATAGCAGATGTGCAATGTTTGTTAATGTTATCAATCTTTTCTTGGGGGGGGGGGTGCACTCAAGTGTTTGACAGTTCATTTTTTATTCAGCTAAATGCACTTTATGATGTGCCAAGGTCAGTTATGACCAGGATGTAGTACATTTTATTTCAAAAGGGAAACAAATGTTAATGCTACTAACAGTGCACATTGAGTTTTTATGCAGTTTGAGATATGCCTGAGTAAGATGTGACCAAAATGGTTATTTACAGAATTGTACTGTTTTCATTCTATTTATTTGTTGTTCAAGTTGAAAAATATTTCTACTACTTCAAGTTCTGCTCAACCCCAGCCCTGTTATTGTGTTTTTATGCACTTTTTATGCGCCTTTGTCATGTGCCAAGTGCACATTTAAAACCAAGACAATGAATAAAAACTGTACATTTTTCATCATATTGAACTGTGTTGGTTTGAAATTTGTCAAATTCAACAGATCACTGAACATGTGCGGCCCGACTTCCGGTTATGGCGGCCGCCTAGAAGGACACGTATCACTCTGCTCTGCTCCTGGAAATAAAGATTCGGCAAATAACTCTCTCATTTGGAACAGAACTTTTCCCAGCGTTTGGGTGAGGATATGCCGGTGAAGACTAAGGCTGGGAAATCAGGAGGGGGAAAAATTGAATCGCCGAAGCAGTCCAAATTAATGGACTTTAAAGTTTGTGGCGCAGTAGAAAAAGCTGCGGATATGGCCGATGAAACTAGCGGTGGTGCGGTAACTGCTGCTGCTGACGATGGCGGCACAGGTGCAGTGCTGGCTGCCATTAGCTCAATGAGAGCAGACTTTTCTGCTAAACTTGATGGGATTATGGCAGCGTTGGATGCAATGAGAAAGGAGTCGGGTGACTGCGTGGAGCGAGTGACGCAGGCGGAGCTTCGTGTTTCAAGTGCGGAGGATGAAATCAGCGGACTTCAAATAAAGGTGCGCACTTTGGAAAAAAAAAATAAAGATCTGGAAAATAGCGTTCTGGACTTGGAATCCCGGTCCAGACGGAACAACCTGAGGCTGGTGGGTTTACCGGAGGGAGCCGAAGGTCGTGATTCATGCTCCTTTTTGGAGGGGTGGATCCCGGAGGCGCTGAACAACACGGAGCTAAAATCATCAGTCATCTTGGAAAGCTCCCACCGAATTGGCCCACCGAGAGGTAACAAGGCAGCACCGAGGACGTTAATTATGAAGTTTCTCAGCTACAGAGACAGGATGACGATCTCCAACGCGGTGCGGGCCAAAGGAGAAATTAAATACCAAGATCAGCAGGTGCGGTTCTACCCAGATTTGGCCTCAGGAATCCAACAATTAAGGAAGCAGTTTGACCCCATCCGCAAAGAACTGCGCAACCTTGAGATTCGTCATGGAGTGATTCACCCTGCAAGACTTCTGGTCACATATGAGGGCAGAACACATATCTTCAAGACCCCCGAGGAGGCGCAGGAGCTCATCAAGAAGATCCAGGAAGAGACTGGTGGGAGCTAAGCATGAACAGAATATAGGGTAGAATATTTGAGCATTTAACTGATTAGAAGCATATAACAAGATTACAAAATATAGATTGTATTACATATTAAAAAAAAAAAAAAAAAAGTACAAAATTGCTAAAAAATTTTGGAGTTAAATTGGAAAATTACAGAAGAGAGTTAATGTTACGTTATTAAAAGCAGTAGAGTTAAGGTGATTGGGAGGATGAAGAAGGAGTGGCTTTGGCTGATCCTCGTGGGTGTGGAACGGTCGATGGCTATATCGGGAGACGGAATTTTTCTTTTGTTTTTGGGGGGATTGCCACAAATGTGGGAAGGGGGAATTTGTTTGTGTGTAGTTTGTAGGGTGAATGTTCAACCACTCATTTTTTTGCTTTTTTGTTTGAGCATGTTTACACTGCAAGATAATCCCAAACTCCCTATTGATCATAAATCAAAGCGTTAATCTTAATTTAACTTCATGGAATTGCAGAGGTCTACAAAATTTAAAAAAACTTAAACAAGTTATGAATAAAATAAAAGACATGGGTTCAAAAATTGTGTTTTTACAAGAAACTCATCTAATAGAGGAAGATGTAAAAAGAATTAGGAGTAGATGGCAAGGAAATGTATTCACCTCATCATTTTCATCCCGAGCCAGGGGAGTTATGACTCTCATACATAAATCAGTCCCATTTCAAGTGAAAAATGTAATTGGAGACAAATTTGGAAGATATGTAATCATTCAAGGATCTTTGCTATTAGAAAACATAAATTTGGTGAACTTATATGGTCCCAATATAGATGATCACAAGTTCTTTGCTAATTTATTTCTTATCTTATCATCACTTACAGGGCAACATATAATAGCAGGGGATTTTAATTGTACATTGAATCCCGGTATAGATAGATCAACAGGACTGGACTGTACGCACAATGGATGTAGGATGACCATTAATCATTTTATGAAAGAATTGAAATTGATAGATATATGGAGAGAAATGAAACCACAAGTTAAAGCATACTCTTGTTATTCCAATACCTACAAGACATTCTCACGTATAGATTATTTTTTGATCTCCACAGAATTAAGGTCCAAGATTCAAAACTGCTTTTATGATAACATCGTGATCTCTGATCATGCACCCTGCTGTCTAATATATGTAGATAAGAAATTGACAAAGGAACCAGGTAGATGGCAATTTCAGCATAAATGGCTTCAGGATGAGGAATTTGTTAAGTATATAGAAAAACAGATAGATGAGTTCTTTGATATCAACACTACACAAACATCAGCATGTGTAAAGTGGGAGGCTTTCAAAGCTTTTATTAGGGGACATATTATTAGTTATACAGGTTCAAAATCTAAGAAGACTCGAGAGGAGAGAGTCCAATTGGAACATAAAATAAAAATTCTTCAAGAAAGAGTATATGCAGGAAAAGATCCAAGGTTGGAGAACGAATTACTGATTTTGAGAGCTGAATATGACAAAAAATCAGCGAATAGAGCTGCCTCGAGTCTTCTATGATTGAAACAATCTTTTTATGAACAAGGTGAAAAATCAGGAAAGTTATTGGCATGGCAGATTAAACAATTAGAATCTAAAACACCAATTACCAGTATTATAAGTAATGGACAGGTAGTTATAGATCCTTTAGAAATTAATAGAGCCTTTAGAGATTACTATGAAAAATTATATGATACTAAAAATGCATCTGACTTAACAAAACTACATGGGTTTTTGAACGAACTATTTATACCGTGTATTCCAAATGAAAATAGGGAGATACTGGAGTCTAAAATTAGTCAAGAAGAAGTTGGACTAGCCATTGATAATATGAAATCAGGAAAAAGTGCAGGACCAGATGGTCTTCCAGTTGACCTTTATAAAAAATTTAAGAATAAATTAACAAAACCTTTTTTGGAAATGGTTTTAGAAGCATTTCAAAATAGTAATTTACCATCATATATGAATAATGCCTTAATTATACTGTTGCCAAAACCAGGTAAGCCCTCTAATAAATGTGAAAATATGAGACCAATAAGCCTATTAAATGCCGACCTTAAGATAATCTGTAAAATTTTAGCAAGACGAATACAAGAAATTTTACCAAATATTATTAATCGAGATCAGAATGGCTTTATAAAGGGAAGACAAGGCTTCCATAATGTAAGAAGACTATTTAATATTATTTATTCTAATAAAGAAGCACCGGATACAGCTCTCTTATCACTGGATGCCGAAAAAGCCTTTGATAGAGTTGAATGGCCCTTTCTTTTTGAAGTCTTACAAAGGTTTGGACTTGGAAATAATTTCATAAAATGGGTTCAGATAATATATAATAATGCTACTGCAGAAATCCTAACAAATAACAATATTTCAAAATCAATAAAAATCAATAGAGGATGTCGACAAGGCTGTCCACTTTCACCTTTACTGTTTACTATGGCAACTGAACCTTTAGCGATGGCGATACGTCTACAGTCACAAATATATGGAATTAAATTTGGACCAACAGAACATAAAATCTCCCTGTATGCCGATGACATAATTTTGTTTATGTCGAATCTTAAAAAATCAATTCCGACCTTGTTGAATTTAATAAAGAATTTTGGGGAAATATCAGGATATAAAATAAATAAAACTAAATCTTCAATATTAATGCTAAATGAGACCCAGAGAAATTACCCAGCCCCTGAGGTAAATCAATTCAATGTTGTAAATCAGTTTAAATATTTAGGAATCCAAATTGTGCCTAAGCTAGAATCAATCGCCAGTGTCAATTATGAAGCCTTAATGACAGATATTGATGAGTTACTTCAGAGATGGATGTCACTACCAATGTCGATGATGGGGAGAATTAATATACTTAAAAGTAATATCTTACCTAAAATACTTTATTTATTTCAATACATTCCCTTACCACCACCTTTAGATTTATTCTCAAGAATTAAAAAAAAGTTAGTGGAATTTATATGGAACAACAGGAGGGCTAGATTACATCTGTCTTTATTATATTTACCATTTGATCGTGGAGGTCTGAAATGTCCAAATTTTATGTTGTATTATTGGTCGGCACAACTGAGGTCTATGACATTATTTTTCATCAAATGATCTCCCTCACTGGACTGAAATGGAATCATACAATTTACCTTTACCTCTTCCCATATTCATATACTCAGATTCGGCAAAAAAATTACAAAAACAAGTTAAAAATCCATTTGTAAAATGATCAAAATATGGTGTGAAGCTAAAAACTATTTAAAAGAACCACAGTTATTGTCACAATTTAGTCCAATATGGGGTAATCAATATTTTAAACCAGGGAGAGCGGACGCTGTATTTAAAGTATGGAATTTAAAAGGGATACAAAAGATTCAGGATTTATATTTGCCATGTGCAGAAAACATAATGTCTTTTGAAGAGTTGAGGATCAAATTTAATCTCAATAGAACACATTTTTTAAAATATCTTCAACTTAGAAACTTTATTCGATCAAATCAAAATAAAGCTCTCACTCGACCTATCTATTCATCCTTGGAAAAAATGTTGATGAAAGATAGTAAAAGAAAGGGTATTATTTCAGAGTTTTATAACTCATTGACACTATTTTCAAGTGAAAATTCACTGAAAAGATTAAACTACTGGAAAGAAGATCTGCAAACTGAAATTTCAGAGGAACAATGGGAATTGGCTTGTACAGAAGCTCAAACCAAATCAATAAATGTACGCCTTAAATTGGTACATTTCAAATGGTTAATGCGGATGTATGTTACACCGGAGGAGTTAAATAAATATAACAAAAATATACCAGATACATGCACAAAATGCATGGAAAGTAAAGGAACTCTATTTCATTGTGTATGGGAATGTAGATTAATAAGAATGTTTTGGGAAGAGGTGAGGGTAACAATTGAAAAAATAATCTCAAAACAAATCATATTGAATCCTAAACTGTTTTTGTTGGGTCTGTACCCAGAAAAGCATAATTTTAATAAAAGTGAAAGAACATTCATAGACCTCAGTTTGCTTAATGCCAAAAAATGTATTGCACTATTATGGAAAAAGACTCATAGACCAGATGTGACTCAGTGGTTAAGACAGATGTTAACAAACCTTCCATTAGAAAGAATAACATATATACTGAAATCAAAGGAAATTGTGTTTGAGAATATATGGAGACCTTTTATTGATTATGTAAAAAATTTAAACATAACTCTTGAAGAAGAAGGTGAATGATATGTGTGGACCTTGTAAATTCCAAACTGGTGAACATAATATGTATACTTATGTATTGGATTGTCTAGACTAAACAGAGGAGCATTGTTGAAGATTTGATTTTGTTGGTGGTTGTTGGTGTTTTTTAGTGCATTTTTTTTTTGTAGTACTTTAGTGTTAGTGTTTGATTGTTTGTATCATGTTTGTTAAAAAAAAAGGTTCAATAAAGATATTGTGGAAAAAAAAACAAAAAAAAAAAACATGTGCGGCCCAGTTACATGTTTTGATTTCAAATTGTGGCCCAACTGATTTTGTAATTGAATAGCCCCTGTGTTATGTATGAATAAGGAAGGAGTCGGTCACATTCATGCGGGAACCAACAACACCAAAACTTTATTATAGGACACAGAACTATTTATATACAAGGGGCTGTGCCCGTCTAACATCATGCCAGGGGCGGGTACGGCAGCACACACACAAGCCACACTCAAGATACCACACTTCCCCTCCCCCTTACAAAAATGCAAAACCACACCAGTGTTTCCTCTGACTAAAAGCCCTTGGCGCGGTGGCAACATATTTTTCCCAGGGATGGGGGGGGGGGGGGGCATACCGGAATATGTTAATTTTATACTATTTACTTCTTTTTAAAAGTTTACACAGTAACGTTGCATATGGAACTTACCACCTGAAGTATTGTGCAACCAAGGCTTGAATATTGGGCCAGCTGGGGTCCCACCCAGACATCCTGTGTTTAGACTTTTTAGTGGTGTTATCCTTCTCTCCTTCCTCTGCCTAAACACTTTCCTCTCCTTGGCTCCTCTCTTCTGTCTCATCTTGCCTTCTCTGAGCTCTGTCTAATTCAGCTTCTCTCTCTGTCTATGGTGGTATACAAACAGGTTAGAAAATATCAAGTGTATGTTTTGTCCTGTAGAATTTTTTTGTCATGGTTTACATAAATGACAAAAATGTGTGTATTTTTTGTATTTTGATTCTAGTGTTTCTTTTTCCCCATTGAGAGAGTAGGAAAGGGAAAGAAATATTCATAATAGTAATGTACTCATGCATACTTAAATTATATGATCAGGTGGGTATAGTAACCAGAAATTCTACTCATGTAAAAGCAGTGCTTTGAAATTAATAATTAAAAGTAGACAACCAACAATTTCTAGTTGAGTTAAGGGTACAAAGAGCACCCACTTAAAAACTTGAGTAATGACTTCAGTCTTGAAGGTCTGGGGTTTTTCTCAAAAATGTATAACAATTTTCTTAAAGTTTTCTACTTTTCTCTGTCAATTTATCTAAATTTGAAACCATTTTCTTCAAATTTGTAATTTCTTGTAAAATTGACTTTTCTTGTACATTTGAGACTTTATTATAAATTTGTGGATTGTTTTATTGCTAATTTTTGTCTGTTTTTTAAAAAAATAAAATTACTGGTTTTTTTAAATAAATTTGAAACAGACTGTGGTATTTTTTTTTACTTTTTCCTTATAACAATTTAAATTTTTAACCATAATTTTGGAGAGCCAGAACAGAGCAATAATTTTAACTCTGATTTCAAAGAAAAAATATTAATAAAATTGTACTTAATGAAATAAATTAACTTAAATGACCAAAGAGGCAGTTATTTCTGTTATAATATTACTATATATTTACAGTTTTCCTCAAATTTGTAATTTCCTCTTGTAAAATTGACTTTTCTTGTACATTTGAAACTTTATTATAAATTTGTGGATTATTTTATGACTAATTTGTCTTTTTTTTTTAAATAAAATTACTGGGGGGTTTTTTTAGATAAATTTTAAACAGACTGGTAATTTTTTTTTTACTTTTTCCTTTTAACAATTTACATTTTTGACCATAATTTTGCAGTCAGAACAGAACAATAATTTAGTTCTGATTACAAAGAAAAAATATTAATAAAATTATATTTAATGAAATAAATTAACTTAAATGACCAAGGATGCCGTGATTTCTGTTACAACATTTCTTCATATTTATAGTTTTGGTTTTTGGGTTGTTGTTTTTTTAGAAATCTCCTCACCCCCAAACAGCAGGAAAAACCTCCCTTATTTTGAAATCAGATGTTGGCACGTTTAGTTTGTCTGAAGGCTGCTGATGGATTAAAGTATTTGACTTCGTGAATTTCGGTCATCTTAACCTGCCAGGTACATAATAGGGAACTGTAGCAGACTCTAAAGACATAATTCACCACAATATGTGTTCATGTACAGAATGATCTGCTTAGGCAGTTATAGTTGTGCGCTCAGGCTTTCTCATCAGGCACCTCTCTAGGCAACCACTGAAGGACCTCAGTTTAGAGTGAAGAGAGCTAGCTATTTTAGCTGCTGCTTTTTGTCACTGCCGCTGGAGAATAAAAACGGCACGCCTGCTCGTACGAGAAAAGGCCAGTCTCTTTAATCCTGCAATTCCTACAGAACATAACTTAATACTGCAGTGGCTGGTAAAATATCTTCAGCAATTCATCAGTCCCCCTTGCCTTTCTCTTCATATGAAGCCGGCTGCATATGAATTCTGACCACATCTCGTAGCTTAGCGACTCATCCATTATTGCTCCCATTAACAGCGGGTTAAAACCCATGATAAACACCTCCAGTGCTTACATACATACCTCTTCTGATTTTTTTCCGCATTTAAAGTACTTGAACAAACTCATGTTTTTGTCGACAGTCACGCTTAGCGAGACACTGCCTGCTGACTAACTCGAAAACTCGCCTGGGCGAGGCTGATTAAAGTAATTGACTTTGTGAATTTCGCTCATTTTAACTTGTCAGGTACATAATAGGGAACATAACTTAATATTGTAGTGGCTGGTGAAATAAATCCTCAGCAATTCATCAGTCCCACGCCTTTCCCTTCATATGAAGCCGGCTGCATATGAATTCTAACCACGTCTCTTAGCTAAGCGACTCTTCCATTACTGCTCCCGTTAACAGCGGGTTAAAACCATGATAAACGCCTCCAGTGTTTACATGCATACCTCTTCTGATTTTTTTCCGCATTTAAAGTACTTGAACAAACTCATGTTTTTGTCGACAGTCATGCTTAGCAAGACACTGCCTGCTGAGCGAGTTGAGAACTCACGTGGGCGGGGCGCTTCTAAACTCCGCACAGATGACGGCCACGCACGTTGTTCGTGTGTGCGCTTGCGGGAAGTCATTGCTTCATATATTTTTCTTAATAAAATCGTATCACCTTGGCGTGGCGGTACAATTTCTGGCAAGGTGGCCCGCCACAGAGAAATGTTACCAGAAGAAACCCTGCACACACACAATTGAGACCCATACAAAATCAAAATCAAAAATCAAATTTAGGACCCGAATCATGCACTAAGAGAACAGGGGAATAATTAACTGTAATAAAATAGCCTACCACATTCACACAAAACTAAAATTAGGCCATCTCTTAAAATACATAAAATAATCCCATAACACACCACATACATACTCTCATGCACACCAGCACTGTATACATATATTTACATTAAAGTTTCTCAAGTCACACCTATGTCCATTGGCAGCCAGTGGCAGGATTGGCCCGGGGGTCCCGGGCAGCCCCACGACGTGTGTGCCCTTGGCCGCCATCTGCCTCCGGGATCAAAAACCACCTCGTCCGTGATACCGTCCCTCTTCGCCACTGACTGCCTCACTGCTCGGGCCCCGCGATGCTGTTGTCTGGCACGCCATCCCTCCATGCACATTGGTCCGCCCCCAACCGCTTTCAGTACCGCCGTCATGGCCCCAAACACTCCGGCCCCCCTGTGGCTGAACTCTGGGGACACCCAAAGCCCGCTCGTCAGCTCCACTTGCCAACCCGGGTACCTCGCTGCTGCTCCCAGCACCCTCGTCCCAGGCGCTCCGCTGCACTGTCTCTGCGACCAGCCGTAGCTGCTCTCTCTCGGGGCTCACAGCATCATCTTCGCCGGCGTCGTTCTCTGACCTAGGCACCTCGCTGCTGCTCCCAGCACCCTCGTTCCAGGCGCTCCACTGCACTGTCTCCATGCCTTGTCAAAGCTGTTCTCCCTCGGGGCTCCCAATGCCACTCCCGTCGGCGCCACTGTCCAACCCAGGCGCTCTGTCTCTGCCCTCAGCACCCTCGTCTCAGGTGCTCCGCTGCATCGTCTCTGTGCCCGACTGTTGCTGCTCTTCCCCGGGGCCCTCAGCCGTCATGGTCCCACTCTCCCGCTGCCTAGCCTCCAGCTGCAGGGATGACGCCTGCTGCTCTCCCTCTCCGCTGTCATCGCACACCGCGCCGTCCAACTCATCAGCACACCGGTCCTCCACCTTCTTGTGCTTCGCGGCTGGCCTGCCGTCCTCAGTAACCGGGAACCCCCACCCCCCCAGTCC
The DNA here is from genome assembly GCA_020510985.1 of Pholidichthys leucotaenia. Classification (NCBI taxonomy): domain Eukaryota; kingdom Metazoa; phylum Chordata; class Actinopteri; order Cichliformes; family Pholidichthyidae; genus Pholidichthys; species Pholidichthys leucotaenia. The sequence continues at coordinate 118,430,532 of CM035847.1, forward strand.
CGGTCCCACCTCGAAGTCTAGCCGGCAGCCTGGAGCTCTCTCTCGGCGCGCAGTTAGCTTTGCTGCTCACCTGCCCATAAATAGCAAATGGACCATTAGCTTCCCCAAGCTAACTAGCCTAGCCTCCCTTGGCGCCAAAACTCCCGCCACCCACAGTTTCGTGGTGCTCGTCTGGCTGGCGAAAAATTTGGCCGGCCAATCGTCAGCATCCTCATACTCCTCCATCTCTCCCAACGTAGCAAGAATTCTTCGGCCCTCCACGCCAAGATGGTGGGCTAGAAACGCTCATCGTCTTCTCCGGTTGAGCTCGCTTACGCCCAGCGCCCCGATGTAATCCTCGAACGCGGCCCGCCACTTCGGCCACAGGACCACCGGCAATCCTGTGCACTCCAGAAATGGAATTAATGGTTGAGGTAGCCCACACACTGCCATAATTATCCCCGTCACCAAACTGTTATGTATGAATAAGGAAGGAGTCAGAGTCACGTTCATGCGGGAACCAACAACACTAACACTTTATTACAGGACACTGAACTATTTATATACAAGGGGCCGTGCCCGCCTGACGTCACGCCAGGGGTGGGTAAGGCAGCACACACACAAGCCACACTCAACACCACATCCTGACCTATGGGATCAGCTGAGTCGCCGTGTAGAGGCTCGTAACACTGCACCCCACAACCTCAATGACCCAAGGGCTGCCCTTCAAGAAGAGTGGAATGTCATGCCTCAGCAGACAACAACCTAAGATTTCCACTGACTCCGGATGCAATACGTTACAGCTGCGATCCGGCCTCTGCAGCAAATAGTTTCCCATTCTCGTAAATTTTCTAATCCTCACCTGGTCCGGACGACTGCGAAACGAATCCGGCCCGTCAGATTCGGTTCGTTAATGAAACGCAACAAGTCTATTTTTGACGGATGCCGGATACAGTCCGCAAGGAAATCCTGTAGTATTTAATAGCCGTTTGATCATTAAAAATGATTTAAGGATCGTCTGTTATTTTCTGAGGTCTACTCCTCCACCACTGTGTCAGAGAAGATAAAACCTTGACATAACATACAAACACTTCATAGAATTAAAATTAATGGGCTACTTACATTTTATTTAGAGCCCAAAAATCTAGGTGGGGAACCACTGCTACATCACACTTCCTTGTTGTTATCATGTGATCGCAATTGGTTCATCTCGGTCATTCACCGGTCTTTCGAGATCTTGTGGTATTTTGCATAATTCTCACGTGATCTTGTATTTCAAATTCTGTTTTCATCCATGCCGCTGCAAAACACAAACGGATTTGGTAGGGACAGACACAAAGCTTCATTCGCACTGCATCTGCAACGTACTGCATCTGGAGTCAGCGTAAATCCTGGGTAAGTTGACTTGTGAACAGCATGAGACATCGTTGTTAAGCTGTAATTGATGCTCAAGGCACATGACAAGTTATTGAGACACTGACATTTTTTGTTGTGGTATACCCACCACTGCTGTTGCCTTTTGTTTCAATAAATTGTTTGAGATGAGGAAATCACCATTGCATGCTTCTACTTAAATGCCCTACTTTCATGATATAATATTACTGTAGCGGGGGGGCTGGAGCCTATCCCAGCATCTTTGGTAAGCAGAAGAAGATGAATATTACGGTAGCGTGAACTTTTTACATTTCCATAAATTTCACCCAAAAGCCAAATATCACTATCTTTTTGTGAGTAGTGTATCCCAGCATTCAGCATGTGGCACACCTTGGCTCCCCCCCACAGCTCAGCCAGAAGTGGAATCAAGTAGGAAACAGTTCAAAGTAAGTTTTGTGCTTGAATTATGCAATGGTTTAAATTTGAAAACATCAATATTCCAGAAAACAGCAACATCTGATTATTTAATCTTGTTAGGTGACAATTTTTTTTTTTTTTTCTGATAAGATAAGCCTTCATTATTCCCACAGTGGGGAAATTCCAGATATGCCGTATGCTTTGATTTATTTATTAATTTAACATGGTTAACTGTCATTTTTTATTAAACCGATTTTTATTAAATCATTAATGTCAATTTATTAACTAATGTTACTCCATCTAGCTGCAATGCTCCTGCACTGTGTATATATCTGTGTACATATAGTGGGGCAAAAAAGTATTTAGTCAGCAACCAATTGTGCAAGTTCTGCCACTTAAAAGATGAAAGAGGTCTCCAAGTTTCATCATAGGTATACCTCAACTATGAGAGACAAAATGAGAAAAAAAAAATCCAGAAAATCACACTGTCTGATTTTTAAAGAATTTATTTGCAAATTATGGTGGAAAATAAGTATTTGGTCAATAACAAAAGTTCATCTCAATACTTTGTTATATACCCTTTGATGGCAATGACAGAGGTCAAACGTTTTCTGTAAGTCTTCACAAGGTTTTCACACACTGTTGCTGGTATTTTGGCCCTTTCCTCCATGCAGATCTCCTCTAGAGCAGTGATGTTTTGGAGCTGTCGCTGGGCAACACAGACTTTCAACTCCCTCCAAAGATTTTCTATGGGGTTGAGATCTGGAGACTGGCTAGGCCACTCCAGGACCTTGAAATGCTTCTTACAAAGCCACTCCTTCGTTGCCCGGGCGGTGTGTTTGAGATCATTATCATGCTGAAAGACCCAGCCACGTTTCATCTTCAATGCCCTTGCTGATGGAAGGAGGTTTTCACTCAAAATCTCACGATATATGGCCCCATTCATTCTTTCCTTTACACGGATCAGTCGTCCTGGTCCCTTTGCAGAAAAACAGACCCAAAGCATGATGTTTCCACCGCCATGATTCACAGTAGGTATGGTGTTCTTTCTTCTCCAAACACGACAAGTTGAGTTTTAACAATAAAGTTCTAGTTTGGTTTCATCTGACCATATGACATTCTCCCAATCCTCTTCTGGATCATCCAAATGCTCTCTAGCAAACTTCAGACGGGCCTGGACATGTACTGGCTTAAGCAGGGGGACACGTCTGGAACTGCAGGATTTGAGTCCCCGGCGGCGTAGTGTGTTACTGATGGTAGCCTTTGTTACTTTGGTCCCAGCTCTCTGCAGGTCATTCACTAGGTCCCCCTGTGTGGTTCTGGGATTTTTGCTCACCGTTCTCGTGATCATTTTGACCCCACGGGGTGAGATCTTGCGTGGAGCCCCAGATCGAGGGAGATTATCAGTGGTCTTGTATGTCTTCCATTTTCTAATAATTGCTCCCACAGTCGATTTCTTCACACCAAGCTGCTTACCTATTGCAGATTCAGTCTTCCCAGCCTGATGCAGGTCTACAATTTTGTTTCTGGTGTCCTTTGACAGCTCTTTGGTCTTGGCCATAGTGGAGGTTGGAGTCTGACTGTTTGAGGTTGTGGACAGGTGTCTTTTATACTGATAACGAGTTCAAACAGGTGCCATTAGTAACAAGTGGAGGACAGAGGAGCCTCTTAAAGAAGAAGTTACAGGTCTGTGAGAGCCAGAAATCTTGCTTGTTTGTAGGGGACCAAATACTTATTTTCCACCATAATTTGCAAATAAATTCTTTAAAAATCAGACAATGTGATTTTCTGATTTTTTTTTTCCTCGTTTTGTCTCTCATAGTTGAGGTATACCTATGATGAAAATTGGAGACCTCTCTCATCTTTTAAGTGGGAGAACTTGCACAATTGGTGGCTGACTAAATACTTTTTTGCCCCACTGTATGTATATTCATCTACTGCTTTGGCTAACCAGTTCTTATTCTCTTATTAAGTATTGCTCTGAGTGCTGCCATCCCTTTGCTGCTGTAATCCTGGAATTTCCCCATTGTGGAACTAATAAAAGTTTATCTTATCTTAATGTCAGTAATATAAAAATACCACTAACTGAGGTGGCTGAAATAACTTGCTTTAAGACTTCTAAAGTCCCGTGGAGGCATGGGTAAGTTGATGTTATTTATTTACTTGCTTATAAAAAACTGATGTGGTGCTGTAAAAAAAAAAAAAAAAACAAAAAAAAAACAAGGTATTTTTTTTAGAGAAAACAGAGCTCTTTATGAAGCTGAGGGGGGCAGGGCATCTGTAATAATTTTATTATGGTGAGCTTAAAAATGTCCCATCACATCTGGAGTAATGAGATTTTTCTGATTAAATAAAAATGATATTTGACTGAAATAACCACAATAAAATGATTTGATTAAATGTTTTGATTGTGATTTTTTTAGCAGTTTACTTTGCAAACTGAAATAAGCTAAATAAAAATATTGCATGTTTGCCGTTAATAGTTAGAAAAACTGCATTTTAATAAAGTAGTTTTTGAAAAAGTTTATGGCTTTTGGGTTGGTTTTTTTTGGCAAGATAATTCCAAAAGAGACTTTCATATATTTATGTGTGTTTGGTGGTGAAACAGCTGCAAGCATAGTTGCCAAGTCCGCTTATTATAAGCGACTTGGGGCTTGTTTTTTTCTAAAGTCGCTTGCAAATCTCATCAGTCAAAGGTTGCGCATTTTGGGGCTTGTTTTTTTAATGTGTAGATGCTTATTTGGGCTTGCTTTGCTGTCTGTGTGACAGCTCTAACAGCTTGGTTCCACAAGATTATAAGCTGTGTCTCCATACCAAGAAGTTCAAAATCTCTTAATTGTTGGGGAAGTTATTGTGGTAAAAGTGGCCGGCCAGGGGTTTCACTTCTGGTGGCCAATGATCCATCCAGTGTTTCTATAGAGATCAGTGGCCTGCCTGACTCCACTCGGCTCTGTACTCAATAATGAGGCATGAGATATCCAGGTTTTTTTTATACAGACCAGTGCATATGGGACCTTAAATTGAAAAAAATTCTCAATTGAAATGAATGGCAAGAGCAAAATTATTAAAGGATGACAGACTCTCATGATAAATTGTATATCAAGGATTCAGTGTACCCCGCCCGGTATGGGGTTACCGGGGCCCCACCCTGGAGCCAGGCCTGGGGGAGGGGCTCGAAGGCTAGCGTCTGGTGGCTGGGTTTCCACCCATGGGACCCGGCCGGGCTCAGCCCGAAGGAGTTACATGGGTCCGCCCTCCAGTGGGTTCACCACCTGCAGGAGGGATCATGGGGGTCCGGTGCTATGTGGATTAGTAGTAGTAGATTAGTTTATTTGACAGGGACAGTGCAATAAACATAGACAATTAATCAAAGACAATCAATCTGATGTGTTGCACATAGAGTGTATAGCTATTAGCTAATTTGCAACTCTTGTCCCTGGATGGGCTTTAGAAAAAAGAATCAAGATAAAAAATATACACAATAACCACATACATCAATGCAGAAAAATTATAAATACACAATTATAAATATTATAAATATTATAAATACACAAATATAACAGCCTGACTCACATTTAACATAAATATTATAAATATTATAAATACACAAGGTGGCGGTCAAAGGCGGAGACCTTGGCGGACTGATCCCAAGCTTTCTAAACTGGCTTTTGGTACGTGGAATGTCACCTCTCTGGTGGGGAAGGAGCCTGAGCTGGTGTACGAGGTTGAGCGATACCGGCTAGATATAGTCGGCCTCACCTCAACACACAGCTCCGGTTCCGGAACCAGTCTCCTGGAGAGGGGCTGGAGCTTGGCCTTTTCTGGAGTTGCCCCGGGCGAGAGGCGACGAGCAGGGGTGGGTATTCTTGTATCGCCCCACCTTGCTGCCTCTATATTGGAGTTTTCCCCGGTGGACGAAAGGGTTGCTTCCCTGCGCCTTTGGGTTGGGAAACGGGTCCTGACCATCATTTGTGCCTATGCACCAAATGATGTTTCAGAGTACCCACCCTTTTTGGAGTCTGTGACTGGGGTGCTGGAGGGTGCTCCTCCTGGAGACTCCATTGTCCTACTGGGGGACTTCAATGCGCACGTGGGCAACGACAGTGAAACCTGGAGGGGGGTGATTGGGAGGAACGGCCTGCCCGATCTGAACCCGAGTGGTGTTCAGTTATTGGACTTCTGTGCTAACCACAGTCTGTCCATAATGAACACCATGTTCAAGCATAAGGGTGTCCATATGTGCACCTGGCACCAGGACACCCTAGGTCGCAGGTCGATGATCGATTTTGTTATCGTATCATCAGACCTGCGACCGTATGTCTTGGACACCCGAGTAAAGAGAGGTGCAGAGCTGTCAAGTGATCACCACCTGGTGGTGAGTTGGATCCGATGGCAGGGGAGGAAGCCATTCAGACCTGGTAGACCCAAACGTATAGTGAGGGTGTGCTGGGAGCATCTGGCTGAGGCCCCTGTCCGGGAGGTCTTCAACTCCCACCTCCAGAAGAACTTCAACCACATTCCGAGGGAGTCTGGAGACGTGGAGTCTGAATGGGCCATGTTCTCCACCTCTGTTGTTGAAGCAGCGGCCCAGAGCTGCGGCCGCAAGGTGGTCGGTGCATCTCGTGGTGGCAACCCCCGAACCAAGTGGTGGACACCAGTGGTGAGGGGGGCCATTAAGCTGAAGAAGGAGTCCTATCAAGCTTGGTTGGCTTGTGGGACTCCCGAAGCAGCTGAGGTGTACCGGCAGGCCAAGCGGAGTGCAGCTCGGGTGGTTGCTGAAGCAAAAACGCGGGTATGGGAGGAGTTCGGTGAGGCCATGGAACAAGACTTTCGGTCGGCTTCAAAGAGATTCTGGCAAACTGTTCGGCGGCTCAGGAGGGGAAAGCAGCTCCCCGTCCACACTGTGTATGGTGCGGATGGGACACTGTTGACTTCAACTGGGGATATCGTCGGGCGGTGGAAGGAATACTTCGAGGATCTCCTCAATCCCACTGATACGCCTTCCACAGAGGAAGCAGGGTTTGGGGACGAGGGGGATGACTCGCCTATCACAGGGGCTGAGGTCGCCAAGGTGGTTAAAAATCTCCTTGGTGGCCGGGCCCCAGGGGTGGACGAGATTCGCCCTGAGTACCTCAAGGCCCTGGATGTTGTTGGGTTGTCATGGTTGACACGCCTCTGCAACATTGCGTGGAGGTCGGGGGCAGTGCCTTTGGCATGGCAAACCGGGGTGGTGGTTCCTCTCTTCAAAAAAGGGGACCGGAGGGTGTGCTCCAACTTTAGAGGGATCACACTCCTCAGCCTCCCTGGGAAGGTCTATGCCAAGGTACTGGAGAGGAGAGTCCGGCCGTTGGTCGAACCTCGGATTCAGGAGGAGCAATGTGGTTTTCGTCCTGGCCGTGGGACATCGGACCAGCTCTTTACCCTCTCGAGAATTCTTGAGGGTTCGTGGGAGTTTGCCCAACCAGTTTACATGTGTTTTGTGGACTTGGAGAAGGCATTTGACCGCGTCCCTCGTGGATTTTTGTGGGGGGTGCTTCGGGAGTATGGGGTATCGGGCTTGTTGTTACGAGCTATTCGGTCTCTGTACGACCGTTGTGAGAGTTTGGTTCGTATTGCCAACACTCGGTCGGAGTCATTCCCAGTGAGAGTTGGACTCCGCCAGGGCTGCCCTTTGTCACGATCCTGTTCATAATTTTTATGGACAGGATTTCTAGGCGCAGCCAGGGAATGGAGGGTGTCATGCTTGGTGACCACAGGATCTCATCTCTGTTGTTTGCAGATGATGTTGTCCTGTTGGCTTCATCCAGCAATGACCTACAGCTCTTGCTGGGACGGTTTGCTGCTGAGTGTGAAGCGGCTGGGATGAGAATCAGCACCTCCAAGTCCGAGTCCATGGTCCTCAGCCGGAAAAAGGTGGATTGTCCTCTCCGGGTTGGGGACAGGCTCCTGCCCCAAGTGGAGGAGTTTAAGTATCTTGGGGTCTTGCTCACGAGTGAGGGGAAAATGGAGCGAGAGATCGACAGACGGATTGGAGCAGCATCTGCAGTGATGCGGACGTTGTACCAGTCTGTTGTGGTGAAGAGGGAGCTTCGTTCTAAGGCAAAGCTGTCGATTTACCAGTCAATCTACGTTCCTACTCTCACCTATGGTCACGAGCTTTGGGTAATGACCGAAAGAACGAGATCGCGGATACAAGCGGCTGAAATGAGCTTTCTCCGTAGGATTGCTGGACTCACCCTCAGAGATAGGGTGAGGAGCTCAGTCATCCGGGAGAGGCTCAGAGTAGAACCGCTGCTCCTCTACATTGAAAGGAGTCAGTTGAGGTGGTATGGGCATCTGATTAGGATGCTTCCTGGATGCCTCCCACTTGAGGTGTTTCAGGCACGTCCCACTGGGAGGAGACCCCGGGGCAGACCCAGGACTCGGTGGAGAGACTATGTCTCCCAGCTGGTCTGGGAACGCCTTGGTATCCCCTCTGAAGAGCTAGAGCAGGTGGCTGGGGAGAGGGAAGTCTGGGCTTCTCTGCTTGAACTGCTGCCTCCGCGACCCGGACCTCCGGAAAAGCGGTAGAAGATGGATGGATGGATGGATGGATGGATGGCAAGAGCAAAATTATCTTTTGATCCCGATCAAATTTTGCCACAAGTTACACATATGATGTTTGTCAATTTAACCCTTTGAGTGTGTATGGTGCAGAACTGCGACATACTCCCTAGTGGTCAAGAGTGGTAAATATTTTTTGTCAATAAAAGAGTTCAGATTTCCAAGGCTATAACTTGAAAGTGGTAAGAGATAATGACTTACTGTCAAATAGAAAGATGTAAAATATGATCCAAAGTTTCAGATAGGAATAAATTTATGCATCTAATTTGCATAATGTTGCGGCACCTCTTTAAATTCCATAACTCAGTCAAAACTGGACTTTGGACATATTTACACAAAAAATGGTTCAGTCTTTTGACACCAGTTTTTTGTACAGAGGTACCTCATCATCTTATCTTCAAAGTATATGAACAAGAAATCAGTACATTTAAAAAAAAAAAAACAGAAATTTCTCACTTTTGACAAAGTCAGAGTGAGAAGGCAGGCACAGTGCCGCGCTCTGCCACTAGGGGCACACAAATTCTCACACTCAAAGGGTTAAAAGATCATTTTTCACATAATTAAAGTTGTTGGCTGTCATGTAATATTTAGTTTTTGTTTAAACGACTAGCGACAACAACTCCCATCATCCCACATCACTAAACTCTAATCGTGTTTAGTGCTGTCACTTATGCAGAATGCACGTCTTTTCTTTTGATCAGAGTTTAAAAATTTAATTTATTCAAAGTTTTTATGTTGACTGTGTTTACTATAAATTTGCTGTTGCTTATGCAGAATGCATATGTATTTTCCTTTAATTACAGTTTATAAAATTCCGTTATTCAGTGCTGACTGTGTTTACAGTCAATTTATGGCAAACAAAAATAAATCCATATATCGATATACGTCATCAAGCAGCCTCTGTTTTACATAATGTGGTAGGTTGCCTGTTGGGCTTGTTTTGGGCTTGTTTCCATAAAGCTGGTCACTTGTTTCTCTCACGAAACCTGGCAATGCTGGCTGCAAGCCGAGGAGCAAGCAGGATTCAGGAGAGCTAGTGATAGCTAAGGCGCTTGCTGAAGTTGTGGTTCCATGGCAACAGGCAGGCACACCACGGGAGAGACTCGGACAGTGAGCCGAGGAGACCCTCGGCGGATGGGCAACCAGAGACCGGTGGTGAGCCCTCCAGCCTCCATGTGGGGCTGAGCAGCGACTCGCTGCAGAGCCCGAGAGCCTACTGTTGGCGAAGAGGAGGAGGAGCCACTACCGCTGTGCTGCACGCCCAGCACTGAGCTATACGGAGTGCGAGCAACTCACTGAGAGGATAACACAGCTTGAAAAGAAGATTGAAACGCTGCTTCACATTCGTGAGAATGAGCAATTCATTGACTATTACAGCTTCTGTACAAGCTGTTGAACCTCCAAATGCTAACTGACAAACTCGCGTCTTTATACACAGGATCACATCTGAAGTGGAGCCTCCCACCACAGACCTGGCTAACACACTCCCGTGGATGTGCCCGAATGACATTGGATTAGCTGGGGAAGATCCCAAAATCAGACTTTCCATCTGATACCTCCAACTGGCACAACACTGGTGCTAGGCTAAAGTCATCAACCCCAGCCAGGACTTGGTCTTTTGTCATCCATTGCAGTGGAAAATCCCAAAGGAAAACAAATTTGAGTGCTCCAACACTGACTCCACCACTTGAACCATCATTACACATCGGGTATGATCCATTGACTCTAAATAGCATGTATGATGATGAATCCAAGGCAGCTAGTCATACTGTAGGCACTACAAGAGTTTACAAAAACCATAGAAATAGCCCTAAAACTCAGCTAAGGGCCAATCTTATATCAAGAAAAAGCCCCAAAACCACCACCAGGCAGAGGGTAAGAAAAGACATTCCAACTCTGCATCAAAATGAAATAGATACTATTCTGATTGGGGATTCTATAACACAGTATGTAAAAATGATAAAGCCTGAAAACTTAACATTGGCTGATACATCTGTCAAAGAGCTACAGAGATATTGCCAACCATTCTTTCAACTCACCCAGATGGCATGAGGATTATTATTCATACAGGGTCTTTTCACATTCTATAGAGGAAAACTGGCTCCAAGATCCTGAAGAAAGATTTTCTCTGCTCCTGGAGAATCTGTGCCATTGTAAGGCACAACATGTATCCATCTTAGGCCCCATTCCTACTTTGGGTAAAGGAATCAAACTTTTTAGTAGACTTCTGGGCCTGGATACATGGTTGTCAACTGCATGTATTGCCTGAGGGATAAGGTTTATGAATGTGGTCTATATTTATCATATATTCCATAACCTACATATGTTGAAGCATGTGAGAATGTTTGGTGATTACATATGGCGACTTCACACCTCAGAACAGGACAAAGGGATCTCAACCGCCAGTGAAGATCAAAGAGTTTCCCAGACACTGCGGTGAAGACCGGAGGAGCTACCCTCACCCCCCAGGGCGAAGAGGGGGAGTACTAAGACAATGGGGGGATTAAGATAATGAGGGATGTCAGCCTTTGATATGCATGTCTTTTGTTATGTACAAGTATAAGTTCACAGAGCCGGAGGTATTCGGTCTCTTTTCTTGCTTCTGCTTCTGCACTTAGATGAGACTGATAATAAACTTTGGTTTATATATCATACCGCCTCGTTTTTCCAAGCTCTTCTACACTGGTGACCCTAACGCGAGTATGGACCAGAGGCGTTCCCCCACAATCGACTCATCTGTGGCGACCCAGGCAGACGCCGGCGCCCACGCAGACAGGGGAACAGATGGACGACGTTCCCCCCTGGCAGAAGTGATAGAGAGGGCTCAATCGAGCACCAGCACCGCTGAGAGAGCCGAGGCAAGGCATTCTCACCCTGCGGACACAGCAGTGATGGTCTACACAAATGCCGTCGCTGTCAAGCTGCCGGACTTCTGGCAGGAAGACCCCGCCTCGTGGTTTCAACAAGCCGAAGCCCAGTTTACACTGGCGGGCATCACGGCCGACGATACGAAGTTCTATCACATCGTCGCCAAACTCGACGCCGCCACTTCGAGGTGTGTGCGGAGCATAATCCGGCGGCCGCCGGCCCAAGACAAATATGAAATACTGAAAGCAACCATCGTGGCAAATTACGTCCCCTCAGCCGAAGAGAGAGCCGAGAAGATCCTGGCGGTCTATGGCCACAGAGGATACAGACCTAAAGCCCTCATGGAGGACTTGCTGCAGCTTAAAGAGAAGGACAATGACAACTTCCTCTTCCAATTCGTATTCCTCAGCACGCTTCCGCCACACATGAGAGGGACGCTCGCCAACATGCGATGCAACACCCAGCAAGACTTCCGCGTGCTGGCCAACGAAGCTCAACGACTCGTCAACGCCTGCAAGGAGCAGACACCCACAGCAGCATCCGCAGACCTCAACGCTGACACCCAGAGCCACGGCGAGCCTCAACCCACTGAGCAGATCCAGCCCGCGGTGACAGCGACACGGCCAAAACGTAACAGACGGAGCGATGTTTGTTATTACCACCACCGCTTCGCCGAGAAGGCTCACAAATGTGTTCCCCCCCTGCAAATTTACGATTTCGGGAAACACCAAAGCCGAGAGCCGTTAACGGCAGCGGTTCTCGGCGAGAAAAGTAAGCTGTTATATGTGACGGACGGACACACCGGCAAGCAGTTCCTTATTGACACAGGAGCTCAACTAAGTTTTGTCATGCCCTCCCAAGCAGATCGAGCCATGGGCACCCGGGGCAACGGAGCGGTGGCAGCCAACGGCTCCAACATTGACACTTTTGGCGAAAAAAGCCTGCACCTCCACATCCACGGCCGCAACTACAGATGGACATTTGTTGTAGCGGTGTGAGTTTTAACTTGTTGGGCGCAGATTTTTTGTGTGCACATGGGTTATTAGTCGATCTAGCGAACAGACGCTTGATTAATGCACTGTCCTTTGCTTCTATTCCCTGCTCAGCCCGAGTTTCTCCGCCACCCGTGCAGGCTAGCGTCATCACAGCAGGAGGTAAGTTTGATCAACTCCTCACCCAATTTCCAGCACTCACAGTTCCCAAATTCTCAGCCACAGTGGCTAAGCACGGGGTTGAACATTTTATTCCGACAACGGGCCCACCCGTATTTGCCAAAGCTCGGCGCTTAGACGCGGCCAAGCTCGCCATAGCTCGGGACGAGTTTACTACCCTTGAAAAATTAGGCATTATTAAACGTTCGAAAAGCCCCTGGGCCTCACCACTTCACATGGTTCCGAAATCCGACGGTTCTTGGAGACCGTGCGGCGATTACCGCAGATTAAACAATGCGACAGCGCATGACCGCTACCCAATTCCTCACATTCAGGATTTTTCACTGCATCTGGCGGGTGCGCGCATTTTTTCAAAAATAGACCTGGTCCGCGGTTATCATCAAGTCCCAGTTCGAGCGGAGGACATTCCTAAAACAGCTGTAATAACCCCTTTCGGCCTTTTTGAATTTTTGCGGATGCCTTTCGGCCTCAAAGGCGCCGCCCAAACTTTTCAGCGGATGATGGACGCAGTATTACGCGACCTTCCTTTTGTTTTCGTCTACCTCGACGATATGCTGGTAGCCAGCTCGTCTGAGGAAGAACACGAGCAGCACCTCACTATGGTTTTTCAGAGGCTAGAAGAGCACGGGTTAATAATCAATCCAGCCAAATGCAAATTCGGCATGTCACAAATTGATTTTTTAGGACACAGAGTTTCTCCGAAGGGGGCAGTCCCACTTCCAGACAAAGTTCACGCGATAAAAAGTTTCCCATGGCCACAAATGGTCAAATCGCTGCAAGAATTTTTAGGAATGGTTAATTTTTACAACCGTTTCCTCCCCCACGCAGCTCAGCTCATGCAGCCCCTATATGACGCGCTCAGAAAACAAAAAGCTTCCAACGCGGTCGAATGGACCCCGGAGCGCGAACGCGCCTTCGCGGAAGTAAAGAGCGCTCTAGCTAATGCCACATTGTTGGTTCACCCCGATCCCTCGGCCCGCATTGCACTAACCACAGACGCTTCGGACCTAGCTATAGGGGCAGTTGTAGAACAACATGTCAACGGGATCTGGCAACCTTTGGCATTCTTCAGCAAATCGCTAAACCAAACTGAGCGTAAATACAGCACTTTTGACAGGGAGCTGCTAGCGCTTCATTTATCCATCCGCCACTTCCAGTTCTGGTTAGAAGGGCGGAGTTTCACGGCTTTTGTAGACCACAAACCGCTCACCTTTGCCATGGCTAAAATCTCAGAACCATGGTCAGGCAGGCAACAAAGACAGCTGGCTGCGATTTCAGAGTTCACCACAGACATTCGACATGTAGCAGGCAAACTTAACGTGGTAGCAGACTGCCTCTCTCGCGCTGTGACATCGCCAGAGCGCGAGGAGACAGATTATACTACCTCAGCCGCAGAACTCTTCACTAACGCGGACACATACGCAGCACCAATCCATGCAGGGATAGATTATGCAGCCATGGCAGAGGAACAAAGCAGTGACGCGGACGTGCGCGCACTCCTGTCTGGACCAACAGGGTTAAGGCTGGAGGAAAGGGGTTTACGCGACGGCGTGCCCCCCCTAATAAGCGATATTTCAACCGGCCGACCTCGCCCGTTAGTCCCAGCCACATGGCGCCGCCGTATTTTCGACGCAATTCACTCCCTCGCGCATCCAGGTGTGTGCGCCTCGGTTAAAATGGTTGCCGAAAAGTTTGTGTGGCCAGGCCTGCGCAAAAACGTAAAAGAATGGGCAAAAACTTGCATTTCTTGTCAGCGCGCCAAAATACACAAACACACAAAAGCCCCTCTGGAGCCTTTTCCAATCCCTGCTAGAAGGTTCGACCACGTTCATGTCGACCTCGTGGGGCCACTACCTTCCTCCCAGGGTTTCACACACCTGTTAACAATGATAGACCGCACCACGCGCTGGCCAGAGGCAGTCCCTCTGGCGTCAACTACAGCGGAGGAAGTCGCTCGCGTTTTTCTGACAAACTGGGTGGCACGTTTCGGCGTCCCATCGGACATCACGTCCGATAGGGGGCCTCAATTTGTCTCAGAGCTTTGGTCAGCTATGGCCAGCAGCTTAGGGGCGACAATTCACCGCACCACCACTTATCACCCTCAGGCTAATGGGTTATGCGAGCGTTTTCACAGGTCTTTAAAGGCCGCCCTCAGAGCCTCACTAACGGATACAAATTGGGTAAATAAACTTCCCTGGGTTTTATTGGGGTTGCGTGCTGCGCCTAAAGAGGATCTAGACGCCTCTCCAGCAGAATTAGTTTTTGCACAACCTCTCAGGCTCCCGGGTGAATTTTTACCAGAGAACCCAGAGCCAAGGAATCTTCCAGCCCCGAGGTTTTTAGGCAGCAACGGACCGGACTCTCTCCCTGGTCCGGCTCATCACTCCTTTCCACGGGTTTTTGTCCCACAGGCTTTAAAGAACGCTGAATTCGTTTTTGTTAGGCATGAAGCTTTAAAACCAACTTTCCGCCCACCATACGATGGGCCATTCAGAGTGCTGGAACCTGATGATAAACACTTTGTGCTTGATTTTGGGGATAGAGAAGAAACAGTCAGCATTGACAGACTCAAACCTGCCTTCTTGTTGAAAGATGAGCCTGCACTGTTGGCGAGAGCACCTCGGTGGGGTAGACCCCCCAAGAGAAAAGACTCAGCCCCCCTGCAGGGAACAATTAACCACTCTCCTCCCCAAGCTGCAGATTCCTTACAGGAAGGTCCCAGCAGGACGCCCAAGCGGACCCACAGCAGTTTCGGGAGAAGACTAAAACCCAGACAGCACAGGGACTGATGCAAACTACTCAGCAGTTGTTCACTAATTGTGCTGTAACAGTTTAGGACTGACTTGTGATTTTACTATGCTGTTATGATTACCACTGAACTCTCTTAGGAGCATAGCTACTGAAAAGTTTCTTCTGTGGCAAGAGGTAGCAGTTAGTATGTCATAGTAATTATCTTAAACTGTGAATTTTTCTATTGTCCTTTTCTTAGTCGTTTGGGGGGGGGCTGTGGTCTATATTTATCATATATTCCATAACCTACATATGTTGAAGCATGTGAGAATGTTTGGTGATTACATATGGCGACTTCACACCTCAGAACAGGACAAAGGGATCTCAACCGCCAGTGAAGATCAAAGAGTTTCCCAGACACTGCGGTGGAGACCGGAGGAGCTACCCTCACCCCCCAGGGCGAAGAGGGGGAGTACTAAGACAATGGGGGGATTAAGATAATGAGGGATGTCAGCCTTTGATATGCATGTCTTTTGTTATGTGCAAGTATAAGTTCACAGAGCCGGAGGTATTCGGTCTCTTTTCTTGCTTCTGCTTCTGCACTTAGATGAGACTTGTTAGAGGAGCTGATAATAAACTTTGGTTTATATATCATACCGCCTCGTTCTTCCAAGCTCTTCTACAATTAACAACTTTAACATTTTGGAGAGGTGGCCTAGTACCAGAGTGGTGGCCTAGTTGATAGAGGATCCGCCCCACAACCGGGAGGTTTGGGGTTCAAGTCCCGGCCAGGTCATACCAAAGACCATATAAAAATGGTACTTCCCACCTTCTAGCTTGGTGTTCAGCGTAATAGAATGAGGGAAGGAGAAGTTGTTTGTGGCGGTGCCTTGGATGGTAGCAACCCCTCTGATACTACATGTGATTAACATTGTAGAAAGGCAATTTTGTTCTACTGTACATGATTAGCTGTATGAACTGAATGACAATAGAGATGGCTTCTTCTTCTTTTCTGGAACTGAAAAGAACATTTCAGATCTGATGGGGTTCATCCGAATATAAATGGATGCAGACTGCTTAGCGCAAACCTACGTCATGCTAGTGGGATGGTAAACCCAAACATAACTGTGCAGATACGCAAGTATGAAGGGCATGCAGAGAGGCAAACGGACTGCATTTCGCCCCCGCTCACCTGACCCTCTGCTCCACATTACCCAATCTCTCCAAAAGATGTCTTTATCCCAGACAGGAATACAACGACCACTAACTTCCAAAAAATGCAGGGCACCCCCTCCTCCCAGTCCACATCCTCTTCCTCGGTCAGCTCTCCTGCTAGAGCAGGGCACAGGAGGATGTACAGGGAGCAGTAGCAGAGTTCAAAACAAAGATAACATGCCATGATGTGGTCAGGGTCCCCGCTATAGTAGACTCACTACCGACAGCTGCTCTGAGAACAAGCTAGGACCCAGTACGATTCCTGTATTAGTTAGTAAAAGAAGGAATCAAGTGCGTTTAAATTACGGGATAAATCAATCTAATCTGTTACTTGTACCATGTAAAGCTCAGATCGCCACAGAGGCTTTTATTATTTCTACAAAGCTAGCTTTACTTAATATTAGAGCTCTGGCCAATAAACCTGTTAGTAAATGAGTTAATAACTTAATACAATTTAGATTTCCTTTTTCTGACAGAGATATGGTTAACAGAAGGTACAAGTGCTACCGTTTTGAATGAAGCAGCAACCCCAAATTTTATTTATATGAATAAGTGTCCAAGTGGCAGGAAAGGAAGGGGAGTAGCTGCCATATTCAAAGATATGTTTCACTGTAAAGAGATTTCACTTAGTAATTTTAGTTCTTTTGAATATCTTAGTTTTATTTTAAAGGGTGCTCCCAAAATTCTATTTTTATCATTTACCGCCCCCCAAGATACTGTGGAAATTTCAATGAAGAATTTACTGAATTACTCTCAGTTATCTCCACTGATTTTAACTATTTTATCTTAGCAGGGGATTTTAACATTCATATGGACAAAAAGATGGATGGTAAAGTCAAAGAACATTCTTCTGTATTTCACACCTTTGGTCTCCTGCAACATTTTTTTTCCGATTCCGGTTCCGCCGGACCGGCGGCGCCACACGAGTTGGCTGCCTTTTGCAACTGCCCTTTTTTTTTTTTTTTTATCTTCCTTCTTCTTTCTACACCTTTCACTCTATATATATATCACGGACACACAGATCGCCCCAAAGGTCTCCCGAATCGGCGGACGGAGCCACTGTTTACAGCAGGAGACGATACAGCAGGGAAGAGCTAGCGCCTTCTCCGCCACCCGGTGCTAACAGAGAAACTCGACATACGGAGGAACTGTAGCGAAAACGACGCGGGTGCCGGGCTGGAGTTTAGGCAGTGTGCAAGAAATATAAGACAGAATAATAAAGAGCGATGGCAAGAACCAAGCAGACCGCCCGTAAATCTACTGGAGGAAAAAGCCCCCCAGGAAGCAGCTAGCCACCAAGGCTGCTCGGAAAAAGCGCTCCGGCCACCGGCGGAGTGAAGAAGCCTCACCGTTACAGGCCCGGTACTGTGGCTCTGAGAGAGATCCGTCGCTACCAGAAATCCACGGAGCTGCTCATCCGTAAGCTGCCCTTCCAGCGCCTGGTGAGGGAGATTGCTCAGGACTTCAAGACCGACCTGCGCTTCCAGAGCTCTGTCGTCATGGCTCTGCAGGAGGCCAGCAAGGCCTACCTGGTGGGTCTCTTCGTGGACACCAACCTGTGCGCCATCCACGCCAAGAGGGTCACCATCATGCCCAAAGACATCCAGCTGGCCCGCCGCATCCGCAGAGAGAGAGCTTAGACTTTCTGCTGCATATTCACCAACCACAATGCTCCGCACTGTGTGTCTATATATATATATATATATATATATATATATATATATATATATATATATATTTTATAGTAATATGTACATATGTATACTAGCTGTTCTTGCTTTTTCTTGCCTTCTGATTGTTGCTCTGAGTGTTGCTATCCCTGTGCTGTTGCAATCCTGGAATTTCCCCATTGTGGGACTAATAAAGGCTTATCTTATCTTATCTTATGTACAACAGCCTACACATACTCGAGGCCACATTTTGGATCTGGTTATTTCTAAAGATGTTGATATTTCCTCTGTTGTGATTACTGACTTAGCTTTGTCTAACCATTTCTGTGTTCTGTTTGATTAACTGATTACTCAGAATGTTCAAACAACCTCCTTCTCTGTTAAGAAAAGGTACATTAATGAAAGAACAAGTGATAAGTTTATGGAAACCATAGCTATGTCAGAAACAATGAGTGCAGAGTCAGTTGATGGACTCTTGGATCATTTCAACTTGAAAATCTTAAATGTAATGGATGCTGTTGCACCGGTCAAAATTAAGAACACTGACCAAAAAGAAAACACCATGAACAAACACTACTATGGTAAAAGAACTAAAACATGAATACAGAAAGGCTGGAGGAGAACTAAACTTCAAATTCACCATGAGCTATATAAACAAAGCCTGTGTAATTATAACAATGCACTTTGCAAGGCCAGACAGCTACATTTAGCTGACATAATGAACAAGAACCTCAACAATTCTCACATTCTGTTTGCTATGGTTGATAAACTCACAAATCCTCCTAAACAGATAAGCCCAGAACTTTTCTGTACAGTGAAATGCAATGAATTTGCCAACTTCTTCAGTGAAAAAAATCAAAACCATTAGAGTAACCATTAACGCCACACAGTCAGATAAGGAAACTAATCTGTGTCCAACGCCCAGTAATAACTCAAACTTGATGTCACAATTTAATATGACTGATTTAAAAATCTTAGAAGAAACAGTTCAACATTTGAAATCAACAACTTGCACTCTGGACATAATACCATCTGTCTTTTTAAAAATTATTCTTATCTCAGTAGAAACTGATCTGCTACAAATAGTTAACAGCTCACTGGTATCAGGCATTTTCCCAAAATCACAAACAATAGCTGCCATAAAGCCACTCCTTAAAAAGAGAACTCTAGATGCCTCTATAATGAACAATTATAGACCTATTTCAAACCTTTCTTTTATATCCAAGATTATTGAGAAAGTTGTATTTAATCAGCTTAACAACTTTTTGAACAAAAGCGGCAATCTTGACAAATTTCAATCAGGTTTCTGACCCCACTACAGCACTGAAACAGCACTTGTTAAAGTATTAAATGACATAGGGCTGAATATTGATTCTGATCATGTATCAGTCCTGGTTTTGCTAGATGTCAATGCTGCGTTTGATACTGTAGATCACAAAACCCCGTTGCATAGGCTGGAAAATTAGGTCAGACTTTCTGGAGCAGTCCTAAATTGGTTCAGGTCTTATTTAGAAGGCCGGAGTTACTTTGTTACTATTGGCAGCTATGAATCTGAATGAGTGAGTATGACTTGTGGAGTTCCTCAAGGGTCAGTTCTTGGACCCCTTTTGTTCAATTTGTATATGGTCCCTTTGGGTCAAATTTTACAAAATTTTAACATTGATTATCACAGTAAAGCAGATGATACACAATTACGTATATGTGTCTCTGTCACCAGATGACTGCAGACCATTAGACTCACTGTGTCAATGTCTGGAGCAAATAAACAACTGGATGAGCTACAATTTTCTTCAATTAAATAAAGACAAAACTAAAATTATTCTGTTTGGCAACAAAGAAAAGAGGGTCAGTATTAGTGAACACCTTGAGTCCCAGACCCTAAAAACCACAGACCAAGTCCGTAACCTTGGAGTGTTAACAGACTCAGATCTGACTTTTGACAGCCACATCAAAGCTGTCACTAAGATAGCATTTTACCAACCAGGAACCTCATGTACAAAGGGTACTTGTGCACAAAAACATGGCGTACGTCCTTTTCCATGGAAAATTTCAGATGTATCAAGAATGAAATGACCATGGAAATATGCCCAGCCCCACGCCAACTTCATGGCTGGTGTACGTACGTTTCTACTGCTGTTGGTCTGTTGGCGACACTTAAGAGGTGATATTGGGAGACTGATAATGATGTGAAAATTACTGTACACACCAGAGACACATGATGAACAAACATCCAAGTGTGTGCAATTAGATGAGTGGATATAAAAGCAAGTGCAAAGAAGTGCAGAAAATGCCTCTAACAACAATGGTGTTAGCATTATTAGAGGATATTGCAAATTGTGCAGTGAGAAGAGAAAGGGTATTTAGAGACAGAAGATTTTCTGGCTCAGGATAATGACTGGCTTGTCAACCGGTTTAGGTTTCCATGGCCAGTCCTTGTGGAACTGTGCTGAGAGCTACGGCCGCTCTTGGAGCACGACACGGCAAGAAGCCGTGCGCTGCCAGTCCCGATGCAGGTGCTGACAACTCTGGAGTTCCTGGTTACAGGGGCATTCCAGCGGGAGCTGGTAGACCAATCGGGAATTTCCCAGTCAACCCTGAGCCGAGCTATGCCATCTGTGTGGGATGGCATTATCCAGCTGTTACCCAGGTACATCATATTTCCATACAATGCAGCTGAACAGGCCAACATCAAAGCGCAATTTGCAGCGAGAGCCAGTTTTCCTAATGATTCTAATGAACACCATTGTTGGGAACAAACTACAAGCTGACAATGTGCGGATGGGTGGCTTCTTGGTGAGTAAATAACCCACCTCATGCACAACGCGCCTGTGCACCCCCAAATATCACCCTGTCTTCAAGGCTTTATTACAACTCAGTGGTTTGAGTAAGTGACTTCCTTTTTTTGCTGATTAAACTACAGTTTCACATCATTCTACCAAGACCCTTATTACCTCTGTGTGTACAGTAGTTATTTCAATAAACACATGCATAAAGTCTGAAATGCAACAGTCTCATCCTTTCCTCGGTGCACTTCATTTAGTAGTGTGTGTAATCCATGCAAGTTGTATATAACTATAAATGATGAGATATGCATTTTAGACATAAAATATGTATTTGTCGAGTCTAATATGATCTGCTTTCAGCTGGCAGGTGACCATGGCTACCCACTAAATAGGTTCATACTGTCTTCTTTTTCATGACTGTTTTCCTTTATTCAACCAGCTGATCCACCCGGCTGGTCACCAAATCACAGTGATCAGCTGACGCTTCTGAGGATGATCGCAGATGCCAGTCGAAACATGTCAAGGTAAAATAAACATCTTCTCATCCCTGTCTGAATAAAGGAAAACAATAAACTAATCTTATAGGGCTGTGAGCAGGCTATTGAATTACCTGTATCCGGGGCTAATGCTGGAGGACAGCATGCCAAACAAAACATTTGGCACACTAAACATGGAGAAGCAGCATTTAGCTCTTGTGCTGCAAATAAATGGAACAAACTGCCACTAGAGCTGAAATTTGCATTAAATGTGAAAACTTTTAAATGCAAGTTTTAAAAACATTTCTCTTTTCATGCACCTATGCATGAAATCTGTACTGTTTTTTACTGTCAAAAATTCTTTACCACTTTAATTTATATATGTTATTTTATTCATGCCATTTTAATAATGCTTTAATAATATTTTAACCTTTTGATTTTTTTCTTTTTATTGTTCAAGCATTCTGCTTTATTTCCTCTGCATGTTCATTTTATGTATGTAAAACACACTGAGTTGCCTTTGTGTATGAAATGCACTATATAAATAAACTTGCTTGCTTGCTATTACATGTGGAGTGAAACATTTTAAACCTGATTTGATTTTTTTTTTTTTTTTATTATTTATTTTGTACCCGTAGGTAGATTTGTTTTGCAGTCCGGTGACAAGCCACCAGCTGCCGGTCGCTGCGTGCGTAAGCGCCCCTTATTCCTAACCTGCATGTTTTTGGCATGTGGGAGGAAACCGGAGAAATCCCGGAGTAAACCCACGCAACACGGGGAGAACATGCAAACTCCACACCGATCACTGTTGGCCGGGGGCAGGGATCGAACCCACGATCTCACGATCCCCACGATCCCCCGGCCGAGGGTAAACTGTGCTGCCACAGTGCTAACCACTGCGCCACCGTGCAGCCCTGATTTGATATTGATGATAATGGTAATAGTTTATTAAATTGAATGACAAATCATGATTTTCTAATTTAGTGAGATGCACTAGTACAGCTTAGATGAAAGCTGAAGATGGAATCTGTTCTACTGCTGCTGAAAATCATTGAGGGTCATCATCCTACAGTACAGGATTGTGGTCTGCTTTTGAACATTAAAAACTAAATGATACAAGGCATAACATGTAATTATTTAGCTACATAATGTTAATAAATGATCATAAAATAATAGTAAACTGTAATATTTTCCACTGCAATTAAGAATGTATTTTAGACTTCGCTCTAATTGATATACACATTTAAAATAATAAAAAATTATTTATCTATTTTGTGGTTTTAGTTTTCCTTAATTTAACTCTTGTTTACCTGCTGACTTTAACAAGAGTTAAAAGTCGTATTTTATCTGGTCATGGTCCTCTGACGATTCTCCAGTAAAAGTTAAGGAAAAGATAAGATAAACCTTTATTAGTCCCACAATGGGGAAAATACAATGATAAAAAAGACAAAAATTCTCTCTGTAAAAAAATGTCAGTAAAAAAATCTCTCAACTGACGGTGTCATGGTTGTTAGGCAATGGGATAGTGCATGGTCACGCAAACATACAGTATCTCACAAAAGTGAGTACACCCCTCTCATTTTTGTAAATATTTTATTATATCTTTTCCTGGGACAACACTGAAGATATGACACTTTGATACAATGTAAAGTAGTCAGTGTACATATAACAGTGTAAATTTGCTGTCCCCTCAAAATAACTCAACACACAGCTATGAATGTGTAAACCACTGGCAACCAAAGTTAGTACACCCCTAGTGAAAATGTCCAAATTGTGCCCAATTAGCCATTTTCCTTCCCTGGTGTCATGTGACTCGTTAGTGTTACAAGGTCTCAGGTGTGAATGGGAAGCAGATGTGTTAATTTTGGTGTTATCACTCTCACACTCTCTCATACTGGCCACTGGAAGTTCCACATGGCACCTCATGGCAAAGAACTCTCTGAGGATCTGAAAAAAAAAACAAAATTGTTGCTCTACACAAAGATGGCCTAGGCTATAAGAAGATTGCCAACACCCTGAAAGTGAGCTGCAGCACGGTGGCCAAGACCATACAGTGGTTTAACAGAACAGGTTCCCCTCAGAACAGGCTTCACCATGGTCGACCAAAGAAGTTGAGTGCACGTGCTCAGCGTCATATCCAGAGGTTGTCTTTTGAAAATAGATGATGTATGAGTGCTGCCAGCATTGCTGCAGAGGCTGAAGGGGTGGGGTGGGGGGGGTCAGCCTGTCAGTGTTCAGACCATACACCGCACACTGCATCAAATTGGTCTGCATGGCTGTCGTCCCAGAAGGTAGCCCACAAGCAGTTTGCTGAAGACAAGCAGACTAAGGACATGGATTACTGGAACCATGTCTTTTGGTCTGATGAGACCAAGATAAATTTATTTGATTCAGATGGTGTCAAGCGTATGTGGCGGCAACCAGGTGAGGAGTACAAAGACAAGTGTGTCTTGCCTACAGTCAAGCATTATGGTGGGAGTGTCATGGTTTGGGGCTGCATGAGTGCTGCCGGCACTGGGGAGCTACAGTTCATTGACGGAACCATGAATGCCAATATGTACTGTGACATACTGAAGCAGAGCATGATCGGAAACTGGGCTGCAGGGCAGTATTCCAACATGATAACCACCCCAAACACACCTCCAAGATGACCACTGTCTTGCTAAAGAAACTGAGGGTAAAGGTGATTGACTGGCCAAGCATGTCTCTAGACCTAAACCCTATTGAGGATCTGTGGGGCATCCTCAAACGGAAGGTGGAGGAGCGCAAGGTCTCGAACATCCACCAGCTCCATGATGTCATCATGGAGGAGTGGAAGAGGATTCCAGTGGCAACCTGTGAAGTGCAAGTGAACTCCATGCCCAAGAGAGTTAAGGCAGTGCTGGAAAATAATGGTGGCCACACAAAATATTGACACTTTGTGCACAATTTGGACATTTTCACTAGAGGTGCACTCACTTTTGTTGCCAGAGGTTTAGACATTAATAGCTGTGTGTTCAGTTATTTTGAGAGGACAGCAAATTTATACTGTTATACAAGCTGTACACTGACTACTTTGCATTGTATCAAAGTGTCATATCTTCAGTGTTGTTAAATGAAAAGATATAATAAAATATTTACAAAAATGTGAGGGGTGTACTCACTTTTGTGAGATACTGTATGTCCTCCAAAGACTAGACCGTCTCATTTAACAGTCAAAAATCAGCCTTTAGATGCAGCCTACCTGACCTTTGAGTGTTCTGGCCTCCTGGGCTGCAGTCTACGAGGCTGCAACCCCTGAACTGAAACACAGCCACAGTTTATTTGGTGTTTGGACATTGACCTTTGCAATGCCAAAACCATAGTCACACTTTAGGGTCACAGGGTGCACCTGTGTACAGAGTTTGGTGACTCTAACTTTACTAGTTGAATAATAATAGTGCATAGGGAATGCAAACCTTGACCTTTGACTTTTTGATCCCAAACCCATAGTCACAGTTCAGGGCCACAGCATGAACCTATGTACCAGATTTGGTGACCCGAGCTTTACTCGTTCTATAGTAACAGTACAAATGGAATATTAACTTTGATCTTTTGACCCCAAACCCATAGTCAGGTCAGGGTGTAAGCTGTCCAAGATTCATCTGAGATGCAACTATGGTATCACTTTGAGAAGCCTATGTAATTTCTTTGAATAGTTATTGTATTTACAAGATTTAGGGAAAAAAAAACTGACCTCTGACCTTGACCCCAAGGTCTATAATTCCTGCTAAGATCATCTGATCAGAGTCAGATTGTAATATGCGCATCATCAGTGTACAGCTAGGCCCAGAAATATTTGGACAGTGACACAAGTTTTGTTATTTTAGCCGTTTACGAAAACATATTCAGGATACAATTATATAATCAATATGTGCTTAAAGTGCAGACTCTCAGCTGTAATTTGAGAGTATTCAAATCCAAATTGGAGCAAGGGTTTAGGAATTACAGCTCTTTAATACGCAGCCGTCTCTTTTTCAAGGGACCAAAAGTAATTGGACAATTGACTCAGAAGGCTGCAAAAAAAAAAAAAAAAAAAAAAAAAACAAGGCTGCATGGGCTCTTCCCTCGTTAACCTGTCATCAATTAAGCAGTTAAAAGGTCTGGAGTTGATTCCAGGTGTGGCGTTTGCATTTGGAAGCTGTTGCTGTGAACACACAACATGCGGTCAAAGGAGCTCTCAATGGAGGTGAAACAGACCATCCTGAGGCTGGAAAAAAAAGAAGAAATCCATCAGAGTGATAGCAGAAATGTTAGGAGTGGCCAAATCAACAGTTTGGTACATTCTGAGAAAAAAAGAGTGCACTGGTGAGCTTGGGAACTCAAAAAGGCCCGGACATCCACGGAAGACAACAGTGGTGGATGATCGCAGAATCCTTTCCATGGTGAAGAACAACCCTTCACAACATCCACTCAAGTGAAAAACACTCTCCAGGAAGTAGGTGTATCAGTATCTAAGTCTACCATAAAGAGAAGACTTCATGAGAGTAAATACAAAGGATTCACCACAAGGTGCAAACCATTAATCAGCCTCAAAAATAGAAAGGCCAGAATTGACTTTGCCAAAAAACACTTGAAGAAGCCAGCCCAGTTCTGGAACAGCATTCTTTGGACAGATGAGACTAAGATCAACCTGTACCAGAATGATGGGAAGAAGAAAGTTTGGAGAAGAATCGGAACAGCTCATGATCCAAAGCACACCACATCTTCTGTAAAACATGGTGGAGGCAGTGTGATGGCATGGGCATGCATGGCTTCCAATGGCACTGGGTCACTTGTGTTTATTGATGATGTGACAAAAGACAGAAGCAGCCGGATGAATTCTGAAGTGTATAGGGATATACTTTCTGCTCAGATTCAGCCAAATGCAGCAAAGTTGATTGGATGGCGCTTCACCAATGATCCAAAACATACTGCAAAAGCAACCCAGGAGTTTTTTAAAGCAAAGAAGTGGAATATTTTGCAATGGCCGAGTCAATCACCAGATCTCAACCCAATCAACCATGGATTTCACTTGCTCAAGACAAAACTTAAGGCAGAAAGACCCACAAACAAGCAACAACTGAAGACAGCTGCAGTAAAGGCCTGGAAAAGCCTCACAAAGGAGGAAACCCAGCGTTTGGTGATGTCCATGGGTTCCAGACTTCAGGCAGTCATTGCCTGCAAAGGATTCTCAACAAAATATTGAAAAGTAACATTTTACTTAGGTTTATGTTTATTTGTCCAATTACTTTTGAGCCCCTGAAATGAGGAGCGTTTGTATAAAAATAGCTACAATTCCTACATGTTTAATCATATATTTTTGTTCAACCCCTTGAATTAAACCTTAAAGTCTGCACTTCAATTCCGTTGTAGTTGTTTCATTTCAAATCCAATGTGGTGGCATGCAGAGCCCAAATCATGAAGATTGTGTCACTGTCCAAATATTTCTGGGCCTAACTGTATATCAAACCCTGGTACCAAGTTTCAAAATATTTGGAGCAAAACTGTAAGAGGAGCTGATTTCACAAAAGTGGGACAGACAAATGGACGGACAGATGGATAGACCACCCCATACCATAATCCCTTTTCAGTCTTCGACCGGTGGGGGATAAAAACAAAAACCTCCATGTCCACAGTCCTGGTTGCACTGGGGAGATGTGATCATTTTTTTTAACCTTTATTTACACAGGGAAGGTCCACTGAGAAGCAACCTTTCTTTTTCAGGGACACCCTGTCCATACTCACACAGATAAGACATTCACACCTGGAAGCAGCTCAGTAGAACCACAGACTGAGCAGCTCCAGTGGAGCAGTTGGGGTTAAGGGCCTTGCTTAAGGGCACCACAATGGGGTTAAGGATGGTGGGGCAAATATTGCTGTGTTATCCGTCCCACCCATATCTGATCTTGCTGGTCCAGGGATTTAACCGGTGACCCACCAATCACCAGTCTGCACCCCTAACTATTAGGCCACAACTGCCCCCAATTACACATGGATGAGAGCTGTACAATTCAGGTTATGCCAGTCTTTCCCTTTGTCCATGATTTTGACAGAGAGTTGTAAGAATGTCTTCAGTTAAATTATCATGGGAAACACAAGAGTCGGCACATCCACCCACTTCACTGCCATTTGAACTTCTCTTTTAAACCAAGAGAGTGAGTGGTTCATTTGGGCCTGAGGTCCATTCCATCCTTTGCTGAATCAGGGCTGGACTTTTAACTTTTTTGCTCATAGCACTGGTGCTACAGAGGTTTATAGTGATGTAGCGCAAGACAAAAACTTGGAGCATGATAAAAACATCTGTTACTTCTCTAAAACTGACTGCAAGGATAAGGACCTGTATTTATATAGCACTTTTCTAATCTCAAAGACCACTCAGAGTTCACTTGTACTAACCCTGTATTCTAAGGACCTACCAGAAACAGATACCTAAGGGACCATTTAGAATTGTGACCATTTAAAATCATGACTGTCCCCCGGCTGCTGCGGAGAAGAGACCAGCCTGTCCTGTCAGCAAGGGGAAATCTATGCATCCTGGTTCACCTCGCATATACGCTGCTTCTCTTTTTCCCCCGTGACAGCTCCCTCTGAAATAAAACATATCCCGCTTTGTGTGGTGCTAAATCCAACACTCAAACTAAAGTGCAGCCTGTGCACACAAACCCACAGTGTCTGTTCTTGTAAATATGAAAGCTATTCAGTGCCGATATGAAAAAAAAATATTGGGTGCATTTTGCAATCCTCTCCATTGCAACAGAAGACAAAGAGCAGGCCATTGAACTACAGCAGGGAAAATAAGTATTGAACACATTAACATTTTTCTCCAACATATTTCTAATGGAGCCATTGACCTGAGATTTTCACCAGATATCAGTAACAACCCAAGTAATACATACATACAAAGAAATCAAGGCAACTGTGTTCACACAAAACAAGTTATATTTAACAAAGTGGAATGATACAGGGAATAAGTATTGAACATATGAAGAAAAAGAGGTGCAAAAAGGCATAGAAAGCCAATAAATCAGCTGAAATCCAAAAGAATTTAGGAAGCCATCCCATCCCCCAACAGTGCAAATTAATTTCAGCTGGTTAAGTCCTGACTGATAGCCTTTAAAAAGGTTTGTAAATATCAGATTGTCACACCACAAAGAACTCATGATGGGTAGAAGCAAAGAGTTCTCTCGAGACCTTCATAACCTTATTCTTGCAAAACATAATGATGGTATTGGTTAACAGGTGTATTTTTAAACTGCTGAATGCTCCAGTGAGCATTGTTGGAGCCATCATTCGGAAGTGGAAAGAACACCATTTTACCATAAACTGGCCACAACCAGGAGCTCCTCGTAAGATTTCTGGCAGAGGAGTCAAAAGAATAATGAAGAGAGTTATCCAAATGCCAGAGACCACTTGTGGAGAGCTCCAGAAAGACCTGGAGTTAGCAGGTACTGCTCTTTCAAAGAAAACAATGCACTCAACCAATAGGGGCTCTATGCCCGCTCACCTTGCAAGACTCCATTGCTGAAGAAAAAGCATGTTGAAGCTCATTTAAAGTTTGCTGCACAACATTTGGACAAGCCAGTAAAATACTGGGAGAATACAGTCTGGTCAGATGAGACCAAAATTTAACTTTTTGGATGTCACAACACACAGCATGTTTGGAGGAGAAATGGCACTGCACATCAGCCCCCAAACACCATGCTAATAGTGACGTTTGGAAGTGGGAGCATCATGGTGTGGGGGTGTTTTTCAATACATGGTATGGGCAGACTTCATATAACTGAAAGAAAGATGAATGGACAAATGTACAGAGACATCCTTGATAAGAATCTGTTGCCATCTGCCAAGATGCTGAAGATGAAAGGAGGGTGGACATTTCAGCAAGACAATGGTCCCAAAAACACAGCCAAGGAAACTCTCAACTGGCTCCAGAGAAGGAAAATAAAGCTGCTGGAATGGTCCAGTCAGTCATCTGACCTAAATCCAATTGAAGATCTATGGAACAAACTGAAGATCAGAGTTCATAGAAGACACCCACAGAACCTTCAAGATTTGAAGACAGTTTGTGTGGAAGAATGGGCTAAAATCACTCCTGAGCAATGCCTAGTTTCTCCATACAGGAGGTGTCTGGAAGCTGTTATTTCCAACAAAGGCTTTTCTACTAAATGTTAAGGGTCGTATTACAACAACGGGGTCGACTGATCAGTTGTCACTGATGCAGAATGCGTTTATGGGCGTTTTCAAGTCCATTTCCTTATCACAATGGCATTAAAATGAATTTTCCACCAGTACATGACGCAGAGGGGCCGATCTAATCATTCAGAGGTGTGTTTTGGATAATCATATCCAAAGTGCTCCTTCCCATCCCTTTAATGCAAAGAGGCGCATTATCTAAAGTGAACTGTGATCATGATGGTTTAAGACAGGTTTTGTGCTGACCAAAGCCTGTGTGTGAGAGTAATGCTGCTTAGTAATAAGGAAGACATCAGTCACAGTTGATGCCCAGTTAGTTATGTTAGAACGAACAAACGGGAAGGGATGGACTGAAAAATCAACTGAATAGTTTAATGTATTGCACACAGATGCACCACACAAACATGAATGGATTTGAAACTTTCGGCAAAGAGGATGATGGCTGTGCAAACTTTCATAAACTTTCATTAACTTTCATAAATTTTCATTAACAACGGCACAAAAATCGCTCCATGCCATCGTTTCTCCCTTTCCTTCCCTCCATCTCCCCATGGTAAGATGGAGAAAAGGAGATCTGGTGCAGCTTCCCTCCTGCGGCGACCTCAGCCACAAAGCAAGCCCGCTTTCAGCAGCTTCTGCCGGCCCCTGACGGGTGGCAGTCGGGGAGCTTGGTGGTGGAGAACCACAACACTTGGCGCAGTACGGGCGCCAGCTGGAAACCCAGGGTGCGCAGCTGAGGCAGATATGTGGACACATCTCCTATCTCTATGGGGAGTTACAGTGAAAAATAAAACACTGCACACTCCTTGTTCATTCATTTATTCCCCAAAAAATAAGTACAATCCCTAATAAGTCCGTGATGAAAATGAAAATATGAACGGAATACAAATCAGACTAACACCCCCCCCCCCGCACCACACATCACACTGCCTGTTCATTCATTCATTCTCCTAAAAAAAAACAACAACAAAAAAAACAACAACAAAAAAAAAACAAAAACCCTACATTAATCTATACACTCCAATGGTAAGTCCGCAATTAAAATGAGAGTGTAGATGGAATTTAAAAAAAAAAAAAAAAAAAAAAACTACAGTGTGACCATCATATAATTAAAATGACAGGTGATTACATGATGACCATTGCAACTCTATTAAAATAAGATCAGTGCATGCTCCTCGTGAGCACCGGAGCTGTGCGACGTCAAAACACATCACTGAAATATCATTAAACAATGCGCTTCTGATGATAGACCTCCTTTTTCCTGATCAAAAGTGGATTCTCATGGAATGCACTATAATAGTAATGTGCATTAGATTGCGCGCCGCCACACCTCTTTGAAATGTGCAGAGCACAGAGTGGACTGTCTACTGGTAATTTGATGGCGTTGACACAAGAGGTAAAAAAAAACAAACAGAAAATGCACTGACAGAAACTAACAAAAACCCTGGTGTATAGCAGAAAGTCTGTCAGAAAAGTGCATGGATGACCGTCAAAATAGGGCCCTAAATGAATTTCACCATGTTCAATACTTGTTTCCTATGTCATTCCACTTTATTAAATAAAACTTGTTTTGTGAACACAGTTGCCTTGATTTCTTTGCATGGATGGATTACTTGGGTTGTTTGTTGGCATTGCTTCTTCCGGCATTCAGAGAGAGCGGACGCCTTTCTTCCTCCTCCCTCCTAATCCTCTCCCTTCTGATCCCAGCTTGCAATGTTGCGGGGTTTTTTTGTCTGTGTTTAGTTGCTCTTCTTCTGCTGAATCTTAATCTAAACGGAAATTATGGATCTGGAAAGCGGCTTAAATGTGATTGTCACCACTTATCACTTTTCAACAAGAACCGGGCCAGGGGGGAGCCCAGGAATTGGAACCTGCGTGATTCGACTGAAGATTGGATTGATCACAGGATTTTCTGTTTGGCCCTGGAGTTCCTGGTGTATCAAAATTATATGGATGGTAAAGGAGCTGTTCAACGCAGACCCAGGCAAGCTCCTTCACCAAATTCGACCAGTTGGGGAGGGCACGAACAGCGGCATGGTGAACTGAATGGTAACTGATTCAGTGGTGGAATACATCTTGTGAGTCGCTAATGCTCTCCAGGAATGTTTTTTTAAGCCTGTATATGGAAATTATGAAGCGCAGAAATGCATGAGAGAGGAAAATTCTATTCTCTGTGTGCACTGTGCAGATTTGACCTTGCTTTTTTTGGTGCCCCTGCTTACATTCCTCCTCGATGAAGATAAGGCAGGAGTAGCGGCTGGCTTTAACCCAAACAAGACAAACAATTGCTGTTGTTTCAACAGATTGGACTCTTCAAGGACAGTGTTATCATGTGTCTTCTGCAAGCAAGAGAGACAGACTCTGGACTGCTATAGATCACATGATCAACATCCATCCAATGCCAGGAGTCGCCCTCTGCTGTTCACTAGCAATTGACACACCCACACCACACACTGCATACAACATTACATGACTGATATAACATACATTGACACACACACACTCATACTCTCTCTGTACTGCTTGTCATTGTGTGATCTCTATTGTCTTCTAATTGTGCATTTGAGAGTTTTTTTCTTGTAATCACAATTTTGGTCATAAAATGAGCTTTATTTTGATCAACAATGCTTTTTTCTCTCTGCCTATTGTGTTTTCCCTACCCTCCCCCCTCCCCCTCTTTACCCCCCCACTGTTCGACTGGCGCCTTCGGGCTGCCCCAGCTATGGGATGCACTTACAAGAAGCGCGCCCAATGTCAAGTCAAATTTCAATTCTCCTGTATGTATTGCACGTATGGTAGTATTGACAATAAACCTTATTCATTCATTCATTCGTTCATTCAGATATCTGATGAAAATCTCAGGTCAATGGCTTAATCAGAAACATGTTTAATGAGAAAAATGTTGATGTGTCCAATACTTATTTTCCTCGCTGTATATACATCGGTGTATTCCACCATTGATCTGTGTCCAGTTTGGCATGGTGTGACAAAATTTAAAGACTTACTGTATAAAAATGCTGGTGACTCTCAACAGCAGCCTGCATCACCAGCTTCCAGGCTGACCGGCGCGAACAGCAACGTGACGACATGAAACTTGATATCCTGGAGAAATGCTATTATCTGCAGGAGATTGTTGAGGTGTGAATTTATGCTAATGGAATTTGCAACTGCAGCTCGCAAATTGTAGTTGGAAAGTGGCTATACACACAAGCAGGTCTGTTTCTCATCACAACGGTGCTACTTCAATCTGTTAATTCCTGGCGTAGACCAATTTTCACATCGCACATGCGGCACTGTACAGTCCCGTGACCGCAAAATTCTTGTATTTTAACACAAAACAACTGTCAGTATACTTTCATTTTGAATCATTCTGTCAAAAGAATGACAGTGAATGACGACAAATTTAAAAAAAAAAAGAAATCATAAATTAGATAATGATGGATGTCAGCTTTGTGCACACCTGCCGGCTCTCCTCCGGGCATAGTGTGTAGGGCATACTTGTCCCACTGCACAACCACCATGGAAGTCTAGTAGTTAAATGTGTAAAAAAAAAATAAATAAATAAAAAAGTGACCCTTATTTTGTTCATTTAAGAAGAGGCTGGATAAATAAATAAATAATGATTAATGTGTGTACTTGTCCACAAGTTTATGAAATATGTGTGTACTTGTCCACAAGTTGCTGAAATTGCAGCTGATAATGGGCTGCTGATTTTAGACCTACTTTCAGATAATCAAAGGTGCATTATAATAATAATACAGTAATAACAATACATGTCAAGTGGCATCTCAAAGCATTTAGAGTGAATCCATTATTCATTTACTCCAGACAGGCATTGATGGTGGTAAGCTACTACAGTAGCCACAGCTGCCCTGGGGCAGACTGATGGAAATGTGGCTGCCAATCCCCGCCAACGGCCTCTCTGACCAATACCAAACATTTATACACATTGATACCCAGTGTCATGGACACTGGAGACAAGGGGGCTAAAGTGTCTTGCCCAGGGACACAACAGCAGGCTGGCTGGGGAAAGCAGGATTCGATCGCCAACCCTCTGGTTATTGGACAACCCGCTCTACCTCCTGAGCCACTGCCGCCCATATTTCCCTCCTCCGTTCCATTTTTGCTGAGCACCAAGCACTGACAAAGAGTGCACTTTAATACTAACATGTTGAACTTTGCCTGGGCCTCACCCAGTCCCCTCCTAAGAGCGAGAGGCACACACACCTTTATTTCATATTCAGGAGGTGAGGGTGCACAGCAGAAAATGAGATGATGCACTGACAAGAAACTTACGAAAGCATCAGTGCAAGTTGAAAAGTCCACAAAAGCCCACTCCAAACTGTCAAAATAGGGCCCTCAAATTCATAAACTATCAACTGGGGATTCTAAAATTGTCCTTAGGTATGACTGTGAGAGTGAATGGTTGTCTATCTCTCTGTGTTGGCCCTGCAATGGACTGGCGATCTGTCCAGGGTGTACCCTGCCTCTCGCCCAAAGATGCTGGGATAGGCTCCAGCCCCCCTGCGACCCGAAAAGGATTAAGCGGAAGAAGATGGATGGATCACTTATTCTTCATAACTACACAATATATCTGTATATTGATACAACAAAGTCATTTCAAAACAAGTACACTACCGTTCAAAAGTTTGGGGTCACTTAGAAATTTCCTTATTTTTGAAAGAAAAGCACTGTTTTTTTCAATGAAGATAACTTTAAACTAATCAGAAATACACTCTAATATCTAATATACACTGCTAATGTGGTAAAGGACTATTCTAGCTGCAAATGTCTGTTTTTTGGTGCAATATCTACATAGGTGTATAGAGGCCCATTTCCAGCAACTATCACTCCAGTGTCCTAATGGTACAATGTGTTTGCTCATTGCGTCAGAAGGCTAATGGATGATTGGAAAACCCTTGTGCAATCATGTTAGCACAGCTGAAAACAGTTTAGCTGGTTAGAGAAGCTATAAAACTGACCTTCCTTTGAGCAGGTTGAGTATCTGGAAAAAATTATTATTTCAAATACAAATCATTATTTCTAACCTTGTCAATGTCTTGACTATATTTTCTATTCATTTTACAACTCATGGTGGTAAATAAGTGTGACTTTTCATGGAAAACACAAAATAATTGTCTGGGTGACCCCAAACTTTTGAACGGTAGTGTATGTATATGCTGGCAATTTCCCTCCCTCTGGGAGGGAAAAGAACAACTTAGTTGTGCATGAAGATTCACCTGCTACTCCAACTTCTCCGGTCCCAGCTAGGTTGAGGTCTGGAAAACGGGCTGGGTCCACAGAGTAAACCTGAGAGCGATGAGCACTGGGTTGCATCCCACAACCCTCCTGTTAGTGGACATGAGAGAGAAGGGAATAATAGATGCAGTACATGTGTGTACTTACAAATAAATATGTACACAGTTATATACACCGTGCAGGAGCATTGCAGCTAGATGGTATCAACAGCATTACGGTTAGTTAAATTACCCGGCAGAATATAAATATGGACCCTAATTAGAAATTAGCTAAAAAAAATTCCTGGGCACAAGATCGCCTCAACATGTCACAAAACAATATAAAAAAATACAACACCTCCAATGTCCATGTCAGGCTGGGTTAAAAGAACCACACCATCAATGGTGGTTTCTGGAGGGAAATAATTCATCTGTAGGAAACATTTTCCTGGTGTCCTATTGTCACAGGTGTTTTCTATTGATCACCATAGGTGGCGGTGTGGTGAGAGCACGCCAGGTAGATTTTAAATGGCACAGGTGACCCGGGTGTGTCATCAACTGTGGGTGATGGGGTGATCACAGTTTTTACCGCTCGTGAGCCTGCATGATTACTTGCACGATAGCTTGTTTTACTTTTCGCCAATCTGCTCCTGTCACACATCATGTTTTTACTGGTTTGTTGCACTTTGGAGACCATTGTTGTGAATCAACATTGGATCACTGAATAAATGGGAACATCACCCAAAGTAAATGCGATGCTTGGAGTTTCATTGGAAGCGTGTTAAAAACGGGTCTCCTCCCATCACCCCGCGAGTGTCTAAATGCCAGTAGTCACTACAGCATCAACATTTTTTCCAACACATATGTTTCCAATAGGCTAATCATATGAAATTGTCAGACTTTGGTATTAACTCAAGAAATCCACAAACAGAAAAAAATTGAAATATTTAAGTTCATAAATTAAATTATGTCTGTTGAAGTAGATTGAAATAGGAAAAAAGTATTTAAGTAGTTTCACCTCCTATCTGTGGAAATCACCAGCAGCCTATGAGGTGTTTCATGAGTGGCTATGAAAAGTTTTTTGTTTTTTTTTTAACCAAGGTGCCATACAAGAAATATCTCATGATGGGTGAAAGCCAAGAGCTCTTTCAAGGCCTTTGCAAAATGATTGCTACAAAACATATTGATGGATTTGGTTACAGACATTTATTACAACTTCTGAATCTTGCAGTAAGCACCACTGAGGCCATTAGCCACAAGTGGAAGGAACATCACTCTGCCATTAACTGGCCACACACAAGAGCTCCTCACAAATATATTATCAGGGAGTCAGAAGGACAGTTAGAAGAGAAACCCAAGTGCCAAGGACAACTTGGAAAGAGAAAAAAAAAAAAAAGACTGGAAGACAGCAGGTACAATTTTGACAGCGAAAACAACAATGCACTCCACCATCATGAGCTCCATACACACTCACCTTGCAGGACTATTATCAAAGAAAAGGCACAATGGAGTGCCTTTAAAGTCTGGTAAGCAGCATTCAGACAAACCTATGAAATACAGTGCATCCGGAAAGTATTCACAGCGCTTCACTTTTTCCACATTTTGTAATGTTACAGCCTTATTCCAAAAGGGATTAAATTATTTTTTCCCCTCAAAATTCTACACACAATACCCCATAATGACAACATGAAAAAAGTTTGAGCTTTTGCAAACTGATTAAAAATAAAAAACTAAGACATCACATGTACATAAGTATTCACAGCCTTTGCCATGAAGCTCAACATTGAGCTCAGGTGCATCCTGTTTCCACTGATCATCCTTGAGATGTTTCTACAGCTTAACTGGAGTCCACCTGTGGTAAATTCAGTTGATTGGACATAATTTGGAAAGGCACACACGTGTCTATATAAAGTCCCACAGTGGACAGTGCATGTCAGAGCACAAACCAAGCATGAAGTCAAAAGAATTGTCTGTCGACCTCTGAGATAGGATTGTCTCGAGGCACAAATCTAGGGAAGGGTACAGAAAAATTTCTGCTGCTTTGAAGGTCCCAATGAGCACAGTGGCCTGCATAATCCATAAATGGAAGAAGTTTGGAACCACTAGGACTCTTCCTAGGGCTGGCCAGCCGTCTAAACTGAGCGATTGGAGGAGAAGGGCCTTAGTCAGGGAGGTGACCAAGAACTCGATGGTCACTCTGTCAGAACTCCAGCATTGCTCTGTGAAGAGAGGAGAACCTTCCAGAAGGACAGCTGTCTCTGCAGCAATCCACCAATCAGGCCTGTATGGTAGGGTGGCCAGACGGAAGCCTACCTTAGTAAAAGGCACATGGCAGCCCACCTTGAGTTTGCCAAAAGATACCTGAAGGACTTTCAGACCATGAAAAACAAAATTCTTTGGTCTGATGAGACAAACATTAAAATCTTTGGCGTGAATGCCAGGCGTCATGTTTGGAGGAAACCAAGCACTGTTCATAACAACGCCAATGTTGGTAGTAGCATCATGCTGTGAGAATGTTTTTCAGCGGCAGGAATTGGAAGACTAGTCAGGATAGAGGGAAAGATGAATGCAGCAATGTACACAGACATTCTGGATGAAAACCTGCTCCGGAGCGCTCTTGACCTCAGATTGGGGTGACGGTTCATCTTTCAGCAGGACAACGACCCTAAGCACACAGCCAAGATATCAAAGAAGTGGCTTCAGAACAACTCTGTGAATGTCCTCGAGTGGCCCAGCCAGAGCCCAGACATGAATCCAATTGAACATCTCTAGAGAGATCTGAAAATGGCTGTGCACGACGCTTCCCAGCCAACCTGATGGAGCTTGAGAGGTGCTGCAAAGAGAAATTGGCGAAATTGCCCAAAGATAGGTGTGCCAAAGTTGTGGCATCATATTCAAAAAGACTTGAGGCTGTAATTCCTACCAAAGGTGCATCAACAAAGTATTGAGGAAGGGCTGTGAATACTTATGTACATGTAATTTCTTCATTTTTTATTTTTAGTAAATTTGCAAAAATTTCAAAAAACTTTTTTCACATTGTCATTATGGGGTATTGTACATAGAATTCCCCCTCATGGATCGTCACCTTATCGTGGTGGGGGGGGTTTGCGTGCCCCAGTGATCCCAGGAGCTATGTTGTCCGGGGCAATTTGCCTCTGATAGGATCTCCCAAGACAAACTGGTCCTGGGTGAAGGGCCAGACTAACAACGATCCAACAGACTCTCATGATAAATTGTATATCAAGGATTCAGTGTACCCCGCCCGGTATGGGGTTACCGGGGCCCCACCCTGGAGCCAGGCCTGGGGGAGGGGCTCGAAGGCTAGCGTCTGGTGGCCGGGTTTCCACCCATGGGACCCGGCCGGGCTCAGCCCGAAGGAGTTACATGGGTCCGCCCTCCAGTGGGTTCACCACCTGCAGGAGGGATCATGGGGGTCCGGTGCTATGTGGATTAGGTGGCGGTCAAAGGCGGAGACCTTGGCGGACTGATCCCAAGCTTTCTAAACTGGCTTTTGGTACGTGGAATGTCACCTCTCTGGTGGGGAAGGAGCCTGAGCTGGTGTACGAGGTTGAGCGATACCGGCTAGATATAGTCGGCCTCACCTCAACACACAGCTCCGGTTCCGGAACCAGTCTCCTGGAGAGGGGCTGGAGCTTGGCCTTTTCTGGAGTTGCCCCGGGCGAGAGGCGACGAGCAGGGGTGGGTATTCTTGTATCGCCCCACCTTGCTGCCTCTATATTGGAGTTTTCCCCGGTGGACGAAAGGGTTGCTTCCCTGCGCCTTTGGGTTGGGAAACGGGTCCTGACCATCATTTGTGCCTATGCACCAAATGATGTTTCAGAGTACCCACCCTTTTTGGAGTCTGTGACTGGGGTGCTGGAGGGTGCTCCTCCTGGAGACTCCATTGTCCTACTGGGGGACTTCAATGCGCACGTGGGCAACGACAGTGAAACCTGGAGGGGGGTGATTGGGAGGAACGGCCTGCCCGATCTGAACCCGAGTGGTGTTCAGTTATTGGACTTCTGTGCTAACCACAGTCTGTCCATAATGAACACCATGTTCAAGCATAAGGGTGTCCATATGTGCACCTGGCACCAGGACACCCTAGGTCGCAGGTCGATGATCGATTTTGTTATCGTATCATCAGACCTGCGACCGTATGTCTTGGACACCCGAGTAAAGAGAGGTGCAGAGCTGTCAAGTGATCACCACCTGGTGGTGAGTTGGATCCGATGGCAGGGGAGGAAGCCATTCAGACCTGGTAGACCCAAACGTATAGTGAGGGTGTGCTGGGAGCATCTGGCTGAGGCCCCTGTCCGGGAGGTCTTCAACTCCCACCTCCAGAAGAACTTCAACCACATTCCGAGGGAGTCTGGAGACGTGGAGTCTGAATGGGCCATGTTCTCCACCTCTGTTGTTGAAGCAGCGGCCCAGAGCTGCGGCCGCAAGGTGGTCGGTGCATCTCGTGGTGGCAACCCCCGAACCAAGTGGTGGACACCAGTGGTGAGGGGGGCCATTAAGCTGAAGAAGGAGTCCTATCAAGCTTGGTTGGCTTGTGGGACTCCCGAAGCAGCTGAGGTGTACCGGCAGGCCAAGCGGAGTGCAGCTCGGGTGGTTGCTGAAGCAAAAACCCGGGTATGGGAGGAGTTCGGTGAGGCCATGGAACAAGACTTTTGGTCGGCTTCAAAGAGATTCTGGCAAACTGTTCGGCGGCTCAGGAGGGGAAAGCAGCTCCCCGTCCACACTGTGTATGGTGTGGATGGGACACTGTTGACTTCAACTGGGGATATCGTCGGGCGGTGGAAGGAATACTTCGAGGATCTCCTCAATCCCACTGATACGCCTTCCACAGAGGAAGCAGGGTTTGGGGACGAGGGGAATGACTCGCCTATCACAGGGGCTGAGGTCGCCAAGGTGGTTAAAAATCTCCTTGGGGGCTGGGCCCCGGGGGTGGACGAGATTCGCCCCGAGTACCTCAAGGCCCTGGATGTTGTTGGGTTGTCATGGTTGACACGCCTCTGCAACATTGCGTGGAGGTCGGGGGCAGTGCCTTTGGCATGGCAAACCGGGGTGGTGGTTCCTCTCTTCAAAAAAGGGGACCGGAGGGTGTGCTCCAACTTTAGAGGGATCACACTCCTCAGCCTCCCTGGGAAGGTCTATGCCAAGGTACTGGAGAGGAGAGTCCGGCCGTTGGTCAAACCTCGGATTCAGGAGGAGCAATGTGGTTTTCGTCCTGGCCGTGGCACATCGGACCAGCTCTTTACCCTCTCGAGAATTCTTGAGGGTTCGTGGGAGTTTGCCCAACCAGTTTGCATGTGTTTTGTGGACTTGGAGAAGGCATTTGACCGTGTCCCTCGTGGATTTTTGTGGGGGGTGCTTCGGGAGTATGGGGTATCGGGCTTGTTGTTACGAGCTATTCGGTCTCTGTACGACCGTTGTGAGAGTTTAGTTCGTATTGCCAACACTCGGTCGGAGTCATTCCCAGTGAGAGTTGGACTCCGCCAGGGCTGCCCTTTGTCACCGATCCTGTTCATAATTTTTATGGACAGGATTTCTAGGCGCAGCCAGGGAATGGAGGGTGTCATGCTTGGTGACCACAGGATCTCATCTCTGTTGTTTGCAGATGATGTTGTCCTGTTGGCTTCATCCAGCAATGACCTACAGCTCTTGCTGGGACGGTTTGCCGCTGAGTGTGAAGCGGCTGGGATGAGAATCAGCTCCTCCAAGTCCGAGTCCATGGTCCTCAGCCGGAAAAAGGTGGATTGTCCTCTCCGGGTTGGGGACAGGCTCCTGCCCCAAGTGGAGGAGTTTAAGTATCTTGGGGTCTTGTTCACGAGTGAGGGGAAAATGGAGCGAGAGATCGACAGACGGATTGGAGCAGCATCTGCAGTGATGCGGACATTGTACCGGTCTGTTGTGGTGAAGAGGGAACTTAGTTCTAAGGCAAAGCTGTCGATTTACCAGTCAATCTACGTTCCTACTCTCACCTATGGTCACGAGCTTTGGGTAATGACCGAAAGAACGAGATCGCGGATACAAGCGGCTGAAATGAGCTTTCTCCGTAGGATTGCTGGACTCACCCTCAGAGATAGGGTGAGGAGCTCAGTCATCCGGGAGAGGCTCAGAGTAGAACCGCTGCTCCTCTACATTGAAAGGAGTCAGTTGAGGTGGTATGGGCATCTGATTAGGATGCCTCCTGGGCGCCTCCCACTTGAGGTGTTTCAGGCACGTCCCACTGGGAGGAGACCCCGGGGCAGACCCAGGACTTGGTGGAGAGACTATGTCTCCCAGCTGGTCTGGGAACGCCTTGGTATCCCCTCTGAAGAGCTGAAGCAGGTGGCTCGGGAGAGGGAAGTCTGGGCTTCTCTGCTTGAACTGCTTCCTCCGCGACCCGGACCTCCGGAAAAGCGGTAGAAGATGGATGGATGGATGGGTGGTACATAGAATTTTGAGGAAAAAAATGAATTTAATCCCTTTTGGAATAAGGCTGTAACATAATAAAATGTGGAAAAAGTGAAGCGCTGTGAATACTTTACGGACGCACTGTAGGTAGTGTGATCAGATGAGTGAAAAAGAACGTTTTGGCTGTCATACTACACACACCATGTAAGGAGGAGAGATGGCACTGCACATCACCCAAAAATCACTACTCCAGCACTCAAATTTGGAGATGGAAGCATCATTGTGTGGGACTGTTTCTCGTACCATGGCACTGACAGACCTCATAAATAACAGAACAATGAATGGAGACATTTACTGGAGTGTTCTTGGAAAATAATCTTTTACCATTCACCACGATGTATGAGAATGGATGAACCTTCCAGCAGGACACTCTCAATTGGGTCACAAAAAAAGTTGTTAGCATGGCCTAGACAATCACCTGACTTTAATCCAATTGTAAATGTGTGGAAAAACTAATGATCAGGACCGGCAATTTTTAAGATTTAAGGCAGTCTGTTTCGAAGAATGGGCCAAACTGCCACATGATCACTGCAGGAGATTAGTTTCTTGATACAGGAAGGGTCTTGAAGCTAGGCTTCTCTATTAAATATTAAGTACATTTCAGCTAACATGTTCAATTATTTTTTTCCATTTCATTCCACTTTATAACACAATTTTATTTATGGACTTTAAATATTTTGATTTCAATATGTGTGTGGATTTCTTCAGTTAATGATCAAGTCTGGTGAAAATTTCAAGTTGAGTAGTCTTTATGGAAATATGTATGGGAAAAATGTTGGTCCAATGCTTATTTCTCTTGTATATTTCCATCCAGATTTTTTTTCCAAGATGCAGTAATTCAGTCAAACTGTGCTGTAAACTGTTGACATTAATAATTAGTGTTAACTATGACTTTACTGAACCTTTTTCTTCCACAGATAAATAGTTTTAGTCCTTACATCATGGTAAAATGTTGAAAATTAAAAGTCAAATACCAACATGGAGACAAATATTAAAACTGAGGCTTCAAAGCAGGGATACATCATTGTGGATATATCTTTATTTTATAGTCCAAAGTAAAAAAAAAAAAAAAACACAGTCATGATGACACAGCATTTTCCTACTCACAAATACTGCCCCTTTCAGCATGTCTGGAACAACCATTGGAATGAAACCCTGCAGTAGGAAGAGGAACACCTTATATTTAACCCTTTGAAGAGTTAAAATTATTATTTACTGCTGATCATATCTAATGTTTTCGAACACATACATACCCGTCGCTGCAATGTGTCAAGGGCAAAGTTCTGAAGTGCAGTTTGCAGTCTGGCTCCTGCTCCCCGTAGATAGTAGGACCTGTGGCCAGAGACATGAGATAGGTGCCTGCAACAGAAGACAGAAGATGAAGTTCTGACAAGCGTAATATCACAATG
Organism: Pholidichthys leucotaenia; assembly: GCA_020510985.1. NCBI lineage: Eukaryota > Metazoa > Chordata > Actinopteri > Cichliformes > Pholidichthyidae > Pholidichthys > Pholidichthys leucotaenia. Next base: position 118,473,120 of record CM035847.1, read on the forward strand.
AGTCAATTAAAAACAAAAAGGGTTCTCTGTACCTCTGCCTGATGAGACCCAACTCCTCGCCCAGCTCTACGTGGCCTTTAGGCTTGAAATCAAACTCTAGGGTACAGACACAATCCATTTTTTTGTGTTGTTATTCCTTAGAAATATCAGAATAAAAACATTTAATGTTGATTTATTCATACTTCTCACCAGGACCATTTCTAGCTTTTTTGGGGCCCTATGTAAGATTGTGTCTGGGGCCCCTATTTTTGTTATGGGGAAGAGTTCAAACTCTTTAAAATGAAAAAATTTCCCCCTCCCAACAAAAACATAAAATAAAAAACCCTTTGGTCATTGTCTAGATGAACAGAAAAAAATTAAACCATTACAAAGAATAATAAAGATTTAGCCGGCATCCTCATGAATGTTGTAAATTTACAAAAAAGTTGAGGATATTTTTAATGCCCCCCCCCCCAAAAAAACGACTCTGCCTCTCAGTTACCTGGTTTCTGTCCCACCAGCTCCACAACCCTCGCCTGGCTCTCATCCCCAACGGGCTGAGCAAGAAAAAAAAAAAAAAATGCAGACTTCAGCTTCACTGCAAATCTCATCTGGAAGTTTCAGGACAAAAACACAGTGAGCAGAACATACCACATCAGGGTGTGTGGTATTGGGCAGCCTGAGGGCTCGGCCGTAGTATTCCCGATCCAGCTCACTTTCTTTATTGTAGAGCTGATTGAGTCTGTTGCGGATCTCCCGACCCTTCTGCACAGCCTGGGTGTACTCAGGAAGCTGCATGATACATCCCGAACAACAGGAATGCGATTTATTGTAGAGTGAAGAGGAAAGTGCAAAAGGTGAGGTTTGGGGGACAAACTTACATTGGCGACAGCTTTCTTGCCCTTTGTCTGTGAAGAAAAAAAATATTACACCAGCAACTGTATCAACCTGGGACAAATTAAGAAAAATTAGAGCAAATGATAAAAGTGGTGATCATATACAGTATAACAACAGCTGCTCACCACTAGTGCTTTGACCACAACACTGATGTGTGTCTTCTCCTGCTCCAGCTCAGAGATTTCTGTTTGGATGGCTTGGAGCTCCTGCCATACACACACCTAAAAGACAGAGAGCGACTGAGACATTCTAATAATTTTGAGATACTAGATTTCTGATTTTCATAAGCTATAAATTATAATCATTGAAATTAAAACAAAAAGGGACTGAAATCTTTCCCCTGTAAGTAATAAAAAATATATGATTATTATTAAAATTTGGAAATGAATTATCAAAAACAAAAATTTTCCACAATGTTCAATTTTTAAGATGCACCTGTACGGAGAGACGGCAATGGAGTTTTTAACCAGATTGTTTAACACAATCTTGGAGTGAGAGGATGCCTGAGGAATGGAGAAGTGTTGTGGTACCAGTTTTCAAGAACAAGGGTGATGCACAAACGTGTAGTAACTACAGAGGCATAAAGTTGATCAGCCACACTAAGAAGACATAGGAAAGAGTTGTTAAAGCCAGGTTAAGAGGAGAGGTGACAATCAGTAAGCAGCAGTACAGTTTCATGCCAAGAAAGAGTACTACAAAGTTTTCTTTAAGAGTGTACAGAGAAGGTCAAAAGTATGCAAGAGTGGTGCAGGACAGGGTTTCCTCTGGTAACATTTCTGGGTGGCGGCCCACCACGCTTGAAATTATCCCGCCATTCTATGAGGAAATACAAACTTAAAAAAAAAAATAAAAATGAAGGAATGACGGTTCGCAAGCGTGCCCACGAACAACATGCATGACTGTCATCTGTGCGGAATTCAGAAGTGCCCCGCCCACATGACCGCTGCAGTCAGCAGTTGTCTCGCTCGCATCATTGTCCGAGTAAAACATGAGCTTATTAAAGTACTTTAAATGCGGATAAAAAGCAGAAGAGGTATGTAAACCGTGAAGGCATTTATCATGGTTTTAACCCGCTGGTAACGGGAGCAATAATGGAAGCGTCGCTTAGCTAACAGATATGGTTAGTAGCTTGAGTGGATTCAGTTTGTCTTCTTTTTAATTATTACTTTGTTTCTTATTTCAGACAAGAATAAAAAGGAGTTGTTTTTACCTTTACCTGAGTTAATATCAACTAATTTATGTTCATTAATATGTACCTGGCAAGTTAAGATGACCAAAGTTCACAAAGTCAATGACTTTAATCTGTCAGCAGCCTTCAGACAAACTAAACGTGCCAACATTTGGATTTCAAAATAAGGGAGGTTTTTCCTGCTGTCTGGGTGGTGAGGAGAGTTCTAAAAAAAACTGTAAATATATAGAAATATTATAACAGAAATGACTGCATCTTTGGTCATTTAATTTAATTTATTTCATTTAATACAATTTTATTAATATTTTTTTCTTTGAAATCAGAGTTAAGTTATTGTTCTGGTTATGCAAAATTATGGTCAAAAATGTAAACTGTGATAAGGAAAAGGTAAAAAAAAAATGGCCACAGTCTGTTTCAAATGTATTTAAAAAAAACAAACAGTAATTTTATTTTAAAAAATAGACAGAAATTAGCCATAAAATAATCTACACATTTATAATAAAGTCTCAAATGTACAAGAAAAGTCAATTTTACAAGAGGAAATTACAAATTTGAGGAAAATGGTTTCAAATTTAGATAAATTTACAGAGGAAAGTAGAAAACTGAGAAAACTGCTATAAATTTTTGAGAAAAACCTCAAACCTTCAAGACTCAAGTCATTACTCAAGTTTTTAAGTGGGTGCTCTTTGTACCCTTAACTAGAAATTTTTGGTTGTCTACTTTTAATTAACATGACACTTGATGCGACTTCCGGTTATGGCGGCCACGTAGGAAGATGTGTTTCACACTGCTCTGCTCCTAAAAATAAAAAGTAGGCTAAAACTCTCTTAATTGGAACAAAAACCTATCCCAGCATTTAGGCGCGGATATGGTAAAAACCAAGGCAGGGAAATTAGGCAGAGGAAAAAGTAATTCGACAAAACAAACCAAACTAACAGACTTCCACGCTCGTGACGAAGCAGAAAAAACTCCAGAGACTATGGCGGAGGATGTAGCCAGCAGCGGAGCGGTAACTGCTGAGGAGGGGACAAGTGCGGTGCTCGCTGCCATCAGCTCCATGAGAGCAGACTTTTCGTCTAAATTTGATGGGATTATAGCAGCGATAGAAGGAATGAGAAAGGAAATAAGCAACTGTATGGAGCGAGTATCGCAGGCGGAGCTCCGAATTTCAAGCACTGAAGATGACGTCACCAGCCTACAATCCAAGTTGCAAACACTGGAATTAAAATGGAAACGTCTGGAAGATAACGTCCTGGACTTAGAATCCCGCTCGCGACAGAATAATTTGAGGCTGGTGGGTCTCCCGGAGGGAGGGGAGGGACGGGACTCATGTTCCTTTTTGGAAAAGTGGATTCCAGAAGCGCTGAACAACACGGACCTGCAGTCATCGGTCGTCTTAGAGAACGCTCACCGAATCGGCCCACCGAGAGATAATAAGACACCACCGAGGACGCTGTTTATGAAGTTCCTCAGCTACAGAGACAAGATGACAGTCACCAACGCGGCGCGAGCTAAAGGGGAAATTAAAACCAGGATCAACAGGTGCGGTTCTACCCAGATTTGGCCACAGGAATTCAACAATTAAGGAGGCAGTTTGACCCCGCCCGCAAAGAGCTACGCAATCTCGGGATTCGTCATGGAGTGATTCATCCGGCAAGACTTCTGGTCACATATAAGGGCAGAACCCACACCTTCAAGACCCCTCAAGAGGTGCAGGAGCTCATTAAGCAGATCCAAAAGGAGACTGGTGGGAGCTAAGCATGAACATGATAAAGGTAGAACATTTAAGCATTTATTTATTTTATTTATTTATTTATTTTACTTTTATTTAACCAGGAAAAAAAAAACGTTGAGATTAAAAACCTCTTTTTCAAGGGAGTTCTGGCCAAGAGGCAGCAAAAAAAATCACAAATACACTTACAATGACATACAAATCATATAAAACAGTTACAAATTAGTGAGGCCGTCTCAAGTGTTCTCAATCTGGATTTAAAGTTGTTCAATGAAACAAGTTCCGTTAGTTTCCAGTCTTTTTGCAACATGTTCCATGTAGAGGGGGCTGACAGCATGAAAGCTCTTTTTCCCAGCTCAGTACGGGCAAATGGAACAGAAAGCAACAAATGATCATTAGAACGCAGACCATAAGAATCAACACTTCTCAGTGTGATCAAATTACAAATGTAAGGGGGCAACAGTCCAAGCATGGCCTTGTAAATAAAAATGTACCAGTGAGTCAACCTCCTGGTGGACAAAGAGGGCCATCCCACTCTAGAATACAGTTCACAGTGATGGGTCAAGGCTCTACAGTTTGTAACAAACCTCAAAACAGCATGATATACAGAGTCAATCTTACTCAGACACTGAGCTGAAGCGTTCATATACAAGAGGTCTCCATAATCTAAAATAGATAAAAAAGTTGCAGTAACAAGATGCTTTTTAACCTCAAAAGAAAAACAACATTTATTTCGAAATAAAAAACCCAGTTTCAGTTTAAGTTTCTTCACAAGATTTTCAACATGGGGCTTAAAAGTCAGAGCGTCATCAAGCAAGATACCAAGATACTTGTATGAGTGAACCACCTCAATTTCATTTCCCTCAAAAGTGGACACTGTGGGAAAAATTTGTGGACTCTTCCTAAAATTTGAAAGCCACATCATTTGTACAGGCATGTGATTGATCTGAAACATATAACATGTCTACAAAATACAGATTGTATTATAAAAAAAAAAAAAAAAAGCTATGATGTACAAAGTTGCTATAAAACTTTGAAGTTATGTTGAAAAAACTACAGAAGAGAGTTAATGTCATTAAAAATAGTAGTAGAGGACTTCCGGTCTGGACGCCATGGCGACTGCAGCTTAACACTGAAGCTCTCAGACCCAATCCAGGATAACACTTTGAAAATCAAACTTAACGGATTTTTGGAGGAGTGAAAATCAAAAGACAAAATCATCATGTCTAAAGGAAAACAGAAGAAACTGAAATTCTCCAGGCCAGGACACGTATCGGCCGGAGAATCTGAACTGGAAGATCTCCGTTCAGAAGACGAGGAACTGGTGATAGCTAACAAAAGGGTTAGCCTGAAATCACTATTTGAGGAGCTACGACGATTTCGCCGAGATGTTACGGCCGAATTTCGGGAATTCAGAGAAGAATTGAAAAGGACAAACAGCAGAGTGGACCAGGCCGAGAACCGAATCTTGGAAACAGAGGATTGAATAAAAGTGCTCGAAGATTCTGTGCTAGACCTACGCAAAAGACAAGCAGCTATAGAGGCTAAGCTAACCGACCAAGAAGGAAAACAAAGAAGAGACAACATAAGAATTCATGGTCTGATAGAAGGAACCGAAAATGGTTTTAACTCAATGGCAGAATGCGTGGAATCCTTACTAAGAGAGAAATTGGATATTCCACAAACCACCGACTTGAAGATAGAAAAGGCACATCGTTCATTAGCCGCTAGGCCGGCGGCGGAAGCGCCCCCACGTTCGGTGTTGGTAAGATTTTCCAATTTCAAAATAAAACAAGAGGTTGTAAGACTGGCCTGGCAGAAAAAAGGATTTATGCACCAGGAGAGAAAAGTCTACGTGGAACACGATTACGCCCCGGAGGTCCTTAAAAAGCGCAGGGAATACAATGACGCGAAAAAGGTGTTAAGAGAGAAGAAATTGCGCTTTCAGACACCATTTCCTGCGAAGTTAAGGGTCTTCTACGGCGATGAAACGTGTCTCTATAATTCGGCGGAAGAAGCAACAGCTGACATGGCGAAAAGAGGGCTCCCGGTAACGGTATTTAAACCCGCAGCAGACCCGAGTGAGAAGATCAAAGCGCAAACATGGACAACACAAAGACCCTCAAAATCCACGGACCAGCAGCGGGAAACCCAGCACCAGAGCGTCGCGGATAAACTATCCGTTTTCAGGTTGGAATAGCGACCTTTTTTTTTTTTTTTTTTTTTTTTTTTTTTCCTTTTCTCTTGAATCAATCCGCACATCCAACCCCCCTCATACAAGGTAACAAACATTAAAGGAGATGCATATTCAGCATGTGGTAAAACATTTCATGGAACAATCATATTATTTGAAACAAATAAGTCTTTGTAATAAAAAAAAAAAAAAAACTTGTTAAAATAGAAATGTGACAATCCACATGTTCTCCTCATACTAACAAATACTGTTTTTGCGTGAATGTTTGATGTGATGGGGGTGGGAGGGTGCACACAATTTCACAGGGTTTAGGCATAAAAGGAAAAAAAAAAAAATCATTACAAGTTTGGATTGGGTTCTGAAACTCACGTTAAAAGCATGGGACTACTTTCAGTGGTAAGAGAGGGCCCTCAACACGTAACAGAGTTTGAGGAATTTCCCTCAGAGCCTTCACTCCATCAAGGCTCTTACAGGGTCTTTAAAAAGACCTCAGCTCAGGAAGTTCTTATGACAGCTTTTTGTTTTAAAGTTTTTTACACTATGTTCTTAATGTTTTTCTTGTTTTTAATGTTCTTTCAGTTTCTGAGTAGCACAAAAGAGGGCCACCACACAGTTATACTAAACAAAACAACACAATGGAGAAACAGGGTGTAACCAAAATAATTTCATATAATGTAAAAGGAATCCTGAATCCAGTTAAAAGATCCAAGATTCTAGGCAAAATGAAAAAAGACAAAGCAGGAATAATACTTTTACAAGAAACCCACCTAACAGACGTGGAACACAATAAACTCAGTAGACAAGGGTTTAAAATGATCTCTTCATCTTCATATAAATCAGGGAGGAGGAGGGGAGTAGCGACATTGATATCAACCAAAATTACATTTGAAAAAAAATCAGAACACAAAGATAAAGAAGGGAGATACAGTTTGGTAACTGGGCGGCTAGAGGGAGAAGATATCACCCTGCTGAATGTGTATGCTCCCCCAGGGGCTAACTGGAAATTTTATAAAAATGTATTCGACCTAATGATAACTAAAGCTCAAGGTTTAGTGATATGTGGTGGGGACTTCAATCTTAGACTGAATCCATACTGGGATGCTTCTGGTAATTCCCCACATCAAAATAACACCCAAAACAGGAAGACTCGGATGCTACTAAAAGAATTGGGAATCTGTGACGTGTGGAGGGAACTCAACCCCAGTGTAAAAGACTATACATTTTACTCAACTCCACATTCATCTTACTCAAGGATTGACTATTTTTTTATGTTTAATAGAGACATTGGAAGAGTAAAAACATGTAAAATAGGACTGATGGATCTCTCCGACCACAGTCCGATCTACATGGACTTAAATATCCAAAAATACACAAATAATACATTTTCTTGGAGGTTAAATTCAAATGTCCTGAAAGGACCATTGAAAGATGAATTGGAATCAGATATTCTCAGATATTTGGAAGATAACGATAATGGAGAAGTATCCCCTTTAATACTGTGGGATGCATGTAAAGCTGTAATAAGAGGAAAGATTATTGCAAAACTGGCAACCCAAAAGAAACTAAGACAAGAAAAACTATCCACATTAGAGTCAGAACTTAGGAACCTAGAAAAAGAACACAAAGGCAACACTCATTCTACTGACTCGCTCAAGATTAAGGAAATTAAAAACCAAATAAATGAGATCTACACAATAGAAATCCAGAAGAAACTTACATTTCTGAAACAAAAATACTATGAAGCAGGCAGTAAATCGGCAAAATTGCTAGCCTATAAATTGAGGAAACATCAAACAGAAAGAGCAATCTACAAAATCAGAGACCCAGTATCAAAGGAAATAAAATTCAGAATTCAGGATATTCTTAAAAACTTCGAGAATTACTATAAGAACTTATACTCCCACAAAAAACATAAAAACGCATCCGAGGCATTCCTAAACACATTAAACCTTCCCCAACTTACGGAGTCACAAAATAAAACACTACTGTCAGAAATACATCCTAAAGAATTGGAAAAAGCAATTATGAAACTTAAAGCTAACAAATCCCCAGGAGCTGATGGCTATACAGCAGAGTGGTACAAAACCTTTAAACAGCAACTATCTCCTCTCCTCCTGAAAACATTTAATTATGTCCTCCACACAGGGGAAATCCCCCCCTCCTGGAGAGAAGGGGTCATTGCAGTTATACCTAAACCTGAAAAGGATAAACTAGAGTGCTCCAACTACAGACCAATCAGTGTACTAAATCAGGACTATAAGCTTTTTACCATTATCCTTGCCAAAAGGTTAGAAAATATACTGACAGACCTAATTCATTTAGACCAAACAGGTTTTATAAGACAAAGACAGACACAAGACAACATTCGACGCACTTTACACATAATTCATCATATAAAAAAATATAACTTAAATGCAGTCATATTGGGATTAGATGCTGAAAAAGCATTCGATTCGGTTGACTGGTCTTTTCTATATAGAATCTTATCCAGTTTCAATTTTCATAACAACTTCATTAGAACTATACAGGCATTATATAAAAAACCAACAGCTAAAATAAGGATTAACGGTAATTTATCATCATCTTTTGAACTGGAAAGAGGATGTCGTCAGGGCTGCCCCCTGTTTCCACTGCTCTTTGCAATCTTCATAGAACCTCTGAGCCAATGGATAAGACAAAACCAAAAAATTCAAGGTATTACACTTGGTCAGAAGGAACATAAAATAGCACTCTTTGCTGATGACATTTTAATATACCTAGGGCAGCCGGACACTTCTTTACCAGAACTAACCTCAGTTTTTTCAGAGTATGGAGATTTATCGGGGTACAAATTAAATATGCATAAAACCCAAGTTTTAACATTCAACTATGACCCAAATCATTATTCACTAAGCAAACTCAAAACTAACTGGGAGTCGGAATCTATGAAATATCTGGGGGTCAATATCCCGAAACAACTCAACAAAATTATATCACTAAACTATGATCCACTGGTGACAAAAATAAAATCTGACCTAGCAAGATGGAATATGATACCATTCTTGGGTACTGCACAAAGAATTGAAGCAGTCAAAATGAATATACTTCCACGTCTTCTATACCTTTTCCAAACAATACCGGTAGAACCTCCCAAAAAAACATGGCAGGAGCTGGACAGAAGGATCTCAAGATTCATATGGCAGGGCAAGAGACCTAGAATCAGATATAGAACCCTACAGCTAAACAAAGACAAAGGTGGGCTCGCGCTGCCAAATATCAGGGACTACTTTAAAGCCGCACAAATTAAAACTTTAGTAGAGATATGTAACCCAGTCTACACTGCACAATGGAAGGAGATTGAATGCCAAATAACAAGTGACATCCCCCTACAGGCGATAATAGGGAACAATGCCTTACCTAAGCTTTTGAATAACACTAACCCGTGGATAGAGACCCCGCTAAAAATTTGGTTTAAGATAGTCAGAGAGAATCAAACTAAAGAGCCCTATCGACTTCTGCAATGGATCGCCTATGATCAGGACTTTACTCCTAATAAAACAGACACCAGATTTAAAAAGTGGAAGGAGAAAGGGCTGATAAAATATTACGATTTTTTTAAAGGGCAAATCTTAAGAAGTTTTGAAGATTTGAAAAAACAAGGCCTAATAAATCAAGACCTTTACAGGTTCTTCCAGCTTAGACACCACATAAACAATATACTTAAAAAGGAGGTTTTGGAAAGGGCCCAGTCAGGTGTTCTGAAGGTCTTCTTAATGGCATATAAAGGGATCCCAGGGATCAGATACATTTCTAAAATATACCAAGGTCTTCAAGACTTAAAAGGAGACAACACATCTTATATAAAAGAAAGATGGGAAAAAGAGGGGAATTTCACTTTACAACTGGAAATATGGGAAAAGCTAAATAAACAGCAATGGAAAAGTACCTCATCCCTGCAGTGGAGAGAATTTGGATGGAAAAACTTGGCAAGATTTTTCAGAACACCTGCACAAAACAAATTTACCCATAAGGGATTGAACTGTTGGTGCTTGTGTGGTGAAAAGACTGCAAATCATTTTCATGTGTTTTGGTCATGCCCAGTTATCCACCAATATTGGACCAAGGTACAGACAATATTGGGGAAAATATTCAAAATTACAGTTCCCTTTTCTTTTGTAACTTTGTATTTGGGTTTACTACCGGACTCACTGGAAAGACGAGGAGAAAAATACTTATTCAATGTTTTAATATTGGCAAGCAAAAAAGCTCTAACTAAAAAATGGATGTTGAAGGACTGTCCTACACCTGAAGATTGGACTAACGTGATCCAAGACATTTACTCGATGGAAAAGTTGACATTCGCACTGAGACAGGACATGGATGGGTTCATGAACTTTTGGCAACCCTGAACCGCATATGTGTCTTCCATTAGATCTAATCTTTGACAAATACCATTTCAATAATGGTTCCGCTCTTTGTTCCAACACTACTCAGATGCTCTTTTATCTTTATTTACTTACTTTTTCTTTTTGTTTGTTTTTTACTGGTTTGTTTGTTTTTTTTATTTGTTTTTTGTTTTTTTTTCTTTAATTTCACTTTTTCTTTCACTTTAAAAAAAAAAAGGGGTGTTGTAAGAATTAATCTTCCAATGTTGTCAGATATCAGAAAATAAGGGAACATGTGATGAAAATGTAAACACTGCATTGCTGTAACGACCTGTATACCCTTTACAAAAACTTAAATTAAAAAAAAAAAAAAAAAATAGTAGTAGAGTCAGGGTGATTGAGAGGAGAAAGAGAGAGTGGTTAGACTGATCCTCGCAGGTGTGGAACAGTCACTAGCTATAACGGGAGACAGAATTTTTTTGATTTTGGGGGGATTACCACGAATGTGGGGAAAGGGAATTTGTTTTTGTATAGTTTGTAGGATGAATGTTCAACCATCCATGTTTTTGCTTCTCTGTATGAGCATGTTCAAATTGCAAGGTAATCTTAAACTCCTTATTGATCATAGATCAAAGCGTTAATCTTAATTTAACTTCATGGAATTGCAGAGGTCTACAAAATCTAAAAAAAACTTAAGTTATGAATAAAATAAAAGACATAGATTCAAAAATTGTATTTTTACAAGAAACTCATCTAATAGAGGAGGATTACTAACTAACCTGCACTTATATAGCGCTTTTCTAGTCACAAAGACCACTCAAAGCGCTTTCATTAATATAACTAACCCTCTATTCTAAGGGCCTATAGGAAACAAATATCTAAGGACAATTTAGAACAGCCAATTAACCTAACATGCATGTTTTTTGGCATGTGGGAGGAAACCGGAGAAATCCCGGAGTAAACCCACGCAACACGGGGAGAACATGCAAACTCCACACAGATCACTGTTGGTCGGGGGCTGGGATCGAACCCACGATCCCACGATCCCCACAATCCCCCGGCCAAGGGTAAACTGTGCTGCCGCAGTGCTAACCACTGCACCACCGTGCAGCCCGTGCAGCCCGATGTAAAAAGAATTAGGAGAAGATGGCAAGGAAATGTGTTCACCTCATCATTTTCATCCCGAGCCAGGGGAGTTATGACTCTCATACATAAAGCAGTCCCATTTCAAGTGAAAAATGTAATTGGAGACAAATTAAGATATCTAATCATCCAAGGATCTTTGTTATTAGAAAATATAAATCTGGTGAACTTATACGGTCCCAATACTGATGATCAAAACTTCTTCGTTAATTTATTCCTTACTTTATCATCACTTACAGGGCAACATATAATAGCAGGGGATTTTAATTGTACATTGAATCCCAGTATAGATAGATCAACAGGACTGGACTGCATGCACAATGGATGTAGGATGACCAGTAATCATTTTATGAAAGAATTGAGATTGCTAGATATATGGAGAGAAATGAAACCACAAGTCAAAGCCTATTCTTGTTATTCTAATACCTATAAGACATTCTCACGTATTGACTATTTTTGATCTCCACAGAATTAAGGTCCAAGATTCAAAACTGTTTCTATGATAACATTGTGATCTCTGATCATGCACCCTGCTGTCTAATATATGTAGATAAGAAATTGACAAAGGATCCAGGTAGGTGGCATTTTTAGCATAAATGGCTTCAGGATGAGGAATTTGTTAAGTACATAGAAAAACAGATAGATGAGTTCTTTGATATTAATACTACACAAACAACAGCATGTGTAAAGTGGGAGGCTTTCAAAGCTTTTATTAGGGGACATATTATTAGTTATACAGGTTCAAAATCTAAGAAGACTCGAGAGGAGAGAGTCCAATTGGAACGTAAAATAAAAATTCTTCAAGAAAAAGTGTATGCAGGAAGTAACCCACAGTTAGAGAACGAATTACTGATTCTGAGAGCTGAATATGACAAAAAATCAGCGAATAGCGCTGCCTCGAGTCTTCTAAGATTGAAGCAAACTTTTTATGAACAAGGTGAAAAATCAGGAAAATTATTGGCATGGCAGATTAAACAATTAGAATTTAAAACACCAATTACCAGTATTCTAAGTAATGGACAGGCAGTTATAGATCCTTTAGAAATTAATAGCGCCTTTAGAGATTATTATGAAAAACTATATGATACCAAAAATGAAACTGACTTAACAAAACTAAATGGGTTTTTGGGTGGATTATCTATATTGTGTATTCTAAATGAAAACAGGGAGATACTGGAGTCTAAAATTAGTCAAGAAGAAGTTGGGCAAGCCATTGATAATATGAAATCAGGAAAAAGAGCAGGGCCAGTTGACCTCTATAAAAAAATTTAAGAATAAATTAATAAAACCACTTTTGGAAATGGTTTTAGAAGCATTTCAAATTAGTAATTTACCACCATACATGAATAATGCCTTAATTATACTATTGCCAAAACCAGGTAAACCCCCTAATAAATGTGAAAACATGAGACCAATAAGCCTATTAAATGCTGACCTTAAGATAACCTGTAAAATTTTAGCAAGACGACTACAAGAAATATTACCAAATATTATTAACCGAGATCAGAATGGCTTTATAATGGGAAGACAAGGCTTCCATAATGTAAGAAGACTATTTAATATTATTTATTCCAATAAAGAAGCACCAGATACAGCTCTCCTATCATTGGATGCCGAAAAGGCCTTTGATAGGGTCGAATGGCCCTTTCTTTTTGAAGTCCTACAAAGGTTTGGACTTGGAAATAATTTCATAAAATGGGTCCAGATAATATACAATAATGCTACAGCAGAAATCCTAACAAACAGCAATATCTCAAAATCAATAAAAATCAATAGAGGATGTCGACAAGGCTGTCCACTTTCACCCTTATTGTTTACTATGGCAATTGAACCTTTAGCGATGGCAGTACATTTACATCCACAAATATATGAAATTAAAGTAGGACCAACAGAACATAAAATCTCCCTGTATGCCGATGACATAATTTTGTTTATGTCGAATTTTTAAAAAAATCAATTCCGACCTTGTTAAATTTAATAAAGAACTTTGGGGAAATATCAGGGTATAAAATAAATAAAACTAAATCTTCAATATTAATGCTAAATGAGACCCAGAGAAATCACCCAGCTCCTGAGGTTAATCAATTCAATGTTGTAAATCAGTATAAATATTTAGGAATTCAAATTTTGCCTAAGCTAGAATCAGTCGCCAGCGCCAACTATGAAGCCTTAATGACAGATATTAATGAGTTACTTCAGAGATGGATGTCACTACCAATGTCGATGATCGGGAGAATTAATATACTTAAAAGTAATATCTTACCTAAAATACTTTATTTATTTCAAAACATTCCTTTACCATCACCTTCAGATCTATTCTCAAGAATTAAAAAAAAGTTAGTGGAATTTATATGGAACAATAGGAAGGCTAGATTACGTTTGTCCTTACTATATTTACCATTTGATCGTGGAGGTCTGAAATGTCCAAACTTTATGTTGTATTACTGGTCAGCACAACTGAGGTCTATGACATATTATTTTTCATCAAATGATCTCCCTCACTGGACTGAAATGGAATCATACAATTTACCTTTACCTCTTCCCTTATTCATATACTCAGACTCGGCTAAAAAATTACAGAAACAAGTTAAAAATCCAATTGTAAAGCACATGATCAAAATATGGTGTGAAACCAAAAAATATTTAAAAGAACCACACTTACTGTCACAATTTAGCCCAATATGGGGTAATCAATTTTTTACACCAGGGAGAGCGGATGCTGTATTTAAAGTATGGAATTTAAAAGGGATTCAAAAGATTCAAGACTTATATTTGTCACATTCAGATAACATAATGTCATTTGAAGAACTGAGGATCAAATTCAATCTTAATAGAACTCATTTTTTAAATATCTTCAGCTTAGGAATTTTATTCGATCCAATCAAAATAATGCTCTCACCCGACCTACTTATTCATCCTTGGAAAAAATTTTGACGAAAGATAGTAAGAGAAAGGGTATTATTTCAGAGTTTTATAACTCATTGACACTATTCTCAAGTGAAAACTCACAGAAAAGACTGAATTATTGGAAAGAAGACCTGCAAATTGAAATTTCAGAGGAGCAATGGGAATTGGCTTGTACAGAAGCTCAAACCAAATCAATAAATGTATGTCTTAAATTGATACATTTTAAATGGTTAATGTGGATGTATGTTACACCAGTGGAGTTAAATAGATATAACAAAAACATACCAGATACATACACAAAATGTATGGAAAGTAAAGGAACCCTATTTCACTGTTTATGGGAATGTAGAAAAATCAGAATGTTTTGGGAAGAGGTGAGGGTAACAACTGAAAAAATAATTTCAAAACAATTCACATTGAACCCTAAACTGTTTTTGCTGGGTCTGTATCCAGAAAAACATAACTTTAATAAGAGTGAAAGAGCATTCATAGACCTCAGTTTGCTTAATGCCAAAAAATGTATTGCACTACTGTGGAAAAAAGACTCATAGGCCATATGTGACAAAGTGGTTAAGACAGATGTTAACAAACCTTCCACTAGAAAGAATAACATACATACTGAAATCAAAGGAAAATGTGTTTGAGAATATATGGAGACCTTTCATTGATTATGTAAAGAAATTAAACATAACTTCTGAAGAAGAAGGTGAATGATGTGTGTGGACCTTGCAAATTCCAAATTGGTGAATGTATAATATGTATACTTATGTAATAGATTACCTAGACTAAACAGAGGAGCATTGTTGATGACTTGCCTTTGTTAGTGGTTGTTGGTGTTTTTAGTACATTTTTTTTGTAGTTAGAGGGTTTTTTTTAATTTTTAAATTACTTTAATGTTAGTGTTTGATTGTTTGTGCCATGTTTGTAAAAAAAAAAAAAGGTTCAATAAAAAATATTGTGGGAAAAAAAAAAACATGACACTTGATATTTTCTAACCTGTTTGTATACCACCATAGACAGAGAGAGAACCTGAATTAGAATGCGTGTCCACCAAACACGTTTTTTGTCGCCAGACTGCCCTGAGCACTTTTTTTTCAGCGTTTGTGCGCTGCGCTCTGGGAAAAAAAGTCTGTGCCCTGTATCCCAGCAACAGCTTGTCACTCTCAGCTCAGCACTTCCGCTTTTGCTTTTGGTCAGACTTTCTACTGATTTTTTTAATAGCAGTCTCTAAATAACAATGGACAGGAAACGTGTTTCAGCAACTCTGGATGTAAAATATGATGACACGGAAAACAGGAGTCTGAGTAGAGACTGTACCGGCGTCCTATGTCCTACCCTTCCTTATCTGATGCAACAAACTTGTAAGAAATATGACTGTGACAAAGGAACAAACACTCACCTGACATGCCAACAGGTGTCGACACATTCCTCCAAGCATTTGCTTTTAAATTTTGATCATGATAACCTTTGCGTCACATCAAACAATACCTGACTGTCTGATACAGCGAGTATCAGCCTCTCCTCTGCCATCATAACCGTTGTCTTCTTCCAGTATGTCCCGCCCTTCCTTAATTCTGATTAATTCTTATGGAGGAATGACAATCCGCAAGCACGCACACAAACAATGCGCGTGACCGTCATCCGTGTGGAGAGAAGTGCCCCGCCCACGTGTTCTAGTCACCAGCCAGGCAGTGTCTCGCTACTAGCGTGACTGTCCGAGAGAAACACAAGCTTATTAAAGTACTTTAAATGCGGAAAAAAATAAGAAGAGGTATGTAAGCACTGAAGGCATTTATCATGGTTTTAACCCACTGGAAACGGGAGCAATAATGGAAGAGTCGCTTAGCTAACAGGTGTGGTTAAGAGCTTGAGTTGGTTGATTTTGTTTAATTGTTTTTTTGTTTTTCTTATTTCAGTCAAGAATGAAAAGGAGCTGTTTTTAACCTTTACCTAAATTAGTATTAATTAATTTATGTTCATTAATATGTACCTGGCAAGTTAAGATGACCGAAATTCACCAAGTCAATGACTTTATAAATATAGTATATTATATAAACAATTCATTAAGTGCAGAATGGTGGAGGCTGAGATCAAATATAAAAGATATAAAATAAGCTTACTAATATAATGAGGACCTGTAAGAAAGAATATTACAACAGAATATTAGAGGATAATAAAAATAACTTAAGAGGAATATGGCAAGTACTCAATGGGATTATTAGTAATCGACCTAAGAATGCTAATTATCCAGAATATTTTATTGAAAAGGGCAATTTGATAAATAATATGGAGGATGTGGTCAGTGGTTTCAATAAATTTTTTGTAAACGTTGGTCCTGAATTAGCAAAATCAATAGTGACAACAGAAACAAACAACAGTGGTTCTGTAAATGAAATAGAAGATAGAAATCCAAACAATCTTTTTGGGTGCAGTTACTGAAAAGGAAATTATCGAGACTGAGTAAATTTAAGAACAAAAAATCAACGGACTGGAATGAAATTGACATGACAATAGTGAAAAAGTTAATTGAAGGAATTGTTAAGCCACTCACCCACATCTGTAACCTGTTATTTCAAACTGGTAAATTTCCAAACAAAATGAAAATAGCAAAAGTAATACCTCTATACAAAACAGGAGACAGTCATTGTTTCACAAATTACAGGCCAGTCTCTTTACTCTCACAATTCTCCAAAATACTTGAAAAAATCTTCACTAAGAGACTGGATGATTTCATTGAAAAACACAACCTCCTTACAGACAGCCAGTATGGTTTTAGAGCAGAAAAATCTACATCTTTGGCACTGATTGAACTGACTGAAGAAATTACTAGTTGTATAGATAAAAAAAAAGTTTGCTGTAGGAGTATTTATAGATTTAAAGAAAGCTTTTGACACCACTGACCACAGAATACTACTCAGGAAACTGGAAAGGTATGGGATAAGAGGGGTCGGACTGAGTTGGGTGGAAAGTTATTTAAGTAACAGACAACAATTTGTACAAATTGGTGAGCACAAATCACCCTTCATGGACATCAATTGTGGTGTGCCCCAGGGGTCAGTTTTGGGACCCAAACTCATTATTTTGTATATAAATGACATATGCCAAGTATCAAAAATTCTGAAATTTATTTTGTTTGCGGATGACACAAATATCCTTTGCACTGGTGAGAATTTGCAGCAGGTTTTAGAGGTGGTCACAACTGAAATGAAAAAGTTAACGCAGTGGTTCAACAAAAAGGCGCTAGACAATCTCTGCTGGAAACCTCACATCAGTCACATCCGGGCCAAGCTGGCAAAATGTATAGGGATACTGGGGAAGACAAGACACATCTTGGACTATAAATCATTGTTCTTACTGTACAATTCACTGTTTCTACCTTATCTTAGCTACTGTGTAGAAGTCTGGGGAAACACCTCAACCTACAGTCAATATGCACATTACAAAAAAGAGCTATAAGGATAATAAATAATGTAGGATATAGAGACCATACCAATTCGTTGTTTTTAAAGTCACATGTCATAAAGTTCATCGATTTAGTTAAATTTAAGACAGCACAAGTCATGTACAGGGCAATTAATAATCAACTCCCAACTAATATACAAAAAATATTTAAAAAAAAAAAAAAAAAAAAGAGACAATGATTATAATTTGAGAGGAGACTTAAACTTCACAAAACCCAAGATACGAACAACCAAGAAAAGTATGTGCATATCTGTCTGTGGGGTGGATTTGTGGAACAGTCTGGAGCCGGAACTGAAACTATGTACAAACAGAAATCAATTCAAAAAGAGGTATAAACATTATTTGCTTAAAGGATATATGTTAGAAGGGTAGTATTTATATGTACGATTCACTATGCTCACTCTGGGACACTATGGAATGGTGGGTGGGACAGCACTGTGTATATCTGTGTTGTCTGAGGCTGGTTTTGATGTATGGGCATCAATGTATGTTAGGATGGATGGGTGTTAATGTTATGTACAAAATACAATTAATTGTTTACTTGGGGTCTTAAATGTGGTCATTTGTATATAATTCACATGGATGTATTTATGGAAAAGAGGAGTTGGAATTATTAAGTGTTCACGTCTTCCTTCTCCCTTTCGAACACTGTATACTGTTACTTTATTGCATTTGTCATTTGTTTTGTTTTTGTTTTACTTTTTTGTTCGAAATAAAGTATGTATCTATCTATCTATCTATCTTAATCCATCAGCAGCCTTCAGACAAACTAAACGTGCCAACATTTGGATTTCAAAATAAGGGAGGTTTTTCCTGCTGTCTGGATGGTGAGGAGATTTCTAAAAAAAAAAAACTGTAAATATATAGTAATATTATAACAGAAATAACTGCCTCTTTTGTCATTTAAGTTAATTTATTTCATTAAGTACAATTTTATTAATATTTTTTCTTTGAAATCAGAGTTAAAATTATTGCTCTGTTCTGGCTCTCCAAAATTATGGTTAAAAATTTAAATTGTTATAAGGAAAAAGTAAAAAAAAAATACCACAGTCTGTTTCAAATTTATTTAAAAAAAAACCTGTAATTTTATTTTTAAAAAAACAGACAAAAATTAGCCATAAAACAATCCACAAATTTATAATAAAGTCTCAAATGTACAAGAAAAGTCAATTTTACAAGAAATTACAAATTTGAAGAAAATGGTTTCAAATTTAGATAAATTGACAGAGAAAAGTAGAAAATTATAAGAAAATTGTTATAAATTTTTGAGAAAAAACTCAAACCTTCAAGACTGAAGTCATTACTCGAGTTTTTAAGTGGGTGCTCTTTGTACCCTTAACTCAACTAGAAATTTTTGGTTGTCTACTTTTAATTATTAATTTCAAAGCACTGCTTTTACATGAGTAGAATTTCTGGTTACTATACCCACCTGATCATATAATTTAAGTATGCATGAGTACATTACTATTATGAATGTTTCTTTCCCTTCCCTACTCTCTCAATGGAAAAAAAGAAAAACTAGAATAAAAATACAAAAAATACACATATTTCTGTCATTTATGTAAACCATGACAAAAAAAAAAAATCCTACAGGACAAAACATGACACTTGATATTTTCTAACCTGTTTGTATACCACCACAGACAGAGAGAGAACCTGAATTAGACAGAGCTCTGAGAGGGCAAGATGAGACAGAAGAGAGGAACCAAGGAGAGGAAAGTGTTCAGGCAAAGGAAGGAGAGAAGGATAACACCACTAAAAAGTCTAAACACAGGATGTCTGGGTGGGACCCCAACTGGCCCAATATTCAAGCCTCGGTTGTACAATACTTCAAATGGTAAGTTCCATATGCAACGTTACTGTGTAAAATTTTAAAAAGAAATAAATAGTATAAAACTAGAAAAGCACTCGGAGAGCGTAGACCTCCGCCAAGCGCAACAGTTCCCCCCATACAGTGTTTGTGTGTACGTTTTCAGATTCCTTGACCATGAAAACATATGACTAGCAATTGGATTCACAATGATTATTTGTTTATTTGACAGGGACAGTGCAATAAACATAGACAATTAATCAATGACAATCAATGTGATGGTGATAGGATTAGTGGTTCAGTAGTAAAAGCATTGCCTCCTTGGCGGAGATAATAAACTGAAGTGTTGGTGTTGTGTCCATCTCCTCCACTGACGGATGCAGATTGGGTAGACAGGTTGCCGTGGGTTTTATATTATATTATTGGGGTTGCGCTCCGCGGCAAAACAGAATTTAGAAGCTTCCCCGGCTGAGAGCTCATTTTTATGCAGCGCCTATGGCTGGCCGGGGAATTTCTGCCAAATAATCCGGTGGCGGACAGCTGCCCGTGTCAGGTTTTGCAGCTGCGCGCAAACACAGGCACGCTGGCGGGCCCAGGCCACCAGTGTTTTCTGCGTGCTTTTGTACGTAAAACGTTGAAGAACGCGGAGTTTGTGTTGGTCAGACACGACGACCAGCGCCCTCCATTGCGCCTGCGCACATGTTGAAAATGGCCGTATGTCACAGTGTTAAAAAATGCTTTAAAAAATTCCTGTATCCAGACGGTGATGCGGATCATCCCCAAAATTTAATCAGTTCTTCCTTGTACCATTTCCAACAACGCCTGAAAGTTTCATGGAAATCCATCCAAAAGTTTTTGAGTTATCTTGCTAACCAACAGACAAACAGACAGACAGACAGACAAACAGACAAACAACAGACAAACCCCGGCAAAAACATTACCTCCTCCTGGCCTTTTCGGCCTGGCGGAGGTAATTAACATGTTCCGGTATACTGCCCCCCGGGGAAAAATATGTTGCCACCACGCCAAGGTCTTTAAGCCAGAGGAAACACTGAAGTATGCATGAGTAAATTACTATTATGAATGGGGGGTTTTTTTCCCCTTCCCTACTCTCTCAATAGAAAAAAAGAAACACCAGAATAAAAATACAAAAAAATACACATTTTTGCCATTTATGTAAACCATGACAAAAAATCCTGCAGGACAAAACAAGACACTTGATATTTTCTAACCTGTTTGTATACCTCCATAGACAAACAGAGAGAGAACCTGAATTAGACAGGGCTCAGAGAGGACAAGATGAGACAGAAGAGAGGAGCCAAGGAGAGGAAAGTGTTCAGGCAGATGGTCCAGGAGAGGTGAGAGCAGAGGAAGGAGAGAAGGATAACACCACGAAAAAGTCTAAACACAGGACATCTGGGTGGGACCCCAACTGGCCCAATATTCAAGCCTCGGTTGTATAATACTTCATATGGTAAGTTCCATATGCAAAGTTACTGTGCAAAATTTAAAAAAAAAAAAAAAGTACAAAATTATCATATTCCGGTAACAATACTGTCATGCGTTTACTGCCCCCCCCCCCCCAGAAAAATATGTTGCCACTGTGCCAAGGTCTTGAAGCCAGAGAAAACACTGAACCATCACTAATTTGTTTTTAACACACCTTCTTTATTTCCTGAACAAACATATCAGCAGATGCTCTAGTTGTTCACGTTTGGAGATCATACTCCGTACATTTAAGTGCCCCCCAAGCACACTTTTTTTTTTTTTACTTTGAGGGTCCCAAATTTGTTTTGCCTGGTTCAGGGTTTGAAAAACTTTCAGCGATCTACAGTGGTGTGAAAAAGTTTTGCCCCCTTCCTGATTTCTCATTTTTTTGTACGTTTGTCACACTTAACTGTTTCAGATCATCAAACAAATTTAAATATTAGACAAAGATAACACAAGTAAACACAAAATGCAGTTTTTAAATGAAGGTGTTTATTAATAAGGGGAAGAAAAATCCAAACCTACATGGCCCTGTGTGAAAAAGTTGCCTAAACCCCCTAAACCTAATAACTGCTTGGGCCACCCTTAGCAGCAACAACTGCAATCAAGCGTTTGCGATAACTGGCAGAGTCTTTTTACAGTGCTGTGGAGGAACTTTGGCCCACTCATCTTTGCAGAATTGTTGTAATTCGGCCACACTGGGAGAGTTTTCAAGCATGAACTGCCTTTTTAAGGTCATGCCACAGCATCTCAGTCGGATTCAGGTCAGGACTTTGACTAGGCCTCTCCAAAATATTCATTTTGTTTTCCTTAAGCCATTTAGAGGTGGACTTGCTGGTGTGTTTTGGATCATTGTCCTGTTGCAGAATCCATGTGTGTTTCAGCTTGAGGTCATGAACAGATGGCTAGACATTCTCCTTCAGGATTTTTTGGTAGACAGCAGAATTCATGGTTCCATTTACCACAGAAAGTCTTCCAGGTCCTGAAGCAGCAAAACAGCCCCAAACCATCACACTACCACCACCACATTTTACTGTTGGTATGATGTTCCTTTTCTGAAATTCTGTGTTACTTTTACACTGGATGTAATGGGACAAACACCTTCCAAAAAGTTGAACTTTTGTCTCGTCAGTCCACAGAGTATTTTCCCAAAAGTTTTGGGGATCATCAAGGTGTTTTCTAGCAAAACTGAGATGAGCCTTTATGTTCGTTTTGCTCAGCAGTGGTTTTTGTCTTGGAACTCTGCCATGCAGGCCATTTTTTCCCCAGTCTCTTTCTTATGGTGGAGTCATGAACACTGACCTTAACTTAGGCAAGTGAGGCCTGTAGTGATTTGGATGCTGTTGTAGGGTCTTTTGTGATCTCTTGGATGAGTCGTCACTGTGCTCTTGGGGTAATTTCGGTTGGCCGGCCACTCCTGGGAAGGTTCACCACTATTCCATGTTTTCGCCATTTCATCTCCATTTCATCCACTGGAGTGGTGGCTCAGTTGGTACAGCATCCGCCCCACATCCGGGAGGCAGGGGTTCAAATCCCGGCCGGGTCATGCCAAAGACCATATAAAAGTGGAACTTCCTGCCATCCAGCTTGGTGCTCAGCAATAATGGAATGGAGGAGGGAAACTTGTGGTGGCACCTTGCATGGCAGCGGCCCTCTGATTCTGCACTTGGGGTGTGTGTGATTAACACAGTAGATACGTAAAACACAATCTCGTTCTACTGTACATGATTGGTTGTACAGTTGAATGACAATAAGGGTGATTTAATTAATTTTAATTTAAAGATGTGATAAACCACAGTTAATTTATGTTTTAACAGGAAGGGGGCATTCACTTTTTCACACAGGGCCATGTAGGTTTGGATTTTTTTTTACCCTTAATAATAAACACCTTCATTTAAACACTGCATTTTGTGTTTACTTGTGGTATCTTTGTCTAATATTTAAATTAATTTGATGATCTGAAACATTTAAGT
Organism: Pholidichthys leucotaenia; assembly: GCA_020510985.1. Lineage (NCBI taxonomy): Eukaryota > Metazoa > Chordata > Actinopteri > Cichliformes > Pholidichthyidae > Pholidichthys > Pholidichthys leucotaenia. The sequence continues at coordinate 118,496,258 of CM035847.1, forward strand.
GTGACAAACATACAAAAAAATGAGAAATCAGTAAGGGGCAAACACTTCACTGTATATTCACACCACTGTATATTTAGATTACAAGACAAGGACACCATGTTGGACTGTGAAGGTGATAAAATTGTAAAAAAGTCAAAAAGCTCACATTCATTCAATGAAAAATGGGCTTGTGAGGGAAATTGGTTGAATAGAAAACCCCTTAAAAAGGTTTGTATAAATTAACAACAGCAAGGCTTGCATAGTGTTGCCTTATTGTAATTATAATATGGGAAAAAAATTAAAATCCATACTGTATAATCTGATTATCTAGGTATGTGGGGAAAGTTAAAAAGCCTTAATAGAGCTTCACAAAATAAACAATGAAGGATGGAGTCATCAGACTTACATTTTACCAAGGCAGCACCCAAATATTCTCTTATCTAGATATATGTTCATGACAATGGGATTCATTTTTTAAATTTGGTATTTGGATATTTGCTCCTTCACCCAAACTGCTCAATTTTAACTATGCCAATTCTGATTCACTACATTTCCAAAAAGGGTCACAAAATTACATGAATAAATTTAGAAATATATAAAGAAAAAAATTCAAATTCATGTGACAAAAACTGCAAATTTATGAACCAAAAAAATTATATTTACAAAGAAATCTGCAACAAATATCTTTGGGAAAATTATTTCAAATTACATGGAAAAATATACAGTATATTTACTATAAAAAATAGTTAAATTACAAGAAAAAAAGGCTCTCAAATTTTACACAAAAAGCTGCAAATTTATGAAAAAAAGGTATAAATTTACATTAAAAAAATCTTTGTCGCAAAATCCATTATAATGGTAAAGGTTGTAAAATGGCCTACTGCCTTGCAGTGCATTCAATTTGTCACATTATTCTAAATACTTATTTTTTTATGGAAAACAAATTTGACCCAAAGGACATTCAAACTAGGGCTGGAACTCACAGCTTCTCACACCAGAGTCCGGAGCTCTACTTACGTCACTAATAGGCTTGATCGTTTTGCAAATCCAAAAAAAACTTACTTCATGCAGTTGGCAGTTCTTTGCAGTTCAGCTCCTTGTATCTTTGGCTGATGTCACTGTTTTTTTCCCCACTCCTCATATGCTTCCAAGAGTGCTTGTAACTCTTCCTCTGAGAAATAACTGTTTCTTTTTCTCCACTGCTTGTGGTCTCTGTGTTCATCACATGCTGTCTCACTAAGTTTGCCGTGAATGTGCACATCTCGAGATCAATCAACTGAGTTGATCAAACAGAGTCAAAGCCAAAGGTCTGGAACCAGAAACTCGGAGTAAGTTCTGGCAGGTTCACTTAACCCTGAGTTCAGAGTTTATTTCAGGCTATGTTAACCCTGCTTTCTGGAAATTCCACCCCCCCCCCCCCCGCCCCCGGAAGCAAACCACTAGCCCGTAGATCAGAGGTCGACCACACTCTACACCTGTGTTACAGCCGGAGCAAACTTGAGTTGATCTGAAAATGTTTTGTCAGAGTGGTAAACTCTTCCGTATCTTTAGACACTTTGTATAGGGATACAGCCGTGTCTGCCGATAGAGGATCGGCCTAAACAGCCATCTCTGTGCGCACGCAAGAAGAGGACTTAACACATGAGGGACGGTCATCATCAGATCAATGGACAACCAAGAAGAAGAAGAAGATAGGGATACATCCGTAACTGTAAACACTCCCTAAATTCTAAACAACCCAAGTACTGGTATTTTTTGTGTTTACTTTATCGCAGATCTTCTACCTGAACACCACTGGTTTTTCATTGAGGTTTATTTCAGAGGGATAAACAGTCAAACTTAATTCTGTGCTCATTTAACCATTTTCCAAGATTTAAGATTTCTTTATTGTTGTTGCACTGACAAGCATAAGAAAATATATGCCCCCCTCCCCAAAAAACACAGAAGGAAGAAAAACAAAAGGCACTTTTCCACTTGGAATCCAAAGGCCTCGTTTGGCCTTGGACCAAACAGTCCTGTTCCGGCACTGGTGGTTTTCCACAGCACAAGGCTCACTGTAGTATGGGTGGGAGAAGGAGGGAGTTGGAGGCGGGGTTTTGAGGGAGTTGGAGGCGGTGCTACATTCCCCTTGAGGCTGCGCCATTTTCCCTGGACCAATTAGTAGTCCAAGAGCTATTTAATATAATTTTGGTGGTGAGGCTGCTGTGTATTATTATGCATTACTCATCTCATGTAACCTTGTGCCATTGCAATGACGCAATTTTTTCATATATTTAATGTGGACGTGTGGATCTTTAATATCACAGTTACAAGTACTGGGACAGCCATCTAATAAAAAATATCTTACAAAATTACAAGTCCACATTTTCTTTAAAGTGTACTTGTTAATGCTGAGTACAGAATTGGGTGAGGCGCACCAAAACAGTTGTTGCTGTACACCCCACACTCACCCGTCCTTACAATGGCTAAGTTGAATATTTTGTGCAGATAAAACCATTACCTGGGTTGGCAATATGAACATTTCCAAATACAGAACTTAAAATATTAGGTGTCCCTGTTGTTGCACATGGATATAAAGCTTGGTCAGTAGTGGCTGGCTTTTAATGTATGTGTTGGCAGTTATTGGACTCCATAACACACTGCAATGACAAATTTTTCCCAACCTTTTTAAGGGTTTTAAGACAGTGTAAAACTTAGTAGTAACAGACAACACATGATGTCAACAGTCATGGGTTTATTCAACGTTATTAACACTGGTCATTGATTAATGTACAGTATATACATAATAATGGTTGGGAAAACGGGTCACACACGCCGTGCGAGGGTTTCAAAGACTGCCATGAGAGTGTTATTGAGGGCAGCATTCTGCGCAATTTCCTCCCTTCGTACAGCAACTTCGGCTTCCCTGGACTGACGGACCTCATCCACAAGCAGTGAATTGAGTTCCAACTGTTGCCGCTGGAGCTCCCTCTGCTCACAGTGCTGTTCCCGCTGAAGCTCCATCTGTTCACGGTGCTGTTCCCTTTCTGCTTCTTGCATCGATGCAAAAATAGTTGAAAGGTCTTGTTTTGTGTTGCTCCGCTTCCTCTTACCTACAAGACAGAAATGTGAGCTGGTGTCAGTAAAATCAACCTCAAAACATGTAGCAGTACATCCCCAAAAATTAATACAAAAGTTAAATATTTTTGGACACATGTCAGAAAGTGAGACCCATATATTATACAGAATCATTAATCAGACAGTGAAGTATTGTTACATTTTAATCATTTATTGGCTCACAGCGCATGAATATCCAAAATTACTTTTCTCGAAAAATCGATGGTTATGTTAAAAATAGATATTAAAAAATGAGGAGTGTTCTCAAAAGTATGAGGATTTATGGAGAAACGGATTTCATTTTCCAGCTGGAGTGACCATCGCCCCACAGTGCCTAAACAATCAAAACCTGGTGTAATGGACAAGGCATCACTGTGTTTGATTTGGCCAGGAAACTCTCCTGTCATAAAACCCATATGGATTGTCAAGATTATGACAGAGACCATCTTATATGACTTTCACTGTCTTTTGTGAGTCACAAAAAACACACTGTACCATGACATTGCAGTTATTTTGAGATGTACCTGTACAAGGGACACACACTGGTGAAAGTCAAGTGCTGGGTTTGAAAAAAATACTTTTTTTATGAGTATCACAACTGTGTATTTGTACAATACATTTAGTAAAAGCTGGGTTTATGTTTCAAATGCCTAGATTTTTATGGTGGTCAAAAAATTCTAGAGGTGACCCAAATTCTATGGTGGAGAGACCCAGCTGGTCTATCATCTCTGAAGAGCTGGAGCAGGTGGCTGGGGAGAGGGAAGTCTGGGCTTCTCTGCTTGAACTGCTGCCTCCGTGACGCGGAGAAGCGGTAGAAGATGGATGGATGGAAAAAATTCTGAATGCATTTATACAGTAGGCTCAACTGAATCATGAAAATGAAGCACGCTGACTTTCAAATAATGAGTTTTGTGCTACAACAGCTCATTAGCTTTTCCATGCCTGTGATTAAATATGCAATTGCACTGCTGGACTTTTTTGATGTGCTTTACATGAAATAATAAACTGTACCGTGAGTATTACATTATTACAATATAATACAATTATATTATTTGACTATTGGGCTTTACCTGTGCGTGAAAGTGTTGACGGTGCCAAACTGTGAGCGAGCTGGACTTGGTTCTGGTGCCGGATGATCTAGATCCGTAGCAGGAGAAGCCGGGTGCTCGTATCGCGGGAGGTGGGCTCCGTCGGTGTGGAAGCATAATCTAAAAAAAAAAAAAAAAACTTTCAACCAGGATTACAACTATCTATTTCATCAGATATTGTCAACACAAAAAACAACATACAAGGACGGACATAGCATTAAGCTAGGTCATCGTTTAAACACGATTAAGTTTTCGTCTGTCCTAAGTGAACTTTCCACTGTTGGAAAAAATAACATAAAGCATGAATATCACATCACTTACCGTCCTGTATATCACAATATCACGGCTTCAACTGCTGAAGTTGGGTGCGTCGCGGCTGCCCATTCAATTCAATTCGGGTGGCTGGGTCTAATTCCCGGTGCGTCTCCGTGTAATTTCTGGTGCGTCTGTTTGTGCGCCCCACTGCAAGCTCAGTCTGCTTCCCTCTGCATTCTCTCATCAGCCGAAACGCACAGGAAACTCTGCTGGACTGCGGTGTTAGATTTCTGCTGATTTCTGTTAAGCCATTCTATCACAATATCACGGCTTCAACTGCTGAAGTTGGGTGCGTCGCGGCTGCACATTCAATTAATTTCTGGTGCGTCTGTTTGTGCGCCCCACTGCAGGCTCAGTCTGCTTCCCTCTGCATTCTCTCATCAGCCGAAACGCACAGGAAACTCTGCTGGACTGCGGTGTTGGATTTCTGCTGATTTCTGTTAAGCCATTCTCTCGTTGTGGTTTATAATATCACTTGTTCGCGGGCTCACTGATGAAAAATTGCAAATGGCGGCCAGCAAGCGATTCTGGAAAGTCAGTGTAACGCCCACGTAACGCCCACTCTCATGACGCTACGCACAGACCAATGAATGGCCAGCAGTGGCGTGACGAAACGGGGCCGGGAGCCTTCGGACCTGCTTTTTACGGTGCTGAAAAAAGTGTCAGTTAAACTGGAACTGTTCCGAAAAAGGGAACTGTGAGGCCTTTGGGTTCCGAGTGGGAAACCGGACAATGGAGGCCGATCGGGGCCAAACGGGGCCTTTGGGTTCCAAGTGGAAAAGCGTCTATACATGCCCATTTCTCACTCTGCTAAATTAAATGAAAACCTTTGATTGGTCAAAATTTACAATTTCTGAATCAATTCTGATAAATACTCAGCCAGGCAATGGTCTTTTTGATAGTGTAAAAACTCTGAAGCGTCATATTTTTGGGATCAGATAAAGGTACTGGCGAAATTAAATGTTTAATTGGTTTATTTTAAATAGATGCTTGTGAAAATATAACAAATACAAAATAAGGGTTAATTTTTATGGTACCTTAAGAAAATGAGCTTCCTGAGACTCAACTTCATCAATTCCCATTTTTTTTAATGAAAATATGACAGAATTTAAGAGAAAAAAATCTTAAGCATGAAAACTAAAACTAGAAATGCACTCAGAGAGCGCATAACTCTGTCAAGGCTCCTTCTGTCAATCATGGATCACCTCCAAAATGTAATGGGTTCATGTGTAGGCTATGAGCCAGTTCTGATGAAAATTGCAGCAAAGTCTATCCAGCAGTCTTGGAGGATTCTTGCTAACACACTGTGAGAAGATAAGAGCCTTGGTGGAGGTCTGCATTCTCAGATCATCACCAAAATATTATGAGTTCCTCTCTAGGCCAAGGACCACCTCTGGTAAAAATTTCATCCAAATCCATGCAGTAGTTTTGGAGTATTCTTGCTAACTCACTGTGAGAAGATAAGAGCCATGGCGGAGGTATGCGTTCTCGACTCAACACCAAAATGTCAAGGGTTCCTCTCTAGCCCAAGGGCTACCTCTGGTGAAATTTTCATCAAAATCCGTCCACTAGTTTTTGCGTAATCCTGCTAATAAAAGGAAGGCCGGACGGACAAACGGACAGGCAGACAAACCATCCCGATTACATTACCTCCTTGGCGGAGGTAATAAGATGTGCGGCAGTCAATTTACCTGTTCGGAACATTTATCATTGTTGTCAAAGGTCATGCTAAAGTGACAGGTAAATAATGCTGACATCTCCAGATAAGTTTAAACGGGACTGAATAAATAATGAGGCTATAGCTTCATGAATGAACTTAACTATTTTCCTGATGTCGTCTCCCCGCAGGTCTCCCTTCCTGTTCTCCACATTAGCGATCACTCTGTCAGTGTGCTCACACACCGCCCTCATGTCCAGCTCCGGTTTGTCGCTGTAGCCCTGCCGGACATGCTCGTACAAACTGTTGCGGGCTTCACGGGAACAGCAACGAGACAGGAGTGAAGCCGGTCTCATAAAAGGTTTGAACACAGTCAGGACAAAGCCGCCAATTCTCGCCACCAGGATGGAGGCCGCCATGTTTGTGTAATAAATGGTGTTCCCTTTAAGGATGTAGGAATAATAAAACTCAGTATTTATAGCTTGAATTAGTGCTGTCTGTGATAAACCAAAAATACTATATGTTGTTATACTTAAATAGCCCTTATAGTTACAGCTATATAATCTTGTTTGCTGCTGTTGGTGCTATTAAAAACATCAAGCTTTTAAAAATTGGGAGGTTGTATCTCAGAAATACATCCTCATACCCGTGCCTACACTGAACGCAACACAACTACGTAAATAAAAAAATAAAGCTTTATGAATTTTCAATTTGTCATTTTTTTAAATAAAGAAGTCCCTTATGTACCGTATTTCGCAAAATACTGGATGAAGAATTTGAAAAATAAATAAAACAATGTTAAATAACAAAAGCTCAGCCCCAAACCTTCGTCACGAGCCAAAGGTCAACCAATCAGAGGAGCGGAAGTTTACCGTTGCAGTAATCCGGTTCATGGATGGCAGTGCGGCCGACTGAAGCTAAACTAGGTGCCACATTTCAGCCTTTAAAAACGACAGCAATCACCGTCTAACTACAGAGGTGGACGGCCATGGTGGACTGATTTAGTTCGGATCGAGGCTCGCTGGTTCAGGAGGAGAACTGGTCCTTTTGTACGCTAGTTCAGTCCGTCTGTCGGCGGAGACAGGCCGGGGCAGCGGCTCGCTCAGCACACACGAGCGACGGCAGGCAACCTCATGCGGCCAAGTTTTTGATAACCGACGAGGTAACAAGATTCGGTTGGCCTGCTCTAAACCACCTCACCGATTCTTTCTGAGAGACCCAACCAGCTTTCACGGTGGAAACGAGAAGGAGAGCTAAGGTAACCGAAAAAACGTTTAAAATCAATATGGTGGCAGTAAACTAATGCAAGGAGGGTCAGATGGTGATCGATGTCGAGGCCCTCGTGCCTAAAAAAAAAAAAAAACCTGTTTGCTAAAATATATGGATTATCGTGACGCGCACCGTGCAACAATTAGTGCGCACCGTGCAACAAACATCACGGATTGTGTATATATTTTGGTATTTTCACTGTCAATAAATGGCTCTGAAGGAAAGGTATTACAACGGCAAACCAGAAATCATAATGATATTATGAACTCAAACAGAGAAATGTTTATACCTGCTGTATAGGGTATGAACATGATGTCATGGTTGAGTAGAAGCGTTAGTTTTTAATACAGGAAACCACAAAAACCGCACATAATCAGTGGCAGCAGTATACATACAGTAGAGTGCCTGCCTGTGGCTTTTATTTTGCGCCAGAGGAAGAAAACAGCTCAGCAATCTGAAATATTAAGATGTGTTCCTCCTGATTAAAATAATCTTATTTTACTGAATCTTCAGTAGTGCTCACGTTTACATGCAAAATCAGCCCTTACTGTTAAAAAGATGGACAGTGTGTTCGTCCAACTGACAGCAACCCTTGTCGATAACTGGTTTCTGATTTGGCATTGTGATTTATTTACTGTCATGTTTGATTATTTGTTATGGTTTGCCCTTCAGGGCAAATGTACCATTCTGTTACTTTACATATACTGAACACACAGCATAAAATATACATCTGAACAAGTCAGCCATATTTTAATCTAATGAATGAAATGGGGAAAAAAGTGTCTTAAAAAAAAAAAAAAAACAGCTTTCGTCACTTGAAGTCAGGTTAGTGTCCAAGTTGATTTTTAATCTGTAATCCCTAGAAAGTGGCAAGTAGGCTTGTTTTCCAGTGGGACAAATACATTTTTAACTGGATATGTTGGGAAAATGTTGAACTCCAACATATTCAATAGCCTATGAATTCAGAGTTATGGGCCCTGTAATATTAAAGGGGAAGAACCCTTCCAGCAATTAGGTGATCGCTTATAATGTCAGAGACCTTATGACCATCACTTCAGGAGGATGGAGAGGAAGAACTCCATTTTTGTGGAGATTGCATACACTTCATGCCACATCCTGCCTCTTTCTTTTCATCCTTTCTCCCCTTAACCCCCAACCAGTCATGGCAGAAGACTCCCCCTCCCTGAACTTGGTTTTGCTGGAGGTTTCTTCCTATAAGGGAGTTTTTCCTTTTGGGGCTTTCTCTGAATAATTTATGATGTGTGCTTACATATCTAGCACGTTGAGATGACTTTTGTTGTGACTAGGCGCTGTACAAATAAAGTTGAATTGAATCTACACTCTTAATCCTTAACATGTGCTGGGACTGCTATTCTGCCTCTGTCACAAGTCTAAGTATTGTAGTTTTTTTTCCTGTAAAGTGTGCCATCTGCATGAGGATCCAGACTCTCCACTGAAGATGAAACTGTAGCACCAACACAACTCATCTGGCCAGCTGTGTGCACTTTTCATTGTGCTGTCTTAAGTGCTGACCACCAGATTCCCAGTTTGACATGCAACTTATGTTATTTGCTTAATCTAAAAAGTAAAAACAAATGACAAGCTTGTTATGTTTTTAGAATTGCCTTGCTTAAACGTTTTGAAACAGAACTGATTGCATGAAAACCAATCTCAATATCTAGGGTGGAGCCATTGGCTCAAGGGCCCTGGGCATACCAATACGATGACCTCACTTATGCAGTAATCTGTCTGTACGCATGTCATGCACATGTGTAATTCTGTGTTTGTGTACAAACATTAGATGAATGCTGTGCGGGGGGGCACAGTGACATGGCGTCCTCAGCCATGGCAGGATGGAGAAGGTGGAGGAGGGGAACCTCTGTCGGACAGTGACTCAGAGGAGGAGGACTTCCCTGATGACAGTACCACCCCATTAGGGGACTACATTACTCATGGTGACTTCAAGTAGAAAAATTTAAGATGACCTTTTCTCTGCCCCTCTCCTTTCTGTATACCATTTCATCTCACAATTAATCTCTTTTTTTCTGCTTGTTCTAGGACTCAAGCAGCTCCTGGATGCTCAGCAGTTATGTGATGTTACTCTACTTGTTGAGGGGAAGAAGTTCATGTGTCACAGGTATGACTAGCATTCTATGGCATAATACGGTTTGATTGGGTTAATAAGGTACAGTGGGGCAAAAAAGCATTTAGTCAGCCACCAATTGTGCAAGTTCTCCCACTTAAAAGATGAGAGAGGTCTCCAATTTTCATCATAGGTATACCTCAACTATGAGAGACAAAATGAGAGAAAAAAAATTCAGAAAATCACATTGTCTGATTTTTAAAGAATTTATTTGCAAATTATGGTGGAAAATAAGTATTTGGTCAATAACAAAAGTTCATCTCAATACTTTGTTATATACTCTTTGTTGGCAATGACAGAGGTCAAACGTTTTCTGTAAGTCTTCACAAGGTTTTCCACACACTGTTGCTGGTATTTTGGCCCATTCCTCCATGCAGATCTCCTCTAGAGCAGTGATGTTTTGGGGCTGTTGCTGGGCAACACGGACTTTCAACTCCCTCCAAAGATTTTCTGTGGGGTTGAGATCTGGAGACTGGCTAGGCCACTCCAGGACCTTGAAATGCTTCTTACGAAGCCACTCCTTCATTGCCCGGGCAGTGTGTTGGGGATCATTGTCATGCTGAAAGATCCAGCCACATTTCATCTTCAATGCCCTTGCTGATGGAAGGAGGTTTTCACTCAAAATCTCACGATACATGGCCCCATTCATTCTTTCCTTTACACGGATCAGTCGTCCTGGTCCCTTTGCAGAAAAACAGCCCCAAAGCATGATGTTTCCACCCCCATGCTTCACAGTAGGCATGGTGTTCTTTCTCCTCCAAACACGACAAGTTGAGTTTTTACAATAAAGTTCTATTTTGGTTTCATCTGACCATATGACATTCTCCCAATCCCCTTGTGGATCATCCAAATGCTCTCTAGCAAACTTCAGACGGGCCTGGACATGTACTGGCTTAAGCAGGGGGACACGTCTGGCACTGCAGGATTTGAGTCCCTGGCGGCATAGTGTGCTACTGATGGTAGCCTTTAGCCCCTTTTGCACTAGCCCGGCTTAGCATGGCATGGTACAGCACAGCATGCTTGGTAGGTCTTTGCACTAGCCCCAACACGCTTTAAGAGCAGCGAATCTCAGCCCCACTCAAGGGCAGGGTCCATCCGTGCTGAGCTGAACCGTGTTTGACGTCAAAAACTCTGGTCGCCGCTGATTGGTCAGGTCATAACGTCATGAAAGCGCCGTTTTCGTTGAAGTCTGTACGACCGCCATTTGCAATCACGGACTAAGTCAGTCACTGAGTAAATACGATATTAATACAGACAGCGTTGTAGGTTTTGCGGAACTCTACACCATGGTCCAACGAAGAGGTGCGGAGTTTTCTCTGCTTGATGGCAGTTACACAGTGAGGAGTGACCCGATGGCTGGCCAGCATACAACTGGACTATAGACAAGCTGAAGACAATCGTGAGAGAACCAACCATGGTGAGTGATTTGTAATAATGTGCATCTGTTTGCTTATTTATCCTGTTGGTGGTAAGCTCACTTTTTTGAGCCTTTATACAGTGCTGTTCTGTGCTGGCTAACGTTTTTTTTTGCTAGTTAAATGCTAACGCTAGCGCTAGCTAGTACCAACTGTTGAATCACGCTTCTTTTCTCCTAAATATTCGCTTGTGAGAGCAAAACGATGAAATATGTTGATCCTGGTTAAAGTCCTGGTTTGGGTTTTGTATTGCACTTTGGTCCTGGGCATTTAATTGTGTGCAATTTAATGCTAGAATGTGTTTCCACATGCCAGGGTTAGCCTCCCTGTTGTGGATACTGGTGAAATGGACTACAGGAGCCGAAATCTCGTCATATTAAAATTGCTTTTTCAAACCAGTGATTTATAAAGTCATTCATATAATTTTCTAAAGCGTCAGAATAGACCCACACACCTGTTCTGTGGATCCTGCGGTGCTTTTCACTCATTTCAGAAAGAGAAATCCGTATATTGTATAGCTTCATTACACAGACAGTGATATATTTATTTATTTTAATTTTGCTGATTACGGCTTACTGCCCTGAAAACCCCAAATTCTATTATGCAAAAAATTGGAATCTTACATAAAATTAACTTTAAAAAAAAAAATTTTCAATAGAAATGTTGGCCGTTGAGGTGTTGGTTAATATGGGCTGTAGCCATAATCATCAATATTAAAATAAACACTTTCAATATATCACTGTCCCTGTAATGAATCTATATATGGGTTTCACTTTCTGAAATGAGTGACAAAAATATAGAATTTTTTCATGGTATTCTAATTTTTGAGATGTGCCTGTATATGTGTTGAACTTGATTGAAACTAACCAACATCCATTTCTGTCGTTTGTCTAGGCAAGACGAAATCAGCCTCCCCACAACCTACCTCGCCACTGTGGAAAGTACTGAAATCCTTTGCTTTTATAGGTAAAGTGTCAAAAGCACAATTTCCACTTAATATAAAAGGGACTGAACTGAGATTTATTTGATTGTGTGAATATGGCACATCAACTGTAAAATAAACTGCTTGTTAATGTATTTATTTTTTTGTCAGATCACTTGTGTGATCCTTTGTGAGTTATGTTCATAACTGTATGTTTTTGCGAATGTGAGATGTTCAGTTGTCAATATAATTTACTTTATATGTGTAGTTTATAGTCTATCATCAATAAACTCATGAATGTATTAATTCATTCTGATTGCTGAGGCCAAAGTAAAAGCAGATGATTTTAAATGTATCTCAGCCCTTGTAAAATCTACTGAAGTGCAGCTACATGAAAATTGTGGTTGGAGGAGTTATTGTTTAATTTGACCTTGTTAGATTTTTTTCCCCTTTGGTATATTATTCTGTGCGTTTTTTCGCCAATATAATCGGTAAGATGCTCAGTTTATTTATGCAATAAAAAAAGCTGTTTATATGTGGATAATTGTTTTTAGTGATGATCGCTATTCAGCTCTATCGCAGCACACTGTGAAATCACGCTTTTCTTTTATGTATTCACGTGAACAATACGCTGAAATAAGCTTATGTAATCTGTTTAAAAAATATTGTCTTTTCTGTATATGTTGCACTTTTCGTGCTGTATTTTATTGTGTGCATTTTCCTTGTAGAATCACTTTTAACATCCCATGGGTGCGCCGCGCCAGAACGCCCGGACTCTCCAGCGTCTGACTACGGAGAATATGAATGTGTCCCGCCGACACAGGTATCGTCCAGATCACAACCTCCATCACAAGCTCCATCATGAGCTCCATCACCAGCCCCTTCAGTATCCGTGATCTCTCGTTTAAGTGCTGGTAAGGCACAGTGAACATGAGATTATCCCCTTTTTTTTTTTTGATTAAGGTTATTTCTGATAGCAGCATATTAAGGAATTTTATATGTCTGTGTCCAAAACAATTTGTGGTGTTCTGTTCTCGTTGTTAAACAACAGACTTTCAAAATGAACATGCCTCATTAAAAAGCTCCACGTCACTTTTATTAAGCCATTTTTATTAACCCATTCCTATTTATGAGTCCACAATACAAAGAAAATCTTTTAAAGATCCATCCATCTATCTTTTTGCACTTAAATCCTTTTCGGATTGCATGGGGGGATGTTCACTATCACAGCACCCTGTGAGTTGCACAATCCTTTCCATTGAAGTGCCGAAACATGACATTTGAGCTTAAATACAGCAACGAAGCATAATAATCCCACCACAGGCTTTCACCAGTGTAATTCCATAGTATATTTTTTGATATGTTTAGATACAGCATATGTAACCACCATGACTTTGTCTTTCATCTAGCCAAGAGGGAAAAAACAAAACTCCATCTCGGACATAGCATCTGTGATGACACAGGTGCATGAGGATGAGATGCGTCTCCAGGAAAGGCTGCAGGAGATGCAGGAGAGGATGCAGGAAAGGCTGCAGGAGAGGCAGGAGCGTCAACATCTTGAGCGCCACGAGCAGCTCGAAAGACACCATGAGCAGCAAAACATATACAATAATCAATACTTGCAGCATTTGCATGAGGTTGCTGCAAACACGCGGGTAGCCCAGGAGCAGGATGCCGCCTTCCGAAGGGAGGAGCTGACAGAGACGGCTACCTTCAACCAATCCTTCCTGGCACAGTTTGGGAGGCTTGTTGACGCACTGAGTGGTCAGCGTGTATAACATATATCGCTTAATGTTGTTTTTTATTTTAAAAGTCTTTTTTTGTTAATATTTGATATATAATAAAAGGGAAGTGTTTTGGATCAAAGTGTGGTTTGTCTATTATAACACTGTTTTAGAAAAACGCATAATTACTTATACATTCCATTGCCTAGTCTTATCCAAATGATGCTGTACATCCTGTCAGGTATCAACCGTTGTAAAGGTAATGTAATTGTGACCTATACAACAAAACAGAAATGTTTTTGTAAGCTTTCTCTTCTTTTTATTGAAATATCACAAAAAATTATGACCACAGGAGCCAGTTGTAAACTTCGGGTACATTTTTTAAGTTAACTTGGAAGAAGTTGTACAGTTGGACTTTAAAATGCAGCAGGAGAGACTGATAAAGCTTAAAGTCAAAGTAGGTAAAAAGGTAAGTCAATTTAAATTGAATGTTCTATTGGCATTCCAAATTCTGAGAATTACAATACTTTAGAAGGAGTGTAGCATCATATAAACGGAAAATACCAATAATGTTTAAACGTTGACATGAAGTTGAAAAACATGAGTTTTTTTATTCAGTACATACAAAATGCCCTTGGATTTAAAAACAATTACAATTTGGTGTTGGCCAGTGTGCCATTGTCTCATTATTTAAACTGAATAAAAAAAATGTTTCAGCTCATTATTTCAAGGTCATTTGGCAGTTACATCAAACCAAGCCTGACTTGTGTAGTTGCAGAATTTTTATCAGAGTTTCTCCAGTTTTTGAGCATCTACTATCTGTCCCTTATCTGTCCCTTATCAGTTAAATAACAGCAGACAGATTGGCAAAGGATACACAATTGTGTTGCTCAAAACCGTTGTGCCCCACTGTGGTGCTACCTTTTGTAAATCTGTCATTTTTACAAATATTTACACTTATTTTGAAAGTAAAAGTGGGATAGGATTAAACTGAAATATAACCTATTTCTAGTAATGTTTCCTTTTTACAAATATTTACACTTATTTTGTAAGTACAGGTAGGATACAATTAAATTGAGATAACATTTTTTTAAAAATGTGCACTTTTAAAAATTAAACTTATTTTGGAAGTAAAAGTGTGATAGGATTAAATTTAAATATAAAACGTTTCTCAACTAAATGTGTGCTTCCTAAAACTATTTGAAATTTTGTGAAAATTAGTAGTGTGATGGTCTTAAAGTTAAGCAGTTTCTAAACATAATTCCTAGGTCAATTTGCAGTTCCAGCAAAAGGAAAGGTGTTATGTTGCTGCTGCATTTTTTTGCAGACCACTTCACCGTTTTTTTGCCATGTAATTAGCCGTCCCTAAAAAAAAAATAAACATTATGAAAAACATAGGAGACATATGAAAAGTGCACAACATTTTATTCATTAAACACAGACGTTAGACCTATGCACACACATGAATAATTACCAAATTCTAAGTATAATTGTTGTTACACAAGTAATGCATCACAACATCTTCAGAGGTTTATTGTCAGTGCAGTTCCCAGTGCAATACGACATGAATGCATGTATAGTACATTGTTGATGCAGAGAATATATATTTATACAGTACATGTATCTAGTAAGTATTTTCCATGTAACCTTGTGACTGCATTATTTTAATTCCTTTTTTTTTTCCACAATATCTTTATTGAACCTTTTTTTTTAACAAACATGATACAAACAATCAAACACTAACGCTAAAGTACTACAAAAAAAAAAAAAAATGCACTAAAAACACCAACAACCACCAACAAAATCAAATCTTCAACAATGCTCCTCTGTTTAGTCTAGACAATCCAATACATAAGTATACATATTATGTTCACCAGTTTGGAATTTACAAGGTCCACACACATCATTCACCTTCTTCTTCAAGAGTTATGTTTAAATTTTTTACATAATCAATAAAAGGTCTCCATATATTCTCAAACACAATTTCCTTTGATTTCAGTATATATGTTATTCTTTCTAATGGAAGGTTTGTTAACATCTGTCTTAACCACTGAGTCACATCTGGTCTATGAGTCTTTTTCCATAATAGTGCAATACATTTTTTGGCATTAAGCAAACTGAGGTCTATGAATGTTCTTTCACTTTTATTAAAATTATGCTTTTCTGGGTACAGACCCAACAAAAACAGTTTAGGATTCAGTATGATTTGTTTTGAGATTATTTTTTCAATTGTTACCCTCACCTCTTCCCAAAACATTCTTATTAATCTACATTCCCATAAACAATGAAATAGGGTTCCTTTACTTTCCATGCATTTTGTGCATGTATCTGGTATATTTTTGTTATATCTATTTAACTCCTCCGGTGTAACATACATCCGCATTAACCATTTGAAATGTATCAATTTAAGGCGTGCATTTATTGATTTGGTTTGAGCTTCTGTACAAGCCAATTCCCATTGTTCCTCCGAAATTTCAATTTGCAGATCTTCTTTCCAGTAGTTTAATCTTTTCAGTGAATTTTCACTTGAAGATAGTGTCAATGAGTTATAAAACTCTGAAATAATACCCTTTCTTTTACTATCTTTCATCATCATTTTTTCCAAGGATGAATAAATAGGTCGAGTGAGAGCTTTATTTTGATTTGATCGAATAAAGTTTCTAAGTTGAAGATATTTAAAAAAAATGTGTTCTATTGAGATTAAATTTGATCCTCAGCTCTTCAAAAGACATTATGTTGTCTGCACATGGCAAATATAAATCCTGAATCTTTTGTATCCCTTTTAAATTCCATACTTTAAATACAGCGTCCGCTCTCCCTGGTTTAAAATATTGATTACCCCATATTGGACTAAATTGTGACAATAACTGTGGTTCTTTTAAATAGTTTTTAGCTTCACACCATATTTTGATCATATGCTTTACAAATGGATTTTTAACTTGTTTTTGTAATTTTTTTGCCGAATCTGAGTATATGAATATGGGAAGAGGTAAAGGTAAATTGTATGATTCCATTTCAGTCCAGTGAGGGAGATCATTTGATGAAAAATAATATGTCATAGACCTCAGTTGTGCCGACCAATAATACAACATAAAATTTGGACATTTCAGACCTCCACGATCAAATGGTAAATATAATAAAGACAGACGTAATCTAGCCCTCCTGTTGTTCCATATAAATTCCACTAACTTTTTTTTTATTCTTGAGAATAGATCTAAAGGTGGTGATAAGGGAATGTATTGAAATAAATAAAGTATTTTAGGTAAAATATTACTTTTAAGTATATTGATTCTCCCGATCATCGACATTGGTAGTGACATCCATCTCTGAGTTAACTCATTGATATCTGACATTAAGGCTTCATAGTTGACGCTGGCGACTGATTCTAGCTTAGGCATAATTTGGATTCCTAAATATTTAAACTGATTTACAACATTGAATTGATTTGCCTCAGGGGCTGGGTAATTTCTCTGGGTCTCATTTAGCATTAATATTGAAGATTTAGTTTTATTTATTTTATATCCTGATATTTCCCCAAAATTCTTTATTAAATTCAACAAGGTTGGAATTGATTTTTTTAGATTCGACATAAACAAAATTATATCATCGGCGTACAGGGAGATTTTATGTTCTGTTGGCCCAACTTTAATTCCATATATTTGTGAATGTAAACGTATCGCTATCGCTAAAGGTTCAATTGCCATAGTAAACAGTAAAGGTGAAAGTGGACAGCCTTGTCGACATCCTCTATTGATTTTTATTGGTTTTGAAATATTGTTATTTGTTAGGATTTCTGCTGTAGCATTATTGTATATTATTTGAACCCATTTTATGAAATTATTTCCAAGTCCAAACCTTTGTAGGACTTCAAAAAGAAAGGGCCATTCAACTCTATCAAAGGCCTTTTCGGCGTCCAATGATAGGAGAGCTGTATCCGGTGCTTCTTTATTAAAATAAATAATATTAAATAGTCTTCTTACATTATGGAAGCCTTGTCTACCCTTTATAAAGCCATTCTGATCTCGATTAATAATATTTGGTAAAATTTCTTGTATTCGTCTTGCTAAAATTTTACAAATTATCTTAAGGTCGGCGTTTAATAGGCTTATTGGTCTCATATTTTCACATTTATTAGAGGGCTTACCTGGTTTTGGCAGCAGTATAATTAAGGCATTATTTATGTATGATGGTAAATTATTATTTTGAAATGCTTCTAAAACCATTTCCAAAAAAGGTTTTATTAATTTATTCTTAAATTTTTTATAAAGGTCAACTGGAAGACCATCTGGTCCTGCACTTTTTCCTGATTTCATATTATCAATGGCTAGCCCAACTTCTTCTTGACTAATTTTAGACTCCAATATCTCCCTGTTTTCATTTGGTATACACGGTATAGATAGTTCGTTCAAAAACCCATTTAGTTTTGTTAAATCAGGTTCATTTTTGGTATCATATAATTTTTCATAGTAATCTCTAAAGGCTCTATTAATTTCTAAAGGATCTATAACTACCTGTCCGTTACTTATAATACTGGTAATTGGTGTTTTAATTTCCAATTGTTTAATCTGCCATGCTAATAATTTTCCTGATTTTTCACCTTGTTCATAAAAAGATTGTTTCAATCTTAGAAGACTCGAGGCAGCTCTATTCGCTGATTTTTTGTCATATTCAGCTCTCAAAATCAGTAATTCATTCTCCAACCTTGGGTCACTTCCTGCATACACTTTTTCCTGAAGACTTTTTATTTTATGTTCCAATTTAGCTCTCTCCTCTCGAGTCTTCTTAGATTTTGATCCTGTATAACTAATAATATGTCCCCTAATAAAAGCTTTGAAAGCCTCCCACTTTACACATGCTGATGTTTGTGTAGTATTGATGTCAAAGAACTCGTCTATCTGTTTTTCTATATACTTGACAAATTCCTCATCCTGAAGCCATTTATGCTGAAATTGCCATCTACCTGATTCCTTTGTCAATTTTTTATCTACATATATTAGACAACAGGGTGCATGATCAGAGATCACGATGTTATCATAAAAGCAGTTTTGAATCTTGGACCTTAATTCTGTGGAAATCAAAAAATAATCAATACGTGAGAATGTCTTGTAGGTACTGGAATAACAAGAATAGGCTTTAACTTGTGGTTTCATTTCTCTCCATATATCTAACAATCTCAATTCTTTCATAAAATGATTAATAGTCATCCTACATCCAATGTGCGTACAATCCAGTCCTGTTGATCTATCCACACCTGGATTCAATGTACAATTAAAATCCCCTGCTATTATATGTTGCCCTGTAAGTGATGATAAGATGAGAAATAAATTAGCAAAGAACTTCTGATCATCTATATTGGGACCATATAAGTTCACAAGATTTATATTTTCTAATAGCAAAGAACCTTGAATGATTACATATCTTCCAAATTTGTCTCCAATTACATTTTTCACTTGAAAAGGAACTGATTTATGTATGAGAGTCATAACTCCCCTGGCTCGGGATGAAAATGAAGAGGTGAATACACTTCCCTGCCATCTACTCCTAATTCTTTTAACATCCTCCTCTATCAGATGAGTTTCTTGTAAAAACACAATTCTTGAACCCATGTCCTTTATTTTATTCATAACTTGTTTAAGTTTTTTTAAATTTTGTAGACCTCTGCAATTCCATGAAGTTAAATTAAGATTAACACTTTGGTCCATGATCAATAGAGAGTTTGGGATTACCTTGCAGTGTAAACATGCTCATACAGAGAAGCAAAAACATGAGTGGTTGAACATTCATCCTACAAACTACACACAAACAAATTTCCCCTTCCCACACTTGTGGCAAACCCCCCAAAATCAAAAGAAAAATTCTGTCTCCCGATATAGCCATCGACCGTTCCACACCCACGGGGAACAGCCTAAGCCACTCCTTCTTCATCCTCCCAATCACCCTAACTCTACTGCTTTTAATGACGTAACATTAACTCTCCTCTGTAGTTTTCCAACTTAACTCCAAAATTTTTAACAACTTTGTACATCATAGTTTTTTGTTTTTTTTTATTTGTTTTGTTTTGTTTTTTTAATATATAATACAATCTATATTTTGTAAACTTACTATTTACTTCAAGTCAGTCAGATGCCTGTGCAAATGCTTAATTATTCTACCTTATATTTTGTTCATGCTTAGCTCCCACCAGTCTCTTCTTCTTCTTTGATCTTCTTGATGAACTCCTGCGCCTCCTCTGGGGTCTTGAAGATGTGGGTTCTGCCCTCATACGTGGTCAGCAGTCTCGCAGGATAGATTACACCATGACGAATCCCAAGGTTGCGCAGCTCCTTACGTACGGGATCAAACTGCTTCCTCAATTGCTGGATTCCTGTGGCCAAATCTGGGTAGAACCGCACCTGCTGGTCCTGGTGTTTAATCTCTCCTTTTTTAGCTCGTGCAGCGTTGAAGATCTTCATCCTGTCTCTGTTGCTAAGAAACTTCATAATTAAGGTCCTCGGCGGTCCCTTATCTCTCCGTGGGCCAATACGATGTGCTTTTTCCAGAACCACTGCTGATTGCAACTCCTCGCTGCCCAGCACCTCCGGAATCCACTTTTCCAGAAAGGAACATACGTCCCGACCTTCTGATTCCTCTTTAATTGAAGACGGGTGACGTCATCTTCAGCACTAGCGAGACGGAGCTCCATCTGCGCCGTTCGTTCTACACAGTCACCCAATTCCTTTCTTATTCCTTCCAACGCTGTCATAATCCCATCAAATCTAGAGGAAAAGTCCGCTCTCATTGAACTCATGGCAGCCATCAGCGCATCTGCGCCTCCCCGCGCAGACATCGCACCGTTGCCAGCCTCCTCCGCCATATATGGAGTTTTGTTTACTGCGTCACAGACCTGAAAGTCCGTTAATTTGGACTGTTTCGGCGGCTCGCTTTTTCCTTTTCCTGGTTTTCCAGCCTTAGGCTTCGCCGACATATCCTCGCCCAAATGCTGGGATACGTTCTGTCCCAAATGAGAGAGTTATTTGCCGATTTTTTTTTTTTTCAGGAGCAGAGCAGAGCGAGACACGTCCGTCCTACGTGGCAGCCATAACCGGAAGTCATTTTAATTCCTTTTAATCCTAGATCAAGTTTGTTTTGGCATAAAATGCATGATAACTGTCAAATATATCATATTATACCTAACTCAGTAAAGTTTACTTTTTGAATATACGTATATTTTGTGGCTAATGTAGTTATTAACATGGCAATCAAGTTGTCTTAGCTGATCATTTTTTTCTATGACACTACCTCACTCAGTGCTGCGGAAGCAGGTACGTCCATGATGTCTCAAACTGTCAACAGTCTCCATGATTTTCAAGCAGATCAGAGCAATTTGTTGCAAATTTGTTGCACAGGAAATAAACGTTTCTACAGACATTCTTAAGCTCTATAACCACTGATCGTTTGTGAAGTGACAGGCTGATGACATCTGTGACAGGTCAGGTTCGCCCAGAGCGAATGAAGCAGTAATTTCCCCACAACAGAGCCATCTGAAACACACACAGCGTACATATTTTAGTACCTAACAGCGATAAATTGCAGACATTAAAGTGTAGTACAACGTACTTGTAGCAAACTAGCATTAGCAACATTAGCTTACCGTAATGGTGACCTAGTTTGTATCCTCACGCCTTTGGCTCTCCCAGAAGCTGCAGAACTATTTCCAGAGTGTTTCATCTCGCTGTCTGTACCCTTGTCTAACGGTCCTTTTTGGCATTTATGGTGAAAAAAGCCACAGACCGAGGAGTCGCCTTGTACAGCTGTATGTGTTTATGTTTTGGTTGGGTTGCGTTTTCTACGTCACGGGAGTGTGGCGCCGCCTGCTGTTATAGAAATCCCACCCACCCAAGCTCAACACGGTTGGAATGCGGTGCTAGTGCGGACAAAAACATACCGAACCATGCTTCAGTAAATCATGCTGTACCATGCTAAGCCGGGCTAGTGCAAAAGGGGCTTTTGTTACTTTGGTCCCAGCTCTCTGCAGGTCATTCAGTAGGTCCCCCCGTGTGGTTTTGGGATTTTTGCTCACCGTTCTCGTGATCATTTTGACCCCACGGGGTGAGAGCTTGCGTGGAGCCCCAGATGGAGGGAGATTATCAGTGGTCTTGTATGTCTTCCATTTTCTAATAATTGCTCCCACAGTTGATTTCTTCACACCAAGCTGCTTACCTATTGCAGATTCAGTCTTCCCAGCCTGGTGCAGGTCTACAATTTTGTTTCTGGTGTTCTTTGACAGCTCTTTGGTCTTGGCCATAGTGGAGTTTGGAGTCTGGCTGTTTGAGGTTGTGGACAGGTGTCTTTTATACTGATAACGAGTTCAAACAGGTGCCATTAATACAGGTAACGAGTGGAGGACAGAGGAGCTTCTTAAAGAAGAAGTTACAGGTCTGTGAGAGCCAGAAATCTTGCTTGTTTGTAGGTGACCAAATACTTAGTTTACCGAGGAATTTACCAATTAATTCATTAAAAATCCTTCATTGTGATTTTCTGGATTTTTTTTTCTCATTTTGTCTCATAGTTGAGGTATACCTATGATGAAAATTGGAGACCTCTCTCATCTTTTAAGTGGGAGAACTTGCACAATTGGTGGCTGACTAAATACTTTTTTCCCCACTGTATTTAACTAATGCTAATGACAAAGGAAAGAGACATCCCTGAAAGCTTTGCATGTACACACAGAAGAACATTTCACCCTTGGATTATTTTGTATCCATAAAACATTTTTTCTCACTTTTTCTCAAAAGTTATTTCATAGAGAAGTGGGGCTGTGCAATATGACTATATATATATTGGATGACGATATAAAAACGTCTGTTGTTTCATAGAATACCCTATCGTTTATATCATTATTTAAAATGCACATACTCCCGTTTATTCAGTAAAGCTCCTCCACACTACTTGTCGGCGCCCCTTCTCTCTGCTGCAGTGCGCACAGCATACCAGCAACATACCAGCAGAACAGGTATGTCGTAGGCGGCTAGGCTTCAGTCTGGTGGATGCTAATGCTAACTCCAAACTACCAGTTCAGATAGCTGCTACTCCTGTTTGCCAGGGATGTGGGACTGTTTTCCATTGTGCTGTGTCAGAGAGGACACAGTGCATCTGGAAGTATTCAGTGCTTCACTTTTCCACATTTTGTTATGGTACAGCCTTATTTCAGAATTGATTGATAATTGATACCCATAATGTCAATGTGAAAAAAGTTATGAGATTTTTGCAAATTTATTAAAAATAAAAAACTAAGAAATCACATGTACATAGGTATTCACAGCCTTTGCTCAATACTTTGTTGATGCGACTTTGGCAGTAATTACAGTCTCAAGTCTTTTTGAATATGATGCCACAAGCTTGGCACACCTATCTTTGGGCAGTTTAGCCCATTC
Source organism: Pholidichthys leucotaenia (assembly GCA_020510985.1). Classification (NCBI taxonomy): domain Eukaryota; kingdom Metazoa; phylum Chordata; class Actinopteri; order Cichliformes; family Pholidichthyidae; genus Pholidichthys; species Pholidichthys leucotaenia. The sequence goes on from CM035847.1 coordinate 118,519,279, forward strand.
CTCTTTGCAGCACCTCTCAAGCTCTCATCAGGTTGGATGGGAAACGTCGGTGCACAGCCATTTTCAGAGATGTTCAATTGGATTCAAGTCTGTGCTCTGCCTGGGCCACTCGAGGACATTCACAGAGTTGTCCTGAAGCCACTCCTTTGATATCTTGGCTGTGTGTTTAGGGTCGTTGTCCTGCTGAAAGATGAACCTTCGCCCCAGCCAGAGGTCAAGAGTGCTCTGGAGCAGGTTTTCATCCAGAATGTCTCTGTACATTGCTGCATTCATCTTTCTCTCTATCCTGACCAGTCTCCCAGTTCCTGCCGCTAAAAAAACATCCCAACAGCATGATGCTGCCACCACCATGCTTCACTGTTGGGATGTATTGGTCTGGTGATGAGTGGTACCTGGTTTTCTCCAAACATGACGCCTGGCATTTATGCCAAAGAGTTCAATCTTTGTCTCATCAGACCAGAGAATTTTGTTTCTCATGGTCTGAGAGTCCTTCAGGTGCCTTTTGGCAAAGTCCAGGCAGGCTGCCATGTGCCTTTTACTAAGGAGTGGCTTCTGTCTGGCCACTCTACCATACAGGCCTGATTCATGGATTGCTGCAGAGATGTTTGTTCTTCTGGAAGGTTCTCCTTCCAAAGAGGAACACTGGAGCTCTGACAGAGTGACCGTCGGCTTCTTGGTCACCTCCCTGACTAAGGCCCTTCTCCCCCAGTTGCTCAGTTTAGACGGCCAGCCAACTTCTTCCATTTACGAATGATGGAGGCCACTGTGCTGATTCGGACCTACAAAGCAGCAGAAATTTTTCTGTACCTTCCCCAGATTTGTGCCTCGAGACAATCCTGTCTTGGAGGTCTCCAGACAATTCCATTGACTTCATGCTTGGTTTGTGCTCTGACATGCACTGTCAACTGTGGGACCTTATGTAGACAGGTGTGTGCCTTTCCAAATCATGTCCAATCAACTGAATTTACCACAGGTGGACTCCAGTTAAGCTGTAGAAACATCTCAAGGATGATCAGTGGAAATGGGATGCACCTGAGCTCAATTTTGAGCTTCATGGCAAAGGCTGTGAATACTTATGTACATGTGATTTCTTAGTTTTTGATTTTTAATAAATTTGCAAAAATCTAAAAAAAAAAAAAAAAACTTTTTTTCACATTGTTGTTATGTGGTATTGTGTGTAGAATTTTGAGGAAGAAAATGGATTTAATCCATTTTGGAATAAGGCTATAACAACAAAATGTGGAAAAAGTGAAGCACTGTAAATACTTTCTGGATGTACTGTAGTTTGCTAACCTTGTTTTAATAGGAAGGAAGTAACATTAACACCATGTCTAACTATAAAATGCTAAATGACGATGCTAAGTTGTGCGACTGGAAACATGTAGCAGACCATCATTTCTTTGGTTCAAATTATTGCTGAGTTTCTTAGCTTTGTCTGAAAAAAAATTATTAAGTCTGCTAAAGTGCAGGATGGTGGCACATACATGCAAAATAAATAATAAGTAAAACGGGTCAGAGGAGCAAGTTGGCTCTTAATGTAATTTATTTGATTTCTAATCATTTTAATTGGTCAAGTAGTGATAATGAATAAAGTTAAAGTCATCACATGTATTTTATTACATCACCTTTTGTGTCTTTGATTTTCAGATCATGACCAATCTGAAATATTTTTACTCAGAAGCAGACAAGCTAAATCAGGCCAGAATGGCAGACTACACGTCTACACTTAAATTTTCACTGATTTAAACTAACAGCTAATTTATATCTGTAAGTGACAGCCATGGGTAATTTTCTCATTTTCAGACATTTTATTTATATCTGTTTTTTCCCTATTCTCCTCTGGCTCAGAAAATATTTAACTTATTGATGTTTACTTTTATTCACGTATGATTTAGAAAAAAACCCTGAAATTTATGAGAATCAAGTCTCAAATGCACATTAAAAAAAACTATTTTATAACAACACTGCAAAATTACAAGGGAAAATGGTACATGTAAAAAGTTAAAAAAAAAAAAAAAAAGGTCCTTTTTCTGTGACTATCTAAACTGTAGAATTTACAGAAAATGTATATCGTTATCATGATATAAGATGACATATTGCGATATGAATTTTGTCATATCGCACCGCCCTATAGGGAAGTAAACTGTAGACTGTTAAATTATTAATAATGGGATCTTTGAAGAGAGAGGATTATGTTCTGTAATATAGTGATATCATAAATATCCACACACAAATGTGATCAATATATCACTTCTATAAGTTAGTTGTGAATGTTTATTGCATGTTAGTTGACAGTGAAATATTTGTTACAAACACATAAGTGAACACTTGTAATACAAATCTATACTGTTTGGTACATTAAAGTAATCAACATCAACCATGCTTTGTAGCATGTATGAAAATGCTGACCAGTCTAGAAAAATTCTGATGTTGTATCAAGTTGACAAGTGCAAAAAAAAAAAAATGGGAGCGGAATGACATCAGGGGTTTTGTTTGAAACATGAGGAATTTAACCCCTTGCACTCTGGTCAATTTCCCTAAAAACGCCAAAAAATAACGTGCCCAAAGTAAATCAAAAGCTGTTCTTCAACCCTTTGCAGCATCTTCATGGGGTTGGTCTCATTTAAAAGAAAACGCTTTGAATTTTTTGGCAAAACAATCATAATCTCTCTTAAGTGCTCCGGCCACTGAGTAACAGTCATCTAAACATACTGAACTTGAAGAAAATAAATTTCGCCTGGGTGTTTTTTTGGATACAAATGCTTGCAAATAACACACAGCTGTCAGATCCGGGCCGGAAAATGCAACAGAAATGTAGAACCAAGTGTTATCCAGCTGAGGTCAAAATTTTGTAACAATACCACAAAAAATGAATATATTACACAGCTTTGTTCTCAGGTAGTTCCCAGGCGTTTTTGAACTGTGCCAAATTGTGCCAAATGGCACAGTTTGGAACAACGTCTGTAACTTTTGAATGATTCAATATAGAAGCTTCATCTTGGGCTCTAATGAAAGGTGACACTCAGGGCTGTGTGTGTGTGTGTGGGGGGGGGGGGTTGTTTATTAATTCATTCATGAATGAATGAGCAAACAAGCCCCCACACACAAAGAAGCATGCCACGTAAAAAATGTGTGGCTTGGAGGCTTCCGGTGACGCGGAACAGCATGGACGCATAAAAACTGAGCTCTGGCTCTAGCTCTATTTTGCCCCTAGACTCAAGACTCAAACCTGGGAAAAACGGCAATATTTTGCTGCCATAATGAGTGGGGACAAATTCAAGAAAGGCGGATATGGGCTACGAAACAATCCCGATAACGAAGCAACAAAAGAAATCTCGGCTAATGAAACGGACCTAACATCGGACCAACATGGCGACCGCATGGCTGGTTTGGACCTGATTCGAGTTACTGTGAGTGAGGCCGTGGCAGCCGGAATGGCAACTCTTCGAGCTGAATTAAAAACAGATTTACAAGATTTTCATTCAGTGATCCGTGAGGATATGAAGAAACAAATGGATGAATTCACAGCGGGAGTACAGCAACAGCTCCAGGAAACCGCTAAACAAGTGCATGATGCGGGAGAACGTATAAAACAGACTGAGGAAAATATGGCGGAGCTGGAGAATTGGAACATTGGTGTTAAAAACACGCTTATTCAACTGCTACAAAATCAGCGGACACTTGAGGATAAGATATCCGAAATGGAGGGCCGGGCCAGGCGGAATAATATTCGCATATACGGGGTACCCGAGGACTCGGAGCAAGGCACATCTGTGGCTTCCTTTGCCGAAAGTTTCATTAAAAAAGAGCTCGGTGATGCTTTAGGCCAAGACTGTGGCCTCGGCATTGAGCTCGCCCATCATGCCTTGGGCCCAAAGCCGCCAGCGAGTCCCCCGCCACGTTCAATAATAGTCCGCTTTCTCCGGTTCACAGTTAAGGAAGAAAATACTCCGCTGCATGGAAAAAGGTAATACGCATTCACAACAAGCAAGTGTATTTTGACCATGACTACGCGGTGGAAGTTCAGAAAAGAAGAAAAGAATATATCCCCGTCAAAAGAGCTTTGAAGGAGAAAGGGATTCGCTTTCAAACTCCACTCAACAAGATGCGTATTTTTTACGCCTCAGGAAGTGTCCTCTACAATAGTGCTACAGAAGCCGCGGAAGATTTACAAAGGAGAGGCATCGCCACGGTTCAGATCACCGCTGCCAGAAACAGAGCTGCTCAGATGACGTCAGAGGAGATGCTGAAGCAGCTTTTGCCATGGGAGACGCAGAGGACCCGCCGAGGGGACTTCCACAAACACATCCGGGAGAAGCTGAGTGAGTTTCGGCAGACGTCAGAAGAAACAACGGTGGACTAATGAGTACTCCGCGAGAACACATGGCCTTACTATGGTGAGAATAGTTGTTGGATTATCCATGATTATGATTTTGTAGCCTTACCCAATCTCATTATTGATGAAAGGGCTGGAGCCTGTAGACTCGAGCTGAGGGTCACCAGACTACTTTATTTCTATTTAACCACTGATTTGTTTGGGTTTTTTTTTTTTCTTTTATATTATTATTGCTGGGGTTTCCCCCCCCCCCCTTTTTTTTTCTCTCCTTTTTGTTTCCCACAATGCTCATCGTGGAGAGGAGCCCCACCTTGTGGCCAGTCCCCTCTTTTTTCAAGGCCTACATTGTATCCTCCTTGTTGGAAGCCCAGTTCAGTGTTAACGTCGTTTTACTGTTCACCATGTTTATGTTTTACAGTTGTTGTTCTGAGGTCTGGGATGATATTTTGTTCTTACATGGTAAGATGTCTCTTAAATATTATAATATACTGTCACTAAATGTTAATGGAGTGAATAACCCTGTAAAAAGAAGTAAACTGGTGGTAAAGATGAAAAAAGAGAAAGTAGATATTGCATATTGGCAAGAAACTCATCTATCCAACACAGAGCATGATAAATTAAAAAAAATGGGTTTCAAAAATACATACTATTCCTCTCATAGAAGTGGTAAAAAAAGAGGAGTAGCTATCTTGATTTCTGATAGAATTAATTTTGAATTCATATCTGAATTGAGTGACAAAGAAGGCAGATATATTTTAGTGAAAGGTAAAATTGACCATAAAGAGGTCACATTATTGAATGTATATGCCCCCCCCCCCCCCGGGAGTAATATTGGTTTCTATAAAAAAGTTTTTGATTTGACTACTAAAGAATCTTATGGACCTTTAATTTTTGCTGGAGACCTTAATCTATTGTTAAACCCTCAATTGGATACAACAAATATTAGAAGGAAACGTCTGCCTATAGAGAAACGTGTAAAAAAAAAAAATGCTTTCAGATTTAGGACTTATTGACGTATGGCGCTCTGTACATAGATCTACCCCTGGATTTACATTTTACTCTGCACCCCATTCTTTTCACTCAAGGATAGATTATTGCTTCATGTATAATAAAGACTTAAACAGGATAAAAGAATGTAGAATTGGTCAAAGAGATATCTCTGATCACTCAGGAATTTACCTAAGTTTACATCTTGATGTCAGACAGAGAAAAACACTATGGAGATTAAATACAGGGATGCTAAATGATCTCTCCTTTCTACAGTCCATGACAACCGATTTAAATTCATACCTACAGGATAATAACATGGCGAGACAAACCCTAGCATCGTGTGGGATGCAGCTAAAGCGGTTCTGAGGGGGAAAATAATAGCAAGGTCGGCTATGCTTAAAAAACAAAAGACTCGAGAATTGCTACGACTACAAGAGAGACTGAAAGATCTAGAGAAAACACAACTGACAAAAAAAGTCCCACTATAACACAACAAATAAGACAAGTTAAACAGGACATAGACAGGATACTAGGTGAGGAAGTAGAGAAAAACTTACGGTTTATGAAACAGATATTATGAGGCAGGATCTAAAGCATCTAAATTGTTGGCATGGCGACTTAAGAAACAACAAGCAGGAAAGTCAATCTACAAAATAAAAGACCCTATAAGTCGCAACATTCTAACTGATTTGGATGGTATTCAAAAATCATTTGAAACATATTACAAAAATCTATATAGCCAATCTGTGCCGATTAATAAAAATGCAGTAGTTGATTTTTTGGACTCTTTGGATCTTCCCTCACTCGTCACAGATGCAAATAATAAGCTTATGTCATCAATAACACGTGAGGAAATTGACAAGGCCATCTCTAACCTTAAACCTAACAAATCTCCTGGTACTGATGGGTTCCCCCCTGAATGGTACAAGAAAATGAAAGAAAGTCTGATACCTCTACTAGAAACTAGTTTTAACTATATTCTGAAAGGAGGCCCTGTACCTCCGTCCTGGAAGGAAGCCTTTATATCTGTTATACCAAAAGAGGGAAAGGATAAAATAGACTGTAAATCATATAGACCAATAAGTGTATTGAACACGGATTACAAATTATGTACAACTATTTTGGTCAAACGAATGGACACTGTGATGCCCTTACTGATTGATGGAAGACCAAACAGGTTTCCTTAAAAATAGACAAACTTCGGATAACATAAGGAGAGCTCTACATATAATTGAACAGATTAATAAAAGAAAGATAAACTCAGTTATCCTTAGTCTTGACGCTGAAAAAGCATTTGACTCAGTTCAATGGGACTTCCTCTATTTAGTAATGAGGAGATTTGGATTCTGTACTGACTTTATAAAATGCATTCAAGCCCTTTACTCTTCCCCTACTGCTAGAATAAAAATAAACGGGAGTCTTTCTAATTCTATACAACTATAATGCGGATGTAGACAGGGTTGCCCTGGTAGCCCCAATTTACTTAATTTATTTATAGAGCCTTTAGCACAAGCAATACGCCAAGAGACCGCACTAAAGGGTGTTCGGATTGGTGAGGAGGAATATAAATTGAGCCTGTATGCGGATGATGTAATGATCACAATCTCAGATCCGGCCTCTGGTTTACCAGTGTTGATGGAAATCTTAGAAATGTATGGTTCATTTTCTGGATACGCTCTTAATATCCATAAAACTCAGGTTATGACCTTCAATTTTCACCCTGGACAAGAATTAATATCTAAATATAATTTTAATTGGCATTCTGACCATATAAAATATTTAGGAGTGAACCTACCCAAAGATTTGTCACAATTGTATGATATGAATTACAACCGACTAAACAAAGAAATAATTGATGATCTTGATAGCTGGAGTCTGCTCCCCCTTGACTTTGGCAGCAGAATACAGGCAATCAAGATGAATATCCTCCCTAAATTGCTATATCTCTTTTCATCTCTTCCAGTATCAATTCCTGACAAACAATTTAGGAAATGGAATAAATACATTTCAAGGTTTATTTGGCTTAAAAAGACACCAAGAGTTAAGTATTCTACCTTACAGCTGCCGAAGGATGGGGGGGGGGGGGGGAGGCTCTGCCTTCTTTACGAGACTACTACATATCAGCCCAACTGAGACCACTGGTTTGTCTGTGTGACCCATCTTATTATGCAAAATGGAAAACAATTGAGATGTCTTTATCTGAGGTCCCAATCCAATCTAAACTAGGCACCCTTGAAAGCGAAACTACCCCAACAACTAGTCAGTGAACTAATCTGACATTTAAAATCTGGAAATCAGAGATAAGAAAACTAAAACTCCAGGAAGAGGTTAAAATGCTCAGATGGCCAGCATATGACCCTGACTTTCTGCCCGCCTCACATGACTTTAGATTTAGACAGTGGACATTCAGGGGCCTTACCGCAGCATGTACAATGTACGAGAAATCAAACCTAATGTCATTCGATACTCTACGAAGGAAGTACAATCTGGAGAAGCAAGATTTTTTTAGATACTTGCAGCTTCGCGACTTCATTAATAAAAAGATACAAAGCAGTAATATCAAAGAATCTTCATTATTTCTTGATATCTTTATTAATGCATATAAGTCAACAAGTCTTAAAAACCTTATTAGTAAATTATACCGCAGTTTAATGACACTTAAAACAGACTCAACAACATATATAAAGCAAAAGTGGGAAAAGGAAATGAACATTGTAATAACTGATGATATGTGGTCAAGGGTTTGGGAGGTGCAATCCTCATCCACCAACTCCGGCACCTGGAGGGACTTTTGCTGGAAGACTCTTATTCGTTTTTTCATAACACCCAATCAGAAGTCTAAGTACAGTGGAGTTCCTGCTCACTGCTGGAGAGAATGTGGGGAAACAACAGCAGACCATGGGCACGTATTCTGGTCTTGCCCACACATTCAGCGTTTTTGGACAGACGTAGCAAATGTCATTTCTAAGGCACTGGACTTTAATATCAGCTGCTCTTTTATTTTGTTATTCCTTGGATGTTTCCCTGACAAGCTGAACGCAGATGATATTTATCTCCTGAAAATTTTTTCGGCATCGGCCAAAAAGGCTATAACAAAGTGCTGGCTACAAAAACAGCCCCCCACACTGAACCTTTTCACCTCCATAATAGACAATATAAGGTCTATGGAACGCATGACCTATACCCTGCGACTCCCAAGAGGAGCTAGGAAAAAGACGTTGGAAAAAATGGCTGGACTTCATAAGACGTGACAGTATTTATTAATGTGCGGATTCAGAATTGTATGTTTTTGCTACATCTGATTTGTACCATATTGATCATCCCATGACCTCTTGTGTTTGTGTTTTTTTAATTGAAAAATGTTCATAAATAAAAAGTTTCAAAAAAAAATGTGTGGCTTTTTTTTTACAAGAAAAAAATAACCTACAGTGCACTAAAAATTATTTTAAAATATTTGTAATGTAGAAGATAACAACTCCCACCACCCCCCACCCCCCTGCTACAGAGGACGGACATCGGCCATCGCTACATGACGGAATAGTCATGTGGCGATGTGGCGACCGCAGCGCACAGTCACCGCGGCCCCCCCCCCCCCCCCCCGCTACAGAAGAGTAGCGGGGGGGCGGGGTCACAGTCCAGACGCGGCGCACGGACTTCGGACTTCGTGCGCCGCACAGTTGTAATTTACCGATCGGTCAAAAGTCATTTTTGATTACAATTTTCAGGGATAAAGAATAATTTAGCTTATAACACTTACCTGTCCACAACAGCAGTGTCGCTGGCGAACTTCTCTTCCTCATTGTCAGACGAACATGAAGCTGGTCCACTTATTACGGACTCGTGGTTCTGGTCTCGCGACCCAGTCAAAACATAATTCCATTATTGCGGTTTTGCGCTTCCATGATTGCGGTTTTGGCGAACGATTTTTCAAAACAAATAACAGTAGTAAGAAAAAAAGACTGGCGAACGCGTGTGTGTCACCCAGCCTTTGTCGTCGGCCTCCGTCGGTCTATGATGACCATGGAAGAGAATCCTAAACGTCTACTCTGCTGGGACAGCACCGCCTGTGGCTGAACAGGCCGATACGCGAATGGCAGTCCCTGTCACACAGGTCGCACTTGTGGGTGATCTCCGTGCTGCTGGGTCTGTGGCGGTTCTTCCTGCGGGTCCTTTTTTCATCTGCTGCAGCAGTCAGTCTCTCTTCACCCAGCCTTACACAAAACAGCTTTCGAACTTCTGTGCTTCAATTGGCTCGCTGCGTTCGCAGCCGTTGGTAGGCGGGTCCTTCTTGCTAGGTTTTCAGTCATTGGTTGTTCAAGGTTTCAGAAACCCAATTCAAGGCTCTTATTAGTCGAATGAGAGGTCAATCATATCTAATCTGTTCGCAGCTGTGTCTGTAGTGGAAGAACGGAAATGCAGCTTTTTTTTTCAGTGCGCTCTTGGACACAGCGCCCTCGTGCGCTCTCATGCGCTCTAGGACGCAGAGACGTGCCCGTCCGCGGTACACCGGAGTGCAAGAGGTTAAAGGATGTCTCTATTTGATGTAATACAAGTTCTTTTTTGTTCTTTTTTTGCTACTAATAAAGTCAGTTAGAAACCAGTTATGAACTCTGACTAAGCAGGAATGGCATTTCAAAAGTATCAACATTCAACCTTGACTGAGAGGGTTGTTTCATTTTGTTGTCCATACAGTATATTCCAGCGAAGTGTTAATTCTTCAAGTACATGTTCTTTGTAGAATTGAGGCAAAGGAATGTTGAAGCCCAGGTGGCACTAGACGGTCAAATAGACTCACAGACTATCCTGAATAAATTTTTTAGGGGAGGAGGAGGAACATCCTTCTCCACTGTTATGAATTTGGGCTGCGGTACCATTTTTAAAATGCTAGCGGTCAAGCATACATAATGTTCTTTTAAAGTGCAACTTGCAGGTCAAAAAATTCTCTGAGCTTCTATATAATAATTCTTGTAATATGGTTGATAAGTTAATAGTAATACACATTTGATAAAGTCAAACATTCACTTGGCTTCTTCCGACCTCTCCCCTCAGAGTCCTTTTAGCAGCAGTGAGTCCGTACTTTCGGGCCATGTTTACCAGCCCTCTGGTGGAGTCTCGCCTCACTGAGATCCGACTGGAGGAAGTGACACCATCTGTCATGGAGACTGTGATTCAGTTTGTGTACACTGGGGAGGCAGGGCTTTCTCTGGACACAGCAGAAGACCTGTTTGTGGCAGCCAACCGGCTACAGGTTATGCCTCTTCAAGACTTGTGCTCCAGGTAAAATTTACATCCTTTAGTAATTGGAGTCTACAGTTATAGTAGCTACTTTGTCAGTTAAATGTAAGGATTTTTGTTTAAAAGGAAGAGATTATTTCCTCTGGATTATTTATCCATCCTTCTTTTGGCTGTTGTTTTCTTTCCCGTCAGGTTTCTGTTTGAGCACCTCTCAGTCGATAACTGCTTGGGTATGTACTCTCTGGCTCGCTCACACCATGACCAGCTTCTTCTGCGTGCCTCCCTGCGGCTGGTAGCACAGCATTTTCCACGGGTGGCCCGTCAGAAAGACTTTCTCCTGCTCGATCACGGCACCTTGGGCAGCCTTCTGATGTCTGACCGCTTGGGGGTGGACTCTGAGGCAGAAGTCTATGATGCGGCACGCCGATGGGCAGAACACAAGCCCTTGGACCGCTATCCCCATATGCCAGCCCTGCTTCACCACCTGCGTCCGGGACTGTTGTCTCAGGAAGAGAGCCGAAGACTGAGCCAAGAGCTGGGGCCCGCTGCAGCTGGAGAAGGCCTCGGGGGACCTCTGAGACCACGGGAAGGCATGTTTGAAAAAAAGATAGTCTGCGTGGACCTGACACCTCGGGAAGATGAGCTGTTAGCTGCACGAGACAACACGGTGGACTGCTTCGATCCTCGGACAGGGAAGTGGGAGAAGCTGGCATCACTAGACTCACTTATCAGTCCCAGCTGCACAGCTATGGGTGACAGGCTCTTTGTGGCGGGAGGGATCCTGCGGACGGGAACAGTGTCTGCGGCCGTGCATGAATATGATGCCGTATTGAACCGCTGGATAGAGCGGCCTTCAATGGTCCACCCTCGAGCCATGTTAGGACTTTTGGGCTGTGGAGAGTCACTCTATGCCCTGGGTGGCTGTAATCGCGCAGCTCTGCTGGACTCCAGTGAGACCCTGGACCTGACTACGCTTCAGTGGAACCCCGGGCCTCGGCTACCACTCCCACTGCGTGCCTTTGCCTGTGCAGCGCTGCGAAGGCGCCTTTACCTTCTCGGTGGAACCACCCTGGAACAGAACCGGGCTATGGTTCACTCAGGCGTACTTATTTATCACACCCTAACAGACTGCTGGACACGTGTGGCGCTGGACTCCGGTGCCACCTGCCTTGCTGGAGGAGTAGCAGTGCGAGGGGGAGTCTGTGCCATCGGTGGATACATGAGGGATACCACCAAGTTCCTGGATGGGAACTACACCAATCTGGAGACATTAGATGCCACAGGCCGTGTGCTGTATTTCAGAGAAGGCAGAGGGCTAGGAGTAGAAAGGGAAGTAACTGGGGGAGGGGTCATGGTCAGTGCCGAGCAGCGTGGGGCTGCAGGCGGTGGAAGCGATCAAACCCCGAGCCCTGTGGTTTTTCCTGGGTTGCCACGGCGGATTGCGGCAGGGGGCGTGGCCAGGTGGAAAAGGAGGATTTATGTGCTGGGTGGGGAAAACGGCTCACGCTTTTATGACAGCGTGTACTGCTGGAAACCCGGCTGGCGAAGCTGGGTCCAGAGACGAGAGAAACTCCCTGGAGACACTGGAGGGGTGAGCCAGTTTGGATGCACCACATTAAAATTCCCTAGGAAGCACATTCTGTCCAGACTGAGACTAGCCAAAGAAAACTGCAAGAAGCCTGCAGACTAGCTGGACAAGAAACCAACAGGACTGAACTTAGTATTACTGTGCTCTGGGCAGAAAATGGTCCTCTTAAAACATTTTATGTAATCTAAGTGAAGCCACCACACAGGCCTGTAATGGACTGGCTACTGAGAAATGTACGTATAATTATTACATTGATAGTCAAACAGGTTGAAAGTGGAGTTGCAGTCTGACGACTTATACCTGAATGTTACCCAATCCACACTTTCCTCAAAACACTAAAGTCCTTTGAAAGGGAGAGTAAAGGGTCTTTTATTTATGAGATTTAATTTTGTGAAATTATTTTTAAGCCTTTAGGTAATGATATTAAGTTAAGGCTGTGAATTGTGTTAGTAGGCTCTAGTTTAGACACAAGGATACTGGCATCGTATCAACATAAGTGGGGTAAAAAAGTATTTAGTCAGCCACCAGTTGTGCAAGTTCTCCCACTTAAAAGATGAGAGAGGTCTCCAATTTTCATCATAGGTATACCTCAACTATGAGAGACAAAATGAGGAAAAAAAAAATCCAGAAAATCACATTGTCTGATTTTTAAAGAATTTATTTGCAAATTATGGTGGAAACTAAGTATTTGGTCAATAACAAAAGTTCATCTCAATACTTTATATACCCTTTGTTGGCAATGACAGAGGTCAAACGTTTTCTGTAAGTCTTCACAAGGTTTTCACACACTGTTGCTGGTATTTTGGCCCATTCCTCCATGCAGATCTCCTCTAGAGCAGTGATGTTTTGGGGCTGTCGCTGGGCAGCACGGACTTTCAACTCCCTCCAAAGATTTCCTATGGGGTTGAGATCTGGAGACTGGCTAGGCCACTCCAGGACCTTGAAATGCTTCTTACGAAGCCACTCCTTCGTTGCCCGGGCGGTGTGTTTGGGAACATTGTCATGCTGAAAGACCCAGCCACGTTTCATCTTCAATGCCCTTGCTGATGGAAGGAGGTTTTCACTCAAAATCTCACGATACATGGCCCCATTCATTCTTTCCTTTACACGGGTCAGTCGTCCTGGTCCCTTTGCAGAAAAACAGCCCCAACGCATGATGTTTCCACCCCCATGCTTCACAGTAGGTATGGTGTTCTTTGGATGCAACTCAGCATTCTTTCTCCTCCAAACACGACAAGTTGAGTTTTTACCAAAAAGTTCTATTTTGGTTTCATCTGACCATATGACCTTCTCCCAATCCTCTTCTGGATCATCCAAATGCTCTCTAGCAAACTTCAGACGGGCCTGGACATGTACTGGCTTAAGCAGGGGGACACGTCTGGCACTGCAGGATTTGAGTCCCTGGCGGCGTAGTGTGTTACTGATGGTAGCCTTTGTTACTTTGGTCCCAGCTGTCTGCAGGTCATTCACTAGGTCCCCCCGTGTGGTTCTGGGATTTTTGCTCACCGTTCTCGTGATCATTTTGACCCCACGGGGTGAGATCTTGCGTGGAGCCCCAGATGGAGGGAGATTATCAGTGGTCTTGTATGTCTTCCATTTTCTAATAATTGCTCCCACAGTTGATTTCTTCACGCCAAGCTGCTTACCTATTGCAGATTCAGTCTTCCCAGCCTGGTGCAGGTCTACAATTTTGTTTCTGGTGTCCTTTGACAGCTCTTTGGTCTTGGCCATAGTAGAGTTTGGAGTCTGACTGTTTGAGGTTGTGGACAGGTGTCTTTTATACTGATAACGAGTTCAAACAGGTGCCATTAATACAGGTAACGAGTGGAGGACAGAGGAGCCTCTTAAAGAAGAAGTTACAGGTCTGTGAGAGCCAGAAATCTTGCTTGTTTGTAGGTGACCAAATACTTATTTTCCACCATAATTTGCAAATAAATTCTTTAAAAATCAGACAATGAGATTTTCTGGGTTTTTTTTTTTTTTGCCTCATTTTGTCTCTCATAGTTGAGGTATACCTATGATGAAAATTGGAGACCTCTCTCATCTTTTAAGTGGGAGAACTTGCACAATTGGTGGCTGACTAAATACTTTTTTTTACCCAACTGTACAATGCATCCGGAAAGTATTAACAGTGCTTCACTTTTTCCACATTTTATGTTACAGCCTTATTCCAAAAGGGATTAAATTCATTTTTTTCCTCAAAATTTTACACACAATACCCCATAATGACAATGTGAAAAAGTTTGACATTTTTACAAATTTATTAAAAATAAGAAACTAAGAAATCGCTTGTACATAAGTATTCACAGCCTTTGCCATGAAGCTCAAAACTGAGCTCAGGTGCATCCTGTTTCTACTGATCATCCTTGAGATGTTTCTACAGCTTAATTGGAGTCCACCTGTGGTAAATTCAGTTGATTGGACATGATTTGGAAAGGGCCACACCTGTCTACATAAGGTCCCACAGTTGACAGTGCATGTCAGAGCACAAACCAAGCATGAAGCCAAAGGAATTGTCTATAGACCTCCGAGACAGGATTGTCAAGAGACACAAATCTGGGGAAGGGTAGAGAAAAATTTCTGCTGCTTTGAAGGTCCTAATGAGCACAGTGGCCTCGCATCCGTAAATGGAAGAAGTTTGGAACCACCAGGACTCTTACTAGAGCTGGCCGGCTGTCTAAACTGAGCGATCGGGGGAGAAGGGCCTTAGTCAGGGAGGTGACCAAGAACACGATGGTCACTCTGTCAGAGCTCCAGCATTCCTCTGTGGAGAGAGGAGAACCTTCCAGAAGGACAACCATCTCTGCAGCAATTCATGAATCAGGCCTGTATGGTAGAGTAGCCAGACGGAAGCCACTCCTTAGTAAAAGGCACATGGCAGCCCGCATGGAGTTTGCCAGAACGCACCTGAAGAACTCTCAGGCCATGAGAAACATAAATTCTCTGATCTGATGAGACAAAGATTGAACTCTTTGGCATGAATGCCGGGCGTCATGTTTGGAGGAAACCAGGTACCGCTCATCACCAGGCCAATACCATCCCTACAGTGAAGCATGGTGGTGGCAGCATCATGCTGTGGGGATGTTTTTCAGTGGCAGGAACTGGGAGACTAGTCAGGATAGAGGGAAAGATGAATGCAGCAATGTACAGAGACATCCTGGATAAAAACCTGCTTTAGAGCACTCTACCTCAGACTGGGGCGACAGTTTGTCTCTCAGCAGGACAATGACCCTAAGCACACAGCCAAGATATCAAAGGAGTGGCTTCAAGACAGCTCTGTGAATGTCCCTGAGCCCAGACTTGAATCCAATTGAACATCTCTGGAGGGATCCAAAAATGGCTGTGCACCGACGCTTCCCATCCAACCTGATGGAGCTTGAGAGGTGCTGCAAAGAGGAATGGGCGAAACTGCCCAAATAGGCCGTGAGCAGCTCCCTCAAAATGTGGCTAGAAAATGATTTTCGTGGCACCCAACTGGAAACTACGGGATCTTTGATGATTTCTATGTAAAAAACCTGCTGAATCCGAAAATCGATGTTCCCACTGTCAAAGGTGTGGATAGCTATGTCAAATTTGCATAAATCCAAGATGGCTGCCACGACTAACCAAGGGAATGAATGGCCTAACATTTCAACCAGTCTACCTAGAAACACATTTGAGGCCTCTTTTTCGGATAATGTTGAGCCGAGGAATCGATTTCTGAGGTCGACTGTGTGATTGAGGGTCAAAGAACCACGCTAATTTGCATAAATCCAAGATGGCTGCCATGGATGGACTAACTTTTTAGCCATTCTACCTAGAATCACGTTGGAGACGTCCTTTTCGGCTAATGTTAACCCGAGGAATCGATTTGCGAGGTCATTAGTGTGACTGAGGGTCAAAGAACCCCGCTAATTTGCATAAATCCAAGATGGCCACCATGGGTGTGGATGGACTAGATTTTGAACCACTCTACCTATAATCACGTTTGAGACGTGGACTACAAATTTGGACTACAAATAAATGACGTCTTGTAGTATTGACAACATTTTCAAGTGGAATGCATCAGATACCTCCACATAGTCAGCCAGTATTGCGTCATCAGAGGCACCGATGATCCAGGCAAGCATATTGAAAAGGGCAACTGGGATGAGTTCCTTTGCCTTTTCAATGGTGAAATCTTTTGATGTGGGTGGCCAAGGTCCTTGCATACCTTGGCAAGATGAAAGTTCCCTGCAAATCATCAGAGCTGAGGTGTAAAGGGAATACAGAGACGCGTCTGTGCTTGTAGGTGGAGCTGGTAGTGCAACGTCACTACAGGCGCTTGATGTTTCTGTGTCTGTTGTTGACATTGACAGCTGTTCAGCAACATCACCAGTGGCAATATTCTCAACAAATACTATCTCACTTGCTGATTTCTTTGACGGTGAATGGAATTTCAGTTGAGGGAGTCTTTGCTTAAGCCGCTCCTTTAATCTGCTGGACCTGTGGAACAAAGAAAAATTAGCTTTAACAGAGAAATCTTGGCTTCCATTTCATGTAGACACCGCCAATATGCAAAGTTCTTCAGGTAATTTTGATTTGTCACTAAATATATGATTACAGTGATCCCTCGCTACTTCGCGCCTCACCTTTCGCGCCCTCGGTGCGTCGCGGATTTTTCAAAAATATTCATCAAAAATTCAAAATTGAGAAAAAAGTTGCCCGGGGACTAGCAGAAGGCAGGGAGACTACATGGAGAGCCGGCACAACTCAAAATCCACCTCTCTGATTCGCTGGCCAGCACCCCCCCCCCCCCCCCAAGAGATTTTGTTCTCGTGGTGGCTTGGCTCGGGAATCTCGCAAGCTGATTGGCCGAGACGTCGCTGCTGCCTTTACGCCTTCCCATCGAGAGAGAGAGTGAGAGAATGAACGTACGTATTATTTATATTATTTATACATTATTTTATGTATATTATTAATATTTTATTTACATGTTTCAAACTATTTAATGTTCTAATGATAACATATGCATTTATAGGGTTAATATACACTTATTGATATTATATATACGCAAAAAAAATGTATGTAAAAAATGGGGGGGGGTCACACTACTTCGCGGTTTTTCTCTTTTCGCGGTCGGTTCTGGACCCCATTAACCGCGATAAGTGAGGGATCACTGTATTGCCAGTTTTTGTCATTTCAATCTTCTTTATTGGTAAGAATCTCAAGATTCTTTTAAACATCTTCGGTTGAAGTTGTATATATGTAAGCCATGGAAATCTGTCCCGTACCTGTAGCTTGATGCATCAAGTCTTTCATGCTTTTTGGCCATTGACACAAAAATGTCCAACAGCCTGTTCAGTCTTAGGATTTCTTGGTTTTGGATGATGCACTGCTTAACCACCTCCTCACAAAATAGGTCAAAGGTTTTCTGGAAACCAAGTCTCTCACTGCTCGATGATCTGGAAATAAAATAAAAAATAATGCTATCTGGAGTAAAACTACACAATATTATATAAAAATATAAAATTAGTGTTTCAGTGAGTTTGATTTAGCAGAGACCTATGACATTTTCCCTTTTGACATTTTGACAACCATGACTTTACTCATTTGTAAGAATTTGTATAGCCCCAAAGGATCTCTGAATTCATATATTTGAAAATAAAAAGGAATAAATTACGACCTGGAGGATTCAGACTGACTCCGTAGAAATCTTGTATACTGATGATAGCAGCTGCCATGGTATTTGACCTCAATGGCAGCACAATCACGGTCTCTTATGTGTCTGAGAATGGTTTCATCTGCTTTCTCAGTAGCTGCTTGTCTTAAAAGACCTGTGTGCAAATAAATCAAAAGACATTAAATTAATAGTAAAACTCAGTCAACCTCCCTGTTCTATTCCATCACTAATGGCTCACAAGTATTTCAGTATCAAAGATATGAGAAATAACATACCAGTAATATAATATGTGTTAAGATTAAATAGACATTATTTTTCTTTAAACTTTCACCATTCCAAATTGTAAGATTACCAATTTTCTTACCAGCATCACATGTCTCAGCTTGCATCAGTTTTACAGTGACACGATTTGTCCGTGGCCCTTCTCTGAGCGTTTCCTTCTTGCAGATGATGCAGATGTTTGGCAACACATTGCTTGACCTTGCAGATGCTTGGCTGATGGTTGCTGCAGCTTGGTGAGATCGCAGTCGCTTTTTAGGAGATGGTGTTGGGGGACAAAGTTCTGGTCCGCTTTGCTCCTGAGGCTCAGGAATGTGGGCTTCGGCCAGTCGTTTTTTACGAGCTTCAGCACGTTCCACTCTTGTTTTGTCCGTAAAACGGCTATAGCACACACGATGGTAGCCAAATGTTGGATCAAGGTTGTTTAGCTCTGAAAACATATTATATGGACCATAGGGTATTATAACATTAGGCCTACCTTGTACCCATATAGATATAAAACATATACATGTATAGATTGCAGATAATTTTCACATTAACAGTGAGCTTATAATAGAGACCTTGTGCAACCTAGTCACTGCTCAATGTAAACTTGCAAAATGGCAAGCACAGACCATGTGCCCATATTTATTGAGAGCATAAAGTATACAGGCGACTGCTGCTGCCATGAGTTTAACCTTTCTTGGGTGACACATCACAAACATATGGGCTTTCCTTAACAGGCCATTTTCCATCCACCTAAGGCTTGATAGTATGGGTGTGACTATGTGCAAACTATATAAATGTATGCCCAAACTTGTTCCTCCCTCACCTACTAGTACACTGCACCCCTTGGGCTTGGGCTGAGAAGTACATCCAACCCTCAGACTCAGAGTTAAAGCAGACGGACAGTGACATTTTTTTATTGAACCAATCAACAGATTGTATGAAAATATTCTATTCTGTCTATTCCCGCGATTTAATATGTGTCACCAGCTTCCATAAATGACCTTATTTGCTCATAGCTCAGCCTTCACTTAGTGAGGCTGCAGTACCGCCATCTCTCGATAGGTGCAGGCATTGGTGACGTCACAACAGCAATAGAAAATGGCAGAACGAGAGCAAAGTGATTCGGACAGCGATTATTTTCTCGAGTTTGACGACCTCAATATAAATGATGACATTGAAAATGAAGAATCGGATGATGAAGTAGTTTTGGGTGGTGCTGAGGGGGGTATTCAGCCTTATTTGTGGGAAAGAAGTGAGGGTTATGTTGCCTGCCTGTGCGGTGAGCCTCATCAGAGAAACATTCCCATCTGATCACTACAAGGGATTTTTCCTACCAAGATTAGATTTGTGAACAATGATATTTAAATAAAGTTTTGTAAAATCATATATTGAGTTTATTAATGTAGCCTGTCAATGTTATAATTCTCATAGTTCAGCATTCATCAAAGTCGCATGTCATATACATTTGAATAATTTGAACACACTAAATTCTTCTCAATTTGAAAAGAAATATTACATACTATACCACCTTTGTATGAACGTTTGAAAACACAGCAGAAATATACAAAGAAATACAAAAATCAATGGAGTATCACTACAGATTAAGAAAATAACTAGTTTCCAGATATAGCAATTATTATATTCCAATAAATAACATTTCACAGTTATAATGGGCACCATTTTATGGTAGAAAATTGGGGTTCCATTTTTAAAAGCACATTTCTCTTACAATCTTAGGCTTATATTTATTTTTCTTAACAAATATGTTGCTTCCCTAAAAATTGAAAGCTGAACTGTCATTGGTAATTTCTTCTACTTTTATATGTTTGATCTTGAAAATCATCCATTGCTTGGAATTCATTTAAAATGTTTAGTAAACATTTGCAGTGAATATTAAAAATCCAAAACTTACCCTGTTTACTTCTCGTTTTCTGACAGCTGATCGCCTCGGTAGATCACCCTTGCTTTTCACGCCACTGTCACTGACACTTGTCTCACAGCCAGAGAATCGAGGGATATATAGTTGGAATAGCCGTTTTCTTTATCACCAATCTTTTTGCAAATTGCATCTTATTCTCGAAATCGCTGTAAACAAAATGTCTACTGCACATGTAGGGCGCTAACTAGGTGCAGGTGTGCGCGCAGCTGAGGCAGATGCCTGAGAGCGGCGAGCCGTGACACCTGCAAAATATATGTGGACAAGAAAGAGTGACAAACCTGGGTACTATTTCACTGGAGTCGGCTTTAATACAGAAGCTGAAGCAATAGGGAACACTGTATGTCTCTGTAATTGAGAACTTTGCTTCTAAAAAACACAGGAGGATAGACTTCCAATATAAGTAACCGGTGAGTTAAACTGTCTTTCTTCAGCATGTTTTTTCCCCCTAACCGTTCTTATGATCATGAAAATATTTGGTAATTCCGAGAAATATCCGTAATCGCCGATTTTAAAACATAAACATCAAGTGTTGCATGAAGCAAAACACAGCAGGACCATCGCACCTGTAGACAACACAACGCCAAACCATATTAATTCGATTCCTGAAATCCTAATCTTCATAAATAATCTATTTGTAATCCACAAGTATTCCGAGAAATATCCGTAATCGCCGATTTTAAGACGTAAACATCAAGTGTTGCATGAAGCAAAACACAGCACTGGCCGCCGACCGTGTGCGTGTGTTTGCTGGTGGTGACGTCACACAGTCAGTGGCCATCTTAGCCGCTGATCGCTTGGCTGGGTCAGACAGCTCTCCACAACAGCGTACTTCAAGAGCGCATTTTCACCTTATTTGTTGACACCAAAACATGTGCGGTTCGACTTAGCTCGTCTCAGACAACAATTTGAGATAAGAATTAGCGATATTGAATTTTCGTCTGTCCGTCTGCTTTAAGCTCATTGGGATTGCTTCCCTTTTCCCATTTGAGCTACTTTGTGGTAGTGGTATATTTTGACTATAATTCAGGCCCAGGGTGGGTTCTGGGGATAGATGCATCATCAGAGTGAGTCGATCTGCATCATCTAGATCTATACTAGGACTATGTTACCTGGCACCCAGAGTCCCTTGGTTATTAGCCTCCACACCCCCAGATCGGCCTACTCGGAGTCTTAGACCAGGACTAGGTCACCCTGTGAGCAGTTGACAAAGGTTTTAGACATCTAGGGTTCCATTTTAGTTCATATTTAGAGTTACAAATGATCGGAGCCAAACGACTCCAGGGTACACGCAGTACAACCATAAACAATGGCTGCCACTCACCTTTCTCGAACAAGTAGCGACGTTGTTCTGCTACTTTCTGTTGGGGTCCGTCAAGTACAAGCCATTTTTGGGCACACTCACGTACTTTTGCCCACGATGCTTCAGTAAAACAAATGATACTGCCCGAAAACTTATCGGAAATGTGAATAACACAGGAGAGGCTTTCAGCGCATGCTACTCCTGTGGGCACTGCCATTTTGTTGTCACATGACCAAAGGGACGACACTGATTGGTTGAAACGTCCCGGACTGGGCCATGTTTAAGGTAGCCAGACAATTATTACCGACTGACTTCAATCGCATTTTTCATACAGCTATCCACACCTTTGGAAGTGGGAACATCGACATTTTGTCTTACAATAATGTAATCTTAATTTAGAAACACTAAAATTTTAGTTCCCCGTTGGGTGCCACGAAACTGAACGAAAAGTGGCAGCTGCTCACGGCCTAAAAGATAGGTATTCCAAGCTTTTACATCATATTCAAAAAGACTTGGGGCTGTAATTGCTGTCAAAGGCACATCACCAAAGTATTGAGTAAAGGCTGTGAATACTTATGTATATGTGAGTTCTTAGTTTTTTATTTTTAATAAATTTGTAAAAATCTCAAGAAAAACTTTTTCATGTTGTCATCATGGGGTGTTGTGTGTGGAATTTTGAGAAGAAAATGATTTTATTCTATTTTGGAATAAGGCTGTAACATAGCAAAATGTGGAAAAAGTGAAGCGCTGTGAATACTTTCTGGATGCACTGTATTTTGCCTAAACCTTGTCTTGTTTCCCTACTTTTTTTTTTTTTTTTAATTTTGTCTGACATAGGCCTCTGAACCCCTTTGATGCAGATGTTAAGGGCTGCAAAATAAATCCTAAGAGCACTTTTTTTTTTCAAAACATATGCTTCCCAGGGAATTTTTGTTGCATGAAATACCACTGATGCTACAATGATACAGACCATATTAGCATCCCAGAGGAGCCCCCACTTTTCCCAAATTGTGCCGGATGGCTATAAACAAACAGCGATACATGCAAATGACTCATTGATTAGAAGTATAGTTCAGTACATGAGTGAAAGCATCCCCCACGCCTTGATTTACCAAACATACTCTATCTGAGCAATTGGGCTAAAGAAGTTGTCCTACTGACTAGCCTTTGCGCTTGTGTTCTGTACTTTTTAAAATAAATTGAAACATTGCAGTGAGATAAATATACAGAACTATCATTGTTTTAGTCCTCTGTCCTGCAGCCTTGTGTTTTGAGTTTGAACTTAATGTACTGTCATCTTTTCTCTTTCCCCTTTCCACCCCAAGCAGTCTCAGTGGAGGGCAACTCCTAGTTCTGCTGGAGTTCCAGTCCTGTTAAAAGTGAGGTTTTCCACTGTACTTTTGCATGAGGGTTTACAGGAGCTGGTTGAGGCTTACCTCATATTGTACGATGACGCTGATGGTGTGAACATCTAAAGGTGTTGTGTGTCATGGAATATGACTTGCAGCATCCTTGTGTCTTGACTATTGTTCAGTACGTTTTCCCCCCAAAATCTTTAAACCAGATGATCGTTCATTTGTATTCGCTTCAATAATTCATGAGAAGCTCCAACTTCAGATGGAAACCAGGGATGACTTACAAACAGTGACATTGTGTATTATTGACTGAAATGTGTTTTAAAGGATTTTGACAATTTAAAATCCTGGCTTTTGCAATACTGTCCTGTAGGATGTCGCTGTAAGATTTTCCTGAAATCTAATCCTCTTGATTTGCTCTAACTAAAACACCAGACTAATACAGTCGTCATACCTGAGCTCATTTTCATTACCTCCCTGCTCTGCTTTGTACTGCTTTCTGTAAGTCATACAACCAGGGCTTGATATTAACAGCCGCCAATGACGGGTAGATTTCAGCAGTGGCTGCTAAGACAGCCACTCCCAGTCGCCACTTTGGCTGGTTGCAGTTTGTTCAAATGGCAGTTTTAATAATAAACATCAGCAATGTGAGACAGGAAAGTACAACTCCTGATTTTATCAATGATGGCACTTTCAGCTAATCAAAAACATCTGACCATCACTGTCACCTGTTTTGGCAGCAGGGCTGAAATACAGCCGTGGACAAAATTGTTGGTACCCCTCTGTTAATGAAAGAAAAAAACCACAATGGTCACAGAAATAACTTGAATCTGACAAAAGTGGTAATAAATAAAGATTCTGTGAAAATCAGACAATGCTTTTGAATTGTGGTTCAACAGAATTACTTTAAAAAATAAACTCATGAAACAGGCCTGGACAAAAATGATGGTACCCCTAGAAAAGATTGAAAATAATGTGACCATAGGGACATGTTCAACCAAGATGTGTCCTCTAATTAACATCACAGGTGTCTACAAACTTGTAATCAGTCAGTCGGCCTATTTAAAGGGTGACAAGTAGTCACTGTGCTGTTTGGTGACATGGTGTGTACCATACTAAACATGGACCAGAGGAAGCAAAGGAGAGAGTTGTCTCAGGAGATTAGAAAGAAAATTATAGACAAGCATGTTAAAGGTAAAGGCTATAAGACCATCTCCAAGCAGCTTGATGTTCCTGTGACTACAGTTGCAGATATTATTCAGAAATTTAAGCTCCACGGGATTGTAGCCAATCTCCCTGGACGTGGCTGCAGGAGGAGACGGATAATACGAATGGTAACAAAAGAGCCCAGAACAACCTCTAAACACATTCATGGTGAACTCCAAGGTCAAGATACATCAGTGTCAGATCGCACCATCCGTCGTTGTTTGAGCCAAAGTGGACTTACATGGGAGACGACCAAGGAGGACACCACTGTTGAAAGCAAATCATAAAAAAGCCAGACTGGAATTTGCCAAACTGCATGTTGACAAGCCATAAAGCTTCTGGGAGAATGTCCTATGGACAGACGAGATGAAACTGGAACTTTTTGGCAAGGGACATCAGCTCTATGTTCACAGATGCAAAAATGAAGCATACCAAGAAAAGAACCCTGTCCCTACTGTGAAACGTGGAAGAGGTTCTGTTATGTTCTGGGGCTGCTTTGCTGCATCTGGCACAGGGTGTCTTGAATCTGTGCAGAGTACAATGAAATCTCAAGACTATCAAGATATTCTAGAGAGAAATGTGCTGCCCGGTATCAGACAGCTTGGTCTCAGTCACAGGTCATGGGTCTTGCAACAGGATAATGACCCAAAACACACAGCTAAAAACACCCAAGAATGGCTAAGAGCGAAGCATTGGACTATTCTAAAGTGGCCTTCTATGAGTCCTGATCTAAATCCTATTGAACATCTGTGGAAGGAGCTGAAACATGCCATCTAGAGAAGGCACCCTTCAAACCTGAGATAACTGGAGCAGTTTGCTCATGAGGAGTGGGCCAAAATACCTGCTGAGAGGTACAGAAGTCTCATTGACAGTTACAGAAATCATTTGATTGCAGTGATTGCCTCAAAAGGTTGTGCAACAAAATATTAAGTTAAGGGTACCATCATTTTTGTCCAGGCCTGTTTCATGAGTTTGTTTTTTAAAATAATTCTGTTGAACCACGATTCAAAAGCGTTGTCTGATTTTCATTGGTTAATTTTAATAGAATTTTTATTTATTACCACTTTTGTCAGATTCAAGTTATTTCTGTGACCATTGTGGGGTTTTCTTTCATTAACAGAGGGGTACCAACAATTTTGTCGACGTGTGTAAATGACCGAGGCTGGGGACATTTATTAGGGTCCAGGTGCGCAATAGGTGGAGGAGGAGGAGAAATGATCGACTGTATTTGGATGCATAAAGTAGCCCTGTGAAACAGCTCTCTGCATCCAAGCTGAAATTATTATTATAGTCCTATTATTAATTATTTGTAGTGTGATTGTGTTTTGCGCTCATTTCATCCTACCTGTGGAAGCCCAAAGTCTGGAGCTGAGGGAAAAATCAGGTCAATTTCACACTCTTTTTGCTTTTTTTTATTTTTTGTCTCTGCTCAAGGTACTGGTCTAGTTTAAAAAAAAAATCCTTTTAAGATTACTGATTGCAGCAGCAGTATAAACGGTCTCATCCAGCAGCAGGACAAACATAGATTTATTTTTTTTTTGATTTTGTATATTTTATTGATCCCCAGAGGGGAAATTGAGGGCATCCCCCTGGATGGATAAAGCAGCCACGTTACAGTGCTATCCCTTTACCATTCACACACACATTCACACCTAGGGCCACTTTAGAGTCTCCAATTAACCTAACCTGCATGTTTTTGGCATGTGGGAGGAAACCGGAGACCTCCCGGAGTAAACCCATGCAGATACGGGGAGAACATGCAAACTCCACACAGATCACTTGATCAGGGGCTGGGATTGAACCAGGGATCCCATGGCCAAGGGTGAGATGCTGTGCTGGCGCAGTGCTAACCACTGCTCCACCGCACCGCCCTTTTAAATTTTTCTTTTTTTTTTTTTTTTTTTTTGATAGATGTGGAGGGGTGAAGCCGGTGTGGAGTGTGCAGCTCCTGGCTCTGCTGTTAGTGATACTGGATAATTGGTGAGGAGTTAGAATGATTTTTAAAACTACAATTTTAGTTATTATTATTATTGTGTTTGGTGTGGATAGCCCTTTACCCTCTAAATATGTATTTGTAATAGGCTGGTCCAGGGGTGTTAAACATAAGGCCCACGGGCCAAAATCTGTCCACCAGGGCGTCCAAATTTTTCTCTGTGAATTTACAGCTTTCTAGTAAATTTCTTGACTTTTTCTACTGATTAAAATTGCTCATGGAAATTTGAGACATTTTTCTCCTAAAGATGAGACTTTTTTCCTCAAAAGTTTTCTGTTCTTTTTCTGGTGAAAACAGGTAGTGTCCCATTTAAGTTAAATCTATCAGCAAACACTACTGACACAGTGCTGCCTGAAATGGTGTCCCAATTTATATTGGGTCATTTTCAGCCCTAAAGGGCCATGGGGTCGGGATACAAATGAGAATTGGGACGGACCCCAAATCTCCCTGTACTTCACTCTCACATTGCAAATATTTTTCTCTCCTGTTTTACAGTATTGCTGTTCATAAATAATTAGACAGTATTTCTATTCCTATTTTTTATGTACGTAGTATAAGGGTCATTTACATTTAAAAAGGTTGTAAATTTAGTTCAAGTAAATTTTAGCATGCGATAGTCAAATTTGATCATATTAAACATAATTTTCCAACCACAAAATTGTGACTAGTGAAAAGGCTGTGTGGCTAGTAACTTTGGAAAATCCCTAGCCAGAGTGGCAGGTGAGCAAAAAAGGTAATGTCAAGCCCTGCATACAACCATTGAAATCAAAAGTGAAATTTCCCTTGCAAGTTCAAAATGTTAGAGTAATTCAGTCTCCCTCACAAGCAGTACGGTAGTCTCCCCACATTTCCAGAGAGCGCTAGAGCAGATGTTTCAAGTGAGTGGTGAAGTCCAGACACTACCATGTCTCTTGGCATCAAAATGCTCCTTGCATCCAGTGATATTTCAGCATCACCTTTTCTTCCTCACCACATTATTAGTTCAGCAATGGTGGTAGAATTGTAACTGTACATTCATAACAATCTTCTTTTCCCTTTTCTCTGGAAATACTTTGTGATGACAGTGCAATGCATTGCTGTTGGTGGGCGGGTTCTCTTTTTCTTGGGGTGCTGATGGTCAGTGTGGCATTATGGTGTAAAATCCTGGTGATGAATTTTATGGAAGCACAGTGAAGGTGGGGCTAATTCACTCGTGAACTCTGCTTATATTTTTGAAATTTGATATTTAATAATTCATACGTGAATGTGTGGTTGAACTCAGTGAATCAAAGAGACAGGTTTCAGCTAGCCTAAGATTCTCTACTTAGACACTTAGATTTTTAGTTTGTGATTCCTGGAAATGTCTCAAACCACGTCTGCTAATTATTTCCCAGAACATGTCACATGAAATGATTTTTCTTTTTCTTGGTGCACTTGAAGCTTTTATGACACGTGAAAAGTGATTGTGTACGCATGCATGTTCTCTATGCCGAGGCGTAAATGTGTTCAACACAAGCTCTTTACACACGTTCTGTGCACCCGATCAAACGAACAAAGCTGTCCTCATTTGTATTACTTTGACATTTGTGAACTGGAAGGTAAATGGATGCTTTGATCCAAGCAGTGCTATTGAAATGATTAAAGGACTGTTTGCTTCTAGATGCTTTGTGAGACTTTGTGTGACAAGAAGGAGGAAATGGAAGAGATTAAAAAAATCTCTGAACTTCATGTCAAAAGAACTGACCAAAGTGGTCAATCAACAGTCCAAATTATTAGGGCTAATGGAGGAAGTCCGAGGACTGAAATAACAATTAATGAAAGAGACAAAAAAATTGCAGACTTGGAGTGACGCATCAAGGATCTTGAACAATATTCTCGTATTCATAGATACAGTAGATACATACTTTATTTCGAACAAAAAAGTAAAACAAATGACAAATGCAATAAAGTAACAGTATACAGTGTTCGAAAGGGAAAAGGAAGAAGTGAACACTTATTAATTCCAACTCCTCTTTTCCATAAATACACCCATGTGAATTATATACATATTACCACATTTAAGACCCCAAGTAAACAATTAACTGTATTTTGTACATATCAACATTAACACCCATCCATCCTAACATACATTGATGTCCATACATCAAAACCAGCCTCAAACAACACAGATATACACAGTACTGTCCCACCCACCATTCCATGGTGTCCCAGAGTGAGCATAGTGAATCGTACATATAAATACTACCCTTCTAACATATATCTTTTCAGCAAATAATGTTTATACCTCTTTTTGAATTGATTTCTGTTTGTACATAGTTTCAGTTCCAGCTCCAGACTGTTCCACAAATCCACCCCACAGACAGATATGCGCATACTTTTCTTGGTTGTTCGTATCTTGGGTTTTGTAAAGTTTAAGTCTCCTCTCAAATTATAATCATTGTCTCTTTTTTTAAATATTTATGGATGATTTAATCATTAGTGGCCTAGACATTAAATATCAATCATATGCTCATGCTACAGCAGGAATGAGAGGTGAGGAGGCTCCCCCAAGTGAATCAGTCTCCTTGGAAAACCAGGTGCTTCAGTTCCTTGAAAGCAGAAACAAAAAGGTTGAAGTAAATGCAATTTCAGCCTGCCATACACTACCCAGAAAGGATAATAAAACAAAGAAATCAATTGTGATCTGCTTTGTGAACAGAAGGGTAAAAAAAATGACATACTGAGGCAGGCCAGAAAGTTACGGGGAACAGAAGGTTACCTAAATGAACATTTAACAAAGACTATTGCTGAAATAGCGTGGCAAGCACGGATGCTGAAAAGACAAAACAAGATACAGGCAACATGGACAAGAAACTGTAGAGTTTGGATTAAACTAAATGGAACACCTGAAGAAGCAAAGGCCATAATAATAAGTTCTCACTGACTTAAATAAATATAGATGAACACTGAGTAAGAAAATTAAGAGACTGCGATAATCCATATCCACACACAGTAAGAACAGTCCTTTTGTGACATAACATGATGATGTACTTTAAAAAACAAAACAAAAATCTTATGACTGACTTTAGTAGACATCAATCATCTCCAGTTGGAGGAAGTCACTTGACACAGAGTGAGGAAATTCAGACTTTGAAAATATGTCATTATGCTGAACATAAACAAGAGATGGAGAATGATATTGATCCTGATAACCCACTTCTTCAATAATATTCATAATCACTGTGAATATTATACTGAAAAGCAATTCATAAGCCAAGCACAATTATATGGTAAACTAACAATAATACACTTTAACAGCAGAAGTCTTAACAAAAACTTTCCACAGGTTCAAGACTATTTAAAACAGCTAGATAGAAAATTTCCATCTATCGCAGTCTCTGAAACTTGGCTCAAAGAAGAGCAGGCTTCTTTGATGGCAATAGAGGGATATCAGATGTTTTATATTAATAGATCTAAAAAAAAAAAAAAGGTGGTGGTGTTGCACTGTATATTAATGAACTGTATAGGTGTAAACTTGTAAAAGGAATGTCCTTTGCACTACCAGGGATTCTGGAATGTGTTACTGTTAAGACTGACCAAGATAAAACAAAAAATCTAATTATAAGTTGTATATATAGAATGCCGGGAACTTGCATTGAGACATTCAGAGATAAGTTAGTCGAGCTGTACAATAATATAACTAATAAGAAAATGGTTGTAATCTGTGGAGTCTTCAATATTGATTTACTAAATCCATTTCAACAAAATGTAATTACAGAGTTCATGAATTCTATGTATAGTATGAGTCTATATCCCACAATAACACATCCCAGTAGAATCACAGTTCACACTGCTACACTTATTGACAACCTGTTTGTTAATATCATTGATAAGAAAATAGAAAGTGGATTATTGATAAATGACATAAGTGACCATCTGCCAGTCTTTGCACTTATCCATGGCCACACGGGGGCCAATACAGAAAAAAACTTTAAAATTTTTCAGATACAAATCACAAAATGCAATCAGTTCTTTTAAAGAAGACCTGCTGAAGCAAGATTGGACAAAAGTCTATGTATCAGATGTAAATGAAGCCTACTGTTACCAGCATATCGTCGAGGTAGACGAACACGAAAGGGAGGTCGCGTAATACTGCGTCCATCATCCGCTGAAAGGTTTGAGCAGCGCCTTTGAGGCCGAAAGGCATCTGCAAAAATTCAAAAAGGCCGAAGGGGGTTATTACAGCTGTTTTAGGAATGTCTTCCGCTCTAACGGGGACTTGATGATAGCCGCAGACCAGGTCTATTTTTGAAAAAATGCGCGCACCCGCCAGATGTAGTGAAAAATCTTGGATGTGAGGAATTGGGTAGCGGTCATGCGCTGTCGCATTGTTTAATCTGCGGTAATCGCTGCACGGTCTCCAAGAACCGTCGGGTTTAGGGACCATGTGAAGCGGTGACGCCCAGGGGCTTTTTGAGCGCCTGATAATACCTAGTTTTTCAAGGGTGGTAAACTCGTCCCGAGCTATGGCGAGCTTGGTCGCGTCTAAGCGCCGAGCTTTGGCGAATACGGGCGGGCCCGTTGTGGGAATAAAGTGTTCGACCCCGTGCTTAGCCACTGTAGCTGAGAATTTGGGAATTGTGAGTGCTGGAAATTGGGTGAGGAGTTGATCAAACTTACCTCCTGTTGTAGTGACGCTGGCCTGCATGGGTGGTGGAGAAACTCGAGCTGAGCAGAGAATAGAAGCAAGGGACAATGCATTAACCAAGCGTCTGTTCGCTAGATCGACCAATAACCCATGTGCACACAAAAAGTCTGGGCCCAACAAGTTAAAACTCACCGCCGCTACAACAAATGTCCATCTGTAGTTGCGGCCATGGATGCAGAGGGGCAGGTTCCTTTCGCCAAAAGTTTCGATGATGGAGCCGTTGGCTGCCACCGCTCCATTACCCCGGGGGCCCATGGCCCGGTCTGCTTGGGAGGGCATTATAAAACTCAGTTGAGCTCCCGTGTCAATGAGGAACTGCTTGCCGGTGTGTCCGTCCGTCACATATAGAAGCTTGCTTTTTTTGCCGAGAACTGCCGCTGTTAACGGTTCTCGGCTTTGGCGTTTTCCCGAAATCATGAATCTGCAGGGGGGAAGGCATTTGTAAGCCTTCTCGGCGAAGCGATGGTGGTAATAACAGACGTCGCTCCGTCTGTTACGTCTTGGCCGTGTCGCTGCCATGGCGGGCGGATTCTGCTCAGTGGTTTGAGGCTCCCCGTGGCTCCGGACATCGGCGTTGAGGCCTGCGGATGCTGCTGTGGGTGTCTGTTCCCTGCAGGCATTGACGAGTCGCTGCGCTTCGCGACCCAGCGTGCGGAAGTCTTGCTGGGTGCTGCATCGCATGTTGGCAAGCGTCCCTCTCATGTGTGGCGGCAGTGTACTGAGGAATATAAATTGGAAGAGGAAATTGTCATTGTCCTCTTCTTTGAGTTGCAGCAAGTCCTCCATGAGGGCCTTGGGTCTGCATCCTCTGTGGCCGTAGACCGCCAGGATCCTCTCAGCTCTCTCCTCGGCAGAGGGGACGAAATTCGCCACGATGGTCGCTTTTAGTTCTCTGTATTTGTCCTGGGCCGGCGGCCGCTGGATTATGCTCCGCGCACATCTCGAAGTGGCGGCGTCGAGTTTGGCGACGATGTGATAGAACTTTGTATCGTCAGCCGTGATGCCCGCAAGTGCAAACTGGGCTTCAGCTTGCTGAAACCACGAGGCGGGGTCTTCCTGCCAGAAGTCCGGCAGGTTGACGGTGACGCCGTTTGTGTGGACCGTCACTGATGTGTCCGCAGGGTGAGAGTGTCTTCCTTCGGCTCTCACAGCGGCGCTGGTGCTCGGTTGAGCCCTCTCTATCACTTCTGCCATGGGGGAACGTCGTCCCCCATGTCCCCCCCATGTCCCCCACGTCCCCGTCGTTCCCCTGTCTGCATGGGCGCCGGCGTCTGCCTGGGTCACCACAGATGAGTCGATCACTGGGGAACGCCTCTGGTCCATCCTCGCGTCAGGGTCACCAGTGTAGAAGAGCTCGGAATGACGAGGCAATGTGACTTATAAACCAAAGTTTATTATCAGCTTTGCTCCTCTAACAAGTCTCATCTAGTGCAGCAGCAGAAGAAGTAAGAGAGCGAACACATTCGGCTCTGTGTACTTATACTCACACACAACAAAAGACATGCATACAAAGCTGACATCCCCCATTAACTTAATTATCCTCCTTTGTCTCCGTACCCCTCCACCTGGCCCTAGGAGGTCAGGGCGACCTATCTGGTCTCCACTGCAGTGCCTCGGATGCTCTTTGATCTTCACTGGTGGTTGAGACCCTTTGTCCTGTTCTGAGGTGTGAAGTCGCTTTACATATGTAATCACCAAACATTCTCACATGCTTATACATATGTAGGTTATGGGATATATGATTAATATAGATCACACCTACGACACATTCATGAACATTGTAACCGCTCTCTATGAAAAAAATTGTTCATTAGTAAAGAAAAAGCTTAAACAGAAATTTGCTGACAAGCCATGGTTAACCAAAGGATTACAAAAAGCGTGTAAAAAGAAAAATTCATTAAAGTTTTTCTAAACAAAAGGACAAAAGAAGCAGAGCATCAGTATAAAACATACAAAAATAAGTTTATATATAGAGAGAGATGTAGTAAAAGAGACTATTACAGTAAAGAACTGGAAAAAAAACAGATAACACTAAAAATACATGGACAATACTTAACAATATTCTTGGAAATAAAAACAGAAATACAAGCTACCCAACCAGTCTTTCAAAAAAAAAAAAAAAAAACTCAGAGTGTGAATGCAGTCTCACCTGCAGACGAATTTAATAAATTTTTTGTTAACATTGGTCCTAATTTGGCTCGAGAAATACCCATTACGGCATCTACAGGTGATACAATAAGCAAAAACATTGCTATAAAAGACTCCATTTTCATAAAGAACACAGACGAGAGAGAGATCATTGAAATTGTTAAATCGTTTTAAAAGTAAAACATCTACGGATTGTGATGGTATTGACATGCTTTTAGTCAAAACTATCATTGAATGCTTATGGCACTTTTCCACAAGTATCACCTTAGCTTTACTTACTTTTACTTTATTCACTTTCTCGCTCTTTCCACAGTACCCTACTCGCTTTAACCAATATGATTTTCGTGCCAGTTTAGGGGCAGGGGACAAGCGAGAAAAATCGAGGTGTGATTTGACGTCAATCGACTGCTAGCCGCTGATAGGTCAGCGCGTAACGTCACAAAGCGTCCGTTTTCTGTTTTCTGTTGAAGCTACACGACCGCCATTTGTAATTTCAGCGAGTAACCACGGTGAGCGGCTTCACAATTGTGTTAACGATGTCCAAAAGAAAAAAAATGAAGAGCGATTATCGGGCCATAAAGGACCATAACGGACGCAGTGGTGCGAGTAGATAGGAGTGGAAATGGTACGAGCAGATGGACGCCATATCGGCCTGCTAGCAATGGGAGAGACAATGTGCTCGACACGGCCACGCAATTGGAAAACGTTGACGGTGAGTGTTGTTTTAATATTGTCTGTCTTTTCGCCAATTGGTCCTTTCGGTCAAAAGCTCACTTCTTTTAAGCAATAAAGACATTTTTTCGATTGTGGGCAATGGTTGGTGGTGGTGGTTAGCCAGCTAATATCCGGCTACCTCCGCAGCTTGCTGTGAGGTAGCAGCTTCACGCTTTTATTTCAGTATTCACTTAAACCAAACGCTGAAAGAAGCTTATTATTGTATTCTGGTTAAAAAGTTTGGTGTTTTCTGTACATGGTGCACTTTGTTGGTGAGCTGTATTGTGTGCATTTTCCTTCTAGAATCACTCCGGCGTCTGTCTGGGGGCCAGAATCGGTGTCGAGACCATTGTCCGCAATATCGGCAGCTCCATCAGTAACCGTCATGTCCCGGGCAAGTTCTGGTAAGGCACAACTGAAAATGACCACCCGTTTTTTTTAATGTGATTATTGTTATTTTCTTTAGACGCATAATAAGGAATTTAAAATGTCTTTGTACGTTAAAAAAAAACTAGATGCAAGGGTGTTTTCATAACAACCTGAGATGCTGGCCCATGATAGGATGCTCGAACAGCACGAACGGCTCCATGAACAGCGTGAAAGACACCATCAGGAGCTACGAATGCTTGCAGCAAACCTGCAGTCAGCCCAGGAGAAGGAAGAAGCATTCAGAAGGGATGAGCTGACCGAGACGGCTTCTTTCAACAGAGTTTTCCTAAACCATTTTGGCAGTCTGGGCGAAGTACTGAAAAATCCCCATTTTTAAACATGTTTTGGGAATATTTCTAATGTTATTAAATTGTTACTTTTTTGGATAAAAGTGTGGTTTGTCTGTTATAACTAAATGAGAAAGGCGAATAATTACATACACATTCCATTGCCTCATATTAGCCAAATGCCGCTGTTCATCCATGAAGGTGTCACTGTAGAGGATGTGCTCGAATGATGAGGCTGAGTTTAGTTCTTAAGTCAGCTTTATTGACAGAACACATCGTCTAGCATTCTCAAAGCAGGAAAAGAGAAAGAATCATATCTCATCACCCTTTTATATGTTTCCAGCATCAGAATTCAAGTCACATGGTGTTTTCAGTAAACATACAGTCACAAAGCATCCCTTTGAACCTTCACCATTGTCTCTCATTTCTTGATGAACCGGAAATCCCTCCGGGGCATCTTCTGTGGGACAAAAAGACCAATCTCACACTTCCTCGTTATCTTCTGCAGATTCGAGTCCTTTGTCCTTCCAGACGTGACACCCCCAATACGCATGCAGTTATATCTCTGTGGAAATGTGAGCCCACAATGTGTGTCACCCACACTACCCCCCCCCCCAAATGTCTAGTAAGGGCAAAACCTGCATGGCATAAAAAAAAAGAAAGAAAAGAAAAACACAAAACACTCCATATATCGCTAATCAATCCACCAACTGCCTGGGTTTTAACCTTCTGCCGAATCTGCTGCAACCTGGCTTTGCTGCCCCTGCAACATCTCTCTGCATCTGTGGATTAAAGCTGTTAGCACCTTTCTGTGAAGATTCTGGAGAATGTCCTCTCGGCGGCCTGCCACGGCGGGGGGGCCTCGCGAGCTGCACTTCCTCATCAGCCAAAACAAAAGCGGGTTTGAGCCTGTTTATGCAAATCAACTCCCTTCTGCCCCCTAAATCTAGCAGAAAATGCTTCTGCCCGGTCTCCAGCACTCTGAACGGTCTGTCATAAAACGGCCGCAAACTTGGACGCTGAGCATCATGTCTAACAAAAACAAACTCTGCATTTTTTTAAAGCCTTTGGCACAAAAACGTGTGGGGAAACTGTGATGGACCGGGCCAGGGAGCGTGTTTGCTCCCGAGTCGCTCTGCCACGGCTGAGCAGGGGGGCCATTTGGTGCGGGATTATCGGGGAGAAATTCCCCCAGCAAACGGAGAGGTTGTGCAAAAACTAATTCAGCCGGGGAAGCATGCAAATCTTCCTTAGGTGCAGAACGCAACCCCAATAAAACCCATGGAAGTTTGTCCACCCAATTTGTATCCGTCAGCGACGCTCTCAGGGCTGCTTTCAATGACCTGTGAAAGCGTTCGCATAAACCATTAGCCTGGGGGTTATACGCGGTAGTGCGATGAATCTTCACCCCCAAGCTGCGGGCCATCGATGACCATAGTTCGGAAATAAATTGGGGACCCCTGTCGGACGTTATGTCCGACGGTACACCGAAACGCGCAACCCACGCTGCTAAAAATGCTAGCGCAACTTCTTCCACTGTGGTTGATGTCAGAGGAATCGTCTCTGGCCAACGCGTGGTGCGATCCACCATCGTCAAAAGATGTGTGTGCCCGTGTGATGATGGGAGCGGGCCCACCAAGTCAACATGCACGTGATCAAAACGCTTAGCGGGGATGTGAAAAGGTTCCAACGGGGCCTTAGTGTGTCTTGTGTATTTTGGCTCGCTGACACGCTACGCAGGCTGCCGCCCATTCCTTGACCTGTTTGCGCAACCCGGGCCAAACAAATTTCTCCCCCACCAACTTAATCGATGCGCGCACCCCCGGGTGTGCGAGAGAATGGACCGAGTCAAAAACGCGGCGACGCCACGCGGCTGGCACCATGGGGCGGGGCCGTCCTGTGGAGACATCGCAGATTAGTGGGGGCATACCACTTTGTTGCTCCCTGTGCTCCAGCCTTAACCCTGTTGGTCCAGACTGGAGCGCGCGCACGTCCGCGTCGTTAACCTGCTCCGCAGCCATGGCTGCATAATCTAACCCTACACAGACCGGGGCTGCGCGCGCTCCCGCGTCGCTACCCGCGGCCCACGGCCACGGCTACAGAGTCTGCCCCCGTGGGGCTTGGTGGTGCTACCGCGCGCGAGAGACAGTCTGCCACAACATTGTGTTTACCCGCAACATGCTGAATATCAGTAGTGAACTCCGATATTGCGGCTAGTTGCCTTTGTTGTCGGCCTGACCAAGGTTCTGAAATTTTGGCCATCGCAAACGTTAGCGGTTTATGATCCACAAACGCGGTGAAACGTCGCCCCTCTAACCAGAACTGAAAATGGCGGATGGCCAAGTGTAGGGCCAAAAGCTCCCTATCAAACGCACTGTATTTACGCTCACTATCGCG
The DNA here is from genome assembly GCA_020510985.1 of Pholidichthys leucotaenia. NCBI lineage: Eukaryota > Metazoa > Chordata > Actinopteri > Cichliformes > Pholidichthyidae > Pholidichthys > Pholidichthys leucotaenia. Next base: position 118,555,770 of record CM035847.1, read on the forward strand.
CAAAGTCCTGCTGAAAAACGCGAGGGGTTGCCAGGTACCTGCCACAAACTGTTCAACTACCGCCCCCACCGCTACATCGGAAGCGTCAGAGGTGAGTGCCATTCGGGCCGTTGGAACTGGGTGCGCTAACAAAACTGCGTTTGCCAGGGCTGATTTGACCTGGGCAAAAGCGCACCCCCGCTCCGGAGACCATTCAACTTTATTTGCGGGCTTTTGTTTTTTTAATGCGGTGTACAATGGCTGCATGAGCCGTGCTGCGCTTGGGAGGAACCGGTTGTAAAAATTAACCATCCCTAGAAACTCCTGAAGCGCCTTGACCGTTTGAGGTTGCAGAAAATCTGTTATGGCACGCACTTTATCTGGAAGAGGAACCGCTCCTTCTGCCGAAACGCGATGCCCCAAAAAATCAATCTGCGCCACCCCAAACTGGCACTTCGCTGGGTTAACTATTAACCCGTGCTCTGCCAGCCTCCGAAAAACTGCTGTGAGGTGTTTTTTGTGCTCGCCCTCGGACGCGCTGGCTACCAAAATATCGTCCAAATAAACGAACACGAAAGGGAGGTCGCGTAAAACTGCATCCATCATGCGTTGGAAAGTCTGCGCGGCCCCCTTGAGGCCAAAAGGCATGCGCAAAAACTCAAAAAGGCCGAAAGGAGTTATGACCGCTGTTTTGGGTACATCTTGCGCGCGCACTGGAACCTGGTGGTAACCGCGCACCAAGTCTATTTTAGAAAAAATGCGCGCCCCCGCCAAATGAACAGAAAAATCCTGAATGTGTAGAATCGGGTAGCGGTCATGAGCTGAAACGTTGTTCAACCTGCGGAAATCGCCGCAAGGTCGCCACGAGCCTTCAGCCTTTGGGACCATGTGTAGCGGCGAAGCCCAAGAGCTTTTGGAGCGTCTAACAATGCCCAGTTTTTCAGATTAGTGAACTCCTCGCGCGCGATGGCCAGTTTAGCTGGGTCCAAGCGCCGAGCTTTTGCAAAAAGGAGGGCCGGTGGTGGTGATAAAATGTTCCACCCCATGTTTAGCCACCGTCGCCGAAAACGTGGGGACTGTGAGTGCTGGGAACTGAGCAAGCAATGTGTGAAACTTACCACCCGCAGCTAAGACGCTGGCATGTGCAGTCGGCGGGGCCACCCGAGCTGTGCAGGGAATAGAATGAAAGGACAGTGCATTAATCAGACGTCTATTAGCAAGGTCAACCAATAAACCATGTGAGCACAAAAAATCAGCCCCTAACATGTTGAAACTGACTGCTGCTACAATAAATGTCCACTCAAATGAACAACCCTGTAAGGACAGAAGCATGGTCCTCTCACCGAACGTTTTAATCGCAGAGCCGTTCGCTGCTGACACTGACACCCAGGGAGCTTTAGACGGCATCAGCCGTTCCGCGTAGGTGGGTGTGACGAAACTCAGCTGGGAGCCCGTGTCCACGAGGAACTGTTTCCCCGAGTGTGCATCCGTCAGGTAAAGCAACTTGTTCTCGTCGTCGAGGGTCGCAGCTGCTACCGGCCCTCGGTCTTGGCGTTTCCCTGGCGCTTGAAGTTGCACGGCGGGACGCACCTGTGCGCTCTCTCTGCAAAACGGCGGTGGTAGAAACACCGGGCGTCCTCCGCTCCGCGTCACCTGGCCCCCATCGCCGCCGTCGTTGGTGCGTCTGGCACCGCGGCCGCTGGACCTGCGCTGTCTCCGGACGCCGTTCCTGGGCTAGCTGCTGCGGCCGAAACCACGTTCCGCTTGTGGGCGTCGACAAGCCGCTGCGCCTCTTTGCTCAGCCCGTGGTAGTCTCGCCTGGCCAATTGGGGCGACTCTGCCAGGGCCACTCTCACTGCTGGCGGCAGGGTCCGAAGGAAAAGGTGGGCGAAAATGAATTCGCCATCCTCAGAGTCTTTGAGCCTCAGCATCTTCACCATCAGGTCCGCAGGTCTCTCGTTCTCTGACTCCGTCAACGTCAGGAGCCCCTCTGCTCGCTGTTGGACCGAAGGGGTAAAATGGCTGATCAGCGCGTCCTTCAATGCGCTGTACTTGTCGCTGTCTGGTGGATGATTAACCAGATCCTCCACTCTCTGGACCGTGTTGCTGTCCAGCTTCGCTACCACATGGTAGAATTTTGTGTCGTCGTTGGAGATTCTCCGGAGGTTGAACTGCGCCTCGACTGCGCTAAACCATGAGCGCGGGCTGTGCTGCCAGAAATCGGGCAGCCGGATCGTGGAGGCGGCCATCAGACTGGCTTCCGCCAAGCCCCGCTCGGGAGAATTCTGTCTGCTCATTCTTTGTCGTAGGTCACCACTGTAGAGGATGTGCTCGAATGATGAGGCTGAGTTTAGTTCTTAAGTCAGCTTTATTGACAGAACACATCGTCTAGCATTCTCAAAGCAGGAAAAGAGAAAGAATCATATCTCATCACCCTTTTATATGTTTCCAGCATCAGAATTCAAGTCACATGGTGTTTTCAGTAAACATACAGTCACAAAGCATCCCTTTGAACCTTCACCATTGTCCCTCATTTCTTGATGAACCGGAAATCCCTCCGGGGCATCTTCTGTGGGACAAAAAGACCAATCTCACACCTCCTCGTTATCTTCTGCAGATTCGAGTCCTTTGTCCTTCCAGACGTGACACCCCCAATACGCATGCAGTCATATCTCTGTGGAAATGTGAGCCCACAATGTGTGTCGCCCACATCACGATTTTTAAAGGTAATGTAATTGTTATTGTTAAAGTTAATAAAAATTACCACGGCTGTATACATTTCTCTAAATTGTGTACAGTGTTCAAGTTAAATTGTAAGCAGAGGCACAGGTGTACTTTACATTCAGCAGTAGACACTGATGAAGGTAAAAGTCGAAGTAGGTAAAAGGTAAGTACTGTACATGTAAATTGAATGTTCTATCGTCATTCCAAATTCAGAGAATTTCAATACATTATAAGGAGTCTAGTATAATATAAAGGGAAAATACCCATACATGTAAACCCAAATATAACAGTTTTGTAGTTGTAAACGTTGACATGAATATGAAAAACCTATGATTTTCTTATTCAATACATCCAAAGTGTCATAGGTTTGAAAAATAAAATTCTAATTTGGTGTTGGCCAGTCTGACAATGTCACAGTATTTAATAGGAATAACAAAAGTTTCATCAGAAAATTTCGTGGTCCATTGACAATTCCATCAAACCCAAAGTGAGTTGTCTAGCTGCTTTTTCTTTTTTTTTTTTCTTTTTTTTTGCAGTGATTTTCTAAGGTGTTTTAACGTGTAATTACCCATCCCTGAACACATATCCCTTATAAATATCAATAGAATGGAAAATGGTACTCAAATGACACTCGACATAAAAAATGGTGCTACAGTTTGACTTTCTTTAACATTTTTAAATTTATTTTGTAAGACAAAATGGGCTAGGATTAACTGGAAATAACAATTTTCCACATATAATTCCAAGGTCAATTTGCAATTCCATCAAACCAAAAGTGAGTTGTCTAGCTGCTGCCTTTTTTGTAGTAGTCATTTTTCTAAGGTGTTTTAACGTGTAATTACCCATCCCTAAACACATATGCCTTATAAATATCAATAGATGGGAAAATGATACTCAAATGACACTCAACATGCAAAATGGTGCTACAGTTGGATTGCCTTTCTTTAAAATTTTTAAAATTATTTTGTAAGTAAAAGTGGGCTAGGATTAACTGGAAATATAACAAGTGTCCACATATAATTCCAAGGTCAATTGGCAATTCAGTCAAACCAAAAGGGAGTTGTTCAGCTGCTGCATTTTTCTGCAGTCATTTTCTACGGTGTTTTAGCGTGTAATTTCCCATCCCTGAACACATATCCCTTAAAAATAACTATCAATGGACTTCCGGTCTGGACGCCATGGTGATAGCAACCTAACGCTGAAACTCCCAGACTCAATCCAAGGAAAACATCCTCAAAATCAGACCTAATGGATTTTTGGAAGATTAAAAATCAAAAGACAATAACACCATGCCTAACCACAAGCAGAAGAAACTGACATTCCCCAGGTCAGGACGCGCAGCGGCCGCAGAATCTGAACCGGAGGACCTCCGTTCAGAAGACGAGGACCTGGGCCTAGCTAACAAAAGGATTAGCTTGAAATCGCTATTTGACGAAATACGACGATTTCGGGCCGAATTTCTTGAATTCAGAGAGGATCTAAAAAGGGCGAACAGCAGAATGGACCAGGCCGAAAACCGAATCTTGGAAGCTGAAGAAAGAGTAAAAGTGCTTGAAGATTCTGTGCTGGATTTACACAGAAAACAGTCAAGGCTGGAGGCTAAGCTAACCGACCAAAAAGGAAGACAGAGACGAGATAACATCAGAATTCACGGTCTGAAAGAAGGAGCTGAAGATGGTTTCAACACAGTGGCGGAATGCGTGGAATCCTTATTGAGAGAGAAGTTGGATATTCCACAAACCACCGATTTGAAGATAGAAAAAGCCCATCGTACATTAGCCGCAAAGCCAGCCCCGGAAGCGCCCCCACGTTCTGTGGTGATGAGATTCGCCAATTTCAAAATAAAACAAGAGGTTGTAAGACAGGCTTGGCAGAAAAAAGGATTTATGCATCATGAGAGAAAAGTCTTCGTGGAGCACGATTACGCCCCTGAGGTTCTTAAAAAGCGACGGGAATATAACGATGCCAAAAAGGTTCTACGGGAACAGAATCTACGCTTTCAGACGCCATTTCCGGCGAAGCTAAGGGTCTTTTACGGGGAAGAGTCATGTCTCTATAATTCAGCGGAAGAAGCAACAACTGACATGGCAAGAAAAGGACTCCCGGTAACGGTGTTTAAACCCGCAGCGGATCTGAGCGAGAAAATCAGAGCTCAAACGTGGTCCACTCAGAGACCTTCAAAAACCACGGGCCAGCAGCGGGAAATCCAGCCCCAGAGCTACAAAGATAAGCTTTCCAGTTCCAGGAAGGAATAGCGACCTTTTTGTTTTTTTTGTTTTTTCTTTTCAGTCACTCTGCACTTCCACCCCCCCTCCTACAAGGTAACAAACATTAAAGGAGATGCAGAATCAGCATGTGGTAAAACCTTTCATGGAGCAGTTATAGCATTAGAAACAAATGTCTTCTTAATTTAAAGGGGAAAAAAAAAATCATGTTAAAATAGAAACGTAACAGTGACCCACATGTTCTCTCCACACTAACAAATACTGTATTAGAGTGAATGTTTGCTGTGATGGGGGTGGGAGGGTGCACACAATCTCATAGGGTATAGGCATAAAAAAAAAAAAAAAAAATCATTACAAATTCGGATTGGGATCTGAAATTCACGTTAAAAACATGGGACAACTTACAGGGGTAAGAGAGGGCCCTCAACACGTAACAGAGTTTGAGGAATTTCCCTCAGAGCCTACACTCCATCAGGGCTCGTACAGGGTCTTTAAAGAGACCCCAGCTCAGGAAGTTTTTTTGACAGTTTTTTGTTTTAAAGTTTCGTACACTATGTTCTTAATGTTTTTTATGTTCTTAATGTTCTTTCAGTTTCTGAGTAGCAAAAAAGAGGGCCACCACACTGTTATACTAAATAAGAAAATACAATGGAGAAACAGGGTGTAACCAAAATAGCCTCATATAATGTAAAAGGGATCCTGAATCCAGTTAAAAGATCCAAGATTCTACGCAAAATGAAAAAAGACAAAGCAGAAATAATATTTTTACAAGAAACCCACCCAACAGACGTGGAACACACTAAACTCAATAGACAAGGGTTTAAAATGATCTCTTCATCTTCATATAAATCAGGGAGGAGGAGGGGAGTAGCGACATTGATATCAACCAAAATTACATTTGAAAAAAAATCAGAACACAAAGATAAAGAAGGGAGGTACAGTTTGGTAACTGGGCGGCTAGAGGGAGAAGATATCACCCTGCTGAATGTACAGTATATGCACCACCAGGGGCTAAATGGAAATTTTATAAAAATGTATTCGACCTAATGATAACTAAAGCCCAAGGTTTAGTGATATGTGGTGGAGACTTCAATCTAAGACTGAATCCATACTGGGATGCGACAGGTAATTCTTTACATCAAAATAACACCCAAAATAAGAATACTCGGATGCTACTAAAAGAAATGGGAATCTGTGACTTATGGAGGGAATTCAACCCCAATGTAAAAGATTATACTTTTTATTCAACGCCACATTCATCTTACTCAAGGATTGATTACTTTTTTATGTTTAATAGAGACATTGGAAGAGTAAAAACATGTAAAATAGGACTGATGGATCTCTCCGACCACAGTCCGATCTATATGGACTTAAACATCCAAAAATACACAAATAATACATTTTCCTGGAGGTTGAATTCAAGTGTCCTGAAAGGACCACTGAAAGATGAATTGGAATCAGATATTCTCAGATATTTGGAAGAAAACGATAATGGAGAAGTATCTCCTTTAATACTGTGGGATGCGTGCAAAGCTGTAATAAGGGGAAAACTTATTGCAAAACTGGCAACCCAAAAGAAACTGAGACAAGAAAAACTAATCACACTAGAGTCAGAACTCAAGAACCTAGAAAAAGAACACAAAGACAACACTCATTCTAATGGCTCGCTCAAGATTAAAGAAATTAAAAATCAAATAAATGAGATCTACACAATAGAAATCCAGAAGAAACTTACATTTCTGAAACAAAAATACTATGAAGCAGGCAGTAAATCGGCAAAATTGCTAGCCTATAAATTGAGGAAACATCAAACGGAAAGAGCAATCTACAAAATCAGAGACCCAGTATCAAAGGAAATAAAATTCAGAATTCAGGATATTCTTAAAAGCTTCGAGAATTACTACAAGAACTTATACTCCCACAAAAAACATAAAAACGCATCCGAGACATTCCTAAACACATTAAACCTTCCCCAACTTATGGAATCACAAAATAAAACCCTACTGTCAGAAATACAACCTAAAGAATTGGAAAAAGCAATTATGAAACTTAAAGCTAACAAATCCCCAGGAGCAGATGGCTATACAGCAGAATGGTACAAAACCTTTAAACAGCAACTATCTCCTCTCCTCCTGAAAACATTTAACTACGTCCTCCACACAGGGGAAATCCCCCCTCCTGGAGAGAAGGGGTCATTGCAGTTATACCTAAACCCGAAAAGGATAAACTAGAATGCTCCAACTACAGACCAATCAGTGTATTAAATCAGGACTATAAGCTTTTTACCACTATCCTTGCCAAAAGGTTAGAAAACATACTGACAGACTTAATTCACTTAGACCAAACAGGTTTTATAAGACAAAGACAGACACAAGACAACATTCGACGCACTTTACACATAATTCATCATATAAAAAAATATAACTTAAATGCAGTCATATTGGGATTAGATGCTGAAAAAGCATTCGATTCGGTTGACTGGTCTTTCCTATACAGAATCTTATCCAGTTTCAATTTTCATAACAACTTCATTAGAACTGTACAGGCATTATATAAAAAACCAACAGCTAAAATAAGGATTAACGGCAATTTATCATCATCTTTTGAGCTGGAAAGAGGATGTCGTCAAGGCTGCCCCCTGTCTCCACTGCTCTTTGCAATCTTCATAGAACCTCTTGAGCCAATGGATAAGACAAAATCAAGAAATTCAAGGTATTACACTTGGTCAGAAGGAACATAAAATAGCACTCTTTGCTGATGACATTTTAATATACCTAGGACAGCCAGACACTTCTCTACCAGAACTAATCTCAGTTTTTTCAGACTATGGAGATTTATCGGGGTACAAATTAAACATGCATAAAACCCAAGTCTTAACATTCAACTATGACCCAAATCATTTTTCACTAAATGAACTCAAAACTAACTGGGAGTTGGAATCTATGAAATATCTGGGGGTCAATATCCCGAAACAACTCGACAAAATTATAACACTAAACTATGATCCACTGGTGACAAAAATAAAATCTGACCTAGCAAGATGGAATATGATACCATTCTTAGGTACTGCACAAAGAATTGAAGCAGCCAAAATGAATATACTTCCACATCTTCTATACCTTTTCCAAACAATACCGGTAGAACCTCCCAAAAAAACATGGCAGGAGCTGGACAGAAGGATCTCAAGATTCATATGGCAGGGTAAGAGACCTAGAATCAGATATAGAACCCTACAGCTAAACAAAGACAAAGGTGGGCTCGCGCTGCCAAATATCAGGGACTATTTTATAGCTGCACAAATTAAAACTTTAGTAGAGATATGTAACCCAGTCTACACTGCACAATGGAAGGAGATGGAATGCCAAATAACAAGTGACATTCCCCTACAGGCGATAATAGGGAACAATGCCTTAACTAAACTCTTGAATAACACTAACCCGTGGATAGAGACCCCGCTAAAAATTTGGTTTAAGATAGTCAGAGAGAATCAAGCTAAAGAGCCCTATCGACTTCTGCAATGGATTGCCTATGATCAAGACTTTACCCCCAATAAAACAGACACTAGATTTAAAAAGTGGAAAGAGAACGGACTGATAAAATATTACAATTTTTTTAAAGGGCAAACTTTAAGAAGTTTTGAAGATTTGAAAAAACAAGGTCTAGTAAATCAAGACCTTTACAGGTTCTTTCAGCTTAGACACCACACAAACAATATACTTAAAAAGGAGGATTTGGAAAGGGCCCAGTCAGGTGTTCTGAAGGTCTTCTTAATGGCATATAAAGGGATCCCAGGGATCAGATACATTTCTAAAATATACCAAGGTCTTCAAGACTTAAAAGGAGACAACACATCATATATAAAAGAGAGATGGGAAAAAGAGGGGAATTTCACTTTACAATTGGAAATATGGGAAAAGCTAAATAAACAGCAATGGAAAAGTACCTCATCCCTGCAGTGGAGAGAATTTGGATAGAAAAACTTGGTAAGATGTTTCAGAACACCTGCACAAAACAAATTTACCCATAAGGGGTTGAACTGTTGGCGCTTGTGTGGTGAAAAGACTGCAAATCATTTTCATGTGTTTTGGTCATGCCCAGTTATCCACCAATATTGGACCAACGTACAGACAATATTGGGGAAAATATTCAAAATAACAGTTCCCTTTTCTTTTGTAACTTTGTATTTGGGTTTACTACCGGACTCACTGGAAAGACGAGGAGATAAATATTTATTCAATGTTTTAATATTGGCAAGTAAAAAAGCCCTAACTAAAAAATGGATGCTGAAGGACTGTCCTACACCTGAAGATTGGATTAACGTGATTCAAGACATTTACTCGATGGAAAAGTTGACATTCGCACTGAGACAGGACATGGATGGGTTCTTGAACTTTTGGCAACCCTGGATCGCATATGTGTCTTCCATTAGACCTAATCTTTGACAAATACCATTTCAATAATGGTCCCGCTCTTTGTTCCAACGCTACTCAGTTGCTCTTTTACTTTTAATTACGTACTTAATTTTCTTAATTTTCTAATTTTTGCTGTTCTGTTTGTTTATTCATTTGTTTTTTTTAATTTAATTCTCCTTAATTTCACTTTTTCTTTCACTTTAAAAAAAAAAGGGGGGGGTGTTGTAATAACTATCCTACCAATGTTGTCAAATAGCAAAAAATAAGGGAACATGTGATGAAAATGTAAACAATGCAATGCTGTAATGACCTGTATACCCTTTACAAAAACTTTAAAAAAAATAAATAAATAACTATCAATGGGAAAATTATACACAAAAACAAGAATTTTACTACAGTTAAATTGGCTTTTTTTTTAAAGTAATTTAAATTATTTTGTAAGTAAAATAGGGCTATGATTAGTTGGAAACATAACGAGTATCCACATATAATTCCAAGGTCAATTACAAGGTTTTAGCATTTAATTAGTTGTCCCTTAACAGTTAAGCGTTATGAAAAACAGAGGAGACATAGATGAAAAGTGCACCCAATTTTATTTAAAAAACAAACGTTTGACATATGTATGCACATGAATGAGGCTCCATGCATGGACGCAATTTGTGGCACAAGTAGGTGAAAGTGTCCTCGGACATCCGGAAGTTCTGCAACCACAGTGTGCTTGAGAAGCTGGGGACAATATTCTCCCACCACTGCGAGCTACGGTTTACTGCCCAGGTCCATGGTCTGCAGCGTTGATTTTGCAACAACGCAGCCAACTAGAACACACACACAGCATACATATTAATACTGATAACCTGGCGACATCAAAATGCTGTACACAACAATGACATGACGATAAAATGACAATAGAAAGCATTAAATTACCAAAAACTGTTTCCTCGTGTGCTTGATGTTCCTGATGTGCTGGGTAATTAAGCTCTCTGCTTCATATTCCGCTGCTTGATATTCCCCAATGGCAACAACGAGTCTCTGGTACTGCCCCAACGTGTGTTCTCTCAATGCACGTTGTCTTCTCCTGTAAAACTCTCTTCTCCGGTTAAAAACATTCATTTATTGTGTTCAAAAGCCAGAGAAGAAGCAACGTGGAAATCCTCCGCTCCTATTCTTTGTTGTGAAGGATTAGGTCGCGTGCTTGACGTCAGCAGAGTGTGGCGCTGCCTCAATCCCGCCCACTACTGAGTTTACGCGGCTTTACAGGGTTGTAATGGATCAACAACACAGGGAGAAAGAAGTAGTGGAGAATCGAAACAAGTAAAAAAGAACTGTGACTATGGAAAAGAGCCTTAGTGAAGCCACTGACGTACTGTATATCTGTAACCTGTCTCTCCAAACAAGTATATTTCCCAGTGCAATGAAAATAGCCAAAGTAATTCCGATATACAAGACGGGTGACAGAGGGGAATTTTCAAACTATAGACCTATTTCACTATTGCCGCAATTTTCTAAGATACTTGAAAAAATATTCTGTGAGAGAATTGACAACTTTATAATGAAGAATAATTTATTGTGTGAGCAGCAATATGGGTTCAGACACAAGAGAACAACTGCATTTGCTCTAAAGGAATTTATAGAAAAAATACCAACTGCTGTTGAAAATAAAGAGTATTCCGTTGGGGTATTCCTGGATCTTAAAAAAAAAAAAAAAAACATTTGCTACCGTGGATCATGAATTATTGTTAAAGAAACTACAAAATTATGGTATTGGGGGGGTAGCACTGTCCTGGTTATGTAGTTACTTAAAGAAGAGATATCAGTATGTATGTGTTGGTAGCAAAAACTCACAGTTACTGAAGGTTACTTGCGGAGTCCCACAGGGTTCAGTTTTGTTATGCAGTGGAAGCAATTTGGAACAACTTTTGGATACGCTCGGAAAGGAATTAGGAAAGCTTAAACTGTGGTTTGATTCAAACAAATTAACGCTCAATTTAAGTAAGACAAAATTTATAATTTTTAACAACCATTACAACAACTTAGTATTTAAACTCAGTGTAAATGGTGTAGAGATTGAAAGGGTATCTGAAATTAAATTTCTTGGAGTAATAATTGATAATCAACTGTGTTGGAAGTCACATATTAATTATATTGAAGGTAAAATATCCAAATCAATCGCAATACTACACAGAGTGAAATATTTGCTGAATCAACCCACACTATATACTTTGTATCATTCATTAATACTCCCATACATGACATATTGTACTGAAGTATGGGGGAATACATATAAAACAAACATATATCCAATCTTTATGCTTCAGAAGTGAGCTATTAGAATAATAAACAAAGCTGCTTACAGGGAACCAACAAATCCACTTTTTCTTAAATTGAAAGCTCTCAAGTTGAAAGCTCTGGTTGATTTTAAAACTGCAGTGATTATGTTTAAAGTGAAGAATTTATCACTGCCCGCAAATATCCAAAAGTTGTTCCAAATAAGGGAGAAACAATATCATTTCAGAGGAACATGTATATTTCAAAAACCGTCAGTGAGAACTACCACCAAGCAACACTGTGTCTCAGTGGAAAGAGTCAGATTATGGAATGCTTTTGGACCTGAATTAAAATCATGTACAACGCTTGGACAATTTAAACAAAAACTAAAGGAAGAAATACTCCAAACATATATGCAAGATGACATGTAAAATCACATAAGGATTATCATATTCAGTCTGTGTTGTGATGTTGCTTAGTTTTTTGTCACATTTTGTTTTAGCTTTGTTCTGATTTGTAATCACTTATTTTATTTTCCTTTTGAATTCTTAGATGGAATATGGGTGGGCAATATAAGCTGTGGCTTCAGCCATTACCCATTTCGGATAACTTATGTTGAACTGTATAATCCGAGGAGTTATTGTTTAATTTGACCTTGTTAGACTACCCCCCCCCTTTGTTATATTATTCTGTTCCTTTCTTTTAATCTTTACATCTAAACTATCCGAAATAAAGATTCATTCACTTTTGTCAAAGGAAAAATAACTTTCATTGGTATATTTGGAACAGTCTTAAATTATGGAGGATTGTGCTTTTGCCTTAGTCACATTATCCATTACATTCTTTACGTGTTTGGCTATTTTACCATAGCAGCACAATGTACGTATGAGCCCCAGTCATTAGCTGTTGGACCCTAGGGATAAAATAAGTCAACATTTCTGTAATAAGTTATTGTCTAACAGCCACTTAAGTTGGTATTAATAATTAATAAATAAAATGCTGAATCTGTTAATTGTCACAGTTGGCTGAAGTTCTCCCTCTGACCACTTCATATTCTATGGCTGCTGCTCAGGTTTCTGCTCTTCACACAGACATTGTTAGGAGCAAAGTTGCAGCTATACTGCTGGTAGGAAGCAAAACCAACTTCAGACAGCACAGTGAAGCAATGGAGACCCTCTCTTCAGACAGGGTGGCCATCAGCAACCCAGAAGACATCACAGTCATTGTTGGATATTTCATCACAGTTATCAGTGTGGGGATTTGGGTAAGTATTCCTAAGTCTGTTTGTCATAGCGGCAATATTCATTGTTAAACACAAAGAACTGTTTCTCTGTGTATGTTCTAGTCCATGTTTCGGACCAAACGTGGAACAGTTGGAGGATACTTTCTAGCAGGGCGTACCATGAGCTGGTGGCCGGTGAGAAGAGCCTTTGTATTGTTTAAGTTCCTTTTCTCTGATTACTTTGAGTGTAAGTAATATTTTATAATATGCCATGCAAAGGTTGCTTTCCATTTTAGGAGAGAGCCTTAATTAATGTGAAGACCAGTGCTTTCCTCAAGATTTTCAATAGCATTGCAGGATTAGGCAAAATGCTGCTGTTTTGGTGTCTGTAGCATCAAAAGCTAATAGAGTAGTATAGGCTATAATGTCTTTGATGTCACAGTTTATTTTCCAACCCCAACTTGACGTTAGTTGGCCCTAGCACATTAGTTTGGGATTTAGCATTTCTAGGAAAAAACATAGTCCAACCTTAGGTTTCCTTCACAAGTTAGTTACTTGGCTCATAATAAACTGAAATTTAAAAGATAATGTGTTCAGTCAATATACATTGTCAGATCTTGGGCAGTATACTACAAAACTGTTAACGCTTTCATTATGCCTCGGTGAAAACGGAGGCATACGGTAATCACTCAATGCATCTGTGAGTGGATGGTTTTGTGTGTGTGTGGATCTGTCTGTCCGCCTGTCTCTCAGCTCACCCAGTCAAAATTAAGTGCAACTCAAGGCTTGATCATTGTATCGCCATATTTTCTCGACTTTTAATTTGCCAGAATTTCGAGATAAAGCTTTGTTTTTGAAGTAAACACAAATTTAACTCACCTGTACTGCCAATGGAGCTGGGAAAAAAGGTATTGTAATAACTATGCTGGGTCACTAGAGGTGGCAGTGCAACTTTTTTACAGCACAGCACAGCATGTCTTTTTACAACACATGGAGCTGAACTGTTATAAAATAGCAGTTACTGAAAAAATAAATAAATATTGAGCAACTACCCCATTTATTCATCACCTCAGTTGTTTTCACACTGGTCTTGCTGTTTAGTTTTGCAGAGGAATGACGAGGTAAAACTCATTAAAAACTCGCTTAAAAACCACAAGTCCCAACTTTCCTTGCCCGCAAATGGTCGCAGTGAACGACGCATGCGCCCGGAAACTCCTGCCAGAGGGAAGTACTGAGCAATCGACTAATACTGGGTGAACAAATGTCCGTCTTTTTGCCCATTTGTTTTCTTCCTCTGCCACTAAACAGTAAAAGCTCCTGTTCGTCTTGATTGTCATTGTATTCACGTACCTCCATCACTTCTGCCATTTAAAACGTCTGTCATCGTACTCTTCTTTTGTGTTTGGATTGCAGCAGTTCAAATCAGTTGGATGGCTCTTGGCTGCCGCCGACAGTACAGTACAAAGACCAGAATGTTTGTGTTATTTTCATCATTTACAAATAGAAATATTATCTAACCATCTATCAGACATACAGTACACAGGTATTTTTTTAAACATCACTTTTTATTTGTGGGTTTCAATTTATCTACAAACAAAATGCCGTTTTCAGGTACTAAAAAGGACTACAAAAAGCCCTTGTAGAAATAAAAGCAAAATATTTAAAATGAAAGACGTATTTTTTTAAACTACAAACATGGACCAATCACAATATGCTATGTCGTCAAAACAACTGTCCAGCCAATCATATTCTGCAATGTCATAAGCAGGCACAGGCCCCGAGCAGATCTAGCAGCCCGAGTACAGAAGGTACCTACACCACCAATAAGCGACTTCCGCATTACAAGTGCGCATGTGCGGACTATGTGAGTTCGAAGTTCACCAATACCAAACATTCCGGGAGCCGCATTGATTTTGTATAGAGACAGTGCTGCCGCACCTGAACAATTGTGTTTAAAGTGCTTCAAGCAATCAATCATTGTCATGCCAAGTGCACATTGTGCCGTAGTTAAGTGTGGGAACGGCATGTATCATCTGGAGCAGTGGAAAAAGCGAGCTTGCAGCATACATGCGTGTAACTTCGGGACTAGCTTGTGCACATGTCCGCCGCCATTCACATTATATACATTCCCCACGGAGCTGAAGGATCTGGATGGACGTAATTCTTGGATTAAAGCAGTAAGTCTGTGTTATAACATAATTAAATAGTGTTGTGTATTGTTCAAGTTCTAGCCTAATTGACACGATTAAGTAATTAAGGCCATTGATAAGTAGGCTGGTATAAAATAAAATTGCAAATCATTGAAAACATGTGGTACTTAAACTATAGTAGTATCGACCTATAGATCTAAGTAAGCGGGCTATGGCTTGTAGTGAAATTTACTCAAAATGACAAAACCAAAGCTGAGCTGTCAAACCACTCGCTTACCTTCTCTGTAGTTGTTTCGGAGTCTCGCAAGCAAGGGTGCTTGGTCCTTTGACAACAAAAAATCTGCTATGTCAGTATACATACGGGGGGGCATTTTGGCACAGCATCGATTTCCGTCTCCCAACCTTCCTTAAGTCCCAAGGGGTTGGGAATTGTCAGCATTTCACCCTCCACTTCAAACGTCAACAAGCTGGCATAGTCACGTTGAATCTGCTCGGATTCCTCGGCCATAGACAACACTATTGGCAATTTCTGCAACGTGGCTGCGAATGCAAGCGCAATGAGTTCATCCTTGCGTTTGCGGGTACAACCGGGAAGTCCCCTACGCATACAATATGCTCGTAGATCAGCCACTTTCCATAACTTAAATGTATCGATAGAGCATTTTTCATTCAAGTTTAGATTAACCGCCGCCATTTTTGGTGGTTTGCTTAGTATGTGCAATCCCGTGATGCTTTGTGCGAGCTGAGATGCGAAAGTCGCTTATACTGGGTGAACAAATGGCCGTCTCAGTGTTGCCAGCTTGGCGACTTTTCAAAATCCTCTTGGTGATTTTTTTGTCAAAACCGACTAGCGACAAATCTTGCAACATTTTCTGGTGTTATTGGAGACTGACGTGAAAGTGCTATTTACGTGTCCACCTAGATGTGCGTTTTCACGCTTCCCATTCATTGTCTATGTAGCACGCCCCGCATGCACTCTGGTAGCATGATGTCAAGAAACCCGAGGTGTTGCTTGGAGGTACCTGCACCTCCTCCTCCTGAATCCCCGCTTAGATCCATAATACGAAATGAGGAGCAGGCGCATGGAGCCGATTGCTTCACAGAGCTTTTAAAGTGGTGGTTGTTAGTAAAAAGTAAATGCATATTTGGCAATTACACATTTATTTCTCGCCTCAACCGTTTTCAGAAAAGTGTTTTGCTTTTTACTTTTGAAGATATAGGCAAAACTTTAATGTCCAGAAGCATCACAAACAGACTCGAGCAGCTCACCCACCGGGAGTCACGTGACCAATCACGTGCAAGCCCTGCAGGTCAGGGAGAGCAGAGCGGGTTGGGGTAGATGGGAAAAAGCTCATCAAACTGCACTTTTGTAGCCAAAAGTACTGCTTGAAGATTGGCCAAAGTTCTTTGACCAGTCACAGTGATACTCTCCATGCATTTTGTGGCTACAGAGTATTGGGCTCATGACTCTTGGCTGCTTATGCCCCCTCCACGCTCCTGATGGATCCCAAGGCAGAAGAGGTGCGGGGAACAGATGCCTAGTGTGGTGTAATTGAGTTATTTGGAAAAGAACTACAAAGTCGTGGGGGAATGACGTCAGGGGGGCGACTGGCGGGAGAGTGACAGACTAGCAGCGAGGTTGACATGATTCAATAAAAAAGTGATGTTAAAAACTACAGTTGGGGACTTCTGGTCTGGACACCATGGTGATAGCAGCTTAACGCTGAAGCTCCCAGACCCCATCCGTGAAAATACCATGAAAATCAGATTTAACGGATTTATGGAAGAGTGGAAATCAAAAGACAAAGACATTATGCCTAAAGGAAAACAGAAGAGATCGACATTTACCAGGCCAAGACGCGCATCGGCCGGAGAATCTGACCTAGAGGACAACAACCACTCGGAAATAGAGGAGCAGAATGAGGCTAGCAACACGGTTAGCTTAAAAACGGTACTTGAAGAATTAAGAGAATTTTGCCGAGAATGTTGGGCCGAATTTCGTGAAATTAAAGACGAAATAAAAAGGACAAACAATAGAGTGGACCAGACTGAGGACCGAATCATGGAAGCAGAGGAAAGAATAAAAGGGCTGGAAGAAACCATGCTGGAATTACTTAAACGACAGACAAGACTGGAGGCTAAGCTAACCGACCAGGAAGGAAGACTAAGAAGGGACAACATAAGAATTCATGGTCTGAAAGAAGGAGTCGAGGACGGTTTCAACACAATGGCTGCATGCGTGGAAACCATACTGAGAGAGAAGTTGGAAATTCCCCAATCCACCGATTTGAAAATAGAAAGGGCGCACCGTTCATTAGCCCCAAGGCCGTCGGTGGAAGCTCCCCCACGATCGGTGGTGGTGAAGTTTTCCAACTTCAGAACAAAAGAAGAGGTTTTGAGACTGGCTTGGCAGAAAAAAGGATTTATGCACCAAGAAAGAAAAGTCTTTGTGGAGCATGACTACGCCCCGGAGGTCCTTAAAAAGCGTCAGGAATACAATGACACTAAAAAGGTACTAAGAGAGAAGAAACTGCGCTTTCAAACTCCACTTCCGGCGAAGCTTCGGGTTTTTTACGGAGAAGAGACGTGTCTCTACAACTCGGCGGAAGAAGCAACCAGGGATATGGCGAGAAGAGGGCTCCCGGTACCGGTGTATAAACCTGCAGCAGACCCGATCGAAAGAATCAAGGCTCAAACGTGGTGCACACAGAGACCCTCAAAATCCACGGGCCAGCAGCGGGAAACCCAGCGCCAGGGCTATAAGGAAAAACTGGACGCTTTCAGGAGGGGATAACGATATTTTTATTCAATCTGCGCATCCAAACCTCCTCCTACAGGGTAACAAACATTAAAGGAGATGCAGAATCAGCAAGTATGAAGTGGTAAAACATTTCATGGAACAGTCATAATATTAGAAACAAATAAGTCTTTAAAAAAAAAAAGAAAAAACTTGTTAAAATAGAAATGTGACAATGAACCACATGAACTCTCCACACTAACAAATACTGTATTAACGTGATTGTTTGCTGTGATGGGGGTGGGAGTTTGCGCACAATTTCATAGGGTATAGGCATAAAAAAAAAAAATCATTACAAGTTCAGATTGGGATCTGAAATTCACGTTAAAAACATGGGACAACTTACAGGGGTAAGAGAGGGCCCTCAGCACGTAACAAAGTTTGAGGAATTTCCCTCAGAGCCAACGCACCATCAAAGCTCTTCTAAGGTCGCTAAAAAGACCTCAGTTCAGGAAGACCTTTTGACAGTTTTTTGTTTTAAAGTTTTATATACTATGTTCTTAATGTTTTTTATGTTCTTAATGTTCTTTCAGTTTCTGAGTAGCATAAAAGAGGGCCACTACACTGTTATACTAAATAAGACAATACAATGGAGAAACAGGGTGTAACCAAAATAATCTCATATAATGTAAAAGGGACCCTGAATCCAGTTAAAAGATCCAAGATTCTAGGCAAAATGAAAAAAGACAAAGCAGGAATAATATTTTTACAGGAAACCCACCTAACAGACTTGGAGCACACTAAACTTAATAGACAAGGGTTTAAACTGATCTCTTCGTCTTTATATAAGTCAGGGAGGAGGAGGGGGGTAGCGACATTGATCTCAACCAAAATTATATTTGAAAAAAATTCAGAACACAAAGATAAAGAAGGGAGATTTAGCATGGTACTTGGTCGGCTAGAGGGAGAAGATATCACCCTGCTGAATGTATATGCACCTCCAGGGGCTAACTGGAAATTTTATAAAAATGTATTTGACCTAATGATAACTAAAGCCCAAGGTTTAGTGATATGTGGTGGAGACTTCAATCTAAGACTGAATCCATACTGGGATGCATCAGGTAATTCTCCACATCAAAATAACACTCAAAGTAGAAAAACTCGGATGCTACTAAAAGAAATGGGAATCTGTGACGTGTGGAGGGAATTCAACCCCAGTGTAAAAGATTACATATTTTACTCAGCACCACATTCATCATACTTAAGGATTGACTATTTTTTTTATGTTTAATAGAGACATTGGAAGAGTAAAAACATGTAAAATAGGACTGATGGATTTCTCTGACCACAGTCCGATCTATATGGACTTAAATATCCAAAAATACACAAATAATACATTTTCTTGGAGGTTAAATTCAAATGTGCTGAAGGGACCACTGAAAGTTGAATTGGAATCAGATATTCTCAGATATTTGGAAGAAAATGATAATGGAGAAGTATCCCCTTTAATACTGTGGGACGCATGCAAAGCTGTAATAAGGGGAAAGATTATCGCAAAACTCGCACTCCAAAAGAAACTGAGACAAGAAAAACTAATCACATTAGAGTCAGAACTTAAGAAACTAGAAAAAGAGCACAAAGACAACACTCATTCTAATGACTCGCTCAAAAGTAAGGAAATTAAAAAACAAATAAATGAGATCTACACAATAGAAATCCAGAAGAAACTTACATTTCTGAAACAAAAATACTATGAAGCAGGCAGCAAATCGGCAAAATTACTAGCCTATAAATTGAGGAAACAACAAACGGAGAGAGCAATCTACAAAATCAGAGACCCAGTATCAAAGGAAATAAAATTCAGAATTCAGCAAATTCTTGAAAGCTTCGAGAATTACTACAAGAACTTGTACTCCCGCAAAAAACACAAAAACACATCCGAAGCCTTCCTAATTACATTAAGTCTTCCCCAACTTACTGAGTCACAAAATAAAAAACTACTGTCAGAAATACAACCTAAATAATTAGAAAAAGCAATTATGAAACTTAAAGCTAACAAATCCCCAGGAGCAGATGGCTATACAGCAGAGTGGTACAAAACCTTTAAACAGCAACTATCTCCTCTCCTCCTGAAAACATTTAACTATGTCCTCCACACAAGGGAAATTCCCCCCTCCTGGAGAGAAGGGGTCATTGCAGTCATACCTAAACCTGAAAAGGATAAACTCGACTGCTCCAACTACAGACCAATCAGTGTGTTAAATCAGGACTATAAACTTTTTACCGCTGTCCTTGCCAAAAGATTAGAAAATATACTGACAGACTTAATTCATTTAGACCAAACAGGTTTTATAAGACAAAGACAGACACAAGATAACATTAGACGCACTTTACACATAATTCATCAAATAAAAAAAATATAATTTAAATGTAGCCATATTGGGATCAGATGCTGAAAAAGTATTTGATTTGGTTGACTAGTCTTTCCTATATAGAATCTTATCCAGTTTCAATTTTCATAACAACTTCATTAGAACTATGCAGGCATTATATAAAAAACCAACAGCTAAAATAAGGATTAACGGTAAATTATCATCATCTTTTGAACTGGAAAGAGGATGTCGTCAGGGCTGCCCCTTGTCTCCACTGCTCTTTGCAATCTTCATAGAACCTCTGAGCCAATGGATAAGACAGAATCTAAAAATTCAAGGTATTATACTTGGTCAGAAGGAACATAAAATAGCACTTTTTGCTGATGACATTTTAATATACCTGGGGCAGCCAGACACCTCTTTTCCAGAACTAATCTCAGTTTTTTCAGAGTATGGAGAGTTATCAGGGTACGAATTAAACATGCATAAAACCCAAATTTTAACATTCAACTATGACCCAAATCAATATTTACTAAGCAATTTCAAAACTAACTGGGAGATGGAATCTATGAAATATCTGGGGGTCAATATCCTGAAACATCTCAACAAAATTATAACACTAAACTATGATCCACTGATGGCAAAAATAAAATCTGATCTGCAAGATGGAATATGATACCATTCTTGGGTACTGTGCAAAGAATTGAAGCAGTCAAAATGAATATACTTCCACGTCTTCCATACCTTTTCCAAACAATACCGGTAGAACCTCCCAAAAAAACATGGCAAGAACTGGACAGAAGGATCTCAAGATTCATATGGCAGGGCAAGAGACCTAGAATCAGATATAGAACCCTACAGCTAAACAAAGACAAAGGTGGGCTTGCGCTGCCAAATATCAGGGACTATTTTAAAGCCACGCAAATTAAAACTTTAGTAGAGATATGTAACCCAGACTACACTGCACAATGGAAGGAGATAAAATGCCAAATAACAAGTGACATTCCCCAACAGGCGATAATAGGGAACAATGCCTTACCTAAACTTTTGAATAACACTAACCCATGGATAGAGACCCCACTAAAAATTTGGTTTAAGATAGTCAGAGAGAATCAAACTAAAGAACCCTATCGATTATTGCAATGGATTTCCTATGATCAGGACTTTACTCCTAATAAAACAGACACTAGATTTAAAAAGTGGAAAGAGAACGGACTGATAAAATATTACAATTTTTTTAAAGGGCAAACTTTAAGACGTTTTGAAGACTTGAAAAAACAAGGTCTAGTAAATCAAGACCTTTACAGGTTCTTTCAGCTTAGACACCACATAAACAAAATACTTAAAAAGGAGGATTTGGAAAGGGCCCAGTCAGGTGTTCTGAAGGTTTTCTTAATGGTATATAAAGGGATCCCAGGGATCAGATACATTTCTAAAATATACCATGGTCTTCAAGACTCAAAAGGAGACAACACATCATATA
Source organism: Pholidichthys leucotaenia (assembly GCA_020510985.1). NCBI lineage: Eukaryota > Metazoa > Chordata > Actinopteri > Cichliformes > Pholidichthyidae > Pholidichthys > Pholidichthys leucotaenia. The sequence goes on from CM035847.1 coordinate 118,577,339, forward strand.
TAAAAGAGAGATGGGAAAAGGAGGGGAATTTCACTTTACAACTGGAAATATGGGAAAAGCTAAATAAACAACAATGGAAAAGTACTTCATCCCTGCTGTGGAGAGAATTTGTATGGAAAAATTTGGTAAGATTTTTCAGAACACCTGCACAAAACAAATTTACTCGTAAAGGGTTGAATTGTTGGCGCTTCATATATTCATATATTTATTCCATCCAGCTACAATGCTCTGCACTGTGTGTCTGTGTGTGTGTGTGTATATGTATATATTTTATAGTAATATGTACATATGTATATTAGCTGCTCTTGCTTGCTTGTTTTTTTTTTCTTGCCTTCTGATTGTTGCTCTGAGTGTTGCTATCCCTATGCTGTTGCAATCCTGGAATTTCCCCGTTGTGGGACTAATAAAGGCTTATCTTATCTTATCTTGTGTGGTGAAACGACTACAAATCATTTTCATGTGTTTTGGTCATGCCTGTGGCTTATATATTTATACCTGCATGTGTATAAGCACAAAGACACGTTTGAGGTTACATACGTGGTTGACCTCACGCCCTAGAAGAGGACAAGGGGCCTGGACCGCCTGCGGAGAACACCTGGACATGGAGACGCGGCGGCAGAGGCCTGAAAGGACTTCCTGACCACCTGAGGCCAGGTGGGAGACTGAAGGACACGGAGGGGGGTTAGAGGCGAGAGGGGGATGTAACAAGGATGTGTGATTAAGCCTTTGTTGTCACTGAACTGTCCCAGTTCACTTCCGCCCTCCCAAGAGAGCAGACGCTTTTTCCTTCTCTCTTGCTCTGACTTTTTTTTTCCTTCCTCCCCAACTACTGGATCCCAGCTTGCTGTTGTCTGTCTGCGTCTAACTGCGACCGTCGAAAGAAAGAAATTATGGAGTTAATAAGCTGGGCTTTGAACACAATTGACACCATTTTTTCAACAAGGAAAAGTGCTCCGGGGGAAGCTGTCTGCCCCGCAGGAACGGCTCCAGCGGGCTATTTACGTGACACAAGTAATTGGAAGATCTTGTGTCTCACTAATCTCTCTATCGAAGATATTGAAGATTTGTATGTCTTCGTGATAATGGTGATCGGGATCTTTCTGATTGGAACTGGGATTGTCCTGGTGTACCGCAAATTGCTGAAGATGGATACAACCTATCAAAATGCTGGCCAGGCAAGGTGCATCTGTCAAATTGAAAAATTGGAGAAGACCCTGATAGCGACAAATGGAGAACTGTCTCGGAAGGTGGATTACATCATGGTCTCGCTTAGGTCTTTCCACGATGGATTTAAAGCCCCGCAATGAAGGATTAAGTACTGAATCTACAGAAGAAATAAAAAGCCTTCTCTGTGATCAGTCCGATTTGGCTCAATTTCCCCATGAAAATTCCTCCTGGCTGTCTGCAGTCTGTGTTTTCAAAATCATCGAGCACAAGGCCTTGGACAGCCATCTGGACAGCCTGCCCAGATAAGGACGATCGGCGGCAGCCAGACAAAACATCTCCTGCCAAGTGCCCTTGTGTTCTCTTATTATCATCAACATTGCTTCAACAGCGCACACACATTGATCCATGAACTGAATAAAGACACACACACTGCTCTCTTGTGTCTTGTGTCTTGTGAATCCTGTCTAGCGTATGTGCATCGAGAGCTTTTTTTTTCCTTGTAATCATAATATTGATTGATTATGCAACCAGTATTCTGAATCAATGATTTTTTTGCTCCTTCCTATTGTTCCTCGTATTATTCTTATTCTTATGCTACCTGTACCCTCTATCCTGTTGGCAGGCGCGTCCCCGATGCAGCCGTGTCACTGGAAATGCAGGTTCATTTTCTGTGTCAAGTCAAATTCTCTCGTATGTTATCAGTGATCTGTTAATGTACTTGGCAATAAATCTTTTCTGATTCTGATTCTGATTCTGATATAAATAGAGAGGTCCTGACTGCGTTCAGTCTCTTATGTTTCTGAGAGATTTGATGGGGATGTGACTTCATGAATAAAACCTGAATTATGAAACTATTCAGCTTCTTCATTTCACGCTCCCCGCATTGGTGACCAGTTACGTGAATATGGATGAACAGACGGCCCAAGCGAACGCCGTCGCCATCAAACTACCAGAGTTCTGGCAGAATGACCCGAATTCGTGGTTCCTCCATACCGAGGCGCAGTTCGCGCTTGCAGGAATGACGGACAACACTAAGTTCTACCACGTCATCGCCAAACTCGATCCCCGCACTACGGGATGCGTGCGGAGTGTAGTACAGCAGCCGCCCGCCGACGACAAATACGGCGAGTTGAAGGCTGCCCTCATCGAATGTTTCGCGCCCTCAGCCGAAGAGAGGGCCAAGAGGCTCATCGCTATGTACGGCCAAGGAGGGCGCAGACCGATCGCCCTGATGGAGGACATGCTTCACTTGAGGGAGTCAGACAACGACAACTTCCTCTTCAAACAAATCTTCCTCAGCAACCTCCTGACGCACACGAGAGGGACTCTGTCCACCATGCGTGGTGAGACTCAGCGGGATTTCCGTGCGATGGCCCGGGAAGCGCAGCGGCTCCTCAACTCCTGCAGCGAGCAGGCGACCACAGCTGCAGCGGCAGATCTCAGCGCGGCGACCCCGGGTAAGGAGGAGCCGGAGACGACCGGGCTGTACCCACCCACCATGGCAGCGGCGCGGCCACGACGCAGCGGAGGAGATGGCCTCTGTTTTTATCACCGGCGTTTCGCAGAGAAGGCACACAGGTGTGTGCCGCCGTGCAGTTACAAGATCTCGGGAAACTTCAAAGCCGAGAACCGGTAGCAGCTTCGGCTCTCGGCGAGGCAAATAAGCTGCTTTACATCAAGGATGAGAGCTCCGGGCGGCACTTCCTCATAGACACCGGGGCTCAGGTGAGCTTCATCACCCCGACCTACGCTGACCGGGTGGCTGGCCCCCGCGGCGACGGGGCAACTGCGGCGAACGGCTCGAGCATCAACACCTACGGAGAAAGGACTTTGTCTCCGTCTTTACACGGCCGCGCTTATGAATGGACCTTCATCATAGCGGCAGTGAGCTTCAACATGTTAGGTGCTGATTTTCTGTGTTCACATAATTTGCTAGTTGATCTTGCCAACAGACGCTTAGTAAATGCACTGTCTTTTGATTCTATCCCCTGTGCAGCTCGAGTGTCTCTGCCACCAGTGCAGACCAACGTCGCCACAGCAGGGGGTAAGTTGAACGCATTCCTCACCCGGTTCCCAGCGCTCACCATTCCTACTTTTTCGGCAACAGTTGCGAAACACGGGGTGGAGCATTTTATCACTACAGTGGGCCCCCCCGTCTTCACTAAAGCTCGCCGTTTAGATGCGGCTAAACTCTCCATTGCGCGCGAAGAGTTCACCAGCCTGGAAAAGCTGGGCATTATTCGCCGTTCGAACAGCCCGTGGGCTTCGCCACTACATATGGTCCCTAAAGCCGACGGCTCCTGGAGACCTTGCGGCGACTACCGCAGGCTAAATAACGCCACGGCGCATGACCGCTACCCAATTCCGCACATTCAAGATTTCTCGGTGCATCTAGCGGGGGCGCGCATTTTTTCTAAAATAGACCTGGTCCGCGGTTACCATCAGGTGCCAGTCCGGCCCGAAGATATCCCTAAAACAGCGGTAATAACCCCTTTCGGGCTTTTTGAATTTTTGCGCATGTCTTTTGGCCTCAAAGGCGCCGCACAAACATTCCAGCGCATGATGGATGCTGTGCTGCAAGACCTAAACTTCGTGTTTGTCTACCTCGACGACATTTTGGTCGCTAGTTCTTCAGAGGAGGAACACGAAAAACACCTCATTACCGTTTTTCGGAGGTTGGGGGAGCATGGGTTAATAATTAATCCGGCCAAGTGCCAGTTTGGCGTGGCGCAGATCGATTTTTTGGGGCACCGCGTCTCCCCAGAAGGGGCGATCCCGTTACCGGACAAGGTGCGCGCAGTGGCAGATTTTCCCCGCTCACAAACGGTCAAATCATTACAGGAGTTTTTGGGGATGGTAAATTTTTATAACCGTTCTCTACCCCGCGCAGCGCAGCTCATGCAACCATTGTACGCCGCGCTCAAAAAACAAAAACTCTCCAATCTGGTCGAGTGGTCCCCGGAGCGGGAGCGCGCATTCGCGGAGGTAAAAAAAGCCCTGGCTGACGCCACACTGCTCGCTCATCCAGATCCTTCGGCCCGCATAGCCCTTACTACAGATGCATCAGATGTCGCCATAGGGGCGGTCATGGAACAGCATGTCGCCGGGGACTGGCAACCACTGGCGTTTTTTAGCAAATCCTTGAACGATACCGGGCGTAAATACAGCACTTTTGACAGAGAGCTGTTAGCGCTTCATTTGGCCACCCGCCATTTCCAGTTCTGGCTGGAAGGTCGGCGTTTCACTGCGTTTGTGGACCATAAACCACTCACTTTTGCGATGTCTAAAGTTTCAGAGCCTTGGTCAGGTCGGCAGCAGAGGCAACTGGCCGCAATTTCGGAGTTTACCACTGATATTCAACACGTAGCGGGTAAACTCAACGTAGTGGCAGACTGCCTCTCACAACACCGGTGCGCGCGGGTGTGGAGCATGCTCCCGCGGCCGCAGGACAAAATGACAGCGCGGGAGCGTGCGCGGCCCCAGTTCACGTGGGGATCGATTACGCAGCTATGGCGGCAGAGCAGGGCACAGATGCGGACGTGCGCGCGCTCCAGTCTGGACCAACAGGGTTAAGGCTGGAGAGCAGGTGTTTGCAAACCGGTATGCCCCCCTTAATCTGCGACGTATCGACGGGGCGACCACGCCCGGTAGTCCCAGCCGCGTGGCGCTGCCGCGTTTTTGACTCGGTTCACTCTCTCGCGCACCCGGGAGTGCGCGCGTCTGTGAAAATGGTGGCAGAGAAGTTTGTTTGGCCGAGCCTGCGCAAGCACGTGAAAGAGTGGGCAAAGACCTGCATGGCCTGCCAGCGGGCCAAAATCCATAAACACACAAAAGCTCCATTAGAACCGTTCCAAATCCCGGCCAGGAGGTTCGACCACGTGCATGTCGACCTCGTGGGCCCCCTACTGTTGTCGCAGGGGTTCACACATCTTTTGACAATGGTGGACCGAACCACACGTTGGCCGGAAGTGGTTCCTCTAACTTCAACCACGGCTGCAGAGGTGGCTCGAGTTTTTTTAACGGCCTGGGTAGCGCGTTTTGGGGTCCCATTGGACATTACGTCAGACAGGGGACCTCAGTTTGTCTCCGAGCTTTGGTTGGCGATGGCCAGCAGCTTGGGGACAACAATCCATTGCACTACCGCGTATCACCCCCAGACTAGGGATGGGCATAATTTACCGATTAACCGATAATTGATCATTAAGAATTTCACCGAGGAAGTTCATTTTCGTCGACAAACCGTTTTTTTTTTTTTTAAACAATCCGACGTTATTAGGCCTAGTGCACGGCCGTCCTCAAACAATGCAATGGCAAAATTTGGGCACCAGGGGGCAACATTACACCATCGCCGTACCCTGGCGTGCCTCAGTTGATACATGCGGGCTTCCGTAGGGCAATCGCCAAATCATGAAGCGGTTACGGCGAAGTGTTGCGTGGGACCATTTCAATTTAAAAAATGACCAGGTGTACTGCAATCACTGCAATGCAGCATACAAATATACCTCATCGACAGGGTCCATGGAACACCCTTATTACGCGAAGAAACCGCCAACAGTGGTTGCGCGCTGAGTAATGGCGGTCGTGAAGATTCTTTTTTTTTTTTTTCAGAAACTTTATTGAGAAGGTCATGAAGATTCGGTGTACACACGTCGAGGGAAGCTGCAGGAGGCGGCGTAGTGGCTCGACGGGAAGACTATTTCGCACAAAATGGCACAAGAGAACAGCAAAAAGTTCTGCGCGGCTAGACTAAGTAACACGAGCGATAGAGCAATGAATGCGGTCTTCGTTTGTTGGGTGGCCGCTCGGCAGGGACAGAAGCTGGGTAAAACGTCTCGGCCAATCAGCTTGCGGGGTGAAACGTCTCGGCCAGTCAGCTTGCGAGATTCCCGAGCCGAGCCAACGAGAACAGAGAGAGGGCTCTCCGTGCTGATTCCTGATGTTCTAATGTAGTCTACCTGCCTTGTTACGTACCTAAAAATGTTAATGATTAACCGATTATTAATCATTAATTCTCCCGACGATCGGTGAAGAAAATTTCACCGAATGTCCATCCCTACCCCAGACTAATGGTTTATGCGAGCGTTTTCATAGGTCGTTGAAAGCAGCCCTCAGAGCGTCGCTTACGGATGGAGATTGGGTAAACAAACTACCATGGGTCTTATTGGGGTTGCGTTCTGCGCCCAAGGAGGATCTGAATGCCTCCCCAGCAGAGTTAGTGTTTGCACAACCCCTCAGGCTGCCCGGTGAGTTCTTACCAGCGCATCCAGGGCCGGAGCGCCTCCCAGCCCTGAGGCCACTAAGCGGCACGGAAGCAGACATGCTCCCGGGCCCCGTTCATCACACTTTTCCGCGGGTTTTTGTTCCCCAGGCTTTAAAGAATGCCGAGTTCGTTTTTGTTAGACATGACGCTTTAAAACCGACCCTCCGGCCACCATATGATGGACCATTTAGAGTGCTGGAAACCGGTGATAAGCAGTTTGTGCTAGATTTAGGAGACAGGAAAGAGACAGTCAGTATTGACAGACGTAAACCTGCTTTTGTGATGAACGATGAGTCTGTACGAGTGGCGAGAGCACCTCGGCGGGGTAGACCCCCCAGGGACCATGTCTCGGCCCCCCCGCAGGGGTCAAATAACCATTCTCTTCCTCAGACTGCAGATTCCTTGCAGGACAGTGCCGCTGAGACGGTGAAACCTGCGTACAGCAGATTCGGAAGACGGTTGAAATCCAGACGACGTACAGACTGATGTTTGATGAAATCATGTGGTATAAGCTATGCTGTTGGTGTTATCACTGAAATTTTTGATCAGGTTGTATAGACTATGCTGTGAGAGTTATCACTGAGATGTTAATGTGATCATGCTGTGTAGGCTGTGCTGTTGATGTGGTTCCTGAATTTTCTTTTTAATATGAGCATGTAGTATAGTTATGCCATTCATACCATCCTGTATAATTTTTTTCCTTTTTTTTTTGGAAACCCGAATGTATGACAGCCTGACATCCCTGTACACCAGACAAGTACAGAGGATGGCCGACTCAATTTTAAATGATGACTCCCACCCTTTGCACTGCAACTTTCAGCTTCTTCCCTCCAGACGGAGGTTTGCTGTCCCAAAAAGTAGAACCCAGCGCTACAAAAACAGCTTTGTCCCTGCTGCTGTCAAAGAGTTGAACAAGCTATAAAAATTATATTGTACATATTTTATATTTACCTATTTTGTAAGATGTGTGCCTGTGTTTGTGTCTATGTTGAATGTAATTAGTGGCTTGTAATTATGGATGTCACCAACTGCAAAACAAATCTACCTACGGGTACAAATAAAGTAACCTGAACCTGAACCTGAACCTGTATGGTCCATTCTTCGGCGTTTGGGGGGGGGCTGTGGCTTATATATTTATACCTGCATGTGTATAAGCACAAAGACACGTTAGAGATTACATACGTGGTTGACCTCACGTCCTAGAAGAGGACAAGGGGCCTGGACCGCCTGCGGAGAACACCTGGACATGGAGACGCGGCGGCAGAGGCCTGAAAGGACTTCCTGACCCCCTGAGGCCAGGTGGGAGACTGAAGGACACGGAGGGGGGTTAGAGGCGAGAGAGGGATGTAACAAGGATGTGTGATTAAGCCTTTGTTGTCACTGATATAAATAGAGAGGTCCTGACTGCGTTCAGTCTCTTATGTTTCTGAGAGATTTGATGGGGATGTGACTTCATGAATAAAACCTGAATTATGAAACTATTCAGCTTCTTCATTTCACGCTCCCCACAATGCCCAGTTACCCACCAATACTGGACCAATGTACAGACAATATTGGGGAAAATATTCAAAGTAACAGTTCCCTTTTCTTTTGTAACTTTGTATTTGGGTTTACTACCCGAATCACTGGAAAGACGAGGAGAAAAATACTTATTCACTGTTTTAATATTGGCAAGTAAAAAAACTCTAACTAAAAAATGGATGTTGAAAGACTCCTACACCTGAAGATTGGATTAACATGATTCAGGACATTTATTTGATGGAAAAGTTGACATTTGCTCTGAGACAGGACATGGATGGGTTCTTGAACTTCTGGCAACCCAGGAACGCATATGTGTCTTCCATCAGATCTAATCTTTAACCCCTTGCACTCCGGGCAATTTTCCTAAAAATGCCAAAAAATAACGTGCCCAAAGTAAATCGAAAGCTGTTATTCAACCCTTTGCAGCATCTTCATGGGGTTGGTCTCATTTAAAAGAAAACACTTTGAATTTTTTGGCAAAAAAAACCATAATCTCTCTACGTGCTCCGGCCACTGAGTTACAGTCATCTAAACATACTGAACTTGAAGAAAATAAATTTGGACACTGTTTTTTTGGATACAAATGCTTGCAAATAACACACAGCTGTCCGATCCAGCTGAAAAATGCAACAGAAATGTAGAACCAAGTATTATCAAGCTGAGATCCAAATTTGGTAACAATACCACAAAAAATGAATATTTTACACAGCTTTGTTCTCAGGTTGTTCCCAGGCGTTTTGGAACTGTGCCAAATTGTGCCAAATGGCACAGTTTGAAAAAACGTCTGTAACTTTTGAATAATTCAATGTAGAATCTTCATTTTGGGCTCTAATGAAAGGTCACACTCAGGGCTGTGTCTGTATGTGTGTGTGGGGGGGGGGGTCATCCCCCCCCCCCCGCTACCAAGGATGGAGTTCGGCCCTCGCTACATGACGGATTACACTCGTTGCATGTTTCCACAGCAACGCTGTCACAGCGGCTTCCCCCCCCTCGCTACTGTGTGTGTGTCGGGGGGGTTGTCCCCCCCACCCCCCCGCTACAGAGGACGGCCATCGCTACATGAAGGAATAGACTCATATGTCTATGTGACGACCGCTGCGCAGTCAGCGCGGCTTCCCCCCGCAGACCGGGGGCGTTCGGACCGTGAACGCCCCCCCCCGCTCCTCTTCTGCAGCACGGGGGGGGTGGGGGACGTTCACGGTCCGAACACAGCAAATGAACCGTTTATCGCGGCGCACGAAGTACGAAGTGCGTGCGCCGTACAGTTGTAATTTACCGATCGGTCAAAAGTCATTTTTGGATTACAGTTTTCAGGGAGAAATAATAATTTAGCTTATAACACCTTACCTCTTCACAGCAGCAGAGTCCTGGCGAACTTCTCTTCCCCATTGTCAGACAAACGCGACGCTGGTCCGCTCGTGGATCCCGATCAAAACATAATTCCAATATTGCGGTTTTGGTGAATGATTTACGACCTTTGTCGTCGGCCTCCGTCGGTCTATGATGATGGAAGAGAATCCTAAACGTCTATTCTGCTGGAATGAGTGCAGGTCCCACTTGTGGGTGTTCTCCATGCTGCGGGGTCTGTAGCAGATTCGTCCAGCGTCCTTTGTTTTCATCTGCTGCAGCAGTAAATCTCTCTTCACCCAGCCTGAATTTCTATGCTTCAATTGGCTCCTGCATTCACAGTAGGCAGGTCCTCCTTCCTAGGTTTTCATTCATTGGCTCTTCAAGGTTTCAGAAACCCAATTCAAGGCTTTTATTAGTCGAATGAGAGGTCAATCAGATGAACTAATCTGTTCGCGGCTGTGTCTGCAGGTTTTTTTTTCAGTGGCGCTTGGACGCCAACACCACCTACATCACCACAATCTGGACTATGCGTCCGAGTGCGCACAAGGGCGCAGGAGTGCGCCCTCGTGCGTCCTAGGACGCAGAGACTTGCCCGCCCGCGGAACAACGGAGCGCAAGTGGTTAACAAACACCATTTCAATAATGGCATCAGATTCTCTTTTATTTTTCTGCTCTTTTTTTTTGTTCTGTAGCGCCCATAATTGTAACCTTATGTAGCTCACATATTTGACTGCATAGGCTCAAACACAGAAAGACTTTAGGCTTGCAGTGGGTATTGACATCACGCCTCAGATGGACAATGGGTCTGGACCACCTGCGGACTTGGAAGGAAGACAGAGGATCGGGGGCGAGATCCTGAAAGGGTTGTCTGACCCCCTGGGGTTAGACGGAAGAGCAAAGAGGACTCTGAAGTGATTAATTGTAAATAGAAGGATTTGACTTGAGTGTGTGATTCTGTCTTTGATGTGCTGGTATAAATGTGTGGGGGTTTACCGCAGCTCTTCCTCTTTTTTTCCTGACTGAGAGAGAGAGCTGGGGATGTGAAATGCAATAAACCAATACTGAGAAATAATCCAGTCTCATCATTTCGTGATCCCCACATTGGTGACCCCGACGTGATGCCGGGGGAACGTTACCCTGACCCGGATTCACTGGAGACCGCCCGCACGAGTGCAGGCTCGATTAAGCTCCCCGAGTTCTGGCAAGACGACCCGCACTCATGGTTCCAACACGCAGAATCGCGGTTCGTGCTTGGGGGAATATCAGCAGATGACACCAAGTTTCATAATGTCATCGCAAGACTCGACAGCCGCACAGCTCGATGTGTGCGGAGCCTGGTGCAGCAGCCACCCGCTGCTGGCAAGTACGACGCGCTGAAAGCCGCCCTCATCGAGAGTTTCGTGCCATCAGCCGAGGTGAGGGCCAGGCGGCTTCTGGATCTGCGCGACAGAGGAGGACGCAGGCCGACCGACCTCATGGAGGACATGCTGCAGCTGATCGGGACAGACAACGATGCATTTCTGTTCAAACACATCTTCTTGAGGACCCTCCCAGCACACATGAGGGGTACCCTGTCCGGCATGAGGTGTGTGACCCAGCAAGACTTCCGCGCGCTGGCCAAGGAAGCGCAGTGGCTCCTCGACGCCTGCGACAAGCAGGAGCCTTCCGTGGCAGTAGCAGACCTCGGCGCGGCGGCCGGGGACAGTGAGGAGCCGGAGGCAGCAGCAGCAACCCCAGTGACGACGGCAGCGGCGCGGTCCCGAAGCAGAGGAGGGGACGGCCTCTGTTTTTACCATCGACGCTTCGCTGAGAAGGCGCACAGATGCATCCCGCCGTGCAGTTTCAAGAAACAGGAAAACGCCCGGGCCAGGGGTCGTTAGCAGCTTCGACTCTCGGTGAACAGAACAAGCTGCTTTATCTGACAGATGCGGGCTCTGGGCGGCAATTCCTCATGGACACTGGAGCCCAGAGGAGTTTCATCACCGCGACCTATGCGGACCGTGTGGCTGGGCCCCGCGGAGACGGGGCAATGGCGGCGAACGGCTCGTCTATCAAAACTTTCGGGGAAAGGACTCTGCGCCTGTCCTTGCACGGCCGCACCTATGAATGGACTTTCATAGTAGCGGCGGTGAGTTTCAACATGTTAGGCGCTGACTTTTTGTGCTCACATGGCTTGTTAGTGGATCTGGTTAATAGACGCCTAGTTAATGCACTCTCCTTTTGTTCTATCCCTTGTGCAGCTCGAGCGTCCCCACCGCCAGTACAGACCAACGTCGCCACAGCAGGCAGTAAGTTTCACACTCTTCTAACCCAGTTCCCAGCACTCACAGTTCCCACGTTTTCAGCTAAGGTCGCGAAGCACGGGGTGGAGCACTTTATCACCACAGTTGGCCCACCAGTTTTTGCGAAAGCTCGGCGCTTGGATGCAACTAAGCTCTCCATTGCGCGCGAGGAGTTCGCCAACCTGGAAAGGTTGGGCATAATTCGCCGCTCGAATTGCCCTTGGGCATCACCACTACATATGGTTCCTAAGGCTGACGGCTCGTGGAGACCTTGTGGTGATTACCGCAGGTTAAACAATGCCACAGCGCAGGACCGGTACCCAATTCCGCACATCCAGGATTTTTCAGTGCATTTGGCGAAGGCGCGAATTTTTTCTAAGATAGACCTGGTCCGCGGTTATCATCAGGTCCCGGTCCGACCAGAGGACATTCCCAAAACAGCGGTAATAACCCCGTTTGGACTTTTTGAATTTTTATGCATGCCTTTTGGCCTTAAAGGCGCCGCGCAAACCTTCCAACGAATGATGGATGCCGTGTTGCGCGACCTCCCTTTTGTTTTTGTCTACTTGGACGACATTTTAGTCGCCAGTGCCTCCAAGGAGGAACACGAAAAACACCTCACAACGGTTTTTCAGAGGTTGGGAGCGCACAGGTTGATAATTAACCCGGCCAAGTGCCATTTTGGCGTAGCGCAAATCGATTTTTTAGGACACCGCGTCTCCCCAGAGGGAGCAGTCCCTCTACCGGCCAAAGTACGCGCAGTGGCAGAGTTTCCCCAGCCACAAACGGTCAAAGCGTTGCAAGAATTTTTAGGAATGGTAAATTTTTATAACCGTTTCATACCCCATGCAGCGCAGCTTATGCAACCGTTATACGCCGCGCTTAAAAAGCAGAAGCCCTCCAATGTGATCGAGTGGTCCCCGGAGCGGGAGCGCGCATTCACGGAGGTTAAAAAAGCACTTGCAGACGCAGCACTGCTGGCTCACCCAGACCCATCAGCCCGCATAGCGCTAACCACCGACGCGTCAGATGTGGCCATAGGGGCCGTTGTAGAGCAGCAGGTCGCCGGGGTTTGGCAGCCGCTTGCTTTTTTCAGCAGATCCTTGCGCGATGCTGAGTGGAAATACAGCACGTTTGACAGGGAGCTGCTAGCGCTCCACCTGGCCATTCGCCATTTCCAGTTCTGGCTGGAAGGGCGGCGTTTCACTGCGTTTGTCAACCACAAACCGCTCACTTTTGCAATGTCCAAAATTTCAGAACCGTGGTCAGGACGGCAGCAGAGACAGCTGGCCGCAATTTCGGAATTTACCACTGATAAACCGGCACGTAGCCGGTAAGCTCAATGTAGTAGCGGACTGTCTCTCACGCGCGGTAACAGCGCCTGTCCGCGCGGATGCGGACGGTACTACCGCAGCCGCGGGGCGGAGTAACAGTGCGGACGCGCACGCGGCCCCTGTTCACGTGGGGATAGATTATGCAGCCATGGCGGCGGAGCGGAGACGCAGACGTGCGCGCGCTCCTGTCTGGACCAACAGGGTTAAGGCTGGAGAGCAGGAGTTTACAAACCGGTTCGCCCCCCCTAATCTGCGACGTATCCACCGGGTGACTGCGCCCGGTGGTACCGGCCGCGTGGCGCCGTCGCGTTTTTGACGCGGTGCACTCCCTGGCGCACCCAGGAGTACGCGCTTCTGTGAAAATGGTAGCGGAGAAGTTTGTTTGGCCGAGCCTGCGCAAGCACGTGAAAGAGTGGGCGAAAGCCTGCATGGCTTGCCAGCGGGCCAAAGTCCACAGGCACACGAAGGCCCCCTTGGAACTGTTCCACATTCCGGCTAAGAGGTTCGATCATGTGCACATAGACTTAGTGGGCCCCCTACCGCCGTCACAAGGGTTCACACATCTCTTGACAATGGTGGACCGAACCACACGTTGGCCGGAAGTGGTCCCGTTAACATCGACCACAGCGGCAGAGGTGGCTCGCGCTTTTTTAACAGCCTGGGTAGCGCGGTTCGGGGTTCCGTTGGATATTACATCCGATAGGGGACCTCAATTTGTGTCGGAACAGTGGTCAGCAATGGCCAGCAGCTTAGGAGCGGCAGTCCACCGCACTACCGCTTATCACCCCCAGGCCAACGGTTTATGCGAGCGTTTTCATAGGTCTTTGAAGGCAGCCCTCAGAGCGTCGCTCATGGATACAGATTGGGTAAACAAACTACCATGGGTTTTATTGGGGTTGCGTTCGGCGCCCAAAGAGGACTTAGATGCCTCACCCGCGGAATTAGTTTTTGCACAACCTCTCAGGCTGCCCGGCGAGTTCCTACCAGCCCATGCAGCACCAGGGCGCCCCCTGGCGCGGGGACCTCTGATTGGCACGGGAGCAGAAATGCCCCGCTCATCACACTTTTCCGCGTGTTTTTGTTCCCAAAGCTTTACAAAACGCTGAATTTGTTTTTGTCAGGCACGACGCTCAGCGACACAGTCTCCGCCCACTGTATGACGGTCCATTTCGAGTGCTGGAAACCGGGGATAAATATTTTGTGCTAGATTTGGGGGGCAGGAAAGAAACAATCAGTATTGATAGATTAAAGCCTGCCTTTGTGTTGCATGACGAATCTGTACTACCGGCGAGGGCGCCTCGACGCGGCAGACTCCCCAGGGAACGGCCCCTGGAGCCACCGCAGGGGACAAATAACCTTTCTCCCCCTCATTCCACAGATTCGCCGCAGGACGGCACAACACAGACTGTGAAACCTGCATACAGCAGGTTCGGGAGGAGGTTGAAGCCCAGACTACGTGCAGAGTGATGTGTGTTTTGATCAAACTGTGTAGGTTGTGCTGCAGATTCTGCAGGTGGGGGGCGACATATGCTGTATTGCCATTAGGATACTGTTATTGTGTGTCCATTCTTTGGCGTTTGGGGGGGGGGGGTTGATGTAGCACCCATAATTGTAACCTTATGTAGCTCACATATTTGACTGCATAGGCTCAAACACAAAGACTTTAAGCTTGCAGTGGGTATTGACATCACGCCTCAGATGGACAATGGGTCTGGACCACCTGCGGACTTGGAAGGAAGACAGAGGATCGGGGGCGAGATCCTGAAACAGTTGTCTGACCCCCTGGGGTCAGACGGAAGAGCAAAGAGGATTCTGAAGTGATTAATTGTAAATGGAAGGATTTGACTTGAGTGTGTGATTCTGTCTTTGATGTGCTGGTATAAATGTGTGGGGGTTTACCGCAGCTCTTCCTCTTTTTTTTCCTGACTGAGAGAGAGAGCTGGGGATGTGAAATGCAATAAACCAATACTGAGAAATAGTTATTTTTTTTAATTTCTCTTTTTCTTTCACTTAAAAAAAAGGGTGTTGTAATAATTTTTTTCCAATGTTGTCATAAAACAAAAAAAGGGGGAATATGTGATGAAAATGTAAACAATGCAATGCTGTAATGACATGTATACCCTTTACAAAAACTTAAATTAAAAAAAAAAATACAGTTGGACTCGCAGTGTTTTAATAACACGACACCTAGGGGGACACATACCTTTGAAGCTCAATTCATAGTAGCCTCGTGCAGCAGGTAGTGATGTTGAAACTGAGGTCTTATGAAACGATGAGCAACTTTGAGACAATTACTTCATAAGCGACATAGTGTTATGAAACATCTAATAAAGTCTGCCATCTGGTGACTGACTGTCAGAACTGCATCTGAGTGGAAAACCTGAAAAAAATCTCAATGCTTTTTGGGTTTTGTTTTTTTTTTGAGCATTTGGCCATCCGAGGTCTATTCAAAATTGGATGGCAGGAACAAACAATACAAAGCAAACAAAAAAAAACTAATTCCCTCTCAAACTTCCCGTGAGCCCTCAAGTCCCGTGATGTGACCGATATAACGAAGCCTTGCTTGCTATGGTCATATGACTGTAGGCGTGCTGAAATGGCGCTCGATGCACTGCTCATGACACTTCCGCTTTATATTGCTCAAATCAGTGTTGAGTGGGTGGTGTCGAGCGTAACATCACTAGCAGCAGGTAGCTGCACTCAGAGAGGAGACCCACGCCACCTGTGTTCAGACTGCAAATGAATTGTGCGTGTACAAACCTCCCACCAATCCTGCCCGTGTTTTACAGGAAGCTGTTTATTGGTGATGATACATGGGCATATTGCCTGTACTGTCTCAAGCCTGGATAAAGGATGAGGGTTGGATGTAGAGCTAGCAATTCCACCCCACATAAGTCTTTTGATTAAATTTGATATTCTAACATTTAACAATGCAGGACAAAACTGATTTATGTAATATGGGTCTAGACAAGACATTAAAGTCGTTAAGTTATTTTGAGAAGTGATAGTGTTGGAAAAATCTCTTCAACCAGTAATCAAGAAACAGGCAGGATCAAAGTTTCAGCAAATTTAATATGCACTGATCGGCAGAAGACAATACAGAGTACAGCTTTCACAGACTGCCGCAGTTCATTGGCTTAACTAACAGAGTGTTTCTGACAAATATATATCCAAGGAATCGTCGGGGTGGGGTCTCTTCTTGATAAGTTCATTTATGACTCGGTGTGAAAAGGTTTGCTGAGCCTCTTGATTATTTCATCCGTGACTAAGATTGTATCGTTTTTTCCACTACTCAGCAACTCCAAATATGGTAACAGGATTTCCTTGGTATACACATTAAGCTTTATAAAGAAAAAATCATATTCATAAAAATTCATATAACTCAGTGTAACATAGAATTTTCACATCACCCCCCCCCCCGATGCCTAAAAGGCATCATTAAAAAAAAGGGGTAAGAAGTGATGATGTTGAAAACCGTGTTTTTCAATGATTGATTTCCCCGCTGTGGATCTTTCTGCAACCTTGACAGCTGTGAAGGCCATCGACAGGACCTTTGTGGCATGGTTTCAGACAGATGATCCTCTTTCCGCTGAATAGTCACACTTGAATTATTGCTCGTAGAAATGAAGCCATCAGTATCTTCACAATGTCCCCATGATGGCAATCTGGGCCCCTCCTTATCTGCCTCAGTCTCCATCTACACTCCGCCTGAGAGGAAGGAAAAAAGAATACAAGTCTTGCTTGCAAAATCCAATTGTGTTTTGTTTTTATTTTCCTTACAGTTATAATATTTCAAATTGATTAAAGCAGTAACAGACGGAACTGCTTTTATTCTCTTAGTTTTAAATAAATGGTGCATCAATGCAATATATAACAAATTGATCTGCACATTGGTTAGTTATTCAGTTTTCCCAATGAGTCTCCTGGTCTTTTCAACCTTCAAACAGTGTAGTGTGCTAAGGTCGCTCCTCTTGACACACACACTCATTCAGCCAATAATCAGGCTTTACTCCAAACTTGACCAGATTTGCAAATGTATTATCAGATCATATCGGTTAATCAATCAGTCAAAGCTACAGTGGGGTAAAAAAGTATTTAGTCAGCTACCAATTTGTGCAAGTTCTCCCACTTAAAAGATGAGAGAGGTCTCCAATTTTCATCATAGATATCCCTCAACTATGAGAGACAAAATAAGAAAAAAAAAATCCAGAAAATCACATTGAAGGATTTTTAATGAATTAATTGGTAAATTCCTCGGTAAAATAAGTATTTGGTCAATAACAAAAGTTCATCTCAATACTTTGTTATATACCCTTTGTTGGCAATGACAGAGGTCAAACGTTTTCTGTAAGTTTTCACAAGGTTTTCACACACTGTTGCTGGTATTTTGGTCCATTCCTCCATGCAGATCTCCTCTAGAGCAGTGATGTTTTGGGGCTGTCGCTGGGCAACACAGACTTTCAACTCCCTCCAAAGATTTTCTATGGGGTTGAGATCTGGAGACTGGCTAGGCCACTCCAGGACCTTGAAATGCTTCTTACGAAGCCACTCCTTCGTTGCCCGGGCGGTGTGTTTGGGATCATTGTCATGCTGAAAGACCCAGCCACGTTTCATCTTCAATGCCCTTGCTGGTGGAAGGAGGTTTTCACTCAAAATCTCACGATACATGGCCCCATTCATTCTTTCCTTTACACGGGTCAGTCGGCCCGGTCCCTTTGCAGAAAAACAGCCCCAAAGTTTGATGTTTCCACCCCCATGCTTCACAGTAGGTATGGTGTTCTTTCTCCTCCAAACACAACAAGTTGAGTTTTTACCCAAAAGTTCTATTTTGGTTTCATCTGACCATATGACATTCTCCCAATCCTCTTCTGGATCATCCAAATGCTCTCGAGCAAAGTTCAGACGGGCCTGGACATGTACTGGCTTAAAGGTGAACTGAACCCACCTTTTTGCCGAAAAAGTAGAATTGCAGATTAATTCCTTATTACCTATTGTATTTTTCAACACATAAAAGAAATTTTTAGGCCGTGCGATGGCCAAGCTATAAGCCGATAAACTTTTGCCTCTGGCTGGTAGTGCCAAACAAACCGGAAGTAGTGCAGACGACGCTGCGTGACGTCACGAGTGTGACCCTTATCAAAACAACAATGGCAGATGATAGCAGTTCCAGCAGTCAAGAACACCAGAGTTTTCAGAGTGAAGAGGCATTCAGGATCGGTGACGAGACAGAGGAGGATGCAGGAGTGTGGCAGGTGGCAGGCGTGCACAAGGGCGAGCCCGGGAGACAGC
The DNA here is from genome assembly GCA_020510985.1 of Pholidichthys leucotaenia. NCBI lineage: Eukaryota > Metazoa > Chordata > Actinopteri > Cichliformes > Pholidichthyidae > Pholidichthys > Pholidichthys leucotaenia. The sequence goes on from CM035847.1 coordinate 118,595,542, forward strand.
GACCTGATGCACCTGTGACAGCAGCTGGCAGACGGCGATGCAGAGGCGAGGTCCGCCGCCGGGGAATCCACTTGTGCACAGGGGAGAGACTGGAAAGGCAAAGGTAGGTATGCTTACGCTGTAGATCTTGCTGGGAGATGAGGGGGTTCCTCTGCAGCAAGAGGGCTGAAGGAATCAGACGGCTTCAGGCCGAAGCCCAGAGCAGAGTGGCTTATATCCCACGCTGCTGACGAGGCGCAGGTGTGCGCACAGCTGGCGCCGCTAATGAGCGGCGAGTTGTAACATATCCAGCCTATGTTGTGTTGTAGCTTAGTTTTCTTTTTTCTCTGTCACATTTTGTCTTAGTTTTGTTTTGAATTGTAATCGCTCTTGCCTGTTTTCTCTTTTTTCTCTTTTGAATTCTTAGCTGGTATATGGGTGGGCAATATAAGCTGCGGCTTCAGCCATCACCCATTTCGGATAACTTACGTTGAATTGTATAATCAGATGAGTCATTGTTCAATTTGACCTTGTTATATCATTCAGTTTCTTTCAACCTGTACTGTACTATCCGAAATAAATAAATTCATTCATTCATTCAAAAAATTGTCGGTGGATTCCGGCACCGACTCAGAGTCAGACCGCAGCAGTGATGGGGAGGAGAGTCGCTTATTGAATACAGAATGGTGAGTCTACTTCTCTACTTTGCCATGTTTGGGGTGTCAGGATAAGGAAAATTAACAATAAAAAAGAAAGAAAAAAAAACCCATCAGCATTTTTCCAACTTATTATTTATACATATTTATACATTCATACATATATAGACCATGGGCTATGTATTACAATACTTCTACAGACTATAGTGGCAATACACATGAACAGAACTGGCCTCTGCATTTGACTGTGCTATTTATAAATAATATCTACAGTGATCCCTCGCTACTTCGCGTTTCACCTTTCGCGCCCTCAGTGCATCGCGGATTTTTCAAAAATATTCATCAAAAATTCAAAATTGAGAAAAAATGGCACGAAAGTTGCCCGGGCACTAGCAGAAGGCAGGGAGACTACATTAGAACATCAGGTATCAACACGGAGAGCCCGCACAACTCAAAATCCACCTCTCTGACCACCGCTCCACTCCTCTCCGCCCACCTCTTCACCGCTCGGGAATCTCGCAAGCTGATTGGCCGAGACGTTTTACCCAGCTTCTCTCCCTGCCGAGCGCCCATACCCAGCGAAGGAAGACCGCATTCATTGTTCTTTATCGCTTGTGTTGCTTAATGGCACTTTTCGCTGTTCTCTTGTGCCTTTTTGTGCAAAATAGTGCTTGTGACGCCCTTGGGGGTGGCGGGGGGGTGACGCTACTTCGCGGTTTTTCACTTTTCGCGGTCGGTTCTGGTCCCCATTAAACGTGATAAGTGAGGGATCACTGTATATCTAGAAACGCATCGCTTCCCGGTCGCTTTTCCTCCCCCTTTCTTTTCTTTCGTCGCCATGACAGCTTTCCTTGGCCACTGAACAGATCTTCCCAGGTGTTGGAAGTGTTTTGTAGTCGACTATCAAGACAAAATGCACCAAAAACAACCAGTGTCGACGTGCTCGCAATGGTAAACATGAGGACTGGGTCACACTCATGACGTCACGCGGAACTCCGGCTGCACTTGCGGATAATCGGCGGATTCGTCTAATTTTTCAGGGCGGGAAATTCAAAATCGCGATTTTCTCCAAGATTCCGGGATTAGTGGAGGGGGTGCCAATGATAAATTATCTTTATAATTGTATGTACTATTACCCAGTGCCGTTCAATGCCATTCAGTTCAGTTCACCTTTAAGTAGGGGGACACGTCTGGCACTGCAGGATTTGAGTCCCTGGCGGTGTAGTGTGTTTCTGATGTAGCCTTTGTTACTTTGGTCCCAGCTTTCTGCAGGTCATTTACTAGGCCCCCCCCCATGTGGTTCTGGGATTTTTGCTCACCATTCTCGTGATAATTTTGACCCCACAGGGTGAGATCTTGCGTGGAGCCCCAGATCAAGGGAGATTATCAGTGGTCTTGTATATCTTCCATTTTCTAATAATTGCTCCCACAGTTGATTTCTTCACACCAAGCTGCTTACCTATTGCAGATTCAGTCTTCCCAGCCTGGTGCAGGTTTACAATTTTGTTTCTGGTGTCCTTTGACAGCTCTTTGGTCTTGGCCATAGTGGAGTTTGGAGTCTGACTGAGGTTGTAGACAGGTGTCTTTTATACTAATAATGAGTTCAAACAGGTGCCATTAATACAGGTAACGAGTGGAGGACAGAGGAGCATCTTAAAGAAGAAGTTACAGGTCTGTGAGAGCCAGAAATCTTGCTTGTTTGTAGGTGACCAAATACTTATTACCTCCTCCTGGCCTTTTCGGCCTGGCGGAGGTTATGTTTTTGCCAGGGTTTGCGTGTTTGTCTGTCTGTCTGTCTGTTTGTCTGTCTGTCTGTTGGTTAGCAAGATAACTCAAAAAGTCTTGGACGGATTTCCATGAAACTTTCAGGCATTGTTGGAAATGGTACAAGGAAGAACTGATTAAATTTTGGGGATGATCCGCATCACCGTCTGCATACAGGAATTTTTTTAAGCATTTTTCCACACTGTGACATACGGCCATTTTCAACATGTGCGCAGGCGCAATGGACGGCGCTGGGCGTCGTGTCTGACCAACACAAACTCCGCCTTCTTCAACGTTTTAGCCACAAAAGCATGCGGAAAACACTGCTGGCCTGGGCCCGCCAGCCATAGGCGCTGCGCACATTGCGCTGGTCGTCGTGTCTGACCAACACAAACTCCGCCTTCTTCAACGTCTTAGGCACAAAAGCACGCGGAAAACACTGCTGGCCTGGGCCCGCCAGCGTGCGTGTTTTTGCGCCACGCTGCAAAACCTGACACGGACACCTGTCCGCCGCCCGATTATTTGCCACAAATTCCCCGCCCAGCTATAGGCGCTGCGTAAAAACGACCTCTCTGCCGGGGAAAATTCTACATTCTGTTTTGCCGCCGAGCGCAACCCCAATATAATATAAAACCCACGGCAACCTGTCTAACCAATCTGCATCCGTCAGTGGAGGAGATGGACACACCAACACTTCAGTTTATTACCTCCGCCAAGGAGGCAATGCTTTTACAACCGTAAAACGGGGCTATAAAGGACACGCTGCAAAACCTGACACGGCCACCTGTCCGCCGCCCGATTATTTGCCACAAATTCCCCGCCCAGCTATAGGCGCTTCGTAAAAACGACCTCTCTGCCGGGGAAAATTCTAAATTCTGTTTTGCCACCGAGCGCAACCCCAATATAATATAAAACCCACGGCAACCTGTCTAACCAATCTGCATCCGTCAGTGGAGGAGATGGACACACCAACACTTCAGTTTAGTACCTCCGCCAAGGAGGCAATGCTTTTACAACCGTAAAACGGGGCTATAAGGGACGGCGGGGTAATATAGGACATTTTTCTAAATGTAATTCTGCTTTTTTAATTTTGCTTCCGCCTACATTTGATGAAGGATTCATAGATATTTGACAATAACAACACAACTCAGCGTCCTGCTCAAAATAAAAAAAGCAGAATTACATTTAAAACATTTCCCACAGAAGTGTCCCTTATCAACCCGCCGTCCCTTATAGCCCCGTTTTACACTACTGACCCACTAATCCTATCACTATCACATTGATTGTCATTCATTAATTGTCTGTTTATTGCACTGTCCATGTCAAATAAACAAATAATCATTGTGAATCCAATTGCTAGTCATATCTTTTCATGCTCAGGGAATCTGAAAACGTACACACAAACACTGTATGGGGGGAACTGTGCCGCTTGGCGGAGGTCTGCGCTCTCCGAGTGCTTTTCTAGTTTTACTGAGGAATTTACCAATTAATTCATTAAAAATCCTTCAATGTGATTTTCTGGATTTTTTTTCTCATTTTTATCTCTCATAGTTGAGGTATACCTACGATGAAAATTGGAGACCTCTCTCATCTTTTAAGTTGGAGAACTTGCACAATTGGGGGCTGACTAAATACTTTTTTGCCCCACTGTATATATAGCTATAAGAAGCATCTTCTTAGTTTTATTTTGTTTACTGCTGTTACCTATGAAGAAAGCAAAACAAAAACAACCATATCTCCAAATACCACTTACCTGTATACAGTCTAAACCCAATTCATTTAAAATGTGTTATTGTGCAAACAATGTTATGTTTCGGCAGTAGACATGACAAGGCAAGCTTATAGGTTAGTCATCATTCACATATTAGTTGTGTCTATGATGGGATGGATTAAAGGTGGCAGATTAAGCTCAGGATTTCAGTCAGTGTTCATGCAACCAGTAAGAGTTTACCTCAAAGAAAAATAGACACTAAATTACCTGCTTGAGCTGTGTGCATAGATTTTTGGGGGCGCTGGTGAGCAGTATCATGTGAGGACGTGTTTCTACTGGGCTCCTGGCTAGGGTGAACTTTTAATGAATATTTCAACATTTTTTGACCAATTTTAGATAAACTGGCTGAATATATACCAGACTAAATTGCTTAGGCACCAGAATTTTGACCTTATATCTTCCTGACGACTTTTTTGAAGATGCCATGAGCAGGAATAAACCCAGCAAAGAGCAGGCCGCTAAAGCCTCCGGCTTAATTAAGGCCTCTGAGGGGGAACCGGCTGATCTGTCTGAGGTGATGGCCGCTATTGTGAACAGTGAAAGCAGGATATTGGCGCATATAGATATAAAGATGAAAGATTTGGATGCAAAAATGGATTCTATTGCACAGGATATGGCAAGGCAAGAGGCCCATATAGGAGACCTGGAGGACAGCCTTAATACGTATTCGGATAAGACGGCATCGAAGGAGACGTCGGCCGGCTAAAATCAGAAGTTGCCACACTGAGCCTGAAGTTGGAAGACCTGGAGGGGCGACGTCGGTGCAATATATGAATCACTGGTATAAAGGAAGGGCTGGAGAACAGTGAAGGCCAGAGGCCCACGGTGACCATTGCTAGGACCCTACAGGAGCTACTGAAACTTGACTTCACCTCGACGTTGGATCGGGCCCATCACAGCCTACGCCCTTCACCTAAGGAGGGAGAACCCCCTAGGGTGATTGTGGCAAAATTCCATTATCTTCAGGAGAGATTGGAGGTCCTCCGTAAAGCATCAGGTTTGGCTCTGCTTAACCTCCAAGGTAGGAGAGTGAGCATTTTCCCGGACTATACGGCTACCGTGGCGAAGAAGAGAGCGGCCTTCTCTGAAGCCAAGCGGCTCCTTCGGGGCTGCCAGGGCGTCAAGTACGGGCTCCTTTTCCTGGCGGTTCTCCGCATTACTCTACCATCCGGGTTGGATAAACGCTTCGAGGACCCATCTGCAGCGATGGATTATATCAGAGAAAACCTGCAGCAATAAAACCACGAAAATATTAAAGAAGAACGCAAAGTGTCGGTAGTGATTAATGGATTCCGGCTGTCAACGGGCACAGATGGCTAAAGGACAGTGACTGGTACGGTTCTCCAGATGGAACGGTAACTAACAAACAATCGATGATCCCACCTAGTAGTCTTTCCTATTTTTTATAACGTGCCCCTCTATTGGTAATGCTGTTTAAAATTCCTTGCATCCAAGAAATTGTCATATTTTTCTTAGTTTAAATTAGTTAATTTTGTGTTTTATTTTATTTTTTCTAAAAAAAAAATGTTATATATACGTCTCCCTTATTTTCCTCTTATTTTTTTAAATTTTTTTCACGTTTTAAAAATATGATTTTTTTTTATTTGAATTTTTGAAATTTGAATTTTCTTTTTAAGTTTTTTATAAGTACAAGTTTTCTTATGTTGATTAATTCTCTCACTGTAGATTTGTCCCTTTTTATTACTCCTTTTTTTGTTTTTTTTATGTTGTATTTATGTGTATATGTATTGCATATATGTATAATTATTTATTTTTTTTAATGTTATTTATTTTTTTGATGGGTGTAAGTATAAGAATGTGTGGCTAAAATGAATAAGATTATGTAGGTGGTTGGACTAGTGATTTGCTGTTTCTACTTAGAGCGCAGAGGAGGGGAGGGAGGGGGAAGTAGAGAAAGGAAGGGGGGGAAAGAAAAGTTAAAAAATGAACTAAATGAAGACAAAGAATGGACCAAGAATGGATTAACCCCAAAGTGCTTTTGGATTGAGTTATTTCCCCCTTCTCCCCCCCCCTTCTTTTTTTTTTTTTTTATTAGACATTATCTCAGATAATTTAATTTAACTTTACCCACCATCAGAGAGCTAGTCCGAAAATGTTAATCCAAGAGTTGAAATTTAAAATGTCCCATATTCTAATTGCAACATTTTTTTTTCTCCTGTTTTCCTATTATTCATATCTGTGGACTGTTTACCCTAGCCAAGGCCCGCTAGGAGAGTTTTTTTTTTTTTTCCTTTTTTCTATGTGCATTGACTGTGTTGTACCAGCAAAGGGAAATGTGATCCTGAAGGTTTTGTTGGATCAGCATGGGGTCTCAAGGCTTTATTTTTTATTTTATTTTTTTTTCTTGTTTGTTTGTAGACAGGATCACTTGCTTTTCTTTTTTTTTGTGTTTTGATAAAGGTTCAATGTCTGATACTCATACTTTAAGCTCTCTTCGCTTCCTGAGTTGGAATGTGAAAGGAATTCATAATCCTGTGAAATGTAATAGGGTTCTGGGACATTTAAAATCTCTTGGTTCTGATATCATGGTTCTACAGGAAACGCACCTCCTATCAACCGAACATGTGACTAAAAAAAGCCTGGATTGGACAGATTTTTAGTTCGAGATATGAGAGCAGAGCACGGGGCACAGTCATTCTGATCAAGAAGGGTGTTCCATTTATCTCTCCATCAACCATCTCTGACCCTCATGGAAGGTATCTGGTGGTCACGGGCGATATATTTGGTACACAAGTGGTTTTAGAGAATATCTATGGGTCAAACTGGGATGATCCCTCTTTTTTCAATAATTTTTTAGCAATCCTTCCCGATCTTGATGATTATCTGTTGATTTTGGGGGGAGACTTTAACTGTGTATTACACCCTTTTTTAGATAGGTCCAATCCAAGACCCAACAGTACGATTTCAAGGGCCGGTAGGGTCATTCAGTTGTTTATGAACTTGTATGCTCTTTTTGACCCTTGGAGGAAAAATAATCCAACTACAAAACAAATCTCTTTTTTTCTCCCCTGTACATCATTCTTACTCTAGAATTGATTTTTTTCTTTTAGATGGTAGAACCTCCTCCATAGTTAAGGGGTGTCAATATAATGCTATTGTGATCTCTGATCATAGCCCCATACAATTAGATATGAGCTTCCCAGATTGCCCTAGACCCCAGCGCACTTGGCGGTTTGACCCTCTCCTGCTTTCTACGGACTCCTTCAAAAACTTCCTTTCACAACAAATCGTAGATTTTATGAAGATCAACCAAACTCCTGATGTTCAGTTATCTGTGATTTGGGAAGCACTCAAAGCTTATCTCAGAGGCCAAATAATTTCATATACTGCATATGAGAGAAAAAAACAAACAAACAACGTATGATAGAACTATCTCAGAATATAGCAGAAACAGATCGTCTATATGCTGTTTCTCCTACCCCTGAATTATATAAAAAAAAAAGTTACTTTTTAAAACAGAATTCGATAATATGTCCATTAAACATACAGAGCGATTGTTTTTTAAATCCAAAGAGACTTTTTACGAACATGGAGAGAAAGCGGGGAAATTATTGGCGCACCAGATTAGACAATCTGCAGCTGCCAACACCATTCTTAAAATCCGCACATCATTAGGAACAGAAACCGCCAACCCAGATGATATAAATGACCAATTTAAACAATTTTATATTAGTCTCTATTCTCCTGAAATCTCCAGAGACTTTTCACATGTATCCGAATTTTTAGATGGTCTGATTATTCCAATAATTATGCCAGAGGACCGCATACAAATGGACAGAGAAATATCGACAGCAGAAATATTACAAGCAATAAGCTCTATGCAGAGTAATAAAGCCCCAGGGCCCAATGGCTTCTCTATTGAATTCTATAAAGAATTTGCACTTAAGTTGGCTCCAATTCTTAAACAAGTATACACCGATATTTTCCACCAACAGAAATTACCCCAGACCATGACGCAGGCAATTATATCGATTTTGCTTAAAAAAGATAAAGACCCCTTACTCTGCGGCTCATATCGCCTGATAAGTTTGTTAAATTGTGACTATAAAATTCTTACAAAAATTCTGGCCACTCGCATTGAGACAGTTATAGCATCAATTGTGAACAATGACCAAACTGGCTTTATACCTGGCCGGCAATCTTTTTATAACATGCGTCGTCTTCTGAATATACTGTATATACCACATACATCCGAAGAAACAGAAATAGTGATTTCGTTAGATGCCGAAAAGGCGTTTGATTGTGTTGAGTGGCAATATTTATTCGCTGTTTTAGAAAGATTTGGTTTTGATCCATCATTTCAAGCTTGGATTAGAATAATATATGATTCCCCTAAGCCAGCAGTACAGACAAATACCACACTCTCTGATTATTTCGGGCTTTGCAGGGGTTGCAGACAGGGCTGCAGCCTCTCTCCTTACCTATTTAACCTAGTGATTGAACTGCCGGCCATAGCGATTAGAAAAGAAGACGGGGTGAGAGGCATTTCACGGGACAATAAACTTCACAAGATATCGCTGTATGCAGACGATCTACTAGTGTACGTATCTAACCCAGAAGGAACCATACCAAAATTATTATGTATCTTAGATAATTTTGGTTATTTTTCAGGCTATAAAATTAATTACTCTAAGAGTTTGTTATTCCCTATTAATGATGTAGATTGTGATTACTCTGGATTTCCATTTAAACTAGAAAAGAATATATTTACGTATCTAGGTATTAAGATTACTCGTTCAATAGGTGGATTATATAATCATAATTTTAGAAAATTAATTGAACGGACAGCTCAAGACATTAAAAAATGGTCGAACTTACCCATTTCATTAGCAGGCCGGATAAATATAGTAAAAATGACAATTCTGCCAAGAATTTTATATGTATTCCAAATGATCCCCATATTTATATCTAAAACAGCTTTCCAACAACTAGACCGGTTGATTTCATCATTCATTTGGAACAGTTTAAATCCTAGGATGAAAAGGAAGTACTTGGAGGTACCAAAGGAGGCAGGAGGTTTGGGCCTACCTAACTTTATTTTTTATTATTGGGCAGCAAACATGGTAAAATTTTTACATTGGATCGATGCATATAAGAATTACGAGGGCTTGAGTTGGGTTGAGATGGAACTTCTGTCCAACCCGTTACCCATCTTATCCTCACCGTTGCCATATACTCATCGCATACAGGTATTGAATCCGGTGGTTAGATCCTCTTTAAAAATATGGCTCCAGTTCAGAAGGCACTTTAAGTTAGTTCAGGCTAGCAAGCTCTGCCCAATAGCAAATAATCAGTTTTTTACACCCTCCGTGCTTGATGATGCTTTTTGCCTCTGGCGTAGACAGGGATTAGTTTTTTTAAAGGATTTATTCCTGGGAAACACTTTTTCTTCTTTTAATATGCTTAAAAAATTTATGACATACCTAGATCCCACTTTTTCAGATATCTTCAAATTCGTAGTTTTGTAAGAAAAACGTTTCCCTCTTTTCCTTTGTTGACACCGACTAATCAACTAGATGAAATCCTAGATTTGGGTCCTTGGGCCAAGAAACGTATTTCTACGGTTTATGGGATTATACAAAATTAAGTGGCGATATCATAGGATAAAACAAAAGCAGAATGGGAAAACGATTTAGGGATAAAATTCTCTGAAGGGCAGTGGCATGAAAGTCTGACACGTATACATACTTCTTCGTTGTGTGTCCGTCACGGGCTTATTCAATTTAAGGTGCTTCACCGTCTCCACTATTCAAAGGATAAGCTTGCTAAGATTTTTCCCACTATTGACCCTAGCTGCCCAAGATGTAGCCATGCCCCAGCCTCGTTAGGACACATGTTTTGGCTGTGCCCCGCTCTCACAAATTTTTGGGGATCTGTATTTGAGGTCTTTTCATATATTTGCAAACAAGAAATAATCCCCAGTTCCCACATAGCTATTTTTGGCATAATACCCCCAGATTGCAAACTCACAGCTTACCAAGGTAATGCTCTGGCATTCGCTTCTTTACTTGCCCGCAGGCTTATTCTTTTCCAGTGGAAGTCAAATAACCCTCTGTGGAGCCCATAATTATAACCTATGTAACTCACATGTGGCTGGCTGAATTCAGCCAAGAGAGACTTTGAGCTAGCCATGTGTATTGACTTCACACCTCAAGAGGAAGACATGTCTGCACCCCCTGGGGACTCAGGAGAGAGGAGAAGATTACCCGGCCTGACCTTTGGGGGTCGGAAAGGAGAACAGAAGGACTCTGGGTGTTCTATTAGAGATGAAAGGGTGTAGCTGAGTATTGTGACTTTTGTGTGTGATGTATTGTTAGAAGATGAATGTATAAATGTATGTGTGTGACTGCGTCCTGTCTCTTTTCACTCCGATCGAGAGAGGACGTAGGATGAATGGGGAATTAAAGCAGTTACTGGAAAAATCATCCAGTCTCCTCAATTCTTGACTCCTACAATTGGTGACCTACGCATGAATCTGAGCACGCCGAGGCTGGAGGACAGCCTCGTGATCGATATGGAAGAGCTGGGAGACAGCCGCTCAGACCCGGATTCACCGGGGAATGCCAGCAGGGGCACAAGACTGATTAAGCTCCCCGAGTTCTGGCAAAGCGACCCGCACTCGTGGTTCCAGCATGTGGAGTCGCGGTTCCTGCTCGGGGGAGTTTCAGCGGATGACATTAAATTCCATAATGTCATCGCGACGCTCGACAGCCGCACAGCTCGGTGTGTGCGGAACCTGGTGCAGCAACCATCCGCTGTCGGCAAATACGACGCGCTGAAAGCCACCCTCATCAGGAGCTTCGTGCCGTCGTCTGAGGCAAGAGCCAGGCAGCTGCTGGACCTGCGCGACAGAGGTGGACGCAGGCCGACTGTCCTCATGGAGGACATGCTGCAAATAATCGGGACGGACAACGACGCGTTCCTTTTCAAACATATTTTCCTGAGAACCCTCCCAGCGCACACGAGAGGTTCCCTGTCCAGCAGGAGATGTGTGACCCAGCAGGACTTCCGCGACCTGGCCCAAGAGGCGGAGCGGCTCCTCAACACCTGCGAGGAACCAGAGGCTTCCATGGCAGCGGCAGACCTCGGCGCGGCGGCCGGGGGCAGTGTGGAGCCAGAGACGGCAGTGACCACCCCAGCGGCGAGATTCCGTGGCAGGGGAGATGATGGCCTCTGTTTTTACCATCGACGTTTCGCTGGGAAGGCGCACAAATGCATCCCGCCCTGCAAGTTCAAAAAGCAGGGAAACGACCGGGCCAGGAGTCGTTAGCAGCTTCCACTCTCGGCGAACAGAACAAGCTGCTTTATCTGACAGACGCGGGCTCCGGGCGGCAATTCCTAGTGGACACCGGAGCCCAGAGGAGCTTCATCACTGCCACCTATGCTGATCGGGTCGCGGGACCCCGCGGAGACGGAGCGACAGCAGCCAACGGCTCCAGCATCAAGATGTACGGAGAGAGAACCTTGTCTCTGTCCTTCCACGGCCGCGCCTATGAGTGGAATTTCA